>OX376207.1:17500-2417500 GCA_947363905.1 Lithophane semibrunnea | reverse complement strand
TCGAATGTGAGCATTACTCGCATTTAGATTTCATTATTAATGTTTGAATTTTCTTCGGCCATTTGTTCGAAAAAATTGCTGGCGTGAGCTGTTCTTGTTTCATTTTGTGATGGTGTAATTTGTGCATTTTGCTCGTGTCTTTAAAGGTTTCGAGCATTTAAGCTTGATTTGAAGCAGGTTTTCTGGTGGGTCTAATTTATTACCTGTTATTTAAAAAGTGCCTGATAGGTATATAGAGTGAGGAGCTCGTGGCTAAGTAATAACAGCCGCACGGGTCGATCCATCAGGTTAAGCTACGCTTGCCAAGGTTGGTCCGTGGATGGGATCTTTACATACCGAGACTCCTCCGTGCCTCGGCAAGCACGTTAAGCCGTTGGTCCCGGCTGTCATTTGTGGATCTTTGACAGTCGTTACGGGTTGTCAGAAGCTCGAAAGTCTGACAACCAGTCTTACCAAGGGGTATCGTATTACCCAGTTATTGGGTTGTGGAGGTCAGATAGGCAGTCGCTCTATGTAAAATACTGGTATTCAGCTGCATCCGGTTAGACTGGAAGCCGACCCCAACATAGTTGGGAAAACGCTAGGCAGATGATGAGGTATATAGAGTGCATTTTCCTGCAACCAAATGTGATGGTTCTTAAGTTCGTTCGGGGCACCCTAAGTAAGTCAATACCGACAGAAAAATGCGCCTATAATTTCTACCTACCACAGTCGCTTCTTATCTATATCTGTTTGTATATGAGTGGGGTTACATCAATTAAACTAATTTTATTTATTATTTGGCTAAAGTAGGCACTTTTGCACCCCTTAAGTTTCATTATTTTCCAGAATCCATACTAAATTATAAATTCGAAACTCTGTCTATCTGTATGTTACCTTATCACGCCTAAACCACTGAACGGATTTTGACAAAAAGATAGATGGCACCCTGGGGAAGGACATAGGCTACTTTTTATCGACATACCGCGCGGGCAGACCCGCGGGCGAAAGCTAGAACTACATAAATATAAAATTTAAAATACACGTAGACAAGTCGCGGGCAACAACTAGAATTCTCTAAACACGCAGTCTAGCTGAAAGAACGACTAAAGTGAACTAAACACATTGCTTGACAATTGTAAACTTGAAACGAAAGTTAAGCTGTTTCGCGCTAAACAAGCTGTTCGGAGTTCAGAAGAGCCAATCTGTACTGTAGAAACAAGGTTAGGGGACGTTAGAGTTTACAGTTGGCGTTTTTATTAGAGATGGGTTGTAACAGGTGAAACACGATATCTGTGACTGTGACAAAAAAATAACAGATCCAAATATCTGTTATTAAATCACAGCCTGTGATTTTTGTACGGACGATAAATCGTATCTCAATCGAATATCATCTTTATTTCTTTTGATTTAAAGTCGAAAATCGTATCTATCTGTTATAAAATCACAGCCTGTGATTTTTGTAAAGACGATAAATACGTATTAACTCAATTGAATATCTTCTTTATTTCTTTTCGTTAAAGTCGAAAATCGTATCCGAAGTTTTAACAGTAACAGTCTTGAGGATCTGTGATTTTAAGTAACAGATATTTTTTATCGTTAGGAGCAATTGCTATCTGCTATTTTTTAATATCTGTGATTTCTATCTGTGACGATAAATACGCCTCACTCCTAGTTTTTATTTTACAACTAGCTGTTGCCCGCGACTTGTCTGCGATCCAGGATGAAAAGTAGCTTACGTCCTTTTCCAGGTCAAGGTTTACTCCTGTGCGAAATTTCATCCAAATCCGTTCAGCCGTTTTAGCGTGAAAGCGCAACAAAGAAACTCACTTTCGCATTTATAATTTTACTAGATGATGCCCGCGGCTTCGCCCGCGTGGATGTCGGTTATTATATACTAAAACCTTCCTCGAGAACCACTCTATCCATTGGTGAAAACAGCATGAAAATCGGTGCAGTAGTTTTTGAGTTTATCGCGAACAGGACGACAGACAGACGTGGCGGAGGACTTTTGTTTTATAATAATTATGTAAGGATAAAGATAAGTTAGGATACCTTCGGATTGGCATTGAAAGTGTGTTACGCAATAGAGGTGATGATTTTATTGGCTGTCTTGAGTTGGGTTTGTCAGCAGAATAAAAAAATAGAAACATCTCCTGGTCTTGGGTGTAACTCAGGGTTTGGTGATGTTCCGAGCATGATTATGATTATGATTATAGACCCCTGGGTATGATTCTAATGTTTTTTTTTTTTGTTAGTAGTTATACTGTTTTTGTATTATTACTTTTTTATGTTCCTTTTTGTTTTTTGTTTCTCTTGGACTTGCCATATTGGATTTGTTGTATAATGTGTGTCCTATTTTCTTTGTGCACATCACGATTTAGGGACACTGGCTTCTAAGATACAGGTGCATAAACCTTGTTAAGAAGTCAGGGTTTTTCACTCTGCCTGCCAGGGCTGCGGGTTAATCTGAAAGGGATACCGGGACCTTGGCAACAGGCAACTGAAGGAACACGGGTGGGTTTTAGTCAGTAAAAGTCTGACACGCCCTTCCGCTCCGCCCAGAGCGGGAGAAGTCATTAGATGATTTCCCACCGTCAAAAAAAAAAAAGAAAACAAAAGGGGGTTTCACTCTGGAGCACTAACCTATGTCATTTTTATATCAAACAATGGAAATGGATTTATGGAGAAATAAAGATTTATTTATTATTTGTTGCTCTAAATAAATAGGAATGCTTTAGGCTTACCTCCTCTCAACTCGCAGAGAAGCGTGAAGTTGCCTCCCTCTTCTAAAGGGCCGACCACACCGGCGACGTCGCGTCCCTGCTCATCATACAGCAGCAGCTGATGTGGTGGTACTGTTATACAATAAGGATAATAATTAGTAAAGAACCTTTCTTACCGCTAAGTTACCGGCCGGAGCGCGCGCGTATCCTATAAACACCGAAGCTAATTAAAATGTCCTTAAAGCCGTGAAGATTTAGGTCCATCGTCCACGACTTAACTCAAAGAAACGTGTCAATCTGCCTAGCCTTTTCCCAACTATGTTGGGGTCGGCTTCCAGTCTAAGCGGATGCAGCTGAATACCAGTATTTTACATGGAGCGACTGTCTATCTGATCTCCACAACCCAGTAACTGGGTAATACATGAATGACAGCCGGGACCAACGGCTTAACGTGCTTTCCGGTATGTAAAGATTGTCACCCGTCCATGGACCAACCCCGCCAAGCGTAGATTAACCTGATGGATCGACCCCTGCGGCTGTTATTACTTAGCCACGAGATCCACAAAAGAAACGTGTAACGAACTCAAATCACAGTCGATAGAATGTCATAGTTTAAATCAATGGTCCGTATACGACGTAACCAATCAGAAACTAGTTAATAATGCTTTAGTAAATCGCTTCGTGTCCTTATTGTTTATTTCAGTTGGTAACACGTTACTTTTTATTTGTGTCTCCAAAAATCCACGTTTCCACTCATGGCCGTTATTTACGTATTTTGATTAAGAAAAAGGACCCCTTGAGTTCCAGGACATTTTTGATAACTTCTCGTTGAGCTCACTGAGTGAACTCGAGTATTTATTCAAAGAAAATATTGAGAAAATTGTGTGTTCGAAGCGTTTTTCTTGGAATTTCGGAATTGTATCGCAGATTGTACCTATATTTCCATTTGTATAGATATCCTATACATTTTATTTACTTTCATAAGTAACAAATAAATCTTTGTGTTCATAGAAGCAATCAGCACCAGACGTCTATTTACTAGAGATTATTAGAAATGGCTTAAATAACTATTAGGCGTCGTCCTATTTGGCGAAGATCGCACGATGACACGATGCGTTCTCGTCGTGCGATGAGTTCAAACATACAGATTTCATCAGAGTGTCCTATTTGAACCTCGCAAGTAATCGTGCGAGCACATGAAATGCTTAATAACGATCGTACGATGCGTTTGATCGTGCGATCATGTAATCAAAGCGACAGATCTCTTTTGAGTGTCCTAATCGGTTACCGCGATGCGTCGACGCGCGAGGGCATCACACGATGGACATCGCGCGATCTATTAGGACACCTGTTAGGTCATCGCACGACCACTTTGATCGTGCGATGAAAAACGCATCGCGCCGTCGTACGATCGCTCCCAATTAGGACGCCGCCTTACTCTCTATTAAAGTCTGTTTTTTAATCTCGTAGACTAATTTGACAGATGCAAATGTCAAACTCCAAATTGGAAAAACAAACAACAGTAACTTGAAATGTCAAATTAGTCAACAAAAATCTGCCTAGCCTTTTCCCAACTATATTGGGGTTGGATCCCAATCCAACCAGATGCAGCTGAATACCAATTTTTTACATGGAGCGACTGCCTGTCTGACCTCCACAACCCAGAAACTGGGTAACACGATACCCCTTGGTAAGACTGGTTGCCAGACTTTCGGGCTTCTGACGACTCGTAACGACTGTCAAAGATCCACGAAAGACAGCCGGGACCAACGGCTTAACGTCCTTTCCGAGTCACGGAGGAATCTCGTTAGGTAAAGATCACCCATCACCCATCTACGGACCAACCCCGGCAAGCGTAGATTCACCTGATGGATCGACCCCTGCGGCTGTTATTACTTAGCCACGAGCTCCTCTGTCATGTCAAATCAGTCAACGAGATTAAAAAATACAGACTTTAAATAGTTATAACAAACTCTTTATGAATTCCTCTTTATGTATTTTTTATTTTTTCTTATTTACCCCTAAAATTGTAAATGTAAACTCACCAACAACATTCAGTTTAATCTGAAAATTCCTGGTCGGAGAGTTCTTGAAGTCCACCCTGCATCGGTAGACCCCCTCATCATCAAGCTGGACCGCATCCACCGTGAGGGCCGAGGGTCGGGACATGGTAACGAAGTAGGCTCTTCGTCCGAAGGCGAGGGGATCTGACCAATGGAGGGCCTTGTTGAAACTGCGGCCGCGGACATCGAAACTGGGGACAAAAGATGAGACAGTTGATTAAAATAATATAATTTGACAAGATACATCACAGATAGTTAATTGATTCACGCGTAACTTTGCGGAAATCCATTATAAAATACAATAGACGCAGATATATTTAGTAACCTATTCCGTTTGACTATTCTTCAAGATTCATAAAAACCCTGTAAGAAATCGACACGTGTCTCACCTCTCAACGAGGCATCTTCAGGATGACGATTGACCAATTGCAAACCAGAACGCGACGTGCTACCACACCTAGCGCTGGACACAAAGTGGAGTTCTTTACACTGGAGTACGTAACAGGGTTTTTATGACTCTTGAAGAATAGTCAAGCGGAATAGGTTACTAAATATATCAGCGTCTATGTATTTTAGGATACAAGACGCCTGTTTCGTCGGATGGATTAGGCAGAGGTCTATACACATACAGTTCGCCAGTTATGTTTTAGTCCCACGCCTATTTCCATCAACCGCGCACAAATCCAGACTCCGGACTGATACTGAGAAATTCAATTAAAAAAGCAATCTTAACTAATATTATAGCTGAGTTTGTTTCATTGTTTACGCTTTCACGTTAGAACGGCTGAACGGATTTCGATGAAAGGCACATGACATAGGACATAGAATACTTTTTTTCCCGACGTTCCCAAGGGATCGAGACTTACGCGGGGGACACCGCGGGGCGCAGCTAGTATCAAATACAATGAAAACCCACCTGCTTACATAACGACAAAAAAATCTCCTTCATTTGGTAAAAAAAGTCACCTTTTCATAATGAATTCTTTGACATTGAGAATGAAATCCTAATTGGACTCCATTATTTACAAACAACACGAAAAAACACCGACATATCAAATTCATTTGTCTCACCTTGAAGAAAGAGCCGTATGACACGACGATCGATATCCCAATTAAACTACCCTCTAAAACAGACCCTTCACCCTTTAACCGCAACATTTTTCATCAAACCGACAAAAGAAAGCCTTTTTTAAAACGCCTTATCTAAACGCTGTGTATTTATCAATGTTCTGTCTACGTTGCACCGTAACATCAACCATCGACACTTGAAATTCAACCTTATATTTAGAGCTTAAAAGTTCAAAATCCAGCGGTGTTGCAGACAATGGGTGTTGGGCCATTAAATTCGCCGTTGAGCGGGCGACAGCGATTCAGTTTGCGCTTTCCGTAGTGTAGTCACGCCAAGTTTCCGGTTGTTTGCGACTAGTAGTATTACTAGATTCTAGATATACCTAGATACCTAGTAATTGTAGTGTAACGGAACAATGGGCCTAGATTTATTGCTGTTTGTCTGTATGTATTCCACGTATCGCTTTTGTGCTGCTAAAGTAAAATAAAAACGCTGTGTGTTGGTTTTTGTTAGCTGTTTATTAGATTGTCTTGTGCAAGTTATGTTTCTACACCGGAGTATTCAGTTGATACGTTTGTAGAAGGAAATTATTTCAGACACGATTTTTCTTCTTTTGTATTTGCACGAATACATACGGGGCGGTAAAAATAGTACTTACCTACATTACTGTCGCGGCCTGCAACTAGCGCATTGATAGATTGTCGTGAGAATGTGGGCCGAGGCAAAGTCGAGGCACATATACGTGAGTCCATCAATGCCTGGTTGCGACCAAGGCTTGTTTTTTACTTTTCTGAAATAATGCGCGGAAATTATCAATTCAAACTGAGTAAATTAATTATAAATTCCAGAATCAATGACGGACAATGATAATTTTTCACGCAAAAATATTATGTTCATTTGTTTCTACACCTCTATTTGCAAACCAAATCCAAATTTAAATAAATTCTTTGATAAAGTTACCTCCTTGGTTGCCATGTGTTGAAGTAAAAAGTTTGTTCCATTTTTAAATAACACGACAAATATTAGTTTTCATAGTAATTTATTAGGCCGCTATACACGACAGTTATGGATTTTCATAGTAATGTTACTATGAAATCCATATCCGACCGCATCGTCACTTGTCTTTGACCAGTCGTAGCAGCGCGTAGCAGTCGCCATAGAAACGGGTTTTGTCGACGGAAGAGAAGACAAAAAGACAGATAAACAATCACAATCTATCATTTTGTCTATTCTTCCGTCGACAAAAGCCGTTTCTACGGTGGTCATGCTACGCGTACAGTGCAGTACAGCAATTTCGATTTATCTCAAAAAAGGTTATGCTCGAATTTCCAAGCATGTTTGAGAAAAAATATTAACCAAACAGCCATATTGGTCGTCGGTCCATCTAGCTGGGGGGCGCCCCACACTACGCTTGCCGATACCCGGTCTCCACTTAAAGACTCGTCTGCTCCACCGGCCATCGGTCCTTTGACAAACATAGCCAGCCCACTGCCACTTCAGTTTGCTTACTCTGCAAGCGATTTCGGTAACTCCGGTTCTTTTAAACCTTAGTATGGCTGTTGGATGCGGTAGGCGGAGGCGGAGTTTGGGAGAGGCCTATGTCCAGCAGTGGACTGGAATAGGCTAAGTTGATTGATTGATACAGCCATTAAAGTGTTAGCGGGGCAAACTGCCCACGATGCATTTAAGAATGGCCGCTCTTTGGATTATTGACCGAGCGAGCGAAGCGTGTCTCCTTCAAGTCTGGCAAAATTTGCTTTCGTGTCCGCGTTTGGTGGTACTCCTATAAAGCTCGTATTTTAAAACCGATCTAGATGAAACTTGGTATACAGGCTTTACGGCTTTCTAGTTTTTTTTTTGTCGTCGGGGTTTTTGATTGGAATTGAGGAACTTGGATTGGGGTACTTACTCCAAAAAAGGGGCAAAAAGGGGGCTATTTGATATTTCCGCGACGATCCGATATCGATGATCTTTTTATTTGAAAGTTTGAGCTCGCGAGATCTACTATTTGTAGAACTAATAGTTGTGAACACAATGTGTTTCGTGCGCTACTTTTTCACACCAAGAATAAAAGTCATTACCGCAATTATTTTTGTTTTATTTTACTTAATTTGATGTACAGAATGCGTAGTTGACGGCTAGCTATGTGATGGGTCTTTTTACACCCCTTATCTAGAGACCACTTTAAACGAAAGTAGATCCATTTTTGTGTAATTAATATTTAAAATTCCTTCAGAAATTAAAAGGTTTAGTTTAAAATACAAGGCTTAGAATTTATTACCTTTTGTCAGTACTTGAATAGCTAAAGCGTTTATCTTTTTACGAGCAAGCAGTAACACGAAGGCACAGTATAAATAAGTTACAGTATTATGTCACAGAAAACGGCAGAAACGACGCACTACAAAAATTTCAGTGTTTAACCGTACGCAACAGTATCGACTGCGTGGCAGTTACACACGGACGCGGTAGGTTTATCTACCGAGCAGCCGTAGGAAATTATTTCAAGGTCGAAATCAAAATCAAAATGTTTTATTTCACATAAGCCATGTAGGCTTATGTGAAATAAAATATTTTGATTTTGGCACATAAGAAACGTAAGAAGCTAGGTGCACGAGTCCGATTGGTCGTTTCCTATGGAGAAGAGCCGGCAAGAAACTCCATGGTTACTCATTTAAAGGATAATTGGCTTTTACAACATCACTCACTGCTGAGACATATTACTGATACTTTATTATACTGTGACGAAGGCTTTTGAAAGTGATATTTAGTAAAAAACGGTACTTAATTTATATTCAAGCACTTTTACTGAAGTGTGTTTTACCTGGCTTTTAATGAAACGTTGTTGTTCCTTGTGACACTAAACAGTGGTTTTAGTAGCAGTTCAATCGGATTTCACAGGTATTTTATTTACTTTGAGGCCCGTTAGGTTTTTTTTATGTCGGATGTAATAATTTATGTGAGTAGAGAAAGTTTTTTTTGCACTAGTCATCATCTGCCAAGCCTTTTCCCAACTATGTTGGGGTCGGCCTCCTGTCTAACCGGATGCAGCTGAATACCAGTATTTTACATGGAGCGACTGCCTATCTGACCTCCACAACCCAGTAACTGGGTAATACGATACCCCTTGATAAGATTGGTTGTCAGACTTTCGGGCTTCTGACGACCCGTAACGACTGTCAAAGATCCACAAGTGACAGCCGGGTCCAACGGCTTAACGTGCTTTCCGAGGCATGGAGGATTCTCAATATGTAAAGATGGTCACCCATCCACGGACCAACCCCGGCAAGCATAGCTTAACCTGATGGATCGACCCGTGCGGCTGTTATTACTTAGCCACGAGCTCCTCCTTTTTTTGCACTAGTATATCTCGTATTTCTAGTGCACTAGAAATACTTTCAATCAGATGGTTTCAGGTGTATTGGGTCAGAAAAATATGTACATTTTTTTTTAAATCTTTTTTCCCCACTTCAGAGCAAAGGCAGTCTTTTTTTATCTTTTGCAATTAGAGCCCAATCCTTTAGCTCTAAGAGTCTACCTCGACACCCCATCTCCTTCTGGATATAACGCGTCGCCGGTTACTGTTGTTCAGATCCCAATCTGAGGCTTCTTTCGCTCAATTCTGATAATATGGTAAACAAATAAACAACCTCGGCCAAGAAAAAGTATCACAGGAGCAACCTGCTTGAACATAGAGGTAAGGCATGCCGGAAGGCTAGAGAGATGTGAACGTGTTTATATTTAAATTAGTGAATTGTTTATTGATTCATGTATTCTGTTTCTCTTCTACTCTTACACACGTTGTCTACATCTCTTTTATCTACGTCGTCGGATAATCTATGTCGCCGCGAATCTCTCAGGGAACTATTTAAAAGGATTAATATTATGACGGTACCTTGCCAATTCATTTATGAGAATATTATGTATGTAAGAAAAAATCTAAATCTTTTTAATAAAATAAGTGATAGACATAATTTTAACACTAGAAATAAAGATAAAATAGATCAACCATTTTTCAGACTAGCTAAAGTACAAACATCTTTTATGGGGTACTGCGTTAAATGCTATAATAAAATACCTAGTGATATATTGCAATTAAATGAAAGAAAATTTAAAACTCATATTAAAAGTACACTTTGTAAACAAGCATATTACAAATTAGAGGATTATATCCAAGATAAGAATGCTTGGAAACATGCTGGTCTTGCTCCATAGGACAAATTCGAGGCTGGACAAAATCAAACTGGTTGCTAATCTAGTTGTAAAATTTATTGTTTTTATATCATCGATTTTTTTACATTTTATGATAATTAATCTCACACACTGTCCTATTAGTATTACTTGCAAGTTTGTAGAAATATTGTGTTATCGTACGTATACTTTAATGTTTGTAAATATGTGAGCACCATGTACCTATCACATACTTAATTTATTTATTTTTCATTGCTCCATTTTTAATTTTTAATTCTTTTTACCTATTGTAATTGTATTCTCGGTGCATCGTCTTCACATGTAATTATATAATTGATGTACCTATACCAAATATTGTAAAACATTTTTTTTTTTTTTAAAAGAGTAACGGTGGAGTTTCTTGCCCATTCTTCTCCATACGAAAACTACCTTTTGGAAGGGGCAACTAGAATCAGTTCTATTTCTATGTATTTGACGTTCAAAAGTGCCTTTAATGTGCCTAGTTGAAATAAATTATTTGACTTTGACTTTGACTACTTTCCTATCGCGGGTGTGCGCGGAAGAGATTTCTTTAGAAATATTTTTGTATTTTTCTGTTCCTTTCTTCTTTTTACCCGACTACGGCGAAGAAAAAAGGAGGGTTATGATTTTGACCGGTATGTATGTATGTATGTTCATCTGTTCCCTCCTATCTTCCAAACCACTTCTCACAATTTGACAAATGATAGGTATCGTTAGAAGCGTCATGATTGTCCGCTGGTTATAGGCTATGTGAAGTCACATTAAATTAAAAATGGCGCCCTCTAGAGGACATAAAGTGAGGAACTTAAAAAAAAATATACTTTAATCGTACCATGTTGGGTATCAAATGAAAGAGCTTAATGAGCACATTTCAAAAATATATATATTATAACCCCAAAAGAATTTAAAAAAAAATCAAGTAATAAAAACTAAATCCCAACTACGACTTAAAAGGTATAAACAAGACACCACAGACAGACAAATTAAAAATCCGGAATCACACGTAATCTGTTAGATTTATGCCCTAACACGTGTGACTCCGGATTTTTAATTTGTCTGTCTGTGGTGTCTTGTTTATACCTTTTAAGTCGTAGTTGGGATTTAGTTTTTATTACTTGATTTTTTTTCTGTATATATATCCTTACATATTTTGAAACAAAGTCCTCCGCCGCGTCTGTCTGTCGTCCTGTTCGCGATAAACGCAAAAACGACTGCACCGATTTTCATGCTGTTTTCACCAATGGATAGAGTGGTTCTCGAGGAAGGTTTTAGTATATAATAACCGACATCCACGCGGGCGAAGCCGCGGCGATAAATGGTTAAATAAATAAATAAACGTGTTTACCATAAACTTATATTTTTGGGTAACAAACAGAGCATTTTCTCTATATTTATTACGAGAACAAAATGTGTAAATAGTTGGTAATTTGTCGGATAATTTTCTCTCCTACCGCTGCCCGTGTAGCCCACACCAAAATTACAGAGTTGTGTACAATATAAACATGGGTATACACGATCAGTCTCGTTAGCAGCCGCCGGGAACGACGTACTAAGACATCACTCCTCCATGGTTCAGGTTACATTATCATGTGGTTTACAAACATTATTGTAACCACACTAGGTACAGTTCTACAAACGATGGACACTTGACATCCTACGGGTCCTTACTGGAACTATCTAACGCTACTAAATTTTGCCACGCAATTTAGATTGCCATAGAAAAGCTACGAAGAAGAGGCAGCCAATAAAAAAATAGTATTAAAAGATTTAATAAGGCGGATGTAAGTAAAAAGCGTGTATCACCAACTGATGTATTTTGTAAAATCTCACCGTGAAAACTTAGGTGAAATGAGCAGTCAATAGTGTCAATCCCTAGCATCAAGTGAAATGACATCTCACTTTAAGCTCACTTCACCTAAATGTTCACGGTGAAATTTTTACAGAATAGACAGACCCGGCAGATGTATCAACGCAGATTAAGCTAAAAGAGCTTGTAAGGACCGTTAGAAAAGTAAAAGCAATAATATATAGTAAAAGATTTCCTAGCCGAAAAAAATTTTTTTTTTGTAACCTAGACTGTTTGCAGTGTCTATAAAATATGAATTATGTTTGGTTTTTGTGTTGTAGTTTTTATTTATTTTTTATTTTTGTTCTGTTTGTTGAAATTTTGTAGATAGTTTAGTGGATTTAATATATAATCTTTTTATTTATTTTTTTAACTTTTGCATGCCTACTGGTAAAATATGGCTGAACCTATTTCCTATTTCACCTTGTATTGTACCTATATTTGCAAAATAAAATATCTTTTAATTTTTTATCTTTTATCTTTTACCTAATTCATCTGCCTAGCCCTTTCCCAACAACGCTTGGGTCGACTTCCAGTCTAACCGGATGCAGCTGAATACCAGTATTTGACATGGAGCGACTGCCTTTCTGACCTCAACAATCCAGTTACTGGGTAACACGATTCCCCTTGGTAAGACTGGTTGTCAGACTTTCGAGCTTCTGACGACCCGTAACAACTGTCAAAGATCTACAAATGACAGCCGGGACCAACGGCTTAACGTGCTTTCCGAGACACGGATGGGTCTTGGTATGTAAAAATGGTCACCCATCCACGCACCAACCGCGGCAAGCGTAGCTTAACCTGATTGGTCGACCCGTGCAGCTGTCATTTCTTAGCCCCAATAAATAACTAATTATAATTCCTATTTCATTATTTTCGCTTTGCGTATAGCCCATGCCTAATTGACAGCAATGTACCTACAGCATAAACCTAGCACACGATGGGCCTCGTTAGCAACCGTCGATTACATCGCACTAAGCCTCCACCCGGCGATACTCGATAATCTCCGGGTAATAAATAACTGCTTCGATGTACACCTAGCCTGTTATGTACATACGTACGTGATTTATATAATGTATAGATACTTAAACACAAGTAAACCTATAAATTGTAAGGTGCTAAGTCAGGTTGGAGAGGGTATTTTTGGTAACGTAGCATATTTTGTGTTAAAGTTACTGCTTTATCAAGGGCCTACCCTACCTCCAATTGCTTAGCATGATCCTCCGCTATGCCGAAACTACTGCAGCATTAATTTTGAAGTTAAAGTTGAGGATTGATGCTAGGTCCTATGTTTGGACGAAAACAAGATTACGTAAAATTTTCTCGATAGAAGAAAAATCTAAAGTTACTTCCAAACTGAACTATAAACCGCTGGTATTAAAAAAATACTTCAAATTAGATCATGAAACTTTGCATAATAACTGAATTAACTATAAAGCAGGTCTTATGTTTTTTTTAATTACCATTATTTTCACCATAAAAAGCAATCACCTATTCGAGGCTTGGAGCCGCCAGCACCTCGTTCTCACTCAGGCCGCAATTTTATCTAAACCACCTGACCCACTGCTCCCAAGATGAATAATTAGGAACTACAGTACCTGTACCTGTAAGTGTGTGTACCTGTGTATATGTGTGTGTTTACCTCAGACGATATTTTGGTAAAATATCGACTATGTATTTGTCAAATAAAATCCCCTTCCCGTGAACAAATATTGATCAGACAAGCTTGATAATAGTAAAAATTCTCCCTCAAATGATCGCCACAGTTCCCCGGAGGAGCTCGTGGCTAAAGTAATAACAGCCGCACGGGTCGATCTATCAGGTTAAGCTACGCTTGCCGGGTTGGTCTGTGGATGGGTGACCATTTTTACATACCGAGACTCCTCCGTGCCTCGGAAAGCACGTTAAGGCTTTGGTCCCGGCTGCCATTCGTGGATCTTTGACAGTCGTTACGGGTCGTCCGAAGCCCGAAAGTCTGACAACCAGTCTTACCAAGGGGTATCGTATTGCCCAGTTACTGGGTTGTGGAGGTCAGATAGGCAGTCGCTTCATGTAAAATACTGGTATTCAGCTGCATCCCGTTAGACAGGAAGCCGACCCCAACATAGTTGGGAAAAGGCTAAGCAGATAGAAATGATCGCCACAGTGGAAGTTTCAAGCTCATTATTGTACCTACACGTCGTAAACATACAAGTTTTTATGGCATCGTGATTCAAAGTAGGTACTATACATCTAAACTCTTACAAAATTATACTAACTAAACTATACTACGTCTTATATTATTATTGTAGTTTATTACGTAAGAATATTATAATATTTCTATCAAAAAGCGAAGGTCTTACAAAAGATTTTGTTAAATATACAGTAAGCTTCACATCATTACTTACGAGTACTACTCGAGATTCAACCCATTCTCCGAGAGAACATTAGCGTAAAAAATAATTAAATTATTCATAATGCCCCGGTGTAAAGATACCAAAGTAAAGTGTTGTTTATGAATACTAAATTGACTGGAAATTATACATATTTTATTAGTTTGTTAATTTTGGATATTTTTCTTAATTACAAAGTCTCTTTATTTTCGGTTTACAGCGTTTATAAATTTCGTTTTATACGCCTGATGGACGCTCTCATTGGCATTTTAAGTTGAAAGGTTCTTGCAACGTAACAATATACTGGCAGTTTTAAAACTAGAATGTTTCCAGCGAAAAATAGCCCAGCTATTTTCTATCCACTTTTAGTAACCTAAAATTCGATGACATGTGACATCTACCAATCTGAACTGGGCCCCCGTGGTGCATTATGGCCCTCTACCTCTCACAGAGGGGGTCTGGGTCCCAGCTGTGGGCATGGGGCTGTTTATGCTTAATTGCTTATGCATTGCGATCAATTGTCGTGCTTTCTCTTTGTGAGAATATCCCTTGCAGTGGGACAATTATAGAGTGCTATTATTATCCATTTTGATCGATTGGGGGATTTCCATTGGAGCTGACTGTCCTGAGAATAACGGTAGTACCGTCAATCGAAGGCTTTCATTTGTCCAAATCCTTTTTTTTTCTTAGGAAAAGTGTCCCCTAAAATTAACATTTTCCTCATGCAAGCAGCCAGTCATCAATTGAACAGGAATTATATTTAGTTAAATACGGCGCCATAGCTCACGTACGCTTAACGGTTCGTTAACTCGACGGCTAACGAACCGTCTTGGATGTTGGATGTTGGATGGGTGTTCGGGCTTCTGGAAAATTGTGCGTGCTGAGCTAGCCGGTGGTTAATTGTTGGATTTGGAAGTCCGATGCTTGTGGAGCTCGTGGCTAAGTAAAAACAGCCGCACGGGTCGATCCATCAGGTTAAGCTACGCTTGCCGGGGTTGGTCCGTGGAAGGGACCATCTTTACATACCGAGACTCCTCCGTGCTTCGGAAAGCACTTTAAGCCGTTGGTCCCGGCTGTCATTCGTGGATCTTTGACAGTCGATACGGGTCGTCAGAAGCTCGAAAGTCTGACAGCCAGTTTCCCAAGCGGTATCTTATTACCCAGTTACTGGGTTGTGGAGGTCAGATAGGCAGTCGCTCCATGTAAAATATTGGTATTCAGCTGCATCCGGTTAGACTGGAAATCGACCCCAATATAGTTGGGAAAAGGCTAGGCAGATTGATTGATATTCTTCTATACTAAACTAAATGTTATATACATTAAAGTCGCTGTTTGTGTCTGTGACCGCAGTGTTCTTCTAAACTGCACGACGGATTTTGCGGTTTTCACCATAATTTACAGAACTTATTCCGGAAGATGTATGTGTTTAATACATTAATTTTAAACTTTCATAAAATAAAGAAAATCTCGATGTTTTAGCAAGTCATAAAAAAAACATGCAAAACAGTGACCCTCCACTGTTTTGCATATTTTTTTGTGTCCTCCGCTAGAAGGGTAAAGAATTAAAAAAAAAATATTATTAAAATCTTTGAGGGCAATGGTGACCTGATGGGTTACCACTAGGCCCCGACTTACGAGTTGTAGGTCGTGGGTTCGAACCCAGTCAAGCGTTTTACATTGTGTAACGTATTTCATCACCACTGCTCTCAAAACGATGAAGAAAACATCGTGATGAAACCGGCATGTCCTAAAACCAAAAATACGAAGACATGTGACATCTGCCAATCGGCACGACCTGTGTGTGACCTGGTGTGGGGGATTAAGGACCACGCGATCTCACAGAGAGCAGGCCTCTCTGTGAGATCCCATGTCCCAGCAGTGGGAACATTATAGACTGATTATGTGATAATAAAATTCTTTATAAACGAGGTTGAAAATCCCCTTGCTTGGTTGTTACGGTGACCCTTTATACCCCGGAAACAAAAAAAACAGTCCCAAACCCCATTATTGGCAAATATCTATAAGATAACACTAAATCGTGACAAATAGAGTCATTACAATGATTTTATATCATTTTTATAGTTCTCAATTTAGTTGGGAGTTACGCCTTAAAGTCGGCTCGTATAAATCTAACATATTTATGGATCCATTCTGCGCAGAATAGGATGTTTTATTATTTTAGTTAGATATTGTTTTAATGCCTTTTGCCGGTGATGAAAAGAATGTCCTATGTTTCTTGAGCGACTGGGGATATTGAAATTCCCTTACAAGTGATATAATGGGTGTTAAAAGACACTTAACGAAGCCGAAAGTCACTTGTTATTCCTATCATTGTGATCATATTTATGTTCTGGACTATACCTGGGAACTTTCTGGTTGCAGAGATATTGAAGGTCAAAGTTTCAACATTTTCAGACGTTTTTTTTAAAGAAAGCAAGTTTTCAATGTTTTCATTTAGTTTTAAATACCCCCACAAGCCCTGAACAGTTTCATGCACCCATAAACACAATGTTTTGCGTGCGCACTATGAGTTTAGTTTTTTCGATAAAGTAAAATTTTTACACGCTCGATCTCTCTACCATACCTCTACGAAAGCCTTGCCATAGTCAAGGAGCGAAGATTCCTTTTCCTGCCAAGACACCTACCTAACTCCTCGACTAAATCGCGTCTCCTCGCGTTTAGCGGAACCCTTTAATCTTAGATCCCATTACGATTAATCTCGACCGATTTATCGTTCCTTGCAAATATAACTTTCGCTATCTTAAAACCCAATAAGTTATTGCAAACGACTTTCGATGTTGATGTACTGAGTTCGTATTTGTGTTGGAGAGTTCTGTTTATGTTGGTAGGGGAAACTGCGTGATGATCTACAATGTTTGTTGGTCCTGTGAAAGTTTTATAATCAAAGTTTTATTCAAGCAAAGGCGCCAGGGTAGCCCGCGGAATTTAAATTTTCTTACGTTTTTTGCAATTTGCAGTTCAGTAGGTATCAGGTTGTATGTTGATCTGAATATGATTCGCGACCGTAAAAACTTTGTATATTTTATAGAATTATATCATCCTTTCTTACATGTTATAAAACAAAGTCCTCCGCCGCGTCTGTCTGTCGTCCTGTTCGCGATAAAACCAAAAACGACTGCACCGATTGTCGTGCTATTTTCACCAATGGATAGAGTGGTTCTCGAGGAAGGTTTTAGTATATAAAACAACGCGAGCGAAGCCGTGGGCAAAGTGCTAGTAATAATTAAATTCATCAATTCCAGTACCCACATTAGGTTAGAGGTGTAACTATAGTACACCCGCATTTCGCCAGTTATGTTTAAGTCCCATGTAATAGGAAGCGACCCTATTGCCATCGACCGGGCACAAAATTAGACTCTGGGCTACTTCTGAAAAAAATCAGATTAAAAACCCACATACACTTTGCCCGACCCGGGAATCGTACCCGGAATCTCCCCGGGAATGAATAAAATATCAATACCAATTTATTAGCGAGCTAGCCAGTTATCCAGATGAGTGGTAACCAAACGCGAGCGTGTCAGTTATATGAATAGTTTTAAAAGGGATTAAATACGTTAGTTCCGTAAATAAAACCGTTTAAAAATATCGGGTTAAAACATAGTTCGTTTAATAACAAGTCATCATCGCCTGCCGAGCCTTTTCCCAACTATGTTGGCATCGGCTGTCGGTCTAACCGTTGCAGCTGAATATCAGTATAATATTCCACATGGAGCGACTGCCTATCTGACTTCCACAACCTAGTGGATAACATATTGATACCCCTAGGTAAGACTGGTGTTAGACTTTGGATTCGAACGGCCCGTAACGAATGTCAAAGATCTACGAATAACGTGCATTCCGAGGGGCGTCATTAAATATTTAGACTCTTTCTCGATATGTAATGACACACAACAATAGCATCATTTAACCAAAACGTACCCAAAACGCCGAATAGGGTAAAATAATAGTGTAAAATAATAGGGTAAAATAATAGGGTAAAATAATAGTGTAAAATAATAGGGCAAAATAATAGGGTAAAATAATAGGGTAATATAATAGTGTAAAATAATAGTGTAAAATCTGGATTCTGGAATCTGGGGTGTGACTCTGTAAGACCTCATTCTAAACTTCGAATCTGAATCCGCTGTGAGTTTCCTGATTGGCATTCTAAAAACTCGGTTGATACACTAGCGCTACCCTTGCGAGCGTGTCAGCGAGTTGAACAAAATTGACCGTGAGATTTTGACAGATAAAGTATGAGATGACGTAAGAAGTGGCATTCAGTAAGGTAATTCCCCTGCCACTTCGACGCTCACTTCGCACTCGAACCCGATTCAAAATTCGAAGTGAGAGTGAATAGCGATGTGAGATCATGCGAGTTGTTGTTTGAATTTTCCAGAGTCGACGTACTGGATTTGTGCTCAGTTGATGGCAATAGGCTCGCTTACATGGGAATTAAAAATAACTAGCGATATGGATGTTCACCCATCCATGAACCAACTGCAGCAACCGTAGCTTAACCTTCACCCGACCTATGCGTCTGTTATCATTTAGCCATGAGCTCCATATCAAGTATCTTTCGAAAACATTTCCTAGATTTGGAAGTTTTAATATCCTAACTTATATATATATTATAAATGCGAAAGTTTGTTTGTTTGTTACGCTTTCACACAAAAACGGCTGAACGGATTTAGATGAAATTTGGCACAGGGGTAGACCATGACCTGGAATAGGATATAGGATACTTTTCATCCCGATATTCCCGCAGGATCGAGACTTACGCGGGTGAAACCGCGGGGCGCAGCTAGTTAACACACAAATCTCAAATTCTTCCCTGAAAGAAATTAAATACGATTATAAATTCGAATTACTGAAACGAAAAGGACACCCTCCTACGCCTTATTTACTGAAAATGGCTGAAAACGACGATTTTCTATAATTAATACCGGCAGCGATCCAATAATTAAAATGGTAGTCATCTTATATGTATAGGGTGTGCTTAATGTACATTTAATATTAGGAGAGATATGAAAAAGGAAATGAGATTTATACACAAAAAAAAATTAAGAAAAAATGAACACAATAGTCTATCTCTGTTCTCCGTTCGATATTTTCTCCGATTCAAATTCTGAAACGGAATTCCTTCTGTATATGGCCGTCGCCGGCCTACACGTTTCCCCAGTTATGTTTAAGTGCCGTGAAATAATATGCAGCTTATTGTCATCCACCAAGCACATAATATCGAGCCAACTGAGAAATTCCTATTGGAAGAACTTTGCCTTGCTTGAAGATTGAATCCAGGACAATAAGATCGGCAGTCGTGCTTGCAACATCAAGGCCAACCAGAGAGTATTAGAAAATCTTTTAGACGATTTTTTTACATAAAATCTCTAATGAATATTTTTACACAGCCTGTATAAGTACAGAATGATATTATTAATGAAACGAATTATTGACCCATAAGTTGTGTTTTAATTGAATTTTATCTAATCTAATTAACTTCTATGGCCTCTGGTTGTATGACAGGACCATTAAAATTATTATGAGTTCTCATATTTTAGTCGATTTTAGTGTTGGACTGTTTCTGGGACCGTTTCGATTGACATCAGTTGAGAATACATTTTTTTTAATACAATTTCCGTGTAGCAATAGGCATCGTAATCAATTTTAGAATTGATTATCGTTTTAGCTACTAATTGATGATTTGACTTTGTAACTGGTAACTTTTGAGTAGTACCGTGAACGACGGGCCGTACACTTTTTTGGCATTTTCTACCTAGCCTTTTAGCGTACTCTGTTGGGGTCGGCTTCCAGTCTAACCAGGTGAACCAACCAGTATTTTACATGGAGCAATTGCCTATCTGAGGGCCTAGACAAATGACAATCGCTTCGAAAGCGTTTCGTGTTTCTACATCGACTTTCAACAGGATTGACGTAAGCTTTTCGATAGCTTATGTCAGTCCTATACATTTTTACCTTTTCCATCATCGTTATCGCTGATAGAATGAAAATTTGTCTAGGGCCTCTGATCTCCACAACCCAGTTACTGGGTAATTCGACACCCTTTTGGTAAGACTGGTTGTCAGACTTTCGGACATCTAACGACCCGTAACGACTGTCAAAGATCCACGAATGACAGCCGGGACCAACGGCTTAACGTTGTTTTCGAGCCACGAAGGAGTTTCGGTAGGTAAAGATGGTCACCCATCCACGGACCAACCGCGGCAAGCGTAGCTTAACCTGATCAATCATCGCGTGCGGCTGTGATTACTTAGCCACAAACCCCACAAGGTTCTTTAAGTGTTTTGCTAGACTTTCAGACGTTTTCACAAACATTTTCGTACTTCGTGTCCAAAGTAAAACAGCTGAATTCTATCTCAACTTTTAGTCTAAAATGTACTCTAGTGGCTAGTCGTTAGTCTGTCCACTTTAGGTCAATATCACACATGGGGGTAAGAATATGGTCATTATGTGGTCAGACACGTCATTATGTTTTAAGTATGTACTGTTGTAATAATAGTGTCAGCTTCCTGTTATTCTGACAAAGGACAGGGGCCACTTTGGCAGAATCATAATAGAAAATATTAAGAATCATCGTAAAATGTCAGAAACTGACCATTCATAATTATGATCTGCGTGCAATTCATATTACGATATAATTCATCTGTTTGACAGTTTTCTATGAAGATTCGTAAAATGGTCCACAAATTATGAATTGCTTTTGTGTCAAATTAGAAGAATTGCTAATGACAGCTGGGAATTCAGGAAATGAGTGGTTTTTTGAAGAATTGCTAAGGTGGCCGTTTTAGGTCCCCTGTCGTATACTGCTTCCAGACTATTTGCAAGCATGAAGTCTTTGTTTAATCTTCTTTATTTTTAGTGTGGTTTGTGACTAAGAGAGTGTTCATGCCGCCCATGGGCTTCTTTCATTCATAACTTAGTGCGATATTGTTACTGGACTAATCTGTTAGTAAATTCAGGAAAATGAATTGTTTATCAAAACTACGTACCAATTTAAATTGTCCGTATATTCAAAACAACACTGTCATTCCTTGACCTTCCCTTCCTGGGGTATCGTGTTACCCAGTAAATGGGTTGTGGAGGTCAGATAGGCAATCGCTCCATGTAAATTACTGGTACTCAGCTGCATCCGGTTAGACTGGAAGCCGACTCCAACATAATTGGGAATAGCAAGCAGATTGACTATGATTCATTTTGAAGAAAAATTCGTAGAAAGTTGCATTTGTAATCTATATATTTAATTTGTTTCCTCGAAAATTACCATACTTACAACCAAAGTTGTTTCGAAGTATAATTTCAACATCAAAAAATTATATCAATCTACCAAAATTAAATATTTAACTAAATTTAAAATGATACAACGTACATATATTACAAAATCAACATTCACTACAACTTAATCTAAACACTCCAAGATCTTAGTAATCACTGTGCTACGGCGTAGCGCCTCTACGGTGCTACAACGCTACGCCGTAGCTGCGTGGATCGGATTAATGAAGCGTACAGCAAATAATACTTTAATTTCTGAGCAGGTATACAGGGTGTTCTCAATTTACTGCGGATTATGTTTCGGTAGTATACCGTACAAATGCATTGATGCTGTATGAAGGTTTTTGGGTTAACTGGTAAATGATTGGATAATATAGCATTCATTTGAAAGTAGTTTGACTTATCTAAAAAAAAATATTTTTTTTATTTTTTATCTTTATTTTTTTTTAATTAAAAGGGGTTTTTGTCCAATAAGGATATGCCAACCCCATCATACCTAATAACAATGTAAGTACACTTGGATATAATTACACAAGGAGAAACAAAATAAAACTTACATTATAATAATGCTAAAAAGGTGCTGCTCACTGCTAATACTAAATTACATAATTTTTTGGCTGCTTCCGATCCAGGTTTTGCCAAAATGCTTTGAATCAGACCTACATCCAGCCTATTTAACTTTAATTCGCACAGCAGCAAGTCGCGTTCATCTTTATTCCGGACACATTCCATCAGCAAATGCTGAACATCTTCAATTGTATTACAAGTTAAACAATTGGGAGAATCAGACTTTTTCATTAAGAAAGTAAACTTTGCTGATGGATAGTGACCGGATCTAAGTCTACAAGCTAGCTTAACATACTTTCTACTCAAATTAAGGCCAGCAAACCAAGGGACACTAGGAAGCTCACCCTGTATTTATCTAAAAACAAAACTAGTAGTTCTGCGAACGGTAGACCTCGCGGGCACAAACTTTTTTGCAACGATTAAGCTTTAGCTAGTCCCGCCAAAGTAATCACACTGTTAGTCACATGGGGTCTGTGCGGATCCCAAGAGTTTATTTGTGAATCAAGGTATCAAAGAAAGTAGTGCCTACTCTCTAAGTCCGTCAATGTAGATACGGGTCCGTTCGAAAGTAGACCGAAACTTTGCAGTGACCCTACACCCGATTAATTAAAGAATAATAGAGTTCAAGTAAACGTCTGCTTTTAGGGATTTCCTACTTTCGGCTTAGATTGTACCACTTGCAAGTTCTAATGATCTACAAGATTTTACTAAGAACTATTGTAATATTACAAACGAAACAAATATTTCGGACCATTTTCAGACTAAGAAGTATATTCAAGAATTAATTCAACCTGTATATGAGATTGTGTTAAGAAATGAACTTACTGTAAATAAACTACATAGTTTATTTGTCTGCGTGTAGTACCCACACGATAGATATATACACATACATATAGGCTTGTTTGTACATAGTAATGTAAATTATATTGCTACTGATTGGACTGAGAGCAATAACAGTTGCTAGATATAAGTTGTACAGTCAATGTATGGAGTAATTCTAATAGACCAATACAAGATTACATCCAGTTCATCATCTGCCTAGCCTTTTCCCAACTATGTTGGGGTCGGCTTCCAGTCTAACCGGATGCAGCTGAATACCAGTATTTTACGTGGAGCAACTGCCTATCTGACCTCCACAACCAGTAACTGGGTAATACGATATTCCTTGGTAAGACTGGTTGTCAGACTTTCGGGCTTCTGATGACCCGTAACGACTGTCAAAGATCCACAAATGACAGCCGTGACCAACAAGTTAACGTGCTTTCCGAGGCACGGAGGAGTCTCGGTATGTAAGGATGGTCACCCATCCACGGACCAACCCCGGCAAGCGTAGCTTAACCTGATGGATCGACCAATGCAGCTGTTATTACGTAGCCACGAGCTCCTAAAGGTTACATCCAGTTCTAGATGAATAAATAGCATAATAGCATAATCAGCCTATAATGTTCCCACTGCTGGGATACATACCCCCTGAGTTCGAGAGGGTGTGGGCTGTAATATACCACGTGGGCCCAGTGCTGGTTGGTAGATGTCACCATGTCTTCGACTTTTTTGGTTCTTCGATGTTTTCCTTCACCATTTTTGAGAGTAGTCAGTCTGTACTATAAAGATGATGATGGTATATACAGGGTGTTAGTGTAAACACCGTTATCCTTGAAACCAGTGGTTTGCTTTCATTTATAGAACGTAAAATCAATGGAAAAATATAACTTTTTTTTTAAAAGAAAATCTTCATTTTTCCACAAGAATATCACCCTACCCGCAAGGGCAACGACCAACCGCGGCCGGCGGTTGGCGGGGGCGGGCGGAACGTTACATGACCAGCCGTCAGCTGTTTCGCAGCACTCTCGAACGCGTAGCCATGAGTATCGGGACAGTGACGGATATTTACTTTTTAAAATCTTTTTATGAAAATAAGGTTTTTTTTTTGTTGTTACTGGGTCATTTATTTTTATATTTAAGTCAACTACCCATGGTTTGAGTGACAACGGTGTTTACCCTTGCATACTGTATTGTTGCTCAGCTAAGGAATTGGATCCTTCATATTTCTTTTAACTTTTTTATGTACCTATGTCGAAGTATTATTTCGAGAAACAATTATACAGGGTGTTAGGGTAAACCAGTGGTTTGTTGTCATTTAAAGAACGTAAAATCAATGGAAAATTACGACTTTTTTGTTTTTTTTAAACTACTTTTTACCACTAGAGTATTTCACCCTTTCACCTATGCGCTAGGTTTACGAACTTGCGTCTCAACATGGGTGGGGGGCGCGGGACGTGACCTGACCGGCCACGAGCGCGACCCCTCCCTCAGTCAGTCAGCTGTTTCGGTAGCGAACACGGTGTCGGATAGAAACTTTTTAAAATCTTTTAATGAAAATAACGTCTTTTTTTGTTGTTACTCGGTCATTTATTTTTATATTTAAGTCAACTACCCATGGTTTGAGTGACAACGGTGTTTACCCTGACATCCTGTATAAAGTTTTATGTTGTTTTCCTATTTTTTATTTTCCGTGTGAAATACAAAATTAAATAAATACTACACGGTACATTCGTTCTCATTTCAGTAACCTAACAAGTACCTACAACAATAATTACTCGTTAACAACTACCGTTTTACGTTAACATGCACGTCACAGTAGTAAAAACATAATTAGTAAGCGTTGCTAGCTAAAGTGTTGCCAGCATTATGCATGCTGCGGCTCCAGTTCCATGTTGGGGTTGCCATAATTTGAGTGGTTAGAGGGACTGTTATTTGTGGATTTTTTGTTTTTTTTTAACATGATTATCCACGAAATAAAAATCTAAAGGATCCCCCGAAACGATCACTTGCAACTTAATGTTTATATTTGATTTTTTATATTTTAAAATGTTTTTATATTCTAATATTTAAAAATTTAATTAATAAGTGTCTTTATGAAATAAAGGAAATAATTAATTTAATGTCCCTGATGTTATAATAATGTAATGTTACTGATCCTGTTATAATAATGTAATGTTACTGATCCTGTTATAATAATGTAATGTTACTGATCCTGTTATAATAATGTAATGTTACTGATCCTGTTATAATAATGTAATGTTACTGATCCTGTTATAATAATGTAATGTTACTGATCCTGTTATAATAATGTAATGTTACTGATCCTGTTCCCGTTATCGGTGTGTTTATATTTTAAATGTTTTCATAAAAATATTAAAAAAATATAAATGACAACTACAAATTACTAAAAATTAAAACCTATATATAAAAATGAAATAAAGGATGTAATGGAATTAATCGCTTCAATTGCATTTGGTAGACGATCAATTTACGCATCAATGAGTATAAATCACGTAAAAACAATTGAAATTGATCGTTTCGGGGACTCTTAAAATTCATTCATTTACTGACAGACAACATAGCCTCAACTGCCGAGTCAAGCATGAAATTTTGCACAAGAGTGCCTCACATAACGAAGATGAGCCCTAAGAAAGGCATTGACATTGGCATTTATATGTGTAATTTTATGGTGTACATAATAAAAAGTATTCCATTATATTATTAGAAAAGATCTTTGAAAAGTCGGAATGACTTTTCAAAAATCCGTTCTTAGTACTTACTATACATGGGTTAAAAAAGGGTTGAAACTTTGTATGGAAGTTTGTAATTTTTCCCAATGGGAAAATTAATACCATCGGCGACACCTCTTGTAAATGACATAAAATTTGGGAAAACAGACAGTTTTCACAAGTAATTGTCTAGGTTTATTGCAGTAGTCGTTTAGGTATTCGTGTAGTTCCCATGAATTCAAAACCATGAAACAATAACTGCAATAAATCGTTCCTTTTCTATAAAACGAAACTCGAAAGTTTCGAGTTGAGGTTTTCAGAAAAAGAACGATTGGTACAATTTTTGTTGTGGATGTGTGTAACTGTAGCGACACAAATTCGGACCAAAAAATAAACAAATATTTTCAGGTCATAGACCAAAAAATAAACAAATATTTTCAGGTCATAGTAGTTATTTCGGTTAGGATCAAACCGCGTGGAGGGGAGCTCGTGGCTAAGTAATAACAGCCGCACGTGTCGATCCATCAGGTTAAGCTACGCTTGCTGGAGTTTTTCCGTGGATGGTTGACCATCTTTACATACCGAGACTCCTCCGTGCCTCGGGCAGCATGTTAAGCTGTTGGTCCCGGCTGTCATTCGTGGATCTTTGACAGTCGTTACGGGTCGTCAGAAGCCCGAAAGTCTGACTGACAACCAGTACTACGAAGGGGTATCGTATTACCCATTTACTGGGTTGTGGAGGTCAGATAGGCAGTCGCTCCATATAAAATACTGGTATTCAGCTACATGCATGGAAGCCGACCCCAACATATTTGGGAAAAGGTTAGGCAGATTAATTGGTTAGAATCAAACCGCATTTTTTATGTTTTATGGATTGTAAACAATCACTCTCACTGAAAGCAAACTTGAGTGGTCAATACGATGTTCAGTGGTCATCAATAAACGTTTTATCTATCTATCTATCTATGTAATGCCATCTGCAATACCGGAAGATTTTTATTATAATACTAGCTGCGCCCCGCGGTTTCACCCGCGTAAGTCTCGATCCCGTGGGAATATCGGGATAAAAAGTATCCTATGTATTAATCCAGGTTATAAACTATCTGTTTGCCAAATTTCATCCAAATCGATTCAGTAGTTTTTACGTTAAAGAGTAAAAAACATCCATCCATCCATCCATACTTACAAACGTTCGCGTTTATAATATTAGTAAGATTGAATTTATCCTGGAATTAATCCCCAATACATAGTGAACCTACCCCAGCTACTTGCAAGTTGTTTCACTCCACGCGACGTTCTACGAATTGAATTAGACGTCGACTAAACCAACGGCGACACTTACCACACAGTTTCCTTAGAAATAACACTACCGCATCTAGTACAGGCTGGGATACAAAGGCAGGTCATACTCTCTCACATAAATGTAATAATTTATACATAAACTTGCTGTTACCCGCGTCTTTGCTAACATAGAGGTCGGTATTGGAATGTAGATTTATTGAACATCTTCTATTTTTTTAAGTACCTGGTATTTGCTTGTTGAAAGGCGTACATTGTCCTCTCATGCCTACCAACACTGTAATTTGAAAATATTGTAAAAACCAATTATTTTTAAAAGCTCTTCTCCATAGGAAACGACCAATTGGAACCGTGCACCTAGCTTCTGACGTTTCATAAGTGCCCATGTAGGTTTATGTGAAATAAAATATTTTGATTTTGATTTTGGTAATTATCCTTCGGGACCGTTACTGGGATAAAAAGCATTATAAATACTAACCCGAGCAGTGGTGGCCCATTGACAATGGCCTCGACTTTGGACTTGTAGGTGTAACACTCTTTGCCCGTCGCGCTGTGAACTACACCCTAGTTACGTAATATACGATCAATTAGAATTGGAATCGGTTTGAATTGTATAATCCATTGCGTCGAAAGTTCGAAAAAAAAATCTGCTCAAAATCGTAAATAACGCAATGAATATTGTTGAACTGTCAAAATGAAACAAATTAGTCATGATCGGTTACGAAAATCATCATCAGCCTAGCCTTTTCCCAACTATGTTGGGGTATATATAATACCAGTATTTTACATGGAGCGACTGCCTATCTGACCTTCACAACCCAGTAACTGGGTAATACGATACACCTTGGTAAGACTGGTTGTCAGACTTTCGGGCTTCTGACTATCCGTAACGACTGTCAAAGATCCACAAATTACAGCCGGGGCCAACGGCTTAATTAACGTGCTTTCCGAGGCACGAAGGAGTCTCGGTATGTAAAGATGGTCACCCATCCACGGACCAACCCAGGCAAGCGTAGCTTAACCTGATGGATCAACACGTGCGGCTGTTATGATCGGTTACGAAAATAAGTTACGCAATTAGATAGCGGGGCGACAACAAGAAACGAGATTACCCGGCCATAGTAAATGAACTGCCACTCCTTCGGCTTCGGTGCGGTGGACAAACGGCCGAAGGTTCAAACCCTGACAGGTGCTTTACTTTATATAAATTATTTCATCACCACTGCTCTCAAAACGGTCAAGGTCATTGTGAGGAAACCGGCATGTTCTAGAACCAAAAACTCGAAAACATGTGTATAGCGTTGTGTAGCCTATAATGTTACCACTGCTGGGAAACAGGCCTCCTCTCGGTGAGAGGGAGTGGACAGTAATCCACCACGCGGGCCCAGTGCGGGTTGGTAGATGTCACATGTCTTCGAATTAATTTTTGGTACTAGGACATCGGCTCCTCACGATGTTTTCCTTCACCGTTTTGATAGCAGTGGTGAAATAATTTACACAACGTAAAGCGCCTGTCTGAGTTCGAACCTACGACATACATCTCGTAAGTCGCAGCCGTTACCACTGAGCCACCATTGCTCTCCTGCTGTTTCATGATTCATCTGATCTGATCTGGGGGCTTAAACAGTCACTTTGGCAGAATCATAAAAGGAAAATATAATGAATCATCGTAAAATATCACAAACTGACAATTCTCTGCGTGCGATTCATATTACGAAATAATTCATCTGTTTGACATTTTTCTATGGAGATTCGTAAAATGATCAGATGAGAGGAATTGCTAATGACAGCTGGAAATTCGGAAAGGAATTGCTTTAAGAGGAATTGCTAATGGAGCCGTTTTAGGCCACCTGGCATACGACCGCCACTTGATCCTGTACCAATACTTTTGCATAAAAATAGTCGTTCCTTTTGCATAAAATAGTAGTTTTTTCTTTGTATGGTGGTACCTATTTATGTAAGTACGTTCCAAAATAATCTAGAAACTAAGTAAACAAGCAAGTTGTAAGTAGTATCACTCCTCAGGGTTCTGCAAATTTAATTAGACTCTGCCGTCGTCTGAACCATTCCTGACACTCACGCGACGGTACCTGTGTAAGCTTATTGTGATTGTTGGATTAACTAAACGTATACTTGTTATGTAGATCAATATAGATCGACCTACTGTTGTTGCGGGCGGTTTGATGAGTTAAGATTAGCCTTTTTCCAACTATGTTGGGGTCGGCTTTCAGTCTAACCGGATGCAGCTGAATACCAGTATTTTACATGGAGCGACTGCCTATCTGATCTCCACAACCCAGTAACTTAGTAATACGATACCGCTTGGTAAGACTGGTTGTCAGACTTTCGGGCTTTTGACGGCCCGTAACGACGGTCAAAGATCCACAAATGACAGCCGGGACCAACGGCTTAAAGTGCTTTCCGAGACACGGAGGAGTCTCGGTATGTAAAGATGGTCACCCATCCACGGACCAACCCCGGCAAGCGTAGCTTAACATGATGGACGGACCCGTGCGGCTGTTATTACGTAGCCACGAGCTCCTCGAGTTAAAATCAAAGTCATTTATTTCAATAAGGCCATTAAAAGGCACTTTTGAATGTCAAAAAATACAAGAAAATAGACTTGATTCTAGTTGCCTCTTCCTAAAGGTAAAAATGCTCATTCATCTCCATGCGAAATTTAGTATGGATATGAATGAGCAAGAACAATCAATTCAATAACTAAGTATAGAAAAACAAAGATTAATGTAGAAAACACACAATCTCAAGTTTATATCCTGTGCATTTTTACCAAGCAAACATAATAACTTATTACTGTAATACTCAACAAAATAGACCAGTTAGGAACCACAATCTACTCGAACAACTGCGACCGAGCTCCTCCGTAGCCACAAACTCCTCCCCTTAATGAGTACCTAAGAGGACTTATATTTAAAGATTATCATGTTCAATCAATCTTGTTGGGGTCAGCTTCCAGTCTAAACGGATGCAGCTGAATACCATTATTTTACATGGGGTCATCAGAACATTTACATAAGATTATAGTATTCTCAAAATATCTTTTGAAATAATCATTCCTTTTAACCTGACCCGTAAAAAACATGTGTCAGATCTCAAAGTGCCACTCCAAAACTATCATAATACAATAAGGCCGTCTGGTCTTATTCATACAATTTATCGTCGTCCATACAAAGGTTATAAGAAATTGCTTTTAACAGGTTCATTGTGCCATTTCTAATACAAAACATGTCTATTTTTTGTTTCGAGTGCAATTTTCTAGAAAAATTTTTTGTTGTTCGTAGATTTATTACTGTGTCCAAGGTGGAATAAATCGTTGGATCTGTGAAGTCAGTTTCTACTATTTTTAGGTGTAATAGAAAATGTAAGGGTCCCACGAAACGATCAATTGCAAATTGTAGTAATATTTTCAATCGCTTCAATTCACTTTGTTTGACGATCAATTTGCGCATCAATGTGTCAATCGCATAAAGATTTAAAATTGCAATCGATCTTTCGCCCTTTAAAGTTTTGGGGATTGTTCTCCAAAAGTTTCTCCATTAGAGGTGCTACACACATGTTCGGGTCGACATGATTCGGCACAGCCCGACAGCAAAATTTAATATGTCCGCAAATAAGTCTATCTATATGTCCGCAAAAAAAGTCACTTGGCTTACCTGGAACCGGCAATGATTAAAAAGGTGCCGAACTGACAATTATTATTAAAAAGTTTACTGATCAGAGGCTATAGACAAACTCCCTTTTCTGTAAGCGTTAACGCCAACGGAAAGATCAAATTGTATGGAGTTGACATTAGCTTTAGAGATGTCACGTGACTGCTGCTGTCAACTCCATACGTCGAGTTTGTTTTTCAACAAAAATTGCTGTATCGATTGAATAAAACCCGAGGATGTGTGTAGCAAGCACCTTTAGGTTGTAATGTTGTAAGTACAATGTAATGTGAAGGGCGGGCTATTTTGGGAGAAGCCTTTTTCTTTAGTACTTTTAAGTAATTGGCTATACATTTTTTTATGCTCATTTTCTGGTTTCGATACAGACTTCTAAGTCCAGGCTACCTGTGTCTGAAGATCGGAGTATTGATGTGTGCCGATGTGTAATAAGTTGCAAATATGATTTGACCGGTATATAATAATATGTTCATGTGTCTCACTCATATCTTTGAAACTCCTCATCATAAATTGACAAATGAGGTATCGTTGGAAGCGTCTTGGTCGTCCGCTGGTTATTCTATGTGACGTATAGTGCGAAACAAAGACAAATTAAAAATCCGGAGTCACACGTAATCTGCTCGGTTTATGCCCTAACACGTGTGACTCCGGATTTTTAATTTGTCTGTCTGTGATGTCTTGTTTATACCTTTTTAGTTGACGTTTTTGTCGTAGTTGGGTTTTAGTTTTATAATTGTGTTTCAATTCATATTAATTCTTCACACAATCCATCCATCTAAATAAGTCAGTAAAGTAGGGATCTATTAGTTATTCGGTCCAAACAATACGATTTCACACATAATTACGTGACTGCGGTGTCAAATATTCCACTATACAGGACGGTATTCGCTCGCTATTTCAGTCTAGTTAATAACTAGAAACGTGACGTCAACGCGATGATCGCTTTCATTTGATGGTTATATCATAAGTGAATAGATATTAATCTAACTAATTTAACTAATATTATAGCGAATATTTGTAAGTATGGATGGATGGATGGATGGATGTTTGTTACTCTTTCACGTAAAAACGGCTGAATTGATTTGGATGAAATTTGGCAAACAGACAGTTTATAACCTGGATTAACACATAGAATACTTTTTATCCAGATATTCCCACGGGATCGAGACTTACGCGGGTGAAACCGCGGGGTGCAGCTAGTTTAAGAATAAGTTGTATATTACCCGGGAATCATCGAGCTTTAGATTAGAGACTATCGCTCAGATATAAGTGTGACAAGTTCAATGCTCTTAGGACCCAAACTTTTTTTATACAGGGTCATTTTGGTTCTAGGACATGCCGGTTTCCTCACGATGTTTTCCTTCACCGTTTTGAGCGAGTTACTAGCGAAAATCGATGCACGAAAATTACATCTCTGCGAAACGCGATGTTATTTTAAAAGACGTCCATTCATCCGTTTAGCCTTAGCCGAATTAGGTTGAGGTCGATTTCCGGTCCATTACTAACTAGGTGCCGTTAAATGTCAGAATATTGCAGGGAGCGACTACCATCTGACCTCCATAAGTCAATTACTAACCAAAAAGGAACTTTTAATACTAAGTTAACCAGTTAATTGCCCCGCACATCCGCGGATGTGAAGAAATTGGCATCCGCAACATCCGTCCTGGTACTAAGCATTCAACGTCCTTCTCGCACATTTTATGACCGCAACTACAATCACGAGTCTTGGCGTTTTAAATATAGTCTATGACAGTCTGTCTATGGCTATATCTCAGTAGTTAAGTTTTGGATAATGTCCATGAGGGTGTGCATCTAAATCTACCAGTACATTAATAATGATTGAGGTAATAAGGTCAGTAAGCTTGCCAAGTTTCAGGCACAATAGCCCATAAGATCAATAGATTGGAGACAACCTAGCATAGCTGGTGTCACCATAATTTTATTTTGTTATTCTTGCCGAAATTCGCCTCTAAAAACACCGATATAAAGCCATTTTTTTCCGGTTTACAAGATCTCGCTTCATACGAAAACAAAGTCACAAGAAAATTCCCTTAGAATAATAAATTTCCAAACACAGAGAAAAAAAATACGATACATTAACGAACCTATAAATCCGCCATCTTGTACACAAATTAAAAGCAAAACATTTTTGAATTTCGAACGTAATATCGCCCGCAATCCTACACTTACACCAAACACGCTTGTAGCGAGGGTAACGAGGCGTGACGGCGCGACGCGTCCCGCTCTGACACACGTCTAGTAATTGAAAATTTATATCGATAGACGCGAAATTTGTTACGCTACGGTGTGATACGCGGCACATATTGTTATTTATGGTCCTCATTTGGGAATAAGGAGATTATTTCGATATAAATTAATTTGTGGAATTGAAAATGATTGCGAGAAATATAGAAATAAAGTTCGAGAAATTATCTGTTAATCTTTCGGTGAGGAAGTTTAAGAATATATTTATTGATTTGATGTGAGAATTTGAAGCAAATTCACGATTTTAATCACATGCAATAAGCGGCCAAGTGCGAGTTGACTTGCATACGCAGTGTCCCGTAGGTCGTGCGGTCCATGGCTCTTTACGGGGCACCGGTGTGGGTGCGTTCCCTTAGGCTGCGGCCAGCTCGCTGGTTGAACGCGTTCCAAAGGGTCATGGCCATTCGGCTGGCCCGGGGATACCGCACGGTCTCCCGTGAGGCGGCGAGCCTCCTTGCCGGATTACCGCCATGGGATCTGGAGGCGAAAGTCCTCGCGCACATTTGGGATTGGCGCGAGATGAAGCGCCGGGGCGTAACTCCGCTGCCGCGAGGAATCGCGGCACAGCGGACAGAGCTCCGGCAGGATCTCATGGTGGCATGGAGAGTGCGATTGTCGCAACCCAATGCTAGCCACGCCACAATTGCGGCGATAAGTCCCCTCTTTGAGGAGTGACTAGAGAGACGCCACGGCGTCCTCACCTTCCGCCTGACACAGGTCCTCACCGGGCACGGTTGCTTCGGGAGGTTCTTGTTTCGGATAAGGCGGGAGGAAACGCCCGGGTGTCACCACTGTGTGGATCGCCCGGAGGACATGGTATACATACGGTGGAGGTATGCTTGGGCAGACCCCGCCGTGTCCTCTTGGAGGCGATTAGCGGCGGTGACCTCTCGCGTCCGGCCCTGGTCCAGGCCATGATACGGTGCGAGAGGGCATGGGAAGCAGTCACCTCCTTCTGCGAAGCAGTAATGCTCGCGAAGGAGGAGGCGGAACGCGTGAGGGAGAGGCAAAGTTTGCGCCCTCACGCCCCTAACCGCCGCCGTTGGAGACGCCCTGGGCGTCGGGAATCCCAGGCGGATTCCACCATAGGCGCGGGCTTGCGGACGGCGAGCAATGGGTAGCTCGCTGTCCGATTAGGACCAGGCCCGGGTCGATGGCGCGTTCGGTTCCACGCGCGCCTCAAAAAGATGTCAGCACAATTGGCGGGCCGATGCCTGCCAGGGTTGCGGGTTAGTCCGAAAGGGATACCGGGACCTTGGCAACAGGCAACTGAAGGAACACGGGTGGGTTTTAGTCAGTAAATGTCTGACACGCCCTTCCGCTCCGCCCAGAGCAGGAGAGGTCATTAAATGATATACCACCGTAAAAAAAAAAAAAAAAGGATTCCGTATGTACCAATCAATCTGCCTAGCCTTTTCCCAACTATGTTGGGGTCGGCTTCCTGTCTAACCGGATGCAGCTGTATACCAGTATTTAACATGGAGCGACGGCCTATCTGACCTCCACAACCCAGTAACTGGGTAATACGATACCCCTTGTTAAGACTGGTTGGCCCGGAGGAGTCTCGATATGTAAAGACGGTCACCCATCCACGGACCAACCCCGCTAAGCGTAGCTTAATCTGATGGATCGACCCGTGCGGCGATTATTACTTAGCCACGATCTCCTCTATAGTAAGTGAGTTTATTTGTTTGTTATGCTTTCACGCTAAAACGGCTAAACGGATTTGGATGAAATTTGGCACATGGATAGACGATGACCTGGATTAGGACCTAGGATATCTTTTATCCCGATATTCTCACGGGATCAATACTAAAACGGTTGAAACCGCGGGGCGCAGCTAGTTTTAGTATATTGTGGTGTCTTCAGCCGTCCATGCTAACAAAGTCATGGGCAGAAGCTAAGTTTTAATAATAAACATTACAGCCTGGAGCTGACGTGTCTTGTCACCCACCTTTTCTTTTATGAGAATAAGCTTTGTGATATTTTTTATTCATAATATGGTGAAACCGAGACTAGGTCGTGCCTCTGGGGTGTCTAAGAAGAATAAGTCTGTACGCTTAATATTTTATACTTGCTGCCTCGCGGTTTCACCCGCATAAGTCTCGGTCTTGTGGGAATATCGGGATAAAAAGTAACCTATATGCTTCCCCAGGTCATGGTCTACCCATGTGCTAAATTTCATCCAAATCCAATACCTTGTGGCGGCATCTACATCGCCACATGCGAACTACGCATCTCATTGACGTCACGCAAACCTTGCATCGCGCAAGCGGAGTAATTACCGCTCGACCAGCATCTAAACAACGTCCCAACTCCAATCGTCGAGCAGAAGCTCATCAGACACAACACCCGTCTGGTCAAACTCAAACTCAAAGCATTTATTTCAATTAAACTATTTACAGGCACTTTCGAATTGTCAAGGAGTGGTTTAGTCAGAAATATGAAGCTAGATGCTCATTCCAAAGCGTAGTAGGTACCTATGGAGAAGAACGGGCAAGGCACTCTTTCGGTCGGAACTTTACACCCTGTTCCTCATACCTCTATAACCTTATTCTAATTGGTGAAATTAAATAGACCTATTATGATCGCATTACAGAACAAGTGTAATGTAATCTACCAAATCTCTATAAAGCTTCTCGTGTAAAAACAAAAACCTGTCACTCAACATTTCTACAAACAAAAAAAACTCATGCATTTGTTTTTTATATTCCAAAAAGTAGAGTCGCCAAAAAAATATCATAACAATGTTGGCACATATTTTTCAGTGTATTTTAACATTGTTTTTTTGCTCACTGTCTATCGGTATGGAAATTATTGTTAAAAGAGCGAGCTATCTCGAACGCTGCAGATTCAATAGTTGCCCGCTCGACAGTTAACTGTAGATAGGAAAATATTTATGACGAAAAAAAAATCAGCTGCTTAAATATACTTGATATGATTTCAAAGAAGTGATATTTTTTGTTATTATTGATCAAAATTCTCGCTAGATTATCCATACTTGCGTATCTACTAATATTATAAATGCGAACGTAACTGTCTATCTGCCTGTTACCTTTTCGAACCTCAACGGCTGAAAAGATTGCGATGAAAACTTTCTAACCCGGTACTTTCCATAGGGATTTTTGGTTTCTAATACGTTCCATAGGTATAATTTCCGTTGAACGAACGAGAAGGGAGTGAAGTAAGGGATTGAGTATGTTGTCAGACTTTCGGGCTTCTGACGACCCATAAAGACTGTCAAAGATCCACGAACGTCAGCCGGGACCCACGGCTTAACGTGCTTTCCGAGGCACGGAGGAGTCTTGATATCTAAAGATGGTCACTCATCCACAGGCCAACCGTGGCAAGCGTAACCTATGCAAACGTAAACCTGTTTGATCGACCCGTGCGAGCCCTTGCATTTATTCTATTTACTAGCTTTCGCCTGCCGCTTCGCCCGCGTGGTATGTCGATAAAAAGTACCCTATGTCTTCCTCAGGATGCAATCTACGAGTATCTCCTTGCCTATCCGTTCAGTGGTTTAGGCGTGAAAAGGTAACATACACACAGACAAACAGACTTACTTTCGAATTTATGATATTAGAATGGATAGATTAAGATTTATTCAGAGACGCTACAAAATTGAACTGAATCATAGCATTCCTTTACAGCATTTCAAACTGATTGTAAGTACATCTCGTTGCATCTCGATACATCTCGTTTGTTCTCCAAGGCGGGCCGCTGCCAATAGTAGGTACGTTCACAAAGGCATTGTCGGAGCCAAGCGGTTTAAGTACTGCTTTGACGTCCTGCAACTGTCTTATGGCGAGACTGTATCGATATGGACTTGATAATACAATATGTTACATTTAAATTAGAATAGATTTGTGAGAACATTTGCATTTGATGTTACAAGATCATTTAATTTTCATCTGCCTAGCCTTCTCCCAACAATAATGATGGGGTCGGCTTCCAGTCTAACCGGATGCAGCTGAATACCAGTATTTTACATGAAGCGACTGCCTATCTGACCTCCACAAGCCAGTAACTGGGTAATACGATACCCCTTGGTAAGACTGGTTGTCAGACTTTCGGGCTTCTGACGATCCGTAACGACTGTCAAAGATCCACAAGTGACAGCCGGGACCAATGGCGTAACGTGCTTTCCAAGACACGGAGGAGTCTTGGCATGTAAAGATAGTCACCCATCAACGGACCAACCCCGGCAAGCGGAGCTTAACCTGATGGATCGACTCGTGAGGCTGTTATTACTTGGCCACGAGCTCCTCCAAATATACACATACATAGCGTGCAAGATATTACATTAAGCGAGGTCAGTTTATTTGCCAGAGGCATACAATAAGTTGTAGCCTAGTAAGTCTGGATTTGTGCCCGGTTAATGGCATTAACCTCGTCCCCTACTACATGGGACTTCAACATAACTAAGGAAATGTAAGTTTACTGTAGGTACACCTTAACCCTTCCGGGAAAAAAGGCATGATGTTATGTTCAGGCGCGGTCCGAGGGCGGGGGTCCTGGGGGTCTCGACCCCCCCCAAAATCAGACTGAATGATTTACGTGCTTTACTAACTAAAAACTATATGTACTTGAGCCACAAAATACACAAAAAAAAAGTTTTTAGAGCATTTATCAATTAGGTAACCTAGATATATTCCTCGGCACCCATGGTGACCCCCCAACATCTTGGGCTGCGACCGCGCCTGGTTATGTTAGAAAGATTCTAAGGTAGTTTAGAAAACTGTGTTGTGCTAATCTTATCATTCCGCACTAATAGTTGGAGTTAACCGAGAGTATTGGGGCGTATGGATGCAAGGATTTCCTTTGATACTGGGATTGAACTACAGTGTGCCCACTATATTATCTTGACGCAGTTATATTAAAGGGGGAACTACAAGAGAAAGAACCGAAATTAAAACTTTACAAACGCTGTCATGGTCTATTAATTTGTTCTAGAAATAAGGGTTTATAGTCTGAAAATATCGATAGTTTAAGGTCCATCAAAACTGTCAAACCAGTTTCAAATGAAGACTATAAAAATATTTGCTGAAATATTTTGCTACTTACTGAGCGATTTTCGAAAAAAAAACAACTCAAACAAACAAAAAAATCCTCGAAAATGTCATCAAGTAGGTAAATTAATTCTACAAAACTACCACTATCTCTTTATCTTCTTTCAGCTTTATCACTATTTACAGAGCATGCAGAGCATATTCTTGAAAAGTAATCCATTCATTGTCATCACTTACTTACAAACCTACGTTTTGGTACACAATAAAGCATTTATGGGTGTTATTCATAATAATTGTACGTAACGGATATGAAACAGATATGAAAATAAATTAAGTGTAACAGAAAAGATAACAGATTGGAATTGTTAAGACTGGTACATAACACGAATACACGTATTATTATGCTTACCTACGCCACTAAATATAATTATGGTTATTAATTTATACGCTATACATTTATATATCTAAATAATCAAGGTCATAAAAAGACATTCATCATCGAACGACAACGTTTCCTAATGCAAAAGTATACTGTATAATAGATTATTTAAATTGCGGGTACTTACGTAATTTTGCTCCGTACATTCCACTTTTCACACATTAATTTCATAGATCTGCTCGACGTCCGTATGTCACTGCAGGGATCCAGCAGAATATCAGCGTCAGGTATATTTGCCTGACACATGCTGAGTTGGACTCCCATTTGGTGCAACGTTGAGACGCACACCGCACTTTGTATGTTTTTTTTTTAAAGTGTGTCATAGACAATATTGTCATCACTGTATCTAGTTTCTTTTATTGTTTCAATTTTTGTATATTAGCACCCAGCTGTTTATTAACGTACACTCGCGAAAATCTAAGAAGTCCGTTTTGACGTTTCGTTCTCGTACTTGTAATAAAACGTTAAGCCTTGAGAATCAGTTTTAATCAATGTAGATAAGTCGTCGATTACAAACTCTCTAAGTATGTTTAATCGATATGTCTCGAGAATCAGTATTTTAGAAACTAATTTCTCTTTCATCGCTACACAAAGGATTTTTATAGCTGTCAAAACGGACTTCTTAGATTGTCGCGAGTCTAATTACTTATTATTTAACCGTGTTTTTGTATATTGTACTGTCTTTTGTGTGCACTAAATAAACGTTTTATCTATCTATCTATCTACGTATAAAAATAAATATTACTTAGTTTTATTTAATGGATCTTTAGGCAATTAACTTTCATCAGGGAATATATTCCACCATAAACCCAGTCACTACATAAATTCAGGCTTCATTTGTACCAAAGCCAAGAAAAATACCAAGCAAATAAATTCAGTACATTTTCCTTTGGAAGTCAAAGTAAAGTAAATACCGGTGCAGGCTATATCTTGCACCACACATGCCGATAGGTAGGTAACGAGCCGTAAGGGTACCGCGTCACTTGTCTACCAAGCCTTCCTCCGATGAAATTTCAATATACACACCCTATCTCCACCACACACACGAAAATATACTCTAGCTTGCAAGTCATAGAGTTAAAGTTTGCCTGGGACACGGCACCTTTCAATACAGGATGTTGCTCAGTCAACTATTCGGAAAAACGTTCCGTTTTACTAAAACGTGATTTCTGTCAATAATAATGTGTTTTTCCTTTTCACTTGAATGAACTCGCTGTTGGGAATAACTTTATTTGGTTTTGCGGAATGTGTATAGAATCATTTGTGTTTGTGTAAAAATATTGTGGAGGAAATATATTTTAAAGATATAATTGTTTATTTATTTTCTTTCTTATTTAATTATATTTTTAAATATTTCTTAAATTAAAATGATAATATTAAAAAAAACATTAAAAAATATAATAAATAGAGTTATTTTAATAATTATTAAGTCTTTAACATAGCGAGTAGCGTAGTAAATGTTGATATTCGTCACCTATTTTAACCAAATATGAATTGATAAAAACTACAAATGGCCACAAAATGACTCATCATTACGTTCAAAAGTGCATATTACACAACAAATTGGAAAACACAACACATATTTTCGAAAACAAAAATAAATACCATAAAAAAACTAATTTGAAAGATTCTATAATCCTAGCAAAAGCTGCAGGTAAAAAACCAGTATTCGATCAACAACAAAAATTCATTAAAAAGTCTTCGAAACATCCTTCGACCAGCCAGAACCTGTCGTTGTCCTGTCAAACATCACGCTAACAAGACAGTTTAGTCGATCGGTAGAGCGAGCGCCCGACACAATGCCGAAATACTTCGTAAGACTCCGTAACTGCATTCTCGAACTTGTGCACGTAATTTGAACATACTTCGGTACATTCAATTTATCACATGTCTTCCTTACGTAACGGTATTTACCGGAACTTTTACTTGGGTAGTTCGGTACTTTAGTATATTAATATCGGCAGAGAAAATTGAGTATTTAGAAGTTCAAATAATTGACTGGAGTGTCTACTTTGCCTACATTAAATAATCAATCAATCTGCCTAGCCTTTTCCCAACTCTGTTGGGGTCGGCTTCCAGTCCTAACCGGATGCAGCTAAATACCAGTATTTTACATGGAGCTACTGCCTATCTGACCTCTACAACCCAGTAACTGAGTAATACGATACCTCTTGGTAAGACTGGTTGACACACTTTCGGGCTTCTGACAACCCGTAACGACTGTCAAAGATCTGCGAATGACAGCCGGGACCAACGGCTTAACGTGCTTTCCGAGGTACGGACGAGTCTCCGTATGTAAAGATGGTCACCCATCCACGGGCCAACCCCGGCAAGCGTAGCTTAACCTGATGAATCGAAATGAATAATAATTAAATAATCAAAATAATGTAGGATAATAATTTTACATTCATTGTTTTTGCCAAATAATCAGCATTGCCATACAACGCTAACGTAGCAATGCTGATAACCTTTTGGGCACTAAAGGCTGGCAGCATTGATAACGCTATTTATAAAGATATCACGCGGGCGAAGCCGCGGGCAGAAGCTTAATAAATTAATGCCCGGAAAACTATAGTTAATAAATCAAAACTCAAGTTAACAAACCAATCAATAATTTTTTCAAACTACAACGTATCTTTTTCGTGACTAAATAACTTGTGGCTATAATAGCCGCACCGGTCGATCCATCAGGTTAAGCTACGGTTGCCGGGGTTGGTCCGTGTATGGGTGACCTTTACATACCGAGACTCGTCCATACCTCAGAAAGCACCTTTGTACCTTTCTTTTGTTGTCTGCGAAAAGTTTAAATAAATAAATACAGCACGTTAGTTGATCTTTGACAGTCGTTACAGGTCGTCAGAAGCCCGAAAGTCTGACAACCAGTCCAACCGATGCCAAGGGGTATCGTATTACCCAGTTACTGGGTTGTCGAGGTCAGATAGGCAGTCGCTCCATGTAAAAATAATGTTTTTCAGCTGCATTCGGCTAGACTGGAAGCCAACCCCAACATAGTTGGGAAATGCCTAGGCAGATTGAACGTATCTTTTTCTCATTTTAAATAAACCGGCCAATAAATAAAGCCTTGGTTTTACCGATAAACTGTTTGTATAAAACGGGCCCAAGTTTCTACGTCCCGGGAACTGTTTCGAAGTTAAAATGTTAAAAACAACAGTCGTTTTGAAGATAGGCTTCGGATACCGAGGAATTATTTAATGGCGATAGAATACTTATAGATTATGGTTGTATTTTTATGTATTCTTTCACTTTTCTGCTGTAATAAAAGATTTTTGGGTTTTTAGGGTTCCGTACCCAAAGGGTAAAACGGGACTCTATTACAAAGACTCCGCTGTCCGTCCGTCTGTCTGTCTGTCCGTCTGTCACTAGGCTGTATCTCATGAACCGTGATAGTTAGACAGTTTAAATTATCACAGATGATGTATTTCTGTTGCCGCCGTTCCCATACAACAAACGTGATTTTTTTGCCGTTTTTATAGATAATGGTACGGAACCCTTCGTGCGCGAGTCCGACTCGCACTTGGCAGGTTTTTTTTTTACATCTGTCTTTCGAGTTTTGGAGATTATGATTTTAGAGTTTCGAGTATGGAATGCCTGCCAGACTTTGGCGGTTAAAGTAAACCTATATATGTACACCATACAAATCAGTACATATTATAAAACGCCGCGCCTGTCTGTCTGAACGCGATAAACTCAAAAAACGACCGAACGGATTTTCATTCGGTTTTTGCCAATGAACGGAGTGATTCATGAAGACGGTTTAGGTGTATAATTAAGGCTTTGTTTAATACTTTGCTGTCTACTTTGTAAAATTCACCAATATTAGATTTGGAAAACCTGTCATCATTATTTTATATCTCATACCGTTATCTTGGTTAAGTTTTGTATTAGCATTATATTCTTATGACAACGGGGAAAGACGAAGGAGTATATAGTATTGTAAAAAAAAAATGGTCACCCATCCAAGCATTGACCGCGACAAGCGTAGCTTAACTTCAAAGATAGATAGAAGATAGGTATACCTATTCTTTCTTATTGAATTTCGCCCCCTGAGCAAAGCCAGGTTTTATAACAAGTATAAAACAAAATAGTTTTTAGGGTAGCTGTCCCAATTCTCAGTACGGTAAATGTTTACGAGTCGCGCGGGTTATAAATAAACTGCCTCTTTGTCTTGTCTGTTTCCATCCCAATCTCATTTTTTCATTTTGTTAGTATATATAAAACAATATGTCAAATAGAAAAAAAGGTATTTATGTTGTCTTTCATTTCATGCTGGGATCATTTTCTTGTTGTATTTGTAAACTAGCTGCGATCCGCGGTTTCACCCGCCTAAGTCTCGAACCTTTGGGAATATCGGGATAAAAAGTATACTACGTCCTTACCCAGGTCATGGTCTACCAATGTATCACATTTCATCCAAAGCCGTTCAGCCGTTATTGCGTGATTGAGTAACAAACAAACAAACAAACTCTATTTATTATTTTAAAATTTGGCAACGTCGCAAATAGATGTCAAATATTTTGCTGTTTTGATTAATTTGGCAATATTACTGTAAGTATGGAAATATTAAATATGGCTAACTAGCTGTCTAAAATATTGATTATGAAATGCAATAAATAATATCATAACACCGAATATTTAGTTTTAGTAAATGCCTTTTTTTACACCTAAAACCGGTTACAAATTAAATTCAGAGTTTTAATTGCAATTCATTATTAATATTCTAGTAAGTTAGATATCGATGTTTCATAGTTCCAATCAATCTGCCTAGCCTTTTCCCAACTATGTTGGGGTCGGCTTCCAGTCTTACCGGATGCAGCTGAATACCAGTATTTTACATGGAGCGACTGCCTATCTGACCTCCACAACCCAGTAACTGGTTAATACGATACCCCTTGGTTAGACTGGTTGTCAGACTTTCGTGCTTCTGACGACTCGTAACGACTCTCAAAGATCCACTAATGACAGTCGGGACCAACGGCTTAACGTGCTTTCCGAGCCACGGAGGAGTCTCTATATGTGAAAATGGTCACCCATCCACGGACCAACCCCGGTAAGCGTAGCTTAACCTGATGGATCGACCCGGGCGGCTGTTATAACTTAGCCACGAGCACCTCCGATGTTTCATAGTTCCATACAGTAATATTGCCAAAATAATCAAAACAGGTAAATATTTGACAGCTATTTGCGACGTTGCCAACTTTCAAATAAACGCTCTTAAGCCACGGATCGAACAATACTTCATCTGTTCCATTTTCAAACAATACAAAACTATTCCAAAAAAATCAAACCATCACATGTCAACAAAATATTTGTGAATATTTCAAAATTAGAACAGCTAGGGCGGCACCCATTCTCGTTAGTGATGCACCCTAACGAGGGCGCGCTCCGCAAAACGGATTATCGATATCCCGTCATATCGGAACGACAATCGATTGACAATCGTTCCGGGCTCACTCGTACATTAAAGCTATCGCTTGTGATAGGTAAATTCTACTCGTCTACCTTTATGGTTTGAATTTTGTACTTATTTGCTGATTTTGAGGGTTGCACTTAGTGGTATTGGTTTTGAATTTAATGTTGAATGCCTATTCGAATATTAATTAAACAGAACGTTGATTCTGTTTTTGGTAACGCATAAAGGCTCTAGCAGACAGCACATATTAAGACTATTGCTGGAATTAACTGTTTTTTATCCTAATTGGTTTAATAAATGTAAACTAATTTGTTTGAATGAAAAGAGGGTAAATCATTTCTTTGAATGTTTATAAAAGGTAATTTCCGCTTTAGAAAAATTCTTTCACTGGTAGAAACTATTGCCAAGTGTCGCGAAAAGGTATAGTTTATTATATTCGTAACTTACCCCTAGAAGGACATAATTATATCGACCTTATTGGGTAATTTTCTCCAGAAAGGTCAGGTGCGTAGTACTCGCAACCGGCGCGGGGCGGCGCGGCGTGCGAATATGAACAGAGGGCTCAAAACGGCCACATTTGCAATTCCTCTAAGAGTAATTCTTTTCCTGAATTCTCAGATGTCATTAGCAATTCCTCTAATTTCACACAAAAGCAATTCATAATTTGTGAACCATTTTATGAATCTCCATAGAAAATTGTCAAACAGATGAATTATTTCGTAATATGAATTGCACGCAGATCATATTATGAGTTGTTAGTTTGTGACATTTTACGATTCATAATTACTTTCCTATTATGATTCTGCCAAAGTGGCCATTTTAAGCCCATAGATGTGTGAACATAAACGAAGCATGCAAGGATCGTAGCAGGTGGCGTTCTGTAGTTGGACCCCAAAAATCCCCCAAAAGTCCCCCATGGACCCCAAACTCGCGCCTCCTTCCCATGGGTACCCACCCAGGTGAGTTTTATGTATGTAACTAAATAATCTAAAAACTCTACTGTCTACTACAGACTTCAATACTCGATCGCTTATACTCTTACTACTACTACCTACTTGATTGATACTTGTACTTACTCGCAACAACAACATCGTCTACATACGTCCGGCTTGAGACGTCATCTGTCACATTGACGTTACTACGCGGAACAAGCCAAGCATCTACTATATGATTGACGCGTCGTTAATCAGCTTAGAAATGTTGTCTGCAGTATGTCGGCGGCCATACACGGGCAACTTGAAGCAGTAACCATCGACTGCTTCGAGTTGCGACTGCAAAGTGAACTACAGTCTTCTGTTTACATACAGTTCCGAGTAAAAATATGTATACACTCGGCAAAATACAATAACGATTTTCTCGTGGAATAACGATTGCAACTTCGAGATGATAGGTACATATTTCATAATAATTTAGGTTCGAAAATACTATGTTTCATACCAACATAAAATTACAATCAATACAGTAGGAGAAAATCACGTTTAAAAGTTGTTAAGTGTATACATATTGGTGCTCGTGACTGATACATGGAACCGCCCGAGCAGCTGCGACTGCTCCCGCGGTCTGCATCACGGTGTTTCATCGTGCAGTCAAGCAGTTGCCAATCATACACTGACTTCTCGAGATGTCGACTGCCCTCGCGCAGTTATCCCCTCCACACACGCTCTTCACTCCACCACCGCGTCGCGTGGATCGAAGCCCTAGTCGTCGATTACATGTTGACTAATCTAGCAGTTGAAACCGCCTGCTGCAGCAGTTATCCAGACTCCGGGCACCACTAGACCAACGAGGCAGTCTATAGATACTATAATTATATGAATGGAATAAACTAATAACATTTTGTCCGACCCTAGAACAGAACCCAGACTCTCACGCAAAGAAGTCGAACTTATGACCACTATTAACAAGGGGTAAAATAAATACTGGAGATGAAAAAGCGACCATGATGGTAGGTAATATCTAATGGTGGAATTCCACGATCAGCAATATTGCAGACGGACACGCACGGCAGACGACCATAGACCGCCACGCACCGCGCACCGAGAAACTTCCGATGTCTGCGGTACCCCGCACGTACACCTTCCCACGGTCCGTCGTCCGGGCTCATCGGTGTCCGTCCGCAAAATCGCGGATCGTGGGATTTCGGTATTAGGGCTCATGCAGACGGCACCGCAGCCGCGCCGGCACCGCTTCGCATAACCATGTATACTGAACGCTGAAACGCGGCCACCGCGCCGTTGGCGTCGCCACAACGTTGCCGCCGCACCGTCCCCGCGCCGTTTCTGCTAATTTTGCTATATCATTGTACCATCAGCGGCGGCGGCGCAGCAGCGGGTCGGCAACGTTACATATACAAAGCTTATAGGTGAGGCGCGTCGCGACGTCGCGGTGGCGGCGCGCCGACGGCGTTCCTCGCCCTGAGCACTAAGCCACGCATCTACACAATGGCTCTCAATCTGACAAAACACTCCATTACCACTCCTGCAAGTGCCATATAAACAAAAAGCATTAAACAGAAACGTTAGAAGAATAACTCTTTACAAACTGCTATAAAACAACATATCACACACTTATAGCGCCGCATAATCAGGTCATAAAACAAACTTATTTCACCTTTTTTTTACGGAATAATTGTAGCTTTCCTGTGGGTATAAGATCGTAATTTTCTAAGAAAATATCCTGTACTATTGTACCTTCTGGAGTACAATAAATAACCATCCTATTCCTATTATTCCAAAATAAGAACGAGTATTTCTTACAACGTACGCAGACATTTGTGTGGGTTACACGTGTACCTAGTTTTTAAGATATTCTGCCACACTTAAATTGTAATGTGTAACTGTTTTATGTCCCAATAAAGTAAAATAAAAATATTCTGTCAAGTTAATTTTTCGGGTTCCGTACCTGAAGGGTGTCAAACGTTACCCTAGTAATAAGCCTTCGCTGTCCGTCCATCTGTATGCCAGCGGGCGGAATCACATGAACCGTAATAGGTAGACAGTTGACAATTCCCCTTAAAAGAAACGTGTTTTTTTCGGCGATTTTTGCTCTATCTTACACGGTAACATGTTTTTTTCGGCGTTTTTTGCTCGATCTTAACACGATTCCGACTCGATCGGCCAGACCACTCACAATCAATAGCGAACGGTTATTTTTTTCTATACCGTAGAAGATCACTCATCCTGTATAAAAAAGGGTCTTGTGTCTGGTGGGCTACTGCCTGACGATTGTTGTCGGAACGTTGTATATATGCCAGTCGCTCCGTAAACCTTGCTTGCGCGATGCAGAATTTTGCGTGACGCCAGTGTGATGCTTAGTACACATGTGGCGATGTAGATGCCGCCACAAGTTTTTGAGTTCATTAATTGCTAACAAAAATACAAACCTTCTCTCTTTATAATACTAGTGTAGAAATGACTATTCATCCACGTAAGAAAGCACTGTTAGTTGACTTTTAATTACTAAACTGAATCTCTACTTGGCTTCATATTGACCTTCTGTATTTATCTCACTCGTGTTCAAACAAACATGGGACATTATTCTCTTTCATATTATGTTATTACGGGATAATGAGCCGTAAGACCATTCAGGCTTCATAATCTCAGACTGAAGTAACAAAATTAGGTCATTTGGCGTTTATTGTTTTAATTGTTTCGCTGTCTTTAGCAACTGTTACCTCTAACTTTGAAAGGGAAAGCAAAGTTCCTTATATTTTGTACTTTCGACTCTCTTGAAACTTTAGGGGTATGAGGAACAGGGTGTAAAGTTCACTCATCCCCCATAGAAAAGGGAGGATCCTCCGACCAGACGGGTATTGTGACTGGCGGGCAACTGCCCAATGATTGATATTGGGTTTTTGTAACCGTAAAAAAAATAACCGTTTGATATGTTCACTGCACGGTAAACTCTAATTGCGCGATGCAGGATTTATGTGACGTCAGGTCTTCGATGCGTAGTTCGCATGTGGCGATGTAGATACCGCCACAAAACTAAGTTAAATTGTCCAACCTTTTAAAATTCACATGGTAAAAAGTGCTATTTAGTCGATCAGCTGATTCTAATAAATTCCGCTATCTTGTCTCTTAGCTATCAGCCTACAATGTTCCCACTGCTGGGACACAGGCCTCCTCTCTTCGACAGGGAGTGAGCTGTAATCTACCACGCGGGCCCAGTGCGGATTGGTAGATGTCACATATCTTCGAATTTTTGGTTCTATGACATGCCGGTTTCCTCACGATGTTTTCCTTCACTGTTTTGAGAGCAGTGGTACTGAAATAATTTATACAAAGTAAAGCGCCTATCCGGGTTCGAACCTACAATCTAGGTACTACTCGTAAGTCGCGGCCGTTAGCACTAAGCCAGCACTGCTCGTATCAAGGTTTAAACAGTGCACCAGTGGTGTTTAATTTTGACAGATATTAATTGTCTGCTTACCCATTGACGCTAAATAGCGTTTATGATAAGGATTTTACTAATCGGTAGTTAAAATTTTCGTTGTCGTTAAATAAATCGCGCTACTTCTGACCTGAGGTCTTGGGTTCGGAACTCGCGAGTTCAAGAGCGGTTCATTATATAATTTTAAAAACTGTAACTTGGAAGCCTGCTAAATCAAATCCAGAAAAAAACGTGTATTCCCGTTCGTCCCACTGAGAAAGTCAGTGGGACGAGAGGGAATAAATTTAATTTAATTTATTAAATTCCCGTTCGTCCCTCCAGTGGGACGACGCCAGTGGGACGAACGGGAATACACGAAAAAAAAACCCAAGAAAAAACAACCCGACTATATTTTCCGCCTTGGGTATATAATATTATAATAATACCCAGAAACTCCCCAGCCACTTTGGATCGCGACTCTGCCCCATAAAGTTGATTTTATCTCAATTAATAAATGGCTGCATAAACAAAATTGTGCTAAATTTAAAATGTCGTTTACTACCATTTTATAAGCCTGTTATAAATAAAATGTGGCGGCCGCTTCCTGGGGCGATCGATGAGCGCTTGCAGGTATTGTAACTTCACTTGCAGTGACCGCAAGCATTGCGACCAATATTAGCAATTTGTGACAGTGGAGCATAATGATTTTACCTAATCCTAACTCCTAACTAATATTATAAATCCGAAAGTGAGTTTGTTTGTTTGTTACACTTTCACGTTAAAAAGGCTAAATGGATTTGGATGAGAGGAGGAGGACATAGGATACTTTTAATCCCGATATTCCCACAGGATCGAGACTTATGCGGGTGAAACCGCGGGGCGCAGCTAGTAATTAATAATTTCATGAACCACTATCTCAAAACAATAATCACGAACCCCTTAAAATCAATACCACAAATATAAGATATAATAATATATGATGTAATAACAGAACAGAAATCGAAATAAAACAGCAAATATTATCTGTTTACTTTGCGCTACTTGCATGAGTGGGTCCCAAGAAGTAGGTCACTGTCCTTATACGGTGAACTAGCGACCTGGAACTTTACTCAAACGATATACAACACATGGCGACTAAAAAGAGGAAAAGATGGCTCGATTGAGGACGCAAAAGTCCAGCGTAAGGTACTGGCGAGAGAGAGATTATCAAACCAAATTCGTTCACTTCGAACACTTCTTAGGAACTCTTGTGTTTTACGGTACGTTAAATGTTAGTAAGAAAGAAAGAAAGAAAGGAAAAATATTTATTCTGCAGTAAACGCACCTTACAAAAAATAAGGAATGACATTATACTAATATCTCATGTATCATATACCTAGCCTCGCACTCCAAATGTGTTACAAACTTGTAATCATAATCTGAAGAATTTTAAAGGAAATTCATAATCCAATGCTTCATAATGTTTGAGAAATTCGTTTGCTCGACAACCGCCCCGATGTGTTCGATGTTCGTGTTCACCCTCAGACCAAATATAAAACCAAGACAGAGCGCTGTCATCGTGAGGCCGGTTTCATGAACATGTGTGCAGTAAGTGAGGTGTAGTTTAATTGTAAATGTGTGCGTGTGAGCGTGTATACACAAAGCGGAGGCGTAGTTTTCCGCAGCGCTATGTCTTGGTTTTTTATTCGGTCTGAGGGGTGAAGGTGTTCCTCGTTATGCAGGTTGCTGGAATAATATCCATAGGCCATAAAATATATTTTTTCTTACCGGAATGCAACGCAAAACCCGTTACGCAGGTGCAACCAACTTTAAAGAAGAAAGTAGTTCTGTATTCGACGCAGTTTTCTTTTACATTATCTAGGAACTCCAATTTCACCGAGATTTTTAGAACGTGATACGTCGTTTATAGGCCGTCTTATTCGTTTCTCATTTATTACAAGATGTCCACGAATTGGCAAACATTAGGCTAGGCTCTTTTTTCAATGACTTCAAATACACACAGTAATATAAAAAGAAACAAATGAAATTAACTAACCTGTAAAGCGGCTTTCCCCCAGCATGTCGAAACCACAGCACCATATACACCCGGTCCTCATTTGAGTCCGGCTCGATGTCGCAGGGAAGGGAAGCCGTCCGCCCCACCACGGCTTCGACTTCCACAGTCGACACTGGAACAAAATCGACTGTCTTTTAATAGACTTGATCTTTTTTTGAAGCTGTTAGGGGTAGTGTAATGAGCCAAGAAATATATTTTAGTTTAATTTAAACCTTGGTATACTGACGTTCTACTCTGCAAAAAAATCACACTGTAAAAACAAAACTGGCCCGGCTGTCGAAAGAATGCGTTCTTGACACTCCCTCTTGTTTTTCAGACTGTTGCCTTACCTTTCAGCTATTGGCGTTTATTTTAGAAGTTAAAGGATTTAATTTTTCAACGAAATGAAAGGTGATGCAGTCATCGTCTTCCATACACCTTCAGTTTTCTTAGAATTGTTCATTATTCCAAGTTTGTTTTGACGCCATGAGTACCGATTTCTTTTAAATATAGTGTTTTTTTTCGTTTATTTTTCTACAAACAAAACGTCTTTTGATATTAAATCCTATTTCTTAGAAAAATTTATTTTAAGTTCAAAGCGGATTGCATTTTTTTTTTAATAGCTGATTGGAAAAAAATGCCAATTTGGCATGATTTGTACCATATAGTAGATAGGTACCTACGTCTGATTTGCTACCGAATTTTTCATCATGTTACGTACACATTTTTGCACAAAGCAAGCGAATCTTAAGATAAACGAAATATCATTACAAACGATTCCACCTGTTCAGACGAAATAAATGTAATGTATAGATAGAGAATAGAGAAATAATATCATATAGTTGGAATACGTTTTCAGAACGGGTTCGAGCCCAAAATAACATTGGAGAGATATCATTAATGTATTATGTTTTCTTTAAGATGTAATAATATTTACTAAGAAATGTTAGAATTGATGTTATTTTTTTATAATAATTTAATTAACTACGTTGTATGATATTGTATTGGCTGTTCTATCTTTTGTCGGAAAGCATCATCGGCCTAGCCTTTTCCCAATTATGCTGGGGTCGGCTCCAGTCTAACCGGATGCAGCTGAATACCAGTATTTTACATGGAGCGACTGCCTATCTGACCTCCACAACCCAATTACTGGGTAACACGATACCCCTTGGTAAGACTGGTTGTCAGACTTTCGGGCTTCTGACAACCTGTAACAACTGTCAAAGATCTACAAAATGACGGCCGGGACCAACGGCTCAACGTGCTTTCCGAGGCACGGAGGGGTCTTGTTATGTAAAGATGGTCACCCATCTACGGACCAACCGCGGCAAGCGTAGCTTAACCTGATTGATCGACCCGTGCGGCTGTTATTTCTTAGCCACAAGTAATTTATGCATATAATTTCTTTAATGAACCGGTATCTACAAATGGTTAAGGAATGGATTATTTTTTTTTTACTCGACTACGGCAAAGCCAAAAGGGAGGTTATAATTATGTTTTTTTTTTGTGTGTTTTGGTGTACGTTAGTATGTGTACTGGCCTGACTAGTAATGTTATGAGGACTTCAACTCAAGTTTTTTTTTTTTATCCTTTACATATTTGTACGTAAAGTTATATAATCTCAAAAGTTATTTAAATAATCCTTTGTGCCAAATTTCATCCAAATCGGTTCAGTAGCTTTTGCGTGAAAGAGTAACAACCATCCACCCATCCATCTATCAATCCATCCATCCTTATTTACAAACTTTCGCGTTTATAATATTAGTTAGATCCATATCTAACTTCTAATCTAACTAATATTATAGCAGTATATCTTTGCAGTGCCATCACTGCAAAGACTTTTATCATCACAATAACATAAATAAAATAAAATAAATTATGATAATAAACTGTTTTTTTTTTCAATTTGTTTATTAAATTCTTATAGGTATTTATTAACTCGTGATCCGCCCCTGCTTTGCACGGTTTTCACGAGTTGGCATAACATCAAAATTTATTTATGGAATGTAAGCTAAAGAGAGAATTTATTTCGGAATGTTTATGTGTAGATATTAAATTATGATAAACATAAACCTTTCGAAATAAATTCTCTAAATTAAGGGGAAAACCGCATCAAAATCCTTTGCGTGGTTTAGAAGAAAAACGCGGTGACATGAAAAGCGACTTTAATTTATAATATGTATAGATAATTAGATAAAGAAGATTTACGTCAATCAAATGAAATCGAAATATTTTATTTCGCATAAACCTACATGGGCACTTATGAAACGTCAGGAGTCAGGTGCACGGTTCCAATTGGTCCTTTCCTATGGAGAAGAGCCGGCAAGAAACTCCACGATTACTCTTTAAAAATAATTGGCTTTTACAATATTTTCAAATAACAGTGCTAATAGGTATGGGAGGACAATGTAGGCCTTTTAACAAGTACCAGGGGGCTTAAAAAGGCCACTTTGGCAGAATCATACATCATCGTAAAATGTCACAAACTGACAATTCATAATATTATGATCTGCGTGCAATTCATATTACGAAATAATTAATCTATTGGACAGTTTTCTTTAGAGATTCGTAATAGGGTCCACACATTATGAATTGCTTGTGTGTCAAATTAGAGCAATTGCCAATGACAGTTGGAAATTCAGGAAATGAATTGCTTTTAGAGGAATTGCTAATATGGCCGTTTTAGGCCCTCAGGTACCTACTTAACAAAATAGAAAATGGTAAGCAAATCTACAGTCCACTAAGCCTACAAAAACGTCTTTCATGACTTGAAAAAATACCTAAGACAAGGTATACCAAGTTTCTACCTAAGAAAAACTACATTTGTAATATTAAACTGAATTTTCCATATAACTCATGTTTGATTCCACTGGTACCAGCATGGCTATGCGTCATGTATGCCATTCCCTCGATTAATCCTGCCAACTTGTCATCTACTGCAATTTATAAGAAACTTAAGACAGAATTGGGTTATTGGACCTATGGCACGATCTAGAATCTAGGAAAGTAATGTAGGCGTGTAATACGTAGAGTATTACAGATGTTTTAATATTGGGAAATATTTAACAGATCCTATAGAAACTTATTGACCGTCCAATGATGTACATCAGTCATCATTTCAGCCGAAAAACGTCCACTGCTGGACATAGGTCTCCCCCAGGCGCCACCATTTCAACCTGTTCTGTGCTTCCCGCATCCAGCGGATTCACAGCACATTGTGAGAGGCCTTCCAATGCTACGTCTTCCGATACGCGGTCGCCACTCCAAACGCGCGGAAATTCAAACTTAGTAAATTAATTATAAATTCCAGAATCAATGACGAACAACGACAATTTTTCACGCGCTAATTTATGTTCATTTATTTCTTCTTAGCTTAACCAGCACTATTTGTAATTCGTTCCATTTTTAAATAACACGACAGATATGAGTTTTCATAGTAATTTATTCGGCCGCTAACCCAACTGATATGGATTTTTATACAAACATTACCGGCCTGCATGTATTTAGAAATAAAGTAAAATAGTTTCTTCTGCACAAACAAAACGCACGCACAACAAGAAAAGACAAAATATTTAAAAAAACGTACAAAAGACTTTTGGCTTATGGCTAAAAAGCCTCGTATTCAAATAATTAAAAAAAAGTTTGACAGTATGGTTGACGTTAGTTTATTGGTTGATGTCAAGGCCAGGGACCAAAGACAATATTGCGTATTTACTGTTGCGACATCGACATTGGAAAATTACACTAAATAAACAACAAACAGCAGTATTTGACCAATACAGCATTTTGGATTTATCTTGAAGAAGGTTATCAAAATAATGCTCGAATTTCCAAGCATATTTGAGAGAAAAAAAAACTCCCTTTTCCCGCCTTTCAAGTAATTTTCCAACACCTCTATGGTAATGAGGTTACCCAATTCATTGAACCAATTTTGAAGCCAGCTGCCTAGCCTTTTCCTTCCTTGATTGTTAATTGACCTTTGCCCCTCGATTACTGGCTATGCTGATATCCAAAAACTGTAGAAGCCTTTCGAATAGGAATTGGAACTTGAAATGATCATCGATCCGGGGTCTGACTGTAACACGTGCAGCTTAATCTCGCATATAGATCAAACAGCATGTTTCAATATAAATTTTCTTTTTTTACTTTGTTTTCTATAATTTTTTTGCAAAACAATTAGTATTTAAATTAAATGTGTAACAAACATACAGCGCCATCTAGTGTAACTTATCCAAAGCACTACGATGAGCGGCTTCATAAACTAGAAGACAGTAACTACAAACGATTACTGAAGACAAGTGACGCCATCTACAATCATCGTGTACAACATTAATCTGCGCCAGCGCCGCCCCGCGAGTAATCTCCACCACAACCACGGATGACGACGCGACGTGTAGATATTGTGCACACATGTAAACTTTTGCGCCTTTATAAGCAGAGCTGTCTTCGAACAAATCGTCATTCACTAGCTAGAGGTTCTGAGCTCGGTAGCCACGCAGCCTGCTCTGATCCTAAGTACGACTAGTTCCTGCTTCGATAGCCTAGCAGTCTTCAGGAATCTAGTCAGTTAGGGGAGGTCTGAAGGACGATAGCCACGCAGTCACCTTCATCCCTCCACTTAGGGTTGCCACATGATATTAATTATTGTAACAAGTAACATAAATACAGTTAAGTTGCCAATAAATTATCATCCAGTTCAACGGGGCTTTAATTTCACAACCAGCAACCCTACAAATGTCTTTTTATTACCTTCGGTTGTACATGCTCAAGCAAGGAGGAGCTTGTGGCTAAGTAATAACAGCCGCACGGGTCGATCCATCAGGTTAAGCTACGCTTGCCGGGGCTGGTCCGTGGATGGTTGACCATCTTTACATATCGAGACTCCTCCGTACCTCGGAAAGCACGTTAAGCAATTGGTCCCGGCTGTCATTTTTGGATCTTTGACAGTCGTTACGGGTCGTCAGAAGCCCGAAAGTCTGACAGCCAGTCTTGCCAAGGGGTAACGTTATTACCCAGTTACTGGGATGTGGAGGTCAGATAGGCAGTCGCTCCATGTAAAATACTGATATTCAGCTGCATCCGGTTAGACTGGAAGCCGACCCCAACGTTGGGAAAAGGCTAGGTAGATGATGAGTTGTACAAAAACACTTATCTAAACACTATGCAGCGTTACAGCTAGGGAACATAATGTTTTCGATGAACTCTGGCACCCAAAGTAAGATTTAGCTTTTGTTTGGGATAAAGGATCATGTCTGCGTAATTCCCCTAGCTAATTTAATATAACTCACTCTGTATTTTCTGCAAAATAAACAAAAACTATTTTTAGCTATTTAATAAACAAATCTGGTATATTATCATAGCAAGTTCGTGTCCCACGCTTAAAATAATTCATTTAACGCCGACGTAAGCAGTCTAAAATATCTCATCCCTTCCAAAAATCTTCCGCCATCTTTAAACAGAATAATTTACGAATTTAGAACTCGAACAACGAAATTATGAATACCTAGTCTAATTTCGTTACGAGTACCTGCAACCAAATACCTTTATTCAGCAGCTGTTTCCCCAATATAAATTCAGTATTGAAGATTTGAACGTTACAATTCGTAACAGTGTAACATTTGTGGTTACAGCAACGAAATAGTTCCTGTAACCACACGAACGTGTTACGTATAGTTTGTATTGTGACCACATAATCTGACAGCTAGGATTGTAGAGTAATTACTCTAAAATGAGGCCTCAGTTATGAGGTACTTTGACCTAATTTAGCAAGGCCTGTTTTGTAAATTTAATGATTTTTATTTAAAAAAAATAATAATATTAATAACATACATTTTTTTCTAGTTAGTTGTGTAACATATTATATGTTACAGAACTAACTATTTATCACTAGGTACTAAATTACTAGGACTAACTAACTATACACATAAATACTTTTAACAAAAAGCGCCGTCCGCAACGCTGTCATCCGGAAACGTTCGAAAAGACTGGCAGCATTGCCACGTTTTATAAATACAAAACATCATTAAATAAGTACATAATCTTTATAGTTTACGGGTATGAGGAACAGAGTGTAAAGTTCACTCATCCACCATAGAAAAGGGAGGATCCTCCGACCAGACGGGTGTTGTGTCTGGTGGGCAACTGCCCAACGATTGATGTCGGGTTCTTGTATATAATGTCCATTGCACGGTAAACTTTAATTGCGCGATGCAGGATTTATGTGACGTCAGGATTTTTGTGTGACGTCAGGTCTTTGATGCGTAGTTCGCATGTAGTGATGTAGATACCGCCACAATAGAATCTTTTGTCTCATCTATCTGGCCGTCAAGACCTTTTTCTCAGAAATAGCTAAAGGCTTAACTATGTAAATGTCAATATCAAATAGTAATGCCAAATAACCCCAGGATATCGTAATCTATCAAGTATTAATTCAATAAATACTATTTTTCTTTTTGTTACTCTTCTATTTCCAGAATAACATACAAGGAGACTTTTTTTTTACTTTATGGCAAATACTGAATCATCTGCCTAGCCTTTTCCCAACTATGTTGGGGTCGGCTTCCAGTCTAACCGGATGCAGCTGAATACCAGTATTTTACATGGACCGACTGCCTATCTGACCTCCACAACCCAGTAACTCGGTAATGGCAAATACTGAATCTTTTAAAAATATAAAAAAGCGGTTAACGCATCTATTTTGGTGAAAACTAAAATAACAGGATGTGGTTTGAAACAGGAATCCAACTCAGACTCTTTTTTCACGAAACTCCAACCTGTATTCATATTAAAATGTCTCCATTCAATAGTCAGTTCAAACGAATACCATTCAGAACTTCGTTTATTTTTATTTCTATTGCATATTCTATTATTCCGATATAAATAAACCCAGGAAATGCGATCTCAGTGTAAAATATATTCTCTATTTTACCGCGTTGTATTAAACCCTGTGGTTTTCAATCTAAGATGGAATTACCTCATTGATTCCCATGAGTGTTCTGCGGCTTATAGATTATCAGGGGGATACATAACATGGGATGCGATCGCTAATATACAAGGTAGGAGGATATTGGTAACATTCGCTTGATTAAGATGGAAATGCACAATTAAAAAAATATATAAGGCATATTATATTTTAAACAACTAATAAAATACATCCTGTATAGTTTAATAACATTTCGCATAACTGCTGTGTGTTTAATCAAATAATAATAATCCCATCTTAACTATACTGTATTTTAATTGTTTCTCAAATAAAAATCAGAAAAATTAAATTACTGAGGACGGAATCAACTAAACTTGAAATGGTTAGTTAGTAGAGCTCTTTCAGTGAAAGGATAATATCGGTTTATCTCGATAAAACGTCACCACTAAATTCTTAATCATTAATTCTACTACCTTAGCCAGGATACACCGAAGCGGACGGCGAGCTATGGTTAGCTCGCCGTCCGATAACGACCAGGCCCGAGTTGACGGCGCGCCTCAAAGAGATGTCAGCACAATTGGCGGGGTCCGCTACCGATGCCTGCCCGGGTTGCGGGAAAGTCCGAAAGGGATACCGGGATCCTTGGCAACAGGCAACTGAAGGAATACGGGTGGGTTTTAGTCAGTAAAAGTCTGACACGCCCTCCCATTCCACCCAGAGCGGGAGAAGTCATTCGAAGATTTCCCAATCTCAAAAAAAAAAGAGGATACACTGAAACAATTATACTACAATCTCCGTCCAAATACTGAAAATACAGGAAACCTGAACTACGGAAATTACAAAATCTCTCGTTATTTTGTCCTAGGAAATCACCACCTAACTTCGAATTAAATCTTCCTGTACGCATCTTAACCGGAATAAACCCTACCAAAGCTTACCTTGGTAAAATTTCAACACGGAAATCTAAGAAAAGAGAACCACAGACGTTCCCATCCCCTCTCAGACACGTTGATGCAAATTTATTTTTACACCCTGTATACTGAAAATTCAGTCTTATTTTCAAATGTATAAAGTTCCTTTTCCCTCTACCGTTTTCCAGTAAAAGATCCTGCCAATATGGAGGTTAGAACAATTTGTAAGTGCTGGGACACACAGACTTTTAATTTGGCTAGTCGGTTCGTAATATGTAGTTCCACGAGGAGTTTTTTAGTGCAGAACTAACTTTAATGCGCTCGTTTGAATTCGGTAGTGTGCAAACTCGGTTTTATTCGAGTGCTTTTAGAATTTCATTTTATGTGGATATTTTTGCAGGTGGCACTTGTAGGGAGCTCGTTTTCGCCTGTTCCCATTATTTGGGGTCAGCTTCCAGTCTAACCAGATGCAGCTGAATACCAGTATTTTACATGGAACGATTGCCTATCTGACCTTCACAACCCAGTTACTGGGTAACACGATACTCGTGGTTAGAATGGTTGTCAGACATTTGGGCTCAGACTACTCGTAACGACTGTCAGAGATCTACGAATGACAGCCGGGACCAACAGCTTAACGTGCTTTCCGAGGCACGGAGGGGACCAACCGTGGTAAGTCTAAATTAACCTTCAAAAGACGTTATCATTTAACTAGGAGCCCCTCCCGGGGAAGTTCTACGATCTTACCTGTTTCTGCTTCCAAGCTGCGTTGTTTTATTTCAGTACATCATACAGCCCTTCCTTTCTCGAAGAGAGGAGGCCTGTGTTCCAGCAGTGAGAATAATATGCCTATGCTGCAGTGGACGTATTTCAGCTGAAATAATGATGATGATAGGGGGCGATTACTGACAAATACTTGCTCTTACTGGACAGGACCACTTGAATCTGCGTGGTTCATTCCACTAAAGACGATTTCAGACACTATTCTACATGGTGCTCATAAGGCCTGAAAAAGATTATATCTAGTCTTAAAATATTGTCCCTTGAGTTTGTTTCTCCATTTATTTATTTATATAAACTTTTCGCACTCAAAAAAAGAGGTGCAAAGGCGGACTTAATGCCTTAGGCATTTTCTACCAGTCAACCAAGTGTGCTGAAGAGATTAGATGGCAGGTGTCCATTTCTTCTCAGGAGGTAGTCAGATAAAAAAAATCTACTCCATCTAGCTTATATTTCATACTACCTGATACCCGCGGCTTTGCCCGCGTGGATGTTGGTTATTATATGCTAAAACCTTCCACGAGAACCACTCTATCCATTGGTGAAAACAGCATGAAAATCGGTGCAGTAGTTTTTGAGTTTATCGCGAACAGACAGACAGACAGACGCACGACAGACTTTATTTTATAACACGTAGTGATTTTTTTTAATATGACGTGTGAAAGTGATTCCGATGTCCTGTTTACAGATTAAACAATTTCATTTCATTTCACTCGCCACCCAATAACTATGGTGCTCTAGCAGAGAGACGATAATATACTATCGATTCCTTTGTATGGTTCCTATAACTGCGATCTACTCTGAGCCATTGGTATCCGTGCTAAACAAAGACACAATTAGTGCTTTGTCACGAATTGCCAGTCAATTAAACCGATTAGGCATCAAGTGGCCGATTACTGGTACTGTTCTAGACCGCTGTTGGGTATTTTCTCACGTTCGATCAAGTGTTGAACAATGATCATTATTATGCCTAGCCATGAGCTGCTCTGAGGGCATAATTCGAAACCAACATCACCACTTCTATATGGAGTTTCATGCCCATTCTTCTCCATACTAAAACTACCTTTTGGAAGGGGCAACTAGAATCAGTTCTATTTCTTTGTTTTTGATGTTCAAAAGTGCCTTTAATAAATTGAAATAAATTATTTGACTTTGACATTAAAATCAAGTAAGTTAGTATTACAACATAACATGTACATTACGCCAACCAGGCACAAATACAAACACCGGGCTGCTACTGAGAAATTCCAGTTAGAAAAATCCAATAACACTTTTCACACACCTGGGAATCGAACCCAGGTCCTCATGCTCATCAGTAGCGCTTGCGACCACTTCAGTAGTAACTTAGTATTCATTTGTGTGCAGTGCCACGCAAAATAATGTCGAAAACGTTTGCGTTGCCCCAGCAAAATGGTGTCGAGGATGGTCATTTATAGTTATTTATACAAATGTTATATAATAAGGGGTATTAAAAACACGAATGTGATAATAGTATCACATGAGTGTTTTAATACCTAATTATTTACAGTTGCATACAAGACTTTATCTACACCCATGATATGAATCTTCTATAAAAGTTTCTTTGCAATACCAGTAACGAACAAAAATGGCGCGGTACGACGTGAATTCAAATTTTTCGAATTCGAATGTGTTTTGTTTTTAAATTACGGTGCTTTGTTAGTGAAACGCTCGTGAATGACAATTTTCTTTTTTTGAAATGAGTTGCATAATGAAATTCAGTACAACATTATAACACCCGTTTGGATCATATTATGGTTACTATGATACTGGATGTTTTAATGTTGGCTATAAGCTAACTGTTTCAGATACTTTTATAGACGATTTATAGCATGGGTGTAGATAAAATCTTATAGATAATTACTTGCCCAGCTTCTGTACCTGATTGTTGCGCACATATTTTAATTTGTTGCACTTATACTGGAGTTCGATTTAAATGACTGTTTTTGACATTGTTTTGCGGGGGTAACTCACTCATTTTAAGATATCCCCCTACTGTAATAGATCCTTTGTCATAAAGAGTATTGATAGATTGCCTCGTGGAGTTTTCCTTCATCATTAGTAATTGGTATTAAAAAAAAACAGACAGTATAACATGGATAAAAGAATGAGGCTATTGCTGCGAGACTTCTTTCATAATATGCAAACTTTAATCCCAAGGATTTATCTGTACACCATTTAAAAAAAGATTTCTTCCACATTTTATGTTTCTATGGTAAGAATAAATGCACTAGTCAAACACTGAGTCAGTTTTGGATTAGTTATTAAAAGTCACCTCGTGATGTACCAGGTGCCTGTAACCTACATCGCAAACCCCGAACAAACTCGACGCAATACAAGTTCGTATCTCAGTCGGTAATGTTATCTCAATCGGGATGGTATCGAAGCAATTTTCTTTATACCGGTGCCGATTGAATGGCTGTGGTGTGAGCCAACACATTTGTAGCTGAAAAGGGTAAATATTTTCAAAGTAATTGAACTTAGCCTATTGTAGAAGTTGAAAAGACGAATTGACGGTTACATAAATTACATAAACATTACTTAAGGTAATTGCATAATGCATAAGCAGCCTATAACATTCCCGTTGCTGGGACACAGGCCTCCTCTCTGCAATATGGAGTGGGCCGTAAACCACCACGCGGGCCCAGTGCGGTGCAATGAAATGTCTCCGCATTTTTTGTTCTAGGATAATTATGCAAGTTTCCTCACGATGTTTTCTTCCAGCGTTTTAAGAACAGTGGCGATGAAATAATTAAGACCTATAACTGTCACTGGGCTAGTCTGCCGGTCAACTGTGACTGGCTGGTCACTGTGCTTCCACTGCACGTTAAGATGATTACCTATCCGAAAGTAAAAACACATAGCAGCTGTGTTTTTGGTCTCTGCATCGAGGTAGACAGTGAATGTTGGTAGATGTTATTTGTGAAAGGTGCTTCGCAAATTACATCTACCAACATTCAATGTACTGTAGAGGTGTGCCTAAAGTACACCCACAATTCGTAAGTTACGTTATCTTAAAGTCCCAAGTAAAAGGGAGCGAGCTTACTACGTTTTTTCAAATCCACTTGTTAATCTAGTTGCCGCAAGCAGTTACAGTTACTGCCGAGCGTGGGCTTCAATCCGGGGGCGAGAAAAGTGGTATAAGATTTGCGCAGACGGAAAATCACATAAGTGGACCCGGATTGTAAGTTAACAAACTGTACCTACACGTGCTGTGCCTACCCGCTTCCAACAATCCACGCATAAACTTAACTTTAAATTCATCAACGTAAAGAATGGTGATGACCTTACAACCATCCATAACTTGTAAATCCATGTACCCATTAACCACCCCCATCTTCTCAACCAAGATGAAAAGTATTAAGAACATCTGTGGTGGGCAATCGCCGCCGAAGTAATGCCCGCTTAAGGCGAATGAACGAGCCCCATTTGTAGAACGATATAAGAATATGTCGCTCAGCTTATTTAAGATAATAATGCTACGTGGGAAGGATATTATATTTAGACATGGTATGGTTATGTTTTTGAATGTGAAGAAGTCATTTTTGTGGGTTTTGCATTGTGATTTTTTGTGTAAAACATTTTATTATTTGAATTCTACGAAATGTTAACATACTTGATGGTTACTTTTAATTGTTTACTATTTGAGGGGTTTCGCGATGTTTGCCAGTTGTTTACCTAAGTTCCATGTAGGAGCCTGTTGAATCTTAACAGTTTTTGACATCACCAGCATCATCTACTGCTGGTCCCAACTATGTTGGTGGCTTCCAGTCTAACTAGATGCAGCTAAATACCAGTATTTTATTTAGACCGACTGCCTATCTGTCCGACGTAAAACGACAACCCAATTTTTTACTTTTAAAATCAATAGGTCGATTCCCCCAAGAAGAAAGAAAGATATCAGGCTATAATTACATCGAATTTAAAAGAGTATGCTTACACGGTTTGGTCATGTTGAGAGAATAAATGAACTGACTATTACAAGGTATTTATAATGTAGATGTGAGTGGAACGTCGGCACCTTCTAGCAGGACATTAAAGTGACCTTATTGGCGATGTTCTTCAGAAAGTTTAGGTGCATAGTACTCGCAACCGGAGTGCATTTATGACCCTCTCTGAGGCCCTAGTGCGAGTTTCTTTTAACCATCTTGACTTTACGTATCGACCGCGTTCGGCGCTCCGATCGGCCCTTCACCAGTCAAGGCCAGTGATGGGCCAATCGGGGCGCCGACCGCGGTCGATACGTAAAGTCGAAATAGTTTAAAGAAACTCACACTAGGGTCTCTGGTCATAAACGCACGCCGGTTCCCTTAATTTTTAAGGACGTTTCCCATTCGCATCTCACTCGCAATCTGTCAAAATTACTATCAATTTACCAACATTTTTTTGACAAGATTGATAGATTGCGACTTGAATGTGAACGTTTTTTTAGCACGAGAATTGGCTCTCGATGTATGAACGTAAACGAAGCAAAAGGTCAAAGGATCATAAACAGTTGTTGTTGTAGTTTCTGCCTATCCCCATGGGAAGAAGGCGTAAATATACGTATGTGTTATGTATGTACTTAAATCTAGTAAAATGCCATTAGCAGCCACGCCGCTGCATCAGAATCATTATTCAAGGGAGCGATGTTTTACGACCTCTCCTCATCGATAGCTATATTTTTTACTATTATAGGCATGCAAAGATTGCATGAGTAGGAATTTTATTTGATTTTAGAAAAACAAAAACTGTTTGCCTTGTTAGTCTAGTGGTCACAAATGCAGCTGTTAAACGTGAGTTCCCGAGTACGATACTCGTATAAGACAAAGTGTTATTGAGTTTTTTTGTTAGATCATTTTAGCAGCAGCCTAAAAGTATTTGTTCCCGTTTTAAATGCAATAGGCTAGGTTAGGACTTCATATAAAAAAAAACAAACTTAAAATGAAAAATTGTTTATTATTCTAGCAAGTAATCCTTGACAACTAGTTACTGGAGCCTCCTTTTAAGCTAATATGCTTGTTTTAGGAGACTCCGAAATATAAGTACATAATAGTTACCGAACTGACTGCCTCGTCGGTCCAGTGGTCGCAAGCGCTTCTGCTGAGCGTGGGGTCCTGATCCGGGTCGGGCAAAGTGTTATTGGCCTTTCCATCTGGAATTTCTCCATCTAGCCCGGAGTCTGGATTTGTGTGTGTGCTGGCAATAGGCTCGCACCCTTTTACATGGAACATCAACATGGCGAAATGTAGGTGTACTATAGGTACACCTCTGTCTAACCGTTCGGGGAGATACAGGCGTGATGTTATGTAGTTACGGAAATGTGAGTATTTATCTATAAACCTCTTCCTATTACCCTTTGGGGTAATCAGAGGCCCTAGGACAAAGTGACATTCTATCAGCGATAACGATGATGGAAAAGGAAAAAATATGTATAGGACTGACATAAGCTATCGAAAAGCTTATGTCAATCCTGTTGAAAGTCGTTGTAGAAATACGAAACGCTTTCGAAGCGATTGTCACTTGTCTAAGCCCTTGTCTATGTTTTTAGGTTACAAAAACAATGTCTGTCTACAGCAATGCAATTTCTCTAGCTCACCTGAAAAACATAGTACTGCTGAACAGTGACTATTTGTACTAGCGTGTCTAGTACTACCAACCTTCGTGTTTTGCTATTTCAATAGTCCTTTCGTATCGCGTTGATGGTAATAAACAAGACTTTTTCTTTTTAACTTGGCAGAAGCACCGAACTACTTGAAATCCATTTCACAACGATTCGAACTTCCCAACCTGCAATTGTTTTTTTTAAGAATAGGCAAGTCAGAATTGCACTTTGGGATCTAGGGTTTTTTGTAACATAATACATACAAACTCACGCCATCTTCCCATGGGGGCAGGTAGAAACTACAAAACGCCACCTGCTACGATCCTTACATACTCCTTTTTGCTTCCTTTACATAACAATAACATTTTTTTTTTCTTAGCCTATGTGTGTCCCACGGCTGGGCAAAGGCCTCCCCTTTTTCCTTCCAAAGCTGTGGCGGTATCTACATCGCCACATGCGAACTACGCATCAAAGACCTGACGTTACACAAAAATCCTGACGTCACATAAATCCTGCATCGCGCAATTAGAGTTTACCGTGCAGTGGACATATATACAAAAACCCAATATCAATCATTGGGCAGTTGCCCGCCAGACACAACACCCGCCTGGTCAGAGGATCCTCCCTTTTCTATGGGGGATGAGTGAACTTTACACCCTGTTCCTCATACCCCTAAAGCTCTCTATTTCGTGCAATTTCTGGCCATGTTGGCCCCGCAAACATGGTTAGATCGTCACACCACCATCGCCGCGGTCTACCTCGACGGCAATGTCCTCCTTCAGGTGTCCAGTGAGTGACGATCTTTGCCGATGTCTCCGGGTGCATTCGTGGTCGAATATACTATATATTTTGATTTAAATGAATGTCCGTCCATGAAGTTACTTGCCTTTCCTTCTCCATAGCAACTTACTACGCTTTAGAATTGCCATCAAGCTTCAACTTTCTGATGGACCGACTCCTTTACGATTTAAAATAGCCTGTAAATGATTTATTTCAAACTAGCTGCGCCCCGCGATGTCACCAGCCTAAGTCTCGACCCCCTGGGAATATAGGGATAAAAAGTATCCTATGTCCTATTCTAAGTCATAGTGCCAAATTTCATATAAATCCGTTCAGTCGTTTCAGCGTGAAAACGTAACAAACAAACTCCCTCCCGCATTTATAATTAGAACTAGCTTCCGCCCGCGGCTTCGCCCGCACGGTATGTCGATAAAAAGTAGCCTATGTCCTTCCCCAGAGTGCCATCTATCTCCTGTCGAAATTCGTTCAGTGGTTTAGGCGTGAAAAGGTAACATACAGACAGAGTTACTTTCGAATTTATAATATTAGTATGGATAGTAAGTATGGGTTAGGATTAGGATAAATACTTTGAGTTTGAGTTTGAAGTCTCAAACTCAAAGCTTTAAAAAAATTAAATCTTTGTCCACATTTTTATAGTAGTCACGGAAACGCTACCACTTAGTTAAGGAATTTGGCAAACTACATCAATGAAAACCAGCTCTGGGGTTCTGTCACAAGTCACAGCATTATGCTGAGCGATGGCCATTTTATTTTTTCTTGTTGTGTTTTTTTTTTGCGTCATATTTTACCGAAAAAAAACGTTTTTTTTTTCTGTATTTTTCTTCTAATGGAGACCTAACCAAACACTGCATTAAAAGCAGCTCAGCAGTTCCATAGAAAAAACACATAAACATTTAACAACTTCCCACAATCATTGCAGCAAACAAGATCGTTACCAACTTTACGCCGATGGCGAAACCGTTTTTTTTCCTTTTAAAAATATATATTAGGGCACATCTACACTGGCGTTTTATCGAGTGCTGGAGTCGTTACGAAATCATTACATTTTATGGAGGAAGCAAATGGGCCGCTTGCTGTTCGAACTGTATTTTAGTAACATGGTGTGTACTAAGTTTTAGTGAGAGGAAATAATGTGTTAGTTATCATAATAAGGTTTGAGATTACCCAAAACTATTATCAGTGTCAAAATGTAAATGTCAATAGCAAATATTGGGGTAATAGCATTGTTTGAAAACTTGTCTTTATTCAAATGATCGGCTTTGAATTTTAAAACGTAGTGCTTTATTTTAGAAAGTTATTGTTGATCAAATGAATTGAGGCGTAGCGGTGAGCTACGAACGTTGCTACGTTGACGTAGCTTCGTAGCAGTGACATCTGCTACGGCGTAGGCTTCGCGCCCCACTACCGCATTTACATACACGGTAATGCGGATTTATATGGGTAATACGGGACGCGTCATTTCAGAGTGGACAAGTTATACTTTATTAATAACTTACTGATGCCCGCGGCTTCGTCGGTTATTATATACTAAAACCTTCCTCGAGAACCACTCTATCCATTGGTGAAAACAGCATGAAAATCGGTGCAGCAGTTTTTGAGTTTATCGCGAACAGGACGACAGACAGACGCGGCGGAGGACTTTGTTTCATAGTATGTAAGGATTAAAACTTCAATTAATGCGCGATTTATTAAACCAACGCATAACTAAGTTGCGTTAGCAAACGGGTTTAGTTTTATATTATTAATTTTTTTAGAGAATAATTTGAGGTATGTGTTATTTTTGCCATCGAAATGCTAAGAAGAAGATAACTATAATAAGTTATAATTAGATTAGATTCCGCCCGCGGCTTTGCCTGCGCGGTACTTCGATAAAAACAGCCTATGTCCTTCCCTAGGATGCCATCTATCTCCTTGCCAAATTTTATCGAAATCCGTTCAGTGGTTTAAGCGTGAAAAGGTAACATACAGACAGACAGACAGACAGAGTTACTTTCGAATTTATAATATTAGTATATATGTGTTATTTTTGCAATTGACTCACTTAGAATACTAAGTTATATATAACTAAACCATCTCATATTATTCAAAAGAAAACTAACAAACTTATGAAACGTTCAACAAACATAAATACAGTCCATGCACGTTTCTTTAGTCATAATTTTGCGGCCGAACCGTTTCAGAGCCGTGTGAATAAACATGAGCCGCATGCGAATCGGAAATGGAACGGACGCTATCTAGTTACGGCCCGGATGGAGTGCCGTTCAGTTTTTACTTATGAGGCTGAACTGCTAAGTGATTCTGGAGGGGACTGTATGTTATTTTTATTTTCTTTGACCTTGACATTTTGCGAATGTAAACAGTCTTCCGGGGTGCAGAGTCTTTGATGGATACAAGATATAATAAGGACTCATCATCTGCCTAGCCTTTTCCCAACTATGTTGGGGTCGGCTTCCAGTCTAACCGGATGCAGCTGAATACCAGTATTTTACATGGAGCGACTGCCTATCTGACCTCCACAACCCAGTAACTGGGTAATACGATACCCCTTGGTAAGACTGGTTCTCAGACTTTCGGGCTTCTGACGACCCGTAATGACTGTCAAAGGTCTACAAATGACTGCCGAGACCAACGGCTTAACGTGCTTTCTGAGGCACGGAGGAGTCTCGGTTTGTAAAGATCCATCCACGGACCAGCCAGCCCCGGCAAGCGTAGCTTAACCTAATGGATCGTCCCGTGCGGCTGTTATTACGTAGCCAGGAGCTCCTCACGACCGGAGTCACTAAAACGTTTAAACAGTTATCATAATAATAATTAGTTTACGTGACCTAGGAATTGAACTCAGAATGCTTTACAAGAGAATGCATCTTCGCAAAATCAGCCTATAATGTTCCCACTGCTGGGACACAGGCCTCCTCTCTTCGAGAGGGAGTGGGTAATCTACCACGCGGGCCCAGTGCAGGTTGGTAGATGTCAAACGTCTTCGAATTTTTGGTTCTAGGACATGCCGGTTTCCTCACGATGTTTTCCTTCACCGTTATGAGAGCGGTACTGGTCAAAAAACAATACTTTCAGATTATTAAAAAAACTACAACCACACTTTCAGTGAGTCATAAATAACATAATTTGTACATTGATCCAGTGACACTTACAACAAAAGTAAATTGCTCAACCATTACGCCGTAAAAACGTATCATAAAATTGTAACAGATTTCTAGAACACTTCTCGACCTGCACAGAAACTCACGCCTGAACAGCCACTGTTCACCACTGAGTCCATAATGGAACAGAGATTATTAATAGATTATGTATCATGAGAGCAGTGGTGGCCCACTGGTAACGACTGCGGCTTACGAGTTGTAGGTCGTAAGTTCGAACCCTGACAGGGGCTTTACTTTGTGTAAATAATTTCATCACTACTGCTCTCAAAACGGTGAAGGAAAACATCATGAGGACACCAGCATGTACCAACCCGCAGTGGGCCCGCGTGGTGGATTACGGCCCACAACCTCTCGCAGAGAGGAGGCCTGTGTCCCAGCAGTGGGAACATTATAGGCTGATTATGTTATGTTATATGTATCAGGAACCCTCTATCCAAGTCGGTATAACATACCAAAATAGTGCCAACATTGATAGCTACTAACTACATCAGCAGACATATCTGTGAATACATAATGCGGTATCTAATACCGTCCCGGTATTTAGGTACCGGTATCGCTAGCGGTGGCGACGTCTTGTTTTCTGTTTTAAGACTAGACGAGGATAAATGGCGACGTAAGAAAGGTTTTTGTAAGATGCAGTATAATAGTTATTTATGCAACTGTTATATAATAAGGGGGTTATATAATATATCGATATCGATAATAATATAACAGGAGTGTTTTAATACCTAATTATTTACAATTGCATACAAGATTTTATCTACACCCATGATACTCGTATGAATCTTCTGTAAAAGTTTCGTTTCGCTTCTATAAAAGACTTGAATTCGAATTTTTCGAATTCGAATGTGTTTTGTATTTAAATTACGGTGCTTTGTTAGTGAAACGCTCGTGAATGAAAATGTTCTTTTTTTTTAAATGAGTGGCATTATGAAATTCAGTACAACATTATAACACCTGTTTGGATGATATTATGGTTACTATGACACTGGTTGTTTTAATGTTGGCAATAAGCTAACTGTTTCAGAAACTTTTATAGAGGATTTATAGCATGGGTGTAGATAAAAAGTTTACGTTAAAGTTTAAGTTTTTAAGAACAAAACTCGTCAAGTGAAATATCGTGTCTGGCTGTATCTGACACCCATTATACCAGTTTGTTGTTGATGAAATCAAATTAAATGAAATGAATTTGTTTATTCTGTAAATAGGGTATCGGAATCACTTATACACGTATATTAAAACATATTTAAAATAAGCTAGATGAGGTCGGCGTTCCCCATCTGACTAATCTGAGAAGAAAAGCCGAAACAAATTCAAAGGTCTTAAGGAGCTCAACAACTCGACGAACAATACCAAAGCAAGGACATTTCGGTAGGCCGCATAAAGTACTCGAAACTGCTAGACGTTAAAAGTAACTGAGAACGAAAAAATATATTAAAAAAATTAAAAAAACACACTTGCACTAATGAAAAAGAACTAAAACTTTTTACCCGATCGCGGCGAATCCCAAACGGAGGGTATTGTTTTTGCACTGAGTGGCATTTAATATGCACAAATCTGCTATCCATACTAATATTATAAATTCGAAAGTAACTCTGTCTGTATGTTACCTTTTCACGCCTAAACCACAAAACGGATTTCGATAAAATCGATTTTGCATGGAGATAGATGGCATCCCGGGAAAGGACATAGGCTACTTTTTCTCGACATACCACGCGAGCGAAGCCGCGGGCGGAAGCTAGTTTCATATAAAACTTACCGACCTTCTATAAATGTCTTCCCATTAAAATTGTATAAATACTACTATCTTAAAAGTAGGGCTTTCATGACAAGTACCAAGACAAAAATGATAATTAAGATAAGAAAAATCATAATGAATGCTTTAACTGAAGGATTCTAAGAAAAACACCACAATTTCCGTTTCTACTTTATGTTTAATTTATTTGTAAATTGCCAAGAGACATTAAAGCTACTTATAAGAAAACTAATTTATGGAAGACGTATAAAACTGGTACAGTAATGAGTAAAACGATGTTCACTTGGTGTTTGATTGCGATTTTGTTGCTAAGCGATTCATTAAGGACAGTACGAGACATGCGTCGCAAATGAATTTATTTATGTCGGATGCTTCAGCCTAATAAGGCATAGGACACATAAGTAGCTTACCATACGAAGCATGCCTCGCGCTCTCTGGACGAATTTGGATACCATAAGAAAAAACAACTATAACGTTAACTATAACGTTAAGCCGTTGGTCCCGGCTGTCATTTGTGGATCTTTGACAGTCGTTACGAGTCGTCAGAAGCACGAAAGTCTGACAACCAGTCTAACCAAGGGGTATCGTATTACCCAGTTACTGGGTTGTGGAGGTCAGATAGGCAGTCGCTCCATGTAAAATACTGGTATTCAGCTGCATCCGGTTAGACTGGAAGCCGCTTGATTGAAGAAAAAACAACTATAAAAGTTGCACCGTCTGAACAGTGCTGAAACGGTACAAGTCAATTGTTGGTACAATTTCATTAAATGCTCCAAGCAAGTTTGCATCGAGTAAATCACTCTTGTTGAATACTGAGCATGGGTTCGATTCTTAGGTGAAACAAAGTATTGTTAATCACATAATATAAGGATTTTCAGGAATTAATTTGCTATATATTTATTACTTCAAGCACACAGATGTGTGAGATGTGTGCACAGAGAGTTTTAATGCTTGTTTACATTTTAAAACAGTCAACCTTTGGGTGATGCAGTGACAAACAGGGGTAGGTGCGATTTCGTAAATGGAGATTTAAATATTTATTTAAATAGCAGCAGCCTAGAATTTGAATTTATTGTAGGCTCCTAGCAAACATGGGACTCAAACATAACTATCGAAAAGTTGTTGTACTTCCCTCTGCTTACTTTGTCGGGAAAAACATGCACAATATTATTTTTTAACTTGTAATTTAGTATCCATGACTCACTATCCAATATGGGTTCTCAAATAACAAATACAGAACCTTTGACATTTGAAAACGGTACTTAAACCGACGCACATAGCGTTAATGATGCCTGACGGATAACGAAGGGTACAATTATATTCAAAGTTAGTAATTTAAATATCGTTCAGATGTGTTTCTGATATCGCTTACATGTGGGAAGCAAGCGTGATGATTTAATTAGGTCAATTTGATTTTAGGACTAGTTTAACCACAATGCAAGCTGCTTCCTTTGTAAAATATTATATTACTATATTTATTTTTTATTTTGTTATTTTTTGGAGGAGCTCGTGGCTAATTCATAACAGCCGTACGGGTCGATCCATCAGGGTAAGCTTCGCTTACCGGGGTTAGTCTGTGGATGGGTGACCATCTTTACATACCGAGACTCCTCCATGTCTCGGAAGCACGGTAAGCCGTTGGTCCCGGCTGTCATTTGTGGATCTTTGACATTGTTCACGGGTCGTCAGAAGTCCGAAAATCTGACAACCAGTCTTACCAAGGGGTATCGTACTGCCCAGTTACTCAGTTGAAGCCGACCCCAACATAGTTGGGAAAAGGCTAGGCCGATTGATTAATTCCTAAGTGCTTTAAAAATTTATGAGTTTATCCCTTACCTTGAGAAAAAAACCTACTTATTATTGCCACAAGTGGGCTGCATTTTGCAATAAAAACAATATTATTTATCTTTAAATAACTCAGGCTATCGACCAATGTAAATAGCGTTAATGTACATGAATTAATTAAATAATTTACATTCCATGAATATTGTTCCGTAATTGTGCGCTGAAAACTGAAAATAAAACGAAAGGATTTAAAGTTTGCGTTGTATCGCTTAATTTCATTTAAAGAATGTGTAAATATTATGTAGGTAATTAATCATTTAATTTTCCATGTAGTTCAAATACCAATAATATTATTATTTGTAGGTAAAAATCCCCAACCTAAATATTACGTTAATATAAAGTAAATAGCTACGGTTAATTTTACCTCATTTACCTTATATTAACAAAAACCATCAGAAATTGCATATAACTTTGAAAGTGACCAGGGGGCCAAGGATACTTATTTACAAACGTGTGAGTGGTCTCACAATGATCAGTTTTTGACAGATATGCCATACAAAATTTGCCAAAAATTCATCATTGCGAGACCACTGACACGTTTGTAAATTAGTAGACTTGGCCCGCAGTGCGGAATGGATTAAATTGAAAAACTGCTTCCAATTGACTAGTAGCTTCTAAGATACAGGTACATAATCCTATTTTAGAAGTCAGGGTTTTTGACTCTGGTAAACTAACTAAAGTCATTTTTCTATCAAAAAATGTAAATGGATTTATTTATGGAGAAGTAAATAAAGACTCTAAAGACTAATTAACCATTTAAACACTAAAATGATCTCAATTTCAAAATTTCAGTAGGTACAGTCACGAGCAAAAATATGTATACACTTAGCAAAATTCAATAACCATTTTTTCGTGGAGCGACGATTGCAACTTTGAGATTATACCTATATCATAATAATATGGGTTCCAACATACTATGTTCGATATAACATAAAATTACAATCAATACAGTAGGAGAAAATCACTTTTAAAAGTTGCTTAGTGTATACATATTGGTGCTCGTGACTGTACGCCGTTGGTATTTATTTACCGAATAATGGCCGATTCCTCTGATTTACGGACCGTTATTGGTTAAAATAATAAGACTTTTGTATCTTTACCAATAATGAAGCAAATACCTCGCAGTTTTGCATAGTAGACTCTACCCTATGAAGTAGCTATCACAGGTAAAATTAGCTTACGAATCTATTTATATTATGCCCAGTTTCACAAAAAAAATGGTACCATTGAAAACGATTCGTTTTTGTTTAGAGGAACCGAGCATACAATTAAAACAAGTCAAATTAATTTTTTTTTTTTTAAAACCCCCGACAAAAACAAAGCATCTCATAAATGATGACTTTTTTACAGCCAAGTACAATGTCGATCAAGTCAGCTTTCAAAAAAAACCAAAAAATCAAAGTCGGTTCAGCCGTTTTGCAGCTACAATGGCGCAGACAGACACACAGATACACACGTTAAACTTATAGCACCCTTCTTTTTCCGTCGGGGGTTAAAAAACATGCGGGGCAGTCTTTGGGGCCGATAGAAGTGATAACTAAGCAACAATGCGTAACCTCAACGTAATTCAAACGGTAAACGGTAGATGGCGCTAAAAACATTTCTTCAAGCGTGACGGTGACGATGACGCGAGTTCCATGATTTTTGTTGACCCAAAAAGGGCTCAACGCGCCTACAGAAGTTTTCACTTAAAAAAAATACTTTACATACAAAATGTACTATGTCTAATATAATATACAAAGTTCAAGAACAAATCAAATGAGTCTCGTAGCATGCTGTATTGGTGCTACGAGGTGGCTACGCGTGTAGCCGTGACATCATTATGTCCGCTACGCCGTAGCGACATGGCTATCATTTCATTATTATCGTTCACTGAAGGTTGCCATACGGAACATGGTTATACTTTTATTGTTATTAGCTTAAGTACTTATTAATAGCATAGAAATAACTTGGACATATTTTTGTATGAAACCTTATTATTCGGTATTGCCGCTACAAATACCTACGTTTCATCATCTGCCTAGCCTTTTCCCAACTATGTTGGGGTCGGCTTCCAGTCTAACCGGATGCAGCTGAATACCAGTATTTTACATGGAGCGACTGCCTATCTGACCTCCACAACCCAGTAACTGGGTAATACGATACCCCTTGGTTAGACTGGTTGTCAGACTTTCGTGCTTCTAACGACTCGTAACGACTGTCAAAGATCCACAAATGACAGCCGGGACCAACGGTTTAACGTGTTTTCCAAGGCACGGAGGAGTCTCGATATGTGAAAATGGTCACCCATCCACGGACCAACCCCGGCAAGCGTAGCTTAACCTGATGGATCGACCCGAGCGGCTGTTATTACTTAGCCACGAGCTCCTCGTGGCTACTCCTCTCCAAATACCTACGTTTATGTACCCAATATATATTAGCGGATTTGATATCCTATTGGGGATATATTTTTGTTTATTTCGTTATTTTATTAGTTATGATTGCATATTTACTGAAGTGTAAATGACTGTCTGTCTTAGAATTGTTTGTGGGGGAGGCCAATTAGGAGGCCAATTTCCGGCATAAGATGCGGTAAAATTCAATAAGTATCGTATTATATGGTTCGTTCAAGTTGAGAGGATGAATGAAAGGCTACGAACTAAAAGTATTGGCAAGGCATATATATGTGAGGGCCCTAGAAGGACATGTAGTGATCTCAATGGTGCATGTTCTTCAGATGTTCTCAGGTGCGTAATACTCGCAACCGGCGTGCGTGTGTGACCTGTGGGCCTAAAACGGCCACACCTCTGTAGGCATTTCTTTTCCTGAATTTCTAGCTGTCATCAATTCCTTTAAGACACAAAAGCAATTCATAATGTGTGGAGATGGAGACAGATGAATTATTTCGTAATATGAATCGCACGCAGATCATATTATGAATTGTCAGTTTGTGATATTTTATGATGATTCATAATATTTTCCTATTATGATTCTGCCAAAGTGAATGTTTTAAGTCCCCAGATGTATGAACGTAAACGAAGCAAAAGGAGTATGTAAGGATCGTAGCAGATGGCATTTTGTAGTGTCTGCCTACCTCCATGGGAAGAAGGCATGAGTTTATGTAGGTATGTATGTACCCCTGGTTATCAATTTACTTCCACAATTTTACTGAAAACATTGTCGGACTTTAGATTTTCATCGATTTTAATCACGACACCTATAAAAAGTAACCTTACGCGCTTTTCAAACGAGATTGTCAATAATTAAAGAATTTCGAATAATTATTCGAGAAATGGTTGAAGGAAAACATCGTGAGGAAACCGATATATCCTAGAACCAAAAATTCGAAGATATTTATGTGACATCTACCAACCCGCACTGGGCCCGTGTAGTGGATTACAGCCCACTCCCTCTGACAGAGAGGAGGCCTGTGTCCCAGCAGTGGGAACATTATAGGCTGATTATGCAATAATCGATTAGTCATTAATTATTAGTTGCTAGTCATTAGTTTCTAGTAGTAATTTGGACTTCTTTTTTCGCTTTTTTTGTTTTTTTCAATTTTATTAGTTTTAATGTTCTTTCTTTTATTGTTTTCATGATTTTGCTAGTTTTAATTATTGTTCTTAATTTTTTATTGTTGTATTTACTGTGCGTACTTATCCCAAATAAAATATATTTCTTTCATTCTTTGTCTAAAGACTAGCTGCGCCCCGCGGTTTCACCAGCGTAAGTCTCGATCCCTGTGCCAAATTTCATCCAAATCTGTTCAGCCGTTTTAGTGTGAAAGAGTAACAAAAAAAACAAATAAATAAATAAACAAAATCACTTTCGCATTTATAATATTAGTTAGAATTTATGCCATGCTTTAATATGCATATTATACCACTCCATTAAGTGTTGAAAATTATCTAAAGATTTATGCCATGCTCTAATAAGCATATTATAGCACTCCATAAAGTGTTTAAAACCTATCATATTTTGGTAAATGAAAAACCTATTTCAGTATTTGCTACGTCCACCCATCTTTATTGTACCTGTTGAAAGTTAACCAAACTTTATCAAAACTGAATAATTGGGGTGGATAAAATATTAATTGGATAGGGATTATTATTTTAAATAACAGCCTGTGTTCGACTGTTTGTAGGTATAGCAGTTAATTGATGTACTGTAATGAATTGTTATTTCGCCGACTATTTAGATAATTTTGCAATGTTTTTATCTGCTTCGTATCTGTCTGTTTGATTGCGTTGTACTTCTAAACTACGCAACGGATTGTGAAGTTGTTTTTACCATCACTTAGAGAATTTATTACAGAATTTTTTCCTCTTTATCGATTTCGATAACAGCGACCCTTTGAAATTATTATTTCCTAGCGTGTGCCCTAACCTCGCCAGACCGAGTTTTGTTTTATACCCGGTCACATCGGTGTAATTGCATGTGTTTAGTACATTCATATAAAAATAACATAGAATATAAAGGTCCAATTAAAATAGATGGACAAATAACACAGCGTTCAGTACGTCTAAACAAAGATATCCAAGCAAAAAAAACAGTGATTAAAGTGCTTATAATTTGACCTAAAAAATTTAATTGCTGGCACCATAGATATCCGGCTGGCACACTAGAATAAACACATACATTATGTAGGTACTTGCACTCGCGCTTGTTATTTGTTATTTTTTAATATCTGATATTTCTAAGCTAATTAAAGCTAATTAAGAGCTACTGGTCCATGAAGGAACTATTCAAGGGTGAGTTGTCTATGGCACTGAAACGCAGGCTCATGGACATGTGTATTCTTCCCGTCTTAACCTATGGCGCACAGACTTGGTCTTTGACTAACATCCAGAAGTCCAAACTCAAGGTCTGCCAACGAGCAATGGAGCGCAGTATACTAGGCGTTAAATTAACGGATCGTGTTCGTAACACAGTACTGCGCTCCAAAACAAAGATAGCCGACGTGGCTCAAAAGGCTGCCCAACTTAAATGGGACTGGGCAGGACATGTCTGCCGCATGCCTGACAAACTGTGGGCCCAAATAGCGCAGAACTGGTGCCCTGAGACAGTGAGACGGGGTCGCGGCAGACCACGTAGGAGATGGCGGGACGAGCTGGATAGGTTCCATCAAAACTGGAAAGAAGACGCGCGGGCTCGTGAAAGATGGAAGGAGTGGAGGGAGGCCTTTGCCCAGGAGTGGGACAGCATAGGCTAGAAAAAAAAAAAAAAAAAAAATTCTATCCCTTACGATAAATACGCCTAACCCCTAGTACATCCAACATGTTGTTGGTTTTAGTGTATTTTCGTTACCTGATTTTTTTTCATGTGAGTATGTAATGCGGTTTCCTTATTTTTTTTTTTTACCATTGTCCTTATTTTGGTAGTCTGAATGATTTCTAAAAGTTTGTCGATCTATTTTAATAGGACCTTATACAATGTTGGCATAAAGCGGTTATGAAGCAGGGGTGGGGGCACTAGTTAATAAATAATCAATATTTTAAATACAAATCCGTGGTCATAGCGGTCAAGCTTCACTATTGTGTACATCCAATTATTAAATATAGATTTTATCAGTGAACATACTTTTAATTAAAAGCTAATTAACCAGCGTTTTGTTCGCGCAGAGTAATAACAAGTGGCGCGTAAACCCTTTGTTGAACTTTATATAAAATACGTTCAGAAATTGTGCACACTTTCATTATAGCTATCAATTTTATTACCCGACTACGGCGAAGAAAAAAGAAGGGTTATGATTTTGACCGGTATGTATGTATGTATGTATGTATGTATGTACATCTGTTCCCTCCTATCTTCCAAACCACTTATCACAATTTGACAAATGAGTATCGGATTGTCCGCTGGTTATATGCTATGTGAAGTCACATTAAATTAAAAATGGCGCCCTCTAGAGGATATAAAGTGGGGAACTTAAAAAAAAATATGGTTTAATCGTACCATGTTGGGTATCAATGCTTAATGAGCTTAATGAGCACATTTCAAAAATATATATATTATAACCCCAAAAGAATTTAAAAAAAAATCAAGTAATAAAAACTAAAACCCAACTACGACTTAAAAGGTATAAACAAGACACCACAGACAGACAAATTAAAAATCCGGAGTCACACGTAATCTGTTCGATTTATGCCCTAACACGTGTGACTCCGGATTTTTTATTTGTCTGTCTGTGGTGTCTTGTTTATACCTTTTAAGTCGTAGTTGGGTTTTAGTTTTTATTACTTGATTTTTTTGGAGTAACTGGCTGGCTCATATGAGTCTCAAAAAATCATTTCATATTGCAACTTTACATACTCAAAGCAACTCAGCCCCCTCATGGCGTAATACACGATCAATCAAAACCTGAATCATTTTGAAAGAGATTGCTAATACATTGCTTAAAAAGTTCCAAAGAAAATCTGCTCCACAACGCAATTAATGTTGTTGAACTGTCAAATGAAACAGATTAGTCTTAATCATTTACCAAAAATGTGTTACCTACGCGATTAGATAGCAGTTCTCAGTCATTGAAAGGCGAGTACTACTACGCACAAGAACTTTTTTAAGATCACCAATAAGATACATAATTACTTTATTACCTATGAAAATGTATGAAAATGTTTAGATGATTTCTCGTAGCGTGAGACACGCTAACCTACGATCTGGTTTTCTGCGGGCAGCTATGCGTTGTGGTTGTGTGCAATGGCCGACAAACGCACGGGGCTGCTGCCCAGGATCACGCCCCGCGTTCCGCGTGCCTATTCCACGCATTACTACAGATACTTGTATGAAAAGGAAATTTGCGAGGGTTAACGTTGAAATACCATTACAAGGTATTTCAAATGCATTTCATTTTTCTTTCTGATGGCCGTTTTGCTTGACGTGACGCATATTTTCCCCCAACTTATTATTTTTTGTCTCAAACTCAAAGCATTTATTTCAATGAAACCATTTACGGGCACTTTTGAATTGTCAAAAAATCGGTCAGTAGTCAAAAGTTGAAGCTCTCTATGGAGAAGATCTCTTGAAGCTCTCTATGGAGAAGAACGGGCAAGAAACTCCAAGGGCACTCTTTTAAAAATGGATATAGATATTACAAAATCCTGGTTACAGTATTGTGTTTATGTTCTTTCTTTGCCTCATGTTTACCGCAAATAAACAACGTTGACTTCGACGGCGTGTGAAGCCAACTTAGAGGGCCATGGGCGGCATAAACACTCTGACAACAGGTTAGTCACTAAAACGAAAAAAAGGAAGTAATTTGTTTTTCTTTTTTATTCATTCTCTCAACATTAGCCAAGAAAAACCGACATTTTTGAGAGGCGAGAGCTAATGACATGCGACTTGAAGTCAAAATTCGTTCAGGAGAAAATTACACTGACATTCGAGGGGATGTTATCATACCAAAGTGTTCTAAAACTTACCAACAGCACCTCAAATACAACACACCACTTTCATTTCACCAACAGCAATCACCATTCCAAAAAGAACTCAATTAGCCAGAAGTTCGTCAATACCAGGTAGGGATGTTATCAGACAGAATTATTCAGACTACACCCGCTATTCCGGGAGCGGCCCTGAATCATACTACTTTATTATTTAATAATATTCCTCCGTTAATCTACCCCAGCGACGGGGTGTCAGTTTTCTAAAGCTCCGTTACACGCGCCATGTTTTTTATGTTTTTAGGCAGACGACATCGTTAGAACCGGGGCAACACCTGAATGACCCCACGTACTAACCAATGAGATTGCGTGTGGGATTGGCACAAGAAAAGAGAAATCGATGCACAGCTGTGGATGATGATAGTCCCCTTTGACAGCTATAAAAATGCTTTGAGTAGCGATAAAAAAAAATGGTTTCTTATAAACTGATTCTCGAGACATATCGATTGAACATACGTAGAGAGTTTGTAATCGACGACTTATCTACATTGCTTAAAACTGATTCTCAAGGCATACCGTTTTATTACATGTACGAGAACGAAACGTCAAAACGGACTTCTTAGATTGTCGCGAGTGTACGTTGCATTACAGTTAATTCGTCAAAGATATTGCAATGTCATAGTTGCCCGGAATTGTGCAATGAAAAGTGCCCGTGTGAACGCACCTTAACCCTAACTTCATGCCTTTAATTTTTGGAGTGCGAAGTATCTTTCCCGGATTGAAAGTACCCCAGCGGTGACGATATTTGATATCATTAAAGGCTTGTTTTCGTCATAAAGAAGGTTTTGTATGGAGTTTGTAATTTAATAATTATGAATTTCAACATTATTTATATGCAAAGTAATAAGTTTCACATACATAATTATACCATTAATGTATACAAAATATTGTAAAACATTTTAAAAGATTAACTGTGGAGTTTCTTGCCTATTCTTCTCCACACGAAATTATCTTTTCGAAGGGGAAGCTAAAATCAATTCTATTTTCTTGTAAATCCTCAACTAATATTATAAATGCGAAAGTGAGTTTGTTTGTTGGTTTGTTTGTTAAGCTATCACGCAAAAACGGCTGAACAGATTTGAATGAAATTCGGCACGAAGGTAGACCATGACCTGGGTTAGGACATAGGATACTTTTTATCCCGATACACTTACGGGATCGAGACTTATGTGAGTGAAACCGCGGGGCGCAGTTATAACATATCTGCTTATGGAAGTACCTACCTGTAATTACACTGTCAGCGGAAATAGGTGGTACTTAGTAGTTCTACGAACGAGCCTCTTTACAAAACACTCTACAAGTATTACGACACATTCATACATAACCCCACGTCTTCTTCCAACGGGGGTAGGCAGAAACTACAGAATGCCACCTGCTACGATCCTTACATACTCCATTCGCTTCGATTACGTTCATACATCTGACGCCCTAGACAAAGTGACATTCTATCTGCGATAACGATGATGGAAAAGGCGAAATTGTATAGGACTGACATAAGCTATCGAAAAGCTAATGTCAATCCTGTTGAAAGTCGTTGTAGAAATACGAAACGCTTTCGAAGCGATTGTCACTTGTCTAGGCCCTCTGATCATACACACACGTCGCGTCGGTTGCGACTACTACGCACCAGACCTTCGTGAAAAACATCCACCATTAAGATCATTACATGTCCTTATAGGGCCTTGTAAATACTTTTATCTACACCCATGCTATAAATACTCTATAAAAGTTCCTAAACCAGTTAGCTTATTGCCAACATTAATACAACCAACACCAAAACAATGTCAAAAACAGTCATTTAAATCTTACTCCAGTGTAAGTGCAACAAATTAAAATATTATATGTGCGCAACAATGAGGTACAGAAGCTGGGCAAGTAATTATCTATAAGATTTTATCTACACCCATGCTATAAATCGTCTATAAAAGTATCTAAAACAGTTAGCTTATAGCCAACATTAAAACAACCAGTGTCATAGTAACCATAATATCATCAAAACGGATGTTATAATGTTGTACTAAATTTCATAATGCAACTCATTTCATAAAAAGAACATTGTCATGCAGGCGCGTTTCACGAACAAAGCACCGTAATTTAAAAGAAAAAAAAACAAATGATATTCGAATTCGAAAAATTCGAATTCACGTGGGTCGTATCCCTCCATTTTTATTCGATATTAGTATTGCAAACCTAGAGAGGATTCATATCATGGATATAGATAAAGTCTTGTATGCAACTGTGTATTAAAACACTCATGTGATAAACCCACATTCGTGTTTTAATACCCCTTATTATACAGGGTGTTAGGGTAAACACCGTTATCCTTGCAACCAGTGGTTTGGTTTCATTTATAGAACGTAAAATCAATGGAAAATAACAACTTTTTTTAAAATCTTTTTAGATCTAAATTTTACCACAAGAGACGCAAGTTCGTTGCCCTATACGCTAGGGCAAAGAACTTGCGTCTCAACACGGCCGAGGGTTACGGCATGTGACCTGACCGGCAGCGAGCGCGATCCCTCCCTTAGTCAGTCAGCTGTTTCGCTAGCAAGCACGGTGTCAGATAGTAAATTTTTAAAATCTTTTAATGAAAATAACGTTTATTTTTCGTTGTGTTCGGTCATTTATTTTTATATTTAAGTCAACTACCCATGGTTTGAATGACAAGAGTGTTTACCCTTACATTCTGTATAACAGTTGCCATAAATAACTATTTGTTTATAACCTTTCTCAACATAACCAAAACATCTAAGCTTTTACTATACTTATTGAATTATACCGCATCTTATGCCGGAAATTGGCCTCCTAAGTACTCAGAAACAATGCTGAGAAAGCCAATCAATCACGCTTCAGTAAACACGCAATCATAACTAATAAAATAACTAAATAAACAAAAATATATCCCCAATAAGATACCAAATCCGTACATAAACGTATTTGTAGCGGTTACAGCGGAAAATTGCCCCCCTATTTTCTCATTACCGATACACTTATCAGAAATATCGTTTGCGAACGAATTTGAACTCTTTTGCAACGGAATAAGGTATGTAGGATGGTGTTCATGTACCTCGTTATACGAACTGTCAGATTCGGATCTAGAATATTATTTATTATGCAATGTAAAATGAATAGGAATGTGTTTGGCGTGTTTTTTATAGATATAAATCTAGGAGAGGACGTGCCTCAGATAAAACGCCAAGCCCTTGTTCCCGGACGTCATTCTTAAATCTATGACAGTCGTCACGGGTAGTCAGAAGCCCCGAAAGTCTGACAACCAGTCTTGGACAAGAAGTGTCGTGTTATCGGGTTAGATTGGAAGCCAACCCCAACTTAGTTGGGAAAAGGAGTACGGTCGAACTTGGCCGGTTTTTATTGTTCATAGCCAAGTTATTGATGGTAGTCCATGTCCACGGCCTCTTTTTCCGACAAATTTCCCGTCAGATTTGGATTTACGTTGTGATTGAAAAAAAAAACATACGGCCTTTGGAGACTGCTTATAAAAGTGAAAACTAAATAACATACATTCATTTCTTCAAGCGTGACGATGACGCGAGTTCCATGATTTTTGTTCACCCAAAAACGTTCATTCATTTCTACAAGCGTGACGATGACGCGAGTTCCATGATTTTTGTTCACCCAAAAACGTTCATTCATTTCTTCAAGCGTGACGATGACGCGAGTTCCATGATTTTTGTTCACCCAAAAACTTTCATTCATTTCTTCAAGCGTGACGGTGACGCGAGTTTCATGATATTTGTTCACCCAAATACATTCATTAATTTCTTCAAGCGTGACGATGACGCGAGTTCCATGATTTTTGTTCACCCAAAAACATTAATTCATTTCTTCAAGCGTGACGATGACGCGAGTTCCATGATTTTTGTTCACAAAAGTGCTCAACGAGCATAAAAGAAGTTTTCACTTCAAAAATAAAAATGACACCATACATACCTTCGTACACAGCCTACATAACACAGTATACCAGCCTAATGTCAGGAACATGTCACAGGTCCTTGTTAAAACTAAAGCTTCGTCAGCGTGTCTGTCCCGTTATTACGTTTTTCATATATAACGAGCCGGATTCACCACCATATCGCACGCTGAGAACGAAAGTGACTCAAGTCAAAATTTACGATTTTTGGGAATCGTATAAAATGTGTTCGACTGATTGAACATTTTCTATACTTTCTAAAATAACTTTTTAATATGAAAACGAAAGTTACGAATTTCTTTTGTATAATATTATTTGGCTTTATAACTTTAAATATATTTATATAAAAATTAAAACGTATTATTTTTTCTATATAAAATAACTTCTGGAAAAATAGTGTCAGAAATGAGTCCATGAGTTTAACTCATGCCTAAATAAATGAGTGACTGAATTTGATTTTATGTCACCTAGGTTGTCAATATAAGAAATAAGAAAGTGACCTATACCATAAATTGCTCACTTAATGATTATAAATTGTACGTAAAACTTACGCCCACAAATTGGCACAAAACTGACTAAAAGTGTAATCGGTCACTACGGTACTAAAATTGACACGTTCTGCTACATCCACTCGCGGTGCAGTACTGATTGCGTCCCTTTCACTCTGGTGCGGGGAGTGTGAAGCGCTCAAAAACACAGAGACCGAAAAGTTCTCTATCCCTCCCTGACCATTAATGGTCTGTTTTTAAATAAAGTGTACTTTTTTGAGTCATTTTGTATATTTAACTCATTTTACTAAAATTTTGAGATAGGTCACTTTCGTTCTCAGCGTGCGATATTTTTGTGACACTTTTTTTTTGTGACTCCGTACACCAAAATAATGCGCGGGGGTGTTGAAAGGGTGACACACGTTACACTGCATTGGAGATACGAGCGAGCCTGTATTTGATGAACAGTTTATTAATAAATATTTTTATCAATGAAGATGAAAATAAAATATGGGCATCATACGAATAAAGGTATGATTCCGTGACCCCGCTGCACGCGGCTGTTTGAGTAATTCGTCAACTCGTCCTAAATGTCTACGGCCCATTTAGGAGACTTTAAGAAAATCAAAAGAAAGTCCTAAATGGGCCGTAGACATTTAGGACGAGTTAACGAATTACTCGGCTGTTTCAGCAATGCTGCCGCATCACTAAATTTTCGATAGGTTTATAATTACATTCCGAGCACGGCAGCACTGTCGCGGCAGCACTGCTGAGACGGCACTGTTGTGCAGCAGTGTCGCCGTGCTGCCACGGCAGACCAGTAGTGCGGCGTTCATCACAGCGATAAGATCACGTGAATGTTGACAAGTAAATCGGCAACAAAACAGCGAGACACCACGAACTGCAGGTGTATTGCTATCAACCGGGCACTAATCCAGACTCCGGGCTGCTACTGACAAATTTCTGATTCTTTTTTACCTGACTTCGGAGTCGAACCCAGGACCTCATACTCAGCAGTAGCGCTTGTGACTACTAAATCAACGAGGCTAATAGGCTCAAACTACTTTAGGGGTATGAGGAACAGGGTGCAAAGTTCACTCATCCTCTATAGAAAAGGGAGGATCCTCCGACCAGACGGGTGTTGTGTCTGGCGGGCAACTGCCCAACGATTGATGTCGGAATCTTATTTCCATCGCGCGGTAAACTCTAATTGCGCGATGCAGGATTTATGTGACGTCACGATTTTTATGTGACATCAGGTCTTTGATGCGTAGTTCGCATGAGGCGATGTAGATGCCACCCCAATACACTCTACTGCTAACCAACAGTAGGCGACGTAATTATCTACATGTCAATGTAGCCGCACCGGTAACAAATTGACCAGGATATCGATGACGTCACTCAATACGTCACCATGTCACGGTACTCGATACCAGGGATTACAAACACTTATGTAATTATGTTCAGTAGTTCTAATCAGAGGCTTAGAACAATGTTGTAGGTATGTTTATGGCAGTGAATTCAGAGCTTAGCACGCACGCAAGACGTTAACGTAACGTAAATTTGAAAGATTTTTGACCAACTTCAAAATAAGAGGAGGTTCTAGGTTCAAAAATAATATTTTCAGCAGTGGTGGACCGATTTTGAAAATACTTTTTTTTTTTTTTTGTAAAGGAAGCTTGCGCGATGGTCCCATAAGCTTTATTTTTAAAGATAAACATAAAGATAACAATTGTTCAAAAAAAATCCAAAATAAGATAAATTTTTTTGGTAAAAAAATTCAAAAATAGATAAATTTATTTGTTCAAAAAATCCAAAAATAGATAAATTTATTTGTTCAAAAAATCCAAAAATAGATAAATTTATTTGTTCAAAAAAAATCCAAATCCAACTACATTTTGACTTCACACTAACTGAATGAGGAATCTCATTCACTTTCACACAGTCTTTTCATCCCAAAAACTATACGAAAATCTCCTAGTCATAACCAAACGACTTCAAGAAACCAATCCAGAAATAAAGCTTCATTCAGAATACTAAACGGAGACAAATACATTACCAATAAAATGTAAATACCATTCACAGATAGCCTCAAGGGACTTCCAGTTAATACGATGGACCATTCAGAAGTCGAGCGTGAACCGACCGACTTCCGGTCGACTCGGTCCTCGCTTGTTTCATGTTTGAATTCGAAAATCAATAGTAGTATGATTGTCGTTGTTTCTATTCATTTCCTGTTGTAAAAGGTTTGGTTTTAAGGTAGAAATAAAGATAAGATTGAAGGGTTAAGGGTTGTTTTCAAGGTTAAGGAATGTCGAAGGCCGTTTTTTATACAAAACACCTATAGGGTGTAAAAAGACACAATACATAGCCGTCAACTGCGCATTCTGTACATCAAATTAAATAACATTGCACAAAAAGAATTGCTGAGTAACGACTTTTATTTTTGGTGTTAAAAATCACTGTTTTACGTAACGCACGCAAAACATTGTGTTTATGGGTGCATGCAACGGTTCAAGTTTGTGGGGTTATTTAAAATTAAGTTATTACATTTAAAACTTGCTTTTTTCAAACGTTTCAAAAAGTTGGAACTTTGACCTTCAATATCTCCGTGACCAGAAGGTTCCCAGGTATGGTGCAGAACAAAAAAATGATCTCAATGTCGGGAATAACAAGTGCCTTTCGGCTTCGTTAAGTGTCTTTGTACACTCGTTATATATCTCACATAGGTATTAAATATTAATTAAATGAGTAATGAGTATATAATTATGTCAAATTATTATTCCACAACATTATTTATACACCTTTAATTAAATAACATATCCAATTAACAGACAAAATAATGTAATGCAATACCTAACATTAATTTTGAGTCAGTAATGTTCAATACAATATTAAAATCAGTGTACCAGCTAGTACAGTTTTATTAAAAGGGAAAGCAATCAATCTGCCTAGCCTTTTCCCACCTATGTTGGGGTCGGCTTCCAGTCTAACCCGATGCAGCTGAATACCAGTATTTTACATGGAGTGACTGCTTACCTAACCTCCACAACCCAGTAACTGGGTAATACGTTACCCCTTGGAAGACTGGTTGTCAGACTTTCGGGCTTCTGCTGCCCCGTAAGGACTGTCAAAGATCCACGAATGACAGCCGGGACCAACGGTTTAACGTGCTTTCCGAGGTACGGAGGATTTTCGGTATGTAAAGGTGGTCACCCATCCACGGACCAACCCAGGCAAGCGCAGCTTAACCGGATGGATGGTTGGAACCTGTTATTACTTAGCCACGAGCTCCTTTCATTCAAAGAGAAAGCAAGCAGGCCCATTTAATCATAGGTTTCGAAGTTAATCTCACTAGTAATTTAGAGCTACACAAATAATTTCGTGAGTGACGCCATCATTTGTAATTGAAACTGCCGTTGGTATTTGAATTTTTTATGAAGGTACAGTCAGCTATATGGACAACTAGATACTTTTTTGTTTTCATCTATTTATCATAACGGTGCCCAGACCAAGAGGGCCTAGACAAGTGACAATCGCTTCAAATTCAATGACTTTGACATAAGCTGTTCGGTAGCTTATGCCAGTTTGCCTTTTCCGTCATCGTTATCGCTGATAGAAAGTCACTTTATCTAGGGCCTCTGGTCGCTCGCCGAGTCGCAAAAGTTCCGCCTTGGGGTTTGCCAAACAGCAATGGAGCGTCGCATTCTGGGCGTAAACCGAACTGACAGAATACGAAACACTACGTTGCGCTCCAAAACGGGGATCCTAGACGTAGGCAAAAAGGCTGCCAAGCTAAAATGGGATTGAGCGGGTCATGTCAGCCGCATGCATAGCGACCGCTGGGCAACAGTCTCCACACGGTGGGTGCCTGAGGATGGACGGCGCCACCGAGGCCGGCCCAGGAAGAGATGGCGAGACGATCTAGATGCGTACCGCAAGGGTTGGATCGAAGTGGCCCTGGAGAAGAATGATTGGAAGGATGAGGGAGAGGTCTTTGCCCAGCATATGGACAATGAAGGCTCATCATCTGCCTAGCCTTTTCCAACTATGTTGGGGTCGGCTTCCAGTCTAACCGGATGCAGCTGAATACCAGTATTTTACATGGAGCGACTGTCTATCTGACCTCCACAACCCAGTAACTGGGTAATACGATAAGTACCCTTTGGTAAGACTGGTTGTCAGACTTTCGGGCTTCTGACGACCCGTAACGACAGTCAAACTGACACACTGTGTGATTACGTATCCGTACGTTGTGTATTACGTATTATTTAGTAAAAAAATATGCAACTTAAAGTAGTAATTATTAGTGTAATTATTCGCATAGAAATGATAACATTAGCAACACTAGTTTTTATAACACTTGAATTGAGTATGACATATTTTTTCAAAAATTTTAGCCGTCGACTGTACGAAATTTCAATAAAATTGAATTATAAGCGTTCGCTTTGAATGTAACAGGGCGTTTATGTTAATTAATGGTTACAGGCTTTTTCAGTTCATTTACCGAGTGTAAAACCGCTTATGTGTAACAAAACACCAATTTAAAATACCTTTAGAAATATTCCATAATTTCTGGCCTTTTTATAAATATTAAATACTGATTACCTATTATTACAATTATTTGACGATTGTGGTGACTAATAACAATATGTACCTTTATTTTGATGTAACGTATAATATACAGTTAAGGCTCTTACATACTGGCGCGATTCGTAGCGCGACGCGACGCCGCCGCATTGTTCGCCGTGAAGTTTTCTCAGAAATTGTTTTGTTGAAATTCGCGTCGCGCGACGAATCGCGCCAGTATGTAAGAGCCTTTAACCAACAAATAAGTACCTAAATAAAGCAATCTGCCTAGCCTTTTCAAAACCTGTCTAACCGGATTCTGCTGAATACCAGTATTTTATATGGAGCGACTGCTTATCTGACCTCCACAACCCAATAACTGGGTAATACGATACCCCTTGGTAAGACTGGTTGTCAGACTTTCGGGCTTCTGACGACCCGTAACGACTGTCAAAGATCCGCAAATACCAGTCGCGACCAACGGCTTTACGTGCTTTCCAAGGTACGGAGAGTCTCGATATGTAAAGATGGTCACCCATCCACAAACTAACCCTGGCAAGCGTAGCTTAACCTGATGTATCGACCCGTGCGGCTGTTATTACCGGAGATTCTGGGATGGCGACCGCGTACCGGAAGACGTACCGTTGGAAGGCCTCCCACAAGTTGGACCGATGACTTTGTGAAGACCGCAGGAATCCGCCGGATGCGGGAAACACAGAACCGGTCGAAGTGGTGGTGCTTAGGGGAGGCCTATTGCCCAGCAGTGGACGTCTTTCGGCTGAAATGATGATGACGAATCTGCCTACCCTTCGGTAAAATACAGGCGTTGTTGCAGGCGGATGTTATACTTAGTATTATTGGTATCTGATACATTATTCAGCTTAGATAAGATTGCTTTCAACCAATTTAACTTTGCCTTTATACAGGGTGTTTGGAAGTTATGCTAAAGTTATTTGTAGCCGATTGAGTAAACATTTATGGAAATTATATTTTCGTGAATTCTGATTGCGATGAAGGTCGTATGTTCGATTTCCGCTCGTTACAAATATTTGTATAGTCTACAGTTATGGAGTTGTTTGTTCCGAGTATATGAATTGAATTGAAATGGTAAATACGATTTTATTCATTTTCTTGTGATTACGTATTATAGCGGCGGTGTACGAACTCCTTCGTAGTTACAGAGCTCTGTGGCGGGCTGTGACAGACGTCGCAATGACATGCCGCTTGCCATGAGGCCTGACCGGCACGTATGCATGTAAGAAACGTGAGAAAATACAAAAGTTTACCCTCAATGGAAGCAGTTTCCTTTTATCCGACCCACCCCGACCACATTCTGGCGCCCAACGTGTGTTTTTCGTCATAAACCAGGGGTTTGGTGTCTTCCTACAAGGGGAAAATTTTCTCTTGCTTGGGAGTCGTGTTTTGTTTTTTTTGCTTCGGTGTGACCGACAGAGGTATTCTGTTTTGCGTTTTTTTTTGCGGATTCTGGATATGCCGCGAGCACGCAAGTCACTGCAGAAGGAGGAAGATGACTCCAATGTCGGAGAGACTGAGCGTGAGCCGCCCACCTTAATTACGATGAGTCAGGAGGCGCTCACATCGCTGCTCACGACTCTCCAACAGTCACAAGCTGAGTTCTGCCAACAGCTTATACGTGAGGTCCGTTCAACTACGCCATCAACATCGGTTGGTTCAGTTGCCGCCACTGCCAGTGCCAGTGAGAGCGTCGTGAGGAATGCAGGTAACTTCTCGAAATGTACGTCGAAGTTCAGCGGAGGTTCAGAAGAATCCGTTGATAACTTCATAGATGCCATTGAAGTGTACAAGTCGTGCCTAAATATCAGCGACGAGAACGCGCTCTTGGGCATGTCAATGCTGCTGTCTTCATCGGCGGGAACTTGGTGGCAAGGTGTAAAAGGCACAACGAAAACTTGGGATGAAGCGTTAACCAGGTTACGTAGTGCATACGGCGAACGTCGTCCACCGTTTCGTATTTACCGTGAGTTGTTCGTGCTGGATCAAGGCAAAGAGAATACGGATTTGTTTATTGCGAAGGTCCGAGCATTATTGGCTAAGTTGCCTCAAGAGGATTTGTGCGAACGCGTCCAGTTAGACATGGTGTTTTGTTTGCTGGATCGCCGTGTTCGGAAGCGTGTCGACAGAGCTGAGGTAAAGACGTTCGACGAGTTGCTTAAAAAAGCCCGAGCCGTAGAGGACTCGCTGAGTGAGTCACGAGCTCAAAAACCGTCGTCAGGTCGCGAAGAAGGTTCTTGCGCTGCTGCTGCCCCTGCTGCCGTCGCCGAGCCTGCGCGTGCCGCTACGTCGAGTTCTGTTTCCCGGTCGTCCACTGCTGCCGCCGGTAGTCGCATGAGCGATTCAACGACGAAGAAGGCAGGGAGGTCATTTTGTGTTTACTGCAAACGTAGCGGTCACACAAAAGAAAGTTGTCAAAAGTTAGTAAAAGGAGACAATACTCAATCAACTGAGGACACGAAGCAAATTAAGTGTTACGGGTGTGGTGCCGCCAATGTTATCAAGTCAAAATGTGCGAAGTGTAATTCAACTAACGAGAAGTCTGGTGAACATTCCGCGTTCTTTTCTCTTACGCCAGCACATCGGTCTCGTGCACCCACCGTTCGCGTTAAGTCGCGAGGTTCGCGTCCCGTACGCACCGCTACTGTTGTTTCGTCTTCTTTACATAATAGTTTTGCTTTTGATAGACATTTTTATTTTGATAATGATTGTTGTGTAAATAAGGAAAATGTTTGTTTTTGTACTGAGACTAATAAGTGTGTTTCTTGTGTATGTACTAAAACTAAAATGTTGCATGTTCGTCCTGCTTGCCACCAGGGGGAGTTCGTATCACCGTCACAGGCTGTAAGAAATGACAGCTCTCTACGGTCGGTAATGTTCAATGGTCAATCATCTTCTGGTAGTTTCGATGGTTCAAAATCATGCGCTCGCGATTTTATGCCCTTTTCCAGAAGTGTTCGTGGTTTAAAACCATTTAATAGCAGTGCCAGCGACTCTCAACGTTTTTCAGAGATGGCAAGGGATGGTCAACATTTTATCGAGAATGCAGGTGGTTCTCAACATTTTCCCGATAACACAAACAATATTACTTTTTCTTCATATGTTAGTGCTTGTAATCGTACTAATATTCGATCCTTTTGTCGGCCCGTGCTAGAGGTTAGTATTTTAGGTGAAAACGGTACCGCGATGGTAGATTCGGCAGCTAAAAGCTGTGTTGCTGGCCATACGCTATACGCTCTCCTAAAGGCCAAGGATTATCCTATGTCCTCGCGTAAAATGTTAAACTGGCAGATGGTGTCTGTAGGTTGTTGAATGTACTTACGACCGAGGTAAATGTGACTCTTAAAGGCAGAACCAAACTCGTAAGTTTTTTAATTTTTCCAGACGCGGACGATAATGAAAGTCTTTTAGGTATCAACTTTTTGGTAAATTTTAATGTTTGTGTTGACTTCGGTAATTCTAAATGGCGATTTGCTGATAGCTTTGAGCAGTTCGATCTTCTTTCTGAAAAAGCAGCACACCACGTTGAGAGTATACCTATAAGTAGTCTTCTTAGGGACGAGGAGGGGTCACAGCTTAGCAACGGGCAACGCAAGCTTCTTGCCCAGTTCCTTTCGGAAAATAAGGACGTGTTCGACCTAAAGGGTGAACCAACAACTTTTGCGGAGCACGTCATTGATACCGGTGACCACGCTCCTATCTGGGTCCCTCCGTACCGCCTAACACCTGCAAAAAAAGAGGTTATGAGGTTAGAGATAGAAAAAATGCTGGCTGATGATATCATAGAAGAGTGCGAATCCGCCTGGGGTTCTCCTGCTTTGATGGTGCCTAAGAAAAACGGTCAAGTTCGTTTCTGCGTAGATTACCGAAGGCTTAACGCAATAACTAAAACCTATGTGTACCCGATGCCGCTTATAGACGAGCTAGTGCAGTCTACTAAACGCAATTGCATCATGAGTACTTTAGATATGAGAAGTGGATTTTGGAACGTGGCTGTTCGCGAGTGCGACAAAGACAAAACGGCGTTCTTAACTCCTTTCGGTGCGTACCGCTTCAAAAGGATGCCCTTTGGGTTAAAGAACGCTCCTTCCACCTTCCAACATCTTATTGATAAGCTGCGCTCCGGCGCCTCACTTAAGAATGTGACTTTGTTGGCTTATCAAGATGACTTGCTCCTGATATCGGAGGGGTTTGATCAGCATATCGCTGATTTACGCGCAGTTTTTGAGAGGTTGCGTTTGTTCAATCTTCGCGCTAATCGCGAAAAGTGTGTTTTCGCGCGCGAAGAGGTGAAATACTTGGGTCACGTCATTACTCAGGATGGGGTTTCACCTGATCATGACAAAGTTCGGGCGGTAGCGGACATGCAGCCACCAAGTACGCAACGCCATCTCAAAACGTTTCTTCAGACCTGTTCGTGGTTCAGAAAGTTCATTTTGAACTTTTCGCAAGTAGCTGAACCTTTAACACGTCTTTTGAAAAAGAATCAGATTTGGGTATGGGGCTCTGAGCAAAATCAGGCGTTTGAGGAGCTTAAAAAAAGCTTAACGTCTGCGCCCATACTTGTTCAAGCTGATTACCGCAAGCCGTTTATCTTGCGTACGGACGCAAGCAATTACGCTCTCGGTGCAGTTCTGCTGCAAGGTGAGGGAAAGGACGAGCGTCCAATTGAGTACGCCAGCCGCCTTTTAAACCCCGCCGAGCGTAATTATAGCACTACCGAGCGGGAAGCTCTTGCAGTAGTGTGGTCAGTCGAACGTTTCAGAGGATATCTTGAAGGTCAACAAGTTGTTATAGGAAGTGACCATCAGCCTCTGAAGTGGTTGTTGAGCTTAAAGTCGCCGTCAGGTAGATTAGTTCGGTGGGCGCTGAAGTTACAGGAGTTCAATATTCAGTTCGAGTACACTCCTGGCAGGGCCAATGTTGTCGCCGACACTTTGAGTCGTCCTACCTGTGTGGAAAACACTAAAGGTCAGTGTGGTATTTGTTCGGTCGTTGTTGACTTACCCACTAGAAGTCCTGCTGATCTGCGACTGGCTCAGTTGGATGACCCTGAATTGAAAAAGATTTTCAGTGGTCTTGAAAGTAATGATGCAGTAAAAGAAAAACACTGGTCTGAACGAGGTTACTTTATGCAGCAAGGAGTTGTATAGGTACAACCCCGACGTCGATGTTGAGGAACCACAGCTTGTAGTTCCTGTGAGTTTACGACTCGACGTTCTGAGGGAATGCCATGACACTCCTGTTGCTGGGCATCAAGGTGTTGATAGAACCTTAAACAGGCTTTCCCAACGGTTTTTCTTTCCTGGAATGAGACGGTTTGTCGCCGACTTTGTGAAGTCTTGCGCGACGTGCCAGCGCTACAAGTTGTCAAATTTGAAGCCTTCAGGCCTTTTGCAGACCCCAGTTTTGCATCAAAGGGGAGAGGTTTTGGCAGTCGACTTGTTTGGCCAGCTCCCCCCTGGAGAGAAGGGTGAGAAATACATTTTGTTAGTCGAGGACACAGCTACTCGGTGGGTCGAGCTTTTTGCTCTTGCTAGCGCTACCTCAGAAGTTTGTGCTCGTACACTAATCGAGGAATATTTCCTCAGGTATGGCCTGCCGCGTCGCATTGTCTCGGACAATGGGGTACAGTTTGTCTCATCAGTTATGCAACAGTGCATGTATGTTTTCGGGATTAAACAGGATTTGTTGCCCTTATATCATCCGGAGACAAATCCCGCCGAACGGAAAAACAGAGATCTTAAGGTACAGTTGGCGCAGTTGGTCGACACTAGGCATTCTTCGTGGCCTTGCCATTTACCGTCGGTTCGGTTTGCCATGAACACGGCCGTGTGTCAAACAACCGGTGTTTCTCCGGCATTTCTCACCTTCGCTAGGGATCTCCGTTCACCCGTTGACGTACATTTTGATATTCGGGCTGTCCTGCAAAAAGATAATTTTGTTCCCCAGATCACACCCTACTTCTCGTTGTTCTCGTTGTTCTTGGATTCTTTAGTTACTGTTAGGGATAGGGTAGAGAAGGAACAGGATAGACGTAAGACCTATGCAGATAAGGGTCGTAAATCTGAAGTGTTTGAAGTCGGTGATCAGGTGTTGGTTAAGTCGCACGTGTTGAGTAACGCTGCTAAAGGCTTATCGGCTAAGTTTGTGCCTAAAAGGGATGTTCCCTTCAGGGTTGTTAAGAAAGCTAGTCCCACCACGTATCTGGTATCTAAGTTTGATGCTCCCGACGAAGTTTTAGGTAGGTTCCACACGTCCCAGCTCACTCGGTTCGTTAATAGGAACGACGTGCCTCCTCAACCGATTATGCCAAAGCGTAGGCGAGGTCGGCCTCCGCGTGTTTAGTTTCGTCTTCTCCGGTTTCTGTCGTTTTTGAACGGGTTCCTGAGCGAGGACGCTTTCATGAACCCGAGGGGGAGTGTATAGCGGCGGTGTACGAACTCTTTCGTAGTTACAGAGCTCTGTGTCGGGCTGTGACAGACGTCGCAATGACAAGGGGCTTGCCATGAGGCCTGACCGGCACGTATGCATGTAAGAAACGTGAGAAAATACAAAAGTTTACCCTCAATGGAAGCAGTTTCCTTTTATCCGACCCACCCCGACCACAGTATTCATTTTTTAAATGAATAAATTGCATATTTGGTAATTTATACAATGAACGGACAGAATAATTAATATCTAAAAACACTATAATTTGTTTTCGACATCCCAGAAAATATCCTTTTCCGGAAACTACAACGCTTCATTACAAAAACCAAAAGTCATAATACTAAAAAATAACTTATAAGCTACACTTTGTACATAAATAATTGATACGGACTGGCCAATTAGGCCCTCCTTAAGCAGATTATCCGCCATTTCTCACCCACCCTGTATAATCCGAAAAGAAAGAAGAACCAGGAAGTTAATAGTATGTGAGTAACGCTCTGTAGACACGCATAGGGTGTGTGTAGTGGGAAATAAAACTAAGTTTGACTTGGCATTGAAGGGCTATTTAGATTAGAATCTCAATAGTGAAAGTAAAAAAAGCGAGGGCTTGTTAAATCAATGTCATTTATGTATTTTTTTATCATCATCATTGTGATATTTTTTCGAACTGGACCTTACCTCGGAACCTTTTGGTTACGTTTTTTTAAGATCAATATTCCAACTTAAATATTTTTCAGACGAGTCCTGGACTAGAGACCGCGTATTGGCAAGCGTAGCGTGAGACGCCCCGCAGCTAGATGTGAAAGTGGCTGGGACAGACTGGATGCGGAAGGCGGAGGACAGGGTGTCACGCAGCTTGGGAGAGGCCTATGTCCAGCAGTGGACTGCAATAGGCTGAGTTGATTTGATTGGTTGATAGGTAATGTTTTTTTACGAAAACAATGTTTCAAATGTTATAACTTTAAATACTCCCACGGTCCCTATTCCGTTGCATGCATCCATAAGTGGAATGTTGCGTGCATTACTTGGCGTACCATTAAACAGAGAATTTTCACCCAAAAAAAAAGTTTTTGCACAAAGTCACTTAGTTTGATGAGCAGATTATGAATGACGGCGTCGTGATGGGTTCTTACACCCTGTATTAAAAATGGGCTGCTCAAAAATCAAGTTCCCAGACCGAACATAAGGCGAAATAATGATCTTAATATCTAACAAAGTCATTTTCCACATTCATGTGCCTCGAATAAAAAATAAGCAATATTAATCTCCAAAAAGTATAATCAGAGACTCCGTGACAAAGTTCAGAACGGAAGCACTTGCATATGAACCGTGTGGCTGTAACATGTACCGTATCATACGCCAGGAGATAAAACAACTGCCGCGCTGTGTGCCCCTAGCAGTTATTTATTTGAGGGTTTATGGTACAAGTGTTAAGTGGTGGCGGGGCGAGAAATTATAGAAGGATAGGCTAGCTTTACGTTTTGTAAATAATTTTATCACCACTGCTCTCAAAATCGAAAATATCGTGAGGAAAGCAACATGTCCTAGAACCAAAACTTTGAAGACATCTGACATCTACCAGCCCCACTGGGCCAGCGTGGTAGGTTACAGCCCACTCCCTCGCGAAGAGAGGAGGCCTGCGTCCCAGCAGTGGGAACATTATAGGCTGATTATGCTACAGAAAGGACAGAAGCGAGTGACCGAGTGGGATGCGGGACGCGCCTGCGCTCGTCGAATGATTAATGAGAAGTTAAGTGATTATTTGCGCAACTTTGCATACTTCCATACAAGTTAATTGACCCAATCGGCGTGAGAGAACATTATCCCGCATTCCATTCGTTCGCTCGAAATGAAATGAGATTATTTATCATTTATTCTGTAAATAGGATATCGGAATACTTTTTACTCGTCATAATATAAATAAAATATAAGTAAAAATCTTTTTAAAAACAAGCTTATAATGAACTAAAAAGGATTTTCCCATGGCCACCTTCCGGCTCCATCACCAGACCTTGAACACCACCTAGTGTCAAAGCACTTGTTAATAGATAACCAACGAGTCCAAACACGATGGTGCTATCTTATTTGATTGAGGAGTTCCTATGGCCAACTTCCGGCTCCATCATTAGGCTAGCTCCAGGGTATCATTTTTTCAAAATGTCTCGGTAGTTATACGAGTATGCAATGTTTCAGCTCAATCAGATGCCAGGAAGTGCTTGAAACGTTAATGACAATTGGAGTAACCGGAAACACAAACAAACAGAGCAAGTTAATATAAAGCTTGTAAAAAGTAAGCTAGATGGAGTCAACATTTCCTATCTGACTCAGGCGAAACAAACTCTGGGGTCAAAGTCTCTTTTAAAGTCCAGATATTAATTTTGTTACACGATATTTTTGATATTTAATGTTTAGTTCGGTTAGAGGTTAAAACCAAAACGCCAACCGCTCTTAACTCACTCCTATGCAAGGGTAGCGGAAAAAGTCAAGCGCTGAATTCGGGGTCATAAATAATATGACATCCTTATCTATGACAGGTATTGTTTACTTGCGCCTGACCTGATTTACACTTGTTAAAATGTAATAACACGGCCCGTTTGTTTGATGGCCGCTATCTACTCGATTATTATGTGCTTAGAGATGGTTTCGAGTAATTGACTCGACCGATTGACTGCTTCCGTATTGTCTTTATTTTTTACGTTGACAATGACAATATCGTGAATACCTAATATCGGACCTTTCTCGATTGCCTAACTTTTTCTTTGCACGATTATGTTTTTTTTTAGCCCATGTTGACTGCTGAGAAAGGCCTCGCCTTTTTCCGTACATACCTTTCAGATCAGTTTCCGCATAGAAATCACATTATTACAACATACATAATTAAAAAATACAATAGACGTAGATATATTTAGTAACATAAATTCCGCTTAACTATTCTTCAAGAGTCATAAAAAGCCCTGTAAGAAATCGACACGTGTTTCACCTCTCAACGAGGCATCCTCAGTATAACGATTGACCAGTTGCAAATCAGAACACGACGTGTTGCCACACCGAGCGCTGGACGCAGAGTGAATCAAATCGCATACATAATTGTCATATTAGCGATCTTCTTCCGAAAGGTCAAATGTATGCACCTGACCGTTCTGAAGAATTTCACTTATAAGGCAGAATAGAACACTACGGTGTTCGCAACCAGCGCAGGCGTGCGGGTCTGACCCTAGACAAAGTGACATTCTATCAGCGATAACGATTATGGAAAAGGCAAAAATGTATAAGACTGACATAAAGCTATCGAAAAGCATATGTCAATCCTGTTGAAAGACGTTGTAGAAATACGAAGCGATTTCGAAGCGAGTGTCACTTGTCTACTAGATAAAGTGACATTCTATCAGCGATAACGATGGTGGAAAAGGCAAAAATGTATAAGACTGACATAAGCTAACGAAAAGCTTATGTCAAAGTCGTTATAGAAATACGAAGCGCTATCGAAGCGATTGTCACTTGTCTAGGCCCTCTGAGGGCCTAGACAAGTGACAATCGCTTCGATAGCGCTTCGAAGCAAAAGGAGTATGTAAGGATCGTAGCAGGTTGCGTTCTGTAGTTTCAACCTACCTCCATGGGAAAAAGGCGTGATTTTTTTATTTATTTTTTATTTTAGCCTACACTGTCCCACTGCTGAGCAAAGGCCTCCCCCAAATCCTTCCAACCATCCTTTTCCAGTGCCACCTAGATCCAACCCTTGTGGTACGCGTCTAGATCGTCTCGCCACCTCTTCCTAGGCCGGCCTCGGCGGCGCCGTCCATCCTCAGGCAACCACCGTTTGGAGACTATTGCCCAGCGTTTGCTATACATACGGCTGACATGACCCGATCCCGTTTTAGCTTGCCAGCCTTTTTGCCTACGTCTCAGATCCCCGTTTTGGATCCCGTCTAGGATCCCCGTTACTTATGTATGTATTAAATCGTTTTTTAAGCCACGTGTTACGTTTCTTACATAAAGCTTTAGCTTCGTCTACGTTCAGTTAAAATATGCAGTCTTTTTACTATAAAAAGTTCAGCAAAACGGATATTTTCACAAAGAAGCACAATACTTGTTGCAATTCCCGCAAGAATAGCCATCTGATATATTAAATGTCACGGTTTTCTTTATCTCCAGAACATTTTCCAAATAATGGACACTGAAAGTTTACACTGGACCATTTCTGTAACAGTACAGGGTGATTTTTAACCTTTTCATTTCATGTTATTAAAAAAAAAAAAAACATTTTAAACTCTTTGTCTGAGAGAAACATATTTCGACAAGGTCTATATCGATGGAATCGCACGTAAAATGTGAGTAGGTATTTTTTAGGGTTCCCTACCCAAAGGGCAAAACGGGACTCTATTACTAAGACTCCGCTGTCCGTCCGTCTGTCCGTCTGCCTGTCTGTCTGTCTGTCCGTCTGTCACCAGGCTGTATCTCATGAACCGTGATAGTTAGACAGTTGAAATTTTCACAGATGATGAATTTCTGTTGCCGCTATAACAACAAATACTAAAAAACAGAATAAAATTAATATTTAAGGGGGCTCCCCTATAACAGACATGATTTTTTGCCGTTTCTGTAGATAATCAAAATCAAAATATTTTATTTCACATAAACCTACATACTTTATAGATAATGGTACGGAACCCTTTACGTGCGAGTCCGAGTCGCACATGGCCGTTTTTTTTTTTAAATTAATCAGCTAGAAATTGGCTTATTCCACTATTCCCCCCTGAGAGAATCCCCCTCAGGGGGGAAAACTGGACCCTAATGTAAAAAGAATTAGGCCCTTTTCTTCACATTAAGTCTTTGCTTATCAATTAAATTATTTTACTCTATTGCAGATGACGACGCACAATCTAATATCAAAAGATTCTCGGTTACTTTGTCCATCGGGAACTAGATAACCTTGAAAACTTGGTGGTGATTGGCAAGGTCACAGATATTATAATACTACGGCAAGGTAGAAGGAAAGGACCTTGGGGCAGGTCACCTAACCCCTGGTCAGAACAAGTTCCCGTCCTATCTGGACATGGACTCTCTGTTACGACCGCCCTGAGAGAACTCGAGAACCAATCGAAGTCTAACAACATCCATAATAATTATTATAGATTCAACAGTAACTCCGTCAATTTGGCAAGAAGATAGATGGCATCCTGGGGAAGGACATATGGTACTTTTCATCGACATACCACGCGGGCGAAGAAGCTAGTCATACATAAAGCTATAAAGGCTGTTCAGGGATACGACCTTCAGAAATAAAGTACTTACGCGACCAAGAAAAAGAGCGTAGATGACGGCATGATACTAACTACTTCGCTGTATTGTTTTGTCACTCAATAAGACAAGTTTTATAACAAATTAATTCTGATATAAACTGGTACTCCATATTTTATGTCACATCAAAATTCATAAGCCATTTACCACAGACACAGCCTAAAATATCCAGCATAACAACTTACAAATACAGCCACAGCATATCAGTATTCAGTGCGAACAGACAGCTAAAGTAACGACCATGTGAGAACGAATTGGCTTATTTATTTTATTAGCGTTCCGTATTGGGATACGAAAACGAATTTCGCCGAGTCCCGTCTCGAGTTTGGCCAAGACTAATTTTATTTTGTACATAGATATTCTGTACAGTTTTATGTTTTGCCCAAAATGTGGTGGAGATAATTTTGGCTGGCAACACTGAAATAAATCTATATCTGTGGGTGGGGAATAATAATAAGGCGTGGGATAGTAAGAGAGAATATAATATATAATAAAAATTCATTTTATAAAAAAAAACGTAATTATTTGACTTTTCGGATTCATTTGCGTATTGTATAATTATCACTTACTTTAAAAACGGTGAAGGAAAACATCGTGAGGAAACGGCATGCCTGAGAGATATTTCTCGACGGCATGTGAAGCCAAGTCAGAGGGCCTTGGGCGGCTTTAAAACTCTGCCAACAGGGTATTCACTAACCATACGCAAAGAAGAAGAAGTAGTTGCAAAACTTTCACTTTCATGATTTTTTTTAAACCGAAAAATCTGAATGATTCGACTACCCTTAGGTCTTAAATTGTGCCTACTGCATAAATAGATCATAAATTGTGCCTACTGCTTATATAGATCATGAATCGACATAATATAAATCTTTAATTCACTGACAGACAAGGGTCAACCATGAAATTTTGCGCAAGAGTTCTTTACATAACAAGGGCACAGTATTACGTATTTACACCCCTTTGCAAAAAAAATGGGCACCTTAACAGTCATTGGCTTTTGTATGGATAATATTAATATTTTTACTATGTCATTAGCATAAATGACTAGTAATTTGTTATAATCAATAAGAATATAGTTTTTTGGCTACACCCCTCTTCCAGCAGCGCTACAATTTTACTAGCTCTTATGGCTTTTTCTGCCATTACAATCGACGCAAAGATATCACTTTTAAGTCAAAATAAAGCTGGATTATACGACAAACATTAATTATTCTACTAAAAATAACGAGAAGTTAGTTTTAGTTGCCAGGATAACCTTCTAACCACAAACCTGCAAAATGTTAGTAAAAGTCACAAACGGAAAACGGGATTATTATTGTTTTTAACCGACTTCTTCAAAAAGGAGGAGGTTCTCAATTCGTCTGTATGTTTTTTTTTTTTTTTTTTTTTTTTTTTTTTTTTTTTGTGTGTATGTTACCCGATTACTCCGCCAATTATGAATCGATTTTGATGATTCTTTTTTTGTTTGGTAGGTCATGCTTCAGAGGTGGTCCCATATAAATTTTATTAATTTTGCTTGCGTAGTTTTTGAGTTAGCTTCAATAATTACGTAGTTTTCCCACTTTGCGATGTTGATGACATGTTAATTGACTCCGTCACATAGCAGACAACGGTATACGAATTTGTGTGGGGTAGTTACCACAACTAAAAAGTGAAAAATAAAAACTTTTTACAAAAAAAAAAACAACCGACTTCCAAAAAAAAGTGAAAAATAACTTTAATTTCGGAAGTCGGTGGCAAAAAACGAAAATTGAAAAGCAAAGACACCGACTTCCGAAATTAAAGTTATTTTTCACTTTTTTTTGGAAGTCGGTTGTTTTTTTTTTTGTAAAAAGTTTTTAAACAAAAGTTTCGAATTTGGAACTTTTTTTCTTACCCAGACTCTTTATTAAGTGCCAGTAACATAGTTTGGCTATTAAAACCTCTTTACAACAAAAAGATTACCAATAATGTATACAAAAATCAAAACCACCCGTTTTTTTTGCAAAGGGGTTTATATTGTGACAAGGGTGACTAAGAAAGGATTTTAGAAAATTCATCCCCTAAGTTTCCTCTTAAATAGGGAGGAATGTTATCGTTAATCACACTTCTCACTTCTCGTCTTACTTATCATCTGTAACTTATACCTACTTTCTGTGCAAATAAAGAACTATTCTATTCTAATTTGTATGAAAATTTGTATTTTTCAGTCATGTTTTGGTAACAACGTAGTTCTGGGAAATACTCATAATATGTTCCAGATTAACATAAATATTTTTTCCGCTAACACAAACTATATGAGGTGTATTTTTTCATACACGAATCTCTTAAGGGGTCTTTGTACTAATCATTAAAAACAACTTTCACTATGGGACCAAACTTGAAATCGAAAAAAAAAATATCCTGTTCCGTACATTATTTTCGCTCGTCAAAATGTAGGGAACAGCTGATTTTTTTTAAGACTTTCTTTTAGCATTTGCCTCTTGTCAGCGCCTTATGCATGAACAGAAGGTAGCCGCACACGTCTTTAGTCGGCTTAGTTAATGAATAATAACCATTTTATGGGCTATTCTGCGTTGTAGTGATAAGAAATTAACTACTGTTAGGCATACGTAATAGCTGCTATTAAAAACATAGTCGAATCAAGACTGTCTTTATGAAGGCTCTTACATACTGGCGCGACATGTCGCGCGACGCCGCCGCATTGTTGTTCGCCGTGAAGTTTTTTCAGATATTGTTTCATTAAATGTCGCGTCTCGTGACTAGTCGTGCCAGTATGTAAGAGAGAGAGACGAGTGATAATGTCGAAAATGACATGTACGAGTGAAAACGCGAGAATTAGCCTCCTGGCCTTTACAATCTCAAATTTTAAACACCTATAAATAGTCAATGTCACAGTACTGGTATTTCTACTGATCGCAAGCGCTACTGCGGAGGAGCTCGTGGCTACGTAATAACAGCCGCACGGGACGATCCATCAAGTCAAGCTACGCTTGCCGGGGTTGGTCCGTGGATGGGTGACCATCTTTACATAACGAGACTCCTCCGTGCCTCGGAAAGCACGTTAAGCTGTTGGTCCCGGCAGTCATTTGTAGACCTTTGACAGTCGTTATAGGTCGTCAGAAGCCCGAAAGTCTGACAACCAGTCTTACCAAGGGGTATCGTATTACCCAGTTACTGGTTGTGGAGGTCAGATAGGCGGTCGCTCCATGTAAAATACTGGTATTCAGCTGCATTCTGTTAGACTGGAAGCCGACCCCAACATAGTTGGGAAAAGGCTAGGCAGATGATGTAAGCGCTACTGCTGAGCTTCAGGTTCAGGGTTTGATGCTCGGGTCGGGTAGTGTTATTGGATTTTTCCTTCAGGAATTTCTTAGTTGTAACCTGAATTAGTGCTTGATTGAGGCTTGCCCCCTATTACGTGGGACTAAAATATAACTGTCGAAATGTGAGTGCACTATAGGTAGACCTCTACCTAACCCTAAGCGGATAACAGTCGTGATGTTAAGTCATTATGTTATCTATGCTTACCCTGCCCACTTAGGGCAGATTGAGTCAAAAGGTCTTCAAAGTCTTAAATAATCACAAACAAGTTAGTAACGCGTTAGTAAGTCGGGTCGTGTACGGACCGCCATTGAAATACTACTATAATATGGTGATTTAAGTTTGTAACATGTTACTTTTGGGTAGCGTCGTAGACGATGAAACCATAGACATAATATCTACGAAAACCAAATAAAACAATGATGACGCACACAGTTGCACAACTTTGTCGAAATTGGCCGGTTTTTCAAGACAATTGCTCGAAAAGTGTCTCATAATGCACCGCTTTTAATCCCACAATGCAGTTTATTGAACACGCGTGCTTTTTACTTTACATTCTTGCACTCGTGCGGGGATGTACGCCACAGATAACCAGAGATATGAGTATCAAACGACGATGCTCAGAGAGGATTTTGTCATTGCACCCTTGTATCACAATGTACTATTAACACAAGGCAAACTATTCTAGTATGCTCACTGTATTAATGGATATACTTCAGGACTTATTTTAACTATATCGCAATTAAAATAACTTCGTACTCTATCTAAATAACTCCTAGAAATTATTTCTGTTTTTCATTATTTTCATTAAAAAAAAATCGTCTATAAACCATCTCAATTCAACGTGACCGTACTTTAAAAACTTAGTTCGTCAAAAAAGAAAGAAAGAACCGGTCAAGTGCGTGTTGGACCACGCACAAAGAAGGGTTCCGTAGTTGGGATGAATTTATCCCAAGAACAAACATAACATTTTAGTTGAAAACATGTTCTCCCATACATCAATATACGTCACGGTCAATTCTCCACCTATAATTTAAAATAAAAAAAATATGCCTTAAAACTACATATTATTGATATTTTTCCTTTACTTGTGCTGTAAAACCTTGCTTCTTGTCAGTTTCAACAGGAAGTACCCTATAGGTTTTGATTTATTTGCGAGTATCGAAATATGTCGAATAAATGGCCGAATTTATTTATTGCGTTGACTTAGAAACCGGATTTTTTTAGAGATCTAAGAGACCGTAGATCTTAGTATTTGATATTAATTTAAAGTTGAAACCTCCACTCGTTCATGAACAAAAGGGTGTTGATAGACAGATGGACGGACAACGAAGTGATCCTATAAGGGTTCCAGGTTTTCCTTTTGAGGTAAGGAACCCTAAAAATGTATAATTTACGAAAAAAGCTCTGAAAGTATCCAGTACTATCCGGCTAAATCTGGTTTTAATTGCTTCAAGCCGGTAATTTGAAGCGTCTAGACCGAATGAAACTCTTTAATCGCTTTTTTAGCTAAAAAGTAGATTTTTCACAACAGTTAGGAACTCGGTTTTATATTTAAACCTCCATTACATTTTTGGAAAAGAATCTAGAGTTTTACTTTACGTTTACGTCGCGCGTTCGTGACTAGGGCAGTCACGAACGCGTAACGTAAACGTAACGTATATTCGAACGTTTTTTAATCGAAAATAAAACATTAGGTGCACTTTTATGTGACGACAAAGTATATTCGAAAGTTTTTTAATCGAAAATAAAACATTAGGTGCACTTTTATGTGACGACATTATCGTGGTCCATCAAAGTCAAAGTCAATGTTTTATTATTGCGATTTTTGGTTATACAACAGGATCTTAAAAATATTTTTCAATAGCAAGTCCATAGAATGTATGGAAATAAGTGCACGTTATAACGATATCGTAGACAATTACTACTACTACAAGTAACTTTTATACTGAGTATAAGTCTTATCCTGCGAATAAATTTTGAATTTTTGACAGCTTTACCATACAAAAACTGTCAGACGACAATTTTATTCCACGTATAAGATATCTGACTTTGATAAAATCAGCCCTTAGGGCGAATTTCAGCAAACTTTTATAAAGAGTATAAGTCTTATCCTGCGAATAAATTTTGAATTTTTGGCAGTTTTTCAATACAACTGTCAGACGATAATTTTATTCCAAGGATAAAAGATACCTATTTGACTTTGATAAAATCAGCCTTTAGTTCACCCATAGATAGGAATAAAATAAGTTATTGCAAAACGAATATTTTTCTGTCTGCATGTTTGTGCTTAGGCCCACAGTGTTCTGAGAATATGAGATTGTTTTTAAACAGCGTTGTTTGATGTCCGGAAAATACTAAAGCCTCTCTTGCACAAGTGTTTTGCTTTTGTGATGTCTCAAGTACCAGAGGTATCCTAGAGGCAAAGCTAAAATGTCTCATGTAATATTACACCGGGGCCCATAACCTTCAAATTGGAACACAGCAGTCAGCAACGCTATTAATCATTTACCTAGCCTTTTCGCTATGTTGGGGTCGGCTTTCAGTCTAACCGGATGGATCTGAATACCAGTATTTTACATGGAGCGAATGGCACTGGCCGAAAAAAAAAAACAGCCCGCTCGTTTTTTTTTTCGAGAATTTCACCCTAATATCATATGTACAAGAGGTTGGTGTTTTAATCTGAATATATTGAGTTGAATTTCATATTTTATTTGCTTTTTATTACCATATCCAAACGTTGGAGGGAATTCAGGAAATTGTAAGCGTATGCAGTGCAATGAAATGCTGGGCCATTCTGCACGAATACCTATTATACCATCATTATGTTAAAGCCATAATTTATCAAGTCGTTATCGACAATGTATGATAAACTAGCTGCGCCCCGCGGTTTCACCCGCATAAGTCTCGGTCCCGTGGGAATATCGGGATAAAAAGTATTATATGTCCTATTCCAGGTCATGGTCTATACATGTGCCAAATTTCATCCAAATCCGTTTAGCCTTTTTAGCGTGAAAGCGTAACAAACACACAGACAAACTCACTTTCGTATTTATTATATTAGTTAGGATAATTAGTTAGAATTCTTGATTCCTGCCAAATTTTGATTTATTTGCGGGTACCAAAATATGTCATATAAATGGCCGTATGTTTCTTTGCGTTGAGATGGAAGCTTGACTTTTTGAGAGCTTCAAGGCACCATAGATACACGTATTTGATATTAATTTGAATTGGATACTAACATGCGTTTTTTGAGAAAATGGGTCTTGACAGACTGACTGGGTCCGTATGTTTCTCTTGAGGTACGGAACTGATTAAATATAAAATACACGCCGACAAAGTCATGGAAAACAGTTTGTTTTTATAAAATCAACCGTTTATCACATTCAGGGGGGTTAAAACGGCCACTTTGCTAATTACAGCTGGAAATTCAGAAAATGAATTGCTATTATAGGAATTGCTAATGTGGCCGGAATAGGCCCCCTGATCCGGGCATTGCAAAAAAGAATAATTTTCATGAATTTAAGATAAAAGCCATGACATGTCACAGACTACCCACAAATTAATAATAAGGATCTCCAAAGTAAACAGTGTCGTATGAAAACCATCATGTCATAAAGTCTGTAACAAGACTGTTAACCCCTCTAATGCGCGGTCAAATTAATTTAACGGGTTCACTCCCTACCTTTTTATTACAGGGTTGAAAGTGCACGATGTTTTAATTTTTGTTTCTTATTTTCTTTTGAAGTCGTGTTTCTGATATTTATTTTATCTCTTTGTTGAATAACTTGCTTTTTTTATGTGAAAGCACCAGGAATTCACATAGGTAAATAAAAAAAAAAAAAAAACAGCAAGTTCGAGTCGGACTCGCGCGCTAAGGGTTCCGTACCACGAAAACTTTAACAGTTTACCTTATTTTTGTTTGTCCATAAATCATAATAGAGGCTGTTATAGCAACACAACGTATTCTGTGAAAGAACTGGTTATAAACATAGACGAGCACCATGTATCTATCACATAATTAATTTATTTGTCATTACTCCATTTTTAATTATTTTTACCTATTTTGGTACAGTAATCTTATTTTAGGTGCATCGTCTTCACATATAATTACCTATATAATGGATGTATACAAAATATTGTTAACATTTTTAAAAGAGTAACGGTGGAGTTTCTTGCCCATTCTTCTCCATACGATAACTACCTATTGGAAGGGGCAACTAGAATCAGTTCTTTGTTTTTGACGTTCAAAAGTGCCTTTTATGTGACTAATTGAAATCAATAATTTTACTTTGACTTTTATACATTAACTCAAGCCTTTATTCTCATGTACCCGTAGGCTACATATAACGACAGTAAGGATTTTGTTAAAGGCTTTATGAAATAAAGAATTATGGTTAAAAATTTACAGCCCTGTGCTAGAGAGACAGACGCCGTAAGCTGAGCATTAGGGTCAAGTTGGTACCCTGTGGGTACGGAACCCTAAAAATTACTGTCTTTAATCAACGCTGTCACTAACTTTACTAACAGAATAATCTTCACCACATCAATAAATCAAATAAGAAAGAATAAGAGTAATTACAGCCACACGGGTCGATCCGTCAGGTTAAGCTACGCTTGCCGGGGTTGGTCCGTGGATGGGTGACCATCTTTACATATCGAGACTCCTCCGTGCCTCGGAAAGCACGTTAAGCCGTTGGTCTTGGCTGTCATTCGTTGATCTTTGACAGTCGTTACGGGTCGTTAGAATCCCGAAAGTCTGACAACCAGTCTTACCAAGGGGTATCGTATTACCCAGTTACTGGGTTGTGGAGGTCAGATAGGCAGTCGCTCCATGCTAGGCAGATTTGATTTTTTGATGTCATCATCTACCTACCTAGCCTTTTCCCAACTATATTGGGGTCGGCTTCCAGTCTAAACGGATGCAGCTGGATACCAGTATTCTACATGGAACTCCTGCTTAACTAACCTCCACAAACCTGTTACTAGGTAACACGATACCCCTTGGCCAGACTGGTTGTCAGATTTTCGGGCTTCTGACGACCCGCAACAACTGTCAAAGATCGACGAATGACAGCTGCGACCCAAGCACGGAGTAGTCTCTAATCTTTACACCACGTAATAAGGCATTATTTTCTCATAACTCGAGCCAAATAAGATAGAAAAACACAGCCCAGATAAGAAAGCTAAAGTACAAAAACAGTTTTATCTGGCACAACATTTCTTCGCCATTTCAAACTACATAGCATAAAGCTTATGCTTAACTTATACCAGTAAATCCAATTTGTAACTACGATGAAAATATAAATAGCTATATTTTTTCACCAAACAAAAAATACATTTGGCAAAAATATCCGCCTTTATCAGTCCAAATTTCTCAGTTCAGTAAACCAGAAATCATTTACAAATAGTCCAGAGATTGCTCTCGGAAACTTGTTTTTAGACTATAATGAAGATAGATACATTTATTGTAACAGTTGATATCGGTTGTATATGGTTTTTATTTATCGGATAGGTTATCGAATGAATCAGTTTCTTGAGTACAATTATGTATTAGCTGCTTCGAGATATCTTTTTCTGAATTGATTTAATATATAACATACTTTTATCACCCAATGTCCATACTTACTCATTATAATATTATTATCTGCCTATTCTTTTCCCATCTACACTAATATTATAAAGAGGAAAGATTTGTATTTTTGTGTGTATGTTTGTAATGAATAAACTCAAAAATTACTGCGCCGATTTCAAAAATTCTTTCACTATTAGAAAGCTACAAACCCTGAGTAACATAGGTTATAATTTATAAAGATTACACGCGGGCGAAGCCGCTGGCGGCAGCTAGTGTAATATGAAGGTCTAAGGAACGTTTGACTAAGCAAGTCCTCTACATGAAATCAGGGTCAATGAAGTGAGGTAGACCCCTTCTCACTTGGATTTCTGTAGTCAACATCGACCTGAAGCGAGCCCAAGTGAATGACTCCGCCTGGCAGGGTTGCGGGAAAGTCCGAAAGGGATACCGGGACCTTGGCAACAGGCAACTGAAGGAACACGGGTGGGTTTTAGTCAGTAAAAGTCTGACACGCCCTTCCGCTCCGCCCAGAGCGGGAGAAGTCATTTGATGATTTCCAAAAATCAAAAAAAAAAAAAAAGTGTATGACTCAACGACAGAACCGAATGGCGAAGAATGAAAGAAAAGAAAGAAAATACATTTATTTAGCACAGACAGGGCACACAACACAATGTAACTACATGTAAACGAATAAAAAATTAAAATAAAAGAAATAATTTCAAAGACAAGGAGAGCCGTCTCTAAATGAAATGGGATAAGTCTAGTGCAATGCGCGCTCGAAAACGGTCGCGCATCACTCTTCGCTACGAATTATTAATTTGCGCCTAGCGTGGCATTTGCCGTTGCCGTCATGGGTTCCGAAAAACTCATAGTCAACAAGCTCCTGGCGTTCCTGCAACATCAACTGGACGTCATAGACGACGTTAGCCTCATGCAGATCTGCACCTCGAGCTACACCGAAGATGAAATACGCAGTGCAAAGACGACACTGTACACGTCACTCGACTTAGCCGACCGAATGCCATCCCGCAGAAGGGACGAAAAGGGAGAGAGGAGTCTCCAAGACATGTTTCGGGTGTTTAAGGAGACCGACCCTGACGACGTGCCGTCCTTTGTGGCAAAGGAGCTGCGGAAGCTGCCCCCCGTTATTTTTGACCACGTCGACGTCACCAGGTTGCTGAAGGATATTGTTACTCTGAAGGCTAGCCTGGCCGAGATGAAGTTCAAGCTGGATGCGTCTCAGAACACTATCAGTGAGTTACGTGCCGATATGGTTGACTTACGCAACACTGTAGCGGTATGTAGGTCACCTGAGGTCGCATCAAAGGTGAACACTCGTCGTGGTGCAAACACCGCATCGCTGTCCAGTTTCGAGTCAGCGAAATTGGACTCGTCACCGGCCGCTGTCACTGCAAGCGATGCAATACCGCGCGCCACCGATCCTGCCTCTACCGTAGTACAGGCGACGTCACATGTTAGCACGTCAACACCTCGTCGTCCTTACTCAGCAGCAGCTGCACAACCTCCCATCCAAAAGGAGCAGCAAAAGAAGAAAGTGTTTGCTAAAAGTGCAAAATCGACCGAAGGGGCATCTAAGAACCGCATTGTACCGGCTCCCGGTATCTTGTCCCCAGCCCCTAAAAAAGGGCAGCCAGACAAGGACGGCTTCGTGACAGTCGAATCGAAGCGAAGGAAGCCGACATGCCGTAATCGATGTGGTACTGGTCTGGCGGGACCAAATATGTTGCTGCGTCCTGCTACACCGTCGACGCAGCTGTACTTATCCCGTCTGCATCATTCCACGATGACTGAAGATATCGTGGAATACATCAGAAGCAAGACCAAGTGGACCTTGAGAGTAGAGAAGTTGGAGTCGCGCCATAACATAAACTTCAAGTCGTTTGTGGTGCGGGTTCCAACTCAGTACCTAGGTACTGAGTTGGAACCCGAATCCTTCATGAAAGAAAAGTTTTGGCCGAAAGGTGTGGCGTACCGACGTTTTCGTGGAAGGTTACGCGACACCACGCAGCGCAACACGACGCCGAAGTCATCACTTCGTGTACAATAACTTTAAGTTATTTTTATAAAGATATGTATGTTTAGGTTAAGGTATTTATCTATGGGCCTGAGTCGCCTGAAATAAATAAATAAATATGGCTAGGCTAAGAGAGAGATCTACGTAGCCTTTTCCCAACTATCTTGAGATCAGCTTCCAGTCTAACCAGATGCAGCTGAATACCAGTATTTTACATGAAGCGCCTGCTTATCTGACCTCCACAATCCAGTAACTAGGTAATACGATAAGACTGGTTTACAGATTCTCGGGCTTCTGACAGCCTAGACTAGACCAACGGCTTAATATGCTTTCCGAGGCACGGAGGGGTCTTGATATATTCTGAATGGTCACCCATTCACGGAATGAGGTAATCTGGCAGAGAACCAAATTTACTGACATAGCTCACAGAATAAGCAAGCTGAAGTGGCAATGGGCCGGCCATATTAGCCGTAGAACCGATGACCGTTGGGGTAGACGTGTTCTTGAGTGGAGACCGCGAATCGGCAAACGTAACGTAGGACTTGCAGGCTAGGTGGAGCGACGATCTTCGCAGGGTGGCTGGTAGCAGCTGGATGAGAGCTGCCGAGAATCGAGCTGTATGGCGTGCAATTGGAGAGGCCTATGTCCAGCAGTGGACTGCTATAGGCTGATGATGATGATGATGACCCATTCACGGACTGATCTCGGCAAGCGTAGCTTAACTTGCGATCGACCCGTGCGGCTGTTATTATGATTCAGGTTTATCCTAGTACAGGCATCATACTTTTTAATACCTACATTATTTCAAAGATGTGTAGGTACTGTATTTTACCTTATTTTTATTTTATTTTTTTTATTTAATATTATTTAGCCTCAAGCCGAATTCAGAAACCAATTTATCCAGTAATTTATTGTGTTTTAGAACTAATCTCAAAAGATGGACTATCAATAGCAACAAGTCTTTTGAAGTATGGAATTGGATACGGATATTGGGCTCCACAGGAAATTTTATTCGAAGTAATTTCCTTGGATTCTTGGGATCAGTAGTACGTACTTCGTAATAGTGATGGACGACACACGATATTGGTATCGGCTATTAGCGTTTTTTTAAATTGGCTTCGGCTTTAGATACCAATTTTTTTATGGCGAAGTAAACGATTGTAACGAAATTGTTAGGTCGTAGGATTAGTGAGTATTTATCGAAGTGTTTGCCTCTATGTGTATAATAATTACTTATAGGTGCAAGTAAGGGATCGCGAATTGGACCCCGTTCCTGTGGTTACGCAGACGTGATTTTTTGTCGTAGTAGGTGGGTAACTTCATATTGAACTGCAATCGATTAATTTATTGACACTTCCCTAACCTATCATGCTACTTATAGAATTTCTGTAGTGTTGAGTCAATGTTAAGTAGGTACAAGTGTATAATAAAAATGTAACCATTTCATCGCTTCACTTACAAAACAGTCTAAATCAGACCAAATTGTACGTTTTCACTCACAAAGCGGATAACAAAGTAAAATAAAATGAAACAACAAAATGTAGAGATTGCAACCATTGAAATAGTTTTCTGTGAGAAGAGCCAGGTTAAACAAGTTTACACAATAAGTACTTTTGTTAGCCTATAACTCGGAAAATCCAAGTAAGTGGGTAAAGGTACAGTTACAACAGATATTTATTGTCATATTGTTTATTAGCCAAAACCAGTTACTTAGCTATTTTATACAGAAACTCAAAAACATGAAATAACATGATTATAGGATAGGTACCTACTTTTAACTCACTTCAAAAAGAGGAGGTTCTCTTTTGGATAACCTTAATACTTGCTGTTTTTTGGGCGTTATATTTTGTGCAAGAAAACCCAATTATCATACCATACATCAAGTAGAAAAGTATATAAAAAAGTATACCAAAAGATTTTCAAATTTTGCCGAAACCAAATTTCCTGGTATCGGCCGATACCAATACCATTAAACATAATGATCAACCAGCGCTATCCCTGTATTAAAAGAGCAAAAATCCTTTGAACTGAAACGGTGGTCGTATGTAAATACAGAGTTTCCTGTACCTACCTACCGCTTCGATTGCAAAAAAACGAAATTGGTTTTAAACGTAAAAACCCCTTTGTGGATGATAAAACTAGGTTTGTATTTGTTTGAAACCTTTTTTTTATGATTGGATGATATGAGTTTTGATTTTTTTTAATGAATGCGGTGTTTGTAACCCATAAAAATGTTCACAGTAAATATTTTAGCTGTTCTATTTCATACTAGGGATGTAATGGAGGTCATCTTGGTGGAGACAGGGGTAGAAGTGGAGGTGCAGAGCTTGACCCACAGAAGCGGAGTCAGAAAATAAAAGATGAATTTAAAGGAAAAAATCGACCTTTTGGTAATCACGAGTTGCTCACCAGACCACTTTGCATTGTATAAACTCAATCTTCTGTGTATTACATAATTGCATAGCACAGGCTCGTGGCTACGCCGCCGCACAGGTCGATCCATCAGGTTAAGCTACGCTTGCCGGGGTTGGGTCCGTGGATGGGTGACCAGATTTACATATCGAGACTCCTCCGTACTTCGGAAAGCACGTTAAGCCGTTGGTCCCGGCTGTCATTTGTGGATCTTTGACAGTCGTTACGGGTCGTCAGAAGCCCGAAAGTCTGACAACCAGTCTTACCAAGGGGTATCGTATTACCCAGTTACTGGGTTGTGGAGGTCTGATAGGCAGTCGCTCCATGCAAAATATTGGTATTCAGCTGTATCCGGTTAGACTGGAAGCCGACCTCAACGTAGTTGGGAAAAGGCTAGGCAGATGATAATGGACGCTTAAAAGTGCACGTCTTTCTACATTGTTCTCACATGTATAATTTCAATATGAATGATGTAACCAATATTTTGATTTAAAACAGTGTCCGTGGAGTTTCTTGCCCGTTCTTCTCCATAGGAACCTACTACGCTTTGGAATGGGCAACCAGCTTCATCTTTCTGACTGACCGATTTAAAACAAATGCTTTGAACAAAAAACACGCCTGTAACATAATGTTTGTTGGGCAGAGGTGTACCTATAGTACACCCAAATTTCGCCAGTTGTTTTAAGTCCCATGTAATAGGGGGAGAGCTTATTGCCATCAACTGTGTACAATCTAGACTCGGAGCTGCTACTGAGAAATTCCTGATGGAAAAACCCAATTACACTTTGCCCGACCCGGGAATCAAACCCAGGACCTCATGCTCAGCAGTAGCGCTTGTAACCAACAAAGCCACGGTAACGGCAACGGGGAAAAAATTACCATTAGTAACTAAAATACTTCGTTTCATTTACCAATAACGATCGGTAGCGGTTACCTTCGATGAAAAAAAAAAGAAAAGAAATAATAATTGTTTATTTTGCACAAATAAAACGCACATTACAATAAAAACTTTTTACAAAAAAAAACATCCGACTTCCGAAATAAAAGTTATTTTTAACTTTTTTAGTGTTTTTTTTGGAAGTCGGTTGTTTTTTTTTTTGTAAAAAGTTTTTATTTTTTACTCTTTAGTTGTGGTACCAACTACCCACACAAATTCGTATACCACTACCTGCTATGTAAATAACAGTGACGGAGCCAACTTAGATAATAATATCATCTACATACGCAAAGTGGGAAAAATACGTAATTATTGAAGCTAACTCAAAAACTACGCAAGTAAAATTAATAAAATTTATATGGGACCACCTCTGAAGCATGACCTACCAAACGAAAAAAGAATCATCAAAATCGATTCATAATTGGTGTCAATTTTGTCTATTGCTCGATGTAGTCGACGAGGCAATAGAGAGCAATAGAGAGGAACCCAAAACTACCAAGCTACCATCGCCTACTAAAAGGTACTTATAAACAAGGGGGTATGAACAAAACACGCTCCATCAGCAGTCCACTATCAACCAAAACAACAAATCCGCTAAGAGGGGTGAAATTTATGCAAACTCGCCATACAGCGACGCGAAGATAATATTCGTGTGTCCGCCCGAACGGACGGACGGACAAAGCCTCATTTACATAATACCGCCTTTCCAAACGCTTGTAAAAGATACCTACGAGTAGGCACTTGGCAGCTCATTAGGGGATTTCAAGTGTTTCAGCTTAATTCTGAGTGCTTAATTCTTTTATTTTGAAGTGGTTATTAAATGTTGAAGTTGAGATTGATATTTGTGAAGTGGAATAGGGAAGCTAACATATTAGCGTCTTTCATTCCTTTTCGTGTGGTAAGTGATCAACCTGGTGTCAGTGTTTTTTGCCCGCCCAAGGGCTTCTGTCTGGGCTTCAAATGCCGTCGAGAAATATCACTCAGGCACAGACTCGGGTTTCCTCACGATGTTTTCCTTCACCGCTTTTGAAGCAAGTATAACTAACCGGATGCAGCTGAATACCAGTATTTTACATGGAGCGACTGCCTATCTGACCTCCACAACCCAGTAGGTAACTGGGTAATACGATACCCCTTGGTAAGACTGATTGTCAGATTTTCGGGATTCTGACGACCCGTAACGACTGTCAAAGATCCACGAGTGACAACCGGGACTAACGGCTTAACATACTACCGAGGCACGGAGCAGTCTCGTTATGTAAAGATGGTCACAGAACAACCCCGGCAAGAGTAGCTTAACCTGATGGATCGACCTGTGTGGCTGTTATTATTTAGCCACGAGCTCCACAAGTTCCATGAGTCGACTTAAATAAATCAAGAAATAAAATAAATCACCAACTTACCAGGAGACATTACTAGAATCTACTGCCAAAAAATAAGACATATAAAATATACCACACTTAAAGAAAAAAGAATCGCAAAGAAATATCCTATAATATATTTCTATTTATTACATTATCACAAATGCTGGCTGTCTGCGAGCGTAGGCAATACAAAGCTTACCCCCAGTGATAAAACACCTAGAGATTAGGAAAAACGGCCTTCAGTAACCCGAAAAAAAACTGTAATCAAAAAAGAAATGTCCTTACCTTCGTCACAGGACGAAAATATAGTACAAACTGGACATTTGGGGAATCGTCAGACAAATTCTTTAGCTCCCAAGCCGCATACAGCAGACATTGAATACCAATAGAATAATTCGACGGAATCTTGTGTACCGTATTATTCGTTGAGCCTTCTCGGTTGAGGTTTGTGCAGACGAGCTACTTTTTCTTCTTATTGACTTCAGGTCCATTTTGAGCTCTTTCTGAACAGTGATCGAAACTGAACCGTCAAGCTCGGGTCGGTGACGCTGAATCGGGTATAGTCGGTTCCAGTCGGTCGGAAACGCGGAATAGCTTATAGTCGCTGAATCGTGTGAACTCGGCTTATATAAATGAGCCGAGTATACACGATTCAGCACCGAAAAAAATGGCAATGCATAATAAGTATGACAAATGAAGTGAATAGGGTAGTATAAAAATGTTTTTTTGGTATTTTATCCTAATATTGATGCTACATTATCGCGTTATCGCGAATTATACTTCGCGCGCTCAGCGAGACGTTGAGCGGTGTGCGACAGAGAGCGCACGACGTTTAGTTCGCGATAACGCGATAATGTGGCCCCAGCATAAGTAATTTTCATTTCATCGGAAGTTTTTTAAACGCAAGAATGTTTTCCCGATTAATCATCGTTTAAACATTAGCCAACCAGATAATAACACTATTATTCTATACTTTTGTCTCATTTTCAAAAGTTTCAGCGACAATTAATGGCAGGTACAGCGTCTAGTTATTAAAATTACGATATATGAGCCAACTTTGTTTCTGCACCAGTTTCGATACGGTACTGCAATATAACGTAACTTTGGTAACACTGAATATTTAATTAAACTAGGGACAGTTTGTGAATAAAATACCGCACATTTAAAACTTTGTTGGAAAATATTTTCCAATGAAATGACTATTGAATACGGCACTGGAAATATTAGTTTAATTTTTAATGAACAACGGAAACGGACTCGATTTTTGGAGTTTAAATAATGAGAGCAAATTTAATTAATACGTGTAAATTAAATAATAGAATTTAAATTCCCCGAGTTATATTTGTGGTTTTGCTAAATTTTAATTAAATTTATTTATGGAATTCAGACACAGTGATCCATATTTTTGATAGTGTATATTAAGAATTAATTATGTTAGTTTACCAAATATTTTATAAATCAAAACTAGCGATTCCGCGAATAATATATAAACAAAACATCATTTTTCGCGGAATCGCTAGTCTTCAATGTACCTAGGTAGGTTAATAATTATGTAATGAAGTGAGAAATAATAGTATTTTTTATTTTATTAACTCTATGTAGACCTAAACTAACCCTTTTATTTTTCAATAATTTATTTATTATTAAAAAACACAATAGGGCGATTCCCGTAATTTTAATAACGTTCAAAGTCTAATCTCAGTCTGAATCTGTCAAAAATACCTCTAGTTTTCATACATTTTTGACAACTTTTTGACATTGATTAACGCTGAGATTACGGCTTTTAATACGGGAATTGGTCTTCAGATGTTTCCACTTGCCAAAATTACTTTACTTAATGGCGACTTACGAAAATACCAATAATTACACAGTAACTGGATTGTGGAAGTCAGATATGCAGTCGCTCTATGTAAAACACTGGTATTCAGCTGCATCCAGTTAGCCTGGAACCTGACCCCAACGTAGTTGGGAAAAAGGTAGGCAGATTGATAACTCAATAAGCAAGTGTGGTGATCAATTGTCATACCTTCTCTGTATGAAATAATTGACTTTTCACTACTTCATTACGCCTAATCTTGGGCAACTTTTTCATCGTCCCCAGTATCCTTGAAGTCGCTCGTCTACCGAAATCCCAAGGGGTGTTAGAAATTCGCAGTATGTTCCCACAGCCCGCAATGAATACTAACAACGGCTTTCAAAGAATAATACCGCTACAGATTAAACCGATGTCTGCACGTTTTGTATTGATATATCAGCGAAGAAAAGTTTCGGAACGTGTGTATACGCACCCTGCAATTATTGTGTGAACAATAACAATATTTGTTAGTTATTCAGTTTTGTTTTGCGAATTTACTTGAATATTTGCTTGTTAGGGCGTTGATTATGCTCAAGGGCTTTTTTTGAAGCCAACAATGTTATATGTTGTAACTGTAATAGGAGTACTAGGTAGGTTCCAAAATTTGAGATGTTGCAAAGTGTGTTTTTATTTCAATGAAACTTTCAATGATGAGTGGTTAAAAAACTTTCTCTTTTAAGAGAAATTAAGTCTTGTTGGATTTTCAACTTTCGGTGCTGAGTCGAGGGTTGAAAATGCAAGAGCGTGCTTTGATTTAGGCATGCATTTAGGTGTCGGCTAGTGTTAGTGAAAACGGGCATTATAATTTTGCTAAGACGCAGTAAGCAGCCTGGTTAACATAGATCTGTCCTCTATCTTTCAATAAAAAGTGGCATTTCCATTACAGCGGGACTTCCGAGCTGATATCCTTGAAATTGTCAAATGAGTAGAAATTGTCACATTGTTAGAAATTGACACATTGTTAGAACTTGTCACATTGGTAGAAAATGTCACATTGTTAGAAATTGTCTCTTTGTTAGAAATTGTCACTTTGGTAGAAATTGTCACATTGGTAGAAATTGACACATTGTTAGAAATTTTCACATTGGTAGAAATTGTCACATTGTTAGAAATTGTCACTTTTGAAAGGGGCAACTAGAATCAGTTCAGTTATTTGTTTTTGACGTTCAAAACTGCCTTTTATCTGCCTATTTGAAATAAATTATTTGATTTTGACTTACGATCTACAATTCGTAAGTCGGGGCCGTTACAACTGAAACATAATACTTTTGCTTAGCTTATTTATACTGTGGCATAGCTATACAAACAAAACCTCTACAGTACCCTACATGCATGATTTTACAAAGGTGTCTGTTTATAGGGTGTCTTGTCATACACACGATTTGCCTATGGCAGTATTCTGTGTCATGTAAAAGGGTTTAACCCAATAGCTAGCTACTTATATAGGGTAATTCAACCCAGGAGATAAACACACAATTGCACTACCCGACTTAGGGTGGATTTCACAAATGAAACTGAACGCGATCAACACACAGAACCGCGTTCAAGACCTGTTAGTCTCATTATTATTGTGGAATATTGACACTGACATTCCCTGATCGCGGTTTAGATGTGCTGGGGGCTTAAAACGGTCACTTTAGCAGAATCAATCAATCTAGCTTTCTCATCCTAGCCTTTTCCCAACTATGTTTGGGTTGGCTTCCAGTCTAACCGGATGCAGCTGAATACCAGTATTTTACATGGAGCGACTGCCTATCTGACCTCCACAAGCCAGTAACTGGGCAATACGATAACCCTTGGTAAGACTGGTTGTCAGACTTTCGGGCTTCTGACGGCCCGTAACGCCTGTTAAAGATCCACGAATGACAGCCGGAACCAATTATGAAAACATTATGAATCATCGTAAAATGTCACCGACTGACAATTCATAATAAGATCTGCGTGTAATTCATATTACTAAATAATTCATCTGTTTGACAGTTTTCTATCATATGGAGATTCGTAAAATGGTCCACAAATTATGAATTGCTTTTATGTCAAATTAGAGGAATTGCCAGCTAGGATTCAGGAAGTACTTTTAGAGGAATTGCTAATGTGGCCCGTTTAGGCCCCCCAGCACACCGAACTGCGTTCAAGAGCTGTCAGTGTCATTATTGTGGTGGACTATTGACACTGAAAGCTCCTGATCGCAGTTTAGATGTGCTGATCGAGTTCAGTTTCATTTGTGGAATTGGGACTAAGGGTCCGTTGGTTCACACCGAGACGCGACGCGACGCGCACTTTTTTATGATCCGATACATTATCGAATTTATTTACTACACAATAAGGAACACGCGCTGCGCAGCACCGTGCATCTCAGCGTACTTTGACACGAGTCAACACTCGCACTGAAATTATACCTTTTCGTGAAGAAAATAAGTTCGATAATTGTTAAAAAGTGCGCGCAGCGTCGCGTCAATTCACGTCGCGGTCTGTACTGACCCTTTGGGATTGGACGTACTTTGCACTTTATTACTACAACAACCATCAAATTTGATAATTTTTGAACTGAGTAATGGTTTAGGTGCAGGAAATCATGGCAACTGTTTGTATTATGATCATCTCATTTGTCTACTATGAGATACGAGTATGTTGGGACTAAAATGAAACCTCCTGTAAGCAGTACTATTTTGTTTTGATTAATTCGAATCGCACTCGGGTGAACGAACAAATTAAACTCGAAAGCTTATACAATGGTTTTTAAAATGAGAATCATGGATTCACCACACCTCATCATCATCTGTCCAGCCGTTTCCCAACTATGTTAGGGTCGGCTTCCAGTCTAACCGGATGCAGCTGAATACCGGTATTTTGCATGGAGCGACTGCCTATCTGATCTCCACAACCCAGTAAACTGGGAAATTAGATAAGTACGATAACCCTATGGTGAGACTGGTTACAACCATGGTTGTCAGACTTTTGGGTTTCGTGCGACCCAGTACGACTGTTAAAGATCCAAGAATCAACCGGAACCAACGGTTTAACGTGCTTTCCGAGTCACGGCAGTGGTCTCGGTATGGAAACATGGCCCGACCCCGCCTGTTGTACGGCTGTTACCTATTTACTTAGACTCGGGCCCCTCACACCTCCTCACTTTTCGAATTCCGAAGTGATGTTTAAAAAATAGCTGGCCGGTTAGACTTTCATGCAAATATCAAGAAATCATTTAATTACAAAAATATGCGATGTAGTCCTTCGGGGACTGCCGATAAAAATTAAGCAACAATGCGTAACCCATAGAGTAAAGTAATATATAGAGAGCCCTCTCGCAGAATTTATTGAAGACCGCTAATGTCAATTGATCGGATAAATAGCGCCATCTATTATCTCCATCCACAAACTTGTAATATGTATAGCTATAGCTAGCTATAGGTGCTACTATGCAATAGTGCCTATACTTTAGCTTCCTTACTAATTTGCTTGTTTTTAATATGACAAAGTTTTACTTAATTTAAATTTTCTCTTTATTAAAAAATCGTAGTAAAACTTTATCAAATTAAAAACAAGCAAATTAGTAAGGAAGCATCAATTTCAAAAGGTACACATGGATACATAGAAAAACAACTTGTCTTTTTTTTAACTACTTATTTATTTATGCTAAAAAACGATTGCACTAGAATGGCAGAGGAACTAAAAGCTCAACTCACACAATAACTTCGGAAAATTCTTTCACTTCACTACAGAGGAGAGGACTCAACTCAACGCGGATCGGCGGATTAATTTCACGAAGAAAAGCACAAAAATATGGGACGAAAACTACAAACAAGCGCTCACGCAAGGAGCAGTCGCCATATTTGTTGTGACCTGACAATTTGACAATCAATAAAAAATCAATAATTCGCTGTGTTGCTATCGTAATTATTACGCGGCTTGTAATCTACACCAATATTTGTAAATAATTATAATACGTGTTAATAAAATGATTAGTAGTTGAAATTAATATTTATTTAATTATTTTTTTTGTCACAAATTATATTTGTATCGATGGTGTCGCCATCTGCAGCGACATAAAGTAACTAATTGTTTAGGATGGCGAAAACAGATGTCGCATTTTGAAAAAAATTGCCCCAAATCTGCCAATGTATGGAATTGTCCTACCCCTGGCGTAACCTCAACGCAATTCAAACGGTAGACGGTAGATGGCGCTAAAACAAACATTTCAAGCGTGACGATGACGCGAGTTCTATGATTTTTGTTCACCCAAAAATAAGTTTTCACTTTTTAGGGGTATGAGGAACAGGGTGTAAAGTTCACTCATCCCCCATAGAAAAGGGAGGATCCTCCTACCAGACGGGTGTTGTGTCTGGCGGGCAACTGCCCAATGATTGATATTGCGTTTTTGTATATATGTTCACTGCACGGTAAACTCTAATTGCGCGATGCAGGATTTATGTGACGTCAGGTCTTCGATGCGTAGTTCGCATGTGGCGATGTAGATACCGCCACATCACTCCCCTCCGGAGACCGGAGGTCGATAGTGGGCTGAGTCTTGTATCTTGCGATGCTTGCCAGTGCCAGTTGTGGTTCCAGTGAGTCGGAACCGGGTGCCGCATTGTTCGCGGTGGGTCGGAACTGTTTGCGGCGATTGTGGTGATTGATGTGATTGCGGTGATTCCCCAGTGGCTCATGGTGATGAGGTTGAGGTGATTGAGGTGATTCCCCAGTGGGTCGGGGTGATGAGGCTGAGGGTGATGACCAGGAATGCGCGTTCGCTGCATGCCGGTGGTCAGGATACCCGTTGACGCCTCGGGTGTTGGCTTGACTGTGTGACTCGCCTCACTGAAAGCTTGCGGGAGTGATGATGATGACGTCACGCTGGAGTAGTTGCACGAAGGCTGCGTTGACGTTCATATTCGGGGTCACCAATTTAGGGGTATGAGGAACAGGGTGTAAAGTTCACTCATCCCCCATAGAAAAGGGAGGATCCTCCTACCAGACGGGTGTTGTGTCTGGCGGGCAACTGCCCAATGATTGATATTGCGTTTTTGTATATATGTTCACTGCACGGTAAACTCTAATTGCGCGATGCAGGATTTATGTGACGTCAGGTCTTCGATGCGTAGTTCGCATGTGGCGATGTAGATACCGCCACAACTTCATAAACTAAAAAATTGCACGAGGTTATTCCCTCTTACTAATTTCCACAACTGACTTGCCAATTAATACAAAAACACTCCGTAATAAAAATAAAAATGTAAAAGCACAATTCATACTAATTATTAAGCCGGTGAAGTTGAAATAATCCACCATACTTTATTAAATTAACCTAGTGGGAACAATATTTCGATATAATTGGCGGCGGCCATACTGTAAACTGCTTATGGTGTTACGCCCGATACACACTGTCGGACAAAACGGCCAGCGAGGCAGTTAAATTGGTAGTTATGATCCCAAATGCAGATATGAGGATTTGTTTGGGATCTAATTTAATTTTGTAAAGTAATCCAATGAATTATTGTACTTATTCTATATAGTACTGTTGAGTTTGGGAATGAATCGTTGGACTGCTTTTATCCTAATTTATTTACGGTTGGCGCAGTGCGTCTTTTTTAACCGACTTCTTCAAAAAGGAGGAGGTTCTCAATTCGTCTGTTTTTTTTTTTTGTATGTTTGTTACGCGATTACTCCACCAATTAGGAATCGATTTTGATGATTCTTTTTTTTGTTCATTCTTTTGTTTGGTAGGTCATGCTCCAGAGGTGGTCCTATATAAATTTTATTAACTTTGCTTGTGTAGTTTTTGAGTTAGCTTCAATATTACGCATTTTTCCCACTTAGTATAGGTAGACGATGTTTTAAGGGACTCCGTCACTGTTATTTACATAGCAGGTAGTCGTATTCGAATTTGTGTTGAGTTAGTACCACAACTAAAAAGTGAAAAACCTTTTAACAAAAAAAACAACGGACTTAAAAAAAAAAACACTAAATAGTGAAAAATAACTTTAATTTCGGAAGTCGGTGCCAAAAAATGAAAATTGAAAAGCAAAGACAGCGGATTCAGATTCGAAGTTTAGCGTGAGGTCTTACAGAATCGCACAGCTGAAATTCAAATTATTTTTCACTATTTAGTGTTTTTTTTAAAGTCGGTTGTTTTTTTTTGTAAAAAGTTTTTACTGCAAGGTAGAAATGTACATCTCTATCTGTAGACGTCAAATTTTTCACTTTCTTCCTAGTGTGAATGGAAAAGGTGGAATGAAGAAGGATGAATTTAGTGAAGATTAGACTAAATACATCAATCTTTTCCATTCCAATTCTTGGTTAAGAATTTGCTTTTCTTCTGTTTTTCATTATTTCGCATCAAAAGAAAAGAAAGAAAGAAAAGACATTTATTTAGCACAGACACACACACAGTTCACACACACACACACACTCCCTCACACACACGCACTCTCCCTCACACACACGCACACATATACAAATCACATCACTACGGTTACTTCTCAGATGGAGTAGACGACTGATCTGTCAAGAAGACTGACTCGAAAGGTAAAAACTGTAAGACTGTCGCTCTGGCTGTCTGTATGTCTGTGTTGTGATACATTTGTGACCGCTAAATTACCCACCTTTGAAATCTGAAGCACAGTGTCCTTTTATTTCAGTGAATTAAGAAGTTATCGCTCTTTGATGAGGACTTCAACCTTACAACTCTATTGCTATGAAAGTACAATAAAAAAAAAAACGGTCAAGTGTGAGTCGGACTCGCACAAGAGGGTTCCGTATCACGTTACATTTTTTAACACTACAATCAATCTGCTTAACCTTTTTCCCAACTATGTTGGATTCGGCTAATCGTATGCATCTGAATACCAGTATTTTACACGGAGCTCCTTGGTAAGACGGGTTGTCAGACTTTCGGGCTTCTGACGACCCGTAAAGACTGTTAAAGATCCACGAATGACAGCCGGAACCTGCTTAACGTGCTTTCCGAGGCACGGAGGAGTCTCGGTATGTAAAGATGGTCACCCATCCACGGGCCAACCCCGGCAAGCGTAGCTTAGCCTGTTGAATCAATCCGTGCGGCTGTTATTACTTACAATTTTTAACACTACATTTTTTTTTATACTTTAGTTTAAAAAAACATGTTTCTTGTGAGACCCTTTTATTTTTTATTATTTTGTTCTTATAGCGGCCATAGTCAGTTCAAAAGATACAGCCCTGTCACAGACGGACGGACAGCGGAGCAATACCAGTGTTCCAACGGGACCCCCGTTGGAACACTGGGTACGGAACCCTCAAAGTACGGTGGTATATACAAGAGACAGATAACAATACATTTGAACGTAATAAAGTTGTAATGAATCCGTCTTATTGCTCAGATTTATTTCATTACAAACACGTAAACTTTTCTTTTGGCGCTGATTCGTCAGGAAAATTAAATATAATAAAATGTGTTTGAAACGAATTGAAGAAGTACCTGCCAAAAGGTAATTTATGGAAATAATCAAAATTGAAATCGCGAAAAAAATATCAGCTGTTCCATACATTTTTTCGATTTAAGTGAATACAAATGTATGGAACAGCTGATTTTTTTTTCCCATAGAAAAAGTTGTTCAAAACGATGAGCACATTGACCCGTTTTCGAGTTTAGCATAAACAAAAATTAAGGTTGTATACATAGTATAAAACCAAGTCGCTTTTCGTGTCTGTCTGTCTGTGACCGGTTAGATCTCCCAAAATACATAATGGATTTTGATGCGGTTTTCGCTATATTTTGATAATGTTTGTTTGCTGCGTACAGACAATGTAATTTTACATTGAAATAAAGGAATAGTAACTGAAAAAACGGAATATGATTCAAAATAAGGACTTGAATGCCACCTGTTAATTTGTGGAGGGCTGTCCCTTACACCCTGTATGCTATAACTATTTCCAAGAAAATCTCAATTTCCTATCACCGGAAAACGAACAAGAAGCTAGATAATTTAGATATTGAGTTGCAAGCGTCTTCAGACCGTTTGCTAAATCGAATGGCTGGGCATTGGGCAACCCATTGATTCGGCTGCATTGTGTTAGAGCCATGAATTCATGCTTCGGGTGTCCTTGTGCCATAGAATATTGTATGTCTCATATATCGCTATTGGTTACGACTAGAGAATAGGCAGGAACGTCCTTCTGTGTTATTATGTAATTGATTCAAGCGTGACTATGCGGCAATCCATTATAAAATACAATAGACGTACCTAGATATATTTAGTAACCTATTCCGTTTACCTATTCTTCAAGAGTCATAAAAAAACGGGCTTCTAACGTGCTTTCCGAGTCACGGAGAAGTATCGGTATCCAAAGATCACCCATCCACGGACCAACCCCGGCAAGCGTAGCTTTACCCGGCAAGCGTAGATCGACTCGTGTGGCTGTTATTATTTAGCCACGAGCTCCTCAAATAAACATAGGTACCTCTTTCGTTAATTCAGACACAGACTCACACAGATTCATAAAGACTGCTCCCTCTTGGTTAGTGGTCGCTAGCGCTACAGCTGAACATGACGTCCTGGGTTCGATTCCAAGTCAAAGTCAAAGTCAAATAATTTATTTCAAATAGGCACATATAAGGCACTTTTGAACGTCAAGACAAATAAATAGAACTGATTCTAATTGTCCCTTCCAAAAAGTAGTTGTCGTATGGAGAAGAATGGGCAAGAAACTCCACCGTTACTCTTTTAAAAATGTTTTACAATATTTTGTATACATGAATTATAATGAAGACGATGCACCTACAATAAGATTACTGTACCAGAAAAGGTAAAAAGAATTATAAATGGAGCAATGATAAATAAATTAATTACCAGATACATGGTGCTCACATATTTACAAAGATTGTACAAGGATACGATATTACAATAGTCCTAACATTGTTACAAGTAGTACTAATAAGTCAGTGCGTGAGTTTAAGTAATGACAGATTGTGTTCCCGGATCGGTTGAAGAGTTATTGGGTGTTTCCAACTGGAATTTCTCAGCAGGTAGCAGCCCGGAGTCTTGATTTGTTGCCAGTTAATGGTAATAGGCTTGCCCCCTATTACATGGGTCTTAAACTATCTGGCGAAAATGTGGGTGTACTAATAGGTACTCCTCTGCCTAACCCTTCGGGGAAAACAGGCGTGATGTTATATTATGTCATAAATTCAAAAAGACGTGTTTGCGCGTTCAGCCATGTTTGAAACTGAAATCAATTCATGTCAAATGTCACAGTTTTCTTTCCCGAAACGGGGGACAGTGCTTTCACCCTGGTAAGGCACACAATATTTACACAAAAAAAAAAATACAAAGAACATAAAAATAGTATTGTGCGCCTGACGGCTGCGCCAAACAGGCCCAGTTCAGCATGAATGCCAGACAACTAGTGCCTGACGCTGGTTTTCAACTGGACCTACTTCTTATTTACCTATATGTGACTGATAATGAGTCTCAAGTTACTGAGGGCGAGTCCCATTACGTGAGCCAATTGACACAATCCCAAACTTCGAACTGCCACCTACCGAGAATTCCGTAACTTTTGTCGACCTCATAATCTATTCAGCATTTCGCCCGACTCTGTAATTGAACCCAAGATCACAAAAATCAAAATCAAAAGTCATTTATTCAAACTAGGCTGAGAATCAGCACTTTTCGAACGTCAAAATCACATAAGACAGTCCACCAAAAACGCCCACCCTTCACCACTTCCTAGTGCTTTAGCTGAGAAGAAGAAGTGGCGCAACAAACTCCCCAGCAGCACAGCTGTCTGTTCAGTTAGAAAAAATTGATTCTATACAAAAGTATGCAAAATCGCCCCTCTGCTCTCCGCTAGCTCGCTTAGTGAGGGTCTCACCGGACAACGTTGAATAATGAGGTAAACACAGTAGATGGTAGGAGGAACGGTTTATTACTGGTTACTTAATTACACACGACACACATGATTATATAAATATCTAGTAATATTATCACAGTATTTAGAAGAATGATGGTTATATAAAAATTACAGACAGTAACACGCTCTTTCAAGTCCAAAGATGAAGTGTCCAGCAGACTTAAAAATGACTGCACGGGAGTTTGTGGCGTTCTGAATTCGAATTGAAAATGGAATGATGATGTTGCCAGCCATAAAGGATTGCCAGTAATAAATGATAAGATGAGTATGGATGAGAAGGACTTCGTCACAACATTATGCAACACAAAACATAAATCTATTATAAGCCATGTGTCAGCTAGCACACGCTAATATACCAACCAAAAAAAAACGAATAATAAAAAGTAAATGAAAACATAAATTAACTAAATAAAAGCCTCCAGGCACAAAAGGGCGTGCCCGCCTACATATAGCTATTTTTAGATGTATAAAAATGATAAACTAGGACCATTGAAGTAAAATAAATAATATTTATCAATTTTCGAGGTCGCTAGCTAACAACATATTGCAATACAGTAAACATTATAATGAGTAGATTATGTCATTATTAAATTAAATTAGAAAAACATTAAAAATAAATTGATTATACAGTCAAATAAAAAAATACATATATGAACTCATATAACCTGTCAGTGGGTAAGCTAATGCTCGAGAAAGAACACACAGTCAATAACCTCGCTCTCTAAAAAAATAACCTTTTCGCTTTACCATTTTATTTACCCTTTGATATTTACATCGTAAGTAAACATCCGTAATAGAATTTGTGACGCTTTCTAAGACAATTACGAGAAATCTATTGAGTTTGTGAACAATAAAGATCAGTGCATAAGTTCCACTTTGTATAAGATCTACCAATCCCGATCAACTATAATATATGTAGGTATCTCTTATTATTACTTACACGGGACGTACAATCTTCTGTACGCTTTATGAGCGATAAAATCGTCAATAGATTGTCGTTTCCTCAACGGCGGTGACCGGTGACAGAGCGCGATGATTATTGGCAACATTCCAAATATACTACCAATAATAATAAACCAATGACAATTTATTAATGCGGTGAAAATTGGCCTTCTGCACATTTTTTGTGCTTACTCACCATCTTAACAACCCGTGTGTCCACAACCAAAGTTAAAAACGAAATAACTGCCTCACAAAGAACATAAAATTTAAATCAAAGAAAAGTGTTTTATACTAATTAATATGCAAGTGACGTTTTTTTTTAGCTTTTAACGATATTTATTGCAGACTGAATCGGATGGATTAACATTTTTCTTTTGTTTTTAATGTTTTTATTCATTTATTGGCTCGTCGGGTTAATGGCGAAAGCGATTTGTAATGTTATTCTTTAAGTCTTATGTTCGAGGAGTAAAATGGGGAAGGGGCTGCTTTAGTTTGAACAATAAGGCTGGAGTAACGCTATCCCATGGATTCTAAGAGTCTAGTTTATCTTATGGAATACGCTAAGGTAGCCCGCGAAATTCAAATATTAGTACTATTTTTGCAATTGCAGGTCAGTGTGAAGTTGTATCTTGTTTTAAATAATGAGCCGTAACAGTAAAAAATATGGCTTTACAGAATTATAATCATTAGAATCAGCAATACAACACCTTATGTTAGAATAAGAGAGCAGTGGTGGCCCAGTGGTAAGGGTCGCGACTACGAGTTGTAGGTTAGCAGTTCGAACCCTGATAGGCGCTTTGTGTAAATAATTTCATCACCACTGCTCTCAAAACGGTGAAGGAAAACATCGTGAGGAAACCGTTATCTACCAACCTGGGCACTGCGGCTCTGGGCCTGCGTGGTGGATTACGGCCGACCCCCTCTCACAAAGAGGAGTCCTGTGTCCCAGCAGTGGGAACATTATAGGCTGATTATGTATGTTAGAATAACCCTAAAAAAACAGTCATTCAATAGGATTACAATATGAACTTAAAGAGTTGTATTGATGATTTTAACCTTGCCTGACCCTTCGAGGACTACAGACGTAATGTTATGTTATGTCCTTTAAAAAATAGAATACAAAGAAAGAAAAATTCAGTAAACCTCTTTTCAAAATTCATCCCCACTCGAGCATTCCCCATGAAAAGGTTCAGAAGTGATTAGGTGTAACAGGTCCCCTGGGATGGACACGCTCAACCATCCTGGCCACGTTTCCCTACTGATAAATGTTATTTTAAACACGTTCTGCTGTATCCTTGTGATATCACATGGTATTATTCCAATCCTAACTAATATTATAAATGCGAAAGTGAGTTTATTTGTTTGTTAAGCTTTCACGCTAAAACGGCTGAATGGATTTGGATGAAATTTGGCACAGGGGTAGACCATGACCTGGAATAGGACTAAGAATAATTTTTATCTCGATATTCCCACGGGGTCGAGACTTACGCGGGTGAAACTGCGGGGCGCAGCTAGTTTGAAATAAAACGAAGTCGAAAAATATCCAGTGGTGTGGCCATGGGAGATGCCTATGTCTAACGAATAAGTGACTGTATCATCATTTCAGTTTAAACATTTATGTATAAGAGAAAATTTTAAATCATCAAATTAAGGTAAAAACTTTCATAAATCCATCTCATAGTTATTCATCATCCGTCTCGCGTTTACATAATGATGGGGTCGGTTTCCAGTCTATAGAATGCATATTTAAAAATATGGGAATTCCTTCTCTGGTCATAGAAACGCGTACAGAATCTTACCATTAACTACACTAGTTAGATTCTGAACGCGAACGAGGTACAAGCACCAAGATGTATGTACATTGTTTCTTCACTACAAAGCATAGTGAATTAACTCCCTACAAAGGCATAAGAAAATTCTAAAGTGTGTCACAACGGAGCCTTTCCTATTTGTGCATCGTTTTTATATTAAAAGGACATCTTCTTTGCAATAAACTTTAGTCCTTTGAAAATTGTGCGGCGCTTCTCATTTGTTTGTTAACTTTTCTCACTTTGCATTTATTCTGTAGGTATTATGGGTGACTGTCTTGATGGTCGCAAGCTCTACTGCTGAGCAAAAAGGTCTTGGGTTTGATTTCCAGGTGGCAGGTGCCAGAGGGGGGTGGAGGGGGTTCCTTAAAGAAAACCCAATAATACTTTGCCCAACCTGGAAGACCTTTTTGCTCAGCAGTAGCTCAGCAGTAGAGTCAATTGGCTCACGTAATGGGACTCGCCCTCAGTAACTTGAGACTCATTATCAGTCACATATAGGTAAATAAGAAGTAGGTCCAGTTGAAAACCAGCGTCAGGCACCAGTTGTCTGGCATTCATGCTGACCTGGGCCTGTTTGGCGCAGCCGTGAGGCGCACAATACTATTTTTATGTTGTTTGTATTTTTTTTTTTTTTTTGTAATTATTGTGTGCCTTACCTGGGTCAAATAAATTTATTAACTTTCTTTCTATGAAAGCATTGACCTCCGTTTCGTGTGACATTTAACATAAATTGATTTCAGTTTCAAACATGGCCGAACGCGCAAACACGTCTTTTTGAATTTATGACATAATATAACATCACGCCTGTATTCCCTGAAGGGTTAGGCAGAGGCGTACCTAATAGTACACACACATTTTTGCCAGTTATGTTAAAGTCCCATGTAATAGGGGGCGAGCCTATTACCATCAACTGGCAACAAATCAAGACTCCGGGCTGCTACCTGCTGAGAAATTCCAGTTGGAAACACCCAATAACACAGTTAATTGAGGCTGACCTATTGAGGTTTTTGAGATATTTCTGTTTAAATTTTGTTTTGTTGATTAATTAATTAAAAAAAAAAAAATGATGCAGGCGTGACTTTGCGGAAATCCATTATAAAACACAATAGACGCTGATATATTTAGTAACCTATTCCGCTTGACTATTCTTCAAGAGTCATAAAAACCCTGTAAGAAATCGACACGTGTTTCACCTCTCAACGAGGCATCTTCAGGATGACGATTGACCAATTGCAAACCAGAACGCGAAACCAGAGCGCGATAAGGGGCGAACACTCGTTATCGCACTTATCGCACTGATAACGGTCCTAGCCAATCAGCGCCGAGCAGCAATCCTATATAAGTGGGGGTGTCGGGCGATTTGATTCACCCCTATCCGACCCTGATGACCCCATCACCCTCCTCCAGGAGAGCCGTAGGGAGACCAGCACCTTACAGAGACACAAACACAGACGCCTACCGTCATTCCGATCTCGCCGTCGAGGTCCAGTACGACCACTGCGATCCCGATTAAATTCGTCCCCCCGTCCCTTGTCCGATGATGTGCCAGCCCGCGCCGAAGCTGAGCACGTAGCTTTAAATTCCCCGTTTAATAATAATGATGATAATCTGATCCAGCCTGTCCCGTCTTGCTATCCTCCCGTCAGTGACGCCCTAAGCCGAGGTTCGTACCCCACAGGGGGTGCCCTTAGCGAGCGTTCACTTAGTATTAATTTAGAATAGTTTGTTATAAGCCCCTGCTTGGAGGCCCTGAGAGTAGTTCTTAAGGCAGCCACAGGAAAGTCCGGTTAAGTAGTCATGATTTCAGAAATCAAATACGAGATGCCATAGTTAAAAAAAAACGATTTGTTTCACTCTGTGTCCAGCGCTCGGTGTGGTAACACGTCCCGTTCTGGTTTGCAATTGGTCAATCGTCATCCTGAAGATGCGTCGTTGAGAGGTGAAACACGTATCGATTTCTTTCAGGGTTTTTATGACTCTAAGAATAGTCAAGCGGAATAGGTTACTAAATATGTCAGCGTCTATTGTATTTTACCCAATAACACTTCAACCGACCCGGGAACACACTCTGTCATAACTTAAACTCACGCACTGACACACATCTTGGTAAGACTGGTTGTCAGGCTTTCGGCCTTCTGACCACCCGTAATGACTGTCAAAGATCTACATAATATGACAGAATATGACAGGTCTCAAGAAAAGCAATCACTGAGAAAATCGGCCGGTAGCCACAGAATTCTCTTACAGGTACTACAGATACAAACTACTAAAGATTTCGATAACAACTCAATGGGGTCCTAGGCCTGCAAGGGCACGTCACAAGTCTTCAAATAATTCAATGCCCCAGAAGATTGGCTAAGTTTAGGGACTGTGGTTTTGACTGAGAATTAGCTGCCCTTGACCTCTCAGGGCCCCGGTTATAAAAGGGGATTGAAATTGATTTTCAATTGTTTCCAGTCAATGGCGCTTTGCAATTTTAGTAATAAAAATAAAACATTCAATGGAGTGAGCGCTTGTTTACTTGTTAAACTGAAGTTAGAATGTTGCTTTATTTGTAACTAGCAGATGCCCGCGGCTTTGCCTGCGTGGATGTCGCTTATTATATACTAAAACCTTCCTCTTCAATTACTCTATCTATTAAAAAAATCCGCATCAAAATCCGTTGCGTAGTTTTAAAGATTTAAGCATACATAGGGATATAGGGATAGAGAAAGCGACTTTGTTTTATACTATGTAGTGATAAGCTGTGCCCCGCGATTTCACCCAAATTGTTTTAGATCCCGTAGGAATATCGGGATAAAAAGTATCTTATGTCCTAGCCAAGGTCATGGTTTACAAATCACATGTACCTAATTATATAATTGATGTATACCAAATACTGTAAAACATTTTTTTTTAAAGAGTATCGGTGGAGTTTCTTTCCCATTCTTCTCCATACGAAAACTACCTTTTGGAAGGGGCAACTAGAATCAGTTCTATTTCTATTTCTATGTATTTGACGTTCAAAAGTGCCTTTAATGTGCCTACTTGAAATAAATTATTTGACTTTGACTTTGACCCATTTGTTAAATTTTATCCAAATCCGTTCAGCCGTTTTAGCGTGAACGCGTAACAAACAAACATATTAACGAACAAACTCAGTTTCGCATTTATAATATTAAGTTAGGATAACTAGCTGTGCTAGAAATAAGACAGAGGCAATTTCATAATCAGTCTACAATTTTCCCACTGCTGGGACACAGGCCTCATCTTCGAGAGGGAGTGGGTTGTGACCTACCACGCGGGTCACAGTGCGGGTTGGTAGATGTCACATGTCTTCGATATTTTTTGGTTGTAGGAAATGCCGGTTTCCTCACAAGGTTTTATTTACCTTCACCGTTTTGAGAGCAGTGGTGATGAAATTATTCAGACAAAGTAAAGCGCCTGATTGGGTTCGAATCCATGACTTACAACTCATAAGCCGGGGGCATTACCCAGTGGTAATGGCCCCGACTTACGAGTTGTAAGTCAAGCCCAGTGGCTACCACTGCTCTGCGCCCGCGTGATATCTTTATAAATATCATTATCAATGCTGCTATTGACAGCTTGATATTGCTAATTGCTTACGTATAAAACACCAGGTAAGCCTTAATTTAAGTGTTCTATTCTTTAAATAACTTGGTGCTAAATAAGTGACAGAGGCGATTTGCAGCTGCCAATCTCTAGTTCACGTCATAAATTCATGTTCTGAGGAACTTGTTTGGAAAGAGGTGTATAAAGTACCATTTCCTCAGATACAAAGACGTTCAGAAAAGACATAATTATGAAGAGATCTATACAAAATAGATCCCTCTCGTTCGTTGGGAGGAGTTGGCCACGGATAAAACTATTCGGAGGCGTCTGGAAAAACGAAAATATGTTTATGACTCTGCATACCAGCGGAAGAGAGATCAAGACAGCAGGCGATGACCTGAAGAGTAAACCACCCTCCAATATACAATACCATTACCAGAATCACATTCTAACGTGTCCGAATCTGTACACATACCTTGATAGTCAGGATGTTACATTAGCCACATCAGAGCACGCGCACGTAACATAAAGTCCTCGGAAACAAAAATAGCCACCGTAGCCGAAATCGGCATGGGATGTATATCCTTTGTTTCTTTTTAAATACATATTGCTTACATTTTTAAATATTTTCATTATAATAACATTTAAATGTATTATTATTATAGTACCATTTTTAAAAACATTTCGATAGTCAATTGATTCAGGCGTGACTTTGCGGAAATCCATTACAAAATACAAGTCGTGTTTGGGCTGGCGACTGGTCAATCGTCATCCTGAGGATGCCTCGTTTACAGGTGAAACACGTATCGATTTCTTACGGGGTTTTTTATGACTCTTGAGGAATAGTTATGCGGTTACTAAATATATCTACGTTTATCGTATTTAACATTTCAATAGGTTTGTGAAGAGCCTCGTTGTCATAGAGGGCGAACTCACCAATTTAAATTCCGGGCTCAAATACCGCAGTAACCCTTTGACTGACATAAGGATTGATCCCGAATAGTAAGTACCGTTAACTACACACACACACACACATTTTCTAAGCTTTTTAATTTATTTTTTTATCTGCTGTAAGTATATTGTGTACATTTTAGTCTGTACTAAATAAATGTACATATTTTCTTCCTTTCACTAGACCAAGAAGGCACTATGTGCGCACTCCTTTGTCTACCCCCGAATTTAAACAACAAAAAAAAAGCGCGTCAACTTTATGCAATCGTTGATCAGACCCTACCCGGCTTATAAAGGGAACACGTTCAATCTTCCGTGATGTGTGAATAAACACAATGTTTGGACCTTCATCCTACTTTATAGAGCAAACAGTTGCTGCTTTACTATGATTTGTTTTGCTTCTCAAGATCCCTTTTTGAATTAGGGGCGCGAGAGTAAACAAGTTTGAGTAAGACTTTCGAGGTGACGTGCGCAGTTTTTTCGGAGATACATACATAGGTAGTAGTTTACCTGCGTAGGTACTAACGTGTTTATTTGTGACACCCTTTTTAGAGCTGTAAAAAATGGTCTTAAAGTCTGTTAAGTAATGGTTTTGTGGGCCAAAATAGAAAAGAACATGGAGGTTTAAAATGTAGGGGCGACAAAAGGAAACACACATTAAAAGCCTGGCGAAGATTTTGGCAAATATGCCAATGACCACCAGATGGAAATGATTGCTCAAAGGTTGACCGGTAGAAAATTAATTGTTTATCAAGTTGACAAACTACGTCAATTTGCGCATAAAGAATGACAGTATTGACACTTTGAATGTTAAAACTTTTTCCTTATTACCACAAAACCGTGTCTATCAGTTGTTTAGCCTAAATACCTTTTAAACACGTCATTTCTTTAAGGAGTTTGGCGTAAGACTGCCATTAGACACACGTTGAAGAAGTGTCTAAGTTTTTGTAGTACCTAACACCCATTACCATTATCTCATAGCGATTCGTTTGGCGCGCGCGTCTCCCGCGCATCATATTTGTTACTTATCGCTATTCGTTGCGGGGGCTGGGGTAAGTTTTGAATACCTACGGAGCTTGAAAAAACCCAGCCTTAAAGTAAATATGCAAATAAAAGCACCTGTAACATATAGACACGTTAGATATTCCTGTGTTAATTATTCAATTGAAAAATTTACAACACGGTCACTGACATGACATACTTTTACCCAAAAAATTAAAAACTTTTCACGCGATATTTCATCCTCACTTACTAAATAATTCAAAACGCCATCACATACATTGAAAAGAGCTTCATAACACACTGAATAACATAATTATTAATGATCCTTTCAAATATTACTAAAATATTATAAATTGACAAAAGCGTTGAGAACAATTTGCGAGCATCCCTAATGAAATTGTTAATAATTACGAAACTAGCATCGATAAATTAATATTTGCGGCGGATTGTGTTCATAAAGTATATTTAATACTATTGATTTAGTAGTATGTTTCGAAGTTCGGTGAATATTATAGAAGCAGGTAATGTAGATTTACGAGAGGACGTAGAGCGTACCAAATGAAATGTTATTTAGTTAATGATTTGTTAAAAATAAAGCTCGAGTCTTGAGGTGCTCGTGGCAAAGTAATAACAGCCGCACGGGACTATCCATCAGATTATGCTACGCTTGGCGGGGTTGGTCCGTGGATGGGTGACCATCTTTACATACCGAGACTCCTCCGTGCCTTGGAAAGCACGCTAAGCCGTTGGTACCGGCTGTCATTTGTGGATCTTTGACAGTCGTTACGGGCCGTCAGAAAGTCTGACAACCAGTCTTACCAAGGGGTATCGTATTACCAAATTACTGGAATAGGGAGGTCAGATAGGCGGTCGCTCCTTGTAAAATACTGGTATTCAGCTGCATCCAGTTAGACTGGAAGCTAACCCCAACTTAGTCGGCAAAAAGGGTAGTTAGATTGATTGATTTGTTAAATAGAAAAACAATATTTTCCTAGTTTTATGTTACAGTTAAAGTGAAAAAGTTAACGGTTAAAGTTAGGTTAAGTGGTGTTATTTTTTTTATGATACTACTAGGTGCGTCGCGTTGTTTCACCCGCATAAGTCACGATGCCGTAGGATTACCGGGATAAAAAGTATCCTATGTCCGATGTAAATTGACGAGGCCGGGGCGAGTCGTAATGTCAACGTTTTAGAACTACATTTCATACTAATTTTAACCCTTTAAAAAAATAAAGTCATTTTTAAAACATACATAAAAATAATTGACTTTGAATATATTCTCTCTTCTATCAATAAAAAATCAGTAAAAAATAAATCTTCTGAGTATTTGCCTACCTTTTTAGTAATAGAATTATTCGAAGTACTTGACTTATTGAACTTTTTCAGCCAGTCAGCTTTGCAAATTGATGGAGCTTGATAAATGGTACGTTATGTACGCGTATGTAAAAATATATCGCTTCTGTACTTTTTATTCACCGGTACTTTTACATTACTGTACCTATTTAGTACAAATTCATTACACAAGACCTCTATTCCGCTGGTAGGTAGTATGTATTATAGAACTTTAGGGGTATGAGGAACAGGGTGTAAAGTTCACTCATCCCTCATAGAAAAGGGAGGATCCTCCGACCAGACGAGTGTTGTGTCTGGCGGGCAACTGCCCAATGATTGATATTGGGTTTTTGTATATATGTCCACTGCACGGTAAACTCTAATTGCGCGATGCAGGATTTATGTGACGTCAGGATTTTTGTGTGACGTCAAGTCTTCGATGCGTAGTTCGCATGTGGCGATGTAGATACCGCCACATAACGATAGCCCAAACATCAAAAAAGGGTTTGGCAATTATTTTTAATGCAATCATTTTGATAAAAGTTTTTGGCCAGTGTGTGTTGCCAGTGATGACCTATGGCACTGACACGTGGTCGCTCACAATGGGCCTCTTTAGAAGGCTGTAAGTCACCCAAAGGGCAATGGAGAGGGCTATGCTTGGAGTTTCCCTGCGTGATCGAATCAGAAATGAAGAGATCCGTAGGAGAACCAAGGTAACTGACATAGCCCAAAGTACGTATTGCCAAACTTAAGTGGCAGTGGGCAGGGCAAATTGCTCGCGGAACAGATGGTAAATGGGGCCGAAAGGAGTGGAATGGAGTGGCGACCGCGTACCGGAAGACGTAGTGAAAGACGTAGCGTTGGAAGGCCCCACACAATGTGGACCGATGACCTGGTGAAGGCCGCGGAAATGCGCTGGATGCGAGAAGCACAGAACCGGCCTAAGTGGCGGTGCTTAGGCCTATGTCCATCAGTGGACGTCTTTCAGCTGAAATGATGATGATGACGATGAATCATTTTGAATTAGGTAATATAAAGGATATCTGCAAAAGGGAAGCTTACATCAGCCTGGTAGAAAAATTACCAAACCTTAAATTAACTTATGGTTCTTCTTTGACCATAATGTCTGGATCATGGGTAGGTACAGCTTGCCCAGACGTTCGCGATAATAATCCAATTTTCGAAAAAAAAAATATATCTAACCTAAGAAGAAAAGGTGTGGCCGTGCCTCGTAAATAAAATGGCTCTACCTACTCAAATTAATTGATATATATTAAGGACATAAAAATAAGTAACTAAAACCAACGTGGAACCACCTACGAACGTGTCATAGCAACAAAATTTACTTTTAGGTCTAAAAGTATAAATATTTATAAACTTTGGATATAATTAAATAATTTTGGTTGACCTTTTATCAGGTTTTTTTTTAAATATACCTCTTGTTGCTATGAACAAAATTATCTGTTACTGAGGATAATTTAATTATAAACAGGTACATATCACTGAAGGTTTCAATGAACACATTTTTGGATAACGTTAATGAATTATTTATAAATATTGCCGGGATATTCTTGTATCCAACCCAACAGAGCGAGTCATGTATGCATGTAACTACCTACATACTTTCGAAAGACATGAATTCACGAAGACCTGAAAAACTGCATTCTCACGGGAAACAATAATAGTGGCCACAGATATAGATAGACATAGATAACGCAAGAGCAACTACTTCGCGTGCCCAGCTTACGTACAAAAATCGTAAGCCGCCACTTTCGCGCTCAGTCTGCATCGGTGTGCCACGCTAGTCGGACGTCAGTTAAGAAATTTAAAATGGTGAATTGCTCCGTTATAAATTGTAAAAACTGTACAAATGCGAGGAGAAAAAATAAAGGAAATGTTTCCTTCCATCAGTAAGTCATTTGGTGATTAATATTATGCGTATTTAATACTAAAATCAATTATTTTTAATCTAATACCCTCTGTAATACCAAATTTGAGAAAAACATAGGTCATCAAACGTAAACTGCATATTCGTATTACATTGCGGCTTTTACTTGAAGCGGTTGATGCGACGTTTTGTTTCAACAAGTGATGAATATCGAAGCAAGTGATACTATCGTATATCGCATCGGTTTCGTAGTACAGGCGCTTTTATCATTTTTCTGTCAATTTTAGCGATTAGTGCTGTTCATCGTATGCAACATAAATCGATTCTCAAGAATCGATTTCGGAAACAGAGGAATGATATTTTATAGGTACTAATTATGTAGACAATTTTAATAAATAATCGTAACGTTAAGTGTTTTTTTTTAGTTCCCCACATGAACCCAATTTAAAAGAAAAATGGATTGAGGCGACGGGAAATAAAGATTGGTTCCCAACAAAGCATAGCACTATTTGTTCAATACATTTTGAGGAAGCATGCTTTGTTGAAGGGAAAAAACAACGAATTTTAACAATAGCAGCATATCCGACTATTGATGTACTGAAGATCACAACTGATGAAGTTAGTTAATTGATAAGTCTATGTCTCATTCCTCTGTCTATCTCATTACTCTGTCACAAAATCGATAAATTAATCGATTTAAACGATTCTTAATAATTATTTACTGTACACAATTACTCAATAAATAGTATTCGTACGGTAATTAAGAATTGAGAAATGGTATATACAAAGGCGATCTTTATTCAAAATTGAGATGTTAAGAAGGATAGAATCTTGTTGCTTTTGTAAACACTAGAACTAAGTTGAATATAAGGTATTTCAATCGAATATTCACGTATTTATAATGGTAAACTTACTCGAAATTTTGGCAAAGGTATCCAAAAACGACGTGTGACCGTCGACGGAACGCGCACGAGCACACAACCTTTCAATACGAAAATTTTCAGCGTACTACTGGCTGGGTGAGCGCTGGCGCTAGGCGGGGGATGGGGCAAGACGGGTGCCGCACGCGGCGCCGTCTTGGAATCGATTTTATTTTCCCATCACTAAATAGTGCTTGTGACGTCATAGTAGGTAGTCAAAAAATGGCACGCTTGGTTTTCATACAGATCGTGATACTTGCGTTATCTATGTCTATCTATATCTGTGATAGTGGCTATTATATACAAACACAAGTCCAACACAATACAAAATGGTCGACAGGCCCTTGATCTTCTGGTATTCAAATAAATCATCATCTAGTTTTTTTATAACGTTGACGACAGTAGCTGCAGGTTTAAATGGTAAGTATAATGAAATTTCCGTTTGTAGGTTTATTTATACACTCTTAAAATATAACAAAAAAAACTAGTTGAGGTAGATTTCCTATCTGTACTGTTGTAATGCGTTGTTTAATCTGTTACTATATATCCTGTACAAAAGTTTTGACATTAATGTGTAAAAAACTTAAATGTTATAAACAGCGGGCCTTAATCAAGCTCTAAAACAAAGCGAACTCACCCAAATCTTCATTTGTTGTTTCAGTCCAGCCAACTTGACAGATCACGTTGTCCAGAAACACTGCGAAAAGCAGCGCGCGCCACGCCACTTTCGCGCCAATTCCACCCGCCATCTTGCGTTCAATGGCGGACTGTCATTTTAACGTAATGTTCTACATTGTCTTTTATCACTCTATGAAGGTTTGTACCTGAAATGAAAATAAGTTTCATATTATTTCTCGTCTTCTACATATTTTTTAGACTGAAAGAAATAAGAAAGAAAGAAAATACGTTTATTTAACATAATATTATTTTACATTTATTTTTGTGTTATTGGGGTTTTCCACAAGAAACTCAGTAGCAGCCTGGAGACTGGATTTGTGCCCGGTTGATGGCAATAGGCCCGCACCCTATTACATGGAACTTAAACATAACTGGTGAAGCGTGGGTGAACAATAGCTACAACTCTGCATCACCCTTCGGGGATTGCAGGCGCAATGTTATGTTAGGTTAGCACAGACTAAAACTGAATGCTGTTCTGTCACTCAGACTGCTGCACTGAGGCCTCAGACAAAATGACATTCTATCAGCGATAAAGATGATGGAAAAGGCAAATGTATAGGACTGACTTAAGCTATCGAAAAGCTTATGTCAATCCTGTTGAAAGTCGTTGGAGAAATACGCTTTCGAAGCGATTGTCACTTGTCTAGGCCCTCTGGTCTGACTTTGGTGAATATCCCAGGATGAAAGGAAGCTATGACTGTTTTGAGACAGTTTAATCAAAATTGGTTCTATACTTTAATTATAGGTATGAAGCGGAGAAGGTTTCCCTTTAAAATAGTGTGGATGTCACTGTAAACCGCTTCTTCCAAGTTGGTCGCAGTAACTTGGCTATTTAGTATTTGCGCAAGGTGCATTCGTCGCATGCAAGTTTGATACCAGTCTACAGATTATTCCGTAAAAATTTTAACGTGAAAATATAGGTAAAGTGAGCTTGAAGTGACCATCAATACATAGTGTCAATTCTTAGCATCTACAGGGTGTTAGGTTAAACACCGTTATCCTTGCAACCAGTGGTTTGGTTTCATTTATAGAACGTAAAATCAATGGAAAATTACAACTTTTTTTTGAATTTTTTTAGATCTAAATTTTACCACAAGAGACGCAAGTTCGTTGCCCTAGCGCATAGGGCAACGAACTTGCGTCTCAACACGGGCGGGGGTTATGGGATGTGACCTGACCGGCAGCGAGCGCGATCCCTCCCTTAGTCAGTCAGCTGTTTCGCTAGCAAGCACGGTATCAGATAGAAACTTTTTGAAATCTTTTAATGAAAATAACGTTTTTTTTTTTGTTGTGTTCGGTCATTTATTTTATATTTATGTCAACTACCCATGGTTTGAATGACAAGAGTGTTTACCCTTACATCCTGTATACATACAGTGACATGAATAAGCAATATAATCTATTTAATTTATTTTAACAGTTCAAAGAATCTAAATATTCCTGTTTAAGAAATGTTCACAAACATAAATAATGCAAATGAAACTTAATTACTGAGTCAAATACTGCCGTAGCCTTTCTAGTCATACATACTTATTAGAGCTTTAAAAGTTTAAACACAATTTCGACAAAAAAAAACTTTCTAAGTAATTAAGTTGTTTAAAAGGGTCTAGTAAACAGTAAACAAGAGTTAAGTTCAGAAATACTAAATGAGAACTAATTACAAACTTTTAATATTATAGACCAATTAAGCTTAAAAAACCTAAGACAAAAGAGAGTAGTGGTGGCCCATTGGTAACGGGTCCGACTTACACAGTTGTGGGTTATAGGTTCGAACCCACACAGGTGCTTTACTTTGTGTAAATAATTTCATCACCACTGGTCTCAAAACGGCGAAGAAAAACATCGTGAGGAAACTGGCATGTACTAGAACCAAAAATTAGATGATAATTATTATGTGACATCCACCAACCCACACTGGGCCCGTGGTAGATTACGGCCGACGTCCTCTTACCAAGAGGAGGCCTGTGTCCCAGCAGTGGGAACATTATAGGCTGACTATGCAGTGTAATTCAACTCCTTAAATCAGAACTCAGCTATGTTACTTCCTGCCAGGGTTGCGGGAAGGGATACCGGGACCTTGGCAACAGGCAACTGAAGGAACACGGGTGGGTTTTAGTCAGCAAAAGTCTGACACACCCTCCCGCTTCGCCCATAGCGGGAGAAGTCATTTGAGGATTACCCAACGTCAAAAAAAAAAGCTATGTTACTTGGAAGTCACGGCCGTTACCACTGGGCAACCAACGGTCTACAAGTTCTACTCGAATCAAGTCTCGTGCAAACTGGCGCGATATCGCGGGTGCGACATGCAGCGCAACCATTGTCGCGCCCGCGATATCGCGCCTGTTTGTGGGAGCGTTCTCCCGATACAATTATCAACTTTAGAGTTTAGTCCTGAGTACAAAACTCACGAAACTACAACCTTGGTGAAATCGACATCGAGTTTCTTCGACATCACTGAATAATGATCTTTTAAACCCCAGTCATTCACACTGATGTTGTGTGATTAAATCAGGTCAAAACCAACCTATGAACTTGAACGCCTAAATGTAACTTAACATGGAGGCCACAGGTAAAGGTTAATACGGTCATAAAATTAAAAATAACGTGCCCTTGGCCCACCGTGTTATAATAATTTGTTGGCTAGAAACAAAGGGTAAATTAAAATGTTTTGGCGTGATTTCTAGTGTCAAAGTTAGTACTATGGTTTAGTGGGGGCTAGTAATACTTTTTTATTGCTTGTATCATCAATCTGCCTAGCCTTTTCCCAACTATGTTGGGGTCGGCTTCCAGTCTAACCGGATGCAGCTGAATACCAGTATTTTACATGATCAAAATCAAAATCAAAATATTTTATATCACATAAACCTACATGGGCACTTATGAAACGTCAGAAGCTAGTTGCACGGTTCCAATTGATCGTTTTCTATGGAGAAGAGCCGGCAAGAAACTCCAATGGAAAAAGATACCCATACCTAATCATATCCATATCCATACCCAACCCGAAAAATTATAAACTTCACAAGAGCGTACCGCCTCGAGGCGAGGCCATTACATAAAATAACTCCTCCATAATCAAATTTACTCAATTTTATAACATAACAATGTTTTCATCGTAATTTTCTCGAAAATACAATGTGTAATAACAACGTTGTCAAAACTAAAACACCCTTCTAACATGAAATCAAGATACGATCTCGTATTTAAACCAGCCCTGACTTGACCTAATGGTAAGACTAAGGGGCTAAAGCTCTCTGTCCATTGGAGCGAAGAGAAAAAAACGAAGCGGAGACGAGAAAAGTGGAACGGAGACGAGAAAAGCGGAGCGGAAACGAGAAAGCGGAGCATAGACGAGAAAAGCGGAGCGGAAACGAGAAAAGCGGAGCGGAGACGAGAAAAGCGGGGCTAAAACAAGAAGAGAAAAGTGAATCGGTGAGGAGCGGAGAGAATCAGAAAAGTGCAGAACAAGGCAACCATTAACCAATAGAATTCGAAGAAATTCTCTTTTCCGCGCCCCTCTGCTTCGGATGACAGGGATACTCCTTAGGGCGCGGATCTAGGTTTACCCACAATAGGATCCAAATCTTTCTATCTCAATTTCGATGTTTGTTGGTTCGCATTAAAAGTTCTTTTTCATACAGCTTTTTTGACGGCTTCAAGCGAAACCGAAAACGAACCGAGCTCGAAAACGCTCGGTTCGGTAAAACCGAGCTTTATGGACAAATACCTAAGCAGCCTAAGGTGCAGGAAGACATGGCGAATATAGCTTCGAAGCACAGAAAATGAGCGGATATAGCTTGGCTTACTTCTGCAGTTGAAATTTATACAACTAAACTCGACTCCTCTGTAACTGTGTACACTGAAACGGAACTGACTCGAAGCTTAAATATGGAGTTTTATCTTCTACTTAATTATAATCTTAAATTCATTTTCTGACAGACAACGCACAGCCTTTAATGCTGGGTCTAGACCAAAGAAAGAGAAAAAGAAACAGAAAGAGGGGTAAATTTTGCACTAGAGTTCCTAATTTAACAAAAGTGAGCACTAAGGAAGAATTTTGGATTTATACCCTAAAAAGGGTAAGTAGGGGATGGAAGTTTGTATGGAATTTTCTCGTTTTTCAATCTGCCTAGCCTTTTCCCAACTATGTTGGGGTCGGCTTCCAGTCTAATCGGATGCAGCTGAATACCAGTATTTTACATGGAGCGACTGCCTATCTGACCTCCACAATCTAGTTAGTGGCGACCAGTAACGACTGTCAAAGATACACGAATGACAGCCGGGACCAACGGCTTAACGTGCTTTCCGACCCACGGAGGAGTCTCGGTATGTAATGGTCACCCATCCAGGGACCAACTCCAGCAAGTGTAGCTTATGGATCGATCCGTGCGGATGTTATAACTTAGCCACGAGCTCCTCTCTGACCTCCTCACGGAAGTTCGTCGTTTTTGTCGATGAGAAATACCATCGGGGACACGGCTTCGTTAGTAACGTTTTCCTAGCTCGGCACCTCTCCGCCTCAATGGGAATGCAGCCTTACAACGTAATATAAAATAAGTTTTATTAAGAAACTCAATCAGTTATGCGACTTTCGTAAGTAACATAATTTTAGAACATAACTTTGTTCCTAAATAAGTTACTTGAATAAGTCAAGGTCAGAAGTTAATCGAATACGCCGTAGGTAACACTGAACAGTTAAACTATTCGATAGCGTTGTTGAATTACTTTGTAAAACTTCACAGACATGATGAATATCGACATCTAAACATGATAAAATGATGATGGAGTAGTTTTGTGGTAATTAACAAGAAAATCTGACTTCGTACAAAAAAAGCGTTTCACAATTTGTACAAATGTTGGACATTAGCTTATTTTCCAATCTTTAAAAACGCACTGGCAAAAAAGTTTTACATCCAACATGGCGATAGGTACTGCCATTCTTTTGTGCACACTAAAACCAGGGGGCTAAGTCTACTTATTTACAAACGTGTCAGTGGTCTCACAATGATCAGTTTTTGACAGATACGCCATACAAAATCTGTCAAAAACTCATCATTGTGAGACCATTGACACGTTTGTAAATTAGTAGACTTGGCCCCCTGGTGGTTTTAAGTGTAGAAGAGATCTGAAGGAATATGTTGAGGCTGGCTTTAATTTTATTCTTATTATTCATAAATAATATTTACCTATGAAATTGCTGTTCTGCAGTACTGGCCATTTCAAGTCAAAATAATTTTTGTTTGGCTAAGAATTCTAATTTCAAATTTATTTTATTTTAAGAACATGGAATTCTTTTTTCAAAAGAAGTCATTTGTTTAATGATTAGTGTTACATTTTCATCACATTTCAATCTTTTTCGTCATCATGGATACGTTAAAAATTCGAGTAATTATGGAATATGAGTACCGTCGTGGCAACAACGCGGCACAAGCGGCACGCAACATCAACGACGTTTACGGAGCTAACACTACAAACCAACGCACCACCTGTTATTGGTTTGCTCGCTTCCGTTCTGGAAATTTCGACCTGAAAAATGAACCTCGCGGTCGTCCGAAGACTTTGATCGACAAGGACGAATTAAAGGCGATTGTGGAAGCTGATGATACACAATCTACGGCTGAATTAGCAGCAGCTTTCGACGTTAGCGTCAAAACAATATTGGTCCATTTGCGTCAAATTGGCAAGGTAAAAAAGCTTGACAAATGGGTGTCCCACGAACTCAATGATCGCCAGCGCGAAATACGCGTCGAGGCGTGCCTTGCACTGCTCAACAGACACACAAATGAAGGAATTTTGAACCGCATTGTTACCTGCGATTTAAAATGGATTCTGTTTGATAACCGCAAGCGCTCAGCAAGTAGGTTGGATCCTGGTTCAGTACCTAAACAATGCCCTAAACGAAAACTTACCCCTAGAAAAGTGATGGTCACTGTTTGGTGGTCTAGCGCGGGTGTGATTCAACACAGCTTCTTACCAAACGGGGTGAGCATTACTGCAGATGTGTACTGTGAAGAACTGAACACAATGATGGAGAAGCTGGCACATCTCCAACCAGCATTGGTCAATCGCTCGTCTCCGCTGCTCCTGCACGACAACGCGCGACCTCGTACTGCATAGCAGACGGTCTCCAAGTTGCAAGAACTGGGGTTGGAAGGTCTCCGTCATCCGCCCTACTCACCAGACCTTGCGCCTACAGAAAACTACTTTTGCCAGTATTTGGATAACTTCTTGGCGGGAAAAAAATTCAATACCCGAGAGGCAGTACAAAATGCCTTTGAAGAATTTGTTGCCTCCCGTCCAGCTGATTTCTTTAAGAAGGGCATCAATAAACTGCCACTGCGTTGGCAAAGATGCATTGATTGCATGGGTGATTACTTAGATTAATACAAATAAAAAATACATGAAAAAAATTCGTTTAAATTTTTTCATACAAAACGGCAATTTCATAGGTAAAGACCTAAATATACCTAAGTGACTTTATGAAATAAATGAAAATATAATATAGTCCTCCAGACCGTATTTCGGCTATGGCGGCCAATTTTAACGGAGACTAGCCTTCGGCGCGGGAGATATTATAGGATAATAATAATATGTATTGTATAGTTGAACAAGCTATTTGGTATACAGGCCAAATAATATATATTCATTTTCCACTACACTGCCAAAGTTCTTTTTGATTGTGTGTGTAATTTAACTGTTTGAGCTTATGGCTGAGGAGAGAGACGTAAAATGATTGTTGACTACTGAAAACACTCACAAAATTGTTTAAAGTAGTTGCAAGTTATCTGCCTGTATACCAAATAGCTTGTTCGACTGTACAGTCACGGACTTTAATTGATGAGCCACCTTCAAACTTTTCAATTTTGCAGTTTCATACATTCACGAGACTACACGATTAAACACGAACTCAAATCGCACGCTCGTAAACAAGATGACAAATAAATTACTTTTAATCAGAAATAGTCTTATCCATAGAGGTTGTCTAATAAGTTCTCAATGATAAAAAATTAAAAATAAATACAATGTTGCATTAAGATTGTCAAATCTATTTGATACCGACCTCCTTTGAATCATAGCTCATTAACTCGTTATTTCTGAAAACTTAACTGAAGACAGTGACAGTTGAAATATCAATGTCAGAGACGTTACTTTCGAACTTGTCGAAATGACTATCATTATTTCTCCGTACGCTAACGTTACTATCGCAACAGTAACCTAGCATTGATTGTTTATTGTTGCTAGGTTACTGTTGCTAGACCTGCAATTGGTTGACTTTGGGCAGTCACTCTGCTGTCAAGTTTGTAGTTCTGGCTCTCAGGTTAGCAAACCGGTAAAGATATGAAATATAATTTTCTTCTTCTAATACGAAGACATATGACTTTGCATTACACGGCTAAAATACGAACAGTGCCAGGTGGCTCATCAATTAAATTCCGTGACTGTACATACATAAACTCACGCCTTCTTACCATTGGGCATCTATGTAGAAACTACAGAACGCCACCTGCAACGATCCTTACATACCTACTCCTTTTGCGTCGTTTACATTCATACCTAAACATACATCTGTACGGTGCATACGTTATACACGCACGCCCGTTCCGAGTACTACGCATCTGACTTTTCTGAAAAACATCAAATAAGGTCACTATAATGTCCTTTTAGGGCGCCACTTTTTATATTTTTTAAGGTGTTCCCGCTCTGGACGGAGCGGGAGGGCGTGTCAGACTTTTACTGACTAAGACCCACCCGTGTTCCTTCAGTTGCCTGTTGCCAAGGGCCCCGGTATGCCTTTCGGACTTTTCCGCAACCCTGGCAGGCATCGGTCCTAGCGGACCCCGTCAATTGTGCTGACATGTCTTTGTGGCGCGCGTGGAACACAACGCGCCGTCGCGACCCGCGCCTGGTTCTAATCGGACGGCAGGGCGTCCTGGCGTCCTCCTGGCGGTTCCTCTCACATCTCCTTATATTATTCTTATTTTATTATCTTATTCTTATTATTTATTTTATGTCCGTAGATGTGTCCGTGGCATCACAGTGGGCCCTATCAGAATATCAGCGCTGCGGTATTTGTTTACTATTTCTCAAATACCGTAGCATTATGCTGAGATAGGAGCCTTTTTGGCATCGCACAGGTTTTCTTTTCCTGTTTCACGTTGTTTTAATTTATTCTATTACTTGTTTTACTGATTTTATAGATTTAATGTTTGTTTCTATTGTTATATTTCCTGTGCGTGTTCCAAATAAAATATTTTTCTTTCTTTCTTTCTTTCTTTCTTTCTATCTGCCTTGTTAATACATTTTCAATTTTTGTCACTACGTCTTCAAATAACTCAATCACATCATTTGTTTTGTTTTCAATTATCGTTTTATATTAACAGGACAAGTACTTCATTAAATAAGTTAATAGTCGTTGAGCTCCTTAAGTTCTGAGTTGAACTACACGATGACTGACAAATGCGTGCACTGACTGGACAGGTCCACTCAATCTGTGTTGTTATTTCCTCAAAAGATCATTTTAGACACCAATCTACATGGTCTTCACGTAATCTGACCAAGAATATGTCTGGACTTTAAAAGAGACTGTGACCTCTGCGTTTGTTTTGGCCTTTCTTCTTAGAGCCGAGCTCATCTAGTTTAAAAAAAATATGTTATTGACGTGTAAAAGTGTTTGTACAAACCTACTTACAGAAATAAATCATTTATCATTTAATAATTATGCTTTCTCCAAGAAAAAGATTACAAAATCATACACATAACCATATGGAACTCTCGAAATGACTAAAGTTAACATCACCTTATAATTACGCATCCCGAGTCACACAGAAAGATAAGTCATCCGAATTAAACCCAGCAGTCACCTTCTTAGAAAATTACAAACGAACAAACATTTAAGTAATCAAAAATTAAGTTTGTGACGTCAGAAGTCAGGTACCAGAAGTTTAATTAATGGTACACAAGTTGAAATAACTTTTGAGTTGCGTACCTACTTGTAAACAGATTATTTTAGTAGCATAAAAAGGTCGTGAAACGTCGTCCGGAACACGCTATGAGCGATGAGATTCTGACTATTTTTAACCGACTTTTTCAAAAAGGAGGAGGTTCTCAATTCGCCTGTATGTTTTTTTTTGTGTGTTTATGTTACGCGATTACTCCGCCAAGTATGAATCGATTTTGATGTTTTTGTTTTTTTTTTTGGTAGTTCATGGTGGTGGTTCGTGGTCCCATATAAATTTTATTTACTTTGCTTGCGTAGTTTTTGAGTTAGCTTCAATATTTTTCCCACTTAGTTTATCTAGACGATATCTTCATTTTCTCCTTCACTGTTATTTACATAGCAGGTAATGGTAATTTGTGTGGGGAAGGTACCACATCTAAAAAGTGAAAAATAAAAACTTTTTACAAAAAAAAAAAGACTTCCAAAAAAACACAAAAAAGTGAAAAATTACTAATTTCGGAAGTCGGTGGCAAAAAACGAAAATTGAAAGGTAAAGATACCGACTTCCGAAATTAGTAATTTTTCATTTTTTTTGTGTTTTCTTGGAAGTCGGTTTTTTTTTGTAATTATTTTATTTTATCTTTAGAGTCCGCTCAGCCTACAGGAAAATGAAATCCCACCATAACATTTCATGTAAACTAGTTCAACAAGATATAAACGATATCGCTGTCGGACTCGGTAGCGATACTGGTCCAAAGTGACTAATGAGAAGGCGGACCTGACGCTCTGGACAAAGTGACGTTCTATCAGCGAGAACGATTATGGAAAAGGCAAAAATGTATAGGACCGATATAAGCTATCGAAAAGCTTACGTCAATCTTGTTGAAAGTCGTTGTAGAAATACGAAACGCTTTCGAAGCGATTGTCACTAGTCTAGACCCTCTGTATCACTACCGACCGCGACAACGACATCGCTTAGGAATATCTGAATAGGCCTAGTCAGGAAGCCGGGACGGTCCATCTGAGGAAGAATAATTGCCATATCTCAAATTAAAGCCCACTGTTATGCGGGCCACAGACGTTCAAGTAATTTGATCAAACAGCCTGGTTCAAACAATTTGATCAAATAGAAATACGAAAATTCATATTTGTTCATTCCATTTGACAACTCATTTTAATCAATATTTTCCCACACACGTTCATGCCAATTTGATAAAACTGTTTGAACCCGCCTGTTTGATCAAATTACTTGAACGTCTATGGCCCGCGATAAAGATAGCAATACACCAAAGCAACTAAATCAACAATAATGTTCAACACTATCCAAGTCTAAACAGGCTAACGCGAAAATCAATATAAAAAACACATTTACAAAGCACCAACTTTTTCTGCACCGACGTGCACTATCAACCCCTTTAACTACAACCGAAGAGAACCACTAACAAATGAATCCATTATACACTGTCGTGCATAAAAACCGAGCCACAAACAGCGAAGTGAGCTGTAAAAACAGTTGACCCGTTTTCATAGATTTTTGCGACGGCCCATTCATGGTCAGATTAACTAGGGTAACATACCCCGCAATGTATGTTAATGCCCCCTATCACTGTCGGACAGCGAAGTGTTATTTGCATTGTATCGAATACGCCGGGGGAATCTGGGGGAGTAAGGGTGTGGTGTCACTGATAGCGGGGTAAAAGCGGATGAAAGCGGGGATTTTTTGCTGGGTGAATAAATAGAGAGGGGTTTTTGAAAGTATCGGGTGTATTTTTGCAATGAAAAATTGGGTCGGGTGAAGTGTGACGTTCCAATTGTTTATCATGAAGACTTCCTGCAAAACAAAATGTTAATTTCTTCACTGATACTGTACTGTAAAGCGACGGGTAAAAAAGTTTCGTCCATTTTTGTTAAAAAATGGACAAAACTTTTGTTACATTATTCAATCAAAGATTATTTTTTTAAGGTGATTTTACTTCATTCATTCATTTCACTAGGTCATTACTACTTTCTATTAGTTTTTTACTACTTTCATTTACACTAGGTCAGTTTGATTAGGTACTTTCATTATTACAAATTGCAGCATTCAGTGTCTTCTGGGCATGTTTCCGGATGACAGTGACAAGTAATTTGACGCTAGTGTCCTTTTGTTTTTATATTAATTTCTACAGTTAGTGATTTAATTTAGTTCCTAGTGTAAATAGTTCATTGTGTTAAATATATTGTATATAAGCATTTGAATGTACCTATATTAAAAATAAAACATTGACTACAAATTGGTTTTACTATAACAAAAACTTACAACAACTATGCACTCCATAGTTTTCCTACGACACTATTTATGATCCATCGTAAAATATAGATTGTGTCAGCAGGAACAGTTTCAGCTTATAAGCTGCCATAAAACATTTGATTGGAGCCCATAAACTCATAAACTGACGTTAACTTCAACACGTGAACATGCCAGTACCTTTTTTTACATCTTTATGGGATTATCGTGATATTTTAAAGCAAAAAATGTCTAAATAAAATCTATTAAAGCGAGGTAATCTTAAAATTTACGAAGCCGCTTGTAGAGAAGACTGGAAAGTACTTTTTTTACTACAAGTACTTTTCAGTTTTCTACACTCCTTTGAAAGCTCAAAATTTTTGTCTGATAAATCTATACTAATATTATAAATTCGAAAGTAACTCTGTCTGTCTGTTTGTCTGTATGTTACCTTTTCACGCCTAAACCACTGAACGGATTGCGATAAAATTTGGCAAGGAGATAGATGGCATCCCGGGGAAGGACATAGGCTACTTTTTATCGTCATACCACGCGGACGAAGCCGCGGGCGGAAGCTATTCAACAACATAAGCTTTGCTTTGCATTTATTATTCTATCGCCAAGGTCAGGTAGGTATTCAACTGTAAAGGGCCAACGCGACAATCAATATAAAAAATAAGCATTTTATTTCGTTTTTCTACAAAAATAATAAACAATATTGTCTAATGATTAGAATTTCCATTGTTGAAGTTCCAATGTTGAATTTCCATGGAAAGAGAAAATGGAGTTCAATGGAGAGACTGGAGATGGAATGGATGGGATTTCAAAAATGTTGTAACGCTAAACAATTAATCAAATAGTGTACTCTTATTTTTTAACAAGTAGCGGGAAATTTTTCTTTCTCCTTTTTGCGTGGATGTGACACATATTATCTCCCAACTTTTTCTTTTTTTGCGTCATGTGTACCATATATTATTTCTTTCTTTTTAACTTCGAAATGTACAGACGCCAGCACATCAAGCTACCTGAAACTGTCAAACTTTCCCAATCTAAGTCAAATAATTTATTTCAAGTGGGCACATTAAAGGCACTATGAACGTCAACCTTGTTGACGTTCAAAGTGCCTAATGCTTAATGTTGTTAAAAAGTTCTTAATGTGAATTAAAAAAGACCTAATGCTTTAGCAATAAAATTTAAAATCTACTAAAGAAAGACAGATTGTAGTAGCTTGATGTGCTGGCGAATTTACCATAACGCTCAACTACTTTTACATATTCTTACGTCAAATTATTAATCGCCGCTCCCCGCTCACAGTGACACCCCAGTCTTATCGGGCAATCCTTTATGAGTCCATTCGTCCGGGTTAGTTCCACTTTTGCATATATGCGGTTTTTCTTTCCATATTTATGGTCATCACAAGTTTGTGTGTGATAGCGTTCATCTCGCTTTGTGTACGGCAATGCCTTTTTTAGTTTCCAGGTCAACTTTTCGGTACAATTCGCTTTTTGTGTGGTTAAAAGATGTTTTCGGGTGTGAATAAGTGAATGTTTGATTTGGATGAGATGTAGGGGCTATGTTGAGGTAGAATGCGTTTCCAACCGTGTATTTTAAGGGATTTGTACGTCCAAATAAAAAAAAACATGGGATCACTCGTGTGTCTGTCTATCTGTCCGTTTGTCACAGGCAATTTGCTCCGAATCTACTGGACTGAATAAGTTAAACGGTAGGTACACATATTATCAATTTCTGTGACCCAAACTCAGACGATTCACTGAAAACTAGCTTTTGGAAGGGGCAACTAAAATCAATTCTATTTCTTTGTATTTGACGTCCAAAAGTGCCTTTTATGTGCCTACTAAACTTTAATTAATTATTTCAATAAAATATACAATCTAACACTAAACAATTTTCTAACTAATATTAAATAAAAGTAACTGTACAAATAAACAACTAATATCTAAAATATGGCGTCGAAAAATTCCTCCGCATCGCTGTCGGCTGGTAGTATACCCAAGAGACTGGCGGCATTGCCACGTTGAATGGCAATGCTTAGCCTCTGACCAAGGTAAAAGCCAGCCCTTGGGTCACGGGAAGTGTCAAACAGCCGTTTCGAGATTTCATTAAATAAACTATGAGCACTCGGACCCCACGCCCCTAGGGTTTCAACCCCAAACGGCTCGAAAATATAATTGCCTACAAGGCTATTATACTTTCGCCGCTTGAGGTTTTCCGCAGCCGCAGCGGCAGCGCCAGCACAGCACGCCGAGCCAGGAAGATGAGATGGCGCAAGAGTATCGACACACGTTGTGTCCCACACTAAAGGCCTACCCATCTTCCATGGAAATAAGGACATGCCGTCCGGTCTTTTGCCATCGTCGCGTGCCAAGCCATTGGGTTCTAATACAGCTGGAACGCCGACGGTGACAAGAGCTCGTCGGATGATGTCATTAATGTTAGCGTGACGTGCTAAGCGACCTGCACTTCGGCTGCAAGACAGGCCGTGGTGTCCGAGGCTGTTGACAACTTCGCCACAGTGACAGCGATGAGGAGAACAACATGGAGCTCCTAGTCGCAGGGAAGCAGCGATGCGGAACGTAGTGTCGTCGAACAAAGTTCCTAGGTAAATGTGCCTACTTGAAATAAACTATTTGACTTTGAACCACACAGATACACCCTGAGAGACTTTCGTTGTGTGGCTAAAACCAACTGTACATAAAATGGGGTAAGTCATTTGGAAATCAATAAATAATAAATAGCATAATCAGCCTATGTTTCCACTGCAGGGCTCTTCAATCACTCTATTTAAAAATAAATATGTACCAACCAATAATTCACAAGCAGTATCTTGTAGTACAAAGTAGCCAAAAGATCGTTGCAACTCCATTTGGCTAGCATGTGCATTATTAGTGTCGCCCCCGCCTGCTGCCAAATAACAGGCGCTCCCAAATGCTTCTTGAAACGCAATTTAGATAACTTTTGTGTTTATACTGAGCTAGGAATGTAAACGAAAAAAGGAATACTTTTCTTACAAATTAGTTGCCGACATAGCCTGCAGAGTAAGCAAGCTGAAGTGGCATTCAAGGACCGATCAAAATCAAAAGGCATTTATTCAAACTAGGCTGAGAATCAGCACCTTTCGAACAAAAAAATTACATAAGACAGTCCCCCAAAACGCCCACCCTTCATGGCCTCGATAGCCGATCAGACGAATCCTAGAGTGGAGACCGCGTATCGGCAAGCTTAAGGTGGACCGACGAGCTTAAAAAGTTGACTGGGACAGACAGGATGCGGAAGGCGGAGGACAGGGTGTTGTGGCGCAGTCTGGGAGAGGCCTATGTCCAGTAGTGGACTGCGAAAGGCTGAGTTGAAATGAGCGGTCTGTGAGTAATGGCGCCGTATGTTATCTCATAAGGGTAGGAACAAGCATTGATAGTCACCCAATCGCTCATTGCGTTGTCAATTCCAGAACAACTAGGTTAACTAACGATGTCTTTAATTCTGTAAGTTAGTTGTAGAAAATAAATTCAGTAAACAGAGAAAAAGGAAGATGAAAAATGTACGGATTTTTTTTTCCCAGACGAGCTCGTCAAAAGGCGCTCTACCTTACTAAGTTGTCGAAAAAAAGCAAGAAGACTCTATTAATGCACTAAAAGAACTCTGTGGCTCTTTTAGTGCATCTATACTCACTTATTTTGTAACTAAGCAGGTATACGCTGAATGCCGAATTAGTTAGGAACTTATAGTGTGTATAAACTTCTATTCCGATTGTAATTAGATTGGTGCTCGCAAGCGCTGTGCTGAACATGATGTCCTGGGTTCGATTCCCGGATCGGGCAAAGTGTTATTGGGTTATTCCATCTGGAATTTCTCGGTAGCAGCCTGAACTCTGAATTTGTGCCCGGGTGATGGCAATAGGCTCGCTCCATAACACATGGGAATCAAACATAACTGACGAAATGTATGTGTTGTATAGGTACACCTCTGTCTAACTCTTCGAGGTATACACGCCTGTATATTGTAATGTATATTATGTTATGTACAGCCGAATAAATTGAATTCTGACCCACCATAAGCTTATTTTCTTACAGACATTCAAATACAACTAGGTCGACATTCGCGTAAATATACAGTTCCTTGGTAACGAATTTGTCATCTGCCATCTTTGTTATTTTGACAGTTTCAAAAGATTTATCGTCAAAGTGGGTCATGATTCACTAAGCCTGACTGTACATACAACATCAGCATCCGACTTAACCCTTAATTACTCGCGCTAAAATACTTACATTATCAGTCGCGCGGGGTCTGACAGACCCTAATTTTTTATTACTAATATAACTCTGAATTCAAGTAAAATCTGAACCAAAAATAATAATAACAAAAAGAAAACTTGAATACTATTTTCTTTCTTATGAAAAATAAGTAAAGTAACTCATTGTATAATAATACCATTTCTTCCCTCAAATTCTTGCATGTAACAATCAGGTGCTCATTCAACACGTTGTGATGGCACACATGACACGAAGTTTTAGTTTTATTGTACTTCGCTCTCGACAAATGCCGTCGTAGAACGAAGCACAAAAAAACTAAAAAGTTGGCTGGGACAGACTGGATGCGGAAGGCGGAGGACAGGGTGTCGTGGCGCAGCCTGGGAGAGGCCTATGTCCAGCAGTGGTCTGCGATAGGCTGAATTGAAATGAGCGGTCTGTGAGTAATGGCGCCGTATGTAATCTCATAGAGGGATGGAACAAGCATTGTTAGTAACCCAATAGCTCATTGTTCAATTGTTCTTGGACAAATACAGCATCTCCCACCTCAACAAATTTTAGCCTGTTATATCACAAAAGCGTTGATTCCAGTGATGTTGAATATCTTAACTTACATGGAAATTTTAGTACCAAATTAGTCGCGTAGGGTTCATCGGACCCCAAATTCACTCTCCAGTCTAAACCAGACACAATGGCGACACGCCCGCTAGTGATATTTAAGGGTCAGTAATATTTGAGAAGCTATCAGAATGGAAAAAGCGCTAGACTTTAAAATCTCAGAAATATAAATGCTTAAATACCGACCGGGGTCTATCAGACCCCGCGCGAGTAATTAAGGGTTAACCACTATTTTTTTGAATAAAACAAAGATACAAAGTAAAATATAGATTTCAATTTTATTTTAAAACGAGACAAAAAACCAATGGTCGTTACACTCGGTAATTTTACAAAAATGACGATGAAAAACGTGTGTTGCCACATGTCATAAACATTTTTAAGGCACGTTAATGTTGCACACATAAAAACAATAAAAAATAACAAAAATATTGAATTTGATTCTAAATTATTATAGATTACTGCAATTAATTACATTTATCTATAATAATTCAGAATATCAAATATTTATTTTCACATTCAGTTGAACAACTACTAAGTACTCATAACCTAATTCTAAGAAAACTAGTTAATATTATCCAACTGAATGGCAGCGATTTATTTACGTTCTAGAAACTCGGCATTTGAATTGAAAACGTTTATATTCATATCCCTCTAAAGGAATCATACAAAAGACACAGCTTGTAATTTAATACGAATAGGAAGCTCAGGCACAGTATACATAAATAACAGTATTATATCTTCATAGAAAAAGACCACAACGACGCTTCGAAATCTCAGTGTATTTCAGTACCTACGCAACAGTATTGGTGCGTAGCAGTTATGGTGGAATCCCACGATCGGCAATATTGACAGACGGACACACATGGCAGACGACCCCAGACCGCCACGCACCGCGCACCGAGGAGTTTCCGATGTCTGCGATACCCCGCACGCACCCATGGTCCGTGTCGTCCGGGCTCGTCGGTGTCCGTCCCCAAAATCGCGGATCGTGGGATTCCGGTAACACGCATACGCGGAAGGTTCTACCGAGCGGCCGTAGGTAATTATTTTAAGGTCACTGCCGAGACATAATACTGTTACTTCATTTTGCTGTGGCTCAAGGAAAGCATCTAAGATTACTTGGTATACCGTTTCTCGGTACGTTACTGAGTAATCATCGTCATTTACACTTAGAGTTACATAGCATACCATCACGCCTTGTTTCACCGAAGGGTCGGGCAGCATGAGCATAATCAGCCTATAATATTCCCACTGCTGGGACACAGGCCTCCTCTCTGTGAGAGGGAGTGGGCCATAATCCAGTGCTCAGTGTGGGTTGGTAAATGTGACATGTATTCGAATCGGTTCTAGGACATGCCGGTTTCTTCACGATGTTTTCCTTCACCGTTTTGAGAGCAGTGGTGATGAAATAATTTACACAAAGTAAAGCGCCTGTCTGGGTTCGCACCTACGACCTGACAACTCGGTAAGTTGCGGCCGTTACCACTGGGCCGCCACTGCTCTCAAAAGCTCTCAAGCTGCTCTCAAGGGTTGGGCAGAGCTGTACCTAATAGTACACTCATATTTCGCCAGTTATGTTTAAGACAAGTCGCGGCCGTCTCACTGGTGTTGTATGGTGTGCGGCTAGTTGGCCATTGCGACCAAGTGCGCGATTCGTATCGTTTTCTGGTCGTTGCGACCACTGCTCGTGGTCGTGGCCGCCTTGTGCGCGAGACGCAGACGACAGATTGCAGACGGACACGCACGGCAGACGACTACAGACCGCCAACTTCCGATGTCTGCGATAACCCGCACATACACCTTCACACGGTCCGTCGTCCGGGCTCGTCGGTGTCCGTCTGCAAAAACGCGAATCGTGGGATTTTGGTATTAGACTTTAATTCATAACGTTGGAAATTAGAATTCGAAAAAAATATCTTGTATGGTGCTTGTAAAACTTACCCTGAAGGTAATCTTATCATTCCACAACTGTATATCTATCTATTCTATACATAATTATTATAAATTAAAGTCGTTTTTCGTGTTCGTCTTTATGCCTGCGTTGTTCTTCTAAACCACGCAACAGATTTTGATGAGGTTTTCACCATCGTTTAGAGAATTTATTCCAGAAGGTTTATGTGTATGATACGTTAATAATAGGTATTTACCTATGAAATTGCCGTTCTGCAGTACTGGCCATTTCAAATCAAAATAATTTTTGTTTGGCTAAGAATTCTAATTTCAAATTAATTTTATTTTAAAAACATGGAATTCTTTTTTCAAAAGAAGTCATTTGTTTAATGATTAGTGTTACATTTTCATCACATTTCAATCTTTTTCGTCATCATGGATACGTTAAAAATTCGAGTAATTATGGAATATGAGTACCGTCGTGGCAGCAACGCGGCACAAGCGGCACGCAACATCAACGACGTTTACGGAGCTAACACTACAAACCAACGCACTACCTGTTATTGGTTTGCTCGCTTCCGTTCTGGAAATTTCGACCTGAAAAATGAACCTCGCGGTCGTCCGAAGACTTTGGTCGACAATGACGAATTAAAGGCGATTGTGGAAGCTGATGATACACAATCTACGGCTGAATTAGCAGCAGCTTTCGACGTTAGCGTCAAAACAATATTGGTCCATTTGCGTCAAATTGGCAAGGTAAAAAAGCTTGACAAATGGGTGCCCCACGAACTCAATGATCGCCAGCGCGAAGTACGCGTCGAGGCGTGCCTTGCACTGCTCAACAGACACACAAATGAAGGAATTTTGAACCGCATTGTTACCTGCGATGAAAAATGGATTCTGTTTGATAACCGCAAGCGCTCAGCAAGTTGGTTGGATCCTGGTTCAGTACCTGAACAATGCTCTAAACGAAAACTTACCCCTAGAAAAGTGATGGTCACTGTTTGGTGGTCTAGCGCCGGTGTGATTCATCACAGCTTCTTACCAAACGGGGTGAGCATTACTGCAGATGTGTACTGTGAAGAACTGAACACAATGATGGAGAAGCTGGCACATCTCCAACCAGCATTGGTCAATCGCTCGTCTCCGCTGCTCCTGCACGACAACGCGCGACCTCATACTGCACAGCAGACGGTCTCCAAGTTGCAAGAACTGGGGTTGGAAGCTCTCCGTCATCCGCCCTACTCACCAGACCTTGCGCCTACAGACTACTACTTTTTCCAGAATTTGGATAACTTCTTGGCGGGAAAAAAATTCAATACCCGAGAGGCAGTACAAAATGCCTTTGAAGAATTTGTTGCCTCCCATCCAGCTGATTTCTTTAAGAAGGGCATCAATAAACTGCCACTGCGTTGGCAAAGATGCATTGATTGCATGGGTAATTACTTCGATTAATACAAATAAAAAATACATGAAAAAAATTCGTTTAAATTTTTTCATACAAAACGGCAATTTCATAGGTAAAGACTAATATTAAACTTACATATAACTAAGAAATCTCGATGTTTTGTCAAGTCCAAAAAACCGTGTGAAACAGAAGCGGATCGCTAGTGTTACATATAGTACACAAAAGGGTACATTGTGTACTACTAAGTACTTGTCAAGAATTCGCAATAAGAGTGTATTTGCGCGCTAAACTACAGGACACTACGTAATACCTACGTTAACGTGAAATACATGCAAATTGCTTGTTCCGGCGAATATACATACATGTGTACATGTGTGATATGTATGTGTTCATGTGTGATATGCATAAGTAGCGTTTCTATGAGTACAATGACATGACCCTTTCTGTAAGGACTTCATGATTGTTCCTTAATATACCTAGGTCTGATGATATAATGCTTAGATCTTTCAACTTCTTAATATCTATTATACGGCTATTTATTAATGTAATTAGTCATTATTTAACCGTGCTTTTGTATGTTGTGCAATGTCCTTTGTGTGCACCAAATAAACGTTTTATCTAACTATCTATCTATCTATATTTCCAACTTTGTTATTTTATTTTCCTAAAAAAGGCTGATGAGGCTAAAATATGGTTTAAGACTGAGCAGGATATAATATGTCTGCCTCAATCACCACTGAAGGAAAACATCAACATTGCGAGGCAACCTGAACTTATCTATACATACAAATAAATATAAATAATTGTAATATCGTCTTTCTTTCTTTCCTTTCAATTGGTTGTTTCCTATCGAGAATAGCCGGCAAGAAACTCCACGTTTTAGAAATACTTAATTGTCTTTTACAATGTTATCAAATTACAGTGTTGATAGGTATGGGAGGACAGTCCTTCCTTTCAACAAGTACCAGGTACTTAACAAAATAGAAAATGGTTAACAAATCTACAGTCTACTAGGCATACAACGTTCTCACATTCACGAAATAGAAAAGAATCTTTATAAAAGATAAATAATAAAGTCCAAAAATAATCAAAACTCAAGTACGCAATCAGCGTACATTCTAGACGTCTGAATTTGGAAATATTTCTATATTTAGGACAACGGGTATTAAATGGTAACGAAGTAATAAATAGAGCCAGGGAAATTAACTGTTTATCAAATTGACACACTGCATCAATTGCTGTGTTAAAGTCATTTCATATAACTGTCAAATAATGACACTTTTGATTTGAATCTGCTCAGCTGTTGATTGGCCTTTAGAAGGCCGTTAACAATTAAAATCCAATTAAATTAATTTTACATCGCCAAATAATAGTTAACAAAATTTAGACGGCTAAGAAGCAATTTAAAGTACTTAAAAAAAATGTTTAAAATATCCAACCGACTCGGGCTATTTAAACGCCATTTGGCACGCTTGGTTTGGTGACGTCACAGTTTATGTGTCACGTCAATGTCAAAAAAGGTATAATTCTGAAGTAATATGGTTTATAAAAAAAATACTTGACCCTTATTTGAATCACATGCATATTCCCTATTGGTCCCACGATTAAGTAATATCTTGATTTAAAATAGTGTCCTTGGAGTTTCATGCCCGTTCTACTCCATAGAGATCTACGTTTGTGAATGGGCAACTAGCTTCAACTTTCTGACTAACTGACCGACTCTTTGACAATTCAAAAGTGCCTGTAGTGGTTTAATTGAAATAAATGGTTTGAGTTTGAATTGACGTTAGTAGTAATTAATTTCCACAATTTTATGTACCTGTTATTTCATAGTAATAAAGCAACAAAGTATTTCGAACAACAATGTCAATCGACATAGATGGTTCTACGTGATAATTTTACCCGATGGATGCACGCGAGAAACAGACCACAACCCTTCGATTGACGTCGAACAATGTATTGATAGGCTCTTTCCACGCCACCATCGCTGCCTGGCTCTATTTGGAATAGCTTCTATGTATGCAATAGTGACAAAAAGCATACTTATTGCGATTCCTTTACTTTTATTTATCGTCCAAACCAGCTTTTTTATTGAAAACTTTCAATATTTGACATCAGTTAGATGATTTCTAAAGGGCGAAACGATCAATTGCAACTGTCAATTTTTACGTGATTGATACACATTGATAAACAGAATTATAATAACGACGAATAAGAAGTACAGGTCATCATCATCTGCCTAGCCTTTTCCCAACTATGTTGGGGTCGGCTTCCAGTCTAACCGTATGCAGCTGAATACCAGTATTTTACATGGAGCGACTGCCTATCTGACCTCCACAACCCAGTAACTGGGTAATACGATACCCCTTGGTTAGACTGGTTGTCAGACTTTTGTGCTTCTGGCGACTCGTAACGACTGTCAAAGATCCACAAATGACAGCCGGGACCAACGGCTTAACGTAATTTCCGAGGCAAGGAGGAGTCTCGATATGTGAAAATGGTCACCCATCCACGGACCAACCCCGGCAAGCGTAGCTTAACCTGATGTATCGACCCGAGCGGCTGTTATTACTTAGCCACGAGCTCCTCAATAAGAAGTACAGGTATATTAAAATAATCTAAAATATTGAAGTACGTTTTTTTTTGCAGCTAAATTATTACTGGAATAATAGTTATGTGAAATGTTAGTATCTCCTGATTTTGATTACATATAAGTTAAAACTTGTTCCGACAATAACAACTTAATGATCTCCTGAAACAGGGCTTCCTCTCTTTGAACCTCTTGCTGTGCCCTACAGGGTCCATAATGATCTAAATTATTATAGTTACCACCTAAGTACACATTATGGTAAAGCAAGTATTGATGCGCAAAATGGTCGTCTACAAAATGCAATTGAAGCGATTGTCAATATTACTACAATAACCTATTGATTGCTTGATACAATTCCAAGGGTTACTTTGGACAACACTGACATCGGTGAAGGAAAACACATTGGGGAAACCGGAATCAATGAAGTCTGAAATCGCCATTCCGCTTTGAGCAATCCTGATAATCAATGTTCATGCTTTCTCTATATGAGAAGAGGCATTTGCCCTGCATTGGGAAAATATAAGCTTGTATTATTTCGTTTATTTTACTTTACACACAACATATAAGTTACATTTTTAAATATTACAATATAAAAACATAAAAAATAGTAAGTATCGGGAACAGTGTTCAAGCAGTCAAGAGGACTCCCCAAACACGGGCGACGCGACAGCGCGACGCGACTTCAACAAAACAATTTCTAAGAAAACTTTACGGTATAACAATTATCGGTGTCGATGCGCGACAAGTCGCACTAGTCTGCAAGACCTTATAACATCATCCATATAAACCAAGTGGGGAAAAATACTTATTAAACTACTTGAGAAAAGTTAATACAATTTATATGGGATCACCAGGCAAGCTTTCCTTATCAAATGAAAAAAGAATTTTCAAAATCGGTCCGTAGTTGACGAAAATATAAATGAAGATACATAATAAAAGAAAAAAAACATACATAAAGTTGAACATGGAACCTCCACCTTTTTGGAACTCGGTTTAAAAGTTAATCCTATGCTCAAAAGATTACCAAGAACAAAGAGTCGTATTAGCAGGGTTGACGACTGCCCAAGATGTGTCAAACGCAGACTCTTTTAATTTACCTATTAAGTATCTTTTTCTGATCCCAAGCAGTTAATGTGTTCAAGTTTGAAGAGACAATTAAAGGCACATGAGGTATTTCAGAGGGACAATCGCTTCGAAAGCGTTTCGTATTTCTACAACGACTTTCAACAGGATTGACGAAAGCTTTTCGATAGCTAATGTCAGTCCTATACATTTTTGCGTTTTCCCTCATCGTTATCGCTGATAGAATGCCACTTTGTCTAGGGCCTCAGCTGTCTCTGGAATGAAAGTCTTTGTCCTTTTTAATCGTGCTGGCAAGTAAGGAAAAAAGAAAATTCTCCAGTGAAACACAGTAAAACAATTCTATCTTCTCAACAGTAAATGTTGAAATGTCAGAAACAACGGCTACAGCGAGTATATTGCACAATTACGATTGGCGATCACTTGATCCCTTTTGTTCACAAGTGTGCAACCCGCATCCGATTGGCTCTTGACTTGGAACAATCGTCTAATACACTTTATATTTTTTTAGGGTTCCGTACACAAAGGGTGCTAACGGGACCCTATTACTAAGGTTCCGTTGTCTGTCCGTCTGTCACAGGGCTGTATCTTTTGAACCGTTAGATACAGACTTGAAATTCACTCACAGAGTGTGTACTTATTATGGCCGCTATAGTAATAAAAATTGAATTAAATTAAAAACCAGAGGAGGAGCTCGTGGCTAAGTAATAACAGCCGCACGGGTCGATCCATCAGGTTAAGCTACGCTTGCCGGGGTTGGTCCGTAGATGGGTTACCACCTTTGAGACTCCTCCATACCTCGGAAAGCATGTTAAACTGTTGGTCCCGGTTGTCATTCGAGGATCTTTCACAGTCGTTACGGGTCGTCAGAAGCCCGAAAGTCTTACCAAGGGGTATCGTATTACCCAGTTACTGGCTTGTGGAGGTCAGATAGGCAGTCGCTCCATGTAAAATACGGGTATTCAACTGCATCCGGTTAGACTGGAAGTCGACCCCAACATAGTTGGGAAAAGACTAGGCAGATTGATTTAAATTATTAAAAGTTAAAGGCGACCCCCTTTAACTTTTAATTTAATTTAAATCAATCTGTACAAGAACCCTATTGTTCTTTTAAACATGTTAAGTTAAATATTGCACGGTGGTGCGGAACCCTTAGTATGCGAGTCCGACTAGCACTTGTACGCTTTTTTCTTCGTACACAAGATGGGTGGAATCAATTGTCTGTACCTAGTCGAATAAGAATAAAGCATTGATCTTAGGATCTATTTTATTGTGACTGAAATAATACAGCACTTTGTTTTTTTTTTTAGTTGTATTGTAAGAAACTCAGCCGTGACCGAGACTTCGCATAGATATTCTTTCTCAGTGTTTTCTCCTATAAGTTTATTAAACAACTTCAAAAAAGGAGGAGGATATTTATGGTCGTCTGTACGTATTTTTTTTAATGGATATTCATCGACATTTTCGTCAATTGTGGAGCGATTTTGATAAATCTTTACGATTTTGTTAATTTGTCGCAACTACTAATTAGCCGACCAAGTGCGCGATTCGTATCGGGTTCTACAGTTTATCTGGTTAGTGCGACTACTGGTCGTGGTCATGGTCATGGTCGTCCAGTGCGCGAGATCCCAAATAGTTAAAGTCAAATAATTTATTTCAATTAGCCACATAAAAAGCACTTTTGAACGAAAAGTGGATCTGTAGTTGTAGCCCGCGAAATTCAAATTTTCTTACATTTTTTTCTATTTGCAGGTCATTGTCAGGTTGTATTCTGATCAAAATATGATGATAGGTATAACAGATACGTATTTTTAGAATAAACGGATTGGGCTGTTTGGCACACAGATAGTTATTATGACGTCGGCATTCACAAAGCAAGGGTTTTTGGAAAATCTTTTACCATAGAGGAATAACAGGGTGCCAAACTAAGGCTTATTCCACAAATCCCCCCTGAAAATCCCCCTTAGGGGGAAAAGTGGAATCTATAAAAAAAAGTGTGATATTCCCCCCTGATAATCCCCCCTAAGGGGGATAACTGGAATCGAAAATATATTTATTCCACAGATTCCAGGGAAAACTGGACACAAAAAAAAAAGTCTTGAATTCCCCCCTGATAATGCCCCTTACGGGGAAAAACTTAAATCTGAAAAAAAACAACGTCCAGAAATTCCCACTGAGGTTCTCAAAAAAGAAGTAAGTAAATGTTTTTACGGGCTGTCGGATTAACTCTAAACTCGATACGGTACTAATACGTAAAAGTATGTGTTATGGGAATTTGTAAAAATCTACTCCTAACGGGGTGTAAAAGGGTAATAAAGGGGTAAAGATCGTAAATAAATGTTAAAGATCGTAAATAAATGTTAAAGATCGTAAATATTAATGTTCGAAAACTATCTCTTTTTTAAGAGGGGTTGTTGATGTTTTTCGAAGAAAGTACGAAATTCACGCGCACGAAGTCGCGGGCAAATTACTAGTCTAATACATCTCTCTAAGATAGAAAATATGGAAAAGTTCTCATGGAACAAATCTAACTTACAGAGATGTATTAATAATTCTAATGATTGATAATGATATAACGCCATTTTTTACTTTTTAATTTTTTTTTATTTTGTGTTTGACGGACTGTGTCCAAATAAACATTATTCTTTCTTCCTTTCTTTTCTTTATACAACATTATTTTTTGTTTATGCTTAACCCGAAAAGGGGTCATTGTACTCACCATTTTAAACAACTTTTTCTATCGGACCAACCTTGAAATCGCGAAAAAAAAATCAGCTGTTCCATACATTTTATCGATTTAAGTGAACACAAATGTATGGAACAGCTGATTTTTTTTATAGCATAAACAAAAATTAATATTGTTTACGAAAATAATTTCGCGGGTAACAACTGACAATCCTACTTAGACTCGCGACAACTGACTGTGTTAAGTTTCTGGGAATAAATATAGATCAATTTTGCTCGTGGAAAAATCATATAAATGACATTTGTGTTAAAATAAATAATTTTATATACCCTTTGAGGCGTATTAGCTGCGAGGTATCTAGAGATGCCGCATTAACAGCTTTCCATGGCTATATAACCTCCACTCTAAGGTATGGTAATCCTGTGGAGGCGTTGTGTTGAGATTGATCAAGCATTCGTAATGCAGAAAAGGTGTCTAAGAGCTATATTTGGGTTGAAGCAAATAGAGTCATGTCGTCCATTCTTTAGGAAATATAAAATACTAACTGTACCGTGTATTTATATATTAGAATCCTGTCTATTTGTTTTCAAACATATGAGACTTTTTCAGCAAGCGACAAGCTACTTTACCCCACGATCTATGTATACTAATAAGTTATTACAACCGAGAACGAATCTCACATGTACAGGTAAAAATAGCTATATTATGTGCATAAAATTGTATAATAAAATACCAAATTCTATAAAAACGCTACCATTCTCTAGATTTAAAAGTAATTTGACGAGGTTTTTAATTGAAAAATGATTTTATAGTGTACATGAGTTTTTAGAGTATAAATTGTAAGTTTTGTAAATTGCGCGGTCTTTCTAAGTTATTGACATGATTATTATTGACATTTATTATTTTATTTTATTATTTTATTTTATTATTACTTGTTATTTTTTGTTATTTTTTTCATTATATTGACATTCACTTAATTCAATACTTAATACAATTTTAATGGGATTATTTATGTTAATGACTGCATGATTATTATCAATGATAAATTTAAATTAAATAAAATGTAACTTTAATTTATATTTGCACGCCGAAATTAAAGGCAGAATAAGAGAACAATTTTGTACACTTTACCAACCTTCTGTACCTTATTTGGCAAATAAATGATTTTGATTTTTGATTTGACAATCTAAGAAGTCCGTTTTGACAGCTATAAAAATCCTTTGTGTAGCGATGAAAAAAATAATTCGTTTCTTATAAACTGATTCTCGAGACATATCAATTAAACATAGGTACTTAGAGAGTTAGTAATCGACGACTTATCTACATTGCTTAAAACTGATTCTCAAGGCATAACGTTCTATTACAAGTACGAGAACGAAACGTCAAAACAGACTTCTAATGCTCGGTTCCTATAAACAAAAACGAATCGTTTTGGTTACCAATGGTAGCATTTTTTATTGCCAAACTGGGCATATAAATAGATTCGAAAGGTAATTTTACCTGTGATAGCTACTCCTATATGGGAGGGTCTAATATGCAAAGCTATGAAGTCTTTGCTTCATTATTACTAAAGATACAAGACTCTTAATTTTAACCAATAACGGTCCGTAAATTATAGGAATCGGCCATTAGATTGTCGCGAGTGTACAGAATTAAAATCATTTATAATTCAATCAACCCAGTGACTGGGTAACACGACACCCATAAGTAAGTCAAACTGAGATAGTTCAGTTATAAAAACTTGAAACAGAGCGACTTGTTTTCTCATTATTAATGTATAATGATAAATTATAACCGTTCATTAAGTACTTATACAACTGCGGCACCCCATATTTATTAATAAATGTTTATGGCTGATAATTATAGTGTTACAGATACTTAGAGAATAATGAAAACTGTTTTCCTGGAATCAATATACTTATAAGACAATAATTTCCCAAAACTCTTTAAAAATAAGTGATGTTTTTCCTGACATTTATGACTGAAAACCTAATTATGATGTCGCTAAATAAAATATAGTGCATACATTGGATCATAAATTGAAATGAACTTTCATATTGTGCATTAAAACTTACAGTATCCTTACTAATATTATAAATGCGAAAGTAAGTTTGTGTGTTACACTTTCACGCTAAAACGGCTGAACGGATTTTGATGAAATTTGGCACAGGGGTAGACCATGACCTGGAATAGAACATAGGATACTTTTTATCCCGATATTCCCACGGGAGAGACTTACGCGGGTGCAACCGCGGGGCGCAGCTAGTTATTTTTTCTTAATATACTCGTAAATAGATAGTAAAGCGAGTTTATTTGTCTGTTTCGGAGGTTCTAACATCAAAACTGCTGTAGCAATTGTGAAACAAGTCAGAAAGGTAGCTTCATCTTCATTAACCTTACCTACCTTATAACAATCCATTGCTGGAATTAGGAGTTTCTTGCACATTCTTCTCCATACGAAACTATATTTTGGAACGGACTAGAATCAATACTATTTCTTGTAAATTTTTACGTTCAAAACTGCCTTTTATTAAAATAAATTATTTGACTTTGAATTTGAGGCTTCTGCGATTTAATATTTATCTTGCCAACTTGGAAAGGTCCCACTTTTCCTCTATGAATATTAAAAACTTTCACGTGAATGAAGCCCCGGGCAATGCTAGTTTCAAATGATATACTTACTTATTTATGAAAAAACTAATTACTTATAGTTGTATTCATCTCGTATATTAATAACATTGAAGTAAGAAAAGTAATTAATTAGTTTCATCTCAAAATATACGTAAGGCTTCGAATCTTCGATACGAATGAATAGAAAAATCATTAGCCGAGATTCGTAAGGAAAATAAATCTTCAAATAACTCGAGATTTCTTCAAAATAGTCCCAGCACTCAGAAAAATTACATTAAATTATGTAATTTTTACATTAAATTTTGCTTATTAAATAAGTGGACTTAAAAGAAATATTTCCAAAGGGAAGACGTAAAAGGATTCTAAGAAACTCAATTAGGTACGAGAAAGCTTTAAAATCCGCGCCGACATTACCTTGAATCGTAAAGAAATTATAAAGTTTTACTAAGTAGGTATTTCTGATTAGTTCTTCTTTCATTGAATTCGTAATGTCTTAAAAATACGGCTCCGTCGTGACAAAGTTTTACACGATTTTTAATCTGTTATTAACCTTATACGATAGACTTCTTTTGTTTTATAAAAATAAGTTTACGAATTCTTTATTCAATTCCGTAATTTGATATTAGAACTAAGTTTTAACGGTAAAAAAAATCCTGAAACTACTTACACCAATATTTTAACAGGCAGCAAACAACATCCCTTTGCCAAAACTAAAAACAAACTTAACACTTTCACAGACAAATTCGCAATCACTAAAGTTCACACACGATCGGAAAATCGGGGGAAATTCGGGAGCAAAACGCCCACCCCTACCGACGACCCGTTGCGCACTGATATAAAATATACCAATCGCTTGCACCTTCATGCTGTACCGTAGTATTACCCGACCACGTTCGAAACCCACCCTTGACGTTTCCAACCAACTTTAACGACGAACTTTTTGAATTAGTCGGATTATACACACATAGGTGTGTTTGAAAATGGAACTTTTCCGAGACTCGTTAGGTAGGAGAGTAAACACGCTTTGAAAATTTTTTCTAGCTTAGTACACACATACGGATGGAAATTAGATTCTGTGATGGTTTCCATAATGTGGAGTATCATTAGAGGCGTGTCATTTACTGACAGGACCGCAGATAACGCCGCAAATCAGATGCAATGAGATCATTGTGGGTAAAAGCTTTTTGATGTTATGGTATCGGCAGATATCGCTATAGGAGCTTGCGGCTAAGTAATAACAGCCGAACGGGTCTATCCATCAGGTTAAGCTACGCTTGCTGGGTGACCATCTTTACATACCGAGACTCCTCCGTGCCTCGGAAAGCACGTTAAGCTGTTGATCCCGGCTGTCATTTGTGGATCTTTGACAGTCGTTACGGGTCGTCAGAAGCCCGAAAGTCTGACAACCAGTCTTAGCAAGAGGTATCGTATTATCCAGTTACTGGGTTGTGGAGGTCAGATAGGCAGTCGCTCCATGTAAAATACTGGTATTCAGCTGCATCCGGTTAGACTAGAAGCTGGTCTCAACATAGTTGGGAAAAGTTGCCAACTTTGGTTGCATCCCACTTGGAGACTTCATTAATACAGCCCCTATATAACTACTACTACTATACAGCTTAAATACAACTATTTACAATATCCTTTCAAAGCCAAGAACTGGACCAAATACCATCTGTTTATATACGATATGATTTCCAAAGCTTCCTCATCTCTCAATGGGCTTCAATAATATTTACATTTCATATAAAATTTATTTTAAAATGCTTGGAAAGAAGTTCGTAGAAAATTCTAAACGTATTCTTGTGGATTACTTTGAAATGTTAAACGGGTTAGCCGATCGATACCTAAAGTAAAGTAAAGTAAAGTAAATCTTTAGATATTGGAACAATATCGAATTTTACAAATTGAATTGCGTACCGTCGTCCGTAAATAGCTGCATTAGTTACAAAACTGTGTCGCAGCTATTAAACGCCCACCTCCAAGAGGAAGACGACAGCGTTCCAGATTCTAGAGAAGAAAAAAAAAAGGGTAATATTAAAATAGTAAAAAAACTAAATAGTAAAAATTTAAATAGGTACGTGCTTAAAGTTGTGCATGTGGGAGTGTTATATGTGAGTGTAGTGCGTGTCTGTGGGATGTAAGTGTAGGAAGTATGTCGTCGATTTTGCATAAGTTTTTGTCATAGTTAACTTGATCATCTATGCATAATGCATAATCAGCCTATAATGTTCCCACTGCTAGGACACAGGCCTCCTCTCTGTGAGAGTGAGTGGACTGTAATCTACCACGCAGCCGAGTGTGGGTTGGTAGATGCCACATGCTTTCGAATTTTTGAGTTCTAGGATATGCCGGTTTCCTCACGTTTTCCTTCACCGTTTTGAGAGCAGTGGTGATGAAATTATTTACACGAAGTAAAACGCCTGGCTGGGTTATATTAGAACCCACAAAATACAAGCTCGTAAGTCGGGGACGGACGTTACCACTGGGCCACCACTGCTCTACCAGTGATCAGCCATACTATACTTATTTCTAACGACGCTTCTAAAAACTAATGAGCAACTCAAAACAGCAATGAGCAGCCAGAATTACAGCACTAGTAGGTATTTCAAAGACAGCCTAAAAGCCTTCAATAAACAACCTTGCTCGTTTTGCAATTGGTAACAGACAGACACTGATAACCAATCTATTTATTTCGGGTTTATCCGACCAGTTTCGACCGCAAACGGAGACTGAGATTTCAATATAATACCTTTACGTACCTAAAGTCTGTTTTTTTAATCTCGTAGACGAATTTGACAGGTGCAAATGTCAAACTCCAAATTGAATGAAACCAACAACAATCACTTGAAATGTCAAATTACTAGATTAAAAATATATATAACAGACTTAAATATATAGTTGTCTAAATATTTAAGTCTGTTATTGAGTTCCTAGTGTGACCTAAGACTGCATATTTTGTTCTCCCATCAAACTATGAAAAAATCTATAGAAAAATACTGTTTGTCTAAATAAACAACTGAATATAAATGTCGAAAGTTATGTGCATTTCGAATTTCGAAACAAAAACAGCATGGCGGCGAGCGATACCGCGTCAAAATTTTTACCGCTACATTTTTCACGGAAAGGGGAATTAAAAGAAAATATAGTCTGTCAAACGCTTGTCACTCGATGTGCGCTTGTAGTCAGCGTATGGAAATTGAGCTGGAATTTTAGATATTCTGGCGTTTTTTGAGCTAGGTAGTGGATTAACTGACATTTAAAAGTTATCGTCAGCATGTTGGGAGTCTGACAACTCTGGTCTAACGTAATAATATTCGTTACAGTTTACGTTATTTGGTTTTTAAGGTAAGTTATCTGCTAATAACAATAATTTATGATCGCTACAACACAAAAAAACCTTCATCAAAACCATCATCATCTTCATCTGCCTAGCCTTTTCCCAACTACGTTGGAGTCGGTCTAACCGGATGCAGCTGAATACCAGTATTTTACATGAAGCGACTGCCTATCTGACCTCCACAACCCAGTAACTGGGTAGTACGATACCTCTTAGTAAGACTGGTTGTCAGACTTTCGGGCTTCTGACGACCCGTAACGGCTGTCAAAGATTTACGAATGACAGCCGGGACCAACGGCTTAACGTGCTTTTCGAGGTACGGAGGAGTCTCGGTATGTAAAGATGGTCACCCATGCCACGGACCAACCCCAGCAAGCGTAGGTTAACCTGATGGATCGACCCGTGCGGCTGTTATTACTTAGCCACGAGCATCACGACCTCATCAAAACCAAGTTTCATTATTAATTTTGTAACTAGCTTAAAATAATCAAAATGGATATAAAACTGTAGTAATGTCACATAGGTATGTAATGCACTTTGTTTCGAGCCAGCTAATAATTGGTCCGAGCTATATGCGGCATTTTATTCTGAAAATGACGTCAGAAATTGTCAGAAATCCAACGTGAAACCACTCTGTTTTAAAATTATAACGTTTTTGTTTTTAATGGATGTCTAAAATTATTGTAAATTGTCGTTGTCAGAGTTTGTATGCCGCCCATGGGCCTCTGACTTGGCTTCACATGCCGTCTAGAAATATCTCTCAGGCATGCCGGTTTCCTCACGATGTTTTCCTTCATTGTTTTGCAAGTGATAATTATACAATCTTGAATCCGAAAAGTCAGAGGTTACTTGGCAATCCGACGGTCACACCACTAGGCTATCACTGCTTCTCAACTCTATGCAATAATTAACCATATAGTTCGGAACCGCCCCCGAAAGGACCCGAACACACGAATCTCCGCCGGCTCGGTAGCGGGCCTTTGGGACCCCAGAATTACCACATACGACACCCTATCCCGATTATGGAAATATTTAATATGCTACCCATCAAATCTTATGAATGTGCGTTAATTATGAGAGTTGGATAAAAACTCAGTATGTTTACGCCATTAAATCTTTCATATTCAGCGTGCAAGTTAATTAATTCACCTATATAAAATTCAAGACTGTAAATACCATAATCGCCATTTTGATGACAGTGGTGGTCGAGGCTAAAAAACATAAAAATTTGTGATTTTGAATATCCAAACCCCACCACAGGGGCAGTGAATAATACATCATTTAATTATTTGACGAATTCATCCACTGTTCAAGTTAAATAAATAGTGGTAATGAAGTTTTGTGTTATCCAAAGACGAAGTTTCGCGCCAATCGTGCATGTTTTCATTTTTTCTTTTCACGAATAACACTCATACACATGTAGATAGAGATTTAAAATGTGACAAATATTATTCAAAATATTATATACAACTAGAAAATGTCCAAATCTTAACATAATATACGAACACAGGTCCAATAACACGTATTATTTATTACCACTACTGAATTTGTTTTCAAAATCGCCGACCATTATACTTTTTTTTTATTGTATTGATGTCCGAAAACGATTATGCCAAACGATTATTTTTTAAATTTCGTTCTCCTCGATTAATTAATATGTCGAATATAAGAAATCGATACTTGGAAATTGAAATAAAATTGTTTTACACAATAAATACATTAAGCACTGGTTAAATTAATAATTTACACTTTTCTAATGATAGTTTAGTTAATCGTTTTTCGGTCATTATATTATTGAAACCTATAAATTATATTAACTCAATAGGCAGGACCTTATGGCCGGGCTAGGTACCTCATCTTTTGAATTCCGCGCCGGAATGTTTCTATAATTGAATTTAAAAACGGAATGCGCTCGCTGTTCAAAATTATTTTAATATATTGGACAATTATTTAAAGTGGATTTTATTTTTTATACTCTTTTCTGATAGTTTGCTACAGAATGCCCAGTATACTTTTTAGGTAGGCGTAGGCTTAACAAAATTTTGTTTGGTAATGGTGATAAATTAATTCCGCAAACGCTTTTACATAACGTTAATATTTTATTTTAGTTGTTTTTGTTTTTATTAGGTTACTTTAGTAGGTACTAGAAATTGTTTTTTTTTGTGGTAGTTTCCCAAAGAAAAAGAAACTGACCAAGTCTTTGTCGGACCACGCACAGAAGGGTTCCGTAGTTGGGATGAACATATACGCATGCACATTACACCTCAGACACATTGCACAGCATTAATTTTTCGACTGCAAAAATAAGTTTGTATTTCTAGAAAAAACTACGAAAAACAAAGTTAATTCTGCAGTTGTAACCGAAAATAACCCATTACTCATTGTTGAAATACGGGTTATTTTCGGTTACAATGGGTTATTCACTTTAAAAAGCAGTTACTTATAAGCATCTTATCATTTTAATTATAAGATCCAACAATGCTACATGCTTATGTGCATAGATCTTTTTTTCATTCCTCGATTGCATGTATGGGGAATGACACCCCTAATTATGTTTATGGTAATTTTATTAAACGATTTTTGAAGGTGTAAAGAATACACCTTCTTCCAAATTTTCAACGATATAGTATAAATAGAAGTCCGAGTAAAATGCCTGTATGATATCCGAACCCATGGACGAACGGACGTGACGAAATAATTAAGAGGTCCTTTTTTTACGGATTTTGGCTATCGAGTTTACAATGGACAGCGACTGATGTCTATGATAATTTATTTACAATATAATTATAATTTCATCTTATTGGGTATCGACACAATCACCCGAAAACCACACGACACACATGACAAAAACTTGCCGCAGCCGCCATCTTGGATTTAAATTTTGACCTCACTATTGACTTTAGCATTATCGCAAACTATGAAAACGAAAGATAAGAGGAAAAATTTAAAAAATAATTGCACCCATCATCTTGGATTTTCATTTTGACTAAATTCCCACTTTCCCTCTTTCTCTCTTGCTATCAAATTAGAAGAAGACCGTCGCAGGTATGAACGCTTCTTCGAAAACTTTTTTTTCAATTTTCTGGTTTGGCCCCCCAAAAGTAACTATTTGCAAAATCCATTTATTTACGTTACACTTCCATGTTTGGGTCACCAAAATGTATGTACCAAATTTCAACCAAATCGGTCCAGGAGATTCCAAGTAAATTGCAGCAATGCAGAACAGACACAAGACTCGTGTGACACGAGTGATCCTATATGAGTTCCGTTTTTTCATTCGGTCGTACGGAACCCTAAAACGTTACACCTCTATCCACAGTGTACGTGTATGTACTTATTACTAAAATTAATTTAAAAAATAAAATAATTAATGAAAAATATACCAAAGAGTTTTTATTCAGTTTCTACAATTTTTAATCAAGTTTGATTATATCGAATATCGATTAGGCTGAGTGCAACATTTGAATCGAAATAGAAAAATTGGGTGAACGGTAAGCACTAAGAAGTGTTACGTCGCACCACAATTTTTGTTCATATCTGATCGTGTTTTTTATCTAGTTTAAGTCAAACTCAAACTCAAACTCAAAGCATTTATTTCAATTAAACCATTTACAGGCACTTTTGAATTGTCAAGGAGTCGGTCAGTCAGAAATATGAAGCTAGTTGCCCATTCCAAAGCGTAGTAGGTACAGTCACGGACTTTAATTGATGAGCCACCTTCAAACTTTTCAATTTTGCAGTTTCATACATTCACGAGATTACACGATTAAACACGAACTCAAATCGCAAGCTCGTAAACAAGATGACAAATAAATTACTTTTAATCGGAAATATCCATAGAGGTTGACTAATAAGTTCTCAATTATAAAAATAAATAAAATGTTGCATTAAGTTTATCCAATCTATTTGATACCGACCTCCTTTGAATCATAGCTCATTAACTCGATAATTATGAAAACATAACTGAAGACAGTGACAGTTAAAATATCAAGATGACAAATAAATTACTTTTAATTGGACATAGTCTTATCCATAGAGGTTGACTAATAAGTTCTTAATAATAAAAATAAATACAATGTTGCATTAAGTTTATCCAATCTATTTGATACTGACCTCATTTGAATCATAGCTCATTAACTCAATAATTCTGGACAGTGACAGTTGAAATATCGATGTCAGAGAATTTCTCCGTACACTAACGTTACTATCGCAACAGTAACCTAGCAATAATTGTTTATCGTTGCTAGGTTACTGTTGCTAGACCTGCAATTGGTTGACTTTGAGTAGTCACTCTGCTGTCAAGTTTGTAGTTCTGGCTCTCAGGTTAGCCAACCGGTAAAGATATGAAATATAATTTTCTTCTTCTAATACGAAGACATATGACTTTGCATGTCGGGAACCGAATAAACCCGATTTGCATTACACGACTAAAATACGAACAGTGCCAGGTGGCTCGTCAATTAAAGTCCGGGACTGTACCTATGGAGAAGAACGGGCAAGAAACTCCACGGACACTCTTTTAAATCAAAATATTGTTAAAAAATATTGGTTACATCATTGTTCAAGTATGAATAATGGTAAAAGTAAGAATGCAGAAAGAATGATAATATCTTTATTTGGTCTTTTTGCATATTTTCAGCAAGAGAGAAGATTGTTTATGTACATATTTTCAGGGAATCAGAGTTGCCTACCTTTTGAATAGATAGATAGATAGATAAAACGTTTATTTGGTGCACACAAAAGACAGCACAACATACAAAAACACGGTTAAATTATAACTAATTAGGTACATTAATAAAAAGCTGGGTGCCAATATACAAAAAAAAAAAAAATTGAAACATTAAAAGATAACTAGACACGGTGATGACAATATAGAATAGGTGTATTTATACCTATTTTAAACAACTTACGCAGTCGACTGACGCGGTTTGACCGACCTCAACATATAATTTATGATATTTGCCACAAACTTATTGTATAAAATATATGCGGTAACATACTTTTTTTAATAAATTCAAATACTGAAAGTTCATGTAAATTCCTGATTTTCATGACGGAATTCGCAACACCCTGTCGAGTTAGCTGATGTGTCACTTGTCAAAGTCTTGTCGAGCAGAGAGGTAATTGTATATCACTAGCAGCGCCCCGCGGTTTCACCCGCATAAGTCCTGATCCCGTGGGAATATCGGGATAAAAAGTATCCTATATGTTAATCCAACCTGGATTAACATATAGGATACTTTCTGTGTGCCAAATTTCATCCAAATCCGATCTCTAGTTTTTACGTGAAAGAGTAACAAACATCCATCCATCCTCACAAACTTTCGCGTTTATAATAATAGTAAGATAGGATTTGCGTCGAGAAGGTATTGAACTTTTCTATGGGACAGTTGATAATTTTTTCCCGATTACTTTGTTGGTCCCATGAAGCTAGTTGATCAGTTTCATTATCTATACCAAACCTTTCTGATACAGCATTTAAATCCACTTTAACAAGAAAAAGATAAAAGACCACATCAAACAGAGACATGGCTCCATATTTGTCATCACGGTTACAGCTTACGGATCATGTCAACCCCATGAAACTACATGCCTGGGAAGTAGTCAAGCTTGAAGTACAAAATATATAAGCGGGTTCAGAGGGTCGGTTCCATACAACGATCGAAAACGCATACATAGACATCAGCTATCTTCGAAAATACGAACACGCGATGATAAATTATAGATAAATAGCTTCCGTCCGCGGCTTTGCCTGCGTGGTATGTCGATGAAAAGTCCTATGTCCCTATGTCCTTCCCCAGGATGCCATCTATCTCCTTGCCAAATTTTATCGAAATCCGTTCAGTAGTTTAGGCGTGAAAAGGTAACATACAGACAGACAGAGTTACTTTCGAATTTATAATATTAGTATGGATTATTATTAAAACAGTGTCCGTGGAGTTTCTTGCCCGTTCTTCTCCATAGGTAGCTACTACGCTTTGGAATGGGCAACTAGCTTCATATTTCTGACTGACCGACTCCTTGACCATTCAAAAGTGCCTCTAAATGGTTTAATTGAAATAAATGCTTTGAGTTTGAGTTTAAAATCTATATAGAACTGTTACGACATTGGAAATGTGGTTTGGTTAAAAAATATCTGATAAAAATGACAACTTAGAGAGTTGTATTGCTGATTCTAATGATTATAATTCTGTAAATCCATTAGAACTGTTACGACATTGGAAATGTGGTTTGGTTAAAAAATATCTGATAAAAATGACAACTTAGAGAGTTGTATTGCTGATTCTAATGATTATAATTCTGTAAATCCATTTTGTTACGGCCGCGAATCATATTTAGATCAACACATAGACACTGACCTGCCATTGCAAAAAACGTTAAAAAAATTGTATTTCGCGAGCTACCTTAGCGCATCCCCCATAAGTCATATCTATAGGAATCCATTTGCAGTTCGATGAGTCAGATCTCCATAAGTACAGTACAAATACTTTTACAATAGACAATGTGTGTGCGTGCGCCGGATTTTGTCCATTGTATGGACCTTCTGTGCTCCATTTTGTGGGCTCTCACGGACGGCCGGCATGGAATTTTCAATAAAACGTGTCCATGATTAAAGGTTACGGTTAGGACAGATATGTAGGTGTGTAGGTACTTATACGGAGAAATCGTAGGCTTCGATAAGCACTGGATAAAAGTTAAATTTTATTTGAGGAATAAAATTTGAAGGTTGCCTTTGGCTGTGCACGGATTTGAGTGATGATTGTCTTGAGACAGACTGGAGTTATACACTCTTATAGCAGGTTAGTACCTAAGCGAAAAGTGTAGTGTCATGCCATTTTAGAACTTTATGCGGCCTACCCAAAATGTCCTTTCTTCGGTATTGTTCGTCGAGTCGTTGAGCTCCTTAAGTTCTGAGTGGAGCTCCACTATAACTGACAAATACTTGCACTGACTGGACAGGTCCACTCAAATCTGTGTGGTTCTTTCCTCAAAAGACCATTTCAGACGCTAATCTCATGTAGATTAGCGTCTGAAATGGTCCTCATATGGCCTGACCAAGATTATGTCTGGACTTTAAAGGAGACGGTGACCTTTGAGTTTGTTTCGGCCTTTCTTCTCAGAGTAGTCAGATAGGCAGCGCCAACCTCATCTAGCTTATTTAAAAAAAAAAAAATATGACGTGTAAAAGTTATTGCAATATCCTATTTACAGAATAAACAATTTCATTTCATTTAATTTTGAACCATGTGTGGTGCAACTGTAAACTGTCTGCCCTGCACACCACCTGACTCCAAATGTTTTTGATAGGGGGCCTCATCATCTGCCTAGCCTTTTTCCAACAATGTTGGGGTAGCCTTCCAGTCTTACCGAATGCAGCTGAGTACCAGTAATTTACATGGAGCGACTGCCCATCTGACCACCACAACCCAATCACTGGATATCACGATACTCCTTGACAAGACTTTCAGGCTTTCGGACTTTCGGGTCAAATCTACGAATGAGAGCCGGGAATATCTGCTGAACGTGTTTTCCGAGGCTCGGAGGGTTCTCGATAGATGGTCACCCATCCACAGACCGACCTCGTCAAGCGTTGCTTAACCTTGAAGATCGACCCGTGCGGCCGTCAGTATTTAGCCTACCTACTAATTACTTGTAACTTATCAATTTCTCAAAGTTGTTAATAATCAATGAAAAACTATACTGTTACTAAACTATGCGTGTGGTTCAGGATTTTTTTAAAGGTATTAGTGGTCAGGTTAAACTGATTTTGGATTTTACGATGGAGTAATTTTTTCTAGGCTAAAGTAATTCGGTAAAGTGTGTTAGCCGTTTGTCCACCGCCACGTCAACGGGACGTCAACGAGAATGAGATGACCGCGGAACCGAAATAGCGATACACACATTTACTATGGCCGCGTGTCCACCGCACGCAGAATGACACGCTCGGTTCGAATAATCCCGTTTCTCATTGAAGTCCCGTTGACGGTGGCGGGTGGACAAACGGTTTTAGGATCAATCAAGTTACCGGTCGGCATTAGCTGACAGTTGACGACAGGCTAATGTTTTTAACACCGAAACGAGAGTAGGTACCTGTGAAACTAGTACTTACGAATATATTATTTATTTAAGGCTCGTCCAGCGCGACTCGGCGCGAAAGTTTTCTCAAAAATTATTTTGTTAAAGTCGCGTCGCACCTGTTTACTGGGAGCCTTTACCAGCCAGTTTGGGGGTCATTCTACTCATCATTTTGAACAACTTTTTCTATGGGACCAAACTTGAAATCGCGAAAAAAAATCCGCTGTTCCATACATTTTGTTGATTTAAGTGAACACAAATGTATGGAACAGCAGATTTTTTTTTTGCGATTTCTAGTTTGGTAGCATAAACAAAAAATTATGTTGTATATTACTTTTCTGATACAAAATACAAAGCTGAACTTTTTCTAACACTTGTGTGCCACTTTTACAGCCGGATACTGTAACTCAGTAGATTTTTACGATTCCTAAGAAAACTAACATCTGATAAACCGGATATACTATAGGTATATTTATTGCTTACTTGTTTTTACCCGCGGATTAGCCCGCGTTTTGGTCGGAAACTATCCCACTGGAACGATCTACTAGAGCAAAAAGTATCCTATGTGTTAATCCGGGTTATAAACTATCTTTGTGCCTTTCATCCTAATCTGTTCAGCCGTTTTTGCGTGATTGAGTAATAAACATTCAAACGTACAAAGTTTCAAAAAGTTCATAGTTTAATTAGTTAGTAGGATATTAGGATTCCCTGACAATTATTTTGGCCACTCTATTTTTAACCAACTTAAAAAAAGGAAGTTATTTGTTGTATCTATTTTTGTCCTATTTCTTGTGTGAAGTCTTATCGAAACTCAAACTCAATTTCTTTTTTTTTTTTTGCCCTTTTATAATTTTCCCTTGTACATAATTATTATTATAGATATTATAAGTCTTTAAGTTAAATAAAAACTATTGTAATTAAATATTAAATAAATAAAAACTCAAATTGAAAGCATTTATTTCAATTAAACCATTTACAGTCACTTTTTAATTGTCAAGGAGTCGGTCAGTTGGTCAGAAATATGAACCTGGATGTCCATATCAAAGCGTAGTAGGTATATAAGGAGACGAACGGGTAAGAAACTCCACGGACACTCTTCTAAATTTAAAAAAAAATGTAAGAATATCTACGAATTATACGTCTGTGATTTTTTTTAATCTGTAGTGAAACACAGCTACAATCACGTACTCGAAACTCGAACACGGCTGTGTTACTTTACCTCGGAAATCGATTGATCTAACTATATGTATAATACGGAAGCCATTAAAGTTAACTTTAAACAAAAGAGAATTCTTTGACCAAAAAGTTTCTATAACACAAAACACTGACAGATCCCCACCACACGTTATCATGAATGGAAATAATCCAAGATAGCTTATTTATCTAAACTGGCAACACCGAGCTTTCTCTGTATAGAGACAACAACATTTTGTTTATTTTACGACTGTCAGTTTTATTGTTGACGCTACCGTAAATAGAGGTACCGTTTGCATAAAAATCCGCTTCAGAAATTAAATATGAATTTAATTTTAAGTGTTGCAAGTTAGTAAGTTAAATACATAATTTTGAGATAGATATTTCTAGTGATATTTCAGGAATAAATGATTTATGAAGGCAGAGGGAAGCTTTCGGCTTTTATTTGTGTAGCTCGATGGAGATGGATCTAAATTCAGTTAGAATAGAATTAGTCGAGCTGTCGAGAATAGATTTTTCTATGCGCTTAGGTACATAGTACCAACACGAGGCTTACCTCGCTGGTCATCAAATAAAAGTAATAAAAATAGAAGTATTGATGAAAATGTTTCAGCCATTTTATTTTTAAAAGAATGGTCTGTTTTCTAACGACAGCCCAACTACAGCCAAACGTAAGCTATTACAAATTATAATTTTGATAATATTTTGCCTAAACTAGACGGATTGACTTATAATAGCTGTTAAATTCCTTATCAGATTTGAATATTATAAGTGTGATAAATTAAATTCACTCACAGGCCCACTATCACAACCACCATGCCACTGTGGCGTGGTGACCGACACTCAGGGTCGGTCTGGCCCCAGGGCATACCGGGACTTGTCCCGGTAGGCCGGTCCCTCCGTGGGCCGGTCCAGTCCATTTTCCCTTCATTTTATTTAGAGCAAAGTCGTGATTAGTGGATAAATATTATTTTATTTCGATCCTCAAAAAATCCTGGTAGTTTTTTGGGTCCCAGACCGACGCTGCCGGCAGTTGACATAGTGAGAGCTACCTGACTGCTTGTGTGAGAAACAGTGTTTACATACCTAATAAATATATTACATTGATGATCACATTGTGGTCTACAATCCGGCCGCGTCGCGGGAGAATACGTTCTTGAAACTCGTCAGTTGCATAATAACGAATTTTTGTTTTGCGAATTTGATCCTTATTACTACAAGGAATTGTCCAACTGACAGGTGTTAGGGACGTATTCACTCGACGGATAGACTTCAGAGGCCCTAGTGTGAGTTTATTTTAACCATCTCGACTTTACGTATCGAACGCCAGTCAGTTCAGTCTTACCAAGGGGTATCGTATTACCCAGTTACTGGGTTGTGGAGGTCCGATAGGCAGTCGCTCCATGTAAAATACTGGTATTCAGCTGCATTCGGTTAGACTGGAAGCCGACCCCAACATAGTTGGGAAAAGGCTAGGCAGATGATGATGACTTTACGTATCGAACGCGTTCGGTGCTCCGATTGGCCCTTCACCAGTGACGGTCAGTGAAGGGCCAATCGGAGCACCGAACATGGACGACGCGTAAAGTCGAGATGGTTAAAATAAACTCGCAGTAAGGCCTCTGATCACTAATAACTAATCTGTGTTAATAACAATTTCCTTTATTTTTTGTTGTGTCATACAAACAAACCCACGGTAGGCATGGAAGTGACGTCTTTACCAAAACATTGTAAGATCGAACTATTCAAATATCTCCGCCGTCCTTGTACCGAAAATTTAAATTAGAAGTAAACTCGAATCGAACTAAATTCGGGAATTGGAAATCCTTATTTATGAAGGTTAAACGTAGGCCGGATATTTTCGTAATTAGCTCCATAAACTTTGAAACGGTTATAATTTTCCTAGAGATCATTATTATCTTAGAAATTTTGTGCGTTTATGTAATTAATTATTGTATTTAATTAAGTCTTAGAACATGTGTTAAAGTTGTTCTAAAAAAGAGGTTAGCTTGGTAATGGTTTAATTGTACCAGTAAAGATTAAAATAAGTATAGTCAAGGAATGAACATGTTAATTTGACCTTTTTTATTTTTAATAAAGATTATTTATTTCGTAAACATTAAAATGCTTATTTACAATATAAAACATAACTAACTATTTACACTAACTATACAAAAACAAGAGCGAGTCGGACTCGCGCACGAAGGGTTCCGTACCATTATCTATAAAAACGGCAAAAGAATCACGTTTGTTGTATAGGAGCCACCTTAAATATTTATTTTATTCTGTTTTTTTGTATTTTTTGTTATGTAGCGGCAACAGAAATACATCATCTGTGAAAACAACTGTCTAACTATCACGTTTTCATAAATACAGACTGGTGACAAACAGACAGCCGAACGGACAGCGGATTCTTAGTAATAGGGCCCCGTTTTACCCCTTGGGTACGGAACCCTAAAAAAGGACACATAAGCGTCGAAGTACTCGTCCGCATAGCTGTCATCCGGAAACGTGCCCAGAAGACTGGCAGCATTGACACGTTCAATGGCGTCGTAAAACCGTGCGATTCAGGGGCGGGTGGCTAGTGTAAATAATATACAAGTTTGGTGTTCAATCCTGGGAATCTCACATTAAACGGTTTGATCCATTCGTAAGGAAAGGACTCACATTGTACCTATGTGTTGTAGTGTTTAATTATTTTTTTGTTATTTCGACATAAAATGATTTTACTTTATTATGTATTTTACTGGTAAAAAATCACTACGTATTATTTTAAAACAAAGACCCGCCGCGTCTGTCTGTCTGAACGCGGTAAACTCAAAAACTATACCAAACGGATTTTCATACGGTTTTTACGAATAGACGGAGTGATTCATGAGAAAGGATTTGGTTTATATTTCATTAATCCTTTTCCAATAAAATATTATTATGTTATTTAAATTGTGCATTTAATTTAGATTCAAGTATACCTTGACATCTTGACATGTATTAATTTAGCGGCCAACGTTTGGACGCTATTTTTTTCCACGATTTCACAGCTTTGACGGACTTCTAGACATATTTATATATGACATTATGTTATAAAAACTCACCTGTATACATACTTACATAGATTGTATGTAAACAAACATATTCTGTTCGATTCTATTTTAATAATGGACGTTTCGCTGTCACATAAAACAGCGCGTGTAAGTGCGGCAATAAGATCCAAATATTTTATTACAATGTCGATAAGGTTTAAAGCATAAAATATGTATGAATTTGTCGATTTCCTGCAGTCAAATTTGCTGCGGTAACCAATAAAATATTTATTATATTCATAATTCGTTTATGGCGACATTTAAATGTTATTAATCGAATAAAACCTATCGTTGAATGTAAAATCCGAATTGATGTTATTTTTTATAGATTGAGGTTTTAGTGGGAATTCAAAATGTCGGCAGATTTACAGCAAAATTTATTTTTTTATTTAAAAGACTGTTAATAATGCAGAGCTTTTTATTTATTGTGTACGAACTTGTGCCAGTGCCTTTTTGGATGTGAATGATGTTTATTTACTTTCGTTGTGAGCCAATTCACTTTTTTTTATTTTCGACTGTAAATACTTTTAGTGACATTTCTTTGCCCGAGAAGAAAATTCCGTCATTTAAAATTAGCATCGCAATTAATTTATTTAAAACAAGAGACGAGTGATTGCAGAATTAATAATTAAAATAATTAAATAAATGTTATTTTTAATAACATTTATTTAAATAAAAACTAAATAGAAATAGCACGTAGCTGTATCGCTGCTGACCGTACAACAGTTGGGGGATATTGTTAGTGGGTGAAATGTAAATATTTACGTCCTATTAATATACAACAGCCATATTGTTTCTTTGGGTCCGCGGTACCGCGATGTTTCCTTTAATTATACCTGTTTATAACGCTTCTTATTAATGGAAGGATAACCAGAGAAATGAACCATGTGGTTATGTAACCACATGGTTCATTTAAAAAAATATCTCCATTATGTAATGGACAATGATATTATATTAACAGATATGTTATACACTCACAAAACAACCGAAAAAAGTGTTCCGCGCAGCAGCGGCACACATACCCACGTTTCATTCATTTTTACATTTCACTACAAGTAAAAACGTTACAATTGGAATGTTTTCGAGTCTTCACTATTGCGCGCTTATAACATATCTGTTAGTAATGGAGATTTTTTTTATAAATCCTATCCTACCTTCTTAACTATTATATCCTATAATATTATATATATAAACCTAAAATCTCGAAATCTCTAGTTCCTGTCAAAAATTGTATGGAACATTGACAAAAAATAAAGATTTCAACGATGTTTTGTTGTGAATGTTTCGCCAGTGCAATGGGGGGCCTTCCAATGCTACGAGAGAGCGTCTGCGTCTACGTTCGTTTGACAAAACACAATTTGCTAGATCAGTAATAAACTGGGAAACGATGAGTACCTAAAGCGAAGCGTTCTGTGTCTTTCCATTGATGCGGAGCGAGGTAGTGCGGAGCGGAGTTGCGGACTGTGTGGAGCTAGGCCAAGTTCACGCGACGAGTAATTTGAGCGGGTGGCGGCCGACATTTACTACTTCCCCTTTTTGTATGAATTTTTAAACAATTTCGCAAATCCCTGTACACTTAAGCGGAGCGGGGAATTTTATACAATTTCATTGGTTAATATTAGCACAGCTCCACTCCGCTCCTTACCTCTCCGCTTCAGTCAGCCTTATTGATCCCTATCCTATATTTAAAAACATCTAAAACACACAAATTTCTTCTGGAAATTCATCCTCTATTACCAGCTTCCCAATATAAATAACTAAGCCGCTCTAAGATTCGAGGCACGTTCAAAAATTTATTGTTGCCAGTAAGTTGCAAAGAACCATTGAGATAACGGGCGAAAGCAAAAGTTCCTGCGCAGTTCTGTTTTGTAGGTACTTTTATAAAGCCTTCGCCGATAGTGATGCCTTTCGGTAAATTGTTAGAGATCGGGAGTATTCAACTTTGTTGGTGAACATATTTTTGGTAGATTATTGTTGATTTTGTCACTTGTGTCCGTCGAGGGGATGACTCTACTTTCTATTATGCGCATCTTTCCCGAAAAAACCTATAATTCAATGTAAACTTCTCATTAGTAATGCATAAGTACACTCAAACTCAAACTCAAAGCATTTATTTCAAATAAACCAATTACAGGCACTTTTGACTTGTCTTGGGGTATGTCAGTCAGAAAGATGAAGCTAGTTGTCCATTCCAAAGCGTAGTAGGTACCTATGGAGAAGAACGGGCAAGAAACTCCACGTACACTCTTTTAAATCAGAATATTGTTACACTCTGCGTCCAGCCCCTGGCTGGTGGCCCTGAGAGTAGTTCTTAAGGCAGCCACAGGAAAGTCCGGTTAAGTAGTCATGATATCAGAAATCAACTAAGAGTTGCCATAGTTAAAAAAAAAAAAAAACTGCGTCCAGCGCTCGGTGTGGCAACACGTAGTGTTCTGGTTTGCGACTGGTCAATCGTCATCCTGAGGATGCCTCGTTGAGAGGTGAAACACGTGTCGATTTCTTACAGGGATTTTTTATGACTCTTGAAGAATAGTTCAGCGGAATAGGTTATCTACGTCTATTGTATTTTATAATGGATTTCCACAAAATCACGCCTGAATCAATTGACTATCATAAGTACACTTTTTCCATTTAAAGTTAATTAGCTTTAAGATTTTTTTTGTATTGGTTTTAAACATAACTGGCGAATTGTGGGTATATAATAATATAGGTGCAGCTCTGCCTAACCCTTTGGGGCATGCAGGCGTGATACTATGTATACTGTATAGCCATTTAGCGTATAAGCCTGATGCTGAGCGTTGTCAACTAGTATTTTGTGCGGTTTTCGCGTTTTAACTATCATTCTGATTAAAAGCATCCAAATGAGAAAAACTGCCAGCCAGGCTTTAGCCCAAAATGAACAATAGCACAGTAAAACTACAAAGCTACAGTGAAATATACCAAAATTTACGTCAGAAAGAACTATAGATAGACAATAATCAACCGGCCGATACATTTAGGTCGAGTAGGTACTGCAGTATTACCCTGCATAAAATCTTCGAGCCTAAAACTTTTTTACTTCGCTGGCCATCGATGTTGTCGTTTTTAATCGTAAGATAATTTCAATTTTTTGAATTTGAATCTGACGTGAAGAAATATGAAGAATTTTTTATTGGCAGCCGTCAGTCGCGGTTTTTTCTGATGAACGCAAGAGCTCTAATTCTTCAAGTAATTCCCGGCGTACTATGCTGAAAGATTTGCAATATAATTATTTAATTATAGTCTTTATTGTTGTGTCCACGTTTCCTTGTTTTACGGTACGTATAATCGGATTCTATCTGTGCTACTATACTCGCTCTTTCTCCAAGGTATGTCGGTATCCTTTTCGCTAGTCTAAAACCTTCTTATTTGTCATAGGTTAAAAACCAGTGAAAAGGCCTATTTTGGCCTTTATCGGTGGGGTATTGGGAACCCACCTCGTTTCCCCGTTTCGCCATAATCCTGGATCAGGCGCCCCGGCGGCGGCGGCGGCGGTTGACTGAGCGCCGTGCCACGTACAAGGAATACCGCCTCTTGACGTACCGCACGGTCCAGGAACTAACCACCTCGTGACTTATTAACTATTTATTTATCCACTGCGAAGCGCCGTTTTCTCGGATTCTTCCACGTTGCATTGCAAACTGCAGCTGCTGTAAACCCTTCAAGTTTTCCCTTCAAGTTCAAATACGTTCAAGTTTATTTTTTACGCGTAAATAATCTCGTATGCAAATTAGACTAAGCTGGCATTAGGTCAACCTTCGGTTGCGGTTCCTTATTCGATGCGTTGCGTTTGCGCTAGTAAGTTATGGTTTTTATAAGCTTTTGCAATCGCTGATACACACCGAACTCCCACGCGTAACTAAATTTACCTAAGAGTTCTATTCCGAAAGTTTTCCTTAACCTAATTACGCTTGATTCGGCACCACTGTCTCCATAGCCGCGACTAAATTATATTTCATATTCACCTTTTTTATATTTTTTGTAAAAAGTGTCTTTCTATATTTATATTACAAAAATTATACGTGTTCAACGAAGTGTGTTTATTTATTTCGTTACAAATGGCGCCCGAATTAAAAGTAAGTAAATTATGATATCCCTATGCATACTTAAATATTTTTTTGTCAGTTTGTGTGTGGTGCTCTTTCAGGGCAATTTTAATCACTATTTATTTTTCAGAGAAATCATTAGTTTCTTTTCTCACCACGGATGCCTGCTTTTGCTGAACGACTTATGAATATTTGAACGGCAAGCTGGTCAAATGAAGTTTATGTATATTCTTAATGTGATGTGTGTGCAATGTTATTTAAAATAATTATTTTGTAACCATATTGAATGACCAATCTTTCATTTCGTCCCATCAAATATATATCAATCCTGAATTTTATTTATCTCTTGTAGTAGTTGTATTTAGTTCCCTGTAGTGTGCGTCTGTGGTGTGAACGTAATAGGCTTCGTGTTCAAGGTAAGCGTTTGTGTGTCTGATTTTTCTGCTAGATGTCTAGCTTGTTTTTTCCTTAGTCCAGCTATCTTCGTTCCGTTTTTTTTGTGTGATTTCCGTGATCCAGCATGGCCGACGAGGATTCGTCCATTGGTGAAACCGCCCATGGAGAGAGCCTTATCATTTCTAGGCCCCCCCCAATCCCACCTAGGAGACCTAGGATTGCTGAGTCATCAGGCTTACCATCCCCGATCAAATCCGACGAATGTCCATCTTATCCCTGTAAACAAATATCTCTCACGAAGTGGAAAATTGACTTTTCTGGGAACACCTGCGTCCGTGAATTCTTTCTCTCGATAGATGAATGTAAGGAAGCGGATGATATATCTGATCATTATCTGTTGAAGCGCTTCCATGAAGTTTTGTCAGGAGCTGCACTGAAATATTTTAGGTCCATCCGCCACCCACTCCTGTCATATACAAAACTTAAGGAGTCTTTCGTGAAGACATTCGGAGTCATAGATTTTGAGTTCAAAACTGAACAACAGGTTCGAAACATGAGACAGAAATCAGACCAATCGGTCAGGGATTTCGTCATCCAGGTCTCATATCTTAACGATCGCTTAGCCAGTCCCATCCATGACTCTAATTTACTTGATATTATTATGCACAATATGCACCCTAGGTTTTTCCCTTGCTTGTCAATCCACAAATTCCATGATTTAGAGTCGCTTGTTGATATGGCGTCACATTTTGAGAGCTTCTTGCCAGGAGCGTCGAAGTCGGTGTCCAACGTCTCTTCTGAGATACAGTTATGTCCTAAATGTAGAAAGGACGGACATTCGTATCGTAACTGTCCAGATTTCCCTGGTAGGCTCTGTTTTAGATGTCGCACTCCTGGTGTAATTACCCGGGATTGTCCAAACTGTAATCCAAAAAACGTGTAGACCATCGGCGACACGCCTCATCCCGTACAGTGTCACCGGTGATAGCCAACGATTCATCAGACAACCGACCATTCGTTGAAATATTACTATGTAATCGCCCCATTAGGGCTTTGTTGGACTCAGGCGCACAGATGTCTCTTATTAGTGATATCCTCATTCAGGAACTAGGTATATCTCGGATTTCCAATGTTTCGTGTCCGCGGGTTATTTCCGCCAACAATTCACCCATCGATATTTTAGGGAGTGTTTGTCTCCCGGTCCAATTTAACCGTACAACTTTCACGCATGAATTTTTAGTTGCACGTTCTACTACGTCTTCAATTATCTTAGGTATAGAATTCTGGAATAAATTCGGTTTAACTTCAGTTTTTAGTAAGGCTTTTAATAAAAATATTAAAGGCAATATGTACCTTCCCGCTTTTAACCATTCTCCGCCTCTGGTTTCTTGTGTAAATAAAGCTCGATATGTACATCCCCGCAATGTCCTATTACCCGACCAAGAGCGAGGTCTACAACGCGTCATTGACGAATTTGAGGCTATTTCGTCTGATAAGATTGGGCTCGGTAAAACTACTTGGCTTTCCCACAAAATTAATACAACAGGAATGCCAATTAGACAAAGATTTTACCCTCTTTCACCGGTCAAATTAAAAATTCTTAACGACGAAATTGATAAGATGTTAGAATTAGGTGTTATCCGTCCCTCTCGTTCTCCTTGGGCCAGTCCTGTTGTAATGGTTACAAAAAAGGACGGGTCTGTTCGCTTCTGTGTCGACAGCCGTAAATTAAATAGTGTAACCATCAGGGATTCGTATCCTCTACCTCGTATTCAAGATATCCTTGACAATCTTCGTGGTGCGAGATATATAAGTTCTCTCGATTTCAGGAGTGCTTTCTGGCAGATTCCTCTCGCGGATAACGAGAGCTGTGAGAAAACCGCTTTCATAATTCCCCAACGCGGTTTATTCGAGTTCGTCAGAATGCCATTCGGGCTCACAAACGCTGCTTCAGAAATGCAACGCCTAACTGATATTATCGTTAACTTCGAATACACTTCTACCAGCGACGACTGTGTTTTCGGATACGTCGACGATTTGATTTTGATATCTAAGGATTTCCACAGTCATCTTGCACTCCTTAGGAAGGTGCTAAACCGCCTCAAAGAAGCCGGTTTATCTATAAACTTAAAAAAATGTGAATTCTGTAAGAGTGAGCTAAAATACTTGGGATACATCGTCAACGAAAAAGGGCTCCAGACTGATCCCAGTAAACTGGAAGCTATTCGCGATTACCCCACTCCTACTACCGCTAAATCTTTGCGCGGCTTTATAGGAATGTGCTCTTACTATAGGCGTTTTGTAGATGGTTTCTCGTCCATAATTGCTCCTCTTACAGCTCTTATTGGAAAGAGGAAGGGTCGCGATCCTATAAATTGGGACGAGGCTGCCGAACAGGCATTTTTTAAGCTGAAAGAAGCATTAGTCAACACTCCAGTGATGGCTTGCCCTGATTTTGCCAAGCCATTCATATTGCAGTGCGATGCTTCGGCTGTCGGTCTCGGTTCGGTCCTATCTCAAAACGTTGACGGTGTAGAACATCCCATTGCGTATTACTCCCGCCTATTTTCCAGAGCGGAGCGCAATTATAGCACCACTGAACGCGAACTCCTATCTGTTCTGGATTCCATAAAGCACTTCCGCTGCTATTTAGATGGAATGAAATTTTCGGTTATAACCGACCACATGGCTCTGAAATGGCTGCTCACTTTAAACAACCCATCGGGGCGTTTAGCTCGATGGGCCACCGTCATTTCACAATATACCTTCGATATCATCCACCGCAAGGGAACACAACATGTCGTCCCGGATGCTCTATCCAGGATCTATACTAGCCCTATTACGTTCGACCAAGGTCCTGAACATACTACCGATAGGTGGTACAAAAGGATATATGTAGGCGCACGCGACACGCCACAAATGTTTCCTGCTTACGCCATTCAGGACGGGGTGCTCTTGAGACGGATGCCCATCTCCAGCCCTTTATTATCTGATCCCTGGCGCGTCGTATTGCCGGCTGAGAAAGTTCCCAACGCCATTTGGGAAGTGCACAACAATTTCCCTTCCATACATCCCGGCGTTACCAAGTCTTACCTTAAGATCAAGGAACTATACTATTGGCCGAATATGTTTCGCGACGTCACCGAAACACTGAGACAATGCGACGTTTGCAAAGCCTACAAAATCGCCAATACCCAACCGCGTGGACAGATGAGATATCCAAAGGAAGTTTCTTTACCCCTGCAGCTTATTTCCATAGACGTAATTGGTCCGTTGCCTATCGCCTACTATGGCTATCGATATATTCTATCAATGGTCGATGTGTTTTCAAAATATGTCTGGTTGATTCCTCTAAAAAAGGTAGACGCAAGTTCCCTAATTAAAGCCCTGGAATCCGAGATATTTTTTAACTTCGGAGTGCCACGGGCGATTCTTTGCGACAACGCTACCGTTTTTCGTAGCAACCGTTTTTTAAATTTTCTTAGGTCCTTTCACATCGACTCACCAATGTATACACCCTACTATACGCCACAGGCCAATACCGTAGAACGCTATAACCAAAGCGTCGTCACGTGTCTGAGCATATTGGTTGGTGAAAACCAGAGAAATTGGGCGAAATTATTACCCAAAGTCAAATTATATCTCAACTCCTGCATTAACTTGGCTACTGATTTTACGCCTAACTTCCTCATGTTCGGTAGGGAAGTCCTTATAGATCCCGCTCGTGCGCATAGTCAGACTCGAAGCACCAATTTAGCCGAGAGTCGGTCCCAGCACGCGTCTAATCTATCTTCCCTCGCCGAGGTTTATGCTAAGGTCGCCGATAATCTATCCATAGCTTTCCTCCGAAATTCCCGATCTTATAACACCAACCGTTCGGCTATCACCCTCAACCTCGGTGACGTTGTATGGAGACGAAATTTCTCTAGGTCTTCGGGGTCAGACTATTTCTCTGAAAAATTAGCGCCCCGTTTTATTAAGAGCCGTGTAACCAGAGTCATCTCTAGAACCACGTATGTTCTCAAGGACTGTGATTCCGTCCATTCAGGACAGTACCACATAAAAGATATCCTGAAATGATTGCCTTTCCTCTTTATTCATCAACTGAAATACACTAGTCGTTCTATATTTTTTGTTACATAAATTTCAAAAATTATTTCAGAACTTTTTAGGTAGGGACTCATTTTAATCGGCCATGCCATGCGACCTTCATTTCGTATAACTGACATTTTTTCTTACATTATGTCATGTCATTCTAGTTGCCGTTGTCAATTTATAAAATTACTACAAATAATTAATACGTTTATTCTGAAAATGGTAAGCAGATCCCTTTAAAATGTAATAACTAACTTAGAACATTCTCGAAACGCTATTTTTTTGCAAGGAAGCTTGCGGGGCACCTTGTAAACATTTCGCTTTTATTCTCTATCACTAGAGCTTGGATAGTGCTTGGATAGTGTTTTATCGCCAGCAGTCGTTTATTTCCTCTCTACCCGACCGCGGTGAAGACGAGTTCTGTTCCTCTATTCCATAACATACTTAATTATACTTTATCCGACTGATACGATCAAGAGGGTTGTGTTTGACCTCTGGGCATGTCCCGGAGGCAAAACGCACCTTCTAATCCTACTCATCACACTAGTCAGACTCTAAGCCCTGACTTAGTTGAAAGTCGGACTATGATGTAGACTTAGGGTCATTAAATATAAGGTTGAAGTCCCTTATTTGTTAGACTGGGGTTTTTTTTTGGGACTCAGGCTCCTCTTTATAGCTTGATGTTCTTCCTTTTGGACTTAGGTTCTTGTTTATAACCTGATGTTAACCCCTTTTGACCTCGATATATATATTATATTTCTTTCAACTAGTGTTGTCCTTTTGTTTATTTTGAATTCTTAATCCTCTTGTTCTATCCTTAGTTATTGTATACCTTTCCCGATAGGTCCTGCGTAGGTTTAGCAGGCACATCTGGAGGCCTTTTGCACTTCGATGGTCTGTTAAGATAGAATAGGTTAGTCATTAGTTTAGGCTAGGTTACCTATAGGTTATTTAGGTGTTAATAGTTTTATTTCTCTTCTAGTTCTCTCAAGTGAGCTGCTCCCTTCTCTCCTGATGCTGCTACCCCCCTCTACCTTCCTCTAGTGACGTCATCCTTATGTCGTTCGTTTCTAGGGATGTTACTCCTTTAGTTATTTTTATCGCCATTATCGATATTTTTTTTTTTGTTGGAAAGGGGGTACTGCAGTATTACCCTGCATAAAATCTTCGAGCCTAAAACTTTTTTACTTCGCTGGCCATCGATGTTGTCGTTTTTAATCGTAAGATAATTTCAATTTTTTGAATTTGAATCTGACGTGAAGAAAGATGAAGAATTTTTTATTGGCAGCCGTCAGTCGCGGTTTTTTCTGATGAACGCAAGAGCTCTAATTCTTCAAGTAATTCCCGGCGTACTATGCTGAAAGATTTGCAATATAATTATTTAATTATAGTCTTTATTGTTGTGTCCACGTTTCCTTGTTTTACGGTACGTATAATCGGATTCTATCTGTGCTACTATACTCGCTCTTTCTCCAAGGTATGTCGGTATCCTTTTCGCTAGTCTAAAACCTTCTTATTTGTCATAGGTTAAAAACCAGTGAAAAGGCCTATTTTGGCCTTTATCGGTGGGGTATTGGGAACCCACCTCGTTTCCCCGTTTCGCCATAATCCTGGATCAGGCGCCCCGGCGGCGGCGGCGGCGGTTGACTGAGCGCCGTGCCACGTACAAGGAATACCGCCTCTTGACGTACCGCACGGTCCAGGAACTAACCACCTCGTGACTTATTAACTATTTATTTATCCACTGCGAAGCGCCGTTTTCTCGGATTCTTCCACGTTGCATTGCAAACTGCAGCTGCTGTAAACCCTTCAAGTTTTCCCTTCAAGTTCAAATACGTTCAAGTTTATTTTTTACGCGTAAATAATCTCGTATGCAAATTAGACTAAGCTGGCATTAGGTCAACCTTCGGTTGCGGTTCCTTATTCGATGCGTTGCGTTTGCGCTAGTAAGTTATGGTTTTTATAAGCTTTTGCAATCGCTGATACACACCGAACTCCCACGCGTAACTAAATTTACCTAAGAGTTCTATTCCGAAAGTTTTCCTTAACCTAATTACGCTTGATTCGGCACCACTGTCTCCATAGCCGCGACTAAATTATATTTCATATTCACCTTTTTTATATTTTTTGTAAAAAGTGTCTTTCTATATTTATATTACAAAAATTATACGTGTTCAACGAAGTGTGTTTATTTATTTCGTTACAGTACGTATTGAAGTTTTGTATGAGACATTTGAAATAAAGAAAGAAAGAAAAATAGGTTTAATTGTCACAGAAACACGTGCATACAAAAAGATAACAGTAATCAGCAATATTAACCACAATAGATCTAAATACAATAAAAAATAAAAAAAAACATATGAGATCACGAGTATACAGATAAATAATCGGCAGCTGCACGTCATGACTGTGACAAGAAGGCTTCCACTCAACATGATGCTGCGCTATGGGGACCCACAGCACAGCGCTGATTTTCAGTGGTCACCCGAAAAAGACGTACGGAAATCAAGTCAGGTTCAACGATTTTTACATTTAATAAACAGGTAATAAAATAAACAGTACTTAGAATATAATATGACTTTAAGCAAAGCGAAATAGATGAATAAATATTATTAAATAGGTAACGTGAAAATTAATCCGCAGGCATCACTGTGCGTACATAAATAAATAATGTGGGTACCTAATGAGAAAATACAGTTTTCTGTCTCGCTCCCACCCTCACCTTCGCGTCGCGCCGTCAGTCGCCAGCATTTGAATTTTTTTTCGCGATTACAGTATAAAATCATCGAACTTAACAATGCTTTTTCTCCAGCACCCATGGACCCCATGGAAAAAGATGTTCAGTTTGATGGTTTTGACCCTTAAATATGGCCACACCTTATGTTAGTCAACATTAGCTAAATTTTTGAGCTTTGGAATCTAAGAGGCTCTTCATCCACCCTGGTACAAATCAACGCACTATCTAACTTTTGAGCCGTTTGGGGCCCTGGGGCCAGAGTGCGCAACTCCTTTTTAAGTTTTGTGGCCGGCGACTGGTCGACACTTCGCGTGACCGATTTTGTATGGCATATCTGTCAAAAACTGATCATTCTGAGACCACTGACACGTTTGTAAATTAGTAGACTTGGCCCCTAGCACGTGTAGCATGGTTTTGTCGACGGAAGAATAGACAAAACGACAGTTAACAATAATTATGCCTGGCTCATTCTTTGGCCGAAGAATTAGCATTGCCATTCAACTTGGCAATGCTGGCAGTCTTCTGGACACGTTTCTGGATAACAGCGACATGGCGGAGTATACACTTCGTTCCAAGTGTCCTTTTGTTTTTATATATAAGTGTAGTTAGTTATTTAACTTTTAGCCTAGTGAAAAAAGACCTTTTTAACTATACAACCGACCTTTCCAAGCCATTACAATACATTAAAATCATAAAATCACCCAATCCGTTAACATCAATAATTCAATTAACGTTACAGCGAATAATAACACGATCAACGACGCAAAATTATGTGCAATGGCCGACAAGTGTTATAGATATGTGTATTAAAACAATTAGGCGATGATTTTCAGTACATCGGTGCGCATTCACAGGGGGATGGTAAATGATCGATGGTCGAGATAACGGCACAGTTGCTGGTGCGCGGTGCGGGATATAAGCGAAAGCGAAATATATTTGTACGATTTTGTGTGATAATGTTTAAGTATACTTTATCAAGCATCATAAAATATTGGAACATGGCTCTGAAAAAAACTGAAAAACAATTTGGGCATAGAATATGTGCTAGCGACCGTTTTTGGGGGCCCATTATTGAGTGTGCAAGTCACCCCCTGCCATCTTATCCATAATATATATTATATATCATTGGTCAGGCAGGGGTCATAGTCCTTCCATAGTTCCTGGTAACCATTCCACTATAGCCAGCCAAACCCATAGCCCAATGTTTTGTTTCCATGTACTGCAATAGTCCTACACCAACCGGGGGCTGTCCTTGGGTGCACTAGCATAGTGTGTACAGGGATAATCGTCGGTTGGTACCTCATTCCATTTAAAATTGTCTAAGGGGCCTCTGCGAGTTGGCTTCGGCCCCTCATACGCCTTTCAAAAGACCGGGACCCCGATGGTCCCGAGATATGCAAAATATATAAAAATTAATAATAATAATCAAATAATAATAAAATGTATAATGCTGAGCGATAGCCGTTTAGGGTGGATGTGACGCATGTTTCCCCCAATCTTTTCTTATTTTTTTCTTTTCTTTTTTGCGTCATGTTTACCGCAAATAAACGCAATTTTTTCTTATTCTTTCATCTTCGCATTATTACCCCTGATTTCGAGGTTTCCTACCCAGAGTTTATCTATTCGATAGTACTATTGTTTCGATAGTACTATTGTTTCGATATTCTGTACTAACACTCTGAGGTCTGAGGGCCTAGACACTTGTCTAGGCGCTTCGTATTTCTACAACGACTTTCAACAGGATTGACATATGCTTTTCGATACGTTGTCAGTCCTATACATTTTTGTCTTTTCCATCATCGTTATCGCTTATATAATGTCACTTTGTCTAGGGCCTCTGAGTGTTCAGGAACTCGTAGAGAATTATCGTAACGACTAGTCGCTATCAGGATTTTTTTAGCTGAAATTGATAACTATAAAAAATAGATGATATAATTATGAAACATAAAGTGTAAAAACGTAGGTAAGTAAATAAAATACTGGGACTGATGGACAAAATATTTGGACCATTTTCATATGGCTTTATTTTAACAAATGAACAGCAAGCTTAAATGTAAAGAGCATTCTACTACAGTAAGTAGGGTATCATTTAAAATATAACCTTAATTTCTTCCATAAACTTGCTAACGCTTCCATAACGGCTAAGTAATAACAACTGCATGGATCGATCGATCAGGTTAAGCTACACTCGCCGCGGTTGGTCCGTGGATGGGACCATCTTTAAATACCAAGACCCGTGTCTCGGAAAGCACGTTAAGCCGTTGGTCCCGGTTGTCATTTGTAGTTCTTTGAAAGGTTGTTACGGGTCGTCAGAAGTCCAGGTAGGCAGTCGCTTTAGGGGCCTGCGGGCGGCGAAATTCGTCGCCCGAACAGTCAGGTCCAAAGAGGTGGCACGCAAAACATCATGCGTGCCTTTGTAGGAGGACGTGCGGTCGTGGGATCGGCCGCACTTTGTGATGAGGCCCGCTAGGCATGGCGGGCTGATACCAGTCGGGGGTGCGGCGCATGTATAAGTATCTCCCGGGCCCCCGACTCATGGTAGAAGTAGGAACAGTGGGGTTTTTGTCGGTAGGAGTCAATACTCAATACTCAATATTTTATTGCAATTCACAATGTACAGTCACGGACTTTAATTGATGAGCCACCTTCAGACTTGTCAATTTTGCAGTTTCATACATTCACGAGATTACACGATTAAACACGAACTCAAATCGCACGCTCGTAAACAAGATGACAAATAAATTACTTTTAATCGGAAATATCCATAGAGGTTGACTAATAAGTTCTCAATGGTAAAAATAAATACAATGTTGCGTTAAGTTTATCCAATCTATTTGATACCGACCTCCTTTGAATCATAGCTCATTAACTCGATAATTATGAAAACATAACTGAAGACAGTGACAGTTGAAATATCAAGATGACAAATAAATTACTTTTAATCGGAAATAGTCTTATCCATAGAGGTTGACTAATAAGTTCTTAATGATAAAAATAGATACAATCTTGCATTAAGTTTATCCAATCTGTTTGATACTGACCTCCTTTGAATCATAGCTCATTAACTCAATAATTCTGAAAACTTAACTGAAGACAGTGACAGTTGAAAAATCGATGTCAGAGAATTTCTCCGTACGCTAACGTTACTATGCAGCAGTAACCTAGCAACAATTGTTTATCGTTGCTAGGTTACTGTTGCTAGACCTGCAATTGGTTGACTTTGAGTAGTCACTGCTGTCAAGTTTGTAGTTCTGCTCTCAGGTTAGCCAACCGGTAAAGATATGAAATATAATTTTCTTCTTCTGATACGAAGACATATGACTTTGCGTTTCGGGAACCGAATAAACCCGATTTGCATTACACGGCTAAAATGCGAACAGTACCAGGTGGCTCATCAATTAAAGTCCTTGACTGTACATAAAATATAGGTGGTAGGTGATAATTTTTGAGACACAATTATGAACCCTGTTGGGCACAGCAAAAGACAATACCTACATAAAAAGACTTATAGACTAACTTATTCTAAGTGCAATTTCATTTAACATAATATTTGCATTACATTATATTAAGCATTTATTGAATTATATTAAACATTTCTCAAATTATATTAAACATTAATTAAATTGCATTAAACGTTGCATTATATTATTAAAAATTAAAATCTTTATTATTACAATTTTTTGTTATATTATTAATCGAGCTGTATACATTTGTCATTTAAATATTCATTTATGCTGTAATAACATTTACTTATTAATAATTTTTTTAATTATTTTGTAAAATCAGCAATCTTTTTTACATTCCTTAGTGGCTCGGGTAACTTATTATAAATTTTTATTGACATTACTAGTGGGCCAGATGAATGCATTTTTAAACGAGATGTTGGTATGTTTAGACGTGTTTTGTGTCGGAGTGTGAATCTTGTTTGAATGTCTTCTCGTTTTGTGTAGAAGTCTTTGTGAGTGTGCGCAAATTTACTGATTTCCAATATGTAAATAGAAGGTAGCGTTAGTATATTTAGCTTTTTAAAATGAGGTTTGCAGCTATCGGTTTGTTCAATATTAACCAAAATACGAATTAACTTCTTTTGAGTTGTAAACAGCACTGGTGCGTCTATGCTATTCCCCCACATAATAACACCGTAGTTTAGCCATGCATGAGCATAGGCGTAGTAGGTAACTAGAGCTGTCTGTACGTGTGTGGTCTTTTTTATTTCACGAAAAGCGTACAAAAATGTTGAAAGTTTTCTTTTTATTTTCTGAATGTGTGATTTCCAGTTTATGTTCGTATCTATGGTTAAGCCTAACAGTGAAAACTCGTTTACCAGTTCTAATTTGTGGTTATTAAAAGAGAAATTTACATCTAGTCCGACATAACATCCATGAGGATTTCCCCACGGAAAAAAAAAAAAAAAAAAAAAAAAAGGTAGGCAGTCGCTCTATGTAAGATACTGGTATTCAGCTGCATGCGGTTAGACTGGAAGCCGGCCCCAACATAGTTGGGAAAAGGCCGGCTTCCAGTCTGCCTAGGCAGATGATGACCTTACATATTATATTACCTATAAAACAAAGTCCTCCGCCACGTCTGTCTGTCGTCCTGTTCGCGATAAACTCAAAAACTACTGCACCGATTTTCATGCTGTTTTCACCAATGGATAGAGTGGTTCTCGAGGAAGGTTTTAGTATATAATAACCGACATCCACGCAGGTGAAGCCGCGGGCATCAGCTAGAATGCGATATTCTGACTTTACCTTTCGTAATGTATGAACATCCTTTTAATCTAGTGGACATTTTTAGCTGATTAAATCATCAATCAAAACTAATTTATTGTCAAAACAAATGTCAAACTATTTAAAAATATATTTTTTAAATAGTATTATGTATTTATTAATATAAATAAAATAATATAAACAACGTAAAAAAAGGTCGCTACGGCATGCTTTTTTTGATCAATTTAAGTTTGAATATTACGGCAAACGTCAGCCAGTCGGCTGCAGTAGTCGAACGATGCAGTTGGGACACGCTGTATATAAACAAAGCAACTCGCATCTCCGTATGCATGGTGCTGTTCAACACTTGGTAATAGCAAATAAAATATACGGAGGATTCTGGTTTCCTGTTGGGATTTGAGTGACAAAAAAAACAAACTACATGCACTTACATTTTGACAACTCCATTACGTTTTAAAATAAACAAGAGATAACGAATGCGCAATGTAAATTCGAACGATTTTTTTATCTAAGACATGGCGCACTCTATGCAACGACTGCGACAGCTCGGAGATTAGACGGCACGACGACGGCTGCCGCCGAAGATTTTATTTTATATTTTTGTTCAAAGCTCCGCACACTTGGCGTCGAGCAATGATATTAAATTAACATTACCAACATCTTTGGAGGCCACAACCAGTCAGATAGAGTATTCTCTTCCTGCTGGAACTGCGACGGGTATTCTAGACTCTTCAGTTGTAGTTGTGGAGGTCACTCCGGATAACGTTTTAAACTAGTAAGTAAGACAACAGAAGTTACCCCTTCAAATAAACAATTATTATTATTAGAGAATAATAAAAAGGTATCTTCTGGCAATATTATACATAAAAATAAACAACCAAAGGGGGGGCAACATACGTTAAAATTATACAGTCAAAATATACAAGGTTGCTCTTCCAAATTACTGGAAATAGAATTGTTTTTAGAAAATACTAAGTTTGATGTCATTTGTTTAACAGAACATTGGTTAAAAGACCATCAAGTAATGTCAATTAATTATGAAAATTATTGTGTAGTTAGCCATTTCAGTCGAAAACGTATGATACATGGCGGTTCATTAATATTAGTAAAAAATTCTATTAAATCAAAAGAACGGAAAGACATCATTGGACTGTCTGTTGAACACACCATTGAATTGTCCTGTGTTGAGCTTGATAAGCATGTGTATACAGACCGCCAAGCTACCAGAATCTATCTCTGTTTGATTCTGTAATGGAAGAGGTGCTAAAGAAACTTAGTGCTAATAGTAAGTCAATAATCATATGTGGTGATTTTAATATTAACTTATTAGAAAATAACTCTAATACTGTGAGATTATTAAGTCTTTTTAGGTCATTTGATTTGTCAAATGTTTTTGTTGAACCAACCCGAGTGACAGCTTCTTCTGCCACTTGTATAGACAATATTTTTTGTAATTGTGATTACTTACATAAAGAAATTGTAAATAAGTTGCCATCTGATCACAGTGGTCAAACAATAACATTTTGCGCCTACATGCCTTTACAAAAAATTCAAATTAGGTTTAGGCCAATTACATGTAAAAACTTAGAGAATTTAAATACTTCTTTGGCCAGTAAATTATGTGTTCAGAGTTTTAATAATGTCTGTGACCCAAATGAGTTCTATGCCGATTTCTTTTCATTAATAAATAAGCAATTTAATGACACTTTTCCACTAAAAACTAAAACGATTTACACAAAGTTCCTATTTAGTGATTGGGCGACTCCAGGTATGCGTAAAAGCAGGGAAAATCTTTTTGAACTTTATGGCCTAAAGCAACATATGAATAATACATCCTTTCATCAGTATGTTGCAAAATATTCTAAAACTTTTAAAAATGTTTGCAAAATAGCTAAAGCTCTTTACATTAGCAATAAAATAAAATCAGCTGATGATAAAATAAAAACTACCTGGCAAATAATAAATAATGAAACAGGTAGGAAAAAACAGCGTAGTACTGAATTCAATTTAGAGACTAAAAATGGCCTCATCAACTCAGATGTAGAAATAGCTCAGGAATTTGAAAACTTTTTTGGTAATATTCCCGTTAAAACTACTGAAGCTTTAAATTCTTCACCCGCGCTTTCTGCTGCCTTACTTAGAAAGAATGTAAAGGCATGCCCTTTGGAGTTTAGGTTTCAGCATACAAACCCCCAGGCAGTTATAAAAGCTTTTAAAGATCTTAAAATTAAATCAACAGAAGATCTATCGGGAATGTCTGTTAAAGTCTGTAGGTCTATCATCGAAACCATTGCGCCTTATTTAGCTTTCTTATTTAACACCAGTGTAGACCAAGGAGTCTTTCCGGATCTCATGAAACACAGTAAAGTAGTTCCTTTGTTCAAATCCGGCGATAGTAAGGAACCCAACAATTATAGGCCTGTGTCAATTCTGCCAGTTCTCAGCAAAGTGTTTGAAAAGTTGATGCTTAATCAAATGTTACGTCACTTTAATAAAAATTCCATCTTTCATGAACAACAGTACGGTTTCACCAAAGGGCGTTGTACCACTGACGCCGGTGTCTCCCTAATAAAGAAAATTTTTAACGCCTGGGAAGAAGCACAAGATGCCATTGGAATCTTTTGCGACCTCTCGAAGGCGTTCGATTGCGTCGACCATGAGACACTTCTGCTGAAACTAGAGCACTATGGGATTAGGAATACAGCTCTTGATTTACTAAGATCATATCTGAAAGATAGAAAAGTTCAAGTTTAAGTAAACGGCGTAAACTCATTGGGGTCTGAAATGGCAATGGGCGTTCCTCAAGGTTCGATATTGGGTCCATTCCTCTTTTTAGTTTACATTAATGATTTACCCCAATTACTACTAAACCAACCGAAGATGGTGTTATTTGCAGATGCCACATCATTGATTTTTAAAATAAACCGACGGTCGCAAAATCATGACGACGTGAATAGCGCTATTCTTCAGGTCCAAGATTGGTTTACGGTAAATAATTTGGTACTAAATAAAAAAAAACCAAATGCATTCGATTTAAATTACCTAATGTTAGAAGTAGCGAATGTGACATCATATTGAATGGAGAAAAACTGGAATTTATTAATCAAACAGTTTTCCTGGGAATCACGCTAGACGAGAAATTACAATGGGGACCCCATATAACATCTCTTGCGGGGCGGCTAAGCTCGGCCGCTTATGCTGTTAGAAAGATAAGACAGTTAACAGATGTAGAAACCGCTCGTTTGGTCTATTTCAGTTACTTCCACAGCATTATGTCATATGGCATTTTACTGTGGGGTCGGGCGGCTGACATTGAATCCATCTTTGTTTTGCAAAAGAGAGCTGTCAGAGCCATTTATATTCTATGTCGCCGCGAATCTCTCAGGGAACTATTTAAAAGGATTAATATTATGACGGTACCTTGCCAATTCATTTATGAGAATATTATGTATGTAAGAAAAAATCTAAATCTTTTTAATAAAATAAGTGATAGACATAACTTTAACACTAGAAATAAAGATAAAATAGATCAACCATTTTTCAGACTAGCTAAAGTACAAACATCTTTTATGGGGTACTGCGTTAAATGCTATAATAAAATACCTAGTGATATATTGCAATTAAATGAAAGAAAATTTAAAACTCATATTAAAAGTACACTTTGTAAACAAGCATATTACAAATTAGAGGATTATATCCAAGATAAGAATGCTTGGAAACATGCTGGTCTTGCTCCATAGGACAAATTCGAGGCTGGACAAAATCAAACTGGTTGCTAATCTAGTTGTAAAATTTATTATTTTTATATCATCGATTTTTTTACATTTTATGATAATTAATCTCTCACACTGTCCTATTAGTATTACTTGCAAGTTTGTAGAAATATTGTGTTATCGTACGTATAATAATGTTTGTAAATATGTGAGCACCATGTACCTATCACATACTTAATTTATTTATTTGTCATTGCTCCATTTTTAATTTTTAATTCTTTTTACCTATTGTAATTGTATTCTCGGTGCATCGTCTTCACATGTAATTATATAATTGATGTATACCAAATATATTAAAACATTTTTTTTTAAAAGAGTAACGGTGGAGTTTCTTGCCCATTCTTCTCCATACGAAAACTACCTTTTGGAAGGGGCAACTAGAATCAGTTCTATTTCTATGTATTTGACGTTCAAAAGTGCCTTTAATGTGCCTACTTGAAATAAATTATTTGACTTTGACTTTGACTTTGAACAGATATGTTAAAAGCGCACAATCGTGAAGACTCGTAAACATTCCAATTGTAACGTTTTTACTTGTAGTGAAATGTAAAATGAATGAAACGTGGGTATTTGTGCCGCTGTTGCGCGGAACACTTTTTCGGTTGTTTTGCGAGTGTATAACATATCTGTTAATATAATATCATTGGCGTCGAGTTGCAGAGTCGCACGCTTACTACTTATCGCAGCGCGTAGACGTACAATTTGCGCTGCCAAATACGATTATCCTATAGTATTTTTAACATAATTAACAGTTAAACAGTCTAGGCCATTAAAGTTATGAGTTTAGGACACATAATAACACACACACATTAACAAGCTTAAATTAAAATACACACGTTATTTAAATTCCAGAAAGGTCAGGTGATGTACGAACGTAAACGAAGCAAAAGGCGTATGTAAGGATCGTAGCAGATGGCGTTCTGTAGTTTCCACCTACCCCCATGGAAAGCAGTCGTGAGTTTATGTATTTATAAAAATTCAAGTACATCCAATAACAAAAGTGGTGAACCTCTTTTGTTTTAAAAAACAAACTTTCCCACAATGTGAACCTCTCGGTGTTGTTCTACAGAATAAAAAAGTTGACAAAAAAATAAGTAAATTACTCGGTTGAACTCGACTTCTTTGTCTTTGGTATCCGAGTTGAAGTTTAAGTTAAAGAAGTCTGTAGTTTGTTTAGGTATAAATAGTAGTGTTATTTCATAGTTTATTTTTTATTGCTGCGATATGGTTAGCCGTTGGTCCCGGCTGTCATTTGTGGATCTTTGACAGTCATTACGGGTCTCCAGAAGTTCGAAAGTCTGACAACCAGTCTTACCAAGGGTTGTGGAGATCAGATGATGCATTACCTATTACATGTGGCGTCCCACAGGGATCTATCCTGGGTCCCTTACTCTTTTTAATATATATAAATAATATAAACGAAATTAAACTACATGGTCACCTTACCTTATACGCCGACGACACTTGTTTATTTTACTTTGGATCTTCCATCCATCACATTATCTCACAAGCACAAGAAGATTTAAATACCCTATTCGCATGGTTTCAGTTCAATCTTTTAACAATAAATATCTCTAAAACATGTTATATAATATTTAAGGCTAAAAATAAATTAATTCCCTCATATGACCCTCTAACAATAAATGATATCCCGCTACAGCAAAAACCATGCGAAAAATACCTCGGTCTAAGAATGGACAGCTCACTAACGTGGAAAGCTCATATTGATCATATAAAAAGTAAACTCTCGGTACTCTCCGGGTCCCTGCGTAACATTGTTCGTTGTATTCCACCAAAATTGCGGTATACTATTTACAACTCCCTAGTAAAGCCACATCTACTTAATTTAATCGAAATTTGGGGCAGTGCTGCTAAAACAAAATTATCAGAACTTCAAATTACCCAAAATAAAATCATAAAAATAATATTCAACTACCCATATCTAACATCTACCAGCAAAATTTATCAAGACACAAAAATAATGAGCATAAAACAACTTTATATTTACAACACATGCATTTTCATCAGAAATATTCTCAACAAAAGCGTTCACTCAAACATAACACTCACTCAATATAAGCAAGTTAGTCAACGCAGTACACGGCGAGCAAGCTTGCTAGTCTTACCAAAAACAAGAACTAACTATGGCAAAAAAATGCTAACTTTTGAAGGAGCACAGCTTTATAACAAATTACCGTCCTGTATAAGAAATGTACACTCGTACAATGCATTCAAAACTCAACTTAGCCAGCACATCATTGCAGATCGATCACTTCTGGAGAAATGAATGCATTGGATGGGTAACTATTAAATTGTAACACTGATGACGAACTTATTGTAATCTATATTCTTAGTATTGTTCTCAAGTAAGCGACTTATGTCTTTATTGGGAATAAAGTTTCTTTAAACCGAGATAGGCAGTTATTTTGTTTGTTTGTTAGTTTGAACGCGCTAATCTCTGGAACTGCCAGTCGGATTTGGAAAATTATTCTTTCATTTGATAGCCCAATTCATGAGGAAGGCTACAGCATCAACCTACGGCCAAAAAAGAAATAACGCAAGGAGAAAACGAAGTAATAGGGCTGGCAATGCAATGCGATAGCTTGGAACGGGGGAACAAGTCACGCAGACGAAGTCAGGGGCAGAAACTAGTGAATATATAAACAATAACCTAACTTACTAGAAAATCAATCAATCTGCCAATCTGAAAAGGCTAGGACCTTTTCCCAACTATGTTGGGGTCGGCTTCCAGTTTAACCGGATGCAGCTGAATCAGTATTTTACATGGAGTGACTGCCTATCTGACCTCCACAACTCAGCAACTTGGTAATATCATACCCCTTTGGTAAGACTGGTTGTCAGACTTTCGGGCTTTTGACGACCCGTAACGACCGTCAAAGATCTACGAATGACAGGCCCGCTGCTTTCCGAGTCATGGAGGAGTCTCGGTAAGTAAAGATGGTCACCCATCTACGGACCAACCCCGGCAAGCATAGCTTAACCTAATGGATCGACCCGTGCGGCAGTTATTAATTAGCCACGAGCTCCTAGAAAATACTAGTACCAAAGTATAACTAATTGGTCAAAGAAAAAAATATCACCTCTCCTGAACATTGACGTCAACTTTATTAAAATTAAAAAAATAACCATATACCGTGCAGTATATCGCCGTCCTTGTCACATACATAGTGCAGTATATAGCCGTCCTTGTCAGCAGGTTTTTATACCGAGACTTAATTAAAGCCATTCGGTTGGTTTACAACAGCGGCAACGTATTCTGTACTGCGGTTGTTATTGGTACATTAATTATGGCGAAAAATTTATTATTTAAAGGGTTTAACCTCTAGGGGTTAAGGGTGAAAGTGAGTTTTTGTGGGATATTTGTTTATTGTTTATTGTTAATTAAAACGGTAACACCAATTACATTAATTAACATTGAAATTTAAACAGTAGTAAACAGAAATATCTCAAATACTAACTTATAATAGAGGACAACCTTTTTTTTTTTTTTTTTTTGAGGGTGGGAAATCATCCAATGACTTCTCCCGCTCTGGGTGGAGCGGAAGGGCGTGTCAGACTTTTACTGACTAAAACCCACCCGTGTTCCTTCAGTTGCCTGTTGCCAAGGTCCCGGTATCCCTTTCGGACTAACCCGCAACCCTGGCAGGCATCGGGCCTAGCGGACCCCGCCAATTGTGCTGTCATCTCTTTGAGGCGCGCGTGGAACACGACGCGCCATCGACCCGGGCGTGGTCCTGATCGGACGGCGAGCTACCCATTGCTCGCCGTCCGCAAGCCCGCGCCTATGGTGGCCGGGAATCCGCCTGGGATTCCCGACGCCCAGGGCGTCTCCAGCGGCGGCGGCGGTTAGGGGCGTGAGGGCGCAAACTTTGCCTCTCCCTCACGCGTTCCGCCTCCTCCTTCGCGAGCATTACTGCTTCGCAGAAGGAGGTGACTGCTTCCCATGCCCTCTCGCTCCGTACCATGGCCTGGACCAGAGCCGGACGCAAGAGGTCATCGCCGCCAATCGCCTCCAAGAGGACACGGCGGGGCTCCACCCAAGCGGGGCAGACCTCCACCGTATGCTCCACCGTGTCCTCCGGGCGATCCACACAGTGGTGACACCCGGGCGTTTCCTCCCGCCTTATACGAAACAGGAACCTCCCGAAGCAACCGTGTCCGGTGAGGACCTGCGTCAGGCGGAAGGTGAGGACGCCGTGGCGCCTCTCTAGCCACTCCTCAAAGAGGGGACTTATCGCCGCAATTGTGGCGTGCCCAGCACTGGGTTGCGACAATCGCACTCTCCATGCCGCCATGAGATCCTGCCGGAGCTCTGTCCGCTGAGCCGCGATTTCTCGCGGCAGCGGAGTTACGCCCCGGCGCTTCATCTCCTCGCGCCACTCCCATATGTGCGCGAGGACCTTCGCCTCCAGATCCCATGGCGGTAATCCGGCCAGGAGGCTCGCCGCCTCGCGGGAGACCGTGCGGTATCCCCGGGCCAGCCGAATGGCCATGACCCTTTGGGACGCGTTCAACCGGCGGGCTGGCCGCAGCCTAAGGGAACGCGCCCACACCGGTGCCCCGTAAAGGGCCATGGACCGCACGACCCCCGCGTAGAGCCTCCGGCAGGAGGCGTTTGGACCCCCCAGATTGGGCAGGAGACGCCCCAAGGCAGCTCCAGCCCGGTCCAGCCTGGGAGCCAAACGTCGGAAATGCTCAACGAAGTTCCACCGGCTGTCGAGGACGAGTCCTAGGTACTTCATCGTCGACTCGACGCCGATGTGAACCCCTCCTACCGTAATTTGGGAACCCGACGGTGGCGCGTTCCGAGGGCCATGAAAACACATGACCTCGGACTTGTGCAAGGCCACCTCGAGTCCCAGCTGCCGGATTCTATCGACGATTGTCGCAACCCCGCGTGTCGCTAGTTCGGCCGCCGCCTGGTGCGACCTCCCCTGTGCCAGGACCAGCGTGTCGTCAGCGTAGCAAACTACACTGACGCCACTGGGGAGGTCGGCGCGCAGCACCCAGTCGTAACCGATGTCCCACAGATGCGGTCCCAGGACCGATCCCTGTGGGACACCGCACGACATCTCTCGCCGGTTCCACACTCCCTGGTGACCGGGGTAGATGACGGCCCTGTCCGTCAGATAGGCCTCGACCACACGACAGAGGTAGGTCGGCATCCGGTGGTACCGGAGTGCCTCCCTTATGCAACTCCAGGGCAGGGTGTTGAAGGCGTTGGCGATGTCGAGAGACACCGCCAAGACGACCCCACCCCGGGCCACAGCATCCCCCGTCGGTACGCGCATGATGGCGTCCACCGTAGAGCGCCCTCTGCGGAAACCAAACTGGCTCTCCGCCAAGTCCGGCCCCACCCGCACCAGCCGCCCGACGAGGCGGTTTGCTATTACTCTTTCAAAGAGCTTGCCCACCTCGTCGAGCAGCACGATGGGCCGATAAGCGGACGGAGAGTCCGCAGGGCGCCCCGGCTTCTTTATGAGGACCAGTTTCCCCGTCTTCCAACGAAGTGGAAACTGGCCCCTCTCCATGCATGCGCTTAGGAGACCCCTTAGTCGAGGCCCGAGAGCCTCCATGGCCAGGACCCAGGCCTTCCCAGGTAGGCCGTCAGGTCCTGGGGCGGTGTTTTTGGCATTCAGCCTTCGCACCGCCACTCTCATTTCTACCTCGGTCACCTCCGGAGCATCGTCGTCTTCGTCGGTGTTGTGGTCCGCCTCAAGCACCGCAGTAGGCGGAGCCATGAGCGGGGAGGTATGTTCCCCTCTCGAGGGGAACAGAGCGCTCACCACGTCCTCCACAAGCTGAAGCCGGAGACTCTGCGTCAGCGGGGGAGCCCATGGGCGGAGTTTCTCCCGCACCATCTTGTATGGGCGTCCCCACGGATCTCTGTTCAGAGTCTCCAGCATCTCCTCGCGGTCCACTGCCCTGGCCCGCAGGATCTCCGCCTGGAGGGCGGTCTTCGCCGCTCTGTACCCCTCATACAGCTCCGCCTCAATGGCTTCCGTATCCGGAGGGCGGATACGGAGCCTGCGGTGCCTGGTGTACTGGTGTCGCGCAGCAACACACGCATGGCGCAAAGCCGTCAGCTGCTGCGACCACCAGCTCACTTGGCGCGAAGCACGTCCGGGCTGGGCCCGGGGCATTGCCACGTCACAAATATTGGACATGGCCTCCCGGAACCACTCCGCCTCGTCGTTGATGTCGGCAGGCCTGTCCGGTGATGACACCCAGGCCTGCACGATCGAGGCTTCCAGGAGGAGCTCTCGGGGCCTGTCGGACCGGCGCGCTCGAGGACTGGGCGGAGACGTCAAACCGGATATACCGGTGGTCGGAATACGTCTCCACCCCCTCCATGATCGCCAGTCAGTGACACGCGGTGACAGAGCGGGGCTGGCGAACGAGATGTCCACCACCGACTCACCCCGCATCCGCACACACGTGGGGACAGAACCCCGGTTTAGGACGACCAGGCCTGTCTCCAGAGCCCAGTCCTCCACCATCCTGCCCCGTGTGTCCGTATACCGGGAACCCCAAGCCACATTCTTGGCGTTGAAGTCCCCGAGGACGAGCACGGGGAGGGAACGGAACCCGACGACGACGACTTTCTCCGCAAGGGAGTTGTGGAACTCGGCGAGAGTTCGGTTCGGGGAGAAGTACACCCCTACCACGACAATCTCCCCGAACCGTGCTGCCACGCAACCCCGTCCTCTCTTGACAGCCTCGAGGGACGGGGTACCGGCGGCGGCCGACGAAATAAGGGTCACTGAGCCGCTCAGGTCCTCCACCCAGTCATCCCTGGGCGGGACAAAGTACGGCTCAGCGACCACGGCGATATTAATCGACCACTGCGCCATGCTCTGGAGCAAAAGATCCTGAGCGGTGGCGCAGTGGTTGATGTTCGCCTGGAGGAGGCGAAATGGGGCCATTATTGGCACTCCATTTCAACCCCCTCCCGAGACCCATGCGAGGGCCCTGCCGCAGCGGCAGCGGCGGCGACGACGACGGTGGTGGAGGCGGCAGCGGCGGTGGCGGTGGCGGCGGCTGCGGCGGTGACGGCGGTGGTGGCGGTGGTGGCGGAGGGCTTGCCCCTGCCCCTGGCTTTGCCAGGGCTTTGCTTCGGTGGAGCGCAGGCCTTACTCCCGATCCGGTGGTCGGCTGGCTTGCCTGCCGCCGCACATACGACGCAGTGCGGCGTGGCCTTGCACGTGCCGGCCTTGTGACCGGCCTGACCGCAGCGGTAGCAGGCATCGCTGCGGTCAACCTCGGAGGTGCATTTAGCTCCCACGTGGTCGCCCACATGGCAGCGGAAGCACCTCCGAGGTCTGGGTTCGAGCAGTTTGACCTGCGCGGACACCCAGCCCACCAGTAGCCTTTGGCCCTCCCCGGCTATTTTCTTGGCCGCCGCCACGGGGCAGCTCACGGGGCGGTTCCGGAAGAACTTTCTCCCGGAACGCCCCACCACCACAACCTCGCGCTCCACGCTCGTACAAGAGCTAGAGCTCGATGCCGCGTCGGACTCCGACCGCGCATCGCTTCCTTCCTCTCCCTCTCTCTCTCCCTGTCTCTCTTCGGTGTGTTTTTTATGTTTTGTATCCATAGTTGTTCCCACGAGTATAAAACAATCTGTACTTGCTCAAAATATAGTGGTTCGCACTAGCGACTGATTCCATAGCTACCCATCAGCCAAGCTATCAACCTCCCTCACGGTGCGCCGCCGCTTGGAGGTCTGGGGTAATTTTTTATAGAGGATTTCTTCCTCGCGGCCCGGGCGGTTAAGCCAAGACCCTCGACCCCCGTCAAATGCCAGAGACATGACCTTGACACTCTTCGGGGCTACGAGACCAACGGTGGCAGAAGGAAGGACTTCCTCCTGCCTGCCCGACGGCAGGGTTAGTGCACGCCGAGCCCGCTCAAGACGCTACTAAACGTGTACTCCTCCGAGTACACATTAGAGCGTCCCACCGACAGGATATTGGCATACGGGCAATGCCTCTCCACTAGGTACTGTATGTCTAACACACAGCACCCATTGGAGATACATTGCCCGCACCCCAGGGTGCACCGTCCCAGAAACTAGCCTTCCCCACGGACGTATCCGTAAGGGAACTCCAGCCCCCGGGCACACGGGGAGGTTTCCTGTCCACGCACCCCAATAGAGGACAACCTAGCATACTTATTCTCGCAAAACATCAAACATACACGCATAATTCTGCTCCATTCATCCGCAAACAGATCACACTCAGGATTGGTGGTCAGTAGGGCGTGAAACATCCTTAAGGTACGACACACAGGGGACTCAGCTCTGGCGACAGTTTTACATAACGGCGGCCCAAAAAGATTGCGTCGACGGCATTGGCGATGTCCGATGTAATTGTCGGGAACAAATAGCCGACAGAAAAGATCGTGGAGTTCAGGACTGTCGATGCGTCCTTATTAGAGTTTTGCAGGCTACTGTGAGCTGTAGAAGGCCTCGTCTAACCTCCACCGAGTTGAGGCCCAAAACTCCCAGGAGGTAGTGAAAGGTTAGAAAGGAAAGAAGTGAAAGGTTTTTTTTATACAGAAATCTAAGGAAAGTTTTCTGTACCTTTTCCAGCGCTAATGTATGAGTTGTAGTGTAGGGATGCCAGATACAGGCACCAGCCTCAAGTTTGCTACGAACCAAAGTGGTGTACAGAAGCTTAATTACATTTGGGTTGTGAAAATCACGGGCATTCCGTAAAACAAAACCCAAACGCCTAAAAGATTCCTTGGCAAGAGTGGAGACATGATCTCTAAATGTCAGACCAGTGTCAAAGGTCACGCCGAGGTCCTTTATTTTGGTATTTTGATATGACTTGTGTTACTTTGTTACTGTAAATGTCGTGCTATAAAATGGGTATGGCTTATTTATTTAAATTATGTATACACACACGCCATAAATAAAAAAAAAAAAAAAACAAAATTTATTTATTTTAGGACAACTAGATCCAAAGGTTAGTATACAAAAACTTAGAAACTATTGTTAGTAGGTACTTAGATACAATCACACTCTATCACTACTCTACTACATTGCACACAAATACACAAAAATACAAAAATGCAAAAATGCACCCGTGCCGAGACACCCCGCCCCGTCAAGATAAACAATATGGAGATACATCCCTGAGGACCACCAGACGAACGAAGTGCCCCAACACAGGCGCACGTACATCAGCTATAGTTTTCAGAATTTAGTACAATATAAAACTGTTTTACTGTTTTACATCCGTCACCTCACACATCAGGTCCAGTTGGTAACCAGGTACTAGTTATCTGGCATTTTTGCTGAACTGGGCCTATTTGGCGCAGCCGCGAGGCACACTTCCTTCTTAGGTACCTACAGTTTTAAATCGTTTCTTTTTAATTGTTTCTTTTACTTGTAGTTACATTGTGTTGTGTGCCCTGTCTGTGCTAAATAAATGTATTTTCTTTCTTTCTTTCTTTATAGGTTGAAATTCTGTCGTCTCCCCAAAGTGGTGACAATACTGGCAGTCTGTATCATCTCTTTGACTTTCAGTTATTTCCGTTGCTGGGCAAAGACCTCCCTAATGACTTTCAGGTAATACGATTTAATACCAAACATCTGTTTTTTAATCTCGTAGACTAATGTGACAAGTTCAAATGTCATACTCCAAATAGAAATAAAATAAAAGTAAAAATCTTTTTAAAAACAAGCTTGAGGCTTATCTTAAAGTATACGACGGACATTTACGCCTCAAGCTTTTAAGAAAATACTATATTTCTATATTTACGTAAGTTTTATTTAGTACTTTTTAGTTCATTAAAAGCTTGTTTTTAAAAAGATTTTTACTTTTATTTTATTTTGTACTTTTTAGCATTAGGATTTGTTTAAATATCTGTTTCATCACCTTTTTCAAATCTAACCCAACACTACGGGGCTATCTTGTAAGATCGAGGAGTCTCTATGGCCGCCTTCTAGCTTCATCATCAGACCCTGGATACTAGATTGGGTTAAAGTCCTTGTCAATACAACGAAAACGAGTCCAATCACGATAATGCTGTCTTATTTGGTTGAGGAGTGCTCGTGACTACCTTCCGGATTCATAATTAGACCCTGAACACCACCTCGTGTCAAAGCACTTGTCAATACATAACCAACGAGTCCAAACACGATGGTGCTCAAACTCAAAACTCAAACTCAAAGCATTTATTTCAAATAAACCAATTACAGGCACTTTTGAATTGTCAAAGGGTCGGTCAGTCAGAAAATATGAAGCTAGTTGCTATCTTATTTGGTTGAGGAGTGCTCGTGACTACCTTCCGGCTCCATCATCAGACCCCAAAAACCACCTAGTGTCAAAGCACTTTTTACGATTACATAAAATTTTCTCTATAGAAAAAAATTCCAAAGTTACCTCTGCACAGAATTATAAAACCGCTGGTATTCAAAAAATACTTCAAATTAGATTATGAAACTTTGCATGATAACTGAACTAACTATGAAGCAGGTCTTATGTGTGTCATTTTTTTGTAATTACCATTATTTTCACCGTAAAAAGCAATTACCTAAACTTTTCGACGCTTTAGAGCCGCTAGCGCCCCACTGCGACTCGTTCTCACTCAGGTCGCGAGTAGTATGGTGCGAGCGGGATAAAATCTGAGGTATGGTGCGCCGTTAATAAGATTTTTGAAACCTATTGACAGGACTACCTTTTCCCTAACTTAATCCTAAATTGATGAGAAACTAATCTATCTGGAGTAATCTAGACCAAGGCTGCCCAACCCCAGGCCCGCGGGCCGAAAAGTGGCCCACCAGCGTATTTGAGTTTGCCCGCCAATAGCGGTCAGCTGGTAAGCGATTGTTTTTTAGAACTGAGGGGCAAATCCCGTAATTTTTAAGCACGTTCACATTCGCACCAACAATTTTGACAAATTACGACTTGAATGTTAACGTTTTATAACTACTAGAATTGACCTTCAGATTTCCGGATTTCAAACCAAGGGGCCAAGTCTACTAATTTACAAACGTGTCAGTGGTCTCACAATGATCAGTTTTCTGACAGATACGCCATACAAAATCTGTCAAAAACTGATCATTGTAGGACCACTGACACGTTTGTAAATTAGTAGACTAGGCCCCCTGATATTTTGCACTTTATGAACACATTCTCAATTCAAAATCCAGCTAAAAATAAAAGAAGTCCAAAACCTAAAACAGTTTTTTTCTGAAACAGTTTCATCACAACTAAAGCAGTTTTATTGGAAAATGGAAGACTTTCCTGTATCTTCATCATCAAATACCGACCGTACTTCAATGTAAAACATACATTATTTCTGTCTTGATTTTTGAGATTTGTTGCCAAATATTGATAAATTGTAAGCACCACAAAAACCTCTTCAAAGGTCTAATTGAAGTTTTTAATAGATGATTAAACTGAGTAGGTAACTAAAAGTTTTGATCTATTTTAATAATTAGGTGTCTACGAGTACCGAAACTGTAGGCAAGTTTTATTTACAAAAAAAGGCCCGCCGGATATCACGAAATAAAATTTGGCCCATTTTCAAAATTGGTTGAGCAGCCTTGATCAGGACTTTAAATATTAATACCAAATACTTCCTCGAAATCTTTTAATAAACTCTCATCTTCTTAAATACGTCTTAAAAATACAGTTTTTTTTTCTCGTTCTACTTAGATACACTTAATATTTTATTAAGTATTTAATATTACTAATGAAACCCTCCGAAGGACTCGTAACATTAATCAACAGGAAATTAATGGAATATATACTGAAAAATAAACGTAGTTTTTAGGGTTCCGTAGTCAAAAAGGAACCCTTATAGCTTCGCCATGTCCGTCTGTCTCAGTCTGTCCGCGGCTTAGCTCAGAGACTCATAAGTACTAGAAAGCTGTAATTTGGTACGGATATACATATAAATCATGCCGACAAACTGGTAAAATAAAATCAAGAAAAAAAACATTTTTTTTTAGCGTACCTCCCCATACTTATAGTGTGAATAGAAAGAAAGAAAGAAAATACGTTTATTCGTGGTAAACATGATGCAAAAAAAAGAAAATAAACACAAAGAAAAAATAAGAAAAGGTTGGGGGAAAAATAATTATGCGTCACATCCACGCAAAACGGCTATCGCTCAGCATTATGCTGCGACCCTATGCAAGACAGAGCCCCAGCGCTAGTTTTCAGTGACAGCCGGCGTTGACGTAATGACGTCGAACGGTTGTTCGGAATGTTTTTTTTTTTCTCGCCTATCCCGTGGTGTGGGGTGTAGTTGGTTTTTTTTTTCAAAATATTGAATTTGAAGAAACCATTTTTGGATTCAGGAATCCGTTTGCGAAATATTAAGCTTTAAAGTGCCAATTTTTATTAGAGTCAAGTGTGTGTCCCGCCAGCTAAATGGTTGACTTTGGATATCTGAAAAAAATCACGGCAGTAGTATACAGGGTGTTAGGGTAAACACCGTTATCCTTGCAACCAGTGGTTTGGTTTCATTTATAAAACGTAAAATCAATGGAAAATTACAACTTTTTTTTTCTTTTTTTTTGAAACTACATTTTTCCACCAAAGACGCAAGTTCGTTGCTCTATGCACTAGGGTAACGAACTTCTGTCTCAACATGGGCGGGGGGTGCGGCACGCGACCTGACCGGCCGCAAGCACGACCCCTCCACCTTCACGTTAGTCAGCTGTTTCGCTAGCGAGCACGGTGTCGGGTAGAAACTTTTTTAAATCTTTTAACGAAAATAACGTTTTTTTTTTGTTGTTTTCGGTCATTTATTTTTATATTTAAGTCAACTACCCATGGTTTGAATGACAAGACTGTTTACCCTTACAGCCTGTATATAACGATATTAAAAGAAAAACTATCACAGCTAAGTAGGCTCTACAAGCTACTGAGTAATAATCGACCAAGTTACATTTGCAATTGCAAAAACATGAAAAAGTTTTTCAACTACAATGATTAGTTTGTTCTTGGGATAAATTCATCCCAACTACGGAACCCTTAATTGCTCGTGGTCTGACACGCACTTGTCCGGTTTGTTAATAGGTTCTAGAGCTCATAATTCCTTTGACCGGGGATGGACTACTCACTTACCAAAGTTTTCTCCTATTAAGGGGGATGCGATAAGGTAGCTCGCTAAATTCAAATTTTCTTACGTTTTTTTGCTATTTGCAGGTCAGTGTCAGGTTGTATCTTGATCAAAATATGTTTCGCGACCGTAATAAATATGACTTTACACAATTATAATCATTAGAATCAGCAATATAACTCCATATGTCAGAATAATATCAAAATGTCGTGATTTCATGAAATAATCATTCAATAGGATTTTATAATGAACTTAGAAAGTTGTATTTATTATTTTTATGTTTATAATTCTATAAATAAATAGTAGATATGGCCACGAATCATATTTAAATCAACATACAATCTGATACCGACTTGCAAATTGTAAAATCGTTTCATAAGTGCCCATGTAGGCTTATGTGAAATAAAATATTTAGATTTTTATATTTTATTTTAAAAACTTAAGAAAATTTGAATTTCGCGGGCTATCGTGACACTTTCGCCTTAAGTATTTTGATAAATTAATCTGAATGCCGTATCTGCCCATTGGTTAGCCAGGTAAGCCTGGTGCTTTTCAATAACTGGGGTACAGGTTTGAATCTTAGAAAAGTACCAACGTCACTTCTTCATGATATTAAAATGATGTGCTTTATTTCTTTACTTTGACTGCCTCGTTGATCGCAAGCGCTACTACTGAGCATGAGGTCCTGGGTTCGATTCCCGGGTCGGGCAAAGTGTTATTGGGTATTCCATCTGGAATTACTCAGTAACAGCTCGGAGTCTGGATTTGTGCTCGGTTGATGGCAATAGGCTCGCCCCCTATTACATGGGACTTAAACATAACTGGCGAAAGGGTGTACTATGATTGTACCTCTGCCTACCCCTTCGCGGAATACAGGCGTGATGTTACTTACAGCATGTTAAAACAAAAAAAAAAACATCCAGACGAATTGAGAACCTCCTCCTTTTTGAAGAAGTCGGTTAAAAATCACTACAAATCTTATTAAATTTGGGAAATTATGACAAACTAGACCTACTACGATTTTATTAGGTAGGTACAATGATATTATATTAAAAGATATGCTATACACTCACAAAACAACCGAAAAAAGTGTTCCGCGCAGCAGCGGCACACATACCCACGTTTCATTCATTTTACATTTCACTACAAGTAAAAACGTTACAATTGGAATGTTTTCGAGTCTTCACGATTGCGCGCTTATAACATATCTGTTAAATATAATATCATTGGGTAGGTGACTTAGGTAAAAGGTAAGTACTAAATTACCTTATAAAATCGTACCTTATAATATTAACCTACACGGCTACACCTACATGAAATATAAATAAGACGACAAAACAAAAATCTATCAACATTTCCCCTCCATTGAATCTGCTTGGTCCATAATATCGGCGAAAGTATTCCAATCTCATGTAGATTCGCTAAATGCCGGCCATACACGCGGGGGCTATTGGCCGGTCAGCTTGGCTGTTTCATTTCCTCTGTACTCATACAAACAAATGCCTGTTTGTGGGGTGCCAGTGGTAGCGGTCGAATAAAAGAAAAAAAAACAACCGACTTTAAAAAAAAACACTAAAAAAGTGGAAAATAACTTTAATTTCGGAAGTTGGTGGCAAAAAACGAAAATTGAAAAGCAAAGACACCGATTTTCGAAATTAAAGTTATTTTCCACTTTTTTAGTGTTTTTTTTTAAAGTCGTTTGTTTTTTTTTGTAAAAAGTTTTTATTTTTCACTTTTTAGTTGTGGTACCTACCCCACACAAATTCGTATACACTACCTGCTATGTAAATAACAGTGACGGAGTCAACTAAGATATCGTCTACATACGCAAAGTGGGAAAATTCCTAATTATTGAAGCTAACTCAAAAACTACGCAAGCAAAATTAATAAAATTTATATGGGACCACCTCTGAAGCATGATCTACCAAACACAAAAAGAATCATCAAAATCAATTCACATGGGCGGAGTAATAGCGTGATACAAAAAAAAAACATACTGACGAATTGAGAACCTCCTCCTTTTTGAAGAAGTCGGTTGAAAAAAAAATGGAAGCGATAATTCTTTATTTTTCCCACACAAAGAAATATTGTGCTGAGGGCCTACACAAGTGACAATCGATTCGAAAGCGTTTCGTATTTCTACAACGACTTTGACATAAGCCTTTTGATAGCATAAGTTAGTTCTATACATTTTTGCCTTTTCCATCATCGATATCTTATGGCTGATATCTAGAACGTCCTTATAGTGCAGCAAAAAATACAAATGCTGGGGTCTCCTACAGTACCGCCTGCAGTCAGTATTTAGTTGCAGTGATGAGCGTTTTAGATATCCTAATGACCAGAGGCCCTAGACAAAGTTACTACTAACATTATAGGCTGATCCGCTCAACTGTCGATTGGCCTTTTGAAGGCGGATAACAATAAAAAATATATTGTGTCTCGTAGTGACAGTTGGAGGTTCCTCCATTGAAGTCCAGCTGTCAATGGCACCCCACCTTCTCCCGAGGACCTTCAATTTCCTTTTTCCAGTCTATGATATTGAATTGGTTTGGTTCAACCGTTGTATATAATGGAACACTTATATCATGTGTGAAATTGTCCCACTAGTACGTATAAATAGGTATACTTACTAAATGATTGTCATATTTTTATAGGACAACATTATTTATCTGTTTATTTGTATTCTTTGTGTCATAGATGTTCAACTGAAAATTGTTTTAAGTATCTGCGATCTTCGATTAAAATACACCCTTGACGACTGTTTATTTATTTATTTAATTATGGCACTCCAACAACTTATTCACTAATATTTTTTTTGGGGTACTGTCATACTTAAATCTAGAGTGAATTTGTCACTTACAGGGATACACAGCACAAACATATATCAAGTTTTATATTATTAAATAGATTAGACACTTATAGGCTAAAAAAACAGAACTAAATTATATGAAAAAAAATTGAAAATAAATAACTAAATCTATTTGTTGCTCTTAAGAATAACGCAGTCAATGACAAATAATACATAAGTAATAATAAATATAGGTAAGCATTAATATTAATAATATAGATAGGTATAGATATTTACTGACTGAACTGATTTATCTGCAAAAATGATAAAACAAATTACCCAAGGTACGCACGGCTACACATCAAGCTATACATTTCCAGTTTATGCTGATCTCGCATTGTATAGGATTTCCGTACAATGCGAGGTCAGCTTATACTGGAAATGTATAGCTTGATGTGTAGCCGTGTGTACCAATCTGGGTTTGAAGTTGAAACCACAAACTAAAACTCGGACAACTAGACTCATTGTGCCCTCGGACACTAATCCAAAATCACAAAAGTCTTACATTCATTGGACACTTCATTTATTTTATAATAGAAAAATGATAACCTATTTCACACCCGAATAAATAAAAACTATATAATAGTAAAAACATTAAACAACATGATCAAAAATATGTCACATAACTATAATTTCAAATGTGAAACATTAATAATTGATTTTCGGAATCCTTAGTGTTTCGAGTAAGGCTCAAATATTGTGCTATAAATCCAATAGACTTCTATCTATAGCCTTAGGGCTAGTTGCTATGGTAACACAGAGTAGTTTTTGCGCTAAAAATAATGAAAGAAAAGACGAGAGGTGTCGTGAGACAGTTCGTCACATAATCTGACCAAAATTATGTCTGGACTTTAAAAGAGACTGTGACCTCTGAGTTTGTTTCGGCCTTTCTTCTCAGAGTAGTCAGATAGGAAATGCCGACCTCATCTAGTTTTAAATATGTGATTGACGTGTAAAAGTGTTTGTACAAACCTACTTACAGAAAGAAAATTATTTATAATTATCATTGTCGTCGGTTGAAATCTATTGATCACAAAATGAAAATCAGAAGTAAATTAATCAAAATAGGCTGAAAATCAGCACTTATTGAACGTCATAAGACAATCCACCAACACGCCCGCCCTTCACCACTTCCTAGTGCTTTAGCTGGGAAGAAGAAGTGGCGCAACAAACTCCCTAGCAAAGATCAAACGATATATCCTAACTAATATTATAAACCAACCCGCACTGGGCCCGCGCGGTGGATTACGGCCCACTCCCTCTCACAGAGAGTAGGCCTGTGTCCCAGCAGTGGGAACATTATAGGCTATGTATGTATGGTATAATAATAATATTATAAATGCGAAAGAGAATTTGTTTGTTACCATTTCACGCAAAACGGCTGAATGGATTTGGATGAAATGATTCTTCGGGCTAATCTCAGAAGCGGCTGCACCGATTTTGACAGGACTTTCACTGGCACAGAGCAGATGTTATAAGGAGTAACTTAGTCTTAACTTAATTTTATTTTAGGATTAGTGTCACACGGGGGAGCCGCGGGCAGCCCTCTTACAAGATCACCTTCATCATCTGCCTAGCCTTTTCCCAATTATGTTGGAGTCGGCTTCCACTATAACCGGATGCAGCTGAATACCAATATTTTACATTGAGCGACTGCTTATCTAATCTCCACAACCCAGTTTCTGGGTAACACGATACGCTTTGTGAACTGGTTGTCAGATTTTCGGGCTTCTGACGACCTGTAACGATTGTCAAAGATCTTCAAATGACAGCCAGGACCAGCGGCTTAACATTCTTTCCGAAGCACGGAAGGGTCTTGGTATGTAAAGAGATGGTCACCCATTTAAGGACCAACCGCAGCAAGCGTAGCTTAACCTGATCGATCGACCCGTGCGGCTGTTATTACTTAGCCACAAGCTCCTCTTAGAACCGCACCTTCTTTCTCTAAAACCTTCAAACCCTACACTCATATTAATTCATCATATTCATATTAATTCATCATATTCATATTAATTCATCATATTCATATTAATTCATCATATTCATATTAATTCATCATATTCATATTAATTCATCATATTCATATTCATAAATCATTTATTCTTTCTTTTTTTTTACTATCATCGTCGGTATCAACGACTCGGTACCTTAGTCCGGCCGCCTAAACGAGGCGTTCACGTGACTAACCTCGTAGCAGCATAGCCATACCTCAGACCAACAAAAAAAGCCATACCTCAGACATACTCATACAGACATACTCATAGCCATACAATCTAAAAAGACATGAATATTCACTTTCTAAAAGTATTATATTATTTTAATTATTGTGCAGGTGAAGATTATGTGGGTCATGGACACAGTTAAGGTTGGACAAAGTTTGGGTAGGTTTTTAGAACCTTATGACAATATAAATATGAAACAGCTAATTCTTGGAAGTACCCACCAAGGCAATACCACCAACCAACCAACCACGAACCACCAATACCACCAGCTCCACAAACCAAATAATTACTATAGAAAAACCCATTATTTATTGACTGTATTTTATGTTCATTATTTTTTGTTAGCGGCCATGATCGCGCTCTGTGAACAAGTGTCTACCTATTGTTCAAAAGATACAGCCCTGGAACGGACGGACGGACGGATGGACGGGCAGCGGAGCATTAGATAGGGTCCCTGTCTAGCCGTCTGAATCTTTTCACACGACATAAAATGAAGATATTTTTTTTTAATGCTTTTTACCTAGAACCAAATATAACACAGACAATAATGGAAAAAACATCAATTTTCAACCTACAAAGAAACTACTAACCTGCAAAATAATTACCATCCTACCGTAGCTTTTGTGGTGGTCTCATTTTAACCGACACTACAAAAGGAGTGTAAAACATTACGGAGACAATTTTATTGTGTCTGTGAAGTCGACTTTGTACAACTCAATTTGTATAATTCGCGTCTCTATGCCCTAGCTGATGAGCTATGCGAATGCTATTTAAAAGCGACGTTTCACTGACCTACGTGGGCTTAGCGAATAATAATGGCGTCTTGAAGTTGGTTGTTATTATTTTTACCCGACTACGTTGAAGAAAAAAGGAGGGTTATTAGACAGATGGGTAATTCAATTTGGTACCTACATCTTTTGACAAAGATTAGATTGAAAGGTAGATAGATTCGCTCACGTGAGGTCAGAAATAGGGAATATGCATTTTATTCAAATAAGGGTCAAGGCGTTTTTTTTATAAACTATTATCTACTTCAGAGTTATGCCTCCAAATATTTTTGAATAAAATATCTTTTTGAGCGAGAGATTTTTTTTTTAAGTGCCAAAAATCTGTGGGATATTCAAATACTAAGCGATGCTATTGGTCAGAGCGAATGTAACGCAACAATCTATGATAACAATCAAAATGTCAATTAATAATATAATTTTTTAATAATTTTTAATAATTAATAATTTAATAATAATAATTAATAATTTTGTTTATTTATTTATATAAGAAGAGACACGTTTGGTCACAATGTGTTTTGTAGGAGCGTTTGACATTGACTTGACACTTATTTGTTTGTTGTCATAGACTGTGACGTCACCACACCAAGCGCCAAATGGAGGGCGTTTAAATAGCCGGGGTCGGTTTTTAAGTACCTACTTTAAATTGCTTTTTTGCCGTAGAATTTTTTAAAACTATTATTTGGCTATGTAAACTATCAAATAATAAATACATGTTTGTATATTCCCTATTATCCCACGGAAACGTACTGTAAAGATTGTAATCTGGTTGATTCTACCTAATCTGTGGGTCTACCATGCATCCTTTTCTAGTAATGGGGATAGGTCGTTCAAAGCTAATTGTAGATGGCGCGACCATAGCTAGACAGTGCGTCCATAAAGCGGTCCCTAGACGATCATGCGGCATGGCATGCAATTCTTAGAATTGTATGTCATGGAAAAATTGACAATCATCAACATTTACATCATGCAATACAGCTAAACGGTCTTGCATGCATGACAGCACGCAACGCATGTCATGCTGCATGATCGTCTAGGGACCGCATTATAACTTGTCCCGTGACGCGACTGGTCTGTCAGTTATCATTTTGAACTTTATGAGTTGTAACTAAGGTTGACAAGCAATGGTGCCAACTGAGAGCAAGGGACAAGTTATAGTGTACAGTCTTTACATTTCTTCCATTCATTCCATTTTTTGTTCATTCATACTTATTCTACTCTTTGTTCATTCATGCATGAGTTTGGTTTAATTTCACTATTTCGTTATTTTCTGTTACAATTACAATATTTGAAATCAAATAGGTATTTATTTGAAATCGAAAGTGTCAGAATCTAAAACCTTAAATATAGCTTATTTCTTAGAAATCACATTCAAAATGTTTCCCGACATAACGTCGAAGACTGTAATTTTTTTTTAAATCGCTACGATAATCTCTCTGCTGTTTCTGCGTGATTGAGTAACGATCATCCAAACATCCAAGCATACAAACTTTGACATTTACAACATTAGCATGATTTAGACTTCCTCAAAACATGATGGAGTAAGATGTATGTCACCCAATGCTATATTATTTTTATATCCGTATTTCTTATGGTGTACATAATAAAGAGTATTCTACTCTACATTTTTTTATTAATGCGAAAAGATCGCCCATTTTCAGCGACGTTAACGATCTGTGTAAACCCAGACAATATTCGCCACAGGTGGAATAATTTATTCACAAAAATATTCACAACTGCAGCTTCCAACTGAGAACAATTTTCCTTTGAAAACACGTACCTAGGCATCTCCGAATATATTCAAGGCTCCAGTACTTTCTATTATTCCGATATTGAAACAGAATTCTATGCTAGAGAACCTTTTGTTTGATATCTCGCATTGTTTTGTTTTTGAATTGGATGTTTAATGCTGGGTTCCTATGAAAGACGAATCATTTTGCATTCAAATGGTAGCATTTTTTATTGCCAATCGGGACATATAAATAGATTCGTAAGCTAATTTTACGTGTGATAGCTACTTCCTTAGGGTCTACTATGCAAAGCTATGAGGTATTTGCTTTAATTATTAGTAAAGATACAAAGAGTCTTAATTTATACCAATCACGGTCCGTAAATTATAGTAATCGCCGATTAACCAATAGTCGCAAAGCTGGACATAGATAGACATAAACCTTTTGAAAAAAAAAAAAACCTGTGCGGTCGTGGGACCCCCGTCATGAACGGAGTTCCTTCTCACGTAGGATTAAAAACAAAAACTTTCACAGCCGCCATTGCCCTCGAAAACTATGAAAACGATACCTATGACAAAAAATGTAGCAACCGCCATCTTGGATTTACATTTTGACTTAACGATCGGCTTTAGCACCCTCGAAAACTGATGATGAAAAAAATTTAAAATTTTCGCAGCCGCCATCTTGCATTTTAATGTTGACCAAATTCACAATTTTTCTCTCAGCATGCAGTGTACTCGGGCCGGTGTGTACAATTTTATCCCACGATACTGTAAGCACTTTCTCCTTTTCTTTTTTCTGCCGGATTTCTCTCTCTCTCTCTTTGAATTAGAAGAAGACAGTCGCATTAACACTTTTAGCGTTACATTTTCTGTCAGTTTACAAGCCGCGTAAAAGAACTTCGTTCCAAAAAGCTTCGGGGCTTGAACCAATCATAGCTTCGCCTATCTTACCTCAGATGGGACACAGACCTACAGGGTAATAATAGTAAGAAAAGGGGTGGAAAGGGGGACGATGTTGGAATTGCATCAGAAGTGCGGTCGTTCGTCACGACAGGACAAACTTCACCTACTACTTCGTAGAATGCTACAGAAAATAGACTCGGGTGCGGCCGCTAAATGTGTTGATTACCTCAATAAACGTACGTACTTTTGGTGAATAGCTGTCTATTTCTTGTAATTATATGGATCAAAATATTATTTTTATTTAATTCAAATATTTTTTAAAATATGTTGACGTGACTATTTACGTTAAGAAAATAAGGTGCATTAAAAGACGCTGGGTGATCAGTGGATGGCAGTCTTATAATTAAAGTCAAGAAAATAAGGTGCATCAAAAGACGCTGGGTGATCAGTGGGTGGCAGTCTTATAATTAAGTCAAGAAAATAAGGTGCATCAAAAGATGTTGGGTGATCAGTGGATGGCAGTCTTATAATTAAAGTCAAGAAAATAAGGTGCATCAAAAGACGCTGGGTGATCAGTGGGTGGCAGTCTTATAATTAAGTCAAGAAAATAAGGTGCATCAAAAGATGTTGGGTGATCAGTGGGTGGCAGTCTTATAATTAAAGTCAAGAAAATAAGGTGCATCAAAAGACGCTGGGTGATCAGTGGGTGGCAGTCTTATAATTAAGTCAAGAAAATAAGGTGCATCAAAAGACGTTGGGTGATCAGTGGGTGGCAGTCTTATAATTAAGTCAAGAAAATAAGGTGCATCAAAAGACGTTGGGTGATCAGTGGGTGGCAGTCTTATAATTTTAGTCAAGAAAATAAGGTGCATCAAAAGACGTTGGGTGATCAGTGGGTGGCAGTCTTATAATTAAGTCAAGAAAATAAGGTGCATCAAAAGACGTTGGGTGATCAGTGGGTGGCAGTCTTATAATTAAAGTCAAGAAAATAAGGTGCATCAAAAGACGTTGGGTGATCAGTGGGTGGCAGTCTTATAATTTTAGTCAAGAAAATAAGGTGCATCAAAAGACGCTAGGTGATCAGTGGGTAGCAGTCAGCCTGAACACGACTATTAAATTGTCGACTGAATTACATTTGACAAAAACAGCTATTATCAGGAAGGCATTTGACGTGCTACCAAGTCGTGAATTTGATTCCCACATGAAAAACAAATCGTTAATCCAACAAAAATGATCAATTCACGAGCAAATCAACTTCAAAGATTCTTCACCACCGCACCTAATGGCCACGCACAAAAATTAAAACTAAATTTGTATTCAAGGCCTCTTACATAAAGTTTTACAGTCTTCGTCAATTTAAATCAATTCCAAAGAAGTTAGTTCCGCTATAAAAACGGATTCCGTACGCAAACGAATTAAATGAAGGAGCGGAACTCAACGGAAGTCGGTAAACATCAAGGACGGAATGTCAATCAATAATTTTGACGTTTGTTTTTGACAGGCTAGCAGAAAGTAGCGCTGGTGCAATGGTAGCCCAGTGGTAACGGCCCCGACTTATGAGGTGGAAATTGAATCATGTCGAACTACCATTATTGTCGAAGTAGTATGTCGTCGAAGTCAGTCGTTATTTCGTAGTTAAATCATGTCGAAGAAACGTTTTGTCGGAGTACAGTCGTGTCGGACTTTTGGTATGTCGAACTAAAGTATTGTCGAAATAAAGACGTGTCGGAGTTCCGTAATGTCGAAATAAAATCTTGTCGTAGTTCCGTTTGTCGAAGGTCAGTTTGGTAGTCAGGTGGTAACTAAGTTCATACCATTGCGGGTACTTTACTTTTTGTACTTTATTTTATCACCAATGGATTTCTAAAATAGAAACTAGGCTGACTAATACTAGAAGTAGATAATACTAATCAACTAAACCCTTAACTCAAACCTAAATCAGAAACTTTCAATACAGTACACAGCTGTCAGCATAATTGGAAAGCAATCCGTAGTGAATGAAACAATATGCGAATTAACCGGTAAATACACAGAGCGCCCGGACAAACTGGGTAGCGGCGAATAAATAGTACGTTAATTATCTTGCTTCGATAAAAGCAGATCTACACATTGTGGGAATTAGGTTAGGACGGACGTATGGAAAAATTGCTCTAGATATATAAGTAAACAAAGAAATAAGAGGAAGTGGTTTTAATTCAGCTTGCAAGATTTAACTAGGTAATACATACATTCTAAATAACTGACTAATCAAGTTATTTAAAAGCTTGTAAAAATATCTTAGCGGCCAGCAAAACACGACGATTAAAAAGAAACCGAGCGAGTTCGAGTCGGACTTACAGCGTCCGTACCATATTAGCAAAAAAACGCCGAAAAACATCAAGGCTGTATTCCGTGAAGGGCTAGGCAGATGTGTAGGTACCTCTATAGTACACCCACATTTCGCCAGTTATGTTTAAGTCCCATGTATTAGGAAGCGAGCCTATTGCCATCAACCGGGCACAAATCCAGACTCCACGCTGCTACTGAGAAATTCCCGATGGAAAATTCCAATAACACTTTTACCCGACCCGGGAATTGAACCCAGGACCTCGTGCTCAGCAGTAGCGCTTGCGACCACTAGAGTCCAGGTACGATATCTGTCTAGCCTTTTCCCAACTATATTGGGGTCGGTTTCCAGTCTAACCGGATGCAGCTGAATACCAGTATTTTACATGGAGCGACTGCCCATCGGACCTCCACAACCCAGTTACTGGGTAATACGATACCCCTTGGTGAGAGTGGTGGTCAGACTTTCGGGCTTCTGACGACCCGTAACGACTGTCAAAGATCCATGAATGACAGCCGGGACCAACGGCTTAACGTGCTTTCCGAGGCACGGAGGAGTCTCGGTATGTAAAGATGGTCACCCATACACGGACCAACCCTGGCAAGGGAAGCTTAACCTCATGGATATACTTAGCACGAGCAGTCCAGTAACAACAATTAATAATATAAAATTAACGGTATTGCTACAACTAAGCTTATTTCGATTCCGAAATCCGTCGAATTTGTCCGACAGCATCCCGTGGGTGCTGTAAAGTGCGATTATGAGATTATTTTATGAGAACTGCGTCCACCTGCTGTACCCTGAATAGGTACTACTCAATAATCCTAACTAATAATATATGTAAATGCGAAAGTGAGTTTGTTTGTTACGTTTTCATGCAAAAAACGGCTGAACAGATTTGGATGAAATTTGGCACCGAGCGCTGGACGCAGAGAAATCTCTCAGAGAATCTCTGCGTCCAGCGCTCGGTTTGGCAACACGTCGTGTTCTGGTTTGCAATTGGTCAATCGTCATCCTGAGGATGCCTGTCGATTTCTTACAGGGTTTTTTATGACTCTTGAGGAATAGTTCAGTGAAATAGGTTAAATATATCTACGTCTATTGTATTTTAAAATACGAATCAATGGATTATTAATACAATTTATTTTATCTTCTTTGAAGAACAGTGTGTGTGACCCGACGTTTCCAGAATGCCTGTGAGTGTTTATTTTTGTGTTATTGTCCTGCGAAAAAGTCGTGTCACTCTATACATAAGCCATCTAAGGATAGTCTTCGGTTCACTGTCGCAGCAATTGCACAATTATTAGGTATTTTATTTTTGTGTTTCTTTTTTCTTTTCAATCAGTTTTTAATTTATTAAGTATAATTATTATGTTTCTAGCGTATGACACTCGTGGGTTGCAGCTGAAAATCAGCGTCAGGTGCTACACTGTGTGTTGCCATCTGACATTATGCTGAGCTGAGGCCCTTTTGGGCATTGTAATGATTGTTTTCTGTTTTTTAGTTTTAAGGTGTACTTTTCTGTGACAATGCCAATAAACGCATTTTTCTTTCTTTCTTTCTTTCTAATATCTTTTAAAACTCTCCGATTGTGATTGCAAGTGCGTTACGCAATAAGGGTGCTGGTCATACATGCACGCCGGTTGCGAGTACTACGCAACTTTTTTTTTTTTTGATGGTCGGAAATCATCCAATGACTTCTCCCGCTCTGGGCGGAGCGGAAGGGCGTGTCAGACTTTTACTGACTAAAACCCACCCGTGTTCCTTCAGTTGCCTGTTGCCAAGGTCCCGGTATCCCTTTCGGACTAACCCGCAACCCTGGCAGGCATCGGTCCTAGCGGACCCCGCCAATTGTGCTGACATCTCTTTGAGGCGCGCGTGGAACACGACGCGCCATCGACCCGGGCCTGGTCCTAATCGGACGGCGAGCTACCCATTGCTCGCCGTCCGCAAGCCCGCGCCTACGCGTTCAGCCTCCTCTTTCGTGAGTACTACGCACCTGATGTTTCTGAAGAACATCACCAATAAGGCCAATATTATGTCCTCCTAAGGCGTCCCCTCCAGGCGTTTCCACTCACATCTGCCTTTTAATAGTTATTTAAGCAACTTTTATATAATAAGGGATATCACATGAATTTAATACCTAATTATTTACAGTTGCATACAAGACTTTATCTACACCCATGATATGAATCCTCTATAGAAGGTTTGCAATACTAATATCGAAGAAAAATGGAGGGATACGTTGCACGTAATTTAAAAGAAAAAAAAAAAATTAAAAAAAAAAAAAAAGATATTCGAATTCGAATATCTTTTTTTTTTTATCATTTGTTTTTTTTTCTTTTAAATTACGGTGATTTGTTCGTGAAACGCGCCTGCATGACAATGTTCTTTTTTTAAATGAGTTGCATTATCAAATTTAGAACAACATTATAACACCCGTTTGGATGATATTATGGTTACTATGACATAATGTTGGCAATAAGCTAACTGTTTCAGGAACTTTTATAGAGGATTTATAGCATGGGTGTAGATAAATACCTTTTGTTAGTCGCCTTTCATTCATCCTCTCAACATGACCAAACCGTCTAAGCTACTACAAGATGCAACCTATTAAATTACAATTGATTTCTTTTACAATACTTAACACAACTAAATATTTACACTAGGTACTAAATTAAATGACTTACTAACTTTACAACATGACCAAACCGTCTAAGCTACTACAAGATGCAACCTATTAAATTACAATTGATTTCTTTTACAATAGTTAACACAACTAAATATTTATACTAGGTACTAAATTAAATGAATAACTAACTTTACAAAAAAATACAATAAGTAAAGGACACGCCAATAACGTCACTTTATTATGTCCTGCTATATATTACTCAGTTGAAATTCAGTGTTCTTTTTATAGCTTCATTTTTAATCTTATTACTTTTAGCCTCCCAAAGGTGTAGTCACAATTTGCAACACAAAAAAATGCTGCAGCACTGCATTTTTCAGCTGCAAATTGTTAGTACACCTTTGGGAGCTTTTTTGATAAAACTCGAAAACAGACTACGTAGGTGTCATCACATACGTGTTTTGAAATTTATAATTAAAATGTATTTATTTATTCAATTTTTCTTTTTATTTATGTGTACGGAAACTACAAGGTGGGCCAAAAGAAGTCATCCGATGTTGTTTGGCTATCTTTTTTTTTTAAAAAAAAAACTTCGATTCTGTTTTTTGATTATGTTTATTTGAACCTTTAAAATTTTATTGGTCAAGACGAGAAGATTTTATCGGCCAAATGGGCGCCGTCACAATTGATTGCCATACGGGCTCGTTTTATGGCATTTTCATTACTTCGGCGAGAACTTCGGGCGACAGATTCTCGCACTTGTCAGGAATATGTAGCATTATATAAAATTAATCTTCGATTTAATTCATAATCTAAACTTTCGCAGTATTTCTAGATGAACAATCAATTACAAACGAAACCTGTGATCTGTGAGTTGGTCTAAATAAATACAAAAACATTGACTTTTACCTAAAATTTAATGATAACAGAATTATATTGTACTTAAAATATATCCTTGATTTTATATACTATTTCGATGTTTATGTTGTTTTATATTAATGGTTTTTATTGTGACTTAAAAGACTTCTATCTAAAACAGCGATTCTAGACGAAAAGTAGGTCATCAAACTTATGTTATGATTGGTGGTTTTTGAATAAACAACACAAATGTTTATTTATTTAGAGTTTCAATAAATGATTAAGTTCTAATTAATATGATATTATAATGTTAATTAAGATTTTATATTGTAATTCAAAAGTCACAAGTAGTTTCAAACGATTCTCCTAACTTTAAGTGGATGTCAATAACTTATCTGATTTTGCTTTTCGATATCAAATAAGTAAATACTAAATTGCTAAATTACTGTATTAAGTTTTAAAATGGTTCCACTATTTAAGATTTGTTCATTGTTAACTATGTTAGAGATTATTAAACAATAATCTATGACAATCTGGGATTGGTTAAAAATGGCGGCAATGTTAGAAGTACTTGATTAGTATTGGGAGAATATAAAATACGTGTACCCGCCAATTCGGGACCTTTTTGGGATACAAACTGTGGTGAAAGATGGACTTCCTTCCTATTGTGTTCACGTAAGTTAATTGATCATATTTCTTGATTATTACTGATAGCTATGTTTTTCTTTATCTGTTATAATATGTCTTGTGTTAAATGTAATTAGGGAATATTCATGTTCTGTTTCTTCCCGTTGATAAGTTGCTATAACTTTGAGAAACAGTCCCAGAGAATAATGTGATAACAATGATTTATGCTAAAGTAAATATGTGTTGATCCAATACTTTAAAATTAGCTGCCATGGAGTTTCTTGTCCTTCTTCTCCATGATGACCTAGATTCGGAACGGACAACTAGTTTTCTCATTACGGTATTTAACCGACAAGCCTAATCAATAAATGCCTAGTCTTGTCTTTCTGTGCTTTTCTTCATAAAACCCTTTCCTTAAACACCATATAGAGATACATACAACATTTTGATACTCGAAACCTTACTAAATAGGGGAATATCCTATAAATATACATGTAGTATTAATTCTGCTTCATCCATCTTCTGACATCAGAAGTGGGATAGGGCTCTGGCTTACATAACGGATTTCTAATGAATTATATTTTTCTATTTTCATGGACAATGTTGGAGCTATCGGGATCTTCTGGAAGCTGTTGGTGTCTGCGGGCCGCTAACCTAACTCGCAACTAGACGATGAAATCGCGCTGCCACATGCCGCAGTATCATCACAACTGCGGAGCTGCAAGCTGCTGGTCTATCATCACAACTGCGGAGCTGCAAATAACTGGTCGAGCATCACAACTGCGGACCTGCAAGCTGTTGGTCAAGCATCGAGTCTACAGAACCTCGAGCTGCTAAACGAGTATCGGGAACCTTTCCAGCAGTAATTAGCAACAAAATTCGGTAAGGCCCCTCAGAAGTTCTTCTTATGTTAAAACGAAATACCTACATTTAATGAAGATTATAAAACTGGAAGATTTTTGTGTAATAGTTTTAGATAACTATATTATATAGTTAAGCTTGGTTTATAAAAGATGAAAATTAGTGTTATAACTTATAACTATGTTAAATACTTGATAATAATTGGTTCAAATAATATAAATGAATATGATGCAGGGGTGGACACAAGGTAATATCATGGTCATTGCAGATATTAAGCTGTGTTGCTTATAAATTTAGTTTTGAATGTAGGGTAACCTCATCTTACTATAAAAGTAAGAATTTAAAGTTGGTAAATGAAAGTAAATAAAATATTATTTGTTCTTTTTGATCTAATATGGTTGAAATGATGAATTTCTAAAATCGTTTTTAAATGAACGTGGCAAAGCAGGATTTTTAACAGGGTTTAAGCTTTGAGGTTTACTTTACTTCAGATTTCTTTTGTTCTATATTGCTCAGTGCTTAGTATAAACAAAAACATTACCCTCCTTCTGGGGACAAACACAGACCTTTGCATCAAATAAAATAAAAAATACCCATACCTTCCCATATGGTTAATTTGTTTACACAGGTTGGTTCTCAACATTAGTCGAAGGACAAAAACATAATTTAGATCATAATTTATGGAATTTCTCTATAATGTAGTCCAGTGTTTTCGGAACTCTGTCCTTAATAATTGATACAGATCGGAGCACTAATTTCAATACTAACCAAATTAGGTCTTTGTTTAATTAATAGCAAGTTAATCACCTTTATGATAACTACAAGTACCCCTATACGTAACTGTCAATTACTTATTTTTAGCCTGTGTTGTCCCACTGCAGGGCAAAAACTCTGTCTCTTTTCCACTCCTCTCTGTTTTGCCCACACTAATTCAAAACTGGTATGCAAAGATATAAACTTAGGTCTTATCTATAATTTTATGCTCACTACAGAATAATAAGTCAGACTGGCCGAGAGGTATATGGAAAGTTCAATTATCTCTAAATTTCACAAAATCAGCTGATTTTCTCCCTTGCGATTACTGATAGGTCGTAATGCAAACATACCATTATTGTGTTTAGACTAGATTAAATTATTTTGCCAATCCAATAATGTGGAACACACTATAGATGTTCATGCAGAACGAAACTTGGCCATGCAAAGACTTAACCAAGTTGCTGAACGTTTCAAGAAAGGTTTTGATTCCCTAGACGTTATACTATAGACTATAATATTGTAATAGTTTATGTTAACCAAGATCATAGACGCCATGATAAATTAAGTTAAAAAAAAATGATAGATTTGCCTTAAAAGGAAAAGTAACTTTACAAGATATAACAATTGCAAAAGAAAAACTAAGAAAATGGGTAGGCAAGTGGGTTGATCAGAACATTTCTATTAAAAGTGATTTAGAAAAAGAAAAAGTGATTAGAATACATTTTTGTAATTATTAAAACTTTATTGTTCTTGTTCTTTTGTCATTTTTGATTTTATTTTGATGAATGATGTAACTCGCCATAGCATTATATATCATTTTTTCCTTCTTTTTTTACCGTGTTAGATTGGTTAATAATTTTAGATAAATTGTCTAAAAAAAATTAAGAAATGTTTTGGCTAGCTATTGATTTTATATTAATTATTATTTGATCCACAAAATGCAAGTATTCACCTAAATGAAATTTGGTAATGCTGTTGATAGATTCTAGTACTCACTAAGATGAGACTGAGAATTGGATAGGTACAAATGTGGTAAATGAAACATTGTATCACTGATTCTAGATTCTGGTGCTCACATACGATGAGGCTAAGAATGGGTTGCAAGTTGTCACAAAGATGAAACTGGCAATAGTTAATAAGATTCTGGTGCTCACATAGGATGAGGCTAAGAATGGGTTGCAAGTTATCACAAAGATGAAACTGGCATCAAATATGTAAGATTCTGGTGCTTACGTACGATGAGGCTAAGAATGAAGATAGCTTGTTACGATTCTAGTAGTCACAAAGATGATACTGTGAATTGGATGAATGTGTTCACAAAGATACTTGTTAGATTTTAATGCACATAGATGCTTTGATATTGTAAGTACTTTGAGAGCAAAGTATCAGTCAGTATGGCCGTGTTAGATTCCTCATATGTATAGTACAAGACTGTTTGTTGATATTGTAAAACGCAATTCGCAATGTTTACTATAAAAAGACAAATCAGCTGTCATTATGACGGATGGAATTGATTTAGTTACGTTCCGTTTTAAAACTTTATTCATTCCATTCTCATTGTAAATTAATAGTTTTTGAAAAAAGAGTTTTGATTTAAAATACCTGTATCACTGAATTAATATTTTCAGCCTTGTAAGTTGCAATAAAAATATTGCGACCTAAAAGACTAGTTTCGGTACGAAATTTATGAATAGATAGTACTAATTCTTTTAAATTTTCTGTTAGTTTCCAAGAATTTTTACAATTTATTATTATTATTTTCATTTTATTTATCACTATTCTTTTTTTTATTTAGTAAAAAGATTTCGTTTTGTTATCTTGAAAGTACATCAGCATTTTATTCACTATAGTTTAATGTACCAAGTTATAAATCGGTTGTTGAATTGGTTTTCTTTTATTTGATTATCTTTGTATATGTTATCAAACAGTATATCAGTGTGGATAGGAAAGTGATATAAAAGATAGTTGTGAATATACATGTGGTATCACAGTAGATATCAGTCTGGATAGGAATGTGATATCAAAATGGATATCGTTGTGGATAATATTATGATATCAAAGAGGATATCGATGTGAGTATGGATATGTGATATCAAATTGGATATCATGCTGAATAAGAATATGATATCAAAGAGGATATCGGTGTGAATATGGATGTGATATTAAATTGGATATCAGTCTGGATAGGAAATAGATATCAAAGAGGATATCGGTGTGAATATGGATGTGATATTAAAGTGGATATCAGTCTGGATAGGAATATGATAACAAAGACGATATCGGTGTGAATATGGATGTGATATCAAAGTGAATAGTCTGGATAGGAATATAATATCAAAGAGAATATCAGTGTAGATAGCGATGTGATAATCAAGGAGGATATCAGTGTGGATAGCAATGTTATACCAAAGAGGCCATTAATGTGGTTAGGTAAAATTAACGTAGATAGAAATATTGTCAGCCTGACTTGAACCAATGTTTGTAATCCATAATTGAACAATAATGATTGCTCATTATGTTGTGTTAATGTACCTATGTACTTCGGGACGAAGCACAGATCAGAATGGCCGTGTCAGGAATATGTAGCATTATATAAAATTAATCTTCGATTTAATTCATAATCTAAACTTTCGCAGTATTTCTAGATGAACAATCAATTACAAACGAAACCTGTGATCTGTGAGTTGGTCTAAATAAATACAAAAACATTGACTTTTACCTAAAATTTAATGATAACAGAATTATATTGTACTTAAAATATATCCTTGATTTTATATACTATTTCGATGTTTATGTTGTTTTATATTAATGGTTTTTATTGTGACTTAAAAGACTTCTATCTAAAACAGCGATTCTAGACGAAAAGTAGGTCATCAAACTTATGTTATGATTGGTGGTTTTTGAATAAACAACACAAATGTTTATTTATTTAGAGTTTCAATAAATGATTAAGTTCTAATTAATATGATATTATAATGTTAATTAAGATTTTATATTGTAATTCAAAAGTCACAAGTAGTTTCAAACGATTCTCCTAACTTTAAGTGGATGTCAATAACTTATCTGATTTTGCTTTTCGATATCAAATAAGTAAATACTAAATTGCTAAATTACTGTATTAAGTTTTAAAATGGTTCCACTATTTAAGATTTGTTCATTGTTAACTATGTTAGAGATTATTAAACAATAATCTATGACAATCTGGGATTGGTTAAAAATGGCGGCAATGTTAGAAGTACTTGATTAGTATTGGGAGAATATAAAATACGTGTACCCGCCAATTCGGGACCTTTTTGGGATACAAACTGTGGTGAAAGATGGACTTCCTTCCTATTGTGTTCACGTAAGTTAATTGATCATATTTCTTGATTATTACTGATAGCTATATTTTTCTTTATCTGTTATAATATGTCTTGTGTTAAATGTAATTAGGGAATATTCATGTTCTGTTTCTTCCCGTTGATAAGTTGCTATAACTTTGAGAAACAGTCCCAGAGAATAATGTGATAACAATGATTTATGCTAAAGTAAATATGTGTTGATCCAATACTTTAAAATTAGCTGCCATGGAGTTTCTTGTCCTTCTTCTCCATGATGACCTAGATTCGGAACGGACAACTAGTTTTCTCATTACGGTATTTAACCGACAAGCCTAATCAATAAATGCCTAGTCTTGTCTTTCTGTGCTTTTCTTCATAAAACCCTTTCCTTAAACACCATATAGAGATACATACAACATTTTGACACTCGAAACCTTACTAAATAGGGGAATATCCTATAAATATACATGTAGTATTAATTCTGCTTCATCCATCTTCTGACACACTCGTGTCGAATGTTGTCCCTGAGGGCTTCCAGAGTCTCGGGCTTGTTCACGTAAACACGGGACTAACCACAAAAAAGTCTGAACCGCTTAAATCGGCCGATCTTGAGAGCCAGTGCAAATCGCCAAAACGAGAGATGAGGCGACCCGAGAACCAAAATAGACACGATTATTCCGCGTTCTTGAGGAGTGTATCGCTCCATGGCGTGTTCACTTGTATTCTGCATCTGTCTAGTCCACAAATGTCAAAACAGATTTGACATTGGCGGCCTTTTGCAAAAATGAGAGCATCTTCCAATAGGCTGACTTCTTTTGGCCCACCTGGTATAAACAATATTATTACACAAGGAACTCCTAACTAATATTAATTAAAACTAGCTATACAAATAAACAATAAAATTAATTACTAAAATATGGCGTCGAAGATTCCTCCGCATCGCTGTCGGCTGGTAATTTACCCAAGAGACTGGCGGCTTGCCACGTTGTATGGCAATACTTAGCCTCTGACTAAGGTAAAAGCCTTTATTTTATATTTAAATCATTTTTTTTTGTTTGATCATAATTTTGATCTCGATACCCATCATGTCTGCGGAGTTTTGCTAACCAATTTTATTTGACCCTGTAGACGCATTATCAAGAACTAAGTAAAATTACCTGGTCGACCGAGCTTTCCTCGGGTAAAAATACGGAGAAAACGAATTTTCCCAGATATTAGACCTAGCTAGATCCATTTTTCGATTTTTGCAACTTTCATCGAAATCGTTACAGCCGTTTTCGAGAACGTGATTTATACTCAAACTCAAACTCAACTCTTGCTCATTTAATCAAAAATCTAAATATTTTATTTCACATAAACCTCTATGGGCACTCATGAAACGTCAGAAGCGAAATGCACGGTTCTAATTGGTCGTTTCCTATGGAGAAGAGCCGGCAAGAAATTCCACGGTTACTCTTTTAAACAATTGGCTTTTACAATTGTAAATACTTGGTACATATAAGCTAAAACATGTCCACAGCTGGACAAACTCCATTATTCTTCCATAACAAAACAGCCTGCACCGTCAACCTATACCAAATAAATCACGCTAAACTCAGAACCATATTTTACAAAACACCTAACTCTCTACTTTACGAACTCAAACCAATAATCTTACTCTTATCGATACATCCGACCCTATATTTACAACGTATACAACGACTGGCAACATTACAATACCTGCTTTACATATAAATTGTTCGTCTACAACCTGAGGTAATTACAGTACAAAGGTGCCTTCATAAATATTCTTTATTGCCCGGCAAATTTGTATAATAGCTGGACCCCACACACAAGAGTTGTTATGCTGTAAATGTGGATATTTTACGTTGATACTTGCCTCTAGGGTGTTTTATTGAAGTGCTCGGTAAATCGCCTCCTGAAATTAGCTGGTTATTTTATGAAACTTTAGGTGAGGCGGATTGGGAGACTTATAAAGATTAAATTAGTTGCTTTGAAGATTTCGGTTAATTTAATTTATCAATTTTCTTGTCAGTGAAAGTTGTATGATTTCTGATTTTCCTGTAATATGTTGAGCTTCTCAATTTGATCGTGGTTAGATTCTGGTTTCCAAAAGATTAATTTGTACCAAAAAATACCAGTTTCCAAATACACATTCATGTAAGACTATCCTTATACAAAAATAAGTTTAGGCTAAGTTAAAAAAAAAATAGTAGTTTTCGGCTAACAAAATGAGGACTCATTTTTAAGGTATTTTTTACGTTTAGTAAACTATGAGTAATAAGGTTTTTTACTATTGGTAGTTGTCTATGATGGTCATTATTCAATACTAGCTGCACCCCGCGGTTTCACCCGCGTAAGTCTCGATCCCGTGGAAATATCGGGATAAAAAGTATCCTATGTGTTAATCCAGGTTATAAACTATCTGTTTGCCAAATTTCATCCAAATTCATTCAGCCGTTTTTACGTGAAAGAGTAACAAACAAACACCATCCATCCATCCATCCATCCATCCATACTTACAAACTTTCGCGTTTATAATATTAGTTAGAAGTTAGATTAGAAGATAATACCAAGCAATTTATGAATATTTCAAATCATAGAAGTGACGAGGTTCTCTATTTGTGAGAAAAAAACGCCAGTTTCACAAGTGGGGGACCCAATATTAAGTTAGGATTGTCTGCCGCAGCCTGTCGTTGCGTTTATAATCTTTCGCAGTCGCATTTCGCACAGTGTGCACCATGTCTAGTTATATTCCACGTCAAATAATCCCTGAATCATAAACACCACACTCAAACCAAACACGAAAAAGATGAACAAATCCGTCATAATTATTCACTAAAAATAACATTTACCCTACACACAAAAATACCCTGACATTTACCCAATGAGTAGAAAGTAATTCTCTTTGCATTTACCCTTCGAGCACACGAATACAGTTCGTGAGTAAACAAATACTTCTATGTATAGACGCTATTGATTACGGAAAGCAATAAATATGTTAGAGGTTCGCACCTGGACCTCGCGCTGGAGCGAAGAGAGCCGAGCGAGCGAAGCGGAGCGAGCGGGGTAACGTAGCTTAGAAATAAAGCTTTGTGTAGGATAAAGAACGTTTTGTGCTGTCGATTCGATTGTTTAGTAAGGAAAAGTTATTGTTGTAAGTTCAATTGCGAATGTCAATAACCTGAGTTCGATTGTTTTTTTTTTGTAGGTTATACAGGGTGTGGCGTAAATAAAGGCGCCAATTGACGTTTCAGGGTTATCCCTGAAACTATCAATTGGCCAGATTATCATCTATCATTTACCCCACTTATATCGCCATATGCCCATAGATGACCAAATTATTGATATTTTTGATATCTTATAAAAAAACAAAGTCGGGTTTGTTCAAGCACTTATAACTCAAGAACTGCTGGACCGATTTTGATGATCTTGGATTTGTTGGATTTGTCTCCGCCCAGAAAAGCAGAATAACTATTAAAACAAAGGAAAAATTCACGAAAAAAATATGAATAAAATACAATATGCATACCTATGGCGATATAAGTGGGGTAAATGATAGATGATAATCTGGCCAATCGACAGTTTCAGGGTTATCGATTATTTACGCCACTCACTGTATATAAGTCGACGAAAAAAACAAATGACAGTCCAATGACCAAGAGTTCTGTCTTCAACGTATCCGTTTGATTTATGCCCTAACACGTGTGACTCCGGATTTTTAATTTGTCTGTCTGTGATGTCTTGTTTATACCTTTTTTAGTTGACTTTTTTGTCGTAGTTCGATTTTAAATAAATAAAATTCATTTATTTCAGGTCCTTGATCCATATTAAATACAAAAACAATACACTTTGTCAATTTAGGGCGAATTTCACCAAACTTTTATACCGAGTATAAGTCTTATCCTACGAATAAATTTTGAATTTTTGACAGTTTTTCCATACAGAAACTGTCAGACGACAATTTTATTCCACGGATAAAAGATATCTGACTTTGATGAAATCAGCCCTTAGTGTCACAATGTTTTATAGTGGTTATAGCTATGATGATTGAAATAATTGAAATAGTTAGTTTTATTACTTTAATTTTTATGAATTCTCCATAAATTTTTACTCACACGAATCGTTTATCCCATAAAACGCGTCTTCAGTACAAGTTCTTACCACTTGCTATGTAAATCGAAGTGCTCCACTTTTCAGAGTCCCGCATAAAACAGGAAAACGTACGGAACCCGCATGCAACTTGAGTAGGATTACACTCAGCTGATTTATCTTACAGTCTGACTCAATAGAAAACGTTATGCGTTGTTGTAATCACCGTTTGGAAAATGCGTGGGAAAATTCATTTATAATACCACGAATATACAGTATGTTATCTAACGAAGGGCCTTCCCGTTAACCTGCACTAGTATAGCGTCTCTATACAACATTATTTTTTGTTTATGCTTAACCCGAAAAGGGGTCATTGTACTCATCATTTTGAACAACTTTTTCTATAGGACCAACCTTGAAATCGCGAAAAAAAAATCAGCTATTCCTTATCTTAAATCGACAAAATGTATGGAACAGCTGGTTTTTTTCTAAATAATGTTGTTTATGCAAAAAAAAATATTACCATAAAAAAAAAAACAGTAGTTGGCGACGACGTGTCGCCGCGACACGACTGGTTTCTATATACAGGGTGTTAGTGTAAACACCGTTATCCTTTAAACCAGTGGTTTGGTTTCATTTATAGAACGTAAAATCAATGGAAAAATACAACTTTATTTTTTTAAAGAAATCTACATTTTTCCACAAGAATATTTCACCCTACACGCAAGGGCAACGACCGGCCGCGGCCGGCGATTAGCGGGGGCGGGAGGGGCGCGCGATACGTTACATGACCGGCCGTCAGCTGTTTCGCAGCTCTTTCGAACGCGTATCCATGAGAATCGGGACAGGGACGGATATTTACTTTTTAAAATCTTTTAATGAAAATAAGGTTTTTTTTTGTTGTTACTGGGTCATTTATTTTTATATTTAAGTCAACTACCCATGGTTTGAGTGACAACGGTGTTTACCCTTGCATACTGTATTTCTATGAAATACCTTCCGTAGCTAGGGACACGTCGGTTTCATAGAAATAAGGCGCTGCGTCTTATAGGCTAGGCGAACCGAAAATGAACAGAGCACGAACTTTCGTAGCGTAGCCGTACTTAGAAGCCTCGAACGAGTACGTCTCACGAGCTAATTCGTGCTCCGCAAACTTAAACAAATAAAAAATGTTTTGCTACAATAGCATTTATTCGCAGCTTAAAGGCAACTACCAAAATACATGAAACCTTACCTGAAATACCGTAAACAGACAGACAGAGGTACCGGAACGCTTAGGGCGTGTCCACACCTAATCGGATATAGGCGCACGAATTCGCGCCAACAGCTCATGTGTAAAGGAATTGTATGGGTGAGCTGAGCTTAAAGTCGATTGTCCACTGCTACGTAGGATGTGCAAGGAGACGTTAGCCACGATAGCTACGCCGTTTATTTGTTTGCCAGCTACGCATTCGTGCATAGCGTGGCCGTGAAGGCGTATACAAACATTAAGCGGCAATCGTGCGCGGCTGCTGCGCTGTATTTGGACGACTGCCGCGCGCGAACGCTTCTATCTACCTGCCGTGCATAAACATGTCTAGGAAACATTCATCAGTAATTATGTTTGGACGAATTATAAGCAGAGCTACGATACACGCAACCGCTTTCATGCCAACTGAAGTGCGCGGCGTGTCTCGGATATGCCGCGCAGTACTGCCACGCAAACGTTTGTCGGTTTAGTCCACACTAGAGCGCGGCAGAAATGTGTCCTGCAAACGCAGCGTGTTGCTGCCGTGCTCTTGACGCGCAATATTCGGACATACCTTAATAATAGTTAATAGTTTGTGATTTCATCTTCCTGTGCGTGTCCCAATAAAAACTTTTTAATTCTTACTCTTATTTTTCGTGTATCACAGTCACAGAGCACGGAAAAGCCTCGACGGCTGCTAGAGATAACATTAAAGCACTTTCCATACAAACCAAGCATGCCACCGTTTATTCGCACAACGACACAGAAACTGAACTGATGGCTTTGACGCCGAATCGGATTCGAGTAGCGAAACATGCCGCGAGTCAGTACAATTGAACTACTGCGGTTTCGCTGCTATGGTTTCGTGGCGTAAGTGTGGTACCGGCGTCAATGACGGTCATGGACGGAAGTTGTGCGCTGAACGCACTTTCGGCGCCATGAATTTTACTAATACTGCTGATTGATATAGAAGCCTTTTAGATTTATGATTTTTTGACATAAGTACTCCACTTATCGAGAATTAGTGCGATTTTTTTTGAAAAAAAACCGCACCAAACCTGAAAAATCGTCGTAATGGATGATCTTGCCTACATTTTCGTACAATGCGAAGCTAAATTCACGTGCGTAGCTTAGCCGTTGGTCGCTGTGGAGCAGAGCCTTAATACCGACTGGGCTATGTGTATATTCGAGTGATCGGTGTGTATTGCCTACAAATGTGGCTATTGTTATGTGATTACGGGGTTGGCAGGATTGTAAGCGTTGCAGGTAATATGAGGTAGTTGATCATTGAGAAGATAAGACTGTTTCGTCGGTCCAGTAATCTTAAGCTTGGGTCATGAAAGTGCTGTCCTTTTTTTTTAAGGTAGCAAATCATCAAATGACCTGATGATTTTACTGACTACAACTCACCCGTGTTCCTTCAGTTGCCTGTTGCCAAGGGCCCCGGGAAAGTGCTATCCTAGGTTCGATTTCTCAGTAATAGCAATACCTAGCTATTGTCTCTAGTTAAGGTTGATGCGCTAGGGTAGCCCGCGAAATTCAAATTTTCTTACGTTTTTTGCAATTTGCAGGTCAGTATCAGGCTGTATGTTGATCTAAATATTATTAGCAGTCGTAACAAATATGGATTAACAGAATAATAAACATTAAAATCAGCAATACAACTCTCTCAAGTTCATGAAAGAGCCAAAGAAAAAAGAGAAAAAAAAAACCAGAGAAAAAAGAGCCAGAAAAAGAGTTATGATTTCATGAAATAGTCATTAAATGCGCTTCGAAAGCGTTTCGTATTTCTACAACGACTGTCAACAGGATTGACATAAGCATTTCGATAGCTTATGTCAGTCCTATACATTTTTGCCTTTTCCACCATCGTTATCGCTGATAGAATGTCACTTTGTCTAGGGCCTCTGATCCTCTCAACTCATACTTAAAGCAACGGACTAGGTTCGATTCCCAGGTCCGGCAAAGTGCCATTGGGTTTTTCCGTATGGAATTTCTCAGGACCTGCCCGGTTGATGGCAATAGGCTCGCCCCCTGTTATATGGGACTTAAAGATATACAGGGTGTTAGGGTAAACACCTTTATCCTTGAAATCAGTAGTTTGATGTCATTTATAGAACGTAAAATCAATGGAAAATTACAACATTTTTTTTCTTTTTTTAAAACTACATTTTACCACAAAAGACGCAAGTTCGTTGCCCTATGCGCTAGGGCAACGAACTTGCGTCTCAACACAGGCAGGGGGTGCGGGACGTTACCTGACCGGCCGCGAGCGCGACCCTTCCCTTAGTTAGTCAGCTGTTTCGCTAGAGAGCACGGTGTCCGATAGAAACTTTTTAAAATCTTTTAATGAAGATCACGTTATTTTTTGTTGTTACTCGGTCATTTGTTTTTATATTTAAGTCAACTACCCATGGTTTGAGTGACAACGGTGTTTACCCTGACAACCTGTATAGCGAAATGTGGGTGTTACTATGGGAACCACACCTCTGCCCCACCCTACGGGGATTACAGACGTAATATTATGTTATAAAATCAATCAATCTGCCCAGCCTTTTCCCAACTATGTTGGGGTCGGCTTCCAGACTAACCGGATGCAGCTGAATACCGGTATTTTACATGGCACGACTGCCCATCCTCATAAGTTATGTTAAAAAGGAACTGGTGAAATTGTACATTATTGATGTAAGTGGTTTTGTATTTTTTATCATAAATGGAAGGCTTTTTCTGTCTATTTCGGATCAATACAAACGTTTTCAGAAAATTCACTTTTCGAATAACAACAATTTCAACGAACATTCGTCAAACAGTTTCTCGGAAACAAATAAAGATTTTATTGTTTTCTGTGAAGCCATCCATAAGCTTATAACAATTCTTTCTCGGAAACTCGATTGAAAACAATCTTCAGAAACAAAATATATTTTTTTATTTTAGCGAGGTTAACCCCTTCTGACATGGATGTCTGTAGTCAACAATGACCTGGCCCCCAGGGGGCCTACCACCACCGCTTACAGCAGTATTATTTTTAATCTTACTCAGAGGGGGAAAGAGATGGAGCTATACGTCCTGTAGAGCTTCACCTCTTGCCTACACTGAAGTAATATTAAAATAATACTGCTGTAAAAACTGCTGGTAGAAGCAAGCCCAAGTGGATTCTTCCGAATGGGAAGAATGACGAGGAGAGCTGACAAATGAAATGGGATAAGGCTAGGCAAACGGTATTTTACGGTATTTTACTATGGGGACGGGCTGCAGACATCGAGTCTATCTTTATTCTGCAGAAAAGAGCGATCAGAGCCATTTATAATCTTCGCAGGCGCGATTCTTTATGGGAACTGTTTAAGGATATAAACATCATGACGGTACCTTGTAATATATCTATGAAAATATCATGCACGTAAGAAAAAATTTACATGTTTTTTATTTAAAAGAGGTGATAGACATAATTATAGTACTAGAAATAGGGACCTATTAGTTCAACCAGGTTTCAGACTCGCTAAAGTAGACTCATCTTTCATGGGATACTGTTTAAAATATTACAATAAAATTCCTCCCCACATACTTCAACTGAATGAGACGAAATTCAAAACTTGTATAAAACGCACACTATGCAGGCATGCATATTATAAGTTGGAGGATTACATCTCTGATAAAAATGCTTGGCTTAATGCTGGTCCTGCTCCACAATCACAACTAACTAATTAACATTCGAACATACAGTTGGAGCTGCTGAAGATTTTAAGATCATCATCATCTTTGCATTGTATAAACTCAATCTCCTTTGTATTATATAATTGCATAGCACAGGTGTGAGTACTATGTACTATTGAGCTACCATTTACCGGGTAATCTGTCTTTCATTGACTTGAATGTGCCCTGGCGGCTGGGAATGTCATGCTCACTGAAATGTCTCGCTGATGGTGGCGCGTGTGTTGGATCATTTAGCTCCCTTCAAAATGGTTGAGCTGAATGGTGCTGATCCATGCGTCATGTTCGTGAACGGGCGCCGTCAGTTGTGACTGGTCATCTCTTAGCTGCCATGGCTTATTTTAATTTTTGAACTGTTTGTATGTTATAATTGCGGACGCTTTTAACGTGCTTTGAAATAAATGCTTTGAGTTTTTTTTTTTTTTCAAAGAGAGACAATTGACCTGACAGTCGTTGACAGTTGTCCTTGCAAAATTTCAATATGGTCTTGAGTTTATACAGGCTGTAAGGGTAAACAGTCTTGTCATTCAAACCATGGGACTTAAATATAAAAATAAATGACCGAACACAACAAAAAAAAAACGTCATTTTCATTAAAAGATTTTAAAAAGTTTCTATTCGACACCGTGCTCTCTAGCGAAACAGCTGACTGACTGAGGGAGGGGTCGCGCTCGCGGCCGGTTAGATCACATCCCGTACCCCCGGCCCGTGTTGAGACGCAAGTTCGTTGCCCTAGCGCATAAGACAACGAACTTGCGTCTCTTGTGGTAAAATGTAGACTTAAAAAAAAGAAAAAAAAAGTTGTAATTTTACATTGATTTTACGTTCTATAAATGAAACCAAACCACTGGTTGCAAGGATAACGGTGTTTACCATAACACCCTGTATATCATTCGAGAATTTCAGTTTATTCCGATTATTTTCCATTTTCTGGGCAATTTTTCATTTTTTTCTTTCCTTATGAACCTAATTTAAAATAAAAATGAAGAAAGAAAGAAAAATATACTATTTGGGACACGCACAGAAAATAAAAACAAACATTAAAACGAGCAAAATCATGAAAACAAGTAATAAAAAATAAAATAAAACATGAAGGCTTAACAAAATAGTTTAAAAAAAATAAAGTGTAAAACGAAAAGAAGACCAATCTATTACTAAGCGCATAGGATAAAATCATGTCTAGAACGAGTCCAATGATATTCGTATAAATAATTTATAATTTTTTTCGTTTGACTGTACCGATTTTGGCTTGAATTATAGATTATCTATGAGTGGTCCCAGTCGCCGGAAGAAAAATATTTATTTTTTACGGATCCGCCGACTGGGACCGCGGTCCTAGTTAATTGCGGTCCCAGTCGCCGGAAGCCTCCTGTGCGAGGCCAAAAAGGCTCCTATCTCAGCATAATACTACGATATTTGGAGTATTTAACGAACATTAAAAAAAAAAATACAGCCAAAATCAATCCAGCCGTTTCAATTGATGCGCTTACCAACGAACAGCATTTCATCTTTCTTTATCTAACTAATATTAAAAACGCGAAAGTTTGTAAGTTTTTTTTTTTTTTTTTTTTTTTTTTTTTTTATTTATCATTCATACAAAAGAATATAGGATTTTACATATTAAATAGCAACCAAAAACCACGAAGGTTTAAACTTGTGCTATCATGAGTCTATCTCAATATACAATGAAACATTTTATATGTAAGCGTTATTGTCTAAGATACAAATAATAACGTCTTAAGGTCCTTAAATAGTTACAATCATTCCTTCATAGTACTTAAATAGTATTGCTTAAGTTTACATTTAATATTTTTATGCGTAATACTTTTGTTAGTTTCTGGGGGTAGACTATTAATAAGTCTCGGTATAATATAGCCGGTAGTTCGCTCGCCATACGAATTGTTGGCGCACGGAGTACGAAGCGTGTTCTTAGAAACTGCCCGCGTGCATACAGGATGTTCGATTTTGTTTCTTAGGGATTTATTGAAAAACTGTTCTTTTAATAACAAAAAATTTAATTTTAAATGAACTGGTAAGACATTACAGTGTTTAAAAAGGCCAATTATATTGTTGTAAAATTGATTTCTAATTTTAGGAGATACTATTGCTTTTAAAATACGAAGTTGAAGTTTAAAAATACTATCAAGGTAGGTTTTATAGGTACGACCATAACTACTAAGGCCATACTGGATGTAGGATTCAGCCATTGCGTAATACAGCATTATTTTCACTTTGAAGGGCAGGCGGTTTTTTAGTATGGTTATAATAGCGAGAAATTGTCGAAGTTTATCGCAAACACGTTCTATGTGATAACTCCAGTTAAACTTATCGTCTATAATAACTCCAAGATATGTTTGTTTACTAACAACATCTATTTGCGGACAGTTACAATTACTCGCATTAACCGAATGCAAGCAGTCATGGTCATGGGCTATGAGATTCCGTAGGGGCAATTTTCTAATGTATGGAGATTTAATAACCAAAAGTTTAGTTTTGCTTGCATTTAGCACCAATCCAGAATCGTGACTCCACTTTGTTAGAGCATCCAGGTCGAGTTGTAAGCGCTCGCATGCTGTTTGAGGATTTTTATTTGCAATAACAAGGCAAGTGTCATCCGCAAATTGATAGCATTTACTGTTGGTAATGCAGTTACTCATATCATTTACATACGACAAAAAGTGCAGGGGGCCTAATACTGAGCCCTGAGCTGTTCCCTCAGTTATAGCCATGCGTTCGCTGCAGATGTTATCAATTTTTACTGTAAATGTTCGATTTTTAAGATAGTTTTTACACCAGTTAAGTAATGGACCACGTATTCCGCAGTCATCTAATTTATCAACTAGCTGATTATGAATTAACGTGTCAAAGGCACGTGAGAAGTCAATAAAGAGAGCAAGTACATATTTTTTGTCGTTTAGGTGCTTATTGACTTCATCGGTGAAGTTTGACAAGAGGTTCGTGGTGCTTTTGCCGGCCTGAAAGCCAAATTGGTACCGGTCAATTACGTTGTAAGTATGGATGGATGGATGGATGTTTGTTACTCTTTCACGTAAAAACTACTGAATGGATTTGGATGAAATTTGGCAAACGGATAGTTTATAACCTAGACAACACATAGGATACTTTTTATCTCGATATTCCCACGGGATCGAGACTTACGCGGATGAAACCGCGGGGCGCAGCTAGTATAGATATAAGATTAAAATGAATGAAAATGTACTGCTGACTATTCATAGCATAACCACTATAACCAGCATACATTTATATTCCCACTGTTGGGACACAGGCCTCCTCCCTTCGAGAGGGATTGGGCTGTAGTCCACCACGCGGGCCCATTGCGAGAGCTAGATATCACATGTCTTCGAATTTTTGATTCTAGATGCTGGTTTCCTCATGATGTTTTCTTTATTATGGTTTACACAAAGTAAAGCGCCTGGCTGGGTTTGAACCCACGACCTAGAACTTGTAAGTTGGGGGCCGTTACCACTGGGCCACTGCTCATAACTATCTTCATATCTAGCAAATATTACCCCTACTTGAGTAATGTAAATCTCGTTTTTCAGCAACAGAAAATAAGAATGAGAACATCAGAATTAAAAAAACTACGAAAAGATGGAACTTTAGAAAGCCCACAACAAAATCAAACATCGTTAATAAAACATATCCCATCACTACCTATTCAGACAAACAATACAAAACCTACACCAACCGACGTAGCTAGTGATGTACATCGATAGGTCAGCCCGACTATCGATAGCTGCTCGACAAGGCATAAATAAACCATGAACAACCGTACACCTGCCAGAGTACACCGCTACGACAAATTGGATCACGGTTTTAATGTTTTTGCTGCCGTTTGAAATTGATAGCGGTATTGGGTGATTGGAAGTCGGTTTTTGAAGTTTAGTTGGGTTTTAAAGGGACTTTAGTGGTGTGATATATTTTTAAGTGATTTTTTTTTTTCATTTTGTAATAAAAGTGAGTTCAATATTTTAACTAAATTTTGCATAGGAACGTAAGTAAATATATTTTCTTATCACTTGACAGTCATCATTCATCCACAGAATTTCATTACCAGACGTCCGAAACGCCATTTCCATTTAATTTTTCTTATAAGTAATACCAAAAAAAAAAGAAAAAAGAGAAATACCTAGCTTAAACAATTAGGGGTTCATTTATAAACGTTCCTTAAAGTTAAGAGACGACAAAAATGTATGGTTAAACAGTCGATAATCATTACTTAACTTTAAGCAACGTTTATAAATAAGCACCTAAAATATAAAAAAGTAGGTAACCTCACTAAAATTTTAAATCATAAGTGCCAAATTATCAATCAAAACAGCTTCCTCTGAAGACAGAATGCCCTGCAGGTGTACACCAATCGATCGGCTGATTACGGGCACATCAGGTAATCACCTACACTCGTCTATACACACAACTACGGTTGCACTTCGCTGAGACCGATAATATACGGGTTGAAGTAAATAGTGAGCCATGTACAGGAGAAAAATGAGGGAAAGCAATAGTTTTGTTTGAACATAATTATGTTCCTTATCGACAGAATCACCTAAAGCTCCATTACTGTCCTATCACTATTGTGACCATAGGGCGGAGACTGACCGGTGTTACGGGTTGTAATGTAACATGTTACAAAACGAGCATTCGTACAGTCAGTACGTGGAAACGAGCACGAATATGCGAGCAACAAGCGCATGTTACAAGGAGTTTAGAACACGGCATAACGTAACTTGCTCGCTGCGAATGGTACAGTACGCCCTGTAACGCCGTTCAGTACACGGCTATAGTCATCAGTCGGGCTCTTGTCACCGCCGAGCTGTTTTATAACTTCCACGAGACGATGTAACGCCGTTCAGTACACGGCTATAGACATCAGTCGGGCTCTTGTCACCGCCGAGCTGTTTTATAACTTCCACGAGACGATGTAACGCCGTTCAGTACACGGCTATAGACATCAGTCGGGCTCTTGTCACTGCCGGGGTGCCAGCTGTTTTATAATTTCACGAGATGATGGGAAGAAGCCAGACGGAATGACCATAATGTCTTGGAAATTGGGTAGGCCTTTGGTGTGGGATGCAACCTGTGTAGACATCCTCGCGCTATCCCATCTTCCTACCACGGCTGACTGTGCTGGGGCGGCTGCGCTGGGACGGCTGCTGCAGCAGATGCAGTAAACCGCAAACGTCGCTAGCAAACTTATTGGGAGCTATATGTTCGAGCAGTTTGTGAGGTCCGTGGGGTCAAAGTGCTCATCGAGTATTTCGGGACATCGCCAAGTGGTTGGTCGACACTTCACGTGACCAGAGGGCTTTTTTTTTTTTTTTTTTTTGGGAAATCATCAAATGACTTCTCCCGCTCTGGGCGGAGCGGAAGGGCGTGTCAGACTCTTACTGACTAAAACCCACCCGTGTTCCTTCAGTTGCCTGTTGCCAGGGTCCCGGTATCCCTTTCGGACTATTCCGCAACCCTGGCAGGCATCGACCCCGTCAGGTGTGCTGACATCTCTTTGAGGCGCGCGTGGAACACGACGCGCCATCGACCCGGGCCTGGTCCTTGCCCGTGACCAGAGGGCTGGCTCGCTCTTCGTCCAAAGAATTAGCATTGCCATTCAACATGGCAATGCTGGCAGTCTTCTGAGCACGTATCTAGATGACAGCGATGCGGACGAGTACTTCGAGGCCTACTTGTCCTTTTGTTTTAGTATTTACCAGCTAATGCCCGCGGCTTCGCCCGCGTGGATGTCGGATATTAAATACTGAAACATTTCCTCGAGAACTTCTGTGTCCATTGGTGAAAACAGCTTGTGCCTTAGTTTTTGAGTTTATCGTGAACAGACGAATTAACTTAATTTTGTATTAAAAATGTTAAAATTCATGGTCTTCCTTTTATTTGTGACACTATGTTATTTAGCTAATTATAATTCTTATGATGAAGCCTTTCGATCGGTATGATAAAGCTACAGGGTGATTATTTTCCTCATGTAACGGGTTCGATTCCCGGTTCAAACATGTAATTATTTAAATAGCTATGAATGCAGTTTCAATTGTTTTGTAAATTCAAATAATGTCTTCTTTCAGTAAAATGTCTCATCTACAATATTCAAGGTACTTTCCCTCCATGTAGCATATCCGTGGGACGCCCTGTATAAGCAGTGTAATGCATATGACATAAATATAATGATACACCCTGCAACATCAAAAAAATCTATCCACGTATCTATTTCTCGCATCTAACACAAGTCGGAATCCATCGCATTAACGCTCGAATTTTCATCCAACATTTTCTTACGTCTGAAGTCACAGATAAGTCGATGATAACAAGTCGGTGCGGGATTATGCTCTCGAAAGGCGATATCGCATCGATAACCCTTCACTACAAAGCTAAGTCCCGGATGAGTGAGAGCCTTCCTTTCGATTCTGTACTTATTTGTACTCATCAAATGTGGTTTTATTCGAATTCAAAAAAAGTAATAGGTCCAATGTTCGTCAATTATTTTCATCAATTGTGGACCGACTTTGAAAAGTTTTTTTCATTTGGTAGAACAAGCTCGCGCGATGTTTCCATATTTTTTTTATTAACTTTGACTAGTAATATTGAAGCTCACTTAAAAACTACCCAAGGAAAGTTAAATACGTATGTATTTAATCCACTTTGTGTATATTTATGATGTTATGTAGGTTCCTAAGCTCGTAGGTAAGTAATAGCAGCCGCACGGGTCGATCCATCAGGTTAAGCTACGCTTGCCGGGGTTGGTCCGTGGATGGGTGACCATCTTTACATAGCGAGTCCTCCGTGCCTCGGAAAGAACGTTAAGCCGTTGGTCCCGGCTGTCATTCGTGGAGCTTTGACAGTCGTTACGGGTCGTCAGAAGCCCGAAAGTCTGACAGCCAGTCTTACCGAGGGGTATTGTATTACCCAGTTACTGAGTTGTGGAGGTCTGATAGGCAGTCGCTCCATGTAAAATATTGGTATTCAGCTGCATCTGGTTAGACTGGAAGCCGACTCCAACATAGTTGGGAAAAGGATGGGCAGATTGATTGTATGTTCCTGTCTCTGTTGTTTACGTAGCAAGTAATGGTATACGAATTTGTGTGGGGTAAGTACGAGTACCATAACTAAAAAGTGAAAAAACAGCATGAAGATTCCTGGTTAGCCTGCGCTGAAAAGAAGTTAGTAATATCTATAAGTACCTAATCACTACATCCTTACATATTATAAAAAAAGTCCTCCGCCGCGTCTGTTCGTGATGAACTCAAAAACTACTGCACCGATTTTCATGCTGTTTTCACCGATGGATAGAGTGGTTTTCGAGGAATGTATTAGTATATAATAACCGACATACAAAGCCGCGAGCATCAGCTAGTAATTAATAAGATTGTGAGGAGATATAAATTCAAGGGTTTTCGGAAAATGCCGAACCGTGGCTGTTGGGGGTATTCGCATCCGCATCCGCAATCGCGGAGCATCCGCATTTATTTAGACATCCACATCCGCATTGATTAATGCGGAGCTCATGCGGATGCGGAAGAGGGTTGAAGAGGGTGAATATTTATGGTATCTTTTCATACACGAAATCTCTTAAGGGGTCATTGTACTCATCATTATGAACAACTTTCAATATGGGATCAACGCTGAAATCGCAAAAAAAGCAGTTGTTGCCTACATTTTGACGAGCTATGCGAATATAAATGTAGGGAAAAGCTGTTTATTTTTACGCGAAAAAAAACTTGAGATCCGCATCCACATCCGCATCGGCGGATGTGAGCCTCCAAAAATCCAGATGTTAAAAATCTTCATCCACAACATCCCTGCTCTACAAATACCTCTACTTATAATCATCCAAAAAATTGACAACACGTGCACACTTGCCATTGAATACATAGCATTGAATACTTCGCCTTTCTTCGACCACAAAAGACTGAAAAATTAATTACGCGAAAAATTCTTTGTATTTTTATTTTGTAATCATCAAGAAACATTGTATAGAAATATGACAACAAATGATACAAAATATTCACGTATATTAATTAATTAGAAATTGATTAAAATCATGGAGTAACACCTGTGTATCACTGAGTAATACATTATTTATAGCTGGTATTTTAATCATAATTATGTAGGTAAGTTACTTTTTTATTTGTAACATCTTTCCTCTCACTTTCCTGCAATCTGTGGGAGTGATTTTCGTGAAAAGGGACGGAAGTGTGTAACAGGAAGCCGGGGAAGCGCGCTCTATTTGATTTGACCAATTAGCGCGCGCGGTGCTAGAGTTGGGACAGGGTTATTTAAAGTGAAGTTATATCATATTATAACAAAAGCGGTGATGTTGTTGGCCCAGTAGTATCGACACAAGACTAAATTTATTCTGTGGTATGGGCCCTGACTTACGTGTCGTAGGTCGTGGATCCGAACCCAGCCAAGCACATTACTTTGTGTATGTGATGATAATGCCGTGAACCAATGTGCGATAGAGCCAGAGCGCACTCCATGCATTTGCAATTCCGTGACCAATGAACATCGAACCGCTATTTAGTATGTAGGTACTTTTGAACTCCTCGCAGTTTACAATATTGCACCATATTCACAATAGCTCATTTTCAGATATTCAGTCATTTCTTTGCGCCTTTTTCAGCGTCCTTTACGTTTCGTGTAACAGAGGTGGAATTCACAAATAGGTATCTTCCTTCTTTCGTGGTATCTAGGTACCTATATAAGATGTATCTTGTCATACACGAAATATTTTAAGGGGTTATTGAACTCATCATAATGAACAACTTTTATATGGCTCTATCTTGATTTTTTATTTGGTCTGAGAGGAGCGTGAAATGGAAATTATTAATCGACGTTCGAGAAAATACCTAGTCCCTACATGCCAAATAAAAATGTTGTTACATGACTATAGTTTAGGTACAAGTGACATACCACTGATGGTGGAGACTCATCCCTTAAGATGCTGCCTACAGCTAAACGGCGGTCACTGTCGGAGTGCATAGAAAAGAAAGAGAGCAAAATATGAAGCAATGATCGATTTACTCAAAAATGAGAATCGAAAATAAAAAAACAACCAAGTTCTGCATAACATAACAAGATTAACATATATTTTTTCCGCTACCACAAACTATACAGGGTGTTAGTGTAAACACCGTTATCCTTGAAACACTACTCGCAAGAGCAACGACCGGCCGCGGCCGGCGGTTGGCGGGGGCGGGCGGAGCGCGCGGGACGTTACATGACCGACCGTCAGCTGTTTCACAGCTCTCTCGAACGCGTATCCATGAGTATCGGGACAGTGACGGATATTTACTTTTTAAAATCTTGTAATGAAAATAAGATTTTTTTTTTGTTGTTACTGGGTCATTTATTTTTATATTTAAGTCAACTACCCATGGTTTGAGTGACAACGGTGTATACCCTTGCATACTGTATAGATTTGGCAATTTTTTTGTTTAAGTCAAACCTACTTTTACCGTTTGCCTGTTGTCAGCGCCTAAGAAGAAGTCAATGAACCTTGTAGGTACTTATATTTTAGCGTATTCAGATGGTTTGGGAATGAGTTGTTTTACAATACCTACGTTCTTGTTATACCATGTTTAATCTAAGTCTAATAGCTACGTATGCCCTAGGGAAATGTTACGTAACATAACATCACGCTTGTATTCCCCGAAGGGTAGACAGATATAGTACACCCACATTTCGCCAGTTATGTTTAAGTCCCATGTAATAGGGGGCGATGTAACGTTATGTATCATCTGCCTAGCCTTTTCCCAACTGTGTTGGGGTCGGCTTCCAGTCTAACCGGATGCAGCTGAATACCAGTACTTTACATGGAGCGACTGCCTATCTGACCTACACAACCCAGTTACTGAGTAACACGATAAACCCTTGGTAAAACTGGTTGTCAAACTTTCGGGCATCTGACGACCCGTAACGACTGTCAAGATCTACAAATGACAGCAGGGACCAACGGCTTAACGTGCTTTCCGAGGCACAGAGGAGTCTCGGTATGTAAAGATGGTCACCCATCCACGGACCAACACCAGCAAGCGTAGCTTAACCTGATGTATCGACCCGTGCGGCTGTTGTTACTTAGCCACGAGCTCCTCTGAACGCGTAACGTTATGGTATGTAAGTGAAAAATAATGATAGTGAATGAAAACATAGTGTATTCTGCCTTTATTGGAATATATCATTCTGTTTTATCTTCTGAATTGTAATACATACATCATCCTACCCTCAATATGGAAATTAATAAAACATATTACACCTATGGACAGGCCAAATGGATAGGGTTGCCAACCTTTGTAATATTATTGCAACAGACAAGAAATATATTTTGATGATAACATAACACATCACACCTTATTTCCCCGAAGGGTTGTCAGAGGTGTACCTATCTATAGTAAATCCACATTTTTATGAAATTTAGTCATATTTAAGTAACTGGAAGTGTTATACTTTTTTTATGATGATGGATGATCATATTACATACCTCTCGGTATGTGTGTCCCTCCGTGTCTCAGAAAGCACGCTAAGCCGTTGATACCGGCTGTCATTCATGAATCTTTGACAGTCGTTACGGGTCGTCAAAAGCCCGAAAGTCTGAATAAAAGGCTAGGCAAATGATCAGGATTGACAGAACCCCCTTTTCCTATTTGAGGTATCACTATTTCCAATCTGTCGTGTATTCCAAGCATTTACTTCAACAGTGGACATTTCTAAGGTCATCGACTATTGAAAGATTGAGAGAATTTTTAACTACAAAAAGACTCGCCAACCATACCCATTGAACATTCCATAAAATAATATGGGCATCGAGATATCCCCATAAAATTGTATCAAATGCGTAGGTAAAGTATTAGGCGGGGCGCACACCTGCGACACACCCGCTGCTTGCGTCAGCAGCCCACCGCGATTTATGAAATCCATTGTGTAACCCGCCTTTTGTGACATTGTCATATATGTGAGCTGAAAAATTTAAAAGAAAACTGATTCGTTTTCTGTGTTTGTTCAATCTGTGTGGGGGCCGTTACTGGTTATATTAATACCTATAGGTAGACAGATGCTTTTTTTTTGTCGGTGGGAAACCATCAAATGACTTCTCTCGCTCTGAGCGGAGCGGGAGGGCGTGTCAGACTTTTACTGACTGAAACACACCCGTGTTCCGTCAGTTGCCTATTGCCAAGGGCCGCAGTATCCCTTTCGGACTTTCCCGCAACCCTGGCAGGATTTTTAATACCTTAAAGGATTCTCTTCATCCTAGGATACCATTGTTTCCAGAATCTTTTGAATGGATCAAAGGCATTTTGTATTGTATTATTGTATAACGGGCTGGTGTCCGCAACACCACATGCAAGCTTGTATTTTGAGTTCGGAAATGATTCAATAATCAATTTGTCAAACTTTTATAAGTTTTTAATAATGAATACGAGGCTTTTGGCTATAATAATGAATACTTCGACGCCTAAGTGCCCCTTTGTTTTTATATTTATTGGTATAGTTAGTAAGTCCTTTTAGTTTTAGTTTTTTTGGTAATTTAAGTAGTATAATAAGTTACCCAATATATGTGAGATGTGGATACTATAAACCCCTGCAGACACTTATGGGAATAAATACAAGAAGTTATGATGAAAAATTCCACCATCACATCCCGTCAATCCCCCCGATCCATTGACGAATAATAATAACAGTTCTCAGCGGAACATGTTACGTGCTAACTGCTAATTGGAACAGGCTGTGGAACTGTTATAGCGAGCTGTTACGGGTTACCCCTCTCTATAGTGAGGCTTTGAGGGCCGTTCAGACCCGTTCCGGCCCGTTCAGGATTGTTTGTGGCTGAGGGTTAGGAGTGAGAGAAAAATTTACTAGGTACTATATAGTGGCTTGTTTTGGAAAAGCGGCATCTAAATCTAACTTAACTGGCTGGTATTGGGCGCCATCAGTAGGGACTGGTCATCTCTTAGCTACCACGGCTTATTTTAATTTTTGAATTGTTTTGTTTTACTTTTAAGTACGGACGTTTTTAACGTGCACCTTTTTCTGCATTGTACTCACATGTCAACATGAATGATGTAACCAATGTATTGCAATATTCTGATCTAAAAAGAGTGTCCGTGGAGTTTCTTGCCCGTTCTTCTCCATAGGAACCTACTACGCTTTGGAATGGGCAACTAGCTTCATCTTTCTGACTGACCGACCCCTTGACAATTCAAAAGTGCCTGTAATTGGTTTATTTGAAATAAATGCTTTGAGTTTGAGTTTTTTTTTGAAAAATTGTCCCACTGCAGGGCAAAAGCAAAGTGGTTGGCCTGGGCGAAGGCGTATTCACAAGAAAAAACATTTGACATTTTGACTACAACAATTACGGGAATAATTGACCTTCTGATCTTCGAATCATAAGGCCAATTATTCCCGTAATTTAAAAACAAAATTTCGTAATATTTCAATGACAACCAATGTCAAAAACTTGTCAAACATTTCAGAACTTAGAAGCATTTTGACAGATTGAGGCTGAAATTAGAATGCAAACACACACTACACACACACAACAAAACTGATTTACATCTGTAAGACGTCCTCGTAACATAAGGTCCAGTTGAAAACCAGCGTCAGGCACTAGTTGTCTGGCATTCATGCTGAACTGGGCCTGTTTGGCGCAGCCGTGAGGCGCACAATACTATTTTTATGTTCTTTGTTTTTTGTGTGCCTTACCTGGGTCAAATCAATTTATTTTCTTTCTTTCAAACGTTCTTATAACTCCGTTTTAGAAACCCGAGATGTTTCTTGGTATTTTTGGTACGTCTCCACAGCAAAACTCACAAACTGTAACTGGAGATAGAATAAAAGTCTCTATAACTCCGGAAAATTGAAAAAAATATACGTTTTTAGAAGCTTACGAGGCTAGCCGAAAAAAACAATTGTACCAAAACTCCGACCATCGCACCTAAAAAATGAACACTCAAAAATATTAACAACAAAACAATCTCTTTGCAATTAACAGATATAAGCTGTCAGCTCGTTTGTTAGTCGCCATCTCATAAATCATGGCTGGAACCAACATGGCGGAGATTAAGCGCCGGTCCAAGTTTTAATCTCTGGAAACGAGATTACGTGACTATGAAACAACTTATAAATACTGACGGAGGCTTATTAAGACGTATTCGCCTTTCTTCAAATTTCCCTTAAGGACCCGACGCCATTTTTACGGTAAAAATGATACCGGTAACTATTACGCGGCTTTTTTGTTTAGATAAAAGTGAGTGAGTTTTTTAATTTTATTTAGATTGTAAGGAATTTGAAAAGGGGCTAATCACAGCCACATGGGCCAATCCAAAGTTAAGCTACGCTTGCCTTACATATCGATACCCTTCGCCTTCGAAAGCACGTTAAGCCGTCCCGGCTGTCATTCCCGAAAGTCTGTCAAACAGATGAATTATTTCTTTTTATGAATTGCACGCAGATCATATTATGAATTGTCAGTTTGTGATATTTTACAATGATCTATATTTATAAAAATGAATCCCTATTTTCCTTGGTCACGCCATCACACGTGAACGGCTGAACGGATTTGGATGAAATTTGGCACATAGGTAGACCGTGAACTGGAGAAGGACATAGGACACCTTTTATCCCGATATTCCCACGGGATCGAGACTTATGCGAGAGAAACCGCGGGGCGCAGCTCGTTCATAATATTTTCCTATTATGATTCTGCCAAAGTAGCCGTTTTAAGCCCTGTTATACACGCTCGGATATTAATTCATTCAACAAAATAGTCAATAGTTATCCATTTACATTCTGACCGAGGCAAACACAACTTAACCTGATTGATCCACGCCCTTGTTACCAAGTTATTTGTAATATTTTTTTGTACTCTTAATTTACTTTCTTTAGGTAAAAAGCCAGTAACTGTGAACTGTGAAGGGTCCTTGAAAGGTCAAAGGCATTTTTTCTTTTAGAAAATATACTTTATTCACAAGAAAATAACACAGAATTTTTGTTATATTTTTTGTGTGAAGAATTTTCGTTCGAATCTTAAGTCAAACAAGGAGTATTAGGCGGGAGAGGCATTTCCTGTATTTAAAGAAACGTACATGATAGGTAAGAATGATACATGGAATATATATACTAAGAAAACTAACAATAGATACTATTAACATACCATTCAAACTAACCATCATCATCATCTGCCAAGCCTTTTCCCAACTATGTTGGGGTCGGCTTCCAGTCTAACCGGATGCAGCTGAATACCAGTATTTTATATGGAGCGACTGCCTGTCTGACCTCCACAACCCAGTAACTGGGTAATACGATACCCCTTGGTAAGACTGATTGTCAGAATTTCGGGCTTCTGACGACCTGTAACGGCTGTCAAAGATCCACGAATGACAGCCGAGACCAACTTCCGAGTCACGGAGGAGTCTCGGTATGTAAAGATGGATACCTAGTCAAAACTAACCATACTAAAAAAAAACACTCACATTAAAATAAGTAACCATATTAATTAGGATGATAGATGATTATTTATTTACATGATAAGACAACCACAACAAAATAAGAATGGCGTATTCAAACAACAACTGCATCCCGTTCGTAACATTAAGGATTTTTCGAAGATCATCGGTTAGAAATATAGCAAAGTAAGCCCGTCTTATAATCCACCGATGGGTGTGTAAGATACGGGATATATCTAAGGATTTGTGGCCCATAAATATTGTGACCATACAACTAGGAAAATGAAGGACAGTCCTGAACTTTTAAAAAACACGGCCATTCTTAGGCATTCCTGTCTATATTACCCGATGCAGAAACGTAAAGTTAAGCCTTAAATAATTATATATGTAAAGACAGCGAAAGCGAACGAAATATTAGCGAAACGCGAGACTATTTAGCCGCTTTATAAAAAAAGACAACAAAGGATGCATTTTCGCTAATATCGCGGAATGTTTTCGCTGCATTGTTAAAGTCCATCACCGACCTTGGCGCCGTTTCCAAACTTAGGCACGGACAGTATTCAAAACTCAATGAAGGAGTTTGAATGCCAAGTTTCTGACTTATTGAGAGGCCACAAGAGCTGTTTCCTGTTCCACTAATGGATAGAACTTTGAACAGTAGTTGCAAGTAAGATACCTCAAAATAGTTAGAACTTCATAACACGTTACGAAGCGAATAATAATTGGTGCTATTCCACAAACAATGCGACACTTACTATCATGTCCTGTGTGTCCTATCAGCTGCACGGTGAAGAAACTGATGGACTCTAATGATTGCGCCAAATACGTAGCCGAATTCTGGGCCGAATCTATGGCATAGCAATCTAATTGCCATCGACTCACTAAGAAGAAATAAAACTCAACACACATACAAGGCGGGTGCAGGTCGGGTGCGGGTCGGGACGGCAGTACGTCGGGTTGAATTCCTTTAATAGGTATATCATATGGATGTCAGCACACGTAACGCGTGTGTGTGTTTCTAAACAAGACTACGATGCGAATTCGCTGCGCATAATAACGCAAAACAAACCTTCGTCCTTGCGTCAGTACTGAGAATCGCGATCACACACGACGCGTTTCCAAGTTATGTGGTCTCCTGCCGTGAGAACCTCTCGGTAAATGCTCCCTCTATCAGTCTTCTTGATCGCGTCTGACCGTCTTGCCAGTGCTTTGCCTTGAGCCTGTTTCGCTTCCCCGGCGCAGTATCGTAAGCCTTTACAAACCATGCGTACAACCATATTATGCGTTCACCTAATGAATGCATAATATGGCCGAAAAGTTTGAGGGCACGCTCTTGGCATATTGTAGATAGCCGCTTAGTGATGTTGAGTTCCTTTAGTATGGATTCATTCGGTCTCATGGCGGTTCAAGGTTAGACGAAGTAGCCTCTGCCAACACCACATCTCAAACTAAAGCTGTGTATATTCATCATAACGATAACCATCCTATAAACCTCCAACTGTCACTGAAAAATGCTTGCACTGACTGGACAGGTCCACTCAAATCTGTGTAGTTCTTTCCTCCAAAGACCATTTCAGACATTAATCTACATGGTCCTCATATAGCTTGACCAAGATTATGTCTGGACCTTAAAAGAGACTGCGACCTCTGAGTTTGTTTCAGCCTTTCTTCTCAGAGTTGTCAGATAGGAAACGCCGACCTCATCTAGCTTATTTTTTTTTTTATATGTCGTGCAAAATTGATTCCGATATCCTATTTACAGAATAAGCAATTTCATTTCGTTTCACGAACGAGACACAATAGAATTTTAATTGTTATCGGCCTTCTAAAGGCCAACCAATAGTTGAGCGGATAATATTCCCACTGCTGGGACTCGAGCTTACTCTTTATGAGAGAAGGTGGGCCGTAGTCCACAACGCGGGCATAGTGCAGCTTGGTGGATATCACGGGTCTCCCTTGTTTCATCGAAAATAAATTGCCAAAGTATCACTTCCCAAACAATTTACCGCATAATTTCATTTGCTATGTTTGGCAAGTGAACGTTTAAACAATAACTTGTTTAACAAATAGTACTTTTACCAATTTTTATGTAGTCAAATATTTCAGTTGGCGCAAAATAAAATTTGCCAAATGGTTAGAATCGTCAGTTTCGGGTAGCCTGTTTTTTTTCTATATAATCTAGTCGTTTCTGGCACAGTTTTAACCTAACCTAACCTAACAAATCATTTGACCAAACGTTTATTATCTAAAGATTGTTTGCTGTAATAAATCATTTGATTAAAGCCCAAGTGCCTAAATGACATTATCCTTGATAATATTCTGCCAAGTAAAAATTTGACCAAATGAAAATGTGCGTACTAAAATCATTCCAAACATTGCATTGGTATAAAAAAAGGTTGCTAAAATTTTTTTGGGTAGTGTTTGGGCAAAATCTTTTCGGCAAAACGGCAGGATCCCGGATATCACAATTATGATGTCTTCGAATTTTTGGTGTGTCACACGTAACATAACATCCAGAGGTGTATCTATACATAGTACATTTCGCCAGTTATGTTTAGGTAGGTGGAGGAGCTCGTGGCTAAGTAATAACAGCCGCACGGGTCGATCCATTTGGTTAAGCTACGTTTGCCGAAGTTGGTTTGTGGATGGGTGACCATCTTTACATACCGAGACTCCTTCGTGCCTCGGAAAGTACGTTAAGCCGTTGGTCCCGGCTGTCATTTGTGGATCTTTAACAGTCGTTACGGGTAGTCAGAAGCTCGAAAGTCTGACAACCAGTCTTACCAAGGGGTATCGTATTTCCCAGTTACAGCCTTTTCCCAACTATGTTGTGGTCGACTTCCAGTCTAACCGGATGCAGCTGAATACCAGTATTTTACATTGAGCGACTGCCTATCTGACCTCCACAACCCAGTAACTGGGTAATACCCCTTGGCCCTTGGTAAGACTGGTTGTCAGTCTTTAGGGCTTCTGACGACCCGTAACGACCGGGACCAACGACTTAACGTACTTTCCGAGGCACGGAGGAGTCTCGGTATGTAAAGATGGTCACCCATCCACGGACTAACCTCGGCAAGCGTAGCTTAACCTGATGGATCGTCTCCCGTGCGGCTGTTAATATTAGCCACGAGCTCCTCCAGACTCCGGGCTGCTACTGAGAAATCCTTAATGGAAAAACCCAATAACACTTTGCCAGACCTGGGAATCAAACCCAGTACCTCACGCTCAGCAGTAGCGTTTGTGACCACTATACCAACGAGGGCTTCAGTGTTTTTAGAGTGGTGGTGATGAAAAACGAAATCTAACCATCATTTTGTCATATTATTATGTCATAATCATGTCCTACAAACACATAACATCATGGCCACCCCAAACATTAATGTTGTCAGCGGGCCCCCGGGACCCCGTATAGACGGGCCCTTACGTTTTATACGAACGTTATTTGGACCCTCAGAGCCGAATTGTGGTCCTTATGAAAAGATGTCGCCTTGCGGTAGGAATTCATGTTCGTGTCGAGTTTTTAACTGAGATCTAATACATAAGATGGGTGTCGATGATAGCTGTGGAGTGTGTTTTGGATCGGAAGGCTGTTTTTTGGTGGAAAAATTCGAAGCTGAATGTTGAGTGATAAAAAGTTAAAGACAATGTTTTACAACATTTGTTTTTGCACAGGCCTATAATTATAATTGCACAAGCTTGATGTAGCTTCGGAGAAGTGGTGGCTTAGTGGTAACGGCCGTTACTTACGAGTTGTAGGTCGTAGATTCGAACTCAAGCGCTTTACTTTTTGTAAATTATTTCATCATCACTGCTCCGGCATGTCCTAGAACCGAAAATTCGAAGACATTTGTGACATCTACATTCTTCATTCTTTTTAGTTTTTATATTATTATTATGTGTTATCATCTATTTCTGAGATTGCTGGTTATCCTGTAATTGGCGACTGTGTAAGTCCGAGGCCATTTTTAACTGTAGTACTTATGATATATTATACACAGAAGCTGTTGGTGTACCTTTTTAAATAAATTAAATTAAATTAAATCTACCAACCCGCACTGGGCCCGCGTTACAGCCAACTACCTCCTGGCCTGTGTCCCAGCAGTGGGAACAATTTGGGCTGATTATGTACGTGTCTTTGTATGATGTAGCTTTCATACTAGCTACTAGCTTCTATCTTCTATAAATAGTATAAAACAACGTAGCTTTTCTTGTCTATCTAAGGACCGCTTAGTACTTCTTAACTACTTAAAAGATATTGATGTGGTTTTCAGTCTCATTTAGAGAATTTATTCCGGAAACCATTGATCTAAATATGTCTCGCGGCCGTATTAAATTTATTTATAGAATTATAATCATAAAAATCATAAATACAACTTTCAAAGTTCATAAAATCCTATTTCATGAAATCATGACATTTGAGGATTATTCTAACTTAAAGGTTAGTTGTATTGCTGATTCTAATAATTATAATTCTGTAAAGCTATATTTTTTACGGTCGCGAATCGTATGTCGATCAACATGCAACCAGATACCGATCTGAAAATTGCACAAAACGTAAGAAAATTTGAATTTCGCGAGCTACCTTATCGCATCCCCCTTAATATTTAACATAGATTATATGTATTACCTACTTATAATATTTATTTATTTAAAGGTGAATTATGAAATAACAGGCAGATGTTTTCCTTTACCGTGGTGGGCACGGGTGTTAACAAATATCGGTTAATTCATATTAGTGAGGACCCCCATATAATACGTGATGGTTACAGATAGGTTTTGATCCCGTAAAGTAACCTGATACTTAGATGACATCCCGGCAACCGCAAAGGACCTCTACTTAAATTGATAGCTGAGTTTATCACATATCTTCTTGAAAAATCTAGTGTCCCTATCTTCAACTATAAATAATCGATCGTCATTAATAACGCAAATATTTTTAGATTTCAAAACTTCACATTTGATATATTTATAGATCGTCCCCGAAATATCACAATTCAATACTTTCTAATAAATTATTCTAAACCTAAAATCTAAAAGTTTTTACATTTTTTAAGTCGTATCTCCCTAGGCAGTAGGCAGTTCATTTTTAGGGTTCCGTGCGCCCAATGACTAATCCTCGGTTCCTATAAACGAAAACGAAGCGTTTTGCTTACCAATGGTAGTGTTTTTTATTGCCTATTTGGGCATGACCTGGTGAAGGCCGCGGGAATGCGCTGGATGCGAGAAGCATAGAACCGGTCGAAGTGGCGGTGCTTCGGGGAGGCCTATGACCAGTAGTGGACGTCTTTTGTCTGAAATTATGATGAATTGGGCATTTAAATAGAAGATTCGTAAGCTAATTTTACCTGTGACAGCTATTTCCATCTGGGAGGGTCTACTATGCAAAGCTATGAATTCTTTGCTTCATTGTTCATAAAGATACAAGGGTTTTTATTTCAATCATTAACGGTTCGTAAATTACAAGAATCGGCCATATGCCTACCTCAAAGCTGTATCTGTTAACCAGACGAATGGTTAACAGATACAGCTTTGAGACGGACTGACATACATATTTTGTCTGTCATAATAAGGATAAACAGACTCCGGACCCAGGTTGGCTGAAGCCAAGAAAACCTGCTTAGGTGAAGATTCATAGATGACTCCGCCCTGGAGTATAAATGTGGTGCTGTTCATCCACCGATTCCTGTTATCTGCACATTGTAGGAAGTGATGGACTCCGCGCCAAACTCATCGCGAAATTCGACTGGATTTGCGCCAGGTTGATGACAATAGGCTAGCCCCGTTTAACATGTGACTTAGACATAACTGGAGAAATGTGGGTGTGCTAAAGGTACATGTTTGCCCTACCCTTCGAGACACAAGGCATGAAAACGTGTCACGTTCATAATAACGTTAATAAATAATAGAAAGCTTACCTACTGCTTTTTCGCGAAAACGGTAATAGGTAGCTACTTATGAACTGCAAACATTGTTTGATTGTAGTGCATATTCAATATTAAAACAACAAATACTACAAATAAAATACAGAGTTTTGGTGGTACAGAACCATTGGCGCGCGAGTTCGACTCGCACTTTGCTGATTTTTTTTTTCAGCTCTGTCGATATCTCGATATCTCTGGGGCCGGTGATCGATAGCTATCGGTGAATATTTAAATATTTGTCAACGAAGACAAATTGTACTCGAGCCGTAGAACGATCACATGACATTAGTGTTGGGATAGGTATCGAATTATCGATAAATTTTTTTAGTGAACTGTATGAGATACAGGTTTAATTGAAGAATGTTCTGTTTTGTTATGTACCGGGTACAGGCCTACACCTATTAAAACAGTAATTCGAAAACATTGTAAAAGCCAATATTTTTTAAAAGAGTTATTTGCCCTCTCCTCTCTATAAGAAACGACCAATTGGAACCGTTGCACCTAGCTTCTGGCGTTTCATAAGTGCCCATGTAGGTTTGAATGCCTACAAAACAATTGATCCTCAAGGTTTTCATTAGATTTAACTAGTAAAAAGCTCAAAACGGTCTGCCATTCAGAGTAATTCAGGATTCTGCTGCATTCAGTATCTAATTACTCCAGTCCAAGAAAAAACTATTACTACCTACGTATTTATTCCGCAAAATGGAGTAGGTACTACTTCTTTCTTAATCTATAGTTTCAAGATAAACCTGAAAAATAAAGCAAATGTAGTTTTACCTCTTAACTAAAGAAGTCGAATCGTCATTGGAAAGAGTAGGATCAGGATTGCTTCACCGAAAAGATCCATGAGCACTTATCATTTGGATGAGAGTTATTTAACACACACAAAAAAAATCATATCGCCCCAGATGTACATAAGTTCTCACGAAAAGCAGAGGAAAAAATCTATCGACACTTACAGAGCAAATAAGACTTGTTTGTCTGTCTGGAGGCGCCCAATCCCACACAAGAGGCACACTCGCGACTAGGCTAGCCTTGCAGCTCTCGGCGCGGCAACCTTAACTTGGGTGTGAATTATTCGTACCACACGGAGGAAAACTATAGAATCCTCCAGCTTACGACACGAACGGAATAAAATGGGTTGGTTCTATTGGTTCCACACCGGCTACCGGCTCCAGAAGTATGTACAGTCACGGACTTTAATTGATGAGCCACCTGGTACTGTTCGCATTTTAGCCGTGTCATGCAAATCGGGTTTATTCGGTTCCCGACACGCAAAGTCATATGTCTTCGTATTAGAAGAAGAAAATTATATTTCATATGTTTACCGGTTGGCTAACCTGAGAGCAGAACTACAAACTTGACAGCAGTGACTACTCAAAGTCAACCAATTGCAAGTCTAGCAACAGTAACCTAGCAACGATAAACAATTGTTGCTAGGTTACTGCTGCATAGTAACGTTTGCGTACGGAGAAATTCTCTGACATCGATATTTCAACTGTCACTGTTTTCAGTTATGTTTTCAGAATTATTGAGTTAATGAGCTATGATTCAAAGGAGGTCAGTATCAAATAGATTGGATAAACTTAATGCAACATTGTATTTATTTTTATCATTAAGAACGTATTAGTTACCCTCTATGGATAAGACTATTTCCGATTAAAAGTAATTTATTTGTCATCTTGATATTTCAACTGTCACTGTCTTCAGTTATGTTTTCATAATTATCGAATTAATGAGCTATGATTCAAAGGAGGTCGGTATCAAATAGATTGGATAAACTAAACGCAACATTGTATTTATTTTTATCATTGAGAACTTATTAGTCAACCTGGATATTTCAGATTAAAAGTAATTTATTTTTCATCTTGATATTTCAACTGTCACTGTCTTCAGTTATGTTTTCATAATTATTGAGTTAATTAGCTATGATTCAAAGGATGTCGGTATCGAATAGATTGGATAAACTTAATGCAAATTGTATTTATTTTTATCATTGAGAACTTATTAGTCAACTTCTATGGATATTTCCGATTAAAGTAATTTATTTGTCATCTTGTTTACGAGCTTGCGATTTGAGTTCGTGTTTAATCGTGTAATCTCGTGAATGTATGAAACTGCAAAATTGAAAAGTTTGAAGGTGGCTCATCAATTAAAGTCCGTGACTGTACGTCGACATAATTTATCGATATTTACTGATATTTTCCGATGTCACATCACTAAACTGTAACCCAGCTACAGCCAATCCATTTGATCTGTTGTTCTCAATATGAACGATTACAATCCCGATTGTACTTTATTTGTTTATTTAGCGAATTGTTTTATATTGAAACGATTGTTTTGTTGCTCGCTTAACGTACGCCGCTTACATATGGAAATGTATATACATATATATGTATTATAGTGAATAACCTAGATACTTATGTGAAGTGAGCTTGAATTGACCTGTCATTTCACATGATGATGAGGATTGACACTATTGACAGATAGTTAATTGATTCACGCGTAACTTTGCGGAAATCAATTATAAAATACAATAGACGTAGATATAATAGGTTTTTACCTATGAAATTGCCGTTCTGCGGTACTGGCCATTTCAAATCAAAATAATTTTTGTTTGGCTAAGAATTCTAATTTCAAATTAATTTTATTTTAAAAACATGGAATTCTTTTTTCAAAAGAAGTCATTTGTTTAATGATTAGTGTTACATTTTCATCGCATTTCAATCTTTTTCGTCATCATGGATACAATAAAAATTCGAGTAATTATGGAATATGAGTACCGTCGTGGCAGCAACGCGGCACAAGCGGCACGCAACATCAACAACGTTTACGGAGCTAACACTACAAATCAACGCACCACCTTTTATTGGTTTGCTCGCTTCCGTTCTGGAAATTTCGACCTGAAAAATGAACCTCGCGGTCGTCCGAAGACTTTGGTCGACAATGACGAATTAAAGGCGACTGTGGAAGCTGCGGACCAACCGCAGCAAGTGTAGCTTTATCAGATCGATCTACCCGTGCGGCTGTTGTTACTAACCACAAGCCTCTCCAACCGCGAACTCAGGACCTCATGCTCAACAGTAGCGCTTGACCATAGACTACTATTTATAACGCTTGACCACTAAACTACCGAGACAGGCGAGGACTCTTTGGAAGTCTCAATAAAATAAAATAAAAATGTTTATTTCAATAACTTAAAAAACGTTTTACATTAGGTCTTTAGGGGAATTTCCATTTAAGTAAGAAATATCCAATCAAAAACACAAATATGAAAATGGGAGCCAAACAAATATTAAGAATAAGCGTGGTTGTCGACTTCGCCTACAAAAAAATTGAGAATAAGTAAGTCAGTCAGTGATAAAAATGCCGATCTTTAGACGTTCATATCTCAACAACCGTTTGAGCTGTATTACGAAATTTGGGGTTCTAATTAATCTAATCTAAATAAACCAAATTTCATGTGTGTACGTTAAATAGATTTTGAGTTATTGAGGGATGAAAAGTAGCTCCAAATGGTTCGTGTAATATAACACAGGGCTGCTGCGTCGCCAGTTATTTTCTTGACCTTGGCTTGACACACGGCTGCGTGTTTAGATACTTGTGTTAGGAAGCTCCGCTCTTCCACTAGTTACAACTTATCATCCAGCATCCAGCCATTGAATAGATATTCCATTTTAGTTGGTGCTAGGAAAATAGTGATATAAATCATAAAAAATACCTGTAAAAACACTACTAGATTACAGGCCAAGTAACTCAGAAGCATATCCTAAAATACACTCAAAGATCCACCAACGAAGAATGAGATGAGAGAATCAAGCATCAAGTTGATTGTCTAAGTTCCTCAAGTTGGAGTCGGTTAGAAAGAAATTTGAAGAATAAACCTGGCTAAGTATTATAATTAAGTTCTAACTCATCAATCACTGCTCGCCAACTGTCGGTCGGAAGCTGGAGTTGGAGGGTATGCATAGTCTGGTGCGAGATAATAAATTATTTATGTTAAATAGTATTGTCTAGGTAATTTTTTTTTACCCGACTACGGCGAAGAAAAAAGGAGGGTTATGATTTTGAAAGAAAGAAAGAAAAATATTTTATTTGGAACACGCACAGGAAATATAACAATAGAAACAAACATTAAATCTCTAGAATCAGTAAAACAAGTAATAGAATAAAATAAAACAACGACTGACTGGTATGTATGTATGTATATCATCAAACATCCGGAGTCACACCTAATCTTTTCGATTTATAGGCCGGACTTTTAATTTGTCTGTCTGCGGTGTCTTGTTTACACCTTTTTAGTCGTAGTTGGGTTTTAGTTTTTATCACTTTAATTTTTTTATTATTTAATTTCATGTAATGTTAGTGTATAATATGTAGTAAGTGTTTGTCGTATTATACCCAGTTACTGGATTGTGGAGGTCAGATAGGCAGTCGCTCCATGTAAAATACTGGTATTTAGCTGCATCCGGTTAGACTGGAAGCCGACACCAACATAGTTGGGAATTGATAAATGAATTAATAATAATTTATTATGAAAATTACAAATGTTACAGTAGTGGTAAGATACCTAGTCATCATCATCATCATTTCAGCCGAAAGATGTCTGCTGCTGGACATAGGCCTCCTCCAAGCACCGCCACTTCGACCGACACTGTGCTTCCCGCACCCAGCGGATTCGTGCAGATAACGAACGATTGTCAAGGTACTAATGTGCTAAATGTTGATTTCATGTGTTCATATCTGTCCAAATACGGGAAGGGAAACCGTTTTTTCAATTCCTTATTTATCTTTCTCGTTCAGTTCTGTATTTCCTTGATATAGTATGTCTCTGTTCACTAAATATATCCACCCAACTTCAGTCACCATCATAATTGTATATTTGTAAACGTACACTTAAAAATACCTACAGTTTTATTGCTGAGCCTCTTGAATAGGATGCCACTGATTGATTCTCAGATCTTAGTAATTTAGCCACCAATGAAAATTTTGTTTGTGTCAAACATTTTACAATTAACTCCCGTAAACAATATTGACGAAAATCGTCAATGAATATGTAAAAGCACCTCAATTCACAAACACTGAAGTAAAAGTTTACAGACCTACTTAATAATTCCGTATCCACGTATTCCGTATTCCGTATTCCACGGCTCCACTATGAATACAGCGACCCAAACAGTTTACCTAGTAACTCATGGGGAACTTTTGTCGGCAGATGTATTCATCTAATTGATTATTCTTGCTGTGAAATTCAGGTAACTTTCGTGTACATTGACTATTCAGGAGTCCTGCACATACGAGGTGCCCTTTTGTATGGAAAAGATGGAAGTTTTACCGTGTACAACGTAGCTAGTAAGCGTGCAGCTATTAGAATAGGATATAGGCAGGGGGACTTATAAAGTAATGTAGGTTTATAATGCTAGTAAAAAAAAACAATTTATTAAATAGTTCGACAAATTAATAATATACTTATTTGAATAATGCATGTATACTTCACTTGTTTGTTCTTCATAATAATCTGTTTTCAAAACTTTGGGCCTTACCACAAAAACTTAGTCACTTGTTCGACGCGTGTTTAATATCAGTTTTAAGTCAAACTCCATACTGAAATGTCATGTTTTAAAGGTATATTTAGGCTTACAACTGATAAACACGGCGTTGTGATACTTAATAAGGTTTGTGTTTAAGAGTTTTATCACACTGAAGATTTGCCAGTGTGTTTCCAGGGAAGTAATTTCTGCGTGGCACAAGCCATCACGTATTAAGAATCTTTTGCCAAAATTGGAACTAACGCCGCCATTTTGTTTTTTTCAAAGTCATAGGAGTTGGGTTAAGTTTATTTCAATTAAGACCATTTTTTGACCACTTTTGAATATTCAAAGAGTCGGTCAGAAAGTTGAAGGTAGTTGCTCATTCCAAAACGTAGATGGAGATGAACGATCAAGAAACTCCATCCAACACAATTTATTTCACAAATGTTTATTACCAGCGCCTCCCTGGGTCATTCGAGCGCCAAATGGTCCTTGTAGCACTGTATTTAGTATTAGGTACTGCAGGCCACTGCGACATTTATTTAATAACTCAAAAAATATAATGTTCTTTATTACTCATTCACTCACCAAAATGAATGAACAAATAAAAAATTTAAATGACGCCATATTTCTTATGGAAACGAGTCGAGGAATGGACGGACGCGGTTTTGTGAGGGGCTGTAGTCCAGTATGAGCTAAGCGAGAATAAGCTAATTAATAAAAAAACTTTTTACAAAAAAAAAACAACCGACTTCCAAACAAAAGTGAAAAAAATAACTTTAATTTCGGAAGTCGGTGTCTTTGCTTTTCAATTTTCGTTTTTTGCCACCGACTTCCGAAATTAAAGTTATTTTTTTCACTTTTTTTTGGAAGTCGGTTGTTTTTTTTTTTGTAAAAAGTTTTTATTTTTCACTTTTTAGTTGTGGTAACTACCCCACACAAATTCGTATACCGTTGTCTGCTATGTGACGGAGTCAATTAACATGTCATCAACATCGCAAAGTGGGAAAACTACGTAATTATTGAAGCTAACTCAAAAACTACGCAAACAAAATTAATAAAATTTATATGGGACCACCTCTGAAGCATGACCTACCAAACAAAAAAAGAATCATCAAAATCGATTCATAATTGGCGGAGTAATCGGGATAAACACACAAAAAAAAAAAAAAAAAAAAAAAGTACAGACGAATTGAGAACCTCCTCCTTTTTGAAGAAGTCGGTTAAAAAGTATAGCACCACTTAAAAGGCTTACTTGAAATACACACAAACTACTACACAATACTATTTTTATGTTCTTTGTTTTACCTGGGTCAAATAAATTTATTTTCTTTCTTTCAAATACGGGCACAAAGCGTACAAAACTAATGGCACTCATTTGTTTGTTTCTAGGTTCATTTGACCCAGGATCATTTCAGATTACGTACAAGTTATCTTATATTTGGGTAATCAACTTATATTCCTTAATATGTTGTTCACAAGTTACTGTTTTAATATTGTAAGGTTAAAATATCTTACTCTTCTAAGAATTTTCTATGCTGGTAAAAACTAGCCAAGTCAAATCTTAAAAATAAACTTCGGGATTATTAACTAACGAACTTGGTACCCATTTTTTTATGTTTTTGATGGGATAATCCATACTAATATTATAAAATCGAAAGTAACTCTGTCTGTCTGTCTGTCTATCGATCTGTCTGTCTGTCTGTATGTTACCTTTTCACGCCTAAACTACTGAACGGATTTGGCGAGGAGATAGATGGCATCCCGGGAAAGGACATAGCGCTACTTTTTAACCTCCGACGGAAAAAGAGGGATAAGGATATCTGTGTATCTGTGTGTCTGTCTGCGCCATCGTAGCTGCCAAACGGCTGAACCGATTTTGACTTTTTTGGTTTTGTTTGAAAGGTAACTTTATCGAGAGTGTTCTTACCTATGATTCAAGAAAATCGGTTCAGCCGTTTGAAGATTATCAGCTCTTTTCTAGTTGATGAATGGATGTGAGCATCTTCCACAGGTCTAATCGATTGGAAATTTAGAATTCTCTTATTTCAATGATATGAAAAGAATATAGTAACCTTGAGCTGATGCTGCAGCATCACCTGGAATTTGCAGAATACCCAACTCCCTCACCAACTTACAGCAGAGGTACCGTGTTTGGACTCATTGGAAAGGTCTCAACAAATAGGTTACAGATAGATGGTGATCAGAGTCCGATGATGGACTAGGAAAGATAAATGAGAGTAAATTAGTAACAAGCTTCACTGTGGCAAAAATACGTACAGCTACGCAGATTTCGGCGAGGTGCGTGTTGATCGTAGCTTTTCTACTAATAATATAATATAAAATTAAAAAAGCTGGAAATAAAAATTAAATTAAAATTTTAAAAAACCCCCGACAAAAACAAAGCATCTAAAAAGTACAAAAATAATATTTAATGGTCCTTTAAGTTTAACATAAAAGTTGTAGGTTCCCGATACGACGACGCTTGGATCAAAATATTACCTACAACTTTTATGTTAAACTTAAAGGACCATTAAATATTATTTTTTTACTTTTTAGATGCTTTGTGTCTGTCGGGGGTTTTTTAAATTTTTAATTTAATTATCGACCTACTACGCGGGCGAAGCCGCGGGCGGAAGCTTTGATATTTTATTTAATTAAATAAAAATAATAATGATATAGTAATAAGAATCGAATGAACATTATTTTATAATACAAACAGAGCGACAAGAAAAGATTACAAATACACATATGCCGTGATTTTGACACTTACAAACTTTGCAATTAAATACTAAAATAATAAAAACTCTTACAAAAAAAACTATAAATACTTTTCTATCTTTCTTTCAATTTCTTCTTTCAGAACGAAAAGATAAGAATACGCAGCACCTAAACAAAAACTGGAAGAAATAAAAAAATGTTTATTTATCACAGAAACACGTGCTACAACTGCTTGCAGTGTGCCATCGCCTTTAATTTAATACAGTGAATTTAATTAATAAATTAGCAACGACTATTGTATTTCACCTCAGAGATATGAAAAGGCAGGCTATGATAAAAATACCGCAGGGAGCTATAGAAAACAATCTATGTGTATTTTGGGAGACATACGTACGGTATAATGTTATAATTAGTTTTACAATTACTTTTTAGTGTTTAGTAATACTAAAGTACACGAGGGTTCTTGACCTCTAAGTAATTATAATTCACAGCTATCAAGTAGTTTTCTCCACAGGGCGCAACAACTAATTGATTAGCATACGAAAATATTGTTGGAGCTGCTGAAGATTGTAAAAACTATCTTTACATTGTATAAATTCAATCTCCTAGTATTGTATAACTGCATAGCACATGTGTGTGAGCACTATGTACGGTCGCGGTCTGAGAATGTTTACCACCTTAAGGTTTATAATTGCATGCACACATCTATGTCACAAGGTCGATGACAATATAGTGATTTTGATTAGGTATAGAGCACAATACTGAGTTTGTTTCGGCCTTTTTTCTCAGAGTAGTCAGTTATTAAACGCCGACCTCATTTAGTTTAAAAATGTGATTGACGTTTAAAAGTGTTTGTACAAACCTACTTACAGAAATAAATCAATTATCATTTAATATTTTTTCTAAAACAAATCTTTTTTAACCAAGCGAGGTTGAACTTGTTACTAAAAATGCAAAAACAGACAATTTTATAATATTTTTTTTTATTTTTTTATGGAAATTATCAATAATTTATAGTTTTAATAACTAGTATAGCCTCCATCAGCAGCTATGACGGCACGTAGTCTATCTCTCAAAGATGAGACAAGCCGCGCGCATAAATCAGTCCCCCTGATATCATCCCATACCCGTGCAATGTGTTCTAAGAGCTTCAGGGTTTCTTTCGTTTTGACAGTCCCAGCGTTGAACCATTATGCCCCACAGATTTTCAATCGGGTTCATATCTGCTGAACGAGCAGGCCATTGAATGAGACGAATGTCACGGTGCATGTTGAACCACGCCATAGTAGCCCGGGCCTTGTGTATCGGTGTATTATCTTAAACGTAATCAATTTGTGGGAATTCTGCTGCAGGATACACAACGCGCACAGTAGGCAGCATCACCTCTTCCAAAAGTGACACATAATTATTCGCAGTAGCCCTTTTTTCTAACGACGTCAGTTCTCCGACGTCATCGTGGCTCATCCACCCCATAAGTTGACTGTTATGCAACCAGATTCATTTTGAGGCACGATATGAGCTTCATCATACCGAGGGCGATTATAACGCCATAAAGTCAATCTTCCAATTTGACTCGATTTAAAAGTTTTTTCGTCGGTAAATATAACATTCGACCAATCAAAATCAAGATATTGTCGCGCAAAATTAAGTCGGGCAGTTTTGTGGTGAGCTTTGAGTTCCACTTTTATAGCATGACGTCTGTAGTGTAGCCCTGCTCCGTGCAAAGCTCGTCGAATCATCCGAGGACCCACATCATACAAAGCAGCAAAATGACTAGTTTGTGTGAAGCCGCGTTCTTCGTAATGTCGAACCATATCAGTTATTTGCGCGGTGGTTAGTATCGCCCGTCGCCGTCGTCCTGAATTACTTCTATGATCTGTTATTTGCACTTCTTCGCCATGACGCCGAATCCAAAATCTCACGGTGAATCGAGATAATATTGAGCTCTCGTGATATCGCACTAATATTCAAGCCATCTTCGTGGAGAAATAATATTTCAGCCCTTTGTTGCAGGGTTATACTAGCCATTTTATTTCTATCAATCTATAATTACTAAAATTCAAACCTATTTTCTTTGTTAAATGTCATATGGTAATATGTCAACAGGAGTCAACTTTAAAATTATGAAATAAAAGTAATACGAAGGAGGTATAGCATTTTATGTCATTATGGTAATGTGTCAACTTTAAAATTAAGAAATAAAAGTAATAAGAAGCAGATATAGCATTTTAGACTTTACTGCACACAGTGTGGTAAAGAAGTTAATTTGAAAACTGATAAACATTTTTAGACCGCGATAGTACTTACCTAAGTACTTTAAAGCTACCATTTACTAGGTACGTCTTTCATTGACTTGAATGTGCCCTGGCGGCTGAAAGCATGTCATGCTCACTATAATGTCTCGCTGGTGGTGGCGTGTGTGTTGGATCATTAAGTTCCCTTCAAAATGGTTGAGCTGAATGGTGCTGATCCATGCGTCATGTTCGTGAACGGGCGCCATCAGTAGGGACTGGTCATCTCTTAGCTGCCACGGCTTATTTTGATTTATTTTAATTTTTGAATTGTTTTATCTTTTATTTACGGACTCTTTTAACCTGCACGTTTTTCTACATTGTACTCACATGTATGATTCCAACATGAATGATGTAATGAGGAACCTACTACGCTTTGGAATGGGCAACTAGCTTCATATTTTCTGACTGACCGACCCTTTGACAATTCAAAAGTGCCTGCAATTGGTTTATTTGAAATAAATGGTTTGAGTTTGAGTTTTGAGTTTGATGTCAACGCCTGAAGCGACTCTGGTGGAACAATTTTTATGAAAACTTCACGGAAATTGTTTTACCAGTGTCGCGTCGCGTCGCGCCGCAGTCGTGTCGCGCTTCTCTGCGGGAGGACGCCTTCAGAAAGCGATACTTTAAGATACGGCTCGCATTGTTAGGAGGTTCCTCTCTCTGGATCCCTGACCCAGTAGCTTCGTTCCCGATACCGGTGGGCTACTATTTTTACCGACTTCAAAAAAGGAGGAGGTACTACGTTCGGATGTTTGTTTTTTTTTTTTTTTTTTATGTATGTTCACCGATTACTCCGCCGTTTGTGAACCGATTTTGAAAATTCTTTTTTAGTTCGAAAGGGTATACTCCCGAGATGGTCCCATATAAATTTTATTAAGTTTGCTTGCGTAGTTTTTGAGCTAGCTTCAATATTACGTATTTTTCCCACAGTCTATGTAGATTATTAGACTCCTTCACTGTTATTTACATAGCAGGTAGTAACTTGTGTGGGGTAGGTACCACCACTAAAAAGTGAAAAATTAAAACTTTTTACAAAAAAAAACAACCGACTTCAAAAAAAACCCTAAAAAAGTGAAAAATAACTTTAATTTCGGAAGTCGGTGTCTTTGCTTTTTAATTTTCGTTTTTTGCTAAAAAGTTTTTTTACATTCCATTTTTTTTTTTTTTAAATTTAAGTCGGTATTCTAATATATTTAAAAATATAGTTTATAAGTAGATTTTTAAATATATTAATAAGTAGCTGACGCCCGCGGCTCCGCCTGCGTGGTTGTCGGTTATTATATACTAAAACCTTCCTCGAGAACCACTCTATCCATTGGTGGAAACAGCATGAAAATGGGTGCAGTAGTTTTTGAGTTTATCGCGAACAGACAGACAGACAGACGCGGCGGAGGACTTTATTTTGTAATATGTAGCGATAATACCAACCTATTATTATCCCACTGTAGGGCAAAGGCCTCTTCTCATACAGAGAAGACATTGATCACTTGCGAGATGGGTTGGCGAGTTCAGATTTTACAGCAACGAATAACTCCAGGTTTCTTCACAATGTTTTCTTTCACCGTTGTGAGCCATGTCCAGGATAAACTCAGAAAGTACATATCTGTGGCGGTATCTACATCGCCACATGCGAACTACGCATCGAAGACCTGACGTCACATAAATCCTGCATCGCGCAATTAGAGTTTACCGTGCAGTGAACATATATACAAAAACCCAATATCAATCATTGGGCAGTTGCCCGCCAGACACAACACCCGTCTGGTCGGAGGATCCTCCCTTTTCTATGGGGGATGAGTGAACTTTACACCCTGTTCCTCATACCCCTAAATATCTATTAAAATAATAACATTTGTATTGCTCGGCTTTGAACCCACAATCTCGAATTGAGAGGCGAGCCCTTAACCACTGCGCCATCACGACGAATATCGTGTATGTGCGTTCAACTTTTTTTCTTATCAACTATTGTCATTAGCAACAAGCGGTCAGATTTTTAAATGTTAAGTACTAAAATTCACTAAAAAAGAAAGCAAAATCCATAAATTACCTCACTTTACCTCAAGTACTTTTAAACACGGTAGAAATAACTCACAAACAAATCATGTTATTTTTTTAATTTTCGCGAAACAAAGGGAATCCATATTTTTGTTTGACACGACCCAACCCTCTCGCTGCGACGAGGCGGACGATTGTTTCCTTAGAACCCCATAATCATAATTTATTTCGTCCTTTCTAAAAAATTCAAAACAATACGAGCTTTACGGAGGGCATTCGTCAGGATTTTAAAAAGAAAACTGAGGCTTCGTCATTATCGCTTGAGTGTTTATTATTAATATGGTTCGTTTACTTGGCGAATATTTTTTTGTTTTTTTTGGTGTTGTTAATGTTAATGCCTTTATTAAAGGAAGTTTTTTTCAGTTACCTATTTTTTTCAGTTTAACTACAATTTTATTCAAAATTCTTAAAGCAGTCGAAGTGAAAACGTTCACGCAATCGATAAGGCTTTAGGGATCTGATTTAAAACTTCCCAAACATAAATTATTTTAGATCGAGACCAAAGCCGTATCGAGAATTTACGGCGAATTAGCATTGTTCTTCTCCAAGCCTATAAAAATAAAACAAAACGGCTATCAACGCTCAGATTGACACAAATTTTAAAAGAGCTTGAACCAGCAATTTCTCTCCGAAAATCGCTGCCATTAAAATACAATTACCTCGCTACATTACTAAGAAGGTGCTTGAAGAACTCAACTTAAAACGGTTTCGGGGTCAAGTGCGAACTTTTTTTTAATAAAACAAGAAAATTTGAATAGCCGAACGCCATCTGGCAAAGGCAACTTGTATAAAGACCCCCACAGCAGGGGGAGGGTTAAAACTTGGGATTTTTTTCGCAAGAAATTATGATCTTATAGGTGAAGTTGTGATATTGTAATGAGAATTGGAATGAGATGGTGAGAGTTGGAAAGAGAAAGAGCATAAACTGGTGTAGATACTCTTTAAATGTGGCTGTGAAAAACTTTAGCTTCGTAATTCAAAAGATGGGCGATTTATATGATTTAGAGACATTTAAATACATTATACATACCTATATTTAATTTTCAGTTATTACCGGTCGTCAGAAGCCCGAAAGTCGTATTACCCAGTTACACCACAACCACCACCACAACCCATTGTGAAGGTCAGATAGGCAGTCGCTCCATATAAAATACTGATATTCAGCTGCATCCGGTTAGACTGGAAGCCGACCTCAACATAGCTGGGAAAAGGCTAGGCAGATTGATTTTTATACATACATTTAATTTTTTAGGGTCGGCGCAACCTGTCTTTTTCTGCCATACTTCTCTATTAGCCGTCATCTCAATAGTCACCCCCTTTCTAGCCATATCATCTTTCACACAGTCCATCCATCGTCACACGTCCATCCATGGTCATGGCTTGTAAGGGATCAAGAAGCGTCTGCGGACTGCTAAGATTGCCATAAGGCAATATGTCCGCAGCCCCACGATTCGGCCCGTATAACGAATGTTTGAAGAGCCATAGGAAGAGATCTTCCTCTACTCGTATAGCCATCCACTTTCTTACTCAAAAGTTTCCTCACGAAATTTTCCTCAAGCATTTTTACTGACTGACCTTATATCTTCGAGCTTGTTTTGGTATTTGTTCAAACCACGGTATCCGTGAGGAATAGAAAACAAATATGAGTTGAAACAAATTCCAGTGGTATTAGTTTTTGGTATTAGAATGGAATGACTCATTCCCCCGCATCACATCCGCTCATACCTTGTACTTACTTGTTGAAAGTATTGTAAAAGCCAATTATTTTTAAAAGAGTAACCATTGTTTTTCTTGCCGGCTCTTCTCCATAGGAAACGACCAATTGGAACCGTGCACCTAGCTTCTGACGTTTCATAAGTGCCCATGTAGGTTTATGTGAAATAAAATATTTTGATTTCATGACAACCGATTTCCACACAACTTTTCAGTCACCGGTGCCTCTTAAAGACTTCCTTTTATGTACTCATTTAATTTATCCATTCGCGTAAAACTGAGTACCTACCAACTTGTATATGACTATTTTCACTTTGACCTTTCATTGAAGCAATCGGAAGACCTGAATACATAAGAAAATATGACGTATTCCACATTGGGCACCCGCTTAAACAGCACCTGAGCAAATGGCACCTGGGGTATTCCACATACGGCACCTATCGATATTTTTCGCAGGTGCCATTAGTGGCCGTCTTGATATCGTATCAAATTAGTTTTAAACAAAAAACGTATATTCGACATTACAAAAATGTATTAAAATAATCCGTATCTCAAATATTAAAAGTTAAAACTACGAAACTCGTGCCGAAGGACAAAAATTTCTAAAACCTCCGATCCAAGATTATTCCTTATCAAGTGACGTAAGTATCATTACGGGCGATCCGAACAGGGATTAACAGTGGGGCCCGCGAAAATAATTAACAATTCCACCGACAGTTTGGCTATAAACGTTTAAGCTGGAGTCCGCGGGGCCCTCCAAATGGTACCGCCCACGGAGCCTATTATGTTATAGGGGGAACGGACACTGAGACGGCTGAATTAGAAGCTAGCGTTCTTTGCTGTCTCCGTTAGAATTAAATTATATGTGACAAGCCCGCGACTTTGCACGGGAACATAGGTAGGTGCCTACTACCGTGGTGAAAATATCCTATGTCCTAATCCAGGTCATAGTCTACCTATTTGCAAAATTTCATCGAAATCCGTCTAGCCGTAAGTGTAAAAAGATAAAAGATAACAAACAGACAGAGAAACTTTCACATTTATATTTTATAATGTTAATAAAGTATGGACGATCTATACGCCAAAACCGGTCAATTTTAACGGTACAACTTCTTTCGTACAGGACCAGCCAATGACGATGCTTACTTACTTTAAAAACTTTCGAAACATTGCTAAAAAATAACCTCCTTAATTTGGAGTCGGTTAAAAAACCGGTTCGAAGTCGGTTGCCTGGTTGAAAAGTTTGTTTTCATAATTACCTGTTTCCATGAAGGCTTGTGAAGTCTTTGTTGTAAATTGAGGAAGGAAATAGAATATTCCTTACGAAGGTAGTACTATGCTTTGACGAAAGCCTACTACTACCTAATGTTTACCAAATCATCATCTTCCTAGCCTTTTCCCAACTATGTTGGGGTCGGCTTCCAGTCTAACCGGATGCAGCTGAATACCAGTATTTTACATGGAGCGACTGCCTATCTGACCTCCACAACCCAGTAACTGGGTAATACGATACCTCTTGGTAAGACTGATTGTCAGACTTTCGAGCTTCTTACGACCCGTAACGACTGTCAAAGATCCACAAATGACAACCGAGACCAACGGCTTAACGTGTTTTCCGAGGCACGGAAGAGTCCCGATATGTAAAGATGGTCACCCATCCACGGACCACCCTGGCAAGCGTAGCTTAAAAATTATAATTCCTGAAATTTAACACGTTGAATTGCATAAACGTTTTGCATTTATCAATGCAGCGGGTCACCGATTAGAGGTTATGTTAAACAATACAATAGACTTAGATATATTTAGTTGCCCATCCGCTTAACTAGTAGTTTGTAATCGTAACTTTAGTTAAGCGGAATAGGTTACTAATAGTTATTTATGCAACTGTTATATAATAATAAAACACTCATATGATACTATTATCACACGAGCCGAAGCCGAGTGTGATAAACCCACATTCGTGTTTTAATACCTACCTAATTATTTACAGTTGCATACAAGACTTTATCTACACCCACGATATGAATCTTCTATAAAAGTTTCTTTGCAATACCAGTAACAAACAAAAATGGCGCGGTACGACGTGAATTCGAATTTTTCGAATTCGAATGTGTTTTGTTTTTAAATTACGGTGCTTTGTTAGTGAAACGCTCGTGAATGACAATGTTCTTTTTTTTAATGAGTTGCATTATGAAATTCAGTACAACATTATAACACCCGTTTGGATGATATTATGATTACTATGACACTGACTGTTTTAATAATGGCAATAAGGTAAATGTTTCAGAAAGTTTTATAGAGGATTTATAGCATGGGTGTACATAAATATATCTCTGTCTATTGTATTTTATAATGGATTTCCGCAAAGTCACGCCTGAATCAATTAAGTATGATCACAGCGTGAAATTAAACGTCAGATCAAAACACTCCTAAGAAGATCCTCTTTATAATTTACCCTAAGAGCTTTATAGCCCAGTGTACGTCGCACCCACCCTTATTGCCTCACCGTAACGTCATATGGCCCTACAACGGCCACTTACGGACGTAAGAGGCATTTACGTGTGCGTCCTACCTTACGGAGCTTTCACTGTGAATAATTAAATTCACTTTGCTGTGAAAAAAAAATCTTAGTTCTGATGTTGTTCTACAATTAGTAGAGGAAAAGTAGAGCCGGTGGGTGGAGTCATGGAATAAATCTCAAATGTAGTTGTTGTTGAAATGTCAGACTATCAAGATGTTTTTTTCGGAAATAGGATTCATTTAGGTTGGAAAACTTCCTTTGAGAATAAATAAAAATTTCCGTTGCCTTAGAGATATAGATTTCAATTAAAGACACGGGATTGTCAAGCTATAGTGAATAGGCAGATTCATCATCATAATTTTAGCCGAAAGACGTCCACTATTGAACATAGGCTTCCCCCATGCACCGCCACTGAATGGTTCTTCGGATTGGCGATCGCGTACTGGAAGACGTAGCGTTGGAAGGCCTCCCACAAGGTGGACCGATGACCTGGTGACGGCTGCAGGAATCAGCTAGATGCGGGAAGCACAGAACCCCTAATATTATTTCCTCAATTCATAGTAAACTAACTTCTGAAACATGATATCATATAATGGCACTCAGCAATACTGTAGGTTTCTTTCAATGGAAGAATTTCGAATTGGATCAGTACTTCCACAGACGACCTCACTAACAAACAAACAAAAAATTCTTTATAATATTAGTTTAGATATTACATTGTTATTGTTCTCTTAGCATGTTATTAGCCGAAAACCTCCGCTACTATGCAAAGGTTTTAACCGTATAAAGGTGCTGTCAGACTTGCTTATAAAAAGCATGCTTATAAGCTTGCTAGCAATAAGCATGCTAGTTTTAAGCATACTCCTAAATAAGCGTGCTCATGAAGCAAACAATTGGATACACCTGCTATTTAAGCACTGGCTCTCGGCCAAGATGGAAGCTTTGCAAGGAAATAAAAATCAAAACGGTGGTTCCTTAAACTTACAACGCGACATATTTGTTTTTTTTAGAAGACGCGTCACACACACAGGTCGCGGAATGGATCAAATCGATACTAGAGCATGCTCATAAGCAAACCTGTTCAGGCGCGGTCGGAGCACGCCCCCTTCCACCCGCGGCTCAGATAGCATACTGGAAAATAAAACGACTTGATTTTAGAACATATTCGACATAAGCATGCACATTACTAGCAATGTTTCGACACACTTACAAGTAAGCAGCATGATTTTGTCATTATTGGGCAATTGCTGACATCACGCTTTCGTGCTAGCAACGAGCATGTCTGTCCGTACCTTAAATAAAAACACTAAACTTGTACTGTTTTATGTATTTTTTATGTGCTCCCAAAAATCCTTTTCACCCATCAATAAATGGCACCCAAAAGCTGATGAAAACTTACGCCCTTCAATACGAAACAGCCTCAAACATCCTATTTTTAGTTCCACAAAACGTAAGTTAGGAAGGGGGAAAATTAAAAATTCAGGTTTGCCCGCCCCGAACTGGGGTATTTTATACACGCATCATAAACCTAATGTTATTTATTGTGGCAATAAACGGGGAAAAGTGAAAATAACGAGTACACCACCCCTCACCCCATTCTAGCCCCTCAATCGGCACCCTCACGATTTTTCTTGGAAACACTCAGTTTTGAAGGAAAATCAAAGTTTGTTAGTACCTCGTTTGAACGGTGACGCAATGGACGCCTACTGAGTTTTTTCAGTATACAGTTTAGTTTAGTTTTATTTTTAGTTTTAGGCTAATAAATAACAGCCGCACGGGTCGATCAATTAGGTTAAGCTACGCTTGCCGCGGTTGGTCCGTGGATGGGTGACCATCTTTACATACCAAGACCCCTCCGTGACTCGGAAAGCACGTTCAGCCGTTGGACCCAGCGGTCATTTGTAGATCATTGACAGTTGTTACGGGTGGTCAGAAGCCCGAAAGTCTGACAACCAGTCTTACTAAGGGCTATCATGTGACCCAGTAACTGGGTTGTGGAGGTAAGATAGGCAGTCGCTCCATGTAAAATACTGGTATTCAGCTGCATCCGGTTAGACTGGAAGCCGACCCCAACATAGTTGGGAAAAGGCTAGGCAGATGATGACAGTTTAGTTTTAGGGAAAAGTCTTACAATCGTGGGGAGAATTTTCTGCGGTTAAGTAACCCGAATTTTAGACTTCCAAGTTTCTTTTAGACATCAGAGAAATAGAGCATGATGTTAAATGTTTTAACAGTATGACTATTCAAAATATTTTAAACACCGGGAGGAGACGATTAGCGATGATTTTGCGTTCAAAAGTGCCTTTTATATGCCTAATTGAAATAAATTATTTGATTTGACTTTGATCTTCAGAAGGGTAAGGTGCGTAGTAGGTACTCGCAACCGGCCTGTGTATGACCAGAGGCCCTGGTGTGAGTTTCTTTTAAGGTTGATGCGCTAGGGTAGCCCGCGAAATTCAAATTTTCTTACGTTTTTTTTCAATTTGCAGGTTGTATGTTGATCTAAATATTATTAGCGCTCGTAACAAATATGAATTTATAGAATTATAAACATTAGAATCAGCAATACAACTCTCTAAGTTCAAGAAAGTGCCAAATGTCATGATTTCATGAAATAGTCATTCAATACACTTTCATGAGCTTAGAGAGTTGTATTGCTGATTTAAATGTTTATAATTCTGTAAATCCATATTTGTTACGAGCGCTAATAATATTTAGATCAACATACAACCTGATACTGACCTGCAAATTGCAAAAAACGTAAGAAAATTTGAATTTCGGGCTACCCTAGCGCATCAACCTTAACTATCTCGACTTTACGCATCGACTGCGTTCGGCGCTCCGATTGGCCCTTCACTGGCCTTCACTGGTGAAGGGCCAATCGGAGTGCCAAACGCGTTCGATGCGTAAAGTCTAGATGGTTAAAAGAATTTCGTACAAGGGCCTCTAATGTATGAATGTAAACGAAGCAATAGGAGTATGTAAGGATCGTAGCAGGTGAAGTTCTGTAGTTTCTGGCTACCCGCATGGGAAGAAAGCGTGACTACATGTATGTCTCTATTCAAACTTAAGAACGTTTTTGCACCTTTTGACCCAAATACAAAAATTGTACTCAAACGCAATTAGATTAAAATCCAAGATTTCTCTATCAAGATTCCGAGAACGACCCATAGGACCATTTCCTCTTTTAAATGCAGTTCCCGCGCTTAATAACGTGGCAGATTCTTAATAACATTTGAGCACCCGAAGGACCCCAAAGTCAAATATTGGATAAACTCCAAATTGTCTTTAATACTTTTTATAATTAGACAATTTTACGCATCTGGGACCTTAAGTTCACCTACTTCGGGACTTCTACTTAATTATAAGAGACAATTAAGAGACGTTTGCAAGAATATTTCAGGGCCAAAGTCTTGGAAAATTGGTCTTTCTAGTCTTGGCAATAAGGACCAGAAAACCGCTTAAACATTTGGCCAAGAACATAATCGTCGTATTAAATAATTTAGTCCGTAATAGCTTTCGCTTTTGTAAAATGATTTCCCAGTTTTTGGGAATATAATTGAAGATGGAGCTACTTATTACAGAAAATTTTATCGTACAAACTGTCGGGTTTATAAAAGTATGAATGTTAACTAATACTTGCAAAATTGTCGCGACTTTATACATGACTTGGATTGAACTGGCTTAGAGCCCCATTTACACGATGCAAGATTCTTGTCTGTGGCAGACCATAGGTAAAATTGCAACAATATAAAATAAGTGTCATCGTCTAAAAACTATTTAGAAAGTGCACCTTTTATAATTGCTTCAACTTATCATACGCCACAAGATTTTATTTTTCTTCCAGTGGGCGTGAATTTTTTTTTTAGGTTCCCTCCCCTTCCTGTAATGCCAAACATTACTTTTTTATCGTCTATACCATGCTATGGGGTGTGGTTGGAAAGGTCGTTTAAAACTATTGAGTTTGTTACAACCTATTTCGGATTCAGGGGCGAAAATATTAAGCTTTAAATTGCTACTTTTTCAATACTCAATACTTTATTGCAATCCATAATGATTTTGTTAGAGTCAAGTGTCACCCCCCCTTGCAAGCTAAATGATTGCTTTTGAATATGAGAAAAAATTCACGGCAGTAGTATATATAATGAAATTAAAAGGAAAACTATCACAGCTAAGTAGGCTCTAGAAGTTACCGAGTAATGATCGCCCAACTTACGTTTGCAGTTGCAATGTTTTCACAACCCTTCATTGTGCGTGGTTCGACACGCATTTGGTTGTTTTTTGTATTTATACTTGAACATAATTCTCGTGTTAGTTTGTTTGATTAATGTATTTAGTTTAGTATATTTTGCAGGCAATTAAATCTCACCCTGAATAGTTCGTGACATCGATCACCATTATCATCCTAGTAGCACAAGTGAAGTCGCGGAAAAAACCTAGTAACGTCATAAACGGAACGCCTGCAGTTTGAAGTTACTCGTTCACCTGAGATAATCCTTAAATCGTCTTAAAACGACAGCCAAAGGAAGGAATCGTCGATTTGTACCTCTTTTTAACTCTTTATACACTTAAATCTGCATGAAAGCTTCTCAGAATTCCTGGATTTATTAAATTTGTAAGTGTTTTACTTGGAAAAGAGGGGACGCAGCGTGGGAGAGTTTGTGTCCAGCTTTGGACTGCAATATAATGGATTGTTTGATTGAGTTAGAAAGGGATAAACATTCTCATGCTCGAAATGATGTGAAAGTCAAAATAAATTATATTAATTTCAGGCCGATAACATCCTGCGGGAAAGTCCGAAAGGGATACCGGGACCTTGGCAACAGGCAACTGAAGGAACACGGGTGGGTTTTAGTTAGTAAAAGTCTGACACGCCTTTCCGCTCTGCCCAGAGCAGGAGAAGTCATTTGATGATTTCCCACCCTCAAAAAAATAAATAAAAATAAAGGCCGTTAACATGCAACTGCTGTAAATGGACCCGTTATGATGAACGCGTGCTCATTAAAGAAGAGAATGCCAATTTTTCATTATCACAAATTAATAATTATCGTATTCCATACAAAAAGTTCAGGAAAGTAAACTCGATAATCTGTACCTGTTACATAACGGGCCCATGCGTTAACGTTCTTGGAGACAATGACAGTACTTAATCTAGGTTTCTAATATGGTTTCTAGTAATCTAGGTAACGCCACTGACACACGTAAAACACGACTATAGCTATAGCAAAGACTGTATGTATTTCTGGCTAACTCCACAGAATTAGCCAGAAATAAATACACATTCTAGCTTGTAACATTAAGATAGTTAATTGATTCAGGCATGACTTTGCGTGTCCCACAGGGATCGGTCCTGGGGCCGCATCTGTGGGACATCGGTTACGACTGGGTGCTGCGCGCCGTCCTCCCCAGTGGCGTCAGTGTAGTTTGCTACGCTGACGACACGCTTGTCCTGGCACAGGGGAGGTCGCACCAGGCGGCGGCCGAACTAGCGACACGCGGGGTTGCGACAATCGTCGATAGAATCCGGCAGCTGGGACTCGAGGTGGCCTTGCACAAGTCCGAGGTCATGTGTTTTCATGGCCCTCGGAACGCGCCACCGTCGGGTTCCCAAATTACGGTAGGAGGGGTTCACATCGGCGTCGAGTCGACGATGAAGTACCTAGGACTCGTCCTCGACAGCCGGTGGAACTTCGTTGAGCATTTCCGACGTTTGGCTCCCAGGCTGGACCGGGCTGGAGCTGCCTTGGGGCGTCTTCTGCCCAATCTGGGGGGTCCAAACGCCTCCTGCCGGAGGCTCTACGCGGGGGTCGTGCGGTCCATGGCCCTTTACGGGGCACCGGTGTGGGCGCGTTCCCTTAGGCTGCGGCCAGCCCGCCGGTTGAACGCGTCCCAAAGGGTCATGGCCATTCGGCTGGCCCGGGGATACCGCAAGGTCTCCCGCGAGGCGGCGAGCCTCCTGGCCGGATTACCGCCATGGGATCTGGAGGCGAAGGTCCTCGCGCACATATGGGAGTGGCGCGAGGAGATGAAGCGCCGGGGCGTAACTCCGCTGCCGCGAGAAATCGCGGCTCAGCGGACAGAGCTCCGGCAGGATCTCATGGCGGCATGGAGAGTGCGATTGTCGCAACCCAGTGCTGGGCACGCCACAATTGCGGCGATAAGTCCCCTCTTTGAGGAGTGGCTAGAGAGGCGCCACGGCGTCCTCACCTTCCGCCTGACGCAGGTCCTCACCGGACACGGTTGCTTCGGGAGGTTCCTGTTTCGTATAAGGCGGGAGGAAACGCCCGGGTGTCACCACTGTGTGGATCGCCCGGAGGACACGGTGGAGCATACGGTGGAGGTCTGCCCCGCTTGGGCGGAGCCCCGCCGTGTCCTCTTGGAGGCGATTGGCGGCGGTGACCTCTCGCGTCCGGCTCTGGTCCAGGCCATGGTACGGAGCGAGAGGGCATGGGAAGCAGTCACCTCCTTCTGCGAAGCAGTAATGCTCGCGAAGGAGGAGGCGGAACGCGTGAGGGAGAGGCAAAGTTTGCGCCCTCACGCCCCTAACCGCCGCCGCCGCTGGAGACGCCCTGGGCGTCGGGAATCCCAGGCAGATTCCCGGCCACCATAGGCGCGGGCTTGCGGACGGCGAGCAATGGGTAGCTCGCCGTCCGATCAGGACCAGGCCCGGGTCGATGGCGCGTCGTGTTCCACGCGCGCCTCAAAGAGATGTCAGCACAATTGGCGGGGTCCGCTAGGACCGATGCCTGCCAGGGTTGCGGGTTAGTCCGAAAGGGATACCGGGACCTTGGCAACAGGCAACTGAAGGAACACGGGTGGGTTTTAGTCAGTAAAAGTCTGACACGCCCTTCCGCTCCACCCAGAGCGGGAGAAGTCATTGGATGATTTCCCACCCTCAAAAAAAAAAAAAAGGCATGACTTTGCGGAAATCCATTATAAAATACAATAGATGCAGATATATTTAGTAACCTATTCCGCTTAACTATTCTTCAAGAGTCATAAAAAACCCTGTAAGACGTGTTTCACCTCTCAACGAGGCATCCTCAATGACGATTGACCAGTCGCGAACCAGCAACACGTCGTGTTCAGGTAGTTAAGCGGAATAGGTTACTAAATATATCTGCGTCTTTTTTTTTTAACTCTAATTTAATAAGCCCTAAATCGACCTATCAAAAACATATCTTCTATCAAAAATAATCATTAACATTTTAAATCTCGCATATCAGTAACATCAACAGTCCTAAAGGGGGCAAAAAATTAAATGTTATCAGTTAGCCACCCCCTCGCCACCCCTGACGGTCGTAAAGCCACCTTTATTACCAACTTTTACAATTTCAATGTGGAACCACTTTCGACAGCTCCTTACGGGTCATGGCAGCTAGAAATTTAGGATTGCGGAGTTATAAGCATTTGGGTAAAGAAGTGATGCTATTTGAAGTTTCTTTTGAAAGTTTTCCACTTTTTCTAGTTACCTCTCAACTTTACTTGATAAAGAAGTGCGTTTCAATTGCGCATTAAAATAGCTTTCTTGAGTGGTAGCGCTACCAACTCAATGACTTTTCTTACATAAATAGGTGCTCCAGCCCCCCAATCAAACGTGCCACTCTGAACAGTTACAAAGAAACAAAGAAAAAAATAAAAGTTATAAAACTAAAACCCAACTACGACAAAAACCGGAAACAAAAAATTAAAAATCCGGAGTCGCACGTGTTAGGGATTAAATCGAACAGATTACATGTAACTCCGGATTTTTTATTTCGCTGTCTGTGATGTCTTGTTAATATCTTTTTAGTTGACTTTTTTGTCGTAGTTTGGTTTTAGTTTTAGGTATAACTTTTATTTTTGTCCCACTGCAGGGCAAAAGGTCTCTTCTCATACGGAGAAGGCACGAGCATTGATCACCACGATTGCTCAAGATGGGTTGGCGATTTCAGACATATATAAATTATCTTTATTCCCATGTTTCCTCACGATATTTTTCCTACACCGTTGTCAGTAATAAAACTCTCTGTGTCCTTGTTTTGCTATTGCCTTTTTTGTGATATTTTATTTTTCAATTTTATTTTTGACAGTTTGTGTCATTTTCTTTTGATATTTTTAATATTTTTTTTTTTACATTTTTTATAATAACTGAATATATTTGACTTATAATTCTAAATTCACAATAATCTGAAATTAATATGGTGTAATTTTTATTTGTCCTACCTGCTTGCGATAACAAAATTCTATAAATTGTAATGCTTGTTTTTTTCACTCATCACTTATTTAATCCAAAATAGTGACACTTACTAAATTGACAAAATTGTGTATGGTTTCCAATATGGGTCAAAGACCTGAAACAAATGAATTTTATTTATTTATTATTTATTTATTTAATTAGTTTTCATTGCACAAGAGTCAAGTTATAATTAATATTAAGAAACCAGTAGCGAGGGCGGTAATCCTCGCCCCACAGCGACACCCAAGAATCCTTAGTTTTAGAAGCCGATGAGGTAAACAAAACTTTTAAAAGCAAGTCTATTTACGTAACTTGATTGATGTTGTATGTTTTACGAGTTGTGAAATCGACGGGAAATTGCAATTTATATTCTAACTCAGTATATTTTTATTGGTGACCTTTAAATTTTGGGGATGATTGAAATCACACCTACGGAAATTGATTCTGAATTATTAATTGGTTATCTACATGTTTGTTCTTCGTTAATTTATCTTTGGTAATTTTATGGGCCTCGCTCGGCGGTGGATACGTGGATGCTAACTTTTCTTATCTTTTTAGCAACTGACAAACCGCCAATGACACGACACGCCAGTGTCTGGCTAGGCATTCCTACAAACTCAAACTCAACATTGTTGAAAAATGCTTGCCGAGATGGTGCGACCAAGTAAAAGAAGCTACGTCCTCAAGCAAATTTTAACAATAATGGTAATGGTAACTTTGGACCGGAGTCGATGGAACCAGATACCCATAAGGGTAACTACAGTTTTGATCCGTTTGGAGTCGAAACGCTCTGGTCATGGGGCCCGAGTGCACAACTCTTTTTTAGGGTTCCGTTTCAAAGGGTAAAACGGGACCGTGATAGCTAGACAGTTGAATATATAGCTAGACAATTTTCACAGATGATGTACATCTGTTGCCGCTATATCAACAAATACTAAAAAACAGAATAAAATAAATATTTAAGGGGGCTCCCATACAACATACGTAATTTTTTTTGCTCGTTTTTGCTCGATATTGAAAACGACAACAGATAGACGCTTGAAATATTCACAGAATATTTAGTTACATATTCCCTTTAAAACTAAATAATTAAATTAAAATAAAACAAATATTTAAGGGGGGCTCCCATACAACAAACGTGAGTTTTTTGCCGTTTTTATAGATAATGGTACGGAAGTACGGAACCCTTCGTGCGCGAGTCCGACTCGCACTTGGCTGGTTTTTAAAGAAATTTCTCGCCGACAGGTTGACACTTCACATGCCCAGAGGGCTGGCTTGTTCTTTGGCAAAAGAATCAGCATTACCATTCAACGTGGCAATGCTGCCAGTCTTCCGGGTACGTTTCCGGATGACAGCGATGCGGACGAGTACCTACTTCGACGCCTAAGTGTCCTTTTGTTATTGTATTTATTTGTAAAGTTATTTAGTAAATCATTTAGTACCTACCTAGTATAAATAGTTGTGTTACTAATCAGTGGTTAACCTACTTATATAATATTATAAACGCAAAAGTTTGTAAGTATGGATGGATGGATGTTTGTTACTCTTTCACGTAAAAACTACTGAATGGATTTGGATGAAATTTGGCAAACAGATAGTTTATAACCTGGATTAAACACAAAGGATACTTTTTATCCCGATATTCCCACGGGATCGAGACTTACGTGGGTGAAACCGCGGGGCGTAGCTAGTGTTAAATTAAGAAATTTAATAATTTAGTAGGTACAGCAGTTGTAGCTTAGACAGTTTGGTCATGTTCAGAGGATGAATGAAAGGCAACCAACAAAAGGTATTTACAAGGCAGATGTGAGTGGAAACGCCGAGGACGCTTTATGAGGACATATTGACCCTATTGGTGATGTTCTCCAGGTCAGGTGGTGGTACTTTCAACCGGCGTGCGTGTATGACCAGGGGGCCAAGTCTACTAATTTACAAACGTATCAGTGGTCTCACAATGATCAGTTTTTGACAGATATGCCATACAAAATCTGTCAAAAACTCATCATTGTGAGGCCACTGACACGTTTGTAAATTAGTAGACTTGGCACCCAGATGTATGAACGTAAACGAAGCAAAATAAGTATTGTGTAAGTACCATTGGAATAAGGCTTGAGTTTGTGTATGTATCTTGTAGTATACTCAGTATAATACGTAATACGCTGTATAATTTTAGCATCGTTGCTTATGCGTGTACACTAATGCGACACGAAACGAATAATCCTATAAAATTTGAAAACCTTTTAAGGTGATTACCGTCAATTTTAACAGTGCCCTAAGCACTTAACAGCTTTTAAACTCAACGACAGTTTTCGAATAACGAACTTAACGATGCCATCTTGATTAAGGTAGCTGTCAAAATGGCGCACTTTTAAGTAATTACTAGCGACATCTGCCGAATTAGTTTGTAAACATAAAAGTCTGTAAAGCTTACACTGCAAAAGTTTTAAGCCTGAGTATGGCCTGAGTGCTAAGAACATAAACGAATCATGTATTTCTTAGCAGTACGATGTTATCAACGGATGTATAGTTATATCATATACATTTCTGTACATAATATTATAAAATAAAGTCGATCGGATCGAGTCGGATTTTGATGCGGCTTTCAGTATCATTTAAAGAATTTATCCCGGAGATATTTTATATAAAACTAGCTGCTCGCACGGGTAGCAAGTAGTTATCTACGGCGCACCTACCTTACCTACCCTACCTACCTACCTACCCTACCCTACCTACCTACCCTACCCTACCTACCTACCCTACCCTACCAACCTACCCTACCCTACCTACCTACCCTACCCTACCTACCTACCCTACCCTACCTACCTACCCTACCCTCTCTAGCTACCCTACCCTACCTACCTACCCTACCCTACCTACCTTTACCCTACCTACCTTTACCCTACCTACCCTACCCTACCTACCCTACCCTACCTACGCTACCCTACCTACCTACCCTACCCGCTCTACCTACCCTACCCTACCTACCTACCCTACCCTACCTACCTTTACCCTACCTACCTTTACCCTACCTACCCTACCCTACCTACCCTACCCTACCTACGCTACCCTACCTACGCTACCCTACCCTACCTACCCTACCCTACCTACCTACCTACCCTACCCTACCCTTACCTACCTACTCTACATACCTACCTTACTTATCTACCCACCTACCTATCTACCGAGCTATTATCAAAAGACCCATTCTATACAGAATGTATGAGAAAACGATTTTTCTTCATATTTTTTTTTTCGTGAATTTTTACAATTTGTTTATAGTTATTCTGTTATTCTGGGCGGAAACAAATCCAACAAATCAAAGATCATCAAAATCGGTCCAACCGTTCTCGAGTTATAAGTGCTTGAACAAACCCGACTTTGTTTTATATATATAGATAATGATTGCCAAATAATAGAACAATTAAGAACCAATGCAATAACTACTTAGGTACTTAAACATTCACTTTTTCACTAAAAAGTCTAGCTTCAAATTCGTGATTTTTTATCAGATTAAAAATCAGATATCCAGTCAGGCAACCTTGTTATTTAACCACTAAACACCTAATTACCGTTAAGTTTTATTCCTAACAATTACACTTACACTAATTCTCTCAGCGTATACTGGAAATGTACCTATAGCTTGATATGTAGCCGTGTGTACACACGGCTACACATCAAGCTATACAGTTCCAGTATAAGCTGACCTCGCATTGTACGGAAATCCTATACTATGCGAGATCAACATAAACTGGATTTGTATAGCTTGATGTGTAGCCGTGTGTACCTAAATAATTACAGTGGTCAGTTTCCACGTGCCTGCTACAATCTGTGAAGGTAGATCATATCAACTGTCACACGCATGCTGTTGTATGTATACTATCCTCATTTGTGTACCTAATGACCTGTCCAGCTTGTCAAACGTTATCGATTAGATAACGAAGCACTTAGTTCTATTCTGAGATAATTATTGTCACTATAAAAAAAACGGCAAAGTGCGTGTCGGACCACGCACAATGGGTGTGGGCCCCGCTCGCCCCTTGGATCTTGCCCCTTTGATTAAAATGTCCTACTCGCCCCGTATTTTATTATTTTTAACCGACTTCTTCAAAAGGAGGAGGTTCTCAATTCGTCTGGTTTTTTTTTTTGTGTGTTTATTTTACGCGGTTACTCCGCCAATTATGAACAGATTTTGATGATTCTTTTTTTGTTTGGTAGGTCATGCTTCACGGGTGGTCCCATATAAATTTTATTTATTTTGCTTGCGTAGTTTTTGAGTTAGCTTCAATAATTACGTATTTTTCCCACTTTGCGTATGTAGACGATATCTTAATTTTCCTTCACTGCTATTTACATAGCAGGTATTCGAATTTGTGTGGGGTAGGTACCACAACTAAAAAGTGAAAAGTAAAAACTTTTTACAAAAAAAAAAAACCGACTTCCAACAAAAACATCAAAAACGTGAAAAATAACTTTTATTTATTTAACTATTTATGTACACACATAATAAACAGACAAGAAGAAAAGAACAGAAAAAAACGTACAAAGATGATGCTTATTTCTAAAGAAATCTCTTCCAGCACACCTGCGATAGGAAAGTAGTTATGAGATGTAGACACCGTGTGTAAAATTCAAGAGAAAGTAAAATACATAAAATCAAAACAATTCACTTAATAAACTAGAACAAATAATATGATCATACACTTACATAAATATACACAAATATATATACTACATACATAAAATTCATAACGATAACAAAAAACGAAAATTGAAAAGTAAAGACTTCCGAAATAAAAGTTATTTTTCACGTTTTTAGCGTTTTTGTTGGAAGTCGGTTTTTTTTTGTAAAAAGTTTTTTGGTTTACCGATTCGCCCCTTACGAAGGGGCGAGTAGAAAATTCACATTTAAATAATTATTTTGATGTACCAATTCGCCCCTTGCGGCATTTCCTTTGAAATTTATCCAAAAAAGGTGCAGTCAGACAGAAAAATGCACACGTTATGAGTAATGCTATATTTGATTACTTTAATAACTCTATCTGTAATCTCACCAAATCGTGACACTTGTGATAGTTTTTGCTATCTGGCTTACCTATTATAAGAAAAGGAACCTTTTTCATGAGTCCAATAAACAAAAGGTTGGTTAAAATATGTTACCCGTGTTCAACAGTTGAGATGAATTTTATTTATCTTATCCCAAGAACAAAATTAATATTGTAGTTAAAAAACATGTTTTCAAAATCGTGTGACTGCGTTTTTCTTCTAAACGGATTTTGATGAACCGATTTGAAAATTCTTTTTTCATTTGATATACCTAGGAACATTGCGCGGTGGTCCGATATAAATTTTATTAACTTTCTTTGGGTAGTTTTTGAGCTGGCTTCGATAGTATCCACTTTGTGTTTTTGATGATGTCCTTTCATTGTTGTTTCCATAACAAGCAGTGGTAGATATACGAATTGGTGTGAGGTGGGTACCATAACTAAAATGTGGCAAAAAAACTAAAATATAAATAAACAAGGAGGCCCCCCTCTTCGGCGCTCCTATGATCGCCTTTTACGTTAGCCAACCGTCGTGAGTACCCAGGTATACTTCAATTTTAAGCAGTTCAAAAATATTTTACTTATTATCTTTTTAATCCACTCTTTTGGCTCGTAAACAATATAAATTAACAGTTTTATACAAGTTTTATGAAAATAATAGGCTTATCTTTAGGCTAACACCATAAACTAACTTGTTACGTTGCCATAGCAACCGAATTCATAACAGAACAGTTGATAGACGACACTGTTTTTACTATTTTGTTTGTTTATTTAGTTACAAAATGTCGAAGTCCAAAACAGGAGCTGTTTGGGAAGACAGAGAGGTCATGTTTGACCTACCTTTTGCGTAAGTCAGTTTTATTACTTACTAGTTGACCCGACAGACGTCAGTCTGTCCAAATGTTAATAGTTCATACAAGAATCGTATAGAAAATAGGACGTTCAGCATTTCCCGAATTTTCTAATATTACGCGCGTCTTTTAAATAATTATTCTTATTTATAAACCAAATTCGGATATAGGATACGAAAATTTTAAAACTAAAAATAGACAAATCGGTCCGTTCATTCTCGCTTCTTTAAAATAGAGTTAACTTTGCTATCTGACCTCCAGTTACTGGGTAACAAAATACCCCTTGATAAGACTGGTTGTCAAACTTTCGGGTTTCTGACTACCGTGACAACTGCCAAAGATTTACGAATGACAGCCGTGACCCATAAATGTAGTGGATGGTCACCCATCCACGAACCAACCGCGGCAAGGGTAGCTTAGCCTTCGATCGACCGTGCGGCTATTATCATTTAGCTACGAATAACTGTATTTGATATCATGTTTTAAAAATTATACAATGTAAAGAATTTTCCTCACAAACATCATTGTATAAAAACCTTTACGTTTTCTTTCTGATTCTATTATAATAATGATTACAGAAAAAAGTCGCTTTTGTTCTAGTTATAATAATTTCTTCTCTTGCTATTAAGGGGTGAGGCCTAATCTTGAAACGAGCAATTACTTAAATGAAGGCATTCTCCTTGACAAAGATTCTAAGTTATTTACTCACACGTGTAGCTTCAATAAAAAGCTGAAAGTCACCCAAAGGGAAATAGAGAGGGATATGCTTGAAGTTTTCCTAAGTGATCGAATCAGAAATAAGGAGATCTATAGGAGAACCAAGTTAACCAACATAGCTTGAAGAATGGCCAAACTTAAGTGGCAATAGGCAGGGCACATTGCTCGCAGAAGAGATTGCTGATGGAGCCGAAAGGTTCTGGAGTGGCGACCGCGTACCGGAAGACGAAGCAGTAGAAGGCCTCCCCCCAATGAGCTGTTCAAAGCCGCAATCCGCTGAATGCGAGAAACATAGAACCGGTCAAAGTGGCGATGCTTGGAGAAGTAGGCTTTCAGCTGAAATGACGACTTACACGTGTACATTTTATTTCCAGATATCTAAGGCTACGGCCTGGCGAGAAGATATTTGATAGAATTGAGCCGATAGAAGATACGAAAGGCAACAGTGGAACTAAGGGGCGAATGGTCGTCACAAACTTGAGGATCATATGGCATTCGCTGTCTTCACCTAGAATTAATTTATGTAAGTTTGAGAAAGATGGAGAATTTGCCCTGTGCTCAACAAGAGGAGCTCGTGGCTAAGTAATAACAGCCGCACGGGTCGATCCATCAGGATAAGCTACACTTGCCGGGGTTGGTCCGTAGATGGGTTGCCATCTTTATATACCGAGACTCCTCCGTGTCTCGAAAAGCACGTTAAGCCGGTGGTCCCGGCTGTCATTTGTGGATCTTTGACAGTCGTTACGGGTCGGCATAAGCCCGAAAGTCTGAAACCAGTCTTATCAAGGAGTATCGTATTACCCAGTTACTGGGTTGTGGAGGTCAGATAGGCAGTCGCTCCATGTAATATACTGGTCTATACTTATAACTTAGCGGCTGTTATTACTTAGCCACGTGCTCCTCATCAGTGGGACATTACAGGCTAATAAATAGATAAATAGTTGAACATCGCTCGTGGAAGCCGACCCTAAATTGGTTGGGAAAAGGCTAGGCAGATGATGAGTTGCAGATCGCTTGATACTTTGTCGTCATATAATTCAGAATGTGGAATGTATTATTTCAGCCATCGGCCTCAACTGCATCCTCTCAACAAACACCAAAGTGGTGAACTCTGGTCTTCGAGGCACCACGCAAGCCCTCAACGTGTTGGCAGCCTACAAAGCCAATAAATATGAGTTCATCTTCACCAATCTGTCTCCACACTGCGCCAGGCATTATACTTCCGTTGCTGGGGTGCATAAGTAAGTAAAATTATATGTTGACCAGTAATCTTGGAAAAGAAATAGAGAGTCTTGGAATGTCCGAAATGAGGTAGTTTCCGTGACAAAAGAAATGGTCCCTTTCTACACATCGATGTAGTAAAAGGTGACCAAGATTATCGAGAGCAGACAGCAGCAATCTTTTATCCTCTACCAAGAACAATACTAGAGGCAGGAGGCCGTCATGAGTAGATAGTATTACCAACGGGAATGTATTGTTTATGTGTTCCCGTGGAGTTTCTCGCCGGCTCATCTCTATAGGAAACGACCAATTGAAGCCGTGCACCTAGCTTTTAACGTTTCATAAGTGCCCAATGTAGGCTTGCGTGTAATGAAATATTTTGAATTTGAAAGGCCGCACATCTAAGTATTCTGTGCAATAGGCTCAGCCCTTATAACATAGGACTTAAACATAACTGTAGAAATGTGGGTGTACTAACGAAACACTTCTGCTCAACTAAACCTTCGGAGAAACAAGGTGTGATATTGTGGCCATTATTACCATTGTCAACTAAATTCCTAGACCACTTATAGCTTTAAGCCACTTATAGCACTTATAACTAGTCATGAGGAAACTTCATGATATACATTTTGCTTGTTTTCAGAGCGTATATAGCCTCCAGAATGTACAGGGACCTAAAACTGAGAGGTGCTATCATACACAATAAACAGTTGCGGATGTTGCCACTTGAGAAGGTACTTAGACAATATTCATTTTTCTTAATTTAAGTATCACACCCAATCATGCCCTGTGCATGCACATACAATTTTACAAGAATTAACGAATATTTGCCCGCCATCTGCAACGCCACTTGCGAATTACGCATCAAAGAACTGACGCCACAAAAATCCTGCGTCGCGCAAGCAAAGTTATCCGCGCGACTTTTAAGCAACGTCCTGACATCAACCATCGGGGAGTAGAGTAGCCCACCAGAAACAACACCCGTCTGGTCGGAGGATCCTCCCATTTTTATGGAGGATCAAGAACTTTAAACCCTGTTCCTCATACCTCTAAAGATATAGGTACTATTTTTACTAGAACGGGTCATAATTATCACTCACATCGTTTCTTAATCTTCCTTTCTGTAATTTTCTGTCAGGTCCTGAACTCTGATCTTTATATACTTTTTATGTAATTCGTTCTCAACCCAGCTTCATCATAAAGTAACTTATCAATACTTTCCAGATATGTCTAAACGAGCACAGTATCTGGAACCTGTCGAGTGACTCTGGCAACCTGGGCACCATGGTGGTCACAAACGTCAGGATTGTCTGGATCGCAGACATCAATGATGCCTTCAACGTGTCCATGCCGTACATTACTATTGAAAGCGTGAGTTGGTTCTATAACATAATTATGAGTTTTAAAAAGAAATTCATCATGCTATAAGACCTTGGGGCCAAGTCTACTAATTTACAAACGTCAGTGGTCTGATCAGTTTTTGACAGATATGCCATACAAAATCTGTCAAAATCTCATCATTGCGAGACCACTGACACGTTTTGTTTTGTTTGTTTCACGTTTGTAAATTATTACACTTGGCCCCCTCTACTCCGACGTGTGCAAGCATGGGTCCTTTCCATTTTTATCAAATCAAATCTACTGGTTCTTACACAAAAATAAAAATATTTTTTTCTGTGGAATAAAGTCTTTTGAGAAGACCAATAGATTTGACAATGTAAAAAAATTGGTCCTTCGTCCAATTTCGTTCCCATTTAGTAAGGGTCAGCTAGAATTTCTAACATTCGGCTTCGAGTTGATTGTTAAAATACCTCGAAGAAGACAGAACACTTATTAATAATAAGTTATATTTTACATGATTCCAGATTATAATCAAAGACTCAAAATTTGGAGAAGCCCTAGTGTTTGTAGTTCGCCGAACATCTGGAGGTTATGTGCTGGGGTTCAGAGCTGACCCTCGTGAAAGACTCCTTCCTTTACTGAAGGAACTGCAGGCCTTGCACCAAGCATACACCGAGAAACCTATATTTGGCATTGAGCTTACTTGGAATAACGAGGTATTTCTTTAGATATTGTTATTGTCCCAGAATGAATAATGCTCAGTCTAATCATCATTCATCATCATAATTCTCCTGACTTTATCCCAATTAATTTGGATTCGGCGCAACATGCTCAGTGTAATAAAGCTCCACAATCAAGCAATCGATACCTCTATGCTCCTGTCATTGCTAACTCCTTTCATTTCTAAACTCTAAAAAACATTCCAGACTTGCGTGGCAAGTCTGGAGTCTGGAATGTTTTTTAGAGTTTAGAAATGAAAGGAGTTGCGTGGCAAGTTTAAAAATGACAAGTTTTTTAAGTTCCTAATCAAAATGGAGTATTCAGACGTACTGACGTCTGAATACTCCATTTTGATTAAAGGGTATAAATTACCTTTTTCGTTCACAGAATGCACGACCCGCAGCAGACGATATTGAAGAACTGGAAGAAATTGGAGAGCCAAGAGGCGAGATGGGGCCAAACCTGTATTTAGCATCACAGCTGGCCCAAAATAAAGGAGAAGTAGAAAGTCCACCTGTTTATAGTCCATATTTAGGACTGGCCATAGAACCATTAAAGGAAGGATTCACTTTAAAAAGTCTGTTTGAAGTTCAAACTACTCCTTAGTAGAACTGATAGAAATCATTCTAAGAAAGATTCCTATTGATTAGGAGATTGGTTCGTTAATTAAAAGCTTTACTGTCTAATTGTTGTTTTGATTTTTGGATTTATTAGTGTCATCAAAGATTATGTACATAATTCGGGGCCCTAAGTAACAAGAAAAAAATTCAAACAAAACCTCAAGATGCAAATAAATTGCTCAAAAAGCTTTTATCTAAAACGTGTAAAAGAAACAACGACGACTCTTTTGACAGTTCTTGACTCATTGTCATTTTGAATTTGACGTTTTTACTTTTACAAACTTGTTGCGACTTGATTGTGGACTTTCTTTCGAAAAATATTTTTATTTTACAATTTCCTCAACATTTTAGCATTTTAATTTACAAAATAACACACATTATGCATTCGTAGTTTTATGAAATATTTAGAATTAATTGTTTTAACAGTGACAAGAATTGTTTTTCTTTTCAATTCGACTTTTATAAATAAAGATTGTTTACTTAGCACGTTCCATATGCTTTGATGATAATATTATTAAAAATGAACAAAGAAAATAATAGAGGTGCAGCAGGCTTGGTGAGTATTCCCATTTTTTAATATTTACTCCAAGGAGTCAACAAATAAAACGCGCCAAAATAAATTAAAAAATTAAGAGTAATGTAGTATTGTCAACAATGTCATATCGACACTGGAAATGTGCGAAATGTGAACAAAATGTATGTAAATATAATAATGATTATTCTTTTGGTCTACTATCCTGTATGTATGATAGTATAACAAAGCAACTGAGAGGCAAGGAGATGACCTCCTTAGGTGACTTCATTCACTACAGTCATTTAGAAGAACCATATGTCCAGCAGTGGGGCACCAACCACTTTGTTTTTCTCTTCCATATTCCTCTCTAATGAAGATTACTATTTCCAGCTAACCACAATGCCCGTGAAGTTAATAAAACATATAAACTTTCAGAACCAATCCTTACTAATATTATAAATGCGAAAGTAACTCTTTGTCTGTCTGTCTGTCGCGCTTTCACGTCAAAACTACTGAACCGATTTAAATGAAATTTGGTACACAGATAGTCTAGAGCCTGAGAATGGACATAGGCTACTTTTTATCGACATACCACGCGGGCGAAGCCGCGGGCGGAAGCTAGTAGTTTATATATGTGAATAAAGCCGAGTTTATATTACTGTGTTAACTCGTGACGCCTTCTGACGCAGTTTTTCCAATCAAAACTCGTTGTGATTTGACGTAGTCTGGAACAGATTTGTTTGATTGGTTAATTGTCACGACACAGGCATGTGTCGGTGGAACTTATGATTTTATATCAATAATATTAACATGTAACACTCACACAGGCCAAAAAATTACATACTTGTCATAAACTATTGTCATAACAAGTCAAACCCTAAAATTCCAGCGCCGCTCAGCAATAGCAGAAAGAATCCGTCTCAGAGAAGAATGGTCTGCGTTAAAGGAAGTAGATACGGCTACTACTTCGGGACAAACAGGCAGAGTACTTCAGAAGAAACCTATGAACTCTAGGAATACTCCTAGTGTTTCTAGTAAGAAGAAACAGGCCACAAAAACGGCTAGTCAAAAAAAGGTATTGTGTTTTAGTAATATAATTTCATATCAATTTTTATCAGCGAGTCGGTTTGTTGGTTGATCAAGCGAGCGGCCACAGTGCGTGTGTTGCGGGCGGCCCAAGACTAAAAATTTTTAAACCCGAACTACAAATGAAGCCCCGCCCGGTCGGTCCCCAGATGCCCTCTAAACTAGGACAAATCCGGGGAAACCCGGACAGATGGCAACCCTACATACATGTGTATTGCTTACAGATTAACTAGATCCACTTAATTATTCGTGGTTCGTTCCTCAAAAGACTATTTCAGACAAATTTGCATGGTTGTCAGCTTGACCAAGATTATGTCTGGATAAAATAGACTGTGACCTGAGTTTGTTTTGGTCTTTCATCTCAGAGGAGCCAGATTAGGAAATACTGAAATCATCTTGTTTTAAAAAATAACTTGTTTTTAATGTGTAAAAGTGTTTTTTAACCCAAATTTACTTACAGAAATAAATATAATTTCTCATTAGCTTCTCTTTACATGGAGAATTACTTAGCAAACACATTGTTTACACAGTATTAAAATTCTGGTAATTTTTTAAAATGTATTTTTGAACCCAGAAACATCAATCAACATTATACCTATTGTGGTTATGTGAGCTAAGTTTGTTTGTTAATACTTGATAAAAAAATCTTTGTCCTAAGCTGTCAAACTAAAAATGTAGTGCCATAGTACGTACTCCAAAATAGACTGGTATCATTATTATTGTTAAAATACCCACATTTTTTCGTGTAACTGTTTATTATTTGTAGCAAAATACAAAAGCTTAGAAATCAGAAAATGGTAAATATACATTTTGTAATAATTAAATAGGTAATAAAATGGTGAAAGAAGACAATATAATATGTACTTGATTTGCTAATTTAATTGGGTCCGTGACCTGTGGCCGACGCCCCCGATACGATTAATTTAATATCTTTTTTTTTGTGCTTTTACACTTAGTACAGTAAATGAGAAAAGTGTTTCACCCTATTAATAAAGTATTTTTCCTTGCTGAACAAAAGTTATGTAAGTATCAAAAAGCAGAGAGAATAGATCGCCACTTATCCTTACACACCTTTTTCCCCATTAGAAGCATATTTATTATGTACAAACATCCAAAAAATCAAAAAGATACATTTATAATAAATTACCTTATGGAAATTTTATCTTTCAACTTCAACCAACTCGTCAACTAACTGAGCCAAACCAGTCATTGGTAACAATAAAAAGTCCGTCTTTTTGTCTACAAAATTAAAAACAATAAGGAAGTATGAATAGATATTATGTCTATCTCTTTCACACCTGAGTCAAGTTATTGAATATTGCAATATGCAACTGATAAGAAAGTTTAGTGTGTCGTCTCACAATGACGAGCGAAGGTCCCTCGCAAGGGCTCGTGCGAAATAATTACGATATAGTTAAAAATAGACTTAATGGAAAAACATTGTTGCACGCTGGATTTGCGTATAATATTCATAGAAAAAATCAAAACTCTAGTGTGTGGGTGTGTGTGAATAAAAGACATGGCCAGTGTGGTGGTGCAGTTAAATTGATAAATGAAAGTGACAACGTTCAAATGATAAAAGGACATAAGCCTGAGTGTCAGCCAAATTTATTAAAAAACGACATAAAAATTCTTACGAATGACTTAAAGAGAGAAGTCACAACTAATTTTGGCTCCATTCAAAAAATGTATGAAACGAAAATTGCAAAATTACAGAGGGAAAAGTACAGTAATGAAATTCCAATCTACAACAATATTAAAAAAGCGATTTACAGAAGCCGATATACAGCCCTGAAGGTAAAAAAAATACGATTCAAGGATCCATATAAAAAATAAAATCTACCGTCAATTCAAAATTATAAATAACGGAAAGCGTTGCAACTACGCGCCTATAGAACCATAATTTGAAACCTTAAATTAATGTCTGCGTGGTCGAGTGGTTTGCGTGTTGGATTTGAGTTAAAAACACGTACAGGGCCAGTTCGAGACCAATTGGAAGAGGTTCTTTTTCCATTTTTGAATTCATTCTAATATTGATATCTATCACTTAGAATGAATTTCTTTGAGAACATAACGTTTAGAAAACAACAAAGACACTCCACAACAGAAATATCGTTTGATGGAGCGAATGCAAATAGTACAACAGTAGATGGCAGCACCAGTAGTTTACCGAATATATCAGCTGACGAGAATACTTTACTAATACAACAACTTAAATTACAAATAGAAGATCTCACCTCAAAACTAAATTCCGCACACGAAGAAATTAATAATCTTTCTTTAGAAAACGGCGACCTGAAAAATAGGTTGAGTGAAGTGACATCCAAAAACGATGTCCTTAAAAAAGCAACATTTAAACTTACAAATGAGATTACTCCCAGAAAGAATTCGCGATCGTCAACTCCACGTAGTTGCTCTCATAAGAACAAGCCTCCTAAACAACAAAGTCAACAAACAGACAACCAAACAACCGAACAAATTCGGTCTACATCGACGCTTTCAAAACAAAAAACAACTTTAATATGCGAGAGTGCAAGACCGTCTCAAAATACATCGGTCCAAAAAGAAAAACCAGAAATTAGTGATATGAAAATCCGGAAAAATCAAATTTGCATCATTAGCTCTAATAAAAATAATGATGTTTTATCAATTGCCGAGGAAACTTTTAAATTTTCGCAAGTATGTCATTATGTCACACCAAATTGTGGAACCATTCAGCTTATTCGTAATTTGGATCAAAAAGTTAAAGATTTTTCAATGGACGACTATTGTATAGTCTTAATAGGAGAAGAAGACTTCAAAAGAACTGAAAATTATGTTGAGATTGTAGTAGCACTTAGAAATGAATTGCAAAAGATACAACATACTAATGTAATATTGTGCGTACCAACTTTTAAATTAAGCAATTATTCGACAATGTTTAACTGGCGCATAGAAACTTTTAACAGCTTACTTGATTTGGATTTGCAGTGTCATAATTACGCCATGGTATTGGACTCTAATTTAGATCTATTATACGATTTTACTATGTTTTCTAAGTATGATAGAAAATTGAATAATCTAGGAATGAAAAACGTTTTTGATAATTTATTGCTACTTGTTAACAACAACAAAGCTGTCCAACCGCAAGACAATGTAATTGATCTGAATTCTAACCAGTTTTTTCTCTAATAATTTATGTATTTTTCATCAAAATATTGCTGGACTTTTAAACAAGTCAGATCTTTTGACTGTATATATTCAAGAGTTGTCAAGCGAAAAAATATTGATAGATGTTATATGTATAACTGAGCACTTCATAATGTCAGGTCAGGAAAAGTTACTTTATTTGCCGAATTATAAACTTGCAGCGAGTTATGCAAGGAGTAATATAAAACGAGGTGGTTCCTGTATCTTGGTCAAAAACGGTTACGAATTTAAAGAATTACCAGAGATTATGAATTTCTCTATAGCGGGAATAATTGAGTGTTGCGCTGTTGAACTTACGCAACAAAAGTTGATTATAATTTGTGTGTATAGACCCCCCAAGTTTACAAATATAAATAAATTTTATGAAATTTTAGATGCCATTTTTAAAAAATTATGTATTAAAAATAAAAAACTAATTATATGTGGGGATTTCAATATCGATATTTAAAAAAATAATAGACATTCATTGGAATTTGAATACTTTCTCTTAAGCTACAATTTGAAGTTACAAATTAATGAACCAACTCGACTTGCTAGCAATACCTGTCTTGATAATTTTGCTCACAATTTCAAACAATGTGGTCAATATAAAATAAAGGATTTTGTATTGTCAGATCATACTGCACAAATTATAAATGTGAAAACTAACAAAACTTGCTTAATAAAATCTTGGCACATTATGCAAAGAGATATTTCCAAGGAAAATCTTGAAACTTTTAGAAATCATCTCAAAAATTTATCATTTTGTGACGTGTACAACGTAGAAGATCCTGATGAATCGTATAATAATTTCATGGATATTTTTCACTTATTACACAATTTATGTTTTCCTTTTAAAAAAGTCACAATAAAATCTCAAAAAAAGATCACTTGGATATCACGTGGCATACGTATTTGTAGCCGGAAACAACGACATCTACTTTGGCAACAGAGATTAAAACCATCAAAAAAAAATAAGATATTATACCATAATTATTCGCGTACTTTTAAGAAAATTATAAAATTAACTCAAAAATCGCAAAATAATTACTTAATTAATCAATCTAAAAATAAACCTAAAACAGTCTGGCAAATAATAAATAAAAATAAAAGTATAAGTGAACCTATCTCGCAAATAAAACACAATAATACAGTCCTATCTGATCCTTATGTCTTAGCAGAATCTTTTAATAATTTTTTCGTTGATCAAGTTGCTACAGTATCACAAAGTGAGTTTAATAATGTTGTGAAGGAAAATCCACACTCTATTTTTATACCTCCAGTAATTCCTCAAGACATCATACGCATAATTAAATCTTTGAAAGACAAAAAAAGCTTTGGCTATGATGGTGTCTCCACAAAGGCAATTAAATATGTCGATAGTTATATAGCCGCACCTTTGGCTCATATAATTAATGCATGCATATCAGCTGGCAAATTTCCAGAACAACTTAAAATCGTTAAGGTAAAGCCTCTATATAAAAAGAACGCCAGAGATGAAATCACAAACTATAGACCAATTTCGTTAATTTCAATTTTTTCCAAAATAATAGAAAAGATAATCTATAATTCAATTTACGCCTTTTTGACAAAATTTAATATCTTATGTAACGAGCAGAAAGGTTTTAGAAAAAACACTAACATTAATATGGCTATTTTCGACTTTCTGAATATCATAATGCCAAGTATTGATAAAAAAATACCTATATGTGCATTATTCACGGATCTGTCAAAAGCTTTTGATTACGTAAATCATGACATCCTTTTGAATAAAATTCATAGATACGGTATACGAGGAAATGTGCATAATCTTATTACAACTTATCTAAAAGGACGCAAACAATTTACAGAAATTTCTAGAGTTTGCGCAAAATCAAAAAAAGAAGAAAAGTACACTTCTTCCAGCAGAAATATTAAATTTGGTGTCCCACAGGGCAGCGTTGTCGGCCCCTTATTATTTTTACTGTATGTAAATGATCTACCAAGCCAAATACCAAACCCAATGGTCCTTTTTGCTGATGACAGCACTTTAATAATTAAATGTAACGATAAAGATAGTTATGAAGCTAATATCAATAGTACGCTTAGTAAATTCGTGAATTGGCTGGATGAAAATAATTTAATTATAAATTTAGACAAAACAAAAGTAATGCATTTCTATCAAAGAATACTAGACACAAATATGAATATAAATTATAATGGACAAACAATAGAGAAGGCCAATGTTACAAAATTTTTAGGAATATCAATTGATAGCCAACTGACTTGGAAAACTCAAGCAGATGACGTATGCAAAAAATTAAGTTCAGCCGCTTACGCATTATATAGTTTATCAAAAAAAGTTAATTTACAGACAGTATTGATAGCATATCACAGTCTAGTTGTTTCTAAATTGAGGTTTGGTATAATATTCTGGGGCAACTGCAGTGAAAGAGAAAATATTTTTAAGGCGCAAAAACGCTGTATTAGATGTATTTTTGACCTTAAAGTAACCGACAGCTGTGTACCTGTATTTAAACAAAATAATCTGCTTACATTTACATGTCTATATATATTAGAAATGGCTATTTTTGTTAAAACAAATACTCACTTATTCCCTACTTTAAAAAATACTAGAAATAGGACTACAAGTTTAAGAACCCAATACGAAGACAAGTTATGCTTAGGTAAATATAAAACTGCTTTATTGAGGAAAAGTGTTATGTGTATGGCTCCTCTTATTTATAACCATATACCTAGAAATATTAAAGAGCAACCTCTAAGAATATTTAAAAAGTACTTGAAAATATTACTAGTAAAAAAATGCTATTACTCTATAACAGATTTCTTAAATGACAAGTCTTTTTAATAACTATGTACATATATTAAACAAATAAGTACCTCTAAATAAATTAAATAATAAAAATAGTAAATAACATATTGTATAAGTAAATAACTTTTTATAAAGAAACTGTAATAAGTTAATAATTAATTTACATTTAAAAGCTAATAAAAATTTTTGCATGCCATGAGGCAGAATGTATAAGGATCTCAAAATATTGTAACACCTAAATGTATTCATTACCTACATTCTATGCAAATAAATAAATCTTATCTTATCTTATCTTATCTTATCCAGCTCAAGTTACTATACCTGATTTTTTCAAAAACATCTGTTATTTGATTATAATGAGGACGGCAACAGGATCATCGTATTTTCATTAGACGTAGTTTCGGATGAAATTAAAAATGTGCACCACTTCTTCTGTGACGGTACATTTGATTGCTGCCCCTGTCCCTTCAAACAGATTTATACTATCCACGGAGATATTGGGAATAATTCAGATGAAACCAACATATTTTACGCGCTGCTGGTTAATAAAGAAAAAGAGATATATGAAATGATGTTCAAAAAAATCAAAGAAGCTTTCTCAGATTTCAAACCGTTAAAATTCACATTGGATTTTGAAATGTCAGCAATAGTCGCAATAAATAACGAATTTCCGACTGCTGAAATTCATGGGTGTTTTGTACATTTCCAAAATGCTGTATACAGGCGGGCAAAATCTCTCAAATTATTAGAATATGAGGAGACCACACGGTACGTAAAACTGTGCATCTGCCTTGCATATCTGCCAAAAGAAGAAATTGAAGACGGCTGGCTTGCCATAATGGAAAACAGGTAGTTAAGTATTTTTTACACTTTATTAAAGCTTGTCTGTCTATCTATATAAATAAAAAGAGAAGTCCTGACTGACTCATCAACGCCTAGCCCAAACCCTTGGACCTAGAAAGCTGAAATTTTGCACAGATGTTCCCTTTATAATGTAGACAAGGAATAAGGAAGGATTTTTCGAAATTCAACCCCTAAGGGAGTTAAATAGGGGATGAAAGTATGTATGAAACTTCGTCATTTTTTATATTTTCCGACATACACGCGGACGAAGCCGCTGGCAAAAGCTAGTTCCTTATATTTTTGCTTTTGCACAATCATTCGATCGATTATTTTCTTTTCAGTATTCCAGACGACCAAGTAACTAAGTTCAGTGATTATTTTGGTGAACAATGGCTTGAGCCTGCGGATATGATCGCTAAGTGGTGTATAAGGAAAAACATAGAACCACTAATTTAGTAGAGGCCTGGAATCACCGTTTAAAAAACCACCAGGGAACGAACCCGTCTTTATTGTCGTTTTTAGAAATGATTAGGATTGATATTTCTACCTACGGCACGGCACAAGCGAGGTAATATTATTTATTTTACTTATACACCGTGACATTTTAATCGTCTTACAAAGGTGGTCCACTCAATGTATCCGACATAAAATACCTCCAGACACGTTTTTTTTTTTACCATTAATTAATATAATAGGTACAAAGAAAAATAAATATTGCATTAGAATTCTGAAACATCCTGTTATTAATGTTTACGTATCAAACGGTAGAACATACCTACGCAGCGCACGGGTCGAGTAGATCATTCCAATACCGAAAGCCAATCAAGCATAGTCCACGTGGACTGTCATCCAATGAGGAGCTCTAATGCTATCCTTTGAGTAGAGCCGCGCGTGTCACGCCCCGCCCCTTTCACTCGAAAAATAAGTGAAGGTCAATCTCGCTCGCATCGTCTCAGTTGCGGCCGAATACCGGAAGTGGAAGTGCGCGCGCGCTACCGAATATCAAACGTTGTTCGCGATCGTTACAGTGCAAGAAGTGAATAGTTCCTCATAATCATTGTGAAGTAGGTATTCACAATGATTATGAGGAACTATCGATACTCGAATATCGAGTACCTACAAATGGTGCGCCTGTACGCAGTGAGTGGTGACAATTTACGGGGAGCAAGGAGATTGTACGCTGCGCCAAATAATCTGAAAATGTTACGCAACCGAGGTGTGATCAACTCGCAAGTGCCAGGACTGCAATTTCAGTAACTACATATCTTTTGTTTGTTATTTGCTAGGTTAGTAGACATGAGTCAAATTTCTATCTTCAATAGGGTCGAACGAAGACAAATTGATCAGTTATTGAAATCGGCCGTATGTTTGTAACTTTCTTTTTTATTAATCTGCACTTACTATGTACCTATACTCCATTTGAAATAAGATTAGATATTGAAACAAACCTTTATACAGTCCGTTCAACCGATTTTGACTTCTATTCCGTAGGCATAAGGATGGCATTAAAAGAAAAAAAGGTAACACACATTTTTGCAATAGGGGGAATGAAGTCTGTTAAAGATGCCGCCGCTTCAGTCCGTGCCGCCTTTGGAACGCAATGCTCGGACCGCGCTCATAACAGGGTGTTTCAAACTACGTCATGCGTCTTACTATTGAATTATTTTTTATTTTTTTTATTACTCAAATGTTCATAAATACCTATCTTTTTTTTATGAATGTGTAGTAGTCATTGGATACATGAAGTGGGCTGCGATTGAAAGACGATTAAATTGCCACGGTGTATATAAAACAATTTAAAATATTACAAAAAAAATTGTAGTTTAAAAGAAATTTATTAAGATATTTACCTAGTTTTTTCTTTCAGACTGAAAAACAACAACATTCCTGTGAGCAGAAGAAAGAACAACACAAGAAAGAATGAAAAAATGATTGCCAATTTAACTGAACAGTATGAAAACAAAAAAATTAGCACAATCATGTTTTAAGAACAAATCGACCAATATGTGGCAGTTCGTCCTAAAAAGTAATAATTTAACTTACATAATGAAAAGAGATGATTTTGCTTTATACTATTTTTAAGTTTTAATTTTTATATTTGTTTAAGTTTTTACAGTTGATTATTTCTATGCTAGCAAAATTTCATGACATTTCACATGTAAAAAATTTGTTACTCTACGAGTACGTTTGTTTTTTAAGCCTGATTATTTTGTTGTGTTATTGCTATTGAAACTGACTGATATAATTAGGTAAAATTATTCTCATTTGTTTCTCAGTTGAATATGTTTTATAATTATTGTTACAAAGATAAAAGAACATTTAATTATGTAAAAAGTTAGTTGCTCTGCAGTAATTTTTAAGACTGATTATTTAAAATTACTATCTTATTTTATTACATTTGAGACTGATTATTATAATTAAGTTAAATGATTCTCTTGATTATAGGTGATGAAAACTGTGATTTATATAAAAAAATACTAGATTTCTTATCGAGATATATAAATAAATAATGAAAAATAACTAAGACTTTAATTTTTCAAAACATACCTCTACTATAAAAGCATTTCTATGTTATAAATATAATTACGATTTAATGTTATGCATATACTTACAATCAATATAAGTACATTTAATATTTTTGTGAAACAATTTTTGTGCCTGACAGTACATTTGATCAAAAATTACTTTGAATTAAATTAATCGAATCGGGGGCGTCGGCCACAGGTGCGTCGACCACTGGGGGCCTAAGCCACGGACCCATTTAATTAGTAATTAACGGTGATGTTAATACAGGAAATTCTTAAAATATTTTCTAAGAATTTCAGACACAAATTCTTCAAAATGAAGTTTCATGCCCATTCATCTTCATAGGAACTTGTGCTTTGGAACAGGCAACAACTTTCTTGCTCATTTATTTACATTTTGAAAGTGCCTGTAAATATAGTAATTTAAATAATTCTTTTGCCATTTCCAGGAGAACCCAAAACCAATGCCAGCAGCATGCGACTCCCTCCGCGGAGTAGTTGCGATGGTAGATGTGGGGGCGGAGACCAAGGCTCTGCCCCTGAGGTGCACTCTGGCGGCGTTGGGAGCTACTGTGGTTATTGACTGGAGCCCCCTTGTCACCCATTTAGTGTGGACTGACAGTGAGTTAATCGTCTTTCTACTGTTTTGTATTTCACCTAGTTTTATTGTAAGGTTGTATTTCTTGGGTGAAGTCGTCTCGCAGTCATATTAATTAAACTATAATATACTAGCTGCGCCCCGCGATTTCACCCGCGTAAGTCTCAATCCCGTGGGAATATCGGGATAAAAATTATCATATGTGCTATTCCAGGTCATGGTCTACCCCTGTGCCAAACGGCTGAACAGATTTTGATGATATTTGATGTACTTACAGGTAGACAGACCGTGACTCGGGTTAGCACATAGGCTACACTTTCACTCACATAATATGTGAGTGTAAATCAAACATGTGTGTGAGTGTGTGTAAGTATGTGTGTGAGTATATTATACTCACACACATACTTACACAGACTCATACACATGTTCGATTTAATTTATTTAAGTTAGTTTTAACTTATGTAGTTTTAGTATAAAAATGGTACAGTTTGCCTTTTATATAACACGTTTTGCTAGGGAAGAGTGGAATCTCCTAATACAGGCACTATCTGCCTAAAAGGAGGATCCAACCAAAAAAAAATATATTTTTTACCAATAAACTATTTTTATTTATTTTATTTTATACTTTTTGTCGCGGTAGTATGCTCCCTTGGGATACTTTCCGTCCACCACGCGGGCAAAAACCACCACTAACCAATCTGTAACCTTTACCTTATTCCAGGTGGTTGTCGCGCCACCCGCGCCAAGGCCCGCGCGCTGGCCTGCAAGCTGGTGTCGCCGCTGTGGGTGGAGGCCTGCGCCGCCTCCAACACGAAGCTCAACGAGCGAACCTTCCCGGCTGCTTCGCGCCAGTCAGACCTGCCTTCACCGAGGACATTGAGGCAGTTACTTGTAAGTGGATTTTTAATCGTATTGAACTATTGGTTAGCGAACACAATGGTCTCAACAGCATTGCTATTCTGTAACCATCTCACCGTGAAAACTTAGGTGAAGTAAGCGTGGAGTGAGCTGTCATTGTCATCGATACCTACTGATGCTAAAGCAGTGACAGTTCACTCCAAGTTCAATTCGCCTAAGTTTTCACGTTGATATTTTTATAGAATAGCACAACAGAAGGCCTTTCTAGGAATTTCGTTTAAAAACATTCATGTCAGCATAATTTATTTATCTGTCCTCCCACTGGAATGCCATACAGCAACACCAATGGAGCAAAATATTACTTCATGTGGTTTTTTCCATCCATCCTGTGCATGGTGAACATCGAAAGTTCGACGATGGATCACACACGCTCTCACAGCGTTAAGACACTTCTCCATAGTCCTATAACTCAGTCCATATTGCGCACATTCTTTGCGATTTTTTTGAGTTATAAAAAATATATATTTTGTACTATAAAAAAAAAATTGCTGTTCCATACATTTTCACCGCGCAAGTTTAACCCACACACTTCCATGAAACACCAGCTTTTTTTTATACGAACGAACGACGAAACAGTGAGCCTAGACAAGTGACAATCGCTTCAAAAGCGTTTCGTATTTCTACAACGACTTGCAACAGGATTGACATAAGCTTTTCGACAACTCATGTCAGTCTCATACATTTTTGCCCTTTCCATCATCGTTATTGCTGATAGAATGTCACTTTGTGTAGGCCCTCAGGAGTGGTTAAGTAATAACAGCCGCACGGTCATCCATCAGGTTCAGCTACGCTTGCCGGGGTTGGTCCGTGGATGGGTGAACATCTTTACATATCAAGACTCTTCTGTAGTCCCAGCTGTCATTCGTGGATCTTTGACAGTCATTACGGGGTATCAGAAGCCCAAAAGTCTGACAAGTAGTCTTACCAAAGAGTGTCGTATTGCCCAGTTACTGGGTTGTGGAGGTCAGATATGCAGTCGCTCCATGTTAAATACTGGTATTCAGCTGCATCTGGTTAGACTAGAAGCCGACCAGCATAGTTGGGAAACGGCCGGGCAGATTGATTGAATGACGAATTTCTACCCTAAAAAGTCTAAAATCATGTGCTGAAATCATGGTTAGTTTGTGTGATACCTGCCACCCTGTATAATAAAGAAATCAGCGGTAGATCACTAGTAAGTATTAATTTAAATTCTATAATTACAGAAAAGAGCCGAGATGGAGAACGTGCCACTCATAGACTTACTATCAGACAGCAAGGAAGACGAAAAAGATGGCCATCCCCGTCTGAGGATATCTTCTGAGACTGATAACACCACTGACACGTCCAGGGATACTATTGGTTGGTATTAGAGACGGCTGTTCAAAAATCTTGAGGGAAAATTTATACACTAGGATTAATGCTTGCAGTTCCATTTGTCTAATTTCCTAGGATTACTGCAAGCAAACCCTGCTTTAAGCCGTTCGGCCACGGCCAGCTAAACTCAAGTTAGTTTAGTTAATTAACAGTTTTGCATACATATGCGATTGTGCGTCCACCGCAAACTATGCCAGCTAAGCTATGCATAGCATGTATGAAAAACTGGCTCAACTAACTTAGTTTAGCTGGCGGTGGATGATCGGCTTTATTGTTTCCTTCGAGCAGTGGTGACCCAGTGGTAACGGCCCCGACTTATGAGTCGTAGGTCTTCGGTTCGAACCCAGACAGGTGCTTTACCACGTGTAAATAATTTCAGCACCAATGCTCTCGAAACGGTGAAAGAAAACATCGTGAGGAAACCGGCATGTCCTAAAACCAAAAATTCAAAAACATGTGACATCTACCAACCCGCACTGGGCCCGCGTGGTGGATTACGGCCCACTCCCTCTCACAGAGAGGAGGCCTGTGTCCCAGCAGTGGGAACATTATAGGCTGATTATGCTAGGACAGTGTTTACACAATTTCATTTTTGCGTTTTTAGATAGTGAGGTAGCTACATAAATAGGGATAAAACATAGTCTCAGCTTATGACCTTATCTGCCAGATAAAATAAAAAATTACGAATTATGAAATAATCAGCCAGATAAGATATCGGAAACTTATCCAACATTTTCAGGCTAGTCACAGGTTTTAATACGATTTTTTATTAATTACATTATGCTCTAGATATAGAGTCCCGCGTGAACACAGCCCCTCGCCGCGCCCTGGCCGAGCCCGCCAGCCGCGAGCCGCCCAAGTCGCGGCGGAAACTGTTCATGCACAAGGAAGCCGAGGATATTGGCAGCTCTGATGAATCTGGTATGTAACCTTTTTTTAAAAAAAACCTTAACCTGGTAATAACGAACACGACACAAAAACAATAGGGAATATGCATGTGATTCAAATATGGGTCAAATATTTTTTTTTATAAACTATGTTACTTCAGAATTATGCCTCCATCAATATTTTTGAATAAGATTTCTTTTTGAGCGAGAAATTATTTTTTTTTTAATCCAAAAAAACTGTGGGTAATTCAAATACTTGAAAAGGCTAAGAGCGAATGTGACGTAACAATCCGATATAACAATCAAAATGTCAATGTCAAGTCAATCAACAAGTGTCAAGTCAATGTCAAACGCTCATAGAAAAAGGAGTGTTTGACGTTGACTTGACAGTTGCTTGTCTGTTTTTACGGACTGTGACGTCACCACACCAATTGCGCCAAATGGAGGGCGTTTAAATAGCCCGGATCGGTTGGACATTTTTAAACATTTTTTTAACTACTTTAAATTGCTTTTGTGCCGTCGAATTTTTTTTTTGACGATGTAGTCTATCGAATAATAATATTAAAAAAATACATGCATATTCCCTATTATCCAAATTGGTCCAGCCGTTCTCGAGTTTTAGCGAGACTAGTATTTACCGCTAAAGCGACAATATAACGTGAAAAATCAAAATCTGTGAAATTTTCAACTGTCTACCTGTTACGGTTCATGAGATACAGCCCGCTGACAAACGGACAGCTGAGGCTTAGTAATATGGTTCCGTTTGGCACCCTTCGTGTACGGAACCCTAAAAAAAATTACCTTCAATCATTACTCGATTATAACTTAGAGCGTTGATCAAATCTCAGGCCATGGCATGCTAAGACAGACCCCAGGGGTCTAATTGTGTGCTTTGTTTAAGATAGTTAATTGATTCAGGCGTGACTTTGCGGAAATCCATTATAAAATACAATAGACGCTGATATATTTAAACACTGTCCAGCGCTCGGTGTGGTAACACGTCGCATTCTGGTTTGCAATTGGTCAATCGTCATCCTGAGGATGCCTCGTTGAGAGGTGAAACACGTGTCGATTTCTTACAGGGTTTTTATGACTCTTGAAGAATAGTCAAGCGGAATAGGTTAGTAAATATATCAGCGTCTATTGTATTTTGCTTTGTTTAAGTTTAAAGGAACTTGTAATTTATAAAATTATTATTATTATTCCAGATGGCGAAACAAGTAAGAACAAGCTACATCAAAGCAAGCTAACTCAACGGGAACGAAGGGACTTGGCGCGGGCTGAACGAATGGCAAAGAAACTGTTAGCAGCATGCAACACGCAACGTAACAACAACGTTACAATACAAGCTATGGCGAGCCATTTAAAACCAAAAATTGTGTGTATTGTTCAAATTCATTTATTGGTGTTGGTTAATCAAATATATCCAATAGGTTATTTAGGATAGCTAGTCAAAGATCCGCAAACCCCATATAATAATAGGTCTTTACCTATGAAATTGCCGTTCTGCAGTACTGGCCATTTCAAATCAAAATAATTTTTTGTTTGGCTAAGAATTCTAATTTCAAATTAATTTTATTTTAAAAACATGGAATTCTTTTTTCAAAAGAAGTCATTTGTTTAATGATTAGTGTTACATTTTCATCGCATTTCAATCTTTTTCGTCATCATGGATACGTTAAAAATTCGAGTAATTATGGAATATGAGTACCGTCGTGGCAACAACGCGGCACAAGCGGCACGCAACATCAACGACGTTTACGGAGCTAACACTACAAACCAACGCACCACCTGTTATTGGTTTGCTCGCTTCCGTTCTGGAAATTTCGACCTGAAAAATGAACCTCGCGGTCGTCCGAAGACTTTGGTCGACAATGACGAATTAAAGGCGATTGTGGAAGCTGATGATACACAATCTACGGCTGAATTAGCAGCAGCTTTCTACGTTAGCGTCAAAACAATATTGGTCCATTTGCGTCAAATTGGCAAGGTAAAAAAGCTTGACAAATGGGTGCCCCACGAACTCAATGATCGCCAGCGCGAAGTACGCGTCGACAGACACACAAATGAAGGAATTTTGAACCGCATTGTTACCTGCGATGAAAAATGGATTCTGTTTGATAACCGCAAGCGCTCAGCAAGTTGGTTGGATCCTGGTTCAGTACCTAAACAATGCTCTAAACGAAAACTTACCCCTAGAAAAGTGATGGTCACTGTTTGGTGGTCTAGCGCCGGTGTGATTCATCACAGCTTCTTACCAAACGGGGTGAGCATTACTGCAGATGTGTACTGTGAAGAACTGAACACAATGATGGAAAAGCTGGCACATCTCCAACCAGCATTGGTCAATCGCTCGTCTCCGCTGCTCCTGCACGACAACGCGCGACCTCATACTGCACAGCAGACGGTCTCCAAGTTGCAAGAACTGGGGTTGGAAGCTCTCCGTCATCCGCCCTACTCACCAGACCTTGCGCCTACAGACTACTACTTTTTCCAGAATTTGGATAACTTCTTGGCGGGAAAAAAATTCAATACCCGAGAGGCAGTACAAAATGCCTTTGAAGAATTTGTTGCCTCCCGTCCAGCTGATTTCTTTAAGAAGGGCATCAATAAACTGCCACTGCGTTGGCAAAGATGCATTGATTGCATGGGTGATTACTTCGATTAATACAAATAAAAAATACATCAAAAAAATTCGTTTAAATTTTTTCATACTAAACGGCAATTTCATAGGTAAAGACCTAATATTTAGTGTTTGAAAAAATGACTTTTTTAATTTCGATGTTAGGATTTATTTGATAGTTCCAAAATACTCTTATGCATTAGTATTGCCAGTGTTTTCATTTATTGTTGTATTGTCGTCTCCACATTGTATACTGAAATGAAAAAATGTTTTATCCCATTCACATAATTTATGTCATCGCATTGAGTCAAAAAAGAAGTTCAAGTTGTCTGTCTGTGTGTTTATTCCGGCTAATCTCCGAAATGGCTGAACCGATTTCCACGGGACTTTCACTGGCAGATAGCTGATGTTATAAGGAATAACTTAGGTAACCCTTATTTTAGAAAAATAATTAGGGTTCACGCTAGCGAAGCCGCGGACAGCAGCAAGTTTACAATTACAAAATTGTTTTTCTATAAAATATTTAATTTCAGGTCCTAACCGGCATGTCGCGCCCCGAACGCCAAGCAATAACGAAATCCATCCAAAAACTGAACGGCTTCATACAAAAGGACGTCAACAAACGAACGACACACGTCCTCTTAGGCTCCTGTCGCAGCAACACAAGTTGCAGCAACCATCCCTCGAACATCACAGGCGTCGCCACCCACTGTGACCTGAGCAAGAGCAGCTGTTGGAGCGACGCGACGGACAAGAGGGCGAGGACCTGCAACGCGTTGCGCGGCGCGGCGCGAGGTTGCAGGGTGTTGCGCGCGCGCTGGGCCGTGCAGTCAGCTGCGGCGGGGAAGTGGCTGCATCATAATGGCTATGAAGTTGAGCATTTGAGGAAGATTTGTCAGGTTAGTAATATTAATATACATTTTATTAAGTAATAACAGCCGCACGGGTCGATCCATCAGATTAAGCTACGCTTGTCGGAGTTGACCCGTGGATGAGTGACCATCTTTACATACAGATACTCCTCCGTGCCTCAGAAAACACGTTAAGCCGTTGGTCCCGGCTGTCATTTGTGGATCTTGGCAGTCGTTACGGGTCGTCAGAAGCACGAAAGTCTGACAACCAGTCTTACCAAAGGGTATCGTATTACCCAGTTACTGGGCTGTGAAGGTCAGATAGGCAGTCGCTCCATGTAAAATAATGGTATTCAGCTGCATCTGGTTAGACTGCAATATAGTGGAGAAAAGGCTAGGCAGACTTTTTTATTCCGTCTTTACGCACACAACGCTTTGATAGATCTTTTGTCATCCGAAGGAGTGCAATTAACTCCCAACTTCTTTTAGAGACTTTGCCTTGGAAAGTAAATCTTACGACCTAAATATTGAAATAAAACACAATATACAAACTTTAGTTACTCTGGATCCGGCGCTCGGAGTGGCAACACGTCGTGTTCTGGTTCGCGACAGGCCAATCGTCATCCTGAGGACGCCTCATTGAGTGGTGAAACATAGGGATGCAAGAAGTGTCAAAAAGTATCGATATATATGGTATCGATATTTATAAAAAATATCAATATCGATTTCGATATATCGAAAAAAATTTTTTTTTTTTTTTACTTTATGTTTTTCAAGTTTTTTATTTATTTTTACACTAAACTAGGAAAAAAAAATGCTTTTTAAGGCTCAGAATTACAGCGGTTTTAGTCGGTGGCGACGAAGGTGTTGCAAATATATCGGTTTTGATACATTTTCGATACTTGATATTTTATATCGATACATCGATATATCGAAATAATAAATATCGCCTAAAAATATCGATATATCGAACAAAAAATATCGATATATCGATATTTTTCTGCAAGCCTAGTGAAACACGTATCGATTTCTTACAGGATTTTTATGACTCATGAGGAATAGTTAAGCGGAATAGGTTACTCAATATATCTACGTCTATTGTATGATACAAACTTAATTATCTTTACAGAAAGCGCGCGTCGAACGCACAGCCCTTGGCCGCCTACACTCCGAATACGCTTACGACGTATTTTACGGAATACGAGTACACTTGAAACAAAACGCCGACCAAAGAGAAGCCGCATTACAATTACTAACACTATGCGGCGCTGCAGTTAACAACAACAGTCTAAATAAAGCAAATATTGGTCCTTTTATTCGGCCAACACAAATCACTGGTCCTTTTAACCGGCCAACACAGAACATTGGTGCCAATAGCCAGCAAATAGTAAGTAATGATCAATATGATGTTGTTATCGGCTCGGGAGTAGGTGAGGTGAACTCTAAATGGGTGTTTGACAGTGTAGCGGCCGCCAGGATGAGGACCACGAGACGGTATCTTAATATGAATCGGTTTAGTCAAGAAAGTAGTGATGTTGTTTTTTTATGATTCTTGATCGGTGATGCTGATAAATGATGATGATGAAGGTACATTGCCACATGCGAAATACGTATCTGACGTCACGCAAAATCCTGCATCGCGCAAGCAGAGTTTTCCACGCGACTCAAACTCAAACTCAACTAGTCTAGTTGGAGGATCCTCTCTTTTCTGTGTGTGAACTTTACACCCTGTTACTCATTCATTTATGCATTCAGCATCCTCATTTGATTTAATTTAGCTGGCCATTATTTAAAACAGTAGTTTTAAACTCAATAGTGTTAATATTGGTGATATATGTGATGCTATCAATTTACTAGCTTTTAAGCGCGAGTTCAGGAATTATCCCCCATAAAAGTAGTACCGGATAAAAAGTATCGGTATGTCCGAACCCCGGTTATCCTTGTGTCAAATTTCATCCAAATCCGTTCAGCCGTTGAGGCGTGAAAAGTTAACAGACATACAGACAGTCACTTTCTCATTTATGTATAAATAAAACTAAGTACGGATTAACACATACAACGGGATATTTATTTGTTGTGATCTTTTTTTTCCGACATTTTGTCGCTGTTGCAAGCGCATTATTCATTGTATTTCCTTAGCAATACTGTTGACTCAGATTGTCACAATACACTCCCACTAACCGGGCTTTTTTTACAATTCTGAAGACATGTAATCTCCTGTCTTTTGCACAATCATCTGATGAAGAAAGATGTGAATGAATGATAGCATGACGGTTGACAGGGAGAATGGAAAACGAAAACGTGTTGCGAAGACCCCAAGTAACATGTGACAAGGGCAGGAAGATGAGATCTGGGCCGGTTTTCAAAAGTTACAAGTCTACACGTTGTTCAGCAGTTACCTAGAATGTTAATTTTCGTTAAATTCATAGCTCATCTCCATAATCATAATCAGTCATAATGTTCCCACTACTGGGACATGGGCATGAGGTCATCTCTCTCTCTATTGACCACATAAAAAAAAAAAAACAATTTGTAAACTTGTAAGACGGAATACAGAGTCCGGCCGGCTACTCTCAGGATTTGTTATAATTTTCTACAAGTTGTAACTTACAAATTATTTTTTGATAAACAAAATCATGAATAAAAGTGTCAACATTTATATAATAGGGAATATGCATGTGATTCAAATAAGGGTCAAATATTTTTTTTTATAAACTATATTACTTCAGAATTATGCCTCCATCAATATTTTTTAATAAAATTTATTTTTGAGCGAGAAATTATTTTTTTTAAAGTCCCAAAAAACTGTAGGTAATTCAAATACTTGAAAAGCTAAGAGCGGATGTGACGTAACAATCTAGGACAACAATCAAAATGTCAATGTCAAGTCAATCAACAAGTGTCAAGTCAACGTCAAACGCTCCTACAAAAAGGAGCGTTTGTCGTTGACCTGACAGTTGCTTGTCTGTTTTCACGGTTTGTGACGTCACCACACCAAGCGCGCCAAATGGAGGGCGTTTAAATAGCCCGGATCGGGTGGATATTTTTAAACATTTTTTTAAGTACTTTAAATTGCTTTTTTGCCGTCGAATTTTTTTTAACTATTATTTGACGATGTAAACTATCGAATAAAAATATTAAAAAAATACATGCATATTCCCTATTGTGAACTAAATAATGACATTTGGGTAATACAAGGCTTGTAAGTTTTGATAAACAGGGCACTGTTGGCGTCTATGATGTTCTTCATGTGAAACGCTACTGGTAGCGACATCTTGACGAAGGGTTACAACTATCCTGAAGAATAGTGTAAACTACATATTTATTTCGTAATTGTTTCACACAGTTTTGATGCATTTAAATTACCTACTCGCCTCTCGACACAAATATTGACAACATTATTTTGTTCGGTAGTTTCTGCATACCATGGTGGCATGCGTTTATGTTATTCGCATGTATTATTATGTTCGTTGGTTCTTTGAATGTGGTTTAATACGTTATATCTAAACTAGCGACCTACAACTCTTTTTTTTTTTGAGCGTGGTTATCTTCAAATGGCTTCTCCCGCTCTGGGCGGGGCGGGAGGGCGTGTCAGACTTTTACTGACTAAAACCCACCCGTGTTCCTTCAGTTGCCTGTTGCCAAGGTCCCGGTATCCCTTTCGGACTTTCCCGCAAAAGACCCACCCCTGCCTCACACGATTTTTGCGACTTAACAAACATCGCAAGTTTCTTCATTATTACTTATGTTAGTGTTTACAAGCTTTATATTAACTTGCTCTGTTCGTATGTGTTTCCGGTTACTCCTTTTGTCATCAATTTTTTATATACACATAAACCTTCCGGAAATTCTCTAAATGATAGTGAAAAACTGTTGCATAGATAGAAGAACAACCCGTTCACACAGACAGAAACTTTGATTTATAATAATACTAGCAGCTGCCCGCGACTCCGTCTGCGATCCAGGATGAAAAGTAGCCTACGTCCTTCTCCGGGTAATGGTCTACGCATGTGCCAAATTTCATCCAAATCCGTTCAGCCGTTTTAGCGTGAAAGCTTAACCGTGCGTTTGCACTGGCGAAACATTCTCGACAAAACATGTTGAAATCTCTATTTTCTGTCAATGTTCCATACAATTTTTGTCAGGAACTAGAGACCTCAACATGTTTTGTCGTGAATGTTTCGCCAGTGCAAACGCACGGTAAAAAATTAACAAACTCATTTTCGCATTTATAATTGTTTAAATTTGTTTATTGTTTATTGTTAATTAAAATGGTAACACCGATTACATTAATTAACATAGAATTTAAACAGTAGTTAACAGAAATATCATATAAAAATAAATAAATATAATATAAGGATAGATGTAAGGAGGAGCTCGTGGCTAAGTAATAACAGCCGCTCGGGTCGATCAATCAGGTTAAGCTACGCTTGCCGGGGTTGGTCCGTGGATGGGTGACCATTTTCACATATCGAGATTCCTCCGTGCCTCGGAAAGCACGTTAAGCCGTTGGTCCCGGCTGTCATTTGTGGATCTTTGACAGTCGTTACGAGTCGTCAGAAGCACGAAAGTCTGACAACCAGTCTAACCAAGGGGTATCGTATTACCCAGTTACTGGGTTGTGGAGGTCAGATAGGTAGTCGCTCCATGTAAAATACTGGTATTCAGCTGCATCCGGTTAGACTGGAAGCCGACCCCAACATAGTTGGGAAAAGGCTGGGCAGATGATAAGGATAGATGTAAGATCTATTTTAAATGCATTACAAGTCAACTAGAATCTGTATTTTTATAAAAATATGTTAGATATTTAGTATCAGTCTGGAAGTTGTACTAAAACCTATTTATTATTGGTTCTTTTTTACATTTGTTTGCTAATAAATCATGTTTTCTTAATTATTTCTTTGTTTTACTTTCATGTTTTCACAATACTGTCCTCTGCTGTTCGTAGGTCTTGCCCAAAAGATGAATGTTGCCCATGCGCAAACAAATCTACACTGTAGGCAAACTTCTATGTAGATGGTGAACTTGCCCAGTTGTTGATGATGCTGCCATTTCTTCCTAGTGCCATATGAAGTGTCATCACTCTCCGAAATAATTTTAGCTCAGGACGTTGATTTCGACTACGCCAAGTATTTGCACAGGTAAGTCGTTTCCCCCATTTTATTAGTAGCAGATCTTTCTGAAAACCTGCCTTACCAAGGGGTATCGTGTCACAGACTTGAGCCGTGTACTGACCGGCGTTACGGGGCGTAATGTACCATTCGCAGCGAGCATGTAACGTTACTTCGTGTTCTAAACTCCGTGTAACATTTTTTTATATTTTTTTATTCTTAAATTTTATTAGAGGCGTTTATCCACCGTGGCAAGTCAGCCTCATCATCCGTGTAACATGCGCTCGTTGCTCGCGTATTCGTGCTCGTTTCCACGTACTAACTGCACGAATCCTCGCTTTGTAACATGTTACATTACACCCCGTGACACCGGTCACTACACGGCTTTACCCTATTACCACAAAACCGTGTATGGCCCAGAGTAGGTACATTTTTTTATGGTGTATGGCAGTTGTTTAGTCTTAACACCTTTTAAACATGATATTTCTGTATGGAGTTTGACATAAAACTGGCATTAGACAAGCGTTGAACAAGCGTCTTAAGTTTTTTTTGGTACTTTCGATTCAAACTTAATGGCGGCTCGGAAGTTAGCTACACACTGCGCAGTATCGCAATAGTCATATAGTCATGTGCCAGCGGGGGTGAGGGGCCCCCCCACGGCGAGTCGCTGGTAGCAAATGCCAGCGGGGGTGCGGGGTGGGGGGCCCCTCACCCCCGCTGGCATTTGCTACCAGCGACTCGCCTAATGTGAACTGTTTTTGGTATCTATGGTAATACACCAGTGCGGTGCGATACCAAACTTTTCCACTCGGTTTAATATAAAACAATATTGTGCCCATCAATTACTTATTAAAAATTAATTTACTTTTGGGCTAAGTTATCCGGCCGCGGGAATCCGCTCGATGCGAGAAGCACAGAACCGGTCGAAGTGGCTGTGCTTGGGTGAGGCCTATGTCCAGCAGGGGACGTCTTTCGGCTGAAATGATGATGATGATGAAATTATCCGGCAAATTATTGTATACTTAAACAAATTCTTAGTGCAAATACGGGACAATAAGCAAAAGCTTCAAAACAAGTTATTCCATAGACAATCAAAACGTCAATAAAGTACAAATAAAATGAATGAAAACCAATTCATTCGCTTTCCTCACAAATCATGAAAGTCGAATGCGTACCAAGAAATGGCGTTAACAATGTGATCACGAACAGACTACCAACACCTTCGTGGCGCATGATGCGCAATTTAAAACACACGTGCTATTGAGGGTCTTAGATAAATACGTTTGCGACCGGAACTTCAATTGAAAGAGGTGTTTTGGGTTCATGCACCAAACATGCCTATGGCAAAAAAGAGTATGATGCGGTGACAAATGAAACTAAATATTTTACAGACCTATAATGTTGGCACTGGGATCCTGCCGTTTTGCCGAAAAGATTTTGCCCAAATTTCACTACCCAAACAAATTTTAGCAACCTTTTTTTATACCAATGCAATGTTTGGAATGATTTTAGTACTTACGCACATTTTCATTTGGTCAAATTTTTACTTGGCAGAATATTATCAAGGATAATGTCATTTAGGCATTTGGTCTTTAATCAAATGATTTATTACAGCAAACAATCTTTAGATAATAAACGTTTGATCAAATGATTTGTTAGGTTAGGTTAGGTTAAAACTGTGACCTACTACGCGCGAGCCGAGCGAGCGAAGCGAGCGGTGCCGCGGCAGCGGCCGGCGAGTGCCGGCCGCTGCCGCGGCACCGTGGCACTCGCCAGAAACGACTAGATTATAATAGAAAAAAAACAGGCTACCCGAAACTGACGACACTAAACATTTGGCAAATTTTATTTTGCGCCAACTGAGTATTTGACTACATAAAAATTGGTAAAAGGACTATTTGTTAAACAAGTTATTGTTTAAACGTTCACTTGCCAAACATTAGGTTTGCGTTACAATTATTTGTGCAGGGATTTTTTGCTAAGTTTTTTGTTTGGGAAGTGATAATTTGGCAATTTATTTTCGATGAAACAAGGGAGACCCGTTGGCACTACTTTGCCGACAAGTGCTATAGGTTTTTGAGTCAGTACAAGCAGCGTTTTTAACTATTTGTTTAAATTGTTTTACTCATTTCCCATTTGAAGTGATATGCGGTAGTGGCGCCCTCATTTCTTCCAAACTCTTTTTTGCCAAGCTGTACCTACGTAACACACTTTTGAATCACAATCCGAGAGTTTGAAAGGATATTGCTAATCTATTGCTTTATAGGTTGGAAACATTCGTCGTTTCTACAACGTAAAGAACGCGATGGACATAATAAATAATAAATAAAATAAATAATTTCTTTATTTCACCGATAGCCTTCACAAAAATAAAAATAAAATTGCCTAAAACTATAAGCAAATAAGGCAAATAAGGCTTATATCTAGGTCACAATCATTTTAACACTCTGACTCCTAAACTAGGTGTATGTGCCTGTGTCTTAGGAGTCAGTGATTCTCTCGCAACAAACAAGGCCTTATTATACAAAAACAAAAGCAAAAACAAAAACAGGACGTTTAAACATTAGCAACTGGTGTAAAAGAAAACTGGATTTGATTTATATAAAATAAAAAAATAAAATAATAATAAAAAACATAATGAGGAACGTTTAACTTAATGGTGAAGTGCAAAAAGTGGGGTTTGAGAGTGTGTTGTGAGAGAGTGTAGGATGTATGTGTGGAATAAGTGTGGTGTGTGCGTATGTAGTGAGTAGGTGTGGGATGTGTGCAGTGATGAAGAATAGGGAGTAACAAGTACATAATTATCCGGTTATGGTTGTATTTATTTAGATTTATAGTTCATTATCATTGCAAAATACCCAGCAGAAGATCCTCAGTGTTGTCATAGCTTAGTGTTTGGAGATAATCTCTAAGTAAGTTTTTGCATTGATATTTAGGGCACGAATATATTTTTATCTTTTTATTAAGAAAATTGTACATTTTAATGCTACTAACGTAGAATTGGCGCTTAGCAAAAGCAGTTCTATGCCGTTCGCGGGGGAAAACATCATGTTTGAGTCTGCCAGTCGGTTGCTTTGGAGGGCGGGCAGAGTGTTTGCGTAGGGTCGATAGGAGCACATAAAATTGCCTGACTGTGAGTACTTTGCACTCGGAATAGAGCTGTTCAGTGGGGTACCTGCGCGGAAGAGAAAGCATTACCTTAAGGACAGCTCTCTGGGCCCTCTCAAGGCGAATAAATGCATTTTGGGTGGCACCACCCCAGACGGGCAAGCAGTACGTTAGGACAGATCGGCATAGGGCAAAATATACTAGTTTTAGCGTTTCGTAATCGGCTGAGTTTCGTAGCTTCTTGAAAACATATATTAGCTTTCGTATGCGGGATGTGACTTTAACTATATGTGGGTGCCAGTTGAGATGCTGATCGATAAGTACTCCTAGATACCTTACACAAGTGGATTTGGCGAGGAGGAGGCAGCTACACTGCGTTAAGCAACCGCAAGCGTGTGCTTTTAGGGTAAGGAAGTTTGAGGGACACTGATTTGACCGAATGGCAAAGGGAACGTATTGCGTTTTATCAACATTTAAGGTGAGCAGGTTATCGGCCAAACATTTCATTACGGTGGACAGCGCAGCCTCGGCGTTTTGGTATGTCTGGGGCCAGTCATAACCATCTACAACAAGGGCAGTGTCATCGGCGTACGTATATATCCTACAGTTGTCGAGAGGCAGTTTGCAGAGTTCATTTATATAAATGAGAAAGAGTGTAGGCCCCAGAATGCTGCCTTGCGGAACGCCGTATGTGATTTGGAGCTCATCACTTTCGTGTGGGCCGATTTTCACTATTTGAGTACGATCTCTGAGATAGTCTGCGAAGATATTCAATGGGTTTCCTCGTATTCCAATGCTTTCCATTTTACTCAATAGGGCAGGGGCAGAAACGGTGTCAAATGCCTTTGACAGATCAAGAAAAATTCCAAGGCACTTGTGTTTTCTATCTAGCGTCCTGGCCACGTGATTGGACAAATCCATGACTGCGTCTTCGGTACTAACTCCATTTCTGAAACCGTATTGGTTATTCGCTAAGATGTTGTTTGCATCGAGAAAACTGATAAGATTCTTATTCAGTATTCGTTCTAGGATCTTTGACATTGCTGTTAAAATAGAGATTGGACGATAATTATTGACATCATTTTTGCGCCCAGACTTGTGGATGGGGTGAACTACTGCTTTTTTAAACACCGTTGGAAAGACACCTGCACTTATAGACAAATTACAGATATGTGTAATAACTGGCACCAATACGCACCTCGAGGCCTTTATTACTTTAGACGGTATACAGTCTGAACCAGTACCACAATCAGTCCGGAGACCCAAGATAATGGAGTCAACATCGTGTTCGTTTACTTCAAAGAGGGCCATTGAGCGACACGAGTTAGAATTCGACCCACGGCTGGGCACCATGGAGGGTGATTCAAATTTCGCCGCCAAGCTACTGCCCACATTAGCAAAAAAGTTATTGACGTGATTAAGCGAGGATTTAGGGTTATCAAATAAATGTAGCAGGTCAAAAGAGGGAGACGATTGAGTTTGAAGATCTGACAGTTTTTTAATTACATTCCAGGTAGCCTTGACATTATTTTTTGCATTGCGAAACTGTTCCTTTTCATACGAGCGTTTAAGTCTTCTCAGCAGGGAATTACAAAAATTGCGATAGCGAGTGTAGGTGATTTTTAATATAAGGTTATCATCCGACTTTTTGAGTTTGACATGCATGCGGTCACGGTGTCGTATACAGCGGAGTAGACCCGGCGTAATCCAAGGCTTCAAATTACGTTCTCTTCTTGGAACAATATGTTCCCGAGTGTGGTTAGTGACAATAGAGGAAAGATGAAATATTAGCGCATCCGCAGCCTCGTTAGGATCCGAGATTGACAACACTGGAGACCAGTCATGGGTTTTGATGTTCTCTATAGTGGATTCATAGTCTATTTTTGTTCTAGTATGATTCACATCCGAGTTGGCACTCCTGGTTTGTAGAAATAATAGCAGCGGTTCGTGATCCGTTATGGATGATTCAATAACGAAAGTCATAGCGGATTTATTTGTTTTGAGTAAGATGTGGTCTAAACAGTTTGTGAGCCGTGTCGGAAACAGATGTGCTGGGAGAAGTCCGTTAGAGGCTGCACAGGTTAAATACTCATCTGAGTGACTATCAATGTTATCAATCTTAATATCAATGTTCATGTCACCGATCAGGACCACGGAAGGAGTTGTTAATTTGAGAACGTTATCGAGACTGTCAATGAAGTTGTTGATGTTTTTAAAGGACGGGGGGCGATAAATAGCCACTATTGTAACATCCTGTATGCGACAAATGAGACAGTTCGCGTCAGCAAATTGTGGTTCTCTAACATCAGCTTTCAGGGAAGATTTGACGTATATAACACAACCGTCGTTTTGGTTGTATGTGTTCTTAGTGTAGTATGACGTAAATCCATCCAAGGTCGGCAAGTGAGAAAGTTTGCTTAACCAGCACTCGGTGAGAACGAGCACGTCGCTCTGGAAACCCAGTAATCTCATAAGCACTGAAACTTCATCGAAATTTTTAGAAATGCTTCTTATGTTAAGATGTAATATTTTTAAACCTTTTGTTGGGTCTTTTATGAACTGCATGCAACTCTCAGCTTGACACTTGAGCGATTTAGAAACATGGAGCGCGTCTATTTCACTATTTATAATATCTACATTAGCCATTTGTTTCTAGAATGTGCAAGAAAGTCGAACGAAACAGTAGCAGATTTGAGGACACGGTATCTGTGAACTAATTGTTTGGTACATAGCAGTTAAACAGGTACATATTTGCAGCAGGCGTGGTAGATTTATGGACAAGATATTAATGAACCATAATGTTACAAATACTGATATTTTATGGTAGGTAGCAGTTCGACCGGTATTTAATGTATTAGTGTGTATGGTGATGGGATTAGGTATTCTGTAGTTTAGTACGTAGACTTGTATAGTTACTGTGCGTTGTATTGTTGTGTATGTGGTGTACAGGATAATTGTAGGTAAGAGTGTATTGTTCGGTGCAAAAGTTAATTTTAAAACTCCAATCAAAAATAAGCAAAGTATGAAAAACAGAACAAAATAAAAATAAAAAGAAATAGCAACATTCTGAGATAGTCAGTTGATGTGATTTGGGTTCTCCGGGTAAGCGAGGCATTTTTCAGAGGTTACTAGAATCTGTTTGTCTCCCTCTATCTTTCGCAGAAATATATTGCCATTGGAGATCCAGCAGAACTTATAGGAATTTTTGTTGGCGAACTCTCTGGCTTGGTAAAAAAGCTTTTTGGTGCTTGCAGGTAGGTGTTCAGAGATGTACACGGGTTGGCGGTCACCAGGTAAACCCATGACTGCGGTGTTTAGTTTGTCGTCTTTACCTCTTCCTTTGTTATACAAACGCACGGCTGACAGTAGTGTCTGCTTAGTTCGCACTGTCGAGAATTCTGCAATTATTGGGCGCGGGGAGGTTGAGGTTGAGGTGGTTGGTTTCCCTGGAAGACGATAGATATCGCGTAGCTCTGTTTCATCAATGTGTACACCAATTGCTGTGCCAACGCCACATACCGTCTTGATGAGACTAGAGCTAGACTCGGAACTTACTTGCGGGATGTTACGAAGTTCTATGGCAGAAGATCTCGCTTTATGCTGAAGATCTACTATTTTCCGTTCAAGAGACTCGGACGTGGGTGAACTGTCAAAATGAAACCCATTGCGATCAATTGTCAATATACTTGTGTTCAAAATAAACTACTTAGGGTGAATTTCACCAAACTTTTATACCGAGTATAAGTCTTATCTCTTAAATTTTGAATTTTTGACAGATTTTCCATACAAAAACTGTCAGACGCCATTTTGATTCCACGGATAAAAGATATCTGACTTTGGTAAAATCAGCCCTTACTGATAAAATTTTATGCTTTTGGTATTAGACAAAGTTAATGCTATCTTCCAAAACTACAAGGTCCCTAACCTTTTAGGGTTCCGTACCCAAAGTGTAAAACGGGACCTATTAAGGCTCCGCTGTCCGTCCGTCCGTCACCAGGCTGTATCTCATGAACCGAGATAGTTAGACAGTTGTAATTTTCACAGTTGATGTATTTCTGTTGCCGCTATAACAACAAATATATATAAAATAAATACAATTTTTATTGAATAAAACGGTTATAAAAAGTGTACATTTTAAATAAGAAACAATAAAATAAATATTTAAGGGGGCTCCCATACAACAAACGTGATTTTTTTGCCGCTTTTATACGGACGGTTTTTGTACGGAACCCTTCGTGCGCGAGTCCGACTCGCACTTGGCCGGTTTTATTTTGGTGCATAATTCGACAAACAGCTTTTCTGCATCACGGGCGTAGTGATATTAAAAGAAACTTTCGCGTATCCCGCGTATTTTAAAAGGCTGGGAACCATTGACCTAAAGCAACGTAGGTAGGTAGGAAGTCAGATAGGTACACACGGCTACACATCAAGCTATACATTTCCAATATAAGCTGACCTCGCATTGTACAGAAATCCTATATTACGCTATGCAGCATTACTATATTCCATAAAATTCCATTGTGTCGACAACAGAGATAAGCAATAATATAATGCTGATTATGTCAAACCTGGGTTACGACTATAGCAAAAATATTAGCCAGTCAGCGAAGGTGCTAGCATAGGTCCACACGGCTATACATCAAGCTATACATTTCCAGTTTAAGCTCAGGGCCTAGACAAGTGACAATCGCTTCGAAAGAGTTTCTTATTTCTACAGCAACTTTCAACAGGATTGACATAAGTTTTTCGATAGCTTATGTCAGTCTTATACATTTTTGTCTTTTCCATCATCATAATCGCTGATAGAATGTCACTTTGTCTAGAGCCTCAGGCCATAAGTACTTCGCCTAACAAACAGTTTCACAAAGACCTACTAATACACAATAGAGACTTGTAAATAATGAATCACTTCGACAGCCACTGATGCATCACTAACAGCTTTGTTGATACACGATTCATTGATAAGGCGACCATTGAGCAACCGTCTCATTCTTTAGGGTTGACCTTATTCATGTATTGTTTGCATAACATCATCCGTGCTACCCAAAAAGGCTGGGCAGAGGGCAGAGGTGTAGGTACTATACATGCACCCACATTTCGACAGTTATGTGTAAGTCCCATGTACACACTTCTACACATCAAGCTATACATTTCCAGTTTATGTTAATCTTGCATTATAGAGGATTTCCGTACACACGGCTACACATCCAGCTATACATTTCCAGTATAAGCTGACCTCGCATTGTACGGAAATCTTGTATAATGCGAGATCAGCTTAAACTGGAAATGTATAGCTTGATGTGTAGCCGTGTTTACAATGCAAGCTCAGCTTATACTGGAAATGTATAGCTTGAAGTGTAGCCGTGGGTACAATGCGAGTTCAGCTTATACTGGAATTATATATCTTGATGTGTACTAATGTGTAGCCGTGTGTACAGAATGCAACATAACAAAAAAAAAACATAGTGCAACGTAATGCGTTGCACTATGTATAAAATAAATAGGTATTCGTGTTAGATAGTGTACCTAAGTACTAAAGTGATACCTTTATCAGTTGTTACACAATTCATTCTTCGACAGAACATGGATCTTTATGCGCGCAAAATTTGGAAGTAACGCCGCCATCTTGTTTTTTCAATACAATTTCGCAAATGTTTACCAAACAGCGCTACCCTGTCAAAGTCATTGAATTGCCAAAAGATCCTTGTTACACTTTACTCGGTAAGCTAGAGTGTGTTTCATCAAATACTTCGTTTGCGGTAATGTTGGCTCCACTATTGATACCCCACACCATGGGATTGACAAGAAAAAAAGAACCATCCCCGCTTTACGTGTAGGGGAGGAACCCAAAAAAAAAAAAAAAACTTTTTTATTGTGCCACTTTGTCGGCTTAATTTATAAGTAGGTATACTCATACCCAATTACAGCTTTCTAGCACTAACAGACTCTGAGCTAAGCCGCGGACAGACAGTCAGACGGAAATGGCGAAACTATAAGGGTTCCTTGTTGAGTACGGAACCCTAATAACGGACCTATTATTATGTAGCGGCGTAGCGTATTCGACCTACAACAGTGGAGCCAACATTACGGCATAGGAACTATTTGATGAAAAGCACTCTACTCTTCGACAGTAAAACAAAATGTGAGAGAAAACCTAACTTTACACCGCCCGGGAATTGAACCCAGATCCACAAGCCGCTTAACCACTAAACTAAAGGCACTATTTAAAACAAGGAAGGAAAAATAAAACGGTATAAATTCATTGAACGATTTAATTTACAAAATATATTAATATTAATAATTAATACGTTACGCAATACAAAACATTATCATAAACATTTGTAGACCTCTAAATATAGAACAATAGAACTGTTCATGGTGTTCCAATGAATTTCATATGTGGTGATAGTGCCTACAAAGTAACTACAATGACATTCTCTAAGCTTTTCGGCTTAATATTTAATATTACATTGTTTAATAGAAAATAAAGGATTGTTACCCATCAAAAAGTTAAAATTAAATAGCATTAGCAATAGGCTTCATGCTCAAATGTCTAGTAAGTTCGACATTAAGAAAATATCATTATTTTCGTAAACTGCACGTCACCATTTTACAAAAATCGAGAAAATCTGTTTTTTTATACATACGCCTTTCTTCTGGCTAATTCTGCTTAATTCTTCGGGGAATACAGTGTTGTTATGTTATATTTTACAAACAATATAATCTTGAGATAAAAAAAAAATGCGATTTTAATTCTGTTCCGTAGCTCAATAATTAAGATTTAAAAAGCTGAATTGTTACTATGACTTTAGTCGCCCTACAAAATGGTTGAGCTGGATGGTGCTGATCCACGTGTCATGTTCGTGAACGGGCGCCGTCAGTTGAGACTGGTCATCTCTTATCTGCCAGGGCTTATTTTTAATCTTATATTTTGAATTGTTTTTGATTATTTTTCGTTTGACATTGTTCTCACATATAGAAGCACCAAGAATACTGTACCCAGGATTTCGTAATATCTAAATCCATTTTTAAAAGTGTCCTTGCATTTAATTGCCCGTTCTTCTCCGTAGAAATCTACGATTTGGAATGGGCAACTAGCTTCAACTTTTTACCCGACTACGGCGAAGAAAAAAGGAGGGTTATGATTTTGACCGATATGTATGTATGTATGTATGTATGTTCATCTGTTCCCTCCTATCTTCCAAACCACTTATCACAATTTGACAAATGAGGTATCGTTAGAAGAGTCGTGATTGTCCGCTAGGCTATGTGAAGTCACATTAAATTAAAAATGGCGCCCTCTAAAGGACATAAAGTGAGGAACTTAAAAAAAAAAATGGTTTAATCGTACCATGTTGGGTATCAAATGAAAGGGCTTAATGAGCTCATTTCAAAAATATATATATTATAACACCAAAAGAATTTAAAAAAAAATCAAGTAACAAAAACTAAAACCCAACTACGACTTAAAAGGTTTAAACAAGACACCACAGACAGACAAATTAAAAATCCGGAGTCACACGTAATCTGTTCGATTTATACCCTAACACGTGTGACTCCGGATTTTTTGTTATTTTTGTTACTTGATTTTTTTTGACTAACTGACCGACTCTTTGACAATTCAAAAGTGCCTGTAAATGGTTTAATTGAAATAAATGCTTTGAGTTTGAGTTCGCCGACTGTACCAAAAACCATTACCTACCCTCCTTCTGGGGTAGTCGGGTAAAAACTGGGTACCTAACATAGTAATGTGCGAGCAGCGAGTTACATTGCAAATAAGGTAGGTACACACGGCTACACATCAAGCAATACTGTACATTTCCAAATTATGCTGATCTCGCATTGTATAGGATTTCCGTACAATGAGAGGTTAGCGTATACTGCAAATGTATAGCTTGATGTGTAGCCGTGTGTACAAATGTAACAAGACATTTAATTAACAAGTAGGTAAGTACTTACATCTGCAACCCATTACAATCTAGTTATCCTTGTGACAATTTATAAAAATACTACTTACATTCACATACTATGCCTATAGCTTGCTAGATGATTCACAACGAACAAGACAAAAACATTCTTGAGTTAACTTATGTAATTGAGCGCTGAGCTTTGTAACTACTGCAAGCCTGGCAATAGATAAAATACTAGCTGCATCTTTATTACGGGGGATGCGCTAAGGCAGCCCTTAAAATTCAAATTTTCTTACGTTTATTGCAATTTGCAGGTTGTATGTTGATAAAAATATGATTTGCGATCGTAACAAATATACAGGGTGATTGGAAGCTAGGTGCAAAGTCTAAGGGGGTGAGAGTTGACACCATTTTGAGTCATACTTGTCTTGACGAAGTACGTTTTACTTTTTTTCAATATTTAACCCAGTTTCGGCCTAGTAATGGCTAAGAGTGCCCCAGTTAAAGTTGAAAAAAAATACTAGACACTTGAAGACGTAGAATACTTATAAAATTTGTGTACAATATTTGCGTGGTTTATGTCATTTTTTTAATTTTATAAAATAGCATCAATCGTTCAAACCTTTTTAAAAATATGCTCAAAATGCCCCTTAAGACTTTGCACCCAGCTTCCAATCACCCTGTATAAGTATTTGTATTATTATATTAAAATCATTAAAATGATCAATACACTTAACTCTCTAAGTTCAAATTACCCTACCTATTGAATGACTATTTCATAAAATAATAAGTTACGGGTAGTCGGAAGCCCAAAAGTCTCGACTCGACAATCTGTCTTACCAAGGGGTATCGTGTTACCCAATTCCTGAGTTATGGAGGTCGGATAAGCAGTCGCCTATGTGAAAGAAATACTGGGTATTCAGCTGCATCCGGTTAGACTGGAAGCCGAACCACATATCTGGGAAAAAGCTAGGCAGATTTGATTTGTTTTGTGAAATTGTATTGACCAATCAGAACCGGAACTAAAGCCACCATCTTGTTTTTTCAATACAATTTCTTTCACAAATGTTTCCCAACAACGCCCGCTTGTCAATGACGTTGAGGCGCCAAGAGACCGCAACCCGTGTAGCACTAGTAGTCGAACAAAAGCAATTTATTTTGTTGTATTGTAATTGTAACCGGTTTCATTTAATTCAGAATGAGTTATACAATTAGGGAAGGGTTATTAGTAACCGATATTTTACTAAGGACTAGATATTGACAGATATGTTTACGGCATTAAGATATTGTCCGTAGTCGCCACGGCACGCGGGTTGGTGACCGCAGAGCATTGCTCTCGCCGCTGACGCTGAGGCCACAGTTTTACAAAACTGTGCTGAGGCTGAAATATCCAACTCTGACCTACCTAGGGGCCAAATCTACTAATTTACAAACGTGTCATTGGTCTCACAATGATCAGTATTTGACGGATATGCCATACAAAATCTGTCAAAATCTCACCATTGCGAGACCACTGACACGTTTGTTAATTAGTAGACTTGGCCCCCTGGGTGTTAGGATTTAGGAGGCGTTCGGTTGTCCATTCCATAGTCCATATTGACCATGCTAGAGTCGGCTAACTTGGTTGATTTCCACTTACAAAGAGGACTGAAAATAATTAAAAGATATTGAGTTTTTTATTTTCGAGATTTCCGTGTGAATGGCCACCTCCTTGCTTGCTCCTTGCCGTAGAGGTCTACTAAAGGATTGATTTAAGTATGAAATTACCGCACTCATTCGAAATTTAATCTTAGAACTGGGGGCTTAAAACAGTCACTTTGGCAGAATCATAATAGGAAAATATTATGAATCATCGTAAAATGTCACAAACTGACAATTTATAATATGATCTGCGTGCGATTCCTATTACGAAATAATTTATTTGTTTGACAGTTTTCGTAAAGTGCTAATGACAGCTGGAAATTCAGAAAATGAAATGTTTTTAGAGGAATTGCTAATATGGCCGTTTTAAGCCCACTGGTCCGATTTTAACCGTTACTCATAAAAAAGGTGTGAGTATTATTCGGCAAACTTCTATAACAATGTTTTAGAGATAACGTGCCACTCTCATTTCCGGACCAAACAGCGAATGCGGCTGAACAAATAATAATTTGTCGCTAAAGAATAAGTTACATACTTAATACACAAAAGATTCGTTTGTCACATCAGTTCTTTACAAAGACGTCAAACTCAAAACCAGAATCCCTTAGCAACGCAAGATGAGGCCCCGAATCTTACAAAAGGCACCCTTAGCTGCTGTTGCCTTTGTGTTGCCTTTTTTTTCAACGGCCATCTGCGCCTGCGGCTGTCCGGTGAAACAGAAAAGGCCATTTGGAGACAGCTGCCATATCCCGCGCAAAAAAAACTGAAATTAAAAATATTCACAGCCAGGTATTGTGCAAAATTTCAAAAGTAGACCATAGAAACAGGTTACATTCATACATAAAATGTGCTAATTAAAATTCTGGCGCTCAATTTGCAAAGCTGCGGTGCGTATGCGTGTTTTCCTGTAGGGTTTTAGTACAAAGAGCTAGCTTTGACAAATGAGCTGACCACCTTTAGTGTCAGCAGGAAACTTTCAACATCTGCCAATACTAGACTGGATTTTATAAAACTGAATTATGTAGGTACATACGGCTACACATCAAGCTATAGCTGGCCTCGCATTGTACGGAAGTCCTATACAATGCGAGATCAGCATAAACTGAAAATGTAATAGCTTGATACTTATGTAGCCGTGTGTACATCCGTACATTACATTACATTCACAGTTCACACACATATTATATAAAATGTCATTATTTAGATAAATAGTAGGTACAAAACATAATTATCTACACGCAGAAATTAAGAGCAAATTAAAGTTTAAGGTTCGTAAAGAAATTTATAATTTACTAGCTTCCGCACGCGGCTTTGCCCGTGTGGTATGTCGATAAAAAGTACCCCATGTCCTTCCCCGGGATGGCATCTACCTTGCCAAATTTTATCGAAATCCGTTCAGTGGTTTAGGCGTGAAAGGTAACATTATACAAACAGAGCGACTTTCGAATTTATAATATTTTTAGTAAGTAGTCATTTAAAGACAAGGCAAAAATTTTACTAAACTAATATATTTAGATGAGTATTCGTGCCAAGTTTCAATTCTATTAACTCATGGAATAAGATTTTTCATACAAACGAAATCTGGGGGGATTTCGTTTGTATGAAAAATCTTATTCCATGATCATGAATCTTGTTTCACCCTATTAGGGGTGGAATTTCGAAAATCCGTTCAGTGGTTTAGGTCAAGGAAAGGTAACATACAAACAGAGTTACTTTCGAATTTATAATATTTTAGTAAGTATGGATTCATTTAAAGACAAGGCAAAAATTATACTTAGGAGAATGATGAAGGCCAAAAAAAAAGTAGGATTTGTTTATTGACGAAAAAGTTAATCAATGAAGAAATAATAGCAAAAACAGGAAGTGTTTAGTTATTGACCCTAACTGTACTTTAGGCCAAAGCACAGATGTAAGTACACAACGCACGAACCAACAAAAAAAAGTTAGTACCTACCTATCAAATTATTATTATTACATAAATAAACACGTGTGTGGTTACACATGTAGTACGTAAGTTCGTTAGGGTAGGGGACTGCAACCTTGACATAAAACCACCAGACCGTTGTATGCTACACTTTAATTTAATAACAAACGCGCATGAATTATCATAAATGTATCCATCTTGGCTGTATAACGGATTATCTTGTACTTGAAACAGATTATACAAAAAAAAGTAAACAAAACAATTAAGAATAGGGATGTGCTTTTGGAGGAACTATGTTTAGTCGATATTTCGGAACAGTTGTTTTTAATAGAACGTGTTTTTATTAAGTAACGAATTTTGTAAACTTTTTAATCTAAAAGTTCCGTGTAAGATTAGCCGTCAAAAGCTTATAGTTTAAATATTAACGCTACATGATTTAGCTATTTTGTCATGAAAAGACTTAGGTACCTAGTTTAGTTTTGTTTTGCTCTCGTTGATTTTTATCTATCATCTACTAAATTCTAAAACAGATCATGAATGGGTATTAAAGCTTTCGCAAATTTCGCGGAATTTTGCGACAATTAGACTTTCGTGAACACCGGAAAACTCGTTGATAATTAAATTATACACACAACGATCCTGTAAAAGTTCTGATAGTGAGCTTTCTGAGAAGCATGACAATGATAGAGAAATATTGCTGCAACCATTTTCTGCATGGCTATCAGAAACTTAATGTCTGTTGATCAAAATTATGGTCAATGGCCACAAATCCTTCTGTATGTAATTTAGCATCCTACTAGCTGCAGTCACTTGCATCATTTAGAATAGCAATAACAGCTTCCTAGTAAATACCTAATTATGTTGGAAATCGAAATATACGCGGTAGTTTACCGAGAACTTGTCTATCTCACGGCACCCAGCCATTTTATCACAGTTTAAGTATCTTTAAAAAGAAAAATACACAATTTCTCTCAAACAAGAAAAAATAAAAATTGAGGATATACTAGGTTTTACAAATATCATAAATTTTACGGAGAAATTCTTAAGTAAAAGTTGTCATAAATCATGGATACTTAAACAAGCAATTTCACAGACGTAGACATGCTTTTAAAAGACTTAATTAAACATGTTTAACTTCATTTTAACAACATTAGGAACAAAACATACTTAATAAGTTGAGAGCTTAGTTGAAAGTATTTAAGTATTTTTAATAAATATATAACGTAATGGTTAAAAATGTTTTAGACTCATTCTTCAACATGATCAAGCATTCTAAAGTGCATGGAGAATGCTTGGTCATATTGCAGAATAAGTAACACGAATATCTTTGGAACTATTTCTTAAAGTAGGAAAAGTTTCTGCTCATCTTGATAGAATGAGGTTCATAAGGACTATTTGTTGTTGAACCGCTGGAATTGAACACTTAGTTTACTTACTTCTACATTTCTTTCCCAAAAGGCTTAATAAGTCATGGAGGAAGTGTCCCACCAATTTAATAAAAACATTGTACTATTGTTGATGAAATAAGTTAGAAACTACAATAAATCTGACACTTGTACAACATTTTTAAAGTTAAATACAACACGAGAACAGCTTTGATATCAAAGAACACGGAAATAGGAACACAGAACGTTTCCCTAGGCACGGTCATTTTACAAGCACCGTTAAAAGATGCGGAATACAGATAAAGCTTGCGACTAGTAATGGAGTTAGGAGTCAGTGTGGCATTGGCAAATCATTAACATATTATGCAGTAGTTTAGTAATTGGCTTACAGGTTTAGAGTTAACGTAACTGTAAAGCAATCTAGGAAGTTTTAAGCTCCTGTTTACGGTGGAAGATATTTCTACATTTATAACGTACGTTAACACACAAAAAAAGGTACAAGTTCATATAAAGAGGACCGAAAATGTGTCCAAAGGGACCGAAAAATGTTTGCCGATCTTTTGTGCTTGAATAATTTTAGTAACTTAATGTGCTGTCATGGGCCCGTAAATATGAAGTTTAAGTTTTAATCATGCCAATGTTGTAATATCTGGTATTTTAGTCGTTAAGGCCATACTTTTAGGTTTAGGGGAGATGTAAGAAACGCAAGTTTACATTTTTTTTGCAATTCGGAAAACCGTATTAGATAAGATTCCTAATACCTACGGGCTTTATACAATTAGTTTTAACTTTAAGGAATTGTTTGAAATTGAATTTATGTTGCCGACACAATTTGCGTCCCTTCAGAAATCTTTAATTGAAACTCCGCCAAAACATTATAACAATTTGAAGAGTGTAGAAAAATGGCCACTAACATGACGTTAAGCTCACGAAAGTAAACTTTTTGTTAATAAACCCGACCAAGGTATGTAGGTACCGCAATTTGTGAATGCCCCATGACAGCTGTTGCAATTTAAATCATAACGGTTGCACGGTTTCTTAACTTGCTTAGTGAATCATCTTTCCGCTTGATTCACGGCGTCGAGTTCATACGATAATACTATACCAAGTAGAGAGTATCTAGGTATGTAGCGATAAGCATAAGGCGCTTACTTTGCATAAAACTGCCGACCAGTGTGACATCTGTTGACTTATTAACACGTTCATCTCGGCCAAATGAGCTCCATAAAAAACTAACCATTTATTTGACAGATGCTCGAAATTATCAAAAAGCAATAAAAATTACCGACAAAGCGATGAACTTGAAAAGTTATAGGTGTTTCACAATCATTGAAAATGTATTATTTAAAAATAGAAGGTTAAAGATACAAGCGATTTGTACCACTTTATACGAGCCTACTTTTACACACATGAGCCGAAAACGTGTAGGCACCTACCGCCATCAGACATAACTGTCGACGCAAAGCCATAATTTACCGTAGGCTCTACACGATTTTGACAGATAACCACATATCGTAAGGTTATTTGACCTGTGACCGATTTTGAAACTATGTTTTTTATCGTACCGGAACGAATGTAACTAAAGTGTTGCACATCACTATTCAACGAATAAAAGGAATGCTTTTCCAATGTTTCGGGGAAAAATTTCGTTCAAATATCGAATGAACATTTTGTTTATGTCAACCGTAAAGATAATGGAAAAGAAATGGCAATTGGCAACATTGCCGGTAAAAGTTCCTGATTGCAAAATTGAGACCAGCCGGCAGCCGGGGTCAAAATCAAAGCTAGCGGTCAAGTTCATTGTCAAATTAAGCGCTGTCAACGCAAAGCATTCCGTCAATCAAATAACAAAGATACATTGACACTGAAAAAGCCGGCGAATGGTAAACAGTTAGGCCAATTATGCATGTGCCTGCCAATTAAAATAGTTAGGTGCTAATCAATGACAGACAGAATGACTATGCAAATAATAATGAATAAAACATGAATGAAGAAATCAGCTGTTCCTAAATTGACCGTCGTAGCCTAGTTTGTGACAATCTCCGTAAAATGTCCTTCGATTTGGCGGTCTGCTACAAAATACATAAGCATACTCAACATAGCACATTACGATTTACGAGGAAACCGGTCTGCCTGCATCGACCGGTGTCTACACTATATCAATTCAGTCACCTCGGAACGAATAACTTTCTTACAATATGAATCACTTACCGCAAGCTCAGAAACTTTCTACCTTCCGAAATATGTAGGTACCTCTTAAGACGTACTCATAGAATACGGAAGTACAGACAAATAACAGTTATTAATCAGTTTTCTTACAAAAAAACCAGACGATCCATTATGAAATACTTCGTCGCGAATACAATACGACCTTAGAGCTGACCTAGTGTTCACAAAAGTTATAGTCATTAAGTTACAGATGCAATTTTTCCATGTGTGGGTACTTGCATCTCCTGCTATACCTGATTGAGTATCCACCACGTGTCGAACGGGTCCCAAGTTCCAGTCCACGGCGCGGTGACCACAGGCAGGCCGGGATTGGTGCAATTTGATACAAGTCACAACGTTTACACCGAATCGCGTCCTAAGCGTGGCCACCGCAGTGAACGACCGACCGGCCGGCTAACGGGACTGCGCGCCGCGGATGCTGAGTGCCTGAATAGCGGTCTTCGACGGACGGGCCCGCTTGGATAGGCCGGGACTGGTGCAATATCGCACACAAACCGAATATAGCGCCAGTCACCGCCCAGCCACACGGGCCTCCCGGACAAAGGATGCCGCGGCCGCTCCTGCGCCGCGCCCGGCCCGCGTCCTTCGACGGTTCGTCGCCTCCGTGCGGACGCGCTCCTCCAAATACGTGAATGAATACTTCATTTATAACTTGAAAGTTTGAAGTCACGCACTCGAGTCAAACGGAATGTTACGCGCGTATTTCACAAGAGAAGTGTCGCGGACGTATATTCGCCGCGGCGGTCGGCGACGGAATGGCGCGCGGTGCGGGGAGCGACGCGCGCGCAGCTGTCGCGCCGTCTTCCCCCCCGCGCGCCGCCGCACCCTGCACCGCCGGCCCTTTATCGTTCTGGGAAGTGGTTCCTGAACTTCCCGACAATGTTGTCAGCGTGAAAATTTCACACGGCGTATGGGGAAAATGTTTCTGCTAATTCTTGAGATTTGAAAGTTGTGATCCTTGACACGTTCCGCGATTGCAACGTGTCGGCGGCCGCAATGACGCATAGCCAAGCTTTTCGCGTGGTTCGATTCAAAGTTCATGTGGTCAGATTGTCGACTTACTGACTGTTTATAACAAATTGTGTAATACATCTAAGAACAAAAACAATCAACACTTTTATAATTTTTTCTACGTCATCACCACACATACATTTTCTCATGATAATATTATGTCAAGAATTATTTGTTCAAAGCGCTTCCGGCATATAAATAATTAATTTAACGATTTCATTCAAAAAAAATAAAAATAACCTCATTTATTCAGATCTAGCCGAAATCGTAGCCTTGTGGAGTGTTTAAATCAAGCTTAATTAACATAAACTATACAATAAATACTAATTTAAGACCACAATCGGCCGAGAAGCCGATAAGTCGGCGATATCTGTTTCAACTGATTTGCAATTTTGCAATGAACATTTCGTTACCCATTTTGGAAAAATTACAAAGTTATTTTTGAAATCTTGCAACCCTGAGGTTCGACATTCAAACCGTCCATCCCGCGCTACCTGCGAGCCAATGCCATAGATTACGTAGCAAACAGAGAGGAACTGAAAATGCCCACATAGATCAACCACGCAGGAACCACGTGGTGAATGATAAAATATGGTCCATGTGATAAAATGACGCAATTTTTTAGGTCATTGATCAACCATGGTGTGTCGATGATTCGGTTTATTTGACTATTTTTTTGTATGAATGAACATGTAAAGTAATCATTTACCCGGTCGTCTGTGACGCCTGAATTAACTTTTTTATCCATTTTGGGTTGCTAGCATACAATAAAATGTGCTCGTAACGATCGCAAAATAAATCAAGCAAAGTGAAACTTGAGCCCATGGTAGGACGCAAAAAAAAAAACAATTGAAATCTAATAGAAAATAATAATTCTTTTTGCACTTTCTATCACCCCTTCCTTGGCCAATCAAAAATAAGTTTCTAGTACCTAATTATGTCTGATAAGTATTGAACTTTTCACTACTTACTTAGGTACTATAGTGCTTAGACAGGCAGGCACTAAAAACATCAATAAAAATGTTAGCTAGGCCCAAGTAAGCTTTGTAGGTAAATAATGTGAGAATCGAACTACCGATACAAACCCTGCAGTCAAGCAGGCGGGCAATCCACCGTTGCGTCATACGTACACACGGCTACACATCAAGCTATACATTTCCAGTTTATGGTGATCTCGCATTGTATAGAATTTCCTTACAATGCGAGGTCAGCTTATGCTAGAAATGTATAGCTTGATGTGTAGCCGTGTGTACAACCTATAGGTATGTAGTACTATCAGGGTATTCCACGTGCAAGTACGAGTACCTACCTACCTCCGCCTATCACTTTGTGGCAATGGTTGTAATTAATATTACGTTATTCATTAATAAAGCAAGGAAAATTTATCAAGGAAAACGTATTAAAAACCCTTTTAATTATTGATATGCCTGAAAATGACTTGTTTCGTGACGTAAAAATAAATGTAGGGTAATGGTAATTGTAATGTAACGTTTTTTAGGTTTATTTTTCCGCGTGGTACCATGTTATTTATAGCTTACAGTACTATTCCAGATAAATTAATTTATTTGTATAAATCAATACTTACTTATGTTAAAACAATAAGAAAAGTCAACCTAGCCAGAAAATACGTCATCATTCTCCTATCCTTATCCCAATTTATTTGGGGTCGGCGCAACATGTCTTTTTCTTCCATACTTCCCTAGTCATTTCGGTAGCCACCCCGAAATGTAGCCATATCATCTTCCACACAGTCCATCCATCGTTTCTTTGGTCTTCTTCGCTCATTCTCATAACTACCTACTCAAAACTCCTCACGAAAAGTCACGCACGAACACCAAGAAAATACCAAATCATAGAAAATTTTAATAATGATACCTGACTCAAAAATGTATAAGCAACCAAAATTGCAAAAGCAATAGACAATGGCACATACAGGCAATGTCTTTTACATAGAAGCATGGTCTTTTTACGAATCGAGAATAATCCCGAACGCGTTTTTGAAAAAAGAACAATATTTGTTTGACAAAAGGCGGGAGTGTCGTTTTCTCAAAAGTCTTTTCTTTTGCGAATTATTGCATTTTTTTGTTGTTTGGTAACATCAAGTTACCTATTTACGGAGAAAACCTTTAAATAGATAGGAATTGGAAAAAATAAGCTCCTTATGTAAGTAAGTATACAAAATAACAATTTGAGACATTGTCTTACATTGAAATATTAAATAAAGTAAAAAAAATATTGTGAATAAAAAAACCTGTATAACTACATAGCTTAGTATTCCATTTGAATACGTCATCTACCTACTTTATAAGAACACGAAACAGTTAATAAATTGACAAGTATTTATTTACTTTTACATCGTGACAATATTATTAATAGCGCGCCATACATACTTACAAGTTACTACTAAGTTTTGTGGGCACTTTCTCTAGTCTAGTCATGGTATTTTGAAACAGAAAATAATGTTCGTCTTTTTATTTAAAGTTAACAGCTTCATGATTTTAGACTTTCAAAAAGTCTTCGATATTAGGTACTTAACAACTAATATACCTACAAAAAATCTTTCAAAATGTTCTTCCAATTGAATTCAAATCGCGTTATTTTTAGTCATACTTGCCAAATCTACCTGCTTGCTATATAACTATGAATGATACCTATTTATCCAGATTTATTCAACGGGCTATAATAATTATCGTTCAATCAAGGCACTAATGCACCATAGCTAGGTAGGTACTTACAGTAAGTTACCTTAGTAACTAGGTACCTATTTAATCTTGATTACCAGATAAAAAGAAAAACATAGTGACTTTCGCATATAACCTAAGAACATTATGTAGCCTGGCTCCAGATACTTAAATGTTTTGATACTTAAGCCCTCACAGCCATCGTCCACAAAAGTCTTAAACGATAGTTCACGCTTCATTGCTGCCTCCGTAAACAATAGCATCATAAAAGCAGGCAGTAATCTTTCAATGGAAATCTTTGTCTATTGCCGAGCAGATTACCTACCTTGAGAATATCTATCTACCTGCACAGCATTAACTTAAAAGTAACTGTTACCGAAAGTACCTAGTTTTTTTAATCCCTATCCTTTCCCAACACTAGTATTCCTTTTCAACAATTTAAAATTTGAAAAAAGAACATTATATTTTTGCTACGATGCGAATTTTGTTCCATTTTAAAACAAAAGGAAGTAGCTTATATTTTGCAAAAGGTTAAATGCTGTTCCCGAAAAGAACAATAAACCTTATAATTCAAACAATAAGGTTGTAGAATTAGTTGTTTGTCGGTAAATAAAGTTGTTAAAAGCCATGGCCTCGCCTCGAACTGTTTCTGAGAATATATAAAAATGTACGTTTCGGCCGATCGAAATTTTTGAGAGGAACCTACTAAGGCTATTGTTGCCAGGCTCAATGGATGAGCTAACAGTTTCAAACGATTATGGGAAGGTGATTTAATTAGTTAATTTAAAGAATTGATTGTTAACGAGTTTGCCAAGAAAGAAGTAGTTTGTGTGGCGCCTGAGCTTCTTTGAAGTGGCGTGGCGTACGTAGGTACGTACGAGTACGTCATTGACCTACATAATAGCTACCTAAGTTAAGGCTCCCACAGGCAGGCGCACGTGCGATGACGCGCTTCTGATAGAACAATTTCCATGAAGTTTTCGCATCGCGCCTGTCTGCGGGAGCCGTAAGAACTACCTAAGTACATACTAAGTATTCTACTTGTACTGTAGGTACATACTTACTTACTTACACTTTATCCTACCGATACTCTGTGAACAATCTGGGAGCCACTTCAAAATAACCATGCTGGAATGGAGTATTGCAGCCACTTATGGCTCAGCAAGATTCCAAGTTGCTGCACTTGACTCGGTGGAACGCCAAGCAAAAAGGCTTCATCGATCAATCAAAATATTTTATTTCACATAAACCTACATGGGCACTTATGAAACGTCAGAAGCTAGGTGCACGGTTCCAATTGGTCGTTTCCTGTGGAGAAGAGCCGGTAAGAAACTCCACGGTTACTCTTTTAAAAATTTGGTTTGGCTTTTACAATATTTTCAAATAAATGAAATTCCTATATAAATATTTGCAAATAAATGATCATGATAATGATTATGAATATTTTCAAATTACAGTATTCGTAGGCATGGGGGGACAATGTAGGCCGTTCAACAAGTACCAGGTACTTAGAAACGTTGATGGCTAGGCTTCACAGCCTGGCTCAGCAGCGTAATGTTGCTTGCCTGTCGGTCTTCTACAGACTGTACTTCGGAGAGTGTGCGCAGGAGCTCCACAACGTAAACCAACCATCGCCCTTTTATTACTGGATTTCCAAACGTAGGTACTGCAGGGTACCGTCCGCATTTCGTTGATATCCCGAGCACTCGTATTTACCAACTCAGCGCTTCTCCTCCACATTTATTATGCGCACGGGCAAAGTGTGGAACTCTTGCCAGCGTCTGTGTTCCCTTCCACATATAACCCGTCAGTCTTCAAAGCAAGAGTGAACAGGCATCTTCCGGGCACGCTCGTTCCATCATAGAACTCATCCATTGCTTTCCATCAGGCGAGATCGGAGTCAAGAGCTGGCCCATTACGTTGGTTATTAAAAAAAACCCACGTTGTTGGTATGGCCGACAACTCGAGAAATCGATTCGCCTACAAATACAAGAACAATTAATAATGTATATAAAAATGAATCCCTATTTCCCTTGGTCACGCCAACACGCGTGAACGGCTAGACCGATTTCGCTAATTCTTTTTCTGTTGTGTTTGTTATTTTAAGGAGAAGGTTCTTATGAGAAAAAATTAAGAAAATTGCGCGGAAAATTAGAAAATTAAGACAGGACAACGTCTGTCGGGTCAGCTAGCCTTTTGCTCACTCCGCGCCGGAGGTATGCTCGGATGGTACTTAGGTAGGTACTCTAAATTTACATTGCCACGGAACGAAATAGAAGCGAGTTTTTGTAACGCTATTGTAAAAAAAACCGCTTCCATTCCGTTCTGCAGCAATGTATTGAGGCATAGTTATACTGACTAACAAATACTATAATTCAATCTAACCTAGCAATGTGCTGACACCATCCCTCACTATCGGGTCGATAGCGTGAAGGTACAGGATGTTTAGACTCGCATCGCGCTGATGTGACGGCTCTGTCGGCCACCCGACTTGCGCCTACGCATGACAGGGGAAAGAATGCGATGCGCGCTTATTATCGCTAAGTTTAGTAAAGCATCGCAATTAATAAGACTACCAGACATGAACATAGTATGTTATCCAGTTTATTCTGTATTTACAATTTTGAACACAATTATTTACACTATGTACTAAACTAACTTAATCCTAAACTACCAACGACTAACTAACTTAAACTTAATATTTTTTAATATTATAAATGCGAAAGTGAGTTTGTTTGTTGCGCTTTTACGCTAAAGTGGCTGAACGGATTTGTATGAAATTTGGCACTCGAATAGACCATGACCTGGGTTAAGACATAGGATACTTATTATACCGATATTCCTACGGGATCGAGACTTATGCCGGTGAAACCGCGGCCGCGGGGCGCAGCTAGTACCTAATGAAAAAAAGGGAGGCCCTGCAGTGGAACAAGGACAACACAGGCTAAAAAAAAAAATGAATAATAAACCTTGCCTGGTTTTCTCAAAGGCAAAGTTTTAATAATAATATTAGTACACACGGCTACACATCAAGCTATACATTTCCAGTATAAGCTGATCTCGCATTGTATAGAATTTCCGTACAATGCGAGATCAGCGTAAACTGGAAATGTATAGCTTGATGTGTAGCCGTGTGTACACTCACATGTTTCCCAGTTTTACTAAAAGTTCAATTTGTAAGTTTATATCAGTCCCAAATACCTAACTACTTAGTAGTGGTAAATATACGAATTTGTGTGGGGTAGGTAATATAATTAAAAAGGGAAAAAGATAACCCTAAGTACAAAGTGAACTTTAATTTCGAAAGTCGGTGTCTTTGGATCTGGGGGCCTAAAACGGTCACATTAGCAATTCCTCTAAAAGCAATTCATTTCCTGAATTTCCAGCTGTCATTAGCAATTCCTCTAATTTGACACAAAAGCAATTCATAATGTGTGAACTATTTTACGAATCTCCATAGAAAACTGTCAAACAGATGAATTATTTCGTAATTCTGCCAAAGTGACTGTTTTAAGCCCCCATTAATTTAGTTTTTTTGCCACCTACTTCTGAAACTAAAATTATTTTTTACTCTGTACTTTGTAGTGTTTTTTTGCAATTCGGTTGTTCATAGTACCTCAGCGTAAAAAAAAAGAACTAATAACTAAGTACAAACTTTATTAAAACAAAAACCTAATATCGAGCATTATAAACGCAATCACATACGAACAAAAAGTGCATAGCTTCACAAAAGGTGCGTAAGCTGCCACGCGACTCGTGCGCACAACAGCTGCGTTAGCATCTGCCGCCCCTCCCCCCGCGAGCACACACCCCCGCACACACCTGGCTAGACCTGAGCTGGACAGACGGACTGACAGACCATCCCTACAAGGTTTTTTTATTTAGGTCAGGAGTTGTCATGTCACATATGGCCCCTCAACCCTTTAAAAAAAAGGGTGGTTTTGAAGGAAGAACTGTTTTTGTTTTAATTTGTTGGATTGTCTGGGAGACAGGTGTATCATCTTCTTGTAAAGTGTGCCTTTCTTTCTTAAAAAGGGGTGTATGTACATGTACACCCCTTTCCAAGTAGTTCAGTATCTAAGTTTTCTTTATAATTTTTGGTTTAAAGAAGTCTAGGGGTGAAAATGTGGTGTCGCGTGTCGGTGACCTTCGTAAGGCATAAATAAATTATGATTAGCCGGTGGCGTTCTGTAGTTTATGCCTACCCTCATGGGAAGTCCGAGTTTATGTATGGGGAAACCGACCTGAACACTAATATTAACAAAATTAGGAAAAAAGAAAATTTTATTATTGTATGTATTTACTATTTTTTTATTTATTTTTACATTTTTAACTGTATACAGTACTTACCCATACTTCGACTGCTCTTAGGGGCGAGTCTATTGTTACTGAGAATTCGTAATGGAAAAACCCTATAACAGTTTGCCGACCCGCCCGGGGATCGAACCCCCAAGTTCAGCAATGGCATTTGCGATTATTATACCAAGGAGTAAAAATGTCTATGGAATGTAAGTAGTTCTTTCAATACTTATTGACATACCTAGATATTTCAAAAACGCTTTTCCAATACATAAAGAAAAGCATTACCTAAGGATCTACTTAATAAACTTAATATTGAAATCCTAAGAACGGCCTTTCCTTTGGTCCCCCCCCCTTATAACCCTACCACAGGTTATGGTATACTTATTCCTTAGTAATGTCTATGGTACTCCTTTGATGTCCCCCCCTTATAACCCTACCACAGGTTATGGTATACTTATTCCTTAGTAATGTCTATGGTACTCCTTTGGTGTCCCCCCATTATAACCCTACCACAGGTTATGGTATACTTATTCCTTAGTAATGTCTATGGTACTCCTTTGGTGTCCCCCCATTATAACCCTACCACAGGTTATGGTATACTTATTCCTTAGTAATGTCTATGGTACTCCTTTGGTGTCCCCCCTTATAACCCTACCACAGGTTATGGTATACTTATTCCTTAGTAATGTCTATGGTACTCCTTTGGTGTGTCCCCCTTATAACCCTACCACAGGTTATGGTATACTTATTACTTAGTAATGTCTATGGTACTCCTTTGGTGTGTCCCCTTATAACCCTACCACAGGTTATGGTATAGTTATTACTTAGTAATGTCTATGGTACTCCTTTGGTGTGTCCCCTTATAACCCTACCACAGGTTATGGTATACTTATTCCTTAGTAATGTCTATGGTACTTACTTACCTATTTATAGGTTTTCTTTCACTATCATGGGTGCTGTTTGTCGCCATAACTATTTGTATTTGCAGGACGTCATAAAAGTAGATGGAAGGTAGATAAAGATTTATTGCGCTTCGACGCGACGAGCCAGTGACCTCTGGCGGACTTAATATGAAATTGCATTAATATATGCAATACTAGCTTCCGCTCGCGGCTTCGCCCGCGTGGTATGTCCATAAAAAGTAGCCTATGGCCTTCTCCAGGGTTCAAAGTATCCTTAGATTTACCTAATTTAATGCAAATCCGAGCCGGTTTAGTGTGAAAGCGTAACCAACAAACGAACTCAATTTCGTATTTATAATGTTATACTTAGGATTCTGAAGTAAATTATTATTTCATTTGAGTATATTTATGAGATATATAGGTCGTGGTGTCGAACCAGGCAGGCGGAAGCATCCCTAAGCATCAGGTGGAATGACCACTCGCTTGAAGCTTAAATCACCTAAGTTAAATATAAAATATAAGTTAAATCACCTAAGTTACCTAAGCACCAAGTGGAATGACCGCTCGCTTGAAGCTTAAATCACCGAAGTTAAATATAAAATATAAGTTAAATCACCTAAGTTACCTAAGCACCAAGTGGAATGACCGCTCGCTTGAAGCTTAAATCACCTAAGTTAAATATAAAATATAAGTTAAATCACCTAAGTTACCTAAGCACCAAGTGGAATGACCGCTCGCTTGAAGCTTAAATCACCTAAGTTAAATATAAAATATAAGTTAAGTCACCTAAGTTACCTAAGCACCAAGTGGAATGACCGCTCGCTTGAAGCTTAAATCACCTAAGTTAAATATAAAATATAAGTTAAGTCACCTAAGTTACCTAAGCATCAAGTGGAATGACCGCTCGCTTGAAGCTTAAATCACCTTAGTTACCTAAGTTAAATATAAAATATAAGTTAAGTCACCTAAGTTACCTAAGCATCAGGTGTAATGACCGCTCGCTTGAAGATTAAATCACCCAAGTTACCGCGGTGACAGAATAAACCCGAGCTCTCGAACTCTCCAGTCAAGTGACATAAACATTTATTTCTCAAAATCTCAACTTAATGACGTTCCAAGTGAAGTACCTACTAAACACTTTTAAGTGCACTTGTGGATGTTTCAATAACCAAATGGAATAGCGAATGTTAGTTGTTCGTATTCTATCGTACTTTGAATAAACGGAAAGATTAGGCAAGCATTCTTTAAAAAGGAATACTAAACTGAGCCGAAAAGCCATTTAAGTATTTTCTACCTGTGAGTGTTTTAACAAAAATCAAGACCAATACCAATAATAGCAGCGTCCTCATCATCTGCCCAGTCTTTTCCCGACTATGTTGGGGTCGGCTTCCAGTCTAACCGGATGCAGCTGAATACTGTATTTTACATGGAGCGACTGCCTATCTGACCTTCACAATCCAGTAACTGGGTAATACGATACCCCTTGGTAATACAGGTTGTCAGACTTTCGGGCTTCTGACGACCCGTAACGACTGTCTTACTTAACCACTAGCGACAAACGGCTTAACGTGCTTTCCGAGGCACGGAGGCGTCTCGATATGTAAAGATGGTCACCCATCCACGGACCAACCGCGGCAAGCGTAGCTTAACCTGATGGATCGACCCGTGCGGCTGTTATTACTTAGCCACGATCTCCTCCAGCAGCGTCCTCCTGCCTGCACAAAACAACAAAGTATGACGACCAATCCATCTGCTGCACGTGGTGATTTTAGACACCAGTATAGTGCTGACATTCCATTAACTTTGATGTGTCAGGAGTTCAGAAAGTCAGGACTTATGACAACTTCAAAGAAGCCAAGCAATGCTAGTCATCATCATCTGCCTAGCCTTTTCCCAACTATGTTGGGGTCGGCTTCCAGTCTAACCGGATGCAGCTGAATGCCAGTATTTTACATGGAGCGACTGCCTATCTGACCTCCACAACCCAGTAACTGGGTAATACGATACCCCTTGGTTAGACTGGTTGTCAGACTTTCGGGCTTCTGACGACTCATAACGACTGTCAAAGATCCACAAATGACAGCCGGGACCAACGGCTTAACGTGCTTTCCGAGGCACGGAGGAGTCTCGATGTGTGAAAATGGTCACCCATCCACGGACCAACCCCGGCAAGCGTAGCTTAACCTGATGAATCGACCCGAGCGGCTGTTATTACTTAGCCACGAGCTCCTTCGAGCAATGCTAGTATGAATCGGTTTTTTAACCGACTTCTTTAAAAAGGAGGAGGTTCTCAATTCGTCTGTATGTTTTCGTTACGCGATTACTCCGCCAATTATTAATCGGTTTCGATGATTCTTTTTTGTTTAGTAGGTCATGCTTCAGAGGTGGTCCTATATAAATTGTATTAACTTTGCTTGCGTAGTTTTTGAGTTAGCTTCAATAATAACGTATTTTTCCCACGTTGTCTATGTAGACGACATTATTATTTGTCTCCGTCACTGTTATCTACATAGCAGTGGTATTCGATTTTTTTTGGGGTAGGTACCATAACTAAAAATTGAAAAATAAGAACTTTTTACAAAAAAAAAAACAACCGACTTCCAAAAAAACACTATAAAAGTGAAAAATAACTTTAATTTCGGAAGTCGGTGTCTTTGCTTTTCCATTTTCGTTTTTTGCCACCGACTTCCTGACTGACTTTTTTAAAAAATAATAGTTAGATAACACATTTAATATAACTAGCGGGTACCTTGCCTATTGTTCTCCTTTAGAGATTTATTATACGTTTTGGAACGAGTAACTTCGACTTGATTATCTGACCGACAAGAAGACTCCTTGACAGTTCAAAAGTGAATAACCTACCCATCAATGTATCACAGTACTCAACAGGTAAGTAATAAAGTACTTACCTACCATCCAACTTATTACCTACCCATCAATGTATCACAGTGCGCCGCACACATGCGCCGGCGCATGCTGCCCGTGCGCACTGCAGCTGCCGAGCCAGCTGTCCTCCAACCTGTCGCTACTCGCTGATGATGCCACGTCTGATTTTACTGTAATATTTATATTGGCGTCATAATTAGGCATCGGACTTGTAGATTTATTAATTAAATGTGTATCTGAATATCTAAATGTGTATCTAAATATTCGAATAATAACCAACATAGAACAAACAGATAGATGCAAACCACACTTCCAAAAACAAAATACTCACACTTCCCTGTCTATACATCTTAGAATTATGTACATTTGTCAGAAAACACCCAGATTTCTACACCACTTGCGAAGAAACACAAACAAAATACTCCTTTCGACACAACAAAAACAAAATAAACATACCTCAATCCCGACTCAAAGTGCACTCAACCAGCCCTTTAGTTATGTCCATCAAAATTTATAATAAAACTAGCTGCGCCCCGCGTGAGTCTCGATCCCGTGGGAATATCGGGATAAAAAGTATCCTATGTGTTAATCCAGGTTATAAGCTATAATCCAGGTTATAAGCTATCTGTTTGCCAAATTTCATCCAAATCCATTCAGCCGTTTTTGCCTGATTGAGTAACAAACATCCAAACACACAAACACACAAACTTTCACATTTATAATATTAGTAGGATAGTAGGATTGCCAAATGACCTTAGAGAAGTAGGCAAAACAAATGTATTTATTAATAAACAGAAAAAAAAAATGGAATCCAAGTCATACTACTCAGTAAAGGAGTTTTTGGATGATAAATCGATTTCAAAATAAAATTATTTTTTCTCTTAGATACCAAACATTATGAAATATATATATTAAGGAATATAGAAAATCAAATATAAATATGAAAATATAAATACATAAATAACAACATAATTTTATAATAATGAAAATACTTCTACTTAATAATTTCATAATAATTACCTAGATTATTCTTATTCAATACATAAAATTAAAATAACTAATCTATTATACCTATTTACACTAACCTTATAATATATTATATAGTCCTCCTTATCGATTTCGATAACGGCGACCCTTTAAAAACTATTATTTCCTAGCGTGTGCCCTAATATGACTCGCTAGACCGAATTTGGTTTTGAATACCCGGTCACAACTAATGCAATAGAGTTGGCTGGCAGAGTTCAAGGTATAGGTATAGGAGGGCTTCGGTCTCTCTTTACGTATTTTGCGTTTTTCGGTTAGTGTATCGATTCGCTTTTTCTCGAAAGTTTTTACATTTTCGTAAATAGTAGAGCGCTAAGACGACCTATGTGAAGCGAGCCTCTCCCTACTTACATAATTAAACATATCTAATAATTTATACTAATATTACATTTCTGCTTAGCCCTCTTCCTCTCTCCTAATTTTGCGGTGCCCGACAGGGTCCCTAATGATCTTTTACTTATTATACCATCTATGTAACATATGGAATGCAATAAAAAATTGAGTATTGAGAAATTGAGTATTGAATGATTACGAGTGACTTTTAAGATCACTTGCACCTTTTTTAGCCGACTTTTTTGAAGTCGGTTATAAAAGGAGGCGAGTCTTATTTTTTCTGGATGACGATGTTGGCCCCATGAAGACAGTTGTTCATTTTGATTGTATCCACCACACCCTGAAATTTCGACCACACTTTTCTGATACACTGTATGAAAAGGGGAAGAGCTCAAAAGATATTTAATAGATTTCAGGCAGCATGTGAAATTATTTGGTTAGAAGGGGCCTAAACCGGCCACGTTAGCAATTCCTCTAAAAGCAATTAATTTCCTGAAATTCCAGATGTCATTAGCAATTATTCCTCTAATTTGACACAAAAGCAATTTTTAATTTGTGGACCATTTTACGAATCTCCATAGAAAACTGTCAAACAGAGGAATTATTTCGTAAAATGAATTGCACGCAGATCATATTAAAAATTGACAAAAATTATCATAATATTTTCCTATTATGATTCTGCCAAATTGGCTGTTTTAAGGCCCCAGAATACTCTTTATTATCACCATACCACTGGTTCTTCTTTGTAAATTGTATTAGAATTTTTAATTGATGGCTTTTGCTATGCATTCTGACAATAACATAAGTACTTACCTATGAAAATATCAAATCTGCAGAGTCCCTGAAATTTTTTGCAGCCAGGTCAAAAACTTATTCATCCAAGCCATCAAAATAAATCATTGTTGGTCGGTCACCTGCTGAGCCGATCCTTGGGTTCAATTCACGGGACGCACAAAATGTTACTGGGTTTCTCCATTACGACATTCTCAAGGCCCGCCCCTATTATATGGGATTTATGCAATTCTGGCGACATGTGGGCGTACCATATAGGTACACCTCTGCCTAACCGTTCGGGGAATACAGACGTGATGTTATGTATGTATATTCTCGCTTATTTAACTACGTACGCGATCGGAGATGGGCTTACAATCTGTCATTACTGATTACAAGCCAGATGTTGCATACAGCCTAAGCTTACAGCTTATCATAAATACATACTTTGTAGTTTTAAGTTATCTTAAGAATTTAGAAGAAGTTCCTTGATCACTACTTTTATGTCAAAGAATACGTTTCCGTTCTTCCTAAAATATAATTTATGACAAACAGGGGGCCAAGTCTACTAATTTACAAACGTGTCAGTGGTCTCCATATATATGTCGGCGATACGTCAGGATTTATTCCATTAGAATCATCAGAAAGCATCATGTGGGCAGAAGGTGGGTTTCGTGCAATGAAAACACACTGGGCGCGATACACGGCGTTTATTAGAATTACAATTTGACACTATAACCTCAAATTACAATTAATCACAATAACTTACAATAACTTAAAACCAAACGAAACGTAGGACAGTTCTAGACTAGACTGGAGGTTCTGTTCTCCAGGACGGTCAGCAGGCAAGAGAGCCCGCCCTGGCGCCCCTCCAACAGCTAGGCTCCGTCGTAGCACGAAGTTAGCCGCGTGTCAGTGTTGCCACCACTCGCGTCACGTGCCGCGCTTCGTTTAGCGACCGTACTGATGACCGTCTCCGACATATATAAGAAAGTTATATTTCTATGGTGGTCTCGCAACGATGAGTTTTTGGCCGATTTTGTATGGCATATCTGTCAAAAACTGATCATTGTCAACGATCAGTTTTGACCACTGTTACGTTTGTAAATTAGTAGACTTGGCCCCCAGAAGTTTGGTCCTAAACACCCAGAGCTAAGTGAATCACAGAGATTAGTAGAACTTGTAGGTTCTTTTAATCATCATTATCATCATTTCAGCCAAAAGACGTCCTCTGCTGGACATAGGCCTCCCCCAAAGAGTATTAAACCACTTCAACCGGTTCTGTGCTTCTCGCAGCCAGCGGATTCCTGGGGGCTTAAAACAGCCACTTTGGCAGAATCATAATAGGAAAATATTATGAATCATCGTAAAATGTCACAAACTGACAATTCACGATATGATCTGCATGCGATTCTACGAAATAATTCATCTGTTTTCTATGGAGATTCGGAAAATGGTCCACACATTATGAATTGCGTTTGTGTCAAATTAGAGGAATTGCTAATATGGCCGTTTTAGGCCCACAGGTTCTTTTAGCGCCCGATATTATTAATCAAAAACCTGGATCCATAGATCACATTGTTGACGCCTAGATTGACATTTTTTGGGTGAAGATTACCAAAAACGTAAGTACCTAATCTCAGCCATGGATCGCGGCGGCCATCTTTAATCTCTGAGAGAGTGAATTACAGAATAAAGATTTGAAAGTAATGACTATTTGCGGGTGACATTTTCCAATTGCCTCCGTACCTCGGCTGCCTCGTTGGTCCAGTGGTCGCTAGCGCTACTGCTGAGAGCATGAAGTGCTAGGTTCGATTCCCAAGTCAGGCAATGTTATTGGGTTTTTCAATCTGGTCTTTCTCAGTAGTAGCCCGGAGTCTAGATTTGTGTCTGGTTGATGGCAATAGGCTCGCCCCCTGTTACATAGGACTTAAACATAACTGGCGAAATGTGGGTGTACTACAGGGTACACCTCTGCCCCCTTTGGAGACTACAGTCCTGATGTGTTACATATTTATGGGGAAAACGGTAAATAAATAACAATCTCAGAAATAGATAATCGACCTCTTCTTATGTAAACATGATTAGTTTTACAGTTTTAGGCACTAACATTACGCATTAGCATAATCAGCCTATAATGTTCTCACTGCTGGGACACAAGCCTCCTCTCTGTGAGAGGGAGTGGGCCGTAATCCACCACGCGGGCCCAGTGCGGGTTGGTAGATGTCACATGTCTTCGAATTTTTGGTTCTAGTACAAGCTGGTTTCCTCACGATGTTTTCCTTCACCGTTGCTTGTGAGAGCAGTGGTGATGAAGTAACTTACACAAAGTGTCTGCTTTTAAATTTTCGTTTTTTGCCACCGACTTCCGAAATTAAAGTTATTTTTCACTTATTTTGTGTCTGTTTTTTGAAGTCGGTTGTTTTTTTTTTGTAAAAAGTTTTTATTTTTCACTTTTTAGTTGTGGTACCTACCTCACACAAATGCGTATACCGTTATCTGCTATGTAAATAACAGTGACGGAGTGAAATAATTATATCGTCTACATAGCAAAGTGGGAAAAATACGTAATTATTGAAGCTAACTCAAAAATTACGCAAGCAAAGTTAATAAAATTTATATGGGACCACCTCTGAAGCATGACCTACCAAACAAAAAAAGAATCATCAATATCGATTCATAATTGGCGGAGTAATCGCGTAACATACAAAAAAAACAAAAAAAAAACATACACACGAATTGAGAACCTCCTCCTTTTTGAAGAAGTCGGTTAATAAAATAAATGATGTAGTTTTAAACGAAGTCAATCATTAATTTATAATTTATGATAATCTGTCGATATTCCAATTATGTAAATATCAACTTTATGAATTATTATTTATTTTATCTAAAATATTGTTTTGGTTTAACTTCCTAAATAGCTTTAAAAATCAATCATTTTCAGAAAGTGGTTCTACGTTCGGATATATTCAAATAAACCTGATAGATAATATTACTTACTTTCTTCAGCCGCTTGGTCGATCGATTAGGTTAAGCTACGCTTGCCGCTGTTGGACCGTCAATGATGACCATCTTTACTTATAAAAAACCCCTCCGTGCCTCAGAAAGCACGTTAAGCCGTTCGTCCCGGCTGTCATTCGTGGATCTTTAACAGTCGTTACGGGTCGTCAGAAGCCCGAAAGTCTGACAACCAGTCTTACCAAAGAGTATCGTATAACTCAGTAACTAGGTTGTGGGGTCAGATAGGCAGTCGCTGTATGTAAAATACTGGTATTCAGCTGCATTCGGTTAGACTGGAGGCCGAACCCAACATAGTAAGGAAAAGGCTAGGCAGATGGCTTACTTTCTTCAGTTATATTTAGAAAATTCCAACATTGTACCTACTTACCTAAACTTGATTAGCTCACAACTTGGAAGCGGAATGGCCTGCTCAACTCATCCCAAATTATGAAGAATGTACGAATTTTAACCCTGCATGCCTGCATTGACAGGGTTAAAAACTATGACCTTCTTATTTTATCCTAGTACATACTAATTCCGTACTTTATCCTAACCAAAATATGATAGCGTTTGAAATTTTTTCCTCATGTCCCAGCTGGTAGTGTTGACTGCCAGTGATATAAGCTCGCACGTGGGTTGGTCGGGTAACGGTCGGCCCGAATGCGACCGGTCTGAGCCGACCCGAGCCGAAGCACGAGGAAGAGGCGAGGTTCGTTTGGATAACTTCGTAGTATGAAGTTTTGGAGTCGGCAGTGTTCCGATTTTGAATGTTAGAAATATTTTTGATTGGTGACCACCAATCAAAAATATTTCTAACATGATTATAAATAACATGATTTTAATAACATGATTATAAATTGTTTTTGGAATCAGAATTCAGACAAAATCAATTTTCAAATTCAAAATAATTCAAAAACAAATATCAATTCAGAAATTAATTTAAGAGTTTATGATCATACCTATAATCATAAAAAAATTCTAAACTGACTTCTATCTACATTATTTCCTAAGTTTGAAAACAAGCATTCGACTTTTTTTAAATGTAAATCAACTAATCTCTCTTTCTTTCCCATAGCAATAGGTTAAATTAGAAAACATCTCATAAACGTAGTAATATTGTCTATCGTGTATGTGATTTCTTAAAAGGCTCGTTCCTGTTGTGTGTAGAGAGATAATGATATTTGCCTGGCATGGTATAGTGCGAAAAATTACCTACAATAGGTCCTTAGACCAAATATTAACCCTGAGAGTACCTAGGTCCTTCAATGTTTCCGATTGAAAGAATTTACACCTCAGCTCAGCGGGCCTAAAACGGTCACTTTAGCAGAATCATAATAAGAATGATATTATGAATGATCGTAAAATGTCACAAACTGACAATTCATAATAATTATGATCTGCGTGTAATTCGTAATCCGAAATAATTCATCTGTTTGACAGTTTTCTATGGAGATTCGTAAAATGGTCCACGTATTATAGATTGCTTTTATGTCAAATTAGAGGAATTGCTAATGACAGCTGGGATTCAGGAAATGAACTGGTTAGGAATTGCTAATGTACTAAATAAAAAACCAAGACAGAGCGCTGTCAACAGTGACGTGAGGCCGGTTTCGTAAACTTGTGTGCACTTAGTAAGGTGTAGTTTGATTGTAAATGTGTGCGTGTGAGCGGTGATCCAGAAACTTTTAACAAATTACGTAAATACACAATAAGGGTACACACTACCTTTCCATTTATTCAAAGTCGGTTAAAAAGGATATCAGCTGTCGATCGGCCAGCGATACAAGAGTTATAAAGGAAATTGCTTATTTATTTTATTTATGAAGGACATAAGCTCCCAAGCTGTTGTATGACTTTAATTATTACAGCATAAACATTTACCGTCAGTCGTTCGTAATTGTAACGATTAGTAGATTACTTATAACAATAGGTATTTTTTAAATGACTATGATGTGGATAATTATTATATTGCTTTAAGATTCTGAAGATATGAACTTATAAAACATGGCAGGTGACACCTGATTGATGCTTTTAATTATTTTTAAGTGATTATAGATCCCTGAAGAATAAACCAATAAAACTTTTCTTGAGCAAAGGATTGAACCCAGGAAACCATGCTCAAGAGTGGTGCTTGCGACCGCTGAATAATTCGGGGCATCGATGCAGTCAATTTAGTTTAAACAATGGTATCCGTTCGGAATAGAAAATAAATATGAATTGAAACAAATACCAGTGGAATTAGTTTTTGGTATTAGAATGGAATGACTCGTCAATTTTGGTGATTTATTTGAATTGTACCGGGAAACCTGAAGGAACATGCCCTTCATTTCAGTACCAAAGGACATTGAAATTGACATTGAAAAAGTGATTGACATTGAAAAGGTGAGTGACTTGAAGGTGATTATTTCAGACTTTGCTTTATCCGTCTTTCAGAACAATCGGTTCAGCGGGGTAATTATAAGTTTCGTATCATAATAATATTAATATAATATGGATATATTCTTCCACTTTAGAGAAAGGATGCCTGAAATCCTGGAAGGGGGATTAAGGGACAGCTCAAACTAAAATTAAGCCATTATCATTCTTGATAAAAAACCAAACTTGTAATGTAAATAATTTAGCTTATCTTTATGAGAAAATCGCCCAGTTCTAAGGAATGTAACTGTCCACCCCGTTAGAGTTAGAAGGCGTGAAGATATTAAAGTAAATAAGTCCTATCAAAGTCCACTTAGCTTAAATTACTTAGGTATGTGAAAATTAACGGGATGGGAACTTTCATTTGCGATTTTATGTCGAGTGGAATAAGATTGTAGACTCAAACAAGTGCTAGAAATATTTTTGATGCAGTTTTTTTGTGTCAAAAACAACATTGAATGTGGTTTTTAATTGGATGAGAACATGAGAGACAATTATGAAGATTGCAAGAAAACTACTAAGTTTTCGTTCTCTTTACCCGCAGGCATCCATCTGCCATACCATCTGCCTAGCCTTTTCCCAACTATGTTGGGGTCGGCTTCCAGTTTAACCAGATGCAGCTGAATACCAGTATTTTGCATGGAGCGACTGCTTATTTGACCTCCACAACCCAGTAACTGGGTAATACGATACCCCTTGGTGAGACTGGTTGTCAGACTTTCGTGCTTCTGACGACTCGTAACGACTGTCAAAGATCCACAAATAACAGCCGGGACCAACGGCTTAACGTGCTTTCCGAGGCACGGCGGAGTCTCGGTATGTAAAGATGGTCACCCATCCACGGAACAACCCCGGCAAGCGTAGCTTAACCTGATGGATCGACACGTGCAGCTGTTATTACGTAGCCACGAGCTCCTCTCTCTTCTCTTTACCCGCAGGCAAACCTGAAAAAGCGTAATTATTTATATGAATTTTAGTTAGGTAGGTAAGGTCCAGCACCATAATTTGCGTAACACGCAATCAACATCAATCTGAATCACTTTGAAGGATATTGCTAATCATTTGCTTCATAAGTTAAAAAAAAAATCAGTTCAACAACAATGTAATGAATGTTGTTTAACTATCAAAATGATGAGGGTGCAGTTCCAGGTTCAGGGATAATTTCTCCTTATTGAATCATCGATAAAAGTAAAGTTAGTACGTCTCAAGTCAAATATCAAATATTGGGTTCCCACCTATGAAGTTGGCGTTTTTTTCTCACAAATAGAGAACCTCGTCACTCCTATACTCCTATGGTTTCAAATATTCATCAATTGCTTGGTATTATATCGAATAATGACCATCATAGACCAATAGTAAAAACCTTATTTCTTATAGTTTCCTAAACATAAAAAATACCTTAAAAATTACTCCTAATATTGTTAACAGAAATGCTTTTGTCGCTTAATCTAAGTGGCCTATTACGAGTTTTTAAACATTAGTGCATAAAAGATTTAAAACATTAGTGTTCATGGTTGTTATATAAATTAAGAAAATGTTAGTATGAAAAATGCAACTTCTTTAAAATTCCCCATACAAAACGCTGATTTCATAGGCAATTTTTTTTTTTTGTCTGTGGAAAATCATCCAAGGACTTCTTCCGCTCTGGGCGGAAGGGCGTGTCAGACTTTTACTGACTAAAACCCACCGGTGTTCCTTCAGTTGCCTGTTGCCAAGGTCCTGGTATCCCTTTCGGACTTTCCCGCAACCCTGACAGGTGATTTCATAGGCCTAATACATAATCTTATTTTCACTCAAGCTCGGTTTCATCTTGAAATCGATTCCATCGACCCTGTTCCCTCCTCACTTAACAAGTACCTCTTAACTCTCAAAACGCTGATTACCGATTAGTTTAGTTTAAACCTCAGTAATAATAAGTCACTTTGTCCCATTTCAGTTCGACTCCGGTGTTCAATGGTTTCTGTGTACTCGTGAGGTCACATATCACAAAGTTTGATGACAGCCGACAGTGACAGTGCGCAGGTGAACTGCAGTGGGTTAAGTTCGCGTAGTCCGTAAGGTAAAGTAGGACATTCACGATCGACGTAAACCCATTAATAAGTTATTGCAATGTAACTCTTAAGTTAAGGTATAAATTAGAATGTTTTATGAAAATCACGGCAATTATTCTAATTTATGCTGTACTAGCTTCCGCCCGCGGCTTCGCCCGCGTATTATGTCGGATATATTCAAATAAACCTGATAGATAATATTACTTACTTTCTTCAGCCGCTTGGTCGATCGATTAGGTTAAGCTACGCTTGCCGCTGTTGGACCGTCAATGATGACCATCTTTACTTATAAAAAACCCCTCCGTGCCTCAGAAAGCACGTTAAGCCGTTCGTCCCGGCTGTCATTCGTGGATCTTTAACAGTCGTTACGGGTCGTCAGAAGCCCGAAAGTCTGACAACCAGTCTTACCAAAGAGTATCGTATAACTCAGTAACTAGGTTGTGGGGTCAGATAGGCAGTCGCTGTATGTAAAATACTGGTATTCAGCTGCATTCGGTTAGACTGGAGGCCGAACCCAACATAGTAAGGAAAAGGCTAGGCAGATGGCTTACTTTCTTCAGTTATATTTAGAAAATTCCAACATTGTACCTACTTACCTAAACTTGATTAGCTCACAACTTGGAAGCGGAATGGCCTGCTCAACTCATCCCAAATTATGAAGAATGTACGAATTTTAACCCTGCATGCCTGCATTGACAGGGTTAAAAACTATGACCTTCTTATTTTATCCTAGTACATACTAATTCCGTACTTTATCCTAACCAAAATATGATAGCGTTTGAAATTTTTTCCTCATGTCCCAGCTGGTAGTGTTGACTGCCAGTGATATAAGCTCGCACGTGGGTTGGTCGGGTAACGGTCGGCCCGAATGCGACCGGTCTGAGCCGACCCGAGCCGAAGCACGAGGAAGAGGCGAGGTTCGTTTGGATAACTTCGTAGTATGAAGTTTTGGAGTCGGCAGTGTTCCGATTTTGAATGTTAGAAATATTTTTGATTGGTGACCACCAATCAAAAATATTTCTAACATGATTATAAATAACATGATTTTAATAACATGATTATAAATTGTTTTTGGAATCAGAATTCAGACAAAATCAATTTTCAAATTCAAAATAATTCAAAAACAAATATCAATTCAGAAATTAATTTAAGAGTTTATGATCATACCTATAATCATAAAAAAATTCTAAACTGACTTCTATCTACATTATTTCCTAAGTTTGAAAACAAGCATTCGACTTTTTTTAAATGTAAATCAACTAATCTCTCTTTCTTTCCCATAGCAATAGGTTAAATTAGAAAACATCTCATAAACGTAGTAATATTGTCTATCGTGTATGTGATTTCTTAAAAGGCTCGTTCCTGTTGTGTGTAGAGAGATAATGATATTTGCCTGGCATGGTATAGTGCGAAAAATTACCTACAATAGGTCCTTAGACCAAATATTAACCCTGAGAGTACCTAGGTCCTTCAATGTTTCCGATTGAAAGAATTTACACCTCAGCTCAGCGGGCCTAAAACGGTCACTTTAGCAGAATCATAATAAGAATGATATTATGAATGATCGTAAAATGTCACAAACTGACAATTCATAATAATTATGATCTGCGTGTAATTCGTAATCCGAAATAATTCATCTGTTTGACAGTTTTCTATGGAGATTCGTAAAATGGTCCACGAATTATAGATTGCTTTTATGTCAAATTAGAGGAATTGCTAATGACAGCTGGGATTCAGGAAATGAACTGGTTAGGAATTGCTAATGTACTAAATAAAAAACCAAGACAGAGCGCTGTCAACAGTGACGTGAGGCCGGTTTCGTAAACTTGTGTGCACTTAGTAAGGTGTAGTTTGATTGTAAATGTGTGCGTGTGAGCGGTGATCCAGAAACTTTTAACAAATTACGTAAATACACAATAAGGGTACACACTACCTTTCCATTTATTCAAAGTCGGTTAAAAAGGATATCAGCTGTCGATCGGCCAGCGATACAAGAGTTATAAAGGAAATTGCTTATTTATTTTATTTATGAAGGACATAAGCTCCCAAGCTGTTGTATGACTTTAATTATTACAGCATAAACATTTACCGTCAGTCGTTCGTAATTGTAACGATTAGTAGATTACTTATAACAATAGGTATTTTTTAAATGACTATGATGTGGATAATTATTATATTGCTTTAAGATTCTGAAGATATGAACTTATAAAACATGGCAGGTGACACCTGATTGATGCTTTTAATTATTTTTAAGTGATTATAGATCCCTGAAGAATAAACCAATAAAACTTTTCTTGAGCAAAGGATTGAACCCAGGAAACCATGCTCAAGAGTGGTGCTTGCGACCGCTGAATAATTCGGGGCATCGATGCAGTCAATTTAGTTTAAACAATGGTATCCGTTCGGAATAGAAAATAAATATGAATTGAAACAAATACCAGTGGAATTAGTTTTTGGTATTAGAATGGAATGACTCGTCAATTTTGGTGATTTATTTGAATTGTACCGGGAAACCTGAAGGAACATGCCCTTCATTTCAGTACCAAAGGACATTGAAATTGACATTGAAAAAGTGATTGACATTGAAAAGGTGAGTGACTTGAAGGTGATTATTTCAGACTTTGCTTTATCCGTCTTTCAGAACAATCGGTTCAGCGGGGTAATTATAAGTTTCGTATCATAATAATATTAATATAATATGGATATATTCTTCCACTTTAGAGAAAGGATGCCTGAAATCCTGGAAGGGGGATTAAGGGACAGCTCAAACTAAAATTAAGCCATTATCATTCTTGATAAAAAACCAAACTTGTAATGTAAATAATTTAGCTTATCTTTATGAGAAAATCGCCCAGTTCTAAGGAATGTAACTGTCCACCCCGTTAGAGTTAGAAGGCGTGAAGATATTAAAGTAAATAAGTCCTATCAAAGTCCACTTAGCTTAAATTACTTAGGTATGTGAAAATTAACGGGATGGGAACTTTCATTTGCGATTTTATGTCGAGTGGAATAAGATTGTAGACTCAAACAAGTGCTAGAAATATTTTTGATGCAGTTTTTTTGTGTCAAAAACAACATTGAATGTGGTTTTTAATTGGATGAGAACATGAGAGACAATTATGAAGATTGCAAGAAAACTACTAAGTTTTCGTTCTCTTTACCCGCAGGCATCCATCTGCCATACCATCTGCCTAGCCTTTTCCCAACTATGTTGGGGTCGGCTTCCAGTTTAACCAGATGCAGCTGAATACCAGTATTTTGCATGGAGCGACTGCTTATTTGACCTCCACAACCCAGTAACTGGGTAATACGATACCCCTTGGTGAGACTGGTTGTCAGACTTTCGTGCTTCTGACGACTCGTAACGACTGTCAAAGATCCACAAATAACAGCCGGGACCAACGGCTTAACGTGCTTTCCGAGGCACGGCGGAGTCTCGGTATGTAAAGATGGTCACCCATCCACGGAACAACCCCGGCAAGCGTAGCTTAACCTGATGGATCGACACGTGCAGCTGTTATTACGTAGCCACGAGCTCCTCTCTCTTCTCTTTACCCGCAGGCAAACCTGAAAAAGCGTAATTATTTATATGAATTTTAGTTAGGTAGGTAAGGTCCAGCACCATAATTTGCGTAACACGCAATCAACATCAATCTGAATCACTTTGAAGGATATTGCTAATCATTTGCTTCATAAGTTAAAAAAAAAATCAGTTCAACAACAATGTAATGAATGTTGTTTAACTATCAAAATGATGAGGGTGCAGTTCCAGGTTCAGGGATAATTTCTCCTTATTGAATCATCGATAAAAGTAAAGTTAGTACGTCTCAAGTCAAATATCAAATATTGGGTTCCACCTATGAAGTTGGCGTTTTTTTCTCACAAATAGAGAACCTCGTCACTCCTATACTCCTATGGTTTCAAATATTCATCAATTGCTTGGTATTATATCGAATAATGACCATCATAGACCAATAGTAAAAACCTTATTTCTTATAGTTTCCTAAACATAAAAAATACCTTAAAAATTACTCCTAATATTGTTAACAGAAATGCTTTTGTCGCTTAATCTAAGTGGCCTATTACGAGTTTTTAAACATTAGTGCATAAAAGATTTAAAACATTAGTGTTCATGGTTGTTATATAAATTAAGAAAATGTTAGTATGAAAAATGCAACTTCTTTAAAATTCCCCATACAAAACGCTGATTTCATAGGCAATTTTTTTTTTTTGTCTGTGGAAAATCATCCAAGGACTTCTTCCGCTCTGGGCGGAAGGGCGTGTCAGACTTTTACTGACTAAAACCCACCGGTGTTCCTTCAGTTGCCTGTTGCCAAGGTCCTGGTATCCCTTTCGGACTTTCCCGCAACCCTGACAGGTGATTTCATAGGCCTAATACATAATCTTATTTTCACTCAAGCTCGGTTTCATCTTGAAATCGATTCCATCGACCCTGTTCCCTCCTCACTTAACAAGTACCTCTTAACTCTCAAAACGCTGATTACCGATTAGTTTAGTTTAAACCTCAGTAATAATAAGTCACTTTGTCCCATTTCAGTTCGACTCCGGTGTTCAATGGTTTCTGTGTACTCGTGAGGTCACATATCACAAAGTTTGATGACAGCCGACAGTGACAGTGCGCAGGTGAACTGCAGTGGGTTAAGTTCGCGTAGTCCGTAAGGTAAAGTAGGACATTCACGATCGACGTAAACCCATTAATAAGTTATTGCAATGTAACTCTTAAGTTAAGGTATAAATTAGAATGTTTTATGAAAATCACGGCAATTATTCTAATTTATGCTGTACTAGCTTCCGCCCGCGGCTTCGCCCGCGTATTATGTCGATAAAATGTAGCCTATGTCCTTTCGCAGGCTCTAGCTAGCTAGACTATCTGTGTACCAAATTTCATTTTAATCGGTTCAGTAGTTTTGGCGTGAAAGCGCGACAGACAGACAGACAGAGTTACTTTCGCATTTATAATATTATTAAGTAAGGAAGTATGGATAATAGATTGTGATTGATAGTCTGTTACGCAATGCTTGTGCGGGTGATACTGACTTGGGCCTGCACCCGAATTACGTAATACACGATCAATCACAAATTGAATCGGTTTGAAACAAATGTCTAATCCATTGCTTCAAAAGTTCGAAAAAAAATCTGCTCAACACCGTAAATAACGCAATGAATCTTGTTGAACTGTAAAAATGAAACAGATTAGTCTTAAAGAACCCATATTTACGAACTTTCCCGAACTTTTGCGAAGCTTGGATTTTTTTTTTACAAGTGAGAGTTCGAGGGGGACTTTTTTCATTTCATTTATAACGTTGTTTCGAACATTCGTACCTATTTTCAGCTCTATGCGAATTTTTGCACTTTGACATGTCTACTTTGATAAGATTAGTTTGGGGCCATTGGGGCCCAACCACCATGATTCAACAGTTGTCCCTACACCGAATGTGTTTTTGCCCGTCCCAAAAAGTTGTGAAGTGTTCAATCCGAAGTTTCGAATTACTTTTGGATGGGCTCGTAACTTCGTTGACGGACTTAAGAGTAGGCCCCCTATGCTCGGGGCTTCGGGGCCTCGGGTGTGAGGGACTTAATTAACGACTTTAACAACTATACCTCCTGCAATCAACCTAGTTTCGAATACCTACTTTCGGATGGGCTCGTACCTTCGTTGACGGACTTAGAGAGTAGGCCCCCTATGCTCGGGGCCTCGGGTGTGAGGGACTAAACCTTCTGCAATCAAACTATACAGCGCGACACTTCAATTAAAGAGTTATTCAGATACGTAACTGTAAACATAGACAAGCGCCCAGTGTAAACAAGCTCGCGCCGCGTCACTGCTTGCCTCCTTATGTATTGGAATTTGTACACCTTGGCTAAAGTAAGGGGCACCATTTCTTTTTTATTTTGTTTATTTATTTATTTTTGTTAGTATTAATCTTAACTAAATTGAAGAGCTCATGGCTAAGTAATAACAGCCGCACGGGTCGATCGATCAGGTTAAGCTACGCTTGCCGGGGTTGGTCCGTGGATGAGTGATCATCTTTACAATCCGAGACTCTTCCGTGTCTCGGAAAGCACGATAAGCAGTTGGTCCCGGCTGTCATTTGTGGATCTTTGACAGTCGTTACTGGTCGTCAGAAGCCCGAAAGTCTGACAACCAGTCTTACCAAAGGGTCGTATTATTATCGTATTATTACCCAGTTAATGGGTTGTGGAGGTCAGATAGGCAGTCGCTTCATGTAAAATACTGGTATTCAGCTGCATCCGGATAGACTGGAAGCCGACTTCAACAAAGTTGGGAAAAGGCTAGGCAGATAATAGAATCTATACTATTTATTATGAAGAGGCAAAATTGAGTTTGTATCTTGACAGCAATGGTGGCCCCGTGGTAGGTCATTGGTTTGAACCCAGCCAGGTGCGCCTCAAAGAGATGTCAGCACAATTAGCTGGGTCCGATAGGACCGATGCCTGGCAGGGATTGCGGGAAACTCCGAAAGGGATACCGGGACCCTTAGCAACAGGCAACTGAAGGAACACGGGTGGGTTTTAGTCAGTAAAACTCTGACACGCCCTCCCGCTCCGCCCAGAGCGGGAGATGTCATTTGATGATTACAAAAACTCAAAAAAAAAAAAAGCTCGTAAGTTCGAACCCAGTGGCGCTTTACTTGTAGACTATTTCATCACTGGTACTGCTCCCAAAACGGCGCCGCATTACCCTATTACGTAACACATTTGTGATCACAAGTAGGCTTTTTCAATAACAATCAGAGAGTTTTGAAGGATATTGCAGCTAATCCACTGACTCATAGAGGTTTGAAAAATTCGTCATCTCAACTACAAAAACTACCTCGAGTCACAGAACTTAAACTCAACTCTGAGCAACTCAGAGGTCACAGTCTCTTTTAAAATCCAGACATAATCTTGGTCAGATTATGTGAAGAACATGTAGATTGGTGTTTGAAATGATCTTTTGAGGAAAGAAATACCCAGTTTGAGTGGACCCAGTGTCCAGTCAGGGCACGCATTTGTCCGTAATTCTGTAGCTCAACTCACACACACCACTGAACCTAAGGAGCTCAACGACTCGAAGAACAATACTTAAAGAAAGTGAAGCCAGGCTACCATCCGTTGCTTACTTGGCAACACTACTAGGTGCCTACTTACCTACGGCTAGAATATTTATGACTCGTGACAAGACATGATACTTATACCTATGGATCCATTAGGAGGTACACACGGCTACACATCAAGCTATACATTTCCAGTATAAGCTGACCTCGCATTGTACGGAAATCCTGTGTGTACTTATTCACTTTTATAATTTGGAGTATTAAATGATCACCTACCAGTATGTTAATACAGAGTTATCAGTGTTAGCGATCTAAACGCTACCATAGACAAAACTGTAACCTGTCTATTAACTGTTTCTGTAACTAATTTGAATAAACAATTTAGCCCTAATTTCTAAACGAAATCAAATAGCGTTTGATAGGTTTTCTCTCATAAAAAAAACACTAATTTTGATTCAGTATTACCGTATTTAATGTTTCTTTTAGACATTTTAGAACATTTTTACATAATTAAGCGATCTTAATAGCAACTCGGGGCTATTAATATTATTAGAGTGGCTAGTTGGTGTGATCCATGCTAGCCTATAGTAGGCCAGTATATTTCCACGATGGTCGATGAATATGTACCTACCTTTAAGTATCTAGTGGCTTTTTTTTTTAGAAATTGAAAAGAAAAAAAAAACTATAAATAGACTTTATTACTTAATTCTTGTCATAATTTTCAGCTCATTAAACTCCATTGTTGCACAGGCACTAGCAAATGCATTGAAGTTTGTAAAAAAAAAACATTCATATTTTGTCTATTTCCGACCGATTTTTTTTTATATAGCAGTTCCATTCTTGTTCATTTGTACGGATCCCCAAAAATAAATCCTGATACATGATAACATAACCTAACTTAACATAGATTTATGTGGGAAAACATAGAATACCTAATTTTTTAATACCTACATTAGCCCATCACGAAATTCAAATCTAAAAATTTAATTCAACTTGGTGGTCCGGTCACTGACTTTTATTAGAGTTCCAATTTCAAAAACCTGTCAGATTAGGTTGTAAACTTTTTGTGGAACATAATATCGTGATCTTTTGCATAATATCTTCTAGATTCATCAGTAAATTACCTACCTAGTTTAGGTGTTTACTAACAGAACTAATTTAGACGCTTCAGGGACATAGTAGGCCATTATCCTACTAATATTATAAATCCTACTTCCTACTAATATTATAAATGTCAAAGTTTGTGTGTTTGTGTGTTTGGATGTTTGTTACTCAATCAGGCAAAAACGGCTGAATGGATTTGGATGAAATTTGGCAAACAGATAGCTTATAACCTGGATTAACACATAGGATACTTTTTATCCCGATATTCCCACGGGATCGAGACCTACGCGGGTGAAACCGCGGGGCGCAGCTAGTTTACTATAATGGAACGAAGTTTTTAAACGCGGCTTGCAGTACGTGTAGGTAAACTGGCAGAAAAAAAAAGCGCTATCCGAAAAAGTCAGTTTCAAACTTTCAAGTGTTGACACTTGATCAACCAATACTTTTGACACTTGTAACTGGAGGCCATACTAGATGGCTCGCGAAAAGAACATCGTGCCAAGGTTCCAACTGTCCATCTAATTACCTGTTTCATTTTGACAGTTCAACAACATTCATTGCCTTATGTACGTTGTTGAGCAGATTTTTTTTCGAACTTATGGTTCAATGCATTAGCTATTTGTTTCAAACCCTGATTTAGATTGGTCGTGTATTACGTAATTAGGTCGCGGGACTCCGGGTCCACGATACCCCCGACTTCTTTTTTTAGTTTTTAGTCAATATTTCAGTCAAAGTCAAAGTCAAATAATTTATTTCAAATAGGCACATATATGGCACTTTTGAACGTCAAACAAAGAAATAGAATTGATTCTAGTTGCCCCTTCCAAAAGGTAGTTTTCGTATGGAGAAGAATGGGCAAGAAACTCCATCGTTACTCTTTTAAAAATGATTTACAAAATTTTGTATACATTAATTATATAATTATATGTGAAGACGATGCACCTACAATAAGATTACTGTACTACGAAAGGTAAAAAGAATTATAAATGGAGCAGTCTTGTTACGTTTACCTCATTCTCAAACTATAGTTTGATATAGTTTAGCCACGAGCTATAGGGGCTAGAAGTAAGGCTAGTAAGTAAGTAATAAATAAAATAACAGTAAGTAAGCAATATATTGTATGTATAGATAGATGGACAACTCACATATTTTTCTATCATTATATTTTTAGTTCACATTCTTAGTGTCAAGCAATTTACGTAGCGCCACAATTTTAACCAGTTTTTATTTATGTTGGTATTTTTTTTAAAAAAACGCCATACTACAGGTTAATTATAGATCATCAATTATACCCTAGCTAAAATGTGCTGCTAAGAAAAAGATAAAATAGTCAATGGCACCCAGTATCACTATTAAAAAAAAATACCTACAGAATAAAATTTACATTTTTTAAGATTTTTATCTTTATTTTCGCCTAACTCTCTCTTAGTGGATATCCCCAACATAATATCTTGAGGTATTTATTGCGCAACACACTTTCAATAATTATAATCTGAATGATTTTGCAGGATATCGCTAATCCATTGCTTCTTAAGTTCGATACAACGTAAATAACGCAATGAATATTGTTGAACTGTCAAAATGAAAGCCATTGCTACTGTTAGTGTGTTACGAAATTACCCCGCTGTCAAAACTTTCGATACAAATATTAATAATTTTGTTTTATTAAATTTATGCAAGTAAATATCCCTCCTTTTCAATTTCGAACGATGAATGAGTACCTACGAATGTAGGTAAAGTACAGCTTGTAACTTATTTTTTTATCCAATAATTAATTTAAAAAGTGTGGTTATTTAATTAAAGTACACACAACTAAAAAGCGCTCCACGCTTTTTGAATTAATCATGGGATAAAAAAGGAGTGACAAGCTGCATACTACCTAATTATAACAATCGTACTCATTCACCGTTCGAAATTGAAAAAAAAAAGGGTTAATTTATGTCAATTTAAATTTAATTATTTTATACCATTCCCCCTCTAAAAAGCTTATTTTATTCTCTGAAAACAGTGAATAAAAAGCACTTTTAATCACTGTTTTGGAGTTTGAATTTAGAACACCAATATATTCGAACTCCATCTCAATGCTATACAAACTCCTATTTGATTTGATTTTCGAACAGGAGTTTAGCATTAGAATAAAAACTGTTTTGTGTTTTTTGCTGTCATTAGTAAATTGGCGCTATTTAAATATTGTAAGTTGTACGAACAAAAAGTTTTAGGGTTACCTAATAATAAATCGATAGAAAATATTTTCAAGCGATGAAGAAGATGTGTTAACACCTGATTTTATGAAAGAGACGGCGGCCGATATAGTAGAAAACTTGCTACCTAACAAGTCACAGCTGGTTTACATCAAAGCCTACGATGAGTTTTGTAAATGGAAAAATGAAAATCCAGCTTCTGTCACATTTTCAGTCTGTTTTCCTAAGTTGTTTTAATGAGTTGTCGAAGTAAAAGAAGTCATCGACATTATGGAGTATTTATTCTATGCTACGGTGTAGGTACTATAAAACCAAGGCATGAAATTGACATAACAACATACTCGAAGTTCTTTTTCTCGTAGTCATGGTATAAAGTATAGTATGCAACTCTTGAATAAAACGGATTTATATCGAGGGCCATGAGTCACTCGCGTCGTTCAGCACTCGCTATGCTCGTGATTCAATCATCATGAATCACTCCTTACGGTCGTGATTCACCTATGGCCCTGGCTTTAAATCCGTCCTTTATTCACTAATTGCATAATATACTATTATCGTTTTTAGTGCGTGATAAAAAATTGTTTTTAGTTTGTTTTTAACTGAGTACTTACATTTTTTTTTTGTTTAATACATTCTTCATTTAGTTAATTTTATTAGTCTAAAGTCAACAAAGTTATGATTTGACAGTACTAATAAGTCTATGAACTTGACCGGTTGTAGCCACTGAAGAGTTCCACTATACACCTCCTGGTTTCATCATCAGACTTGACAACTTATCTTCTACATTCTACTGGATCATCATCGTATGTCCGATCGCGTGGGTCGCGCGTCGTCTAATTTAATGAAAACTATACTCCATTTACAATAGCATTAGACAGAAGTTAAAAAAGGTTCTTTTTAATGTACACTTCGTAAAAAAAGTATAATAAACTTGTTACAGTTACAATTGACGCCAAATTAATTCAAATCTCTTTGTATAGCAGCTGTCACACTTCATTGTAATCATTTTAACTATTTATCTTATGAAATTAAGTGCCTTTCATTTAAATATATTATTTCATTCCAATTTAAAATTAAAGTGTCAATGCTAAAACTTAAAAGAAGCAGAGGGCCTAGACAAGTGACAATCGCTTCGAAAGCGTTTCGTATTTCTAGAACGACTTTCAACAGGATTGACATAAGCGTTTCGATATCGTATACTTTAATGTTTGTAAATATGTGAGCACCATGTATCTATCACATACTTAATTTATTTGTTTGTCATTGCTCCATTTTTAATTCTTTTTACCTATTGTAATTGTATTCTCGGTGCATCGTCTTCACATGTAATTATATAATTGATGTATACCAAATATTGTAAAACATTTTTTTTAAAGAGTAACGGTGGAGTTTCTTGCCCATTCTTCTCCATACGAAAACTACCTTTTGGAAGGGGCAACTAGAATCAGTTCTATTTCTATGTATTTGACGGTCAAAAGTGCCTTTAATGTGCCTACTTGAAATAAATTATTTGACTTTGACTTTGACTTTGCTTATGTCAGTCCTATACAGTTTTGCCTTTTCCATCATCGTTATCGCTGATAGAATGTCACTTTGTCTAGGGCCTCAGGAGTGAACAATACCGCGAACGTTTTTCGTTTCACTATAATTCTTATGTGACCTAAAAGGTCACATAATCCCTTCATAAGCTGTGACAGCCGGGTCTTTTTAATTTTACTGGTTTATGTCGTCTGTGAAATTGATGTAAATGTTCTGTGATTGTCATGTCATTAATGTCATTCGCTTGTGAATAATTGTGAATGCTACGCCTTGTGTTTTGTTATTGTCGAATTTTCGTGATTAAGTTATTTGTTAGGTACTGTTTTTCCTATGTTCGATCTTATTAATGTCTCCCAAGAAAAAGAGAATGAAGCAAACTCCATTTCGTGGTGTAGAAAAGCAAACTGTCATCAATATTTTTAAGCAATTTAAAGAGTCACAACATTTATTTTCTTTATTTTTAATTAAACTAAAATCACCATGTGATCGGTTGTTACATTTATTTGTTTTGTTGTAATGTATGAGATGCAATAAAGCGTAATTTAAAATAAAATTACTTTGATTTCGTTTATCTAATTATTTAGTAGACTGTCTTAGATTTATCTAAAAAAGTTATAAATTAACTTTGAAATAAAATGTTTTGCATTCCTGCTTACGAGCCTCTTTTTTCTAATGCTATAATAATTGGAGTTTAGGTACTCTCAATTACATGTACCTAAGTTAAGGACTTTCATTTTCATAAATATTCATTACTTAGAAATTCGAGTGGTCGTTAATGATTTTATACTTACGTAAACAAAATTGTGTTTTTATTAAATTAATTTAAAAAGCTATTATTATTATTATCTGGATTAACTATATTTATAGCCGGAATTTCTGCTAATTTTGAATTTGATTTAAAGAAAATTATTGCGGCGCATAATACACCCTATATGTACACCTACCGACCAACCTACCTACTAAGAAAAATAAATGCAACGTGTTGTACTCTGACGATTTCTTAGTTTGTCAGCTGCCAGTTTTTAGCTACACACGAAATAATAAAGACATTTCATTTTAAAAGACGCGTAACCGTGTAATATGCTTTCCCAAGTCCAAAAACATTCGGTAAGTTTTCAAACTCGTATTGCAAATTCTATCTTTCGAATTTCGAACTGTATTGTCAAATTGTCTGGTCCCCGGAAACATTACACAAAGGCCAAGTTTTTTCACAACCAGTTCTCAGAACGCTCAGGTACCGAGTATCGGGTACTTATTGTACTTGCTTAGGTAAAAATGATTAACAATCCATCTTGGGTCCCTCCACGTCCTTATTTCTAAGGAATTTTATGATTTAGGTTGAGTTTACATCAATAGGAACGCGGTCAGACAATGGCGGGACAGGAGAAAGTTCTTACCGATATTTTTAAAGTTTCGAGTTAGGAACAACGCGGTCTATGGTTAGTGAAAAATTTGAATACGGAATTTTTTAATTTTTTTAAGCATTTTATTTGACTATTCAGTGTATTTTGCACTGTTTTTTGCGTTATTTGAAATTTCGTAAATTGGCCACCCCTTGGTCTCTGCTTTTATTACTTGTCGGGAATTTTGTAAGTAGGGCCATTATGGACTTAATTTTAGAAAAAGGGCTCAGTTTGAATGCTACTACATTCTGTGCACAATAAAAATATTATCATTATTAGAATGTAGATGAATTCATTCATTCTGATGTTAGAATTACCTAATTTGTATAATCAACAACAAACTAAATAAAAAACAATACTGAATCGACGGTGGCGTCCTCTTTCAGTTCACAGATAAGTTGGTAGGACTGTAAATAAATTAGCAATGACTTTTTCATTGCGTTATTTACGTTGTTGAACAGTTTTATTTATCGAGTTTATGAAGCAATGGATATAGCACTTCCTATCCTTCAAAATCGTACGATTATGATTGAAAATGTGTTACGCAATTAAGGTGCATATCATTGCGCGTATGATAGGTCTGGGTGCGGTCTGGGTAGGCTCGCAACATGTCTTTTTCCATAGCTGTCTATTAGAACTTACCCATCTTGGTAATTACTCCCGTTCTCTCACCATATCATCTTCCACACAGGGGGCCAAGCCTACTAATATTTACAAACGTGTCAGTGGTTTCGCAATGATGAGTTTTTGACAGATTTTGTATGGCATATCTGTCAAAAACTGATCATTGTGAGACCACTGGCACGTTTGTAAATTAGTAGACTTGGCCCCCAGTCCATAAATTGTTTCTTTGGTCTTCCACTAGGTAGGTACATAATTTATTAACAATAAAATCAATGGCCCATTGCTCAGGCTCACATAACTCAGCCACGCAAGCCACATCATACCTTTTTTTTGACAAAATTATTTCCGCCAGGTCGGTTACCCTGGTTATTGATCATGATCAGTTATTAAAATATGCGTGGGCGCATTGTGACGTCACAGATGATGAAAAACAAGTTCAGGAACAAGTCCGATTGTAGATTTTTTTAAATAATTATGCCAGTGTGTATACTAGTAAAAGAAACGTGTCGTAGATCTGTGAAGAGTGATTGGTGATATATAGGTACTGCACAAATTGTTAGGTTCTCTTGTATTTCAAATTAAAGAAAAGGGGTTGGTCTCAAACTCAAACGTAAAGTATATTTATTTCAATAATACAGGCACTTTGGAATTGTCAAAGTTGAAGATAGTTGCCCATTCCAAAACGTAGTTTAATTTGGATCGTTTTTTAATCCCAGACATTTCAACATTCAAATCTTTGTTGTTTTTTTTTTCGATTTGGAGTTTTACATTTGCCCCTATCAAATTACTATCTGAGAATAAAAAATGAACTATAATGTAAACGTAGCTAGGCAGGTAACCAGTAACCTGCTGCTCAAAGATGAGGAAGTAACTGCTGAGCATGAGGTCCGGACTCCGGAGTTCGATTCCCAGCTCGGGTAAAGTGATATTGAGTTTTTCTATCTACAATTTCTCAGTAGCAGCCCGGACTCTGGATTTGTGGCCGGTCGAAGGCAATAGGCTCGCCCCCTATCACATGGGATTTAAACATACCTGGCGAAATGTGGGTGTAGTATAATAGGTGCACCGCTACCCATCCCTTCGGGGAAATAAGGCGTGATGTTATGTTATGTAATCATAGAAAACAACGAATCTAGCTTCCTTAAGCATATTTTTACAACCAACCCTGCCTGCACTTAGCCTGCTACTGAGTAGTCTTGCAGTTTTGACCTCAAAATATTGAACGGTAGATCTTTACCTTAAAAGCTACCCTTGAAACCTTTTGACTATAAACTCTATATTGCGCAGGGTGGAACTAGTCGTGCCAGACGGGTATGTGGGTCGTCGTCGTTAGCCGCGGTTGCTGGCGGTAGGTACCGCGCGCGCGAACGAACTTGCTGCGGGAGGCGCCGCTAACGAGCGCGCTCCGCACTCTCAACCTCATTGCTGATAACGTCGACATATTCTGTTGCGCTTTGGGTGAATTTGAAAAAAATAGCTACACATAGAATTTGTTACGGTACAAGCAGTGGAACTATTTAAGTTAAGGGTGCTACAATATCGTATTAGGTCTAGCCTGTAAGGATATTTGTATGTTTAGAGTGAATAAATAAATAAATAAATAACAACGTTTTGCTCTCTAAAGACTTCCAGTTCCGGCCTCCTGTAGTTTATCTTGTAAGTATTGGGAGCTAGCACAAATAACTGGCCAAAACGGTTATACAATACTGCCCATTATCATTTAAAAAGGTTCATTTTGATATTAAAACTTATGGTAATGATATAATACAGGAAACTTCGAAGATTCTTGTGTAGAGGAAATAATAAGACATCTGCAATACGAGTAAGCTCGGTTGATTTTAAAAGGGGGATCTTGTTAGCATTTTTTGCGTGCGAGGGTATCGCAGGAGCTTTTATTCTTCATCAGTGATTGTCGCATTCATGTTGGGATAAGTGAACCTTTGTGTGCCCAGAGGGTTGCGAGCTTAGCCAGCTTTTGAAGTTTTTGTTCGAGATTTTTCTTGAATTTTGTAGGTAATTTGAATATTTTTCTTAGACGTGTATTAAAGTTCGGTGTTTGTTGGTTATGGTTGCGAAATTAACTGAGATAAATGGCTGTGAGTTTAACCCCCTTTGTTTGGAAAAAAATATGAGGAATCACACCCCTTTGCTGCTTCAAACTAACTTTGATAATTTCTTGGGTGATTTTGATCCAATTTGATCCCGTTTTCTGCTATATTGTTGACTTAACTTGCATATCCTTTGAGATTGTGCAAAAGTACCACGTCGCCTTTTAAAACATTCGTGCTAAACGATACATCCCAAAAGATCATTTTCTTCTTTTTTATTCTGCCAAAAAACCCAAGATTAATTCCACATTAATTCGCAATAAATCGTGGCAGCCCTTACATCAAGTACTTATATAGGTACCGTCTGCGGGACCAAAGACTCCTGCGCAGGTGTGCGACCCATTGATGTGATCTGTCGGCTTTTCTACCTCGCTTCCTATGCTACAGCTGCGGAACCCAAGACCAGTTTAAATTCACTGTTCTTACAAGTATTATTTAAGTGAGGATGGGTAAAACATTAATATTTAAATTGCATTTTATTGGGATATATTTGATTTAATTTAGTTTGTCAAAGCCCTGTATATTTTAGTGACTGGGTTAAATTACCTTTTGTATATTATTTTATATTACCTTTGCCTTTAATAGCTCCGTTAATTAATAAGCATAATATTTTTGAGTGGATTGGTACTAACTGATTTAGTTATTTTTTAGCAATACGATACGAGTATTCGACCAAAATAATTGTAAAAAATCACAAATGAACCAATACTTATTGATTCCTAGTACTTAGAAGTAACTTCTAGTAAGAGCAATTTCAAAGTATTGTATTTGGATTACCTACTCTCATACGCAATGGGTTGGCAATTGGCATCGATCTCGCTAACATTCAACTCGCTATGTTGAGCTTTTAAATGTAATTTAACAAAATCATAATTTATTTCACATAGGTATACCTACATGCACCTTATGAAACGTCAGAGGCTAGCACGGTTCCAATTGGTCGTTTCATATGGAGAAGAGCCGGCAAGAAACTCCACGGTTACTCTTTTAATAAAAATAATTGGCTTTTACAATATTTTCAAATTACAGTGTTAGTAGGGAGGACTTTCAACAAGTTTTAACATAGCACAGCTTTAAATAAGTACTTTGATAGACATCTCGTTTTCAAATGACATTTAACATTTATTATCAAAAGCCATTGTTTAATGAACCTAAGAGATTGGAGTTAAATATAAAACTTCAGCAATTAACAGCGATTTATTTGACCTATCACGAATTGAAATCAGTTTCCTTTCATCGACTATTGTAAGTTGATATTTGCGTGGGAAAACAATTATTTGTGTAATTGTTAAATAAGGAAATGTATTACTGGGGGGCTACCACCACCGCTTACAGCGGTATTATTTTAATCTTACTTCAGTGGGGGAAAGAGATGGAGCTATACGTCCTGTACAGCTTCATCTCTTTCCGACACTGAAGTAATATCTTCTTCTTCTATCTCTATCTACTATAGTACCCATTTTTAGGTAGGGAGGTACTGTACTTAGGTATGGTATGATTATCTAGAATAATTATTTAAAACATAGAATTATGAGAGCGAACTATTGTTTCATCTATTGAAATTAGAGTAATATTTTGCGATTAATCCAGTCTAGACTGTGCGTTTCCGGATGATAGGTACCTACTAAGCCGTGTATAAACTGGTGTTACGGGGTGTAATGTAACATGTTGCAAAGCGAGCATTGGTGCAGTCAGTACCCACGTGGAAACGAGCACGAACACGCGAGCAACGGGCGCATGTTACACGGAGTTTAGAACACGGCATAACTTAACATGCTCGCTGCGAATGCTACATTACGCGTCGTAACGCCGGTCAGTACACGGCTTTATGAAATTATCTAAATTATCGATAGTAGACCGTACGTAGAATATCTCGTGATGTTTACATACTTTTGCACGTCACTTATGCGAAGGCACTGGGGGTCTTTGCATGTAATGTAACCTTAGTGCTTTCGCATTCGATTTTCTTTGAATGTTGTACTCTTTTATAGGTACAAATATTGTTCCTATTGCTTTAAATTGTAACTTTTTGATCTCATGTTAGTGAAATAACTATTATGTTAGTAACTAGTTTATAATACCAACACAAACGTTTGTAATTGTAATGTTATGGATACTCTATCTGAAATAAATGAATATTATTATTATTATTATTATAAACCGTAGGACATTTATGATCCTTTATTTCGTAATCCTACTTATATGAAAGACGTTACCCTGTACTCGTAATTTAAGATTTAAATTAACAACAAAGGGACCGCCAACTGTAACATATTATTACGCTCTATTTAAACTCAATGCTTGATATGTACCTAAAATAATAATAAAACCGTTAACACGACACGTGTAGACCTTTTGGCATCACCTGACGTGACCTTGGAGAGTCGGACCGCGCTGTCCTTGGACCAAGAGGGGCTAAACAAAACGAACGCTGGGACAATGTTATGGCCGTTAAACAAGTCCTCGATGAATGCTCCGGAAGGTTAACTCCCCTTGCTTTATTTGTCTATGGAAATCAAAAACGACCGAAGTGACATTACGCAATCAATTTGAAAAATGACCGAACGATTTGGCGTTTTGGCGTGTAATTCATTGAATTTATGAATGTAAACATGAACAAGCCTTTTCAAATTAGGAAGGGGAGTCAATTGACGTTCTTTTAATATTTACTAACTAGTTTTTCGTTATAATTTGCACAGTCTGGCTGGTATTAATTTATCTCGTACATATTTTAGAAGCTGCAGTTTTTTGCGGGCATTTGTAGGTATTTGCGGGTAGTTAACTAAGTATTTTTTTTATTAATAAAACTATTAAATGTATAAGTAATAAAAAAATGGTGTTCATATTTTTCTACAGTAGGTACTGTTCATGTTTTTACTTAACGAACTTGTTTGATTACCCTCTGAATCGAAATTCTTTTGTATTGAGTACCACGCCTCCCCCATGCATTCTTTCATGTTTTGTTTTCCGTACGGGTAAGGCGATGTAAGTAGGTACCTACTTAAAAGGTATTTCAGAATACTGCTCACTAACTTCAAATTCATACTAGGGCCGACTACAGGTAGGAACATCATAGTAAAAGAGTAACGGTGGAGTTTCTTGCCCATTCTTCTCCATACGAAAACTACCTTTTGGAAGGGGCAACTAGAATCAATTCTATTTCTTTGTTTTTTACGTTCAAAAGTGCCTGATTGAAATAAATTATTTTACTTTGACTTCTTTACATCATCACTTACATTAATATAATTATAGGTAATAATTATAAAACAAAGTACCTACTCCGCCGCGTCTGTTTGTCTTCCTGTTCGCGGTAAACTCAAAAACTACTGCACCGATTTTCATGCTGTTTTCACCAATGGATAGAGTGGTTCTCGAGGAAGGTTTTAGTATATAATTTGGCGGGCGAAGCCGCGGTCATCAGCTAGTTAGTAATATTTTAGCTTGTCGCTAGCGCCTGTTATTACACAATTCTATTACCATCAAACACACATTACAGCAACGCTGCTTGGAGACAGAAATAGGCACTTATATAGGTACAGTTATCCACACATCTGTGGTTAAACTTGCACTGCTAAAATCGTCCTTACTGCTAACCTATAAGAGCACTGTCAATTTCAAATAGTGACCAATGTTCGGTTGACTATCCATCGTCAGACGATCTCCAATCATAGAGCTCTCTACGACATGTAGGTACATACTGAAGTGTTTTTGTAATGTCTTGAATTATAAATTATAATAAAAATGAAAGTGCCACCATGGCTATTAAAATTGAATACTTTTATTCCAAATTATAAACGTTGGTGGGTGGCTTCCAAGATGGTTTCCTTCACAGAGAACCGTTACAATTAGTGTTGCCAACTTAAATCTAAATATACTACACATACACAAGCGCGACTTTTAACGTGGGGTCCTGGGTACGATTCCCAGGTCGGGCAGTGTTGTTGGGTTTTTCCAATGGGGATTTCTACTGAGAAATCCCCATTGGAAAAACCCAACAACCCCGGGCTGCTACTGAGCAGCCCGGGGTGTTGTGTATGTGCCCGGTTTATGGGGTGTATTAGAGGTAAGTACACCTCTGCCTAACCCTTCGAGGAATACAGGCGTGATGTTATGTAGTATATATTTCGGTGACACTGACTCTGGCATTTTGATTAGGTACACAAAAAATTAGTCGAACTCATTATATCTTCTAGACTAAGACCCGAATAAATCTGTGACTTGGCGACTGATTCCGACTAAATTTGGGAGAAAACAGATCTTCGCTAGGTGCCCTAGGTTTTGAGATATAAATGTGACCCTGCTGGGGAGACTCCAGATCGGCCATCTATAAACCCTTATATCTTTTGAACCAGTGACCGACATATTCTGATATTTGGCGACAAATTTCGACAAAATTTTGTCAAAATCACTGATGGTCCCCAGCCAGAGTCAAGTGACTGCATATTTCGAGATATTTTCAAGTGAGCAGTTATTTCGAAATAAATTATTTTATATTCCAAACAAAGGCACTACCTATAGATACCTACTGGTTATATAAAACATACATTATGAAGTTGGAATTACTCAAATCTTGAATAAGTAACGGAATTGGGGTCTTTCAAGGTCTTTAATTTTTGCCATTTGTAAACGTGGGGAATGGTCACAAAAGACCTACCTTTAAAATATAAGTTGTACACACGGCTACACATCAAGCTATACATTTCCAGTATAAGCTGACCTCGCATTGTACGGAAATCCTATACGTTGCGGGATCAGCATAAACTGGACATGTATAGCTTGATGTCTAGCCGTGTGTACGCACAAAAATAACTGTAACTGCTTGTAAATGAAAAAGGGTATTTTCAATAGGAAGTTGTTTTATTTTTTAAACACGTGTACATTTCATTTTAATACTGGGTCGGTATGTTTTTTTTAAGAGAAGACGTTTGATAGCGCGGCATTCTTAAAATATCGTTACGCTATTGGCCTTATAGGATAATACAGTTAGTTTACCCTTATTTTTATTACCTACGACTCCGTGGCACTATTTCCACGCAAATTGTTTTTGTTCATAATGTATAATATTCGATTACTGCTACATTAAATCTTATTTCTCCGATTCTCAAAAGAACACTGTTGGTGTACTTCATTATTTCGCAATTCAGTTTTCTTGGGGATTACTTTACAATAATGTTTGTAGGTACTTCTTTTTTAGCCTGTTTGCTAGACGGAATAGTCCTTATCCAAGGCGAAAGCGCCAAGAATTTAGATTGGAGATACAAAGGCGCTGTTCCAACAGTGTGCGGCACTGTTTCTTTACTCAAGAAATAAATATTTACAAAATGTGCTGCACTGTACGATTACAAAAGTTACGTACAGTTTTGCCGTTGGTAACGGATTTGTAACTGTTGGAAGTTCTGCACAAAATGTTTGTGACTAATGTGCTGAACACAATTTAACCTTAGCAGCGAAACCCGTAGGTGATTATAATGTTCCTTGAGCGAAACTAGGCGTTACGATTATAACTATTCTCGACTAAAAACTATGGGTGCGCTTTTACTTCCTGAAACTATTTTATATCAGCCAACAACGTTAAAGACTTCATGATAGCTTTCGAAGTTTCCACTTTCTAATACTTAATTCTATCTAGCTGTTCATGATCCTGACAACACAGGTTTAGGAAAAGTAATCTAGAGCTGATGTTAATCGAAGGGAACACCTTCTTCATACATTTCTGTACCTCACGCAGTTCAGGAACAAATGAAATCACAAAAGTTACTCGCTCTCTCGCTGACAATAAAACACAAACTTGGTTTCCACCATTTATTTGAATTTTACTAAAAAAATTGAATAAAAAATATGGTATTTCATCAACATGTTATTTAGAAATGAATAATATACAGTTGTAGAAAACATTGTCCCGTACTGTCGCCCTAGTGTTAACAATATATTATGGTACAGTTGTGGTAGGTGCGACGGCCGCGTCTGTCGGTTGGAGCGCCGCCCCGTGCGTCGGATGTGTCGGTCGGTCGGTCGGTCGGCAGTCGGTGTCGGACGTGGGTGCGCGGGCTGTGATTATGCTTCAATGGTGGGACGGCGCGTTGTTGTCAGTCTCACTCGCTGCTCTTAATCTAATCTTCTTCTTCGCCGCTCTCGGACTCTGGAATGAGATAACAACTTCATTAGCTTCGGCGCATTACAAAAAGGTACAATTATGAGGAATTTGCTAACAATATACATAACAAAAATTGATTTTAAATAAACGGCTAAATCTACTGCCTATTTATTACGTTAAGTGTTGTGATTGGTTGACCACAAACAGCGGAAACTGATGAATTGAGAATTTGAATAGATTTCCATGAACCTAAAATATTTTGATCAAAAATACAAAGGGCAAAAGGTTTTCATGATCATGACCCTGGAACATCATTAATATTATTCAGAAACGTGGATTAAAAAAATGGTAATGGTGCAAAAATATAACACAAATTGCCCTAACATTCTAAGTTAGTGGTTTGGAGGATACTTACACTCTACATTGGGAGGATACAGGTAGAAGTAGCCCTAACCACACCACATCCTTCAGCTCAATATCATTACCAGTATCCTCCTGCCCATATCCTAATTTATTTCTCATGTCTTCTATACATCTTCAAATGAATATTAAAATAACAAGTTATAATTTATTTACCTTCCTCGGCGCTCTGTAACCACTCGACGAACTTCTTCATCTGGTCGAGGAACATCATCTTGCCCTTGCTGGAGTTGGACTCGCGGTACCACTTGAGGATCACCTCCTCGGACAGCACGTTGGTCTTGTACAGCATCACCACCAGCTTGCTGAACGCACGCATGAAGTTCATGTTCTCGTAACAGTACTCTTGCACCTATGGGGAAGAAAAAGGTTGGTTATTCTAGCCTGATTGTTAAGATGGAGGATTGTATTGTTTTCAAATGACAGAATAGAATAGAATAGAGTACTCTTTATTTTGTACACCATAAAAAATACAGATACAAATGTAGAAATTTAACATAGGGTGACACAATGGGCGGTCTTATCGCTAAGAGCAATCTTTTACTGACAACCTTTGGATGGATTAAATCAGAAATCATTTATTTTGCAAAGACTGTGGGTACAAAATAAGGTGTTAACATTTTAAAGCGCGAAGGAGAGATAATACTGCAGTTAGTTAGTGGTGTACCATTTACATATACAATAAATACATACATACATAAAGCATATATGTATGTAGGAAAGGGGTTCAAAATGAAATTGCCGTTTCTTCATTTAAACTTCTTTTTAATTATTAGTTTTCACCTTTTTCTTCTTACAATAAATCTGTATCCGCCATCTTCGAATACCCTTCTTGCAATCCCCAATCCAATCATTCACCTTTCACTCACTCATTCTCAACTTCCCCTTTCACTCAACCCTTCGTTCATAAACACAAACGTTCAGAAACTTTTACAAGCTTTATATAATCCTACAACTCGGCCGTCCTGCCAATCAGTCTGGCCTCAGACTGAATCCACTTTAAATCACTTCTAAGCAAAAATTAGTTACAAATCAACAAACTCTTAACTTTTAATGTAAAGTACTCAATACTTAGTACTACTTTATACTTAAATGATACTGGTACAGTATAAGACACACAGTCGGCAACATTCTTAAGAAAACTATCTAAAACATACTGAAAGAAAATCTTATATCTTATAGGTAACTACCCAAATAAAATACAACCTTGAGCCTACTGTGGTCTGACTTAAAAGAAAATAAAAAAAAATTGTACACATCAGTAAGTTAGACACCATCAAGTTATTATATTCCTTGTATAGTTATGAAACACCCTGCATACCATCTTATAATATTACACAAATACAAAGGTACAGTTGAGCTAAGGCCATCTTTTCATGTGGTCCACACCTGATGTAGTCCTTATAGGCCCCTCCTTACCTCTGTCTACTTTCTCTACCTCATATCTGTCCTTTCCCAACTCTTTTGTGACTTTATAGGGTCCATGGAACTTCGGTCTTAATTTCAAGGCATTCCCAAATTGCGTTCTTTGTATCGCAACTAGATCACCTTTCTTGTACTTCTCTCCTTCTTTACGTTTCTTGTTGAATGTTTTTCGGTTCTCTTCCTGTATTCTTAATATTTGTGCCTTAGCTTCTCTTCGTGATTCATCTCTTTTATGCATGAACTCCATCCTGTTTTCTTCTTCTAAAAATTCTAATATCTTCATATCTTCTTTCATTCTTAGTTTAACACCAGTTAACAATTCACATGGTGTTGTATTAATTGATCGTTGGTATGTACTGTTTATGACTCTTTGAAGCTTACTGACATACTTGTACCAATGGCCAGGCTCTTCTATGCACATCTTGGTTAAAGTTGAAATGATAGTTCGGTTCATCCTTTCTACTTGGCCATTCCCCCTGGGTATTCCAGTTGTGATAGTGATATGTTCAATTTCTTCAACTTGACAATATTCTCGAAATTCGCCTGAGGTGAATGCTGTTCCCCTGTCTGTGATTATTCTCCGTGGGTTTCCATAGTCTTTCTGATGCAACTTCAATTTCTCAACAGTTTCTTTGGATGTTACTGTCTTGACAGGATAGATCCACACAAACTTAGTATACCCGTCAATTACTGCTAGAATGTAGTTATACATTTTTTTTGTCGCATCTAAAGGTCCTAGATGGTCACAGTGTAGAGTATCTAAAGGTAGCTCTCCTTTATCTATTGGATTTAAGAATCCCTCCTTCTTTCCAGATTTCCTGCTGGCCAATAAACACGGTACACACATAGAAATGACCTTATCAATTTTACTGTCTAATTTTGTGATGTAATAATCCTTTTCTAGGATATCCTTAGTTTTCTTCTTTCCAAAATGTCCTATTCCATGAGCTCTTTTAATCATTTCCAAATCCATAATTTCAGGTATTACTAACTTCTTCTGTACACCTTTATAAATAACACCATTGTCTAGAAAATAATCTTCATATTCACTTTCTTCGAGAACTTCTCTCATAATCTTTAATCCATCATCCTCTTCTTGAGCTTTCTTTATCCTGGCATGTAGTTCAACATTTACAAAGCATATATTCCTACTTAGGGCATCAACGTGTTGCATCTTATCCCCTGTTCTATGCTCTATGGAATAATCAAAATCCTGCAGGTATAGAATCCATCTGGCCACCTTTGCAGGGACGTCTTTCTTATTAAAGGTTTTCTGTAATGCTTCACAATCTGTCACTATTTTAAAATGTTTCCCCATGAGATATCTTCGGAATTTCTTCACTCCTTCAATAACTGCTAAAGCTTCAAGTTCGTAACTGCTACACTTTTGTTGTGTATCTGTGGTTTTTCTGCTCATGTAGTGGACTGGATGCAAATTACCATCCTTCGGATCTTTCTGCATTAAAATCGCTGCATAGCCATATTTGGAAGCATCTGTGTGTAATTCAGTTACCATTTGTACATCAAATATCTTGAGAACTGGTTCACAACATAATTGGGATTTTAATTCTTCAAAAGCTTGTATGTGTACACCTTCAAAACTAAACTCATTTTTCTTTAATAAGTCTGTCAACGGTTTTGCAATTAATGCATAATTCTGAATGAACTTTCTGAAGTATGAAGTCAGTCCCACAAAACTGTGTACTTCTTTTAAACTTTTCGGCATTGGAAACGTCATTACCGCCTTTGTTTTCTCAGTGGAGGGTTTCACTGTTCCATCAGAAATAATGTACCCCAAGTATTCAACGGACCTTTGAAGTATCTGTGACTTTTTCCAATTTATTTCAAGTCCATATTCTGCTGCCATCTTTAACACATCTTTAAGTTTTAATATTCCATCTTCTTCATCTTCTGACAATATTATTAAATCGTCGATGAATATCAAAACAACTCCATTTCTAATTAAGTCAGCAAATATGATGTTAATGTATCGTGTAAAATACTTCGGACAGATGGAAAGGCCAAAGGGTGCCCTTAAAAATTCATATTGGCCTTCAGGGTTACTTGTCACAAATGCTGTATATTTTACAGACTCTTCTTCTATCGGCAAGTGAAAAAATCCATTTTTCAGGTCGAGAGTACTAAACATCTTCACCTTACACAGTTTATCGATATGATCCTCAATCACAGGCAATGGATATTCATCTTTTACCATTTTTTGATTAATCTTCCTATAATCGACGCACACTCTGGTACTCCCATCTTTTTTCTTGACTAAAACCAGAGGACTTGCATACTCGGAATAGCTTGGACGAATAATACCCTTGGATAACCACTCTTCAATTTGATTTCTTACCACTTCTTCTTCCGATAGTGCCAATCTTCTGGGTCGCTGTGTAACAGGTATGTCATCCTTCAATATAATCTTTAATTTAATGGGCGCATCTTTAGTCTTCGTGGGTTTATAATTATCAATAATTTCTTGCACCGTTGAATTTTGCTCATCATAGCTAGAAAACATGCAAATAACATTTTGATACGAAATATCGTAGAACTGAGGCCTTATCTCAACTGAACCCTTATTAATAACTGTGATAGTGTTTACCAAAAACGGCTGGCCTAAAATTACGTCGTATGGTATCACGTTAGCAGGTACTATGTAGAAACTAATATTGTAATTATGGTTATCAATAACTAAATCTGTGTCGAACTTACCAATTGAAAGCACCTTACAGGATCCCAACCCAGTTAGTAACATCTTCTCGGGTTTGTATACACTATCTAACTTCGAAAACAACTCGAGCGTAATTAAATTTAAATCACTACCCGTGTCAATCAAACAATTCACCGTATATCCACGTATTTTAACACTTTTTATACTTTTATTTATTATCGGAACCGGATCACCTTTGTTTACATTCAGTATGTTTTGACGTTGATGACAGATGTCACTGTCACTTCCGGAGTGAATGAATTGTGACTCGCACTGACCGACCGAACCGAAGTTTGTTATCGGCTCACTCACTAGCTCTTCCGAACCGTCGTCATCATCCGCATTCGCAGCGCCCCCTGACGTTTGATATTGAACGAACATCGACCGCCGATCCGACTTCGCTGCGCCGCCGCCATGATTGTTTGATGATTTTTTATTAGGTTCTTTCTCGTTTGAAGTACCCGCCGCCTTGCATTCCGGACCAATATGCCCAAACTCATTACATTTGAAGCATTTAACACCTTTGGAACAGGAACTCGCCACATGCCCTTTATCACCACACTTGTAACAACGCTGAGCTATAGATGATTTAGCTTCGGGCTCCTCTTGCGGCTTCGCTTTCGCCGGTTTATCACGCTGCTTCGTAGATTCAGCTTTCTTGGATTTTTGTTTAAAAGCTTCGTACAGAACTAATTTTTCCTTCAACACCGGATAAGATGTCACCCCGTAGAATAGCAGCTTATTTGACTCGTAGTCTGAAATTCCGTCAATTATATACTGAATCGCAACGTAGTCTGGGAACTTCGCGCGCTTGCCTAGTTCTTTCATAACGAGCATGTATTGATAAAATGTCTCGTTTGCTTGTTTCTTCCGCGTGCTCATCATCTCGTGCATCTGTTTGCTGTTCACCGTTTCAGGGAATTCTTTGAGCAGCGCCGCCTTGAGGTCATCGTATGTTTTGAACGCCTTTTCAGTTTTCATCCATAGTTCCGCCGTGCCGCCTAAACTACGTCGTGCGATTATTAGTTTTTGTTGCGGACTCCACCCGAATATCTCGGAATTATCGTCTAAATCTTGAGTCCACCTCGTTGAGGAATACGTCATATCATCTCCTGTGAACTTGGGTACACAGTCGAATGCCCTGAATGGGCCTTCATCGTTCTTCTTTCCATCGTCAGACATCGTCTTGCACCTTAGTTTTGCAACGTAAACTCGTAATAAACTTTGTGTTCGCCGTTTTAAGTTATGCACGTTGGTACCGGCTTGCACCCACGCGGTAACTTTTTCAAAAACGTAGAAAAGCTTCTTAATCACTTGAACCCTTTATCCCGGACGAGAATTTGTAGGAAAGGGGTTCAAAATGAAATTGCCGTTTCTTCATTTAAACTTCTTTTTAATTATTAGTTTTCACCTTTTTCTTCTTACAATAAATCTGTATCCGCCATCTTCGAATACCCTTCTTGCAATCCCCAATCCAATCATTCACCTTTCACTCACTCATTCTCAACTTCCCCTTTCACTCAACCCTTCGTTCATAAACACAAACGTTCAGAAACTTTTACAAGCTTTATATAATCCTACATGTATAAATATATATATAAACAAAACAATAATAAACATGAAAAAGGAGGAAAGAGCTATATTTAATGACGATGTTTAAGGAGAGAGGAAGTGTTTAATGACAGTATCAGATTCATGTAATGGGTAGAAAATATGCCTGTGAGCATACCACGCCGGAACCACCACCGCCAAATGAACGGAGTAATGTGGGGTTCACAGCAATTCCACCATGTCTACATCAAAGTCAAAAACTTTATTTCAAGTAGGCACATTAAAGGCACTTTTGAATGTCAAATACATAAAAATAGAACTGATTCTAGTTACCCCTTCCAAAAGGTAATTTTTCTATGGAGAAGAATGGGCAAGAAACTCCAATTTTACTCTTTAAAAAAAAATGTTTTACAATATTTGGTATACATCAATTATATAATTGCCACTTTTATGTGGGTGAAGAAAGAAGTGCTAAGCGCGCGGCTTTTGTACAGCCTGATTCAAACTTTATGGCGGCTCGGAACATGAGGCGAGTTGCTGCGCAGTAATAAATCCATGTGTCAGCGGGGGGAGGGATGGGATGCTTAGCGAGTGGCGCTCTTAAAAACATTAAAAAATAATTAATATTAACATACCTTAGTAAGTAGCGCCTGCTCAGCCTTCGCGGACTGCGCAAACGCAGCCAACAGTGGCGTGTAGTGGCGCAAATGTTTGGCCGCCTGCTCCGCCAAAAGCTCTTCTTTCTTGTTCCATTCACCACGCGACATGACGCACTGCCATATCTGTCGCCAACGTTGGACAAACATTAGTATGTTGAACTTTATTTGTATGGGAGAAAGCTAAGTTTTGTATTGGATCAGACTGCCATATCGACAAGGCACAAAAAGATGACGTGACAAACCATGGACGGACCGAAAGACTCAGTCTGAACTGGCTCGAAACGATTTCTAGTTGTACTCCGACTCGTCATCGAGTATCATCATTAGAAATAGGATTTTTAGAATAAAAGAGAAATCTCTTAGTTATGTATAGATACACCATACAAATTACAGATGAATAAATGTAGAAATTTTACATAGGGTGACACTGTAGCACAATTGGACGGTCGTATCGCTAAAAGCGACCTTGTTACTGCTATTGTTTAGTGTAAAATTACTAAGTCATAACTTTTATATTTTACAAGCAATTTTTTGGGTAAATTCGATTGCTAAACGCCAATATTCCTGGCAGACGAGGGCTTGAAACGAGTAGGAATGCCGGTGAATATTTAGTAGGAATGCCGGTGAATATTTAGTAATTTCTCATGTCGTCGTCCCGCTCCATGATTTATGTACGCGACTGCTGTTGTTGCTACGCGAAAAACACGAAGGTCGCATCTTTAAAAACGATCTTCGCGCGAATACGCGAACATGAACGCGTGATCGAGCCGACCGAGGGCGCATTCCGGTTTTTCGAACAAAAAGTGACATAATAGTAATAGGGGTAACGTCATATTATTGCTGGAAAGTATTGTCCAGACACATACACATTTTCTATTTTGTTATTTTTGTCGATACCAGTCAAAAAATGGCGCTCGGTACTCACAATGGCGACAACTTCATGCTCTGGAATGGCGTGCTTGACGGCCATGTCGCGCAGCTCCTGAATGAGATCCCTGATTGGCTTCTCCTCCGCCAGCTCGTCGAGAAGCGCCTGCGTCAGCTCGCGACGTGCCTCCTGTACACGGATATGTAAATATAAAATGCAAGAAGGAATAGGATCTAGTGTCCTCAGAAGTTCTTGTGAGGTCATGAAATCAACATAAATCCCTCATCTTAAAAACTATTGAATTAAAAAGCAGAATTACTTTAAAAAATCTAAATCTAACTTTGTAATTACGGGATACTATAATACTCCACACACATATTGTGCATTGTTTTTTTTTTATCTACCTGGGTAATAGTGCCACCGATAACGCGCTTTTTACATTGTTCTCACATTTATAATTTCAACATGAATGATGTAACCCTTATATTGTAACAATATTTTGATTTAAAAGAGTGTCCGTGGAGTTTCTTGCCCGTTCTTCTCCATAGGTACCTACTACGCTTTGGAATGGGCAACTAGCTTCATATTTCTGACTGACCGACTCCTTGACAATTCAAAAGTGCCTGTAAATGGTTTAATTGAAATAAATGCTTTGAGTTTGAGTTTGAGTTTGATATTTATTTTTCATAGTTTTACTTCTCCTTTTCTTAGCGGTGCACATAATTCCAATTTCCATCCATGTAGTCCTAATAGGCTCAGATTAAAATGGCTGTGTCACTTCCGGACACCCCTTATAAATTCATAATGTCCCTCGACATTACGATTTCGATTCAGTTTTTGCCATTTGACTATGGAACCTAAAAAACATTATCGACTACCGCCTGATCGCAAGTTTACAATAGAAAAAAAAAGACATCGTACCTGCGAGGCCTGGGCGCGATGCAGCCGCAGCAACTCGCTGAGTCCCCTGGAAGCGAACGACGTAGCCAACACGTCCTCACTGCGACGGTTCAGCGGCAGAAACTCCAACAGTCTGAGGAGTAAACATTATATTTGAATAATCGCACATTATAAAGAGGTCAAGGAAATAGCTCTCGAAAGAGGTAAAATCTACGATAGTAGTTAGAGCAACTTGATTAATACAAAAACTATGAGCTACCCCAAATAGTTATTTTGTATTTTGCTTTTTAATTCAATAGTTTTTTAAGATGTAATGGTAATGTAGCGGCATTAATGACTATGTCGCAATGGTACGACAAGCCAGTACAATGACGCTTTGCTATACCCTAAACCTGTAAAAGCCGAATTCTACAGAGAATTCGTCAGGATGCGTCAGGGAATTCATTGATCATAATAATTAGTTCCTAATTGTAATTTTGTTTTAAAAGTATATCTTCTCGACGACTAGACAAATAAAATGGTGTAAGAATGTAATACTGTGGGACTACTAACTTCACACAACTTGTAACACAAAAGGCAACTAGCCTTTTCATAAGGAGTAATTCGTCAACTCGTCCTACATGCTTACGGCCGATGTAGGATGTTCTTTTGATTTTCTGCAAGTCGTCCTAAATGGGCTACGGCCCATTTAGGACGACTGATGAACTTGTCACTCGTCCTACATGCCTACGGGCATGTAGGACGAGTGACAAGTTCATCAGACTCATATTAGGTAACTTTTTTTTCATCTATTAGAGATGGCAATCAAACAGATGGTTCACCTGATGCGATTACGGCCGCCCTTGACACGTTTTTGGACCCCAAAAGCTTTATGTGAAAACAAGATCAATAATAATAATAATGCGCGCAGTGTCAAAGGTCTGATTACGAAAGCTGCTACTTTCTTTTTCGTGTCGAAAGCGACTAACCTGGAGTTTTTATGCCGGCCATTGACCTTGACTTGGCTTCCATTGCCGTCGAAAAATATCTCTGAGGCATGCCAAGCTTATTTTCTTTTATAATAACATAATGCCTGTTGTCTCCGAAGGGCTAAGGCAGAGGTGTACCTATATTGTTTTCATCCATATTTCCCAACAGGCGAGTCTAATGCAATAAAAAGTTTTTCTACACTAATGTTATAAAGAGAAAAGATTTCTATTTTTATTTGTAATGAATAAACTCGGACACTACTTTCACCACTACAATGCTATATTATCACCGAGTAACATAGGCTATAATTTATAAAGATATCACGCGGGCGAAGCTGCTGGTGGAAGCTAGTTTTACATAAAAATAAGTGTATAATTATTAGTAGTGTCGCATCACCCACCTGCCTTCGAGTTGCCCTCTTTTGAGAGCAGTGACGAGGGTATTGACGCCGCGCTCCGCCTTCACAGTAGCGAACACCTCCAGCACAAACTCCAGAGCGAGGTTGTCTTTTAGCAGGTGCTCGTTCACCAACACCAGCAGGACCGACGGCGGGACGCAACCGTTGCCTATGGAGATAACGTGGGGTTAGACAATATGGAAATAGTAAATAATGATTAAGGTTGATGCGCTAGGGTAGCCCGCGAAATTCAAATTTTCTTAGGTTTTTTGCAATTTGCAGGTCAATATCAGGTTGTATGTTGATCTAAATATTATTAGCGCTCGTAACAAATATGGATTTACTGAATTATAAACATTAAAATCAACAATACAACTCACTAAGTTCATGAAAGTGCCAAATGTCATGATTTCATGAAATATGAACCGGCAAATTGCAAAAAACGTAAGAAAATTTGAATTTCGCGGGCCACCCTAGCGCATCCCCCTTAACTGTGGTTAATTGATAATTAATGTTGTAAAAATAGAACGCAAAATAGTATGAATGAATTAAGATTTAGACTTTACTTTTATGCACTTTCAACATTATTGGCCAAAGTAATATACAATTATAGGACTACCTGCTTTAGTCAATTGCCTACTTTTGAAGTCAAAGTCAAATAATTTATTTCAAGTAGGCACATTAAAGGCACTTTTGAACCTCTAATACATAGAAATAGAACTGATGAATAATATCTACACAAAAAATTGTCTAAATATTATCTTCTAGCAATATACTAGTATTGTATCAATCAAAGCCTATCTGGACACATCACGCCTTGTTGGGCAGAGGTGTACCTATAGTACAGTATACCCACATTTCACCATCATCACTTATACAACAAACTATAAAAGTTCTTATAAAAAACCGTTTACTCAATACTGCCAAGTGAATTCAACAGTTTTTTACAAGTTTCTCCTATTTGACCCACAAAAGAAAAGTTTTCGAGTGATTCCAAAACGTAAATAATGTTATTTGAACTTTTCAGTATATAAGTACTAAAAATGTCGTGCAGCCACATATGGCTCATGCAATGAGCATGTTCCAGTGATGGCCGTACTTTTCTCTAGCACAACTTCGACACCGCGCAACGCAGTTCACGTTACATGGCTCTAATCGTGTGCATATACATTTTATAATAGTTATGTTTTTATTTCTAAAAGAGCGTGGTGTGGCCCGGGATCGAACTCGCGGACACGTGCGTAGCATGTGTGTGGTTTGGAGCGAGGCTATGGGGGCTTCTAGTAATATGGTGAAATAGGTGTATGGTTTGATGATACTGATTTTAACTCGTTTTAAAAGCACATGTTTTGGTAAAAAAAAAAGTTATGTCAGTTTTTTTATAGATGGCGCTAGTGAATCTCGATAATTTGTGGTTTCACAATACCTATAACAAAGCTGTTTTTTTATACATGGAGTTTATTTTAATTTTTATTATTACTGGTAGGCTTGCGCTTGACTACTATCTCGACTGATGGTAAGCGATGATGTAGTGTACGCTTTCCTATTCGCTCTCGACTTACCCAGGTTATAGAGTTGGTAGTATTAATAGATAATATATAGGTACGTACCGATCCATAGTGCGGTCATACGAGCGAGTTTGATACGCTGTAGCGGCTCGAAACCCTTGAGGTACACAAGCACCTGAAACAACAAACAGAATTGTAGATATGGTTCCCTTTTGCACAGTATCACAGGCTGAGAGGGTGCGATAGCAGTCACTTAGTTCAAAATATTACATTTTCGTGTATATCTGACTAGCTTCCGCCTGCGGCTTCGCCCGCGCGGTATGTCGATAAAAAGTAGCCTGTCCCTCCCCAGGGTGCCATCTATCTCCTTGCCAAATTTGTCGAAATCCGTTCAGTGGTTTAGGCGTGAAAAGGTAACATACAGTACAGACAGATAAAGTTACTTCCTAATTTATAATATTAGTATGGTTAATGATTATGCAAATATGAGTCAGTACTGCAGTATTTTATTTTCAGAACTTGTGCTAGGACTCCTTCGTGCCTCGGAAAGCACGTTAAGCCGTTGGTCCCGGCTGTCATTTATGGATCTTTGACAGTCGTTACGAGTCGTCAGAAGCACGAAAGTCTGACAACCAGTCTAACCAAGGTGTATCGTATTACCCAGTTACTGGGTTGTGGAGGTCAGATAGGCAGTCGCTCCATGTCAAATACTGGTATTCAGCTGCATCCGGTTAGACTGGAAGCCGACCCCAACATAGTTGGGAAAAGGCTAGGCAGATTGATTGTGCTAGGTACGCGCGTCGCCACTTATTCTTTAGCACAAATACGGTTTTAGATTTAATTCAGGCACCATTATAACTAAGAAAAGGCTGGGCTGACGACATGAGCGCGTCGTGATGCGCGTAGCGACATAATTATAGGAAATGAGTAAGCAGTTTCATTCGACGGCGGTACGCCTGGTACGCGAATTAGTAGCATAATCGGGGCGGATAAAATGTCGCAGTTTAGAAAAATGATTGAGCCTAATTTTATTGTAATTATTGGGTATTGTAGTAATTCTGCTATTTATTTGGCTTAGTGCCAAGTATTGACTGTTACCAAAAAAATCAGTTTTACGTCGCCATTTTGATTACCTGCTTACGTTATATTATCTTAGCAATAGTTATCACCTTAAATGTAAGGAAATATTATTTAAATGATTATTGGCATCACTACTTAATTATTATAAAACAAAGTACCTTCGTCGCGTGTCTTTCTGAACGCAATAAATTCAAAAATTACCGAACGGATTTTCATATGGTTTTCACCAATGGACGAAATAATTCATGAGGAAGGTTATAGGCTATTTACCATCACGCTACGACCCTTAGGAGCAAACAAAAAGTCAGCGCGGGCGATGCAACGCAGTGGGACGGGGGCCGAGGGAGTTTTATAAATATGTAGCTGTTACTGTAGTATATTGTGTATCATACGACTGCCACGCGAACGAAGTCTTGGGCAGAAGCTAGAAATAGTAAGGTTAAGTAGATTATTGTATTTCTTTGTCATCTAACAACCATGACTTGAAATTCCCTTCTCTATACAGGCTACACATCAAGCTATACTTTTCCAGTATAAGGTGACCTCGCATTGTACGGAAATCCTATCCAATGCGAGATCAGCTTAAACTAGCCGTGTGTACAACCATTTTCTTAAAGTCTCTCGGCAAACTTCGAGTTCCGTCAGTCGTCGGATTTCTATCAGTTGCCCTTTGCATTTGGTGCAGACCGGACGCTTTCAATCGACATCTAAATCCATTTTTAAGAAAATATTTGTACTGTACCTTAATAAAATTTAAATGAAATATTTTTTTGTAACCCTTACCTTTTTCATCTCTTCCTCAAACATCTTTTCCAAGTATTTGTATCGTCTCATCAGCTTCACAAATACCTGTGAACAAGTACTTAATGTATTAGTATGTGTGTGTGACGAGTATGTGCTAATGTGAGAGTCCATCTTTTGTCAGAGATAATTGAACGAGAAAGGGTTTCTCAACACTGTGGTTTCAGGACTCTAGCCATGTTTTTCATCATGTAAATAAGTTTTTGAAGCATTATACCTAACTACCTTAAATTATGTACGTACTGTCACAGAAAATCACGGAGTTATTATTTACACACTATTTCATTACTCAATTTGATATTACTAGAGTCAAGTTTATTCAATTTAGCTCACAACTCTGTCTGTTAGCATTTTAGTGAGACCATAATAGGTAGTATGATTACAGCGACTCGCACTTGGCCTGTTTTTTAATTTCTTTGACAATTTGCAGGCTCTGCTGCAATGCTTTTAACATCAAATGAGTAGTCTTTAAGTGGCAAACTAACAAAATAATAGGCATACATTCAACCGAGGATCAACAAAAATTCTACTCTATCCAGAAATAAACCATATAAAAGTCCCATACCTGTTCAAAGATTCGCATGGACTCCATATCTTCGTTCGCGGTGAAGATGCAGGTGTTCGTTTTCGGTGATTCGCCGTCCATCGACACCGAACCGCCGGGGACTGGCAGGCAAACAGGCAAGTTAGTACACAGTGGTGGTAGATGGTAGGTGGGCGAGAGTGGTAGGTAAGTGGTCAGGTAAAAACGAACGAACAGGTTTTGTCAACAGTTATGTTCAGGACTCTAGCCAAGTGTTTCATCATTTTGAATTGGTATTTTGGTGGGAAAATAGACTTAGAAGCAGTAACGTCTGCATAAGATCACTGGAAATCTCCCCAAAATCATTAGGCCTTTACAGACCGGAGGGCCTAGACAAATGACAATCGCTTCGAAAGCGTTTCGTATTTCTACAACGACTTTCAACAGGATTGACATAAGCTTTTCGATAGCTTATATCAGTCCTATTAAATTTTTGCCTTTTCCATATCGTTATCGCTGATAGAATGTCACTTTGTCTAGGGCCTCAGAGAATAGTTTAACATTGCAGTCAATTCGCGTTTGTTTAGAAAAATAACTGTAGATGTACTTCTATGTTTATGAATGTTTATGATATTCTATAGCTCGAACTGTTGCCAGACGTAGTTTTTGAGTAGGAGTTGGATACATCAAACGATTATTCGTTTTTTGTGTTTTGGGCATTTTTTTTACTTCTACTAGCTACAGCTGCCTTTAGTTACCGCATAACTACACATATTGAAAGTCTATTCTTCTTCACCATTCAAAACATCATTTTGTAGACTATAAATTATAAGCTTGGTACTCACGCAGCAGCCCCCCAGCGATGAGCACGTCGAATATGACCTCGCCATATCGCCGGTAGTCGAGCTTCGAGCCAGCCGCGTCTAAGAACTTGTACGCCGCGTCAAGGTCACCGCCGGCGCGCTCCAACCCTTGAACGAGCGCGTCGCGGAATCCGTTCGGATCGTACTTCTCTTTCTCATCTGGAACAGAAGAAAGGGAGAGAGTTAAGAGGGAGTGAATGATGGAATGATTGGTGTTTGTTGATGTGGTGTCAGAAATAATTGAACGAGAAAGGGTTTCTCAACATTTGTTTTCAGGACTCTAGCCATGTTTTTCATCATGTGAATAGTTTTTGAAGTGAAAACTTCAAATCACTCGCGTCATCGTCACGCTTGAAGTAATTTGTTTTTTTTTTTGCGCCATCTACCGTCTACCGTTTGAATTACGTTGAGGTTACGCATTGATGCTTAGTTTTCACTTCTGTCGGCAGAGACTGCCCCGCATGTTTTCTTTAAATGTATTTCAATGGACTAAAATATTTTCTGTCACAGAACATCACAGAGTTCCTGTGATTTGAAAATGGGTTTCTAAAAGTATAATTTATTTAAACTTTTACCATCCAGTAAGCCATGATTAGCCGGATTTGATTTGCTAACTATTCTGGAACAGTATTAAGACTAGTTTTTTTTTTTTTAGACCATAACAAAATGATAAGCTTGTGAATCTTCCTCTAAAATTCTAAAATAAAAAACAAAATACTATGACATAATTTCCTCCAAGTTACAAAATATTTAGCACCTTCAGGACATGTTAGAACTGATAAACTAACTTAAATGGCAAGGAACGAAACTTTAATGACGTTAACTTGGAACGCGACCCCAATTCAGAAAAGGCCAGCGTGGTAATCCGCTAACCTTGATAACTATTGAATTAAATGCATCAACTTGTTCAGAAACGTTAAAGACTTCTTAGAAGCCTGAATTACACAGTACGGTAACATCATACTTTTATATTTTGTGTTATATCGAGCTTATATAGCTTATATAGTCTTTAGCCAAGCTTATGATTGCCCTTGTCCATTTTAGAATGCCACTCCGATTGAAACTACATTGTGTTTTATACAAAGCTTCACAAATGAATGGAATTGAGTAATAATATAAAGACAATGATTACTGTCCCAAATTTAATCAAAAGCAAAATTAACGCATTTTAACCACGTGTTTCAAAATGGGCGCTATCTATAAAATAAATAAAATTGATGTGTCTGTTTGTAATGTCAAAATAACAGCTTTTTAGTTACTAAATACGTATGAAAGTATATACAGAAACAAAAAACATTTTATAAAAAAAAATGTGTTTTTTCCGGCTAATCTCCGAAACTGCTGGACCGAATTTGACGAGACTTTCTCTGGCAGATAGCTGGTGTTATAACTTAGGCTACTTTTATTTTAGAAAAAGAATTATGCTCCACGCGGATGAAACCGCGGGCAGTAGTTAGTTAAAAACAAAAATAATTAGAGAAAACCATCTCGCGACTTATTGAATCATCCTATTACAATATTACATAAACTTACCTATCTCAGATTTAGTTCAAGAATTCGGGTCGTATGCACAACGAATCGGATACATATCGCACTGTAACTTTGTACTTGTAATTCATTCCAGTATTTGCCAAGACTAGTTGGATTTCAACTTATCTCGGCGACCTACTTGGGTAACTACGATAGCAGTTCTAAGCCTTGGTTGGCTGGCTGGCTGATATTTTTTTTTCTTTTAAATACTTAGTAACAACTGTAGGTAGAGTTTTAGGAAGTAATTGTAAGCTTAGTGATAACTTAGTACCTAAATTTTACTGATAGCAACAATAGTACCAACTGTAAAACTGCCTTATTATACATAGCAAAAAAATTACATTGATATATTTCGCCAGATATTCAGAATCCTAAGGGCTGATTTTATCAAAGTCTGATATCTTTTATCCGTGGAATAAAATTGTCGTCTGACAGTTTTTGTACGGGAAAACCCGTCAAAAATTCAAAATTTATTCGCAGGATAAGACTTATACTCGGTATAAAAGTTTCGTGAAATTCGCCCTAATACATTTACCAACTTATACTTTTAGGGATTAACAGTACATTTACTAAAGAAAAACCCTGATTTTAGGCTGATTATCCTCAGTCCCACCCGCTCATCAAAATTCTACCACAATAGGACAAGATTCCCAAAAAGTCATAGGTCATAGGCTTACAGCCTACACCCACTCAAGGCCGTACATCATTCATAATCATAGAGTCATAGGCATAACAAAGAGATAGCCATACTTTCTAAAGTTGACAGATTTATTATACTCGTGGGATCAGCAGTTCTCGAGGAGGTTATCATTTAAGGTCGAATGCATTACTTTCACTTCATATTATAAATCAGTTATCAAATAATATGGTTGCAAACGGAAGGGTGAATGGAGTTACGTTGTTATAATTATTTATTTATCCACTTTTGCCCGCAGCTTCGCATGCGTGGATATCGGATATCGTCACAGGGGAACGTACTACCGGGATACTTAACAAATGCTGTGTTTCCTATACAAACCTTCATCCCCTATATCACCCCCTATAGGATTATTTTTGAAACAAAAATTATGTCTATGTCCTTCCCCAGGATGCCATCTATCTCCTTGCCAAATTTTGTCGAAATGTTCAGTGGTTTAGGCGTGAAAAGGCAACATACAGACAGACAGACGGAGTTACTTTCGAATTTATAATATTAGTATGGATTATCGTGTAATGAAGACAGTCGATAAAGTATCTTTACTAAATCCTTTGTGATATTTTTGTTTAATAAAATATCTGTAACGTTCAAGATGGTTACATAAGTTAAATTGTTTTGCGATGATGTAACTCGCAAATGATTTCTTAATTGAAAGACTGACAAACAAAACAAGTTTTAGCCGTACTATGGAAAACAAACATGTTTTCCTTTCTTCCTACGTAAACGTAACAAAATAAGGAAATTTTATTACGTAAACATTTTAGGAAGGCGATGTAACGTGCCAAAATTAGAACAATTATTGTGAATTTTGGTAGAAAATAGTACAATATTTTAACATCTAGGCGAGAAATCCTCAATTATATACTAGTGAAGGTCGTCAGTCTTGTCGGTCAGACAATGCACACTTTGTATTTATTTTGGAACAAATAAAAACCACTTTATTGTGAGAAAAATAAAACGTTGGATTTAAATAGAAAATAAGATTTTTGAGTTTCTTTCGGTACTGTTGACGGTATTTATTTTCTGCATTATGCCCAGCCCTAGACTGTTTTTTTTTTGTTTTAGAAAAGTGTTTATCAACACAATATATTCTAGAGCCAAAAGTTATTTAGCTGTCGTGATAAAAACATGTTTGGCCTCGCTGTTTTTTATTTGCTATCTCTTCAAATTACATAAGACTGACCAATACCAATGTCATCTTTTGTTATGTACTCATTAGCACGTGTTTTTATAACAATAATTGTATTCTAATCTTTTATGTAAGTACCTTATTCTATGGTTTAATTTTAGAAGACGCCATTTTGAGAAGAAAACTCCAAAATGGCGGCGAAACAGTTTTCCTTTTGGAAACAAGTTTGATTTCCGCCTCAGCTTTGAGCAACGCGGACAAAGCAACAGGATTCGTCTGTCGGAAACTATTTATTTGAATCTTTTATCCTTTTTGACATGTCCATCCGGATAATACCGGAATTACCATCTAACTTGAGCAAGCAATAATAAGATCTACAAACTAAGTCTAAAAAACTAATTTTCATGATTTTTTTTTAACATCCTACTGTTTGTTTGTCTTGCGATAAGAACTGATAAATAGTTTGTAATGCATGAGATACCTGTGTAAAAAAATCTATAGTACAATTTCCTGGCTTGAAATAAATCTGACTGACTTACCAAATTACTGAGATTGAACTCGAAAAAGATGCCTTAATCTATAAAACTAAACTACAACGTCTCCTCAATTTTTTGGGGCTCAAATCTTGGAAACTGCTAAACGGATTTAATTAAAAGTAAAAAGATGAGTCACTTCAAAGATTCTTCAGAGATCACGCTAAAGAACGGAGAATATTATTTTGGAATTTCAATAAATTTTTAGCAACTATGTGACGTAAGAAAATTCCAAGAACCTGCTGAACAATGATAAAAATATAACTTCGGCGATATCTTTATTACTTCATAAGAAATAAGATGGTGAAATGTTTGAACACGTATCTGAATTCTGGTGTGAACAAACCTTGACGGAAACAAGGTCAACCAGTATTGTCCAACCGGTAAAAACATAACTTCAAACATATATTCAAGAATTTGGCAGAGATATGAGTGGCCCGTCCATTCATAAAACCAGGATTCCTAGACCAAGTGCTACTGAGGAAATCCAAAAAGCAAGTTTAAAGGATCGCAAACCCAAGACCTCGTTTAAAAGTCGCACTAGGGATCAATAAGGCTCCTTATAAAAGTACAACATTACAAAATACATATAACATAAAGAAAGCTCGTTAAAAACAGTTGTAAAGCTTCCTTATAAGCGCGCAACAGACACCAAGCGATGCAAGTACCGCTAGTGTAAAAATACCGTTACATGTTGTTAGCACCAGTGGAATATTACGGAGTTACGGAGCGGGCGAGTCGAGTGATCAGCTAATGGCACTACACTAGCCTATAATATCACTTAGGATGATGGAATGGTGCTTTATGTGCACTGTTACTAAATTAAAGTATGCAGGTCAGATCGAATGCTATTACGATAAGTTTTAAAATAGGGATCGGTTATGAGGTAATAATCTGCCGGGTCATATTCGTAGGAAGCATAAGGTAGATATGGTTGGAATAGTCACTAAAAGGGGAGCTTGGGGTAAGCCGAAGTCGCCGGTTTAGTCCCATCTCTTCCCCTATGCGTTTATACAAGAGATGGGATTTTTTTGGAGGTAAAACGCATAGTACAAGAGATGGGAAGGGGAAGAAGATGGGACGAAGCCAAGTCGCCGACGGCAACGAAACCCAATGCAATTACTTAGCTCGTTCCCAACTGGTCTGAAAGGCAACACACAGTAGAAAGCTATGATTAAGCCCTTAGTGTAATGCCATTTGTAGTAGACGAAGTAAAGCTGATGTTGATTTTATGTTCACTCTGATCAGAAAAAGAGCAACATTCAAGTTAGATTGGACAAAATTATATCTTGTTACTTCGTTAGAAAGATTCACAATTAACTTTCAGCAAACAGAGCCTCAATTTAATACTGTGAGTCAAGGAATCGGAATAAAAGGCCTCAACCTATCAACGAAATAATTTCAACTCTTACGTAATGAATGACTCTTTTGGCAACTTGCTGCCAAGCAGCCGATTCAGACAAAATTAATCGAAAAACTACCAGGAAAACATAATATTAGTATGTATTTGATGTAACCAGGAAAATTTTAGATCAATCTGCAGCTCATTATTCCATGTCGGGAGGTGGCTACAAGTAATGCTTATACAAAACTAGCTGCGCCCCGCGGTTTCACCCGCGTAAGTCTCGATCCCGTGGGAATATCGGGATAAAAAGTATCCTATGTGTTAATCCAGGTTATAAACTATCTGTTTGCCAAATTTCATCCAAATCCATTCAGTAGTTTTTACGTGAAAGAGTAACAAACATCCATCCATCCATCCATACTTACAAACTTTCGCGTTTATAATATTAGTTAGATTGTGTCGCTAGTCTTGCAGTGATTTTTTGATATTTATGAGGATATAGACGAGAAAAAAAAACGCTAGATTCTGCTTCTGAAAGCCTAGTGAATTTAATCTACTGTTGTAATATTTGTTTATACTATTCTTTCCTGTCTTTTACTCCTGGTAATGAATATTTGTGCTATTCGATTGAAAGGCTAATTTATGCTACAATGATATTGAAGTTCTATGAATTCCTCAATGCCTTGTTGCCAAGTCTAATCGATTTTCCGTATGACCTACGACTATGAGAAGACTTGGTCTTGACTTTTTTGAAGGAAACGAAACGATCGATGTCGATACTTGCAATGCTAAGTTCATAATCTCCACTCGACCAGATTCAGAATAAATTAGACTTATCATCTGCCTGACCTTTGCCCAACGATGTTGGGGTCCGCTTCCATGGGATGTCGAACCGGATGCAGCTGAATACTAATATTTTACATGGAGCGACTGCCTATCTGACCTCCACAACCCAGTTAATGGGTTGTCAGACTTCGCGCTTCCGACGACCCGTAACGACTGTCAAAGATTCACGAATGACAGCCAGGAGTGCCGGGACCAACGACATAACGTGCTATCGAACATTTATTTGGCAGCACACGTTATAAAATATGACAAACCTATTTCGTTCCCACGATATCTGACAAAACACTTCTCACATGCGACATGATGGGTGAAAGGTCGACAAAGATAAGATCTCAATCGGAAAACGAATAAATCATTCGATGTCAGCTAAATCAGTGGAGTTTATTTAATTTTTTAATCGATACGGCATCAGCGGCATTCTGCCTTCGGACAGTGGTATTTATGTCCAATGCAACGATTGACGTCAATTCGCTGAGTATGGTAAGAATGGAGGCCGATTGTTGAATATTCCCGACCTTTACCTATTTGGGAGCTTGGGATAGACTTAGGGAGGATGAGGTCGTGTTACGTAATCTATGAAGGCAGATATCTATCTCGGGCGGGAAATTTCGGACATTTGAAATTGACCTAGAAATAACTATTCAATACATCCAGTAGCCTAATTGTGAAACATTTGACAATACAACAAAATGCATTGTTTCGATTGTTTGAAAAATAATTCGTTTGCTCGTCAAAAATAAAGCTAATGGATATTGTTGAATACCTAGTCAGAATGCAATTGATGCAAAGCAAAGTTATGTTACAAGGCAATGTATATAGCATTCCCGGCATTTATAAGAAAGCACGGAAGGTTCTTTCTGGAAATGTCGAACCCAGCGGCGCGTGAAGGATGCCAGAAAATTATGAACGAAAATGGTAGCGTACCATGTTCCTAAGATAATGATATATGTAGTAGGTATAATAATAAGATTCCACTAACTAAATATCAAGTTTGTATCGAACAGCTAATTCCCGCAATACTTTGCATAAATTATATAGCAGGTTGGCCTCATTTGGACTGGCTGGACTGGCATTTCCCTTGACTCTAATAGGATAGATAAAACCTTATTTATAGTTTAATTAATTGAACACATTTTTATAGCTTTTGCTGGTTCCATTTCAAGTTCAAAGAGGATAAAATAGCCAAAAACGACTACTGAACACGCAATTTCAGCGTTTTCAGAATGCATTTCAAAATTCAGTAGGTATTAACTGCTTTGAATATTTTGAACTTGGACGATACAAAACAATAATAAACAAAAGATAAGAAATAAATACAAAATGCGCACATGACCGTTTATCAAAGGTGTATGGGCAAAGTCATGGTAATGACGATATGTTCATGTTCTAAGGGCTTCATGGCGCTATAGCAAAAGAGTAAAGAATCGCGTGGTATTTTAATTTGGTTTAATTTATATTATTATCTATGATTTACCTTACTTGGTACTCTAATCGATTGCCAATGTAGCTAAATAAATTGACTAGTCCAAAGTGCCGCGCGAAATCCCATGCTACTTTCAAGAATGCTGGTGGCAAAATATCGCGATTTTGACAAAATTTGGGAGGTGGGTAGCTTTTCGTCCCGTAAAATTAAAACTATCACATGCGGCTGGAACCAAACACGACTGTGGGCTCCTGCCCAATGCGATAAAATGTTTTAGGATAAATAACAATTAATTTAATAAATAAAATACTTATGTAGGTTAAATCAACACAATCGTAGCCATTGAGGTTATTGTCCAGTACAAAGTCCAAGCTATATTTAACAAGGGTCAGTTACAACAATTGAAATAACTACTGGTCAGCAATTTAGGTATTTGCGTCATATCTCTGACATATTTATTACAATTAAAATTACTAGGAAGGATTCATGTTGGATATTTTTTTTTTTTTTTCAGTTTGATGAAAAAACATTTAGATTGTAATTAGGTAAATAAAACTTAATTCAATAAAAATGTTTTAATAATCATGTAATTTTATCGTTTGCAACTTGAAAACACTCAATCAAAATTGATTTATCTCTTTACATCTACAAGCTTAATATATTATTTATGGCTGATTGTCAAAAGTTTATTGAACTCTTGTTGCTCAGTCCCCAAAAGCAAGCAGTTCCTTTGTCAAAGACAAAACAAAGAACAATATAGAATGATCTGGAGAGAGTATAAAATGAGGTCAGATCTCTGAGACTTATTATTTTATATAGCATCAAGGATGAAGCCCGAACCTTGGCAAGCTGAGAAAATGGAGTCAAGTCAAAAGAAAGTATGAGAAAATATTAACAAAGTGATAAAGTGCAGTTGAATGAAAAAGATGTTTGGGCCACCAGTTTAAAAACATAATAATTAAATATGTAAATAGAACAAAATCTAAACATGCATAATTTTGAGGAAATAATAAGCTTAGCATCACTTAAAATTTTACAGTTTGAAACGGCTAAGAGAAAGTCAATTGAATTATGATTGAGGTCAGATGATTCAACCGCTTGTAGGCTGAATACATCAATTGTCAATGACAGAATAAAATATAATGGTACCATATATTGAAGTTTCGCTGGGACATGAAAATAATTTGATAAGTAATAACTTTGCAAGTTGAGTATTTTAGACATTATTTACTAAGTTTAATTATTGTATATTGTTGGTTAATAAAGATTTAAAGAGCATTATTATTACAAGTAAAGAAGGATGGCTTCGTCAAGATGAAAATATCGTATTGTTTGTTTGTTACAATTACAAACAATTGCATTAAAAAATATTTTGCAGAGGTAGGTATTAATTATTTTTTATGATGAAATTATAAACAGGAATTTTTAAAACTAGTAATCACAGTAGCTTATCTGTGAAGACATTTTTCAATAATAATATTGGGAATGTACTTACTTCCAATTTTATCATAATAATTTGTTAGAAGATTGAATATACTCTAGGTTCATTGAAGGTAATTGTTTTAGAAAAAAATTGTATTACATGTGAGATGTGACCCCTATGATTACAAACAACATTCTAAAGATACATGGCTAAAAATATTGTGTAGGACAGTGTCACGGCCAAGGCATACGTTATTAAATTAATGACGCGATGTTTATGCCACAAGCTCGCGCCTTCAATAAACATGTGCGCAAGATTAGCTAACTTTAAACAAGTAAAAACGCCTCGCAAACAAGGAATCTGGGCAAGTGTCCAACATCTAAGTGAAAATAAGTAGTGAAAAAAGGTAATAAAAAATAAATTACCTCTTTTTCTGGTCTTGATCCGTTGACCCGATAATACTGGTTTTTCTACCTTCTGACTCATACAATATATTGCTGAAAAGAAAAACACGTGGCAATTAATAAAGGTCCATTCTGTAAGGTCATCGGCCGCGGTGCGCCACGCAACCCCAGGCTCGACCCTTCGTCCTACTGTTATGGCGTCCAAACGCGATCCACTTACTTCTAGATTGACGGGAGCGTTGAACAAGTCCAAAAGGAATATTCCACAACCTGAGTGATAACGAGATCACCTGGCTATGACTCAGCAAGGACTTCAAGGAGTTAAGATTCACGATTCTCAATAGCGAACAAAGTAACGACACGCCATAAAGTAGTATGTGCACTGATACTTACGTAGTGACAGGTTATGTAGGAGCCTTTTACTCCTTTTGCGAGTTCTCTAGGACTGCGCCTGTTCAGAAAAGAAAGAAACGCTGCGCGATCTCTATTCCCCTGTGCTAGAGACAACGTGTATGGGCTATGGAGTCGCCGGATGTCCGGTCGAGTCGCGACGATCGATTCAAATCTGCTCGAGCGTTTTCCTTTCTAGTTTATTCTGTTGATGTCTTTGAAACTAAACGATTAGAATTGTATCTGAAATTTACTTATATTTAGGTAAAATATCAGTATAAAGCACGTACTATGCTCCTAGGAGACAGAAATGCTCCAAAAGACAAACCAATAAAAATTTACAATATTGATATATATCAGCACAATCTAAGGTTTAATAAGAATAAAAATATTTTAAAAGACGACACAATAAATTTGATGAATTTTGTATCACTTTATTAAAAAATCACAATTTGAATGGAAAGTATTTGACTAAAAATGGCAGAAAAAAACAAAACACCATAGACATTTTTTGTTCATAAACATATGACCTGCGCTGGCATAGGAATTTTTATGAACTGACTTTTCACGAAATATAATTTAGATAATAATTTTATTACATTTTTCTTTTATCAGAATTAAATAGTTAGCTTGTTTTTAATTATTAGTAATCAATAAAATTAATGTTTTTTATTAGCTTCACCAGTTAGGCCAGTGTTGCCTTACCCTACTGCTTAAACAGTAGTTCTACAATTTTCTGCATTTTAGTTCATTTCTACAGTTTTTTTACTTTAGGCGCCATCTGATGCAAATAGTCCAAAATACTTGTTTCTTGCTTTCTTGTCTGAACAAAAAAGGTCTACCGTCTACTGATTCTGGTGTCTTCAAATTAAACTTTAAAATATTTTTTAGTAAACATTCTATAAATAGAATAATTATTTTTCCTTCTTTTTAATACAAAAAATGGAAATTGCTGAAGGTATGCATTTTCGAATTTTCACTTTTTTATTCAATAGTGGTTCTGTTGAGGTTCCATCAAAACTGGAAGAAAGGCTCGCAGGGGCTCGCTAAAGATGGAACGAGTGGAGGGAGGCCTTTGCCCAGGAGTGGGACAGCTAAGGCTAGGAAAAAAAAAGTGGTTCAAAAATTATTTTTGATTTGCTGTTTTTTAGTTTGGCAGGGTTAGCCTTGGCAACACTGAATAAGACATTTTTCAATCCACAGACCACAGATTACTATTATAATTGAATCTGTGGATTGGACGTCTGTCTGTCATTATTTTGATTTTAGGTTATAACCATTGAAATAATAATTTAGGATTTTGATAGAGAAAATGTATAAATACTCTAAATAGTGAAAGAAAAATTGCTATTGTTTACATATTGAACAGCCGCAGCTGTGAAACAGTTACTATGGCGAACTCTCTAATATCAAAGGTTTGTGTTTCTATAAAGATTTTTAGTATCTACAATAAATGATTGTAAATTAAATACACAAAGTGCATTACAATTTCCAGATGGGTGCGCTTCGCATAGCCCCTGTAATTTTCACACAGCCAGCTCGTACCACTACTTCAAAGCATTACATCCCGAAATACAAGAAGTTGAGGGCCCAGAAGTACCTCAAGGTAGAACTGCCCAAACCCAATGAAGAACTTAGTGAGCTGAGTCCGGAGAGAATCAGGCAGAAGATGAAGGAAAGAGGGATTTTGCCTCCAAGGCCTTGGATGGAGCGCCCCTTCTATATTTCTGCTACAGGTTTGTCTGAGTCAATTACTTAGAGATAGTTAAGATTAAGAATTAAATTATTAATCAATATAACGTAATATGAAACGCCGCGCTTACCGATATTGGTCCGTGGATGGGTGACCATCTTTACATATTGAGACTCCTCTGTGCCTCAGAAAGCACGTCAAGCCGTTGGTCCCGGTTGCATTTGTGGATCTTTGACAGTTGTTACGGATCCTCAGAAGCCCGAAAGCCTGACAACTAGTCTTACCAAGGGGTATCGTATTACCCAGTTACTGGGTTGTGGAGGTCAGATAGGCAGTCTCTCCATGTAAAATACTGGTATTCAGCTGCATCCAGTTAGACTTGAAGCCGACCCCAACATAGTTGGGAAAAGGCTAGGCAGATGGTGATAACGTAATATAAAAAGTTAGACAATAATTTTATTTTTTATCAATTTATTATTATTTCAAACAGTGACATTTGCCCAGTAAGAAGTTAGAGTAACAGGTTCTAAATTAAAACATCACCATTTAATTTTGTACTATCTTTTACTTCAGGTGGTGTCTTCGAGCCGTATGTCCCACCAGAAGGTGACGGCAAAGCCTCCTTTGTTTCTACAACCCGTGCCAAGCAAGCTGTACAGCAACTTGAAAAGAAATCCAAATCCATGATGGCAATACGCAAGATCAAATCTTACGAAGAAGAATTCGATCAAAAAGAATTTGTATTGCAAGCTCAGGAGACTTACATCAAGGCCCATGAGAGTCTAGCTAATGATGATAAGAGAGCTCTCAGGCTGTATGTGTCGGAGAAGGCATATCCTGAGTTTAGACATAACAGTCTTCATAAGACTATCAGGTGGAAGTTTTTAGAATCACTGGAGCCCCCAAGATTGGTGCATGCTCGGTGCACTGATGTTGTTAGCAAGGAGAATATATTTGGACAGGTTCGTTTTTACTTTTTTTATAATTTGTATCCATCAATTAAAAAAAAAAACAGTCATGTTTAAAGGCAAGACATCATTCATGATCATGAATTTTGTATAATTTATTTATTTACATACAAAATTAATTAATTAAACTAAAAAACATACAATGGGCAGCCTTATCGCTGTAATGTAGTGTCGAGAATATCACGCCGCATAAACAGGAATGGGTAAATCCTCCAGATGGTACGAGGACAGAAACACGGGAGGTAACTTGACAATAGTGGACTCTATTCGAATTTATATAAAAGGAAAAACAAACGGTTGAATAAACTTGAATCGGTGAGAATATGAATAACGTTCGTTGTATGGCGGTCGATGACGCAGTGGAGTGCCGGCGAGTGCGCGCCCGCAGCTCGAGCTCCCCCTCCGCGATCGCAGCCCGAGCTCCCCCTCCGCGACCGCAGCCTCCGCCCGCGGTCGCCCGTTGCGGCGTGATATTCTCGACAATAGCTTCTAAACCATTGAACATGTTTGAATTGATTCAAAATTATTTTAGTATTTAATATTGCAATTTCTCTCTCAGGTCACAGTACGCTTTCACACCCGCCAACAGCTGGCCGTCTACGATCGTTTCGGCCGGCTCTTACACGGCAGCGAAATCGTAGCCAAAGACGTCTTAGAATACATAGTCTTCGAGAAACACCTATCAAACCTCTACGGAACCTGGCGCATCCATGAGAAGATCATCCCTGACTGGACGCCACCCAAAGAACCTTCGAAGCTGACCAGAGTATTGCCAGAACCGGAACCAGAGATTGTGAAGGTGGAGGGTGAGGAGACAACGAAGCAAATAGAAGCGCCATCAGCGGCGGCGCCCGCATTGGCGGCGCCTGCTGCTGCTATAGCTGATAAATGAGTTGTAGATTTGTAAATAAAGTGTAGTGTAAATTGTTTTTGGACTTGTCTTTTTCTCAACTTTGAAAAAGTTTATAAAGCATATTTTCGATAATTATCAATTTATCGGAGCTAGAGTTGTGTTGTGGTGACATTGCATTTAAGTCAATGCATTGGCAGTAATATTGAAGTCCTTGGAAGTAAGTAAACAATAGATAATGAAGGAATCAAGGAAGAAACACCGACGATGATGGTGAAGATCTGAGATTTTGAGACACCAGGCGCCATCTTTTGGACTGCTTTGTGAGCTTTTTGGTTGGTAGGTAGTCAGTTGTCACAACGGCGCATTGGGTTAACGTACTACTAGATGGCGCTACTATATTGTATGTGTGTGCTACTTTATTAAAGCGTAAGCAAAATCTTTCTTTATAGGTTCACCCAGTTCAGCCGATAGCGCATGATCTTAGGACTTTGGGAGCCACCTACAAATCATCCAATGACTTCTTCCGCTCTGGGCGGAGCGGAAGGGCGTGTCAGACTTTTAAGGTCCCGGTATCCCTTTCGGACTTTCCCGCAACACCTACACAGCCTGGGATCCTAAATCCATAAGATAGGATTGCTACTTCGAGTAGTTTGAGGGTACCTATGAATCAAATAAAAAACAATTCTTAGATTACCATTTTATTTCACTATTATATATATACTCTGCGAGAATCGCTCAAATCGATTTTTAAATAAATAGGTAGTTACAAAGGTAGGATAATTGTATAGTGCCCAATGATATTTTAATATAATATCATTGATAGTGCTGATTACTTTTATAACGAGCCGCTGCTTTGTTTGTAGCGTCGATACTTAATAATCTAATAATACGCCTCATGCTTGCGTAACTCACAGAACTTACAGTGAAGTACAATTTACACAGTTGTCTTTACATGCCCGTATGTACCTATTAAAGTCATTAGAGCAGTTAATAATAATAATGGACTCACATTTTCACTGGGTTGATTGAATTCGTGAAGATATTTTATGGTATCATCAAAGGCACATGTTTACCATGATTTCATTTGTAAGTGTATGAGGATATCTGAATACAATTGGGGTAGATTTTGGTATTCGAGATTAAAAAGACATGTTCAAAATTAATTTGTCACTATTTAATCAATAAAGTGATTTCATAATTCATTCAGTCTAAATTCTAATTTTACACATTTTTTTACAGTTTATCTAATATTTTATTAACGACTCCATCACATTATTTACATTCAATTAAAATACACATAAATGATCCTGTATTATCCAGTTCAACTTACATATTTACGTCGTAGATACAATGTGTAAAGAAGCCATTTTAAAATTTCTCATTCCTTTGTTTAGATATGTTAGTGCAGTCTTACATCTATGGAAGGCACCAAAACTAATACAAATATTCTATTTACAAATTATATTAATGTACAATGCACTAATATTACTATGATCTTTGCGTTGCTTTTATTGGGCGTTATTTACATTGAAATATAACTACTTTAGTATTTTACGTCTCAGTGTATACTCATTTTGTACTCTGATGTAAACAAAATCGTATGTATATTTGAACATTAGTAATATATTAATTTCTAATACTCATTAGAATCTGCTACAATAGCTGCTAGCAGTTCTCGTCAAGTTAATTATATCTCAATGTATAATCCCCCTTGTGCCAATAGTATTAAGGACATAATCCGATGGCAAACACTTTGTACACGATATAAATTATTTTGAGATTTATTTTATCAGCTCATTAACAGCTATATTTACAAATATCTTTTATTTTCTGTCGTCAGTACTAAAGTTATTGTTACAGCAATAATTTTACTTAGATAAAAATGTTTTTTTTTTTTGCATATTTTTTTACAGCTTTGCTACTACAGTGCCAATAAATAGTCAATCATTGTGCACATGCAAACTCACAATAATAAAAAAAATACGCGCCGAAACATAACCTCCTTGAAGTCGGTTATTCAAGCTAAGGAAACTCGATTCCATGCCAGATTACTTCTGTTCTTCAAGCTTCCTGTAGCTGGGCGACTTCGTTTCGAAGTTAGATTTCTGACTTCGAGAGCGCCGAAGTCTGTTCGAGACGTGTTCAAGCACCGAGACGTGGTGCGTTGTGTTCAGACGACGGTGGGAGCCGCGCGGTGCGAGGGCTTCGGGGGCAGCGGGGGGGGCGTGCGGGCCGCAGAGGGGGGCGGCGACGCGGGCGGGGGGGAGTCGCTCTTGTTCTGTAGCCTCTGTCGCTGAGTCTCGCGGAGATTCTCTAGGAAATCTGTGGAAGATAATGATATCGTTAGAATTTTGCCGGAATTACATTTTAAATGTTCAGAAACCATCTCCTATACTATACATAGGTGACCGATACAGTTGTAGGGCAGACAAGGCATTATTAATATTTGTTCTAAGTGATTTTTTTAAAAGATCGAATTTGTAAGAGAATGACTGATCAATTTTGTTAAACGAGTGGTAATTCTAACATAGTGTTGTAACACTTGTAAATAGCATTCTCGGAACAGTATCATACCGAGGTAAATTCAAAGTTAAATTCGAAAATAATTTTGGAGAGATGTCATTAATTTTGCCAGTAAAAACGGTAAAATATGGATTTAATACTAAATACATCTTCATAAGTACATGAATATTAAGTTCATCTCCCATCGGGGAATATAGGTGCGATGTTATGTGTAATGTTGTATTTAAGTATTTAGAGAAATGTAAGGCTACTAACCAGGTGGATGATGATGCAGCGGTGGGCCGGGCCTCAGCGCGGCCCTCACGCGGGCCCCGGACGCGCCTGTCGAGCTGCCGCGACTGCTGCCGCTAGCTGTGCCTACACTCTGTAACAAAGAAACGTATTTATTAATATACAGTTACAAAGTAATGCAATGATATGGCTTCCTCCTTCCTGTGAGTGTCTTGAGACTAAGAGATGCCAAAAGAAAAGTGATAGCATTGTTCTGCATCAATTCAATATGCTCATTACTCTTCGAACTTTGAGGATTCCGAGGATTTGAGAACGTATTCTCGAATTCATTTGAGGGTTCCTTATAAAATTGGGTACGATTTGTTGGCTATACTAAGTTGTAGGAGTTCCAGTCAACATTTTATTGTAGCCGTTTCAAAGCTTAGCCGAAGTCAAAAAGAAATTGAAGTCTTGATTTAGATCTGTTTTTTGGTTTATATGGGCTTTTTTCTAGTCTGTCAAAATCTGTTTCATTTTGACAGTTCAACAAAATTCATAGCGTTATTTACGTTTTGGAGCGGGCAATTTTTTTAACATATTTTGAAGCAATGGATTAGAAATATCCTTAAAAATGATTCAGATTATTATTGATCGTGTGTTACGCTGGTCATTATATATTATGTATAGTTTCGGTGTAATTTACCTGTTCGTCTTGCTGCCTGAGCGCGTCGTCCTGAAGCCTGACGGCGAGGTCGCTGAGCGAGTCGGCGTCGTCGTCTCTCTGTGGTTCACTTGCCGACGCTCGATATTCGCCATTTTCTGATACGTCGACAATTTGAAGACGGGCGCCATCTAGTTCCTGTGACAAAGAAATAAATCCATTTAGAAAATTGCAGAAAAAATATCGAGAGATGAGAAAGTATCAAGACGAATAGACGAATGGCACGACATCCTGCTTTGCTTAGAGGTAATTAATATGAAAGGTTTGTTTCCAATGTTATTGTTTTTGCCAAGATTGACTGATTCGATTAAGTCCGATAGGACTTTTGATATCATTAAATCTCTTTCTCAGCAATGATATTAATTTTATAGATTAATAACATATATTTTTTTATTTTGGGACCGTCTTGTATTCTACAGTAGGTTTTTTTTTTCTGTGAGTATGGTATACCAGAGGCCCTAGACAAAGTGAAATTCTATCAGCGATAACGATGATGGAAAAGCTAAAAATGTATAGGACTGACGTGTTCGATGATCGTGTTGAAAGTCGTTATAGAAATACGAAACGCTTTCGAAGCGATTGTCACTTGTCTAGACACTCTGGTCCTGACGGAGGGTGTTTATGAAGACTGACAATGCTACAATAAAAGCCAAAATGACCTGCATGACAGTATCGGGATGCAGCACGACGCCGTCCCTGAGCACGGCGCGCTGCGTGCTGCCGGCCGCGTAGCGCGCCAGCACGGGCCGCAGCACGTGGCGCAGGCGGCGCGCGGCGCGGCAGCGCACGGCCACGGTGCGGCCCGCCAGCTCGATGCGCACCACACAGCGCCGCTCCACGACGGCCTCGCGCCCGCCCAGCAGCGTGGACGGGGACGACGGGTCTATTGTGGTCGATGTGCCCTGTGGGGGGAAGACGTTGGTTAGTTTATTTATTACATTCGTTGTAGAGATTTCCATCTTTAAAATACTTATAAATCAAATTATAAAGTACTTATAAAAAGGTCAAATTATCTACCTGCAACAATGAAAAAAATATAATTGTTGCAGGTAGATAATTTGATTTTTTTATAGTTTAAAACGCTTGCTTTTTTAAATCAATTTCTTACTCGTTTTCACTTCAATAAACTAATATTTACTGAACAAATAATAAGTAGTTGAATATAACTCCTCACCTGATTCCCATCCTTCAACAGCACATCATAGGTAGTACACAGCAGGTTCCGTCTCTGCAGCAACCTATCCACGAGTCTGCCGACCGTCACGCTGGCTTCCACTCCCACTACGGAGGTGGCGCCATCTGGTAGCACGACGCGACACAGCGAGCATTGACCTGGGGCCGTCTGGCTGGATTTCACCACCTGTTAGACAAAAGAAAAGGTTTTAAAGCATGTTGAAATAATATTGTGATGTCTAGGAAATAATTTTTCCCTACCAATGGATGTCATAAAAGACTATATACATTCCCAGTAGGTTATAAATCTTTGCTATTTTTTATTTATTGTGTACTTTCTTCCTTTCGGCACTCTCGCTAAGAAGATGAATTGCAAACCATCAAACTCTAACATGATTGTAGCAAATTACTCTACAATGATGATTGAATTGATTGAGAATTGATTTGAATGATTGTATCAATTTCTTTACCATTCATAATATCAGCAGTAGCAATATTGATATTTTCAATTTTCAAGAGTAATTTATTTTCACGAAGGCAAGTTCCTACATAAAAATATAAGATAAATCTAATCGTTAGCACAAAATAATAAAATATTTGCACAACCATTTTTTTTCTTACAAAAAGTTCTTTATCTTCCAAATCACTTCATGAATGAATGTAAGTAATCAACAAATAATTACTTAACAAACAATTTAATACATATTTAAAACGCAACGCCAATAGTACACACACAAGTATATTACTTCTATAAATAATGTTATGTACACAAAGTTTATGTATATTATCGTTATATATAGAAACTGTATGTTTGCAGGTAAAACAGTTTGTTTGTACAATCGTGAGTGTTTCATTAGGAAAAGTTTGTGCGAACTCATCGTGATAGAGTTTACTTGCGGAGTTACTTATGATTTAATTAATGGGTGGCCAGTTTGACATAATAATTTAATGGTGTCGGGTGTGAATATCTAGAAGCCATTTTCACTTACAAAGATCTATTGTGAGTTGCAACTCTACTCGAATTTGTCGACCGAAGAACAGACAAAATGACAGACAGTGATTGTTTATCTGTCATTTTGTCTATTCTTCCGTCGACAAAACCCGTTTCTACGGTGGTCATGAAATACTAAAGGCGCAAGACAATAATTTAATTGACAAGAAATTGTTTAAACACACAAGGGCATGAGAAGAGGAAGGAGCTTGAAAGCTCAATTGACTGGAAAATACTCATTTCATTGGAATCTAAAATTGTATCAAATAATCATTATTATCATCTGCCTGCCTTTTTCCCAATTATGTTGGGGTCGACTTGGCCAGATGCTAAAAACTAAAATTGTGTCAAATACCAATACAATCAAGCTCTGAAACTATCGATTTTATTTAACTTAGAGAAGTTAAATACAATCCACAGTTTCAGAGCTTGAACTTGAATCTAAAATGTTGTCAAATAGGAAAAATATTTATTCAACCAATTATTTTAGCGTTTTAACACAACCATGACTAGCCAATTTAATTTAGAAATTACGTTATTATTGGCTCAATTAGTGCGTTATAGCATTTGCACAATGCTCCAATATTTGCTTCATATTATCATGTTTTTCCGCATTGCACACAACATAGATAGTGGTTCTATGTATATTTACATGCCGTCAGATTCACTATTTCAATTGTTTTAGAGAGGAAAATTAGATGTACCTGGGTAAAGTTTCTAGTTATAGAGTTGTTTTGATATTTGAATGCAAGGAAAACACGTTATTTTTATTGGACGTGCAATATTTTACCTTATTTATTCAAAAATACCTGCAGTCTAACATTCATATAAATATTAGGACTATTTTATATTCTTTTTACCTGCTATTTATTTGTACTGTTGTTGGTATTTAATGTTATTTTATCTGTTTTATTTATAGTTTTTCAGAAAACCAGCGTCAGACAGTATCTGTCATATAATTAATGCTGAAATGAACCTTTTTGGCGCAGCCGTGAGGCACACACTATTATTGTTAAGTTAAAACATCACTTTTTATTTTGTTATTTTTATTTTGTTTCACGAACTGTGTCAAATAAACGTTATTCTTTCTAACATATTATAATAATTATTATTAGATACTAGATGTAACTATAATATAAATTATAATATGTTAGATAGAGGCAAGGCATTAACCACTATATCTCGACCCCTGGAAGTTTGGCGCCAATAGAATCACCGTTTATGTTAACATTCACGTTATTTGCATGTTTATATTTTAACGGACACGATAACAATAATGTCGGTCTGATAACGTTTATTTTTTTAATGTAAATGTTGGCGATTAGTCCTTGCTAATTATTTTGCATGATTTTGTTACTCATTCATGGATCTTGGTTGCAAAAATGGTACGACTTTTTTTTCATTGAATGGACCTAAAGCATTTCTCAGTATTTATGGCTGACGTAAGCTGGGTAGCGTTCAAAAATGTCGATACTTAACGAGTGGGTAGTCTTTCTAATAACCGTCCTGCCTTGCTCGTTTTTTCACCACGAATCTGTGGTTCAGTCCACATTTTTTTGAAGCTCTTTGCCTGCATGTAACCTGATAGTAAGTGATGATTATGGGGAAGATGGAAGGATCCTCAACCACAGAGGAACTTACCTTACCTCCAACTTTAGAAACTCAACAATGCTATCATCATTGTGGTTATGACGACAGACTTAGATAAGATGGTGGTACCTAGCTAGGCGGACTTAGAACAAGCCCTAATATTATTCGAGCTGATTAGAGTGACTTACATCAGTGATTGGTGGTGGTTCATTCTGCTGCGTACTGTTGGATCGCTCGCGTCCTGTCCGGAGCTTCCACGGCAGTAGAGAGGCGCCGCCGCTGCGACGACGCTCCGACGCGTTGCTTGCTGATTTCTTTAACTGTAGGAGAAATAGATTATAAATGTAAAATTTCTAATTTATGTCTGTAATTTTTATGGTGTACATAATAAAGAGTATTCTATCTATCTAAATAGATGACACAGAGGGCCTAGACAAGTGACAATCGCTTCGAAAGCGTTTCGTATTTCTACAACGACTTTCAACAGAATTGACATAAGCTTTTCGATAGCTTATGTCAGTCCTATACATTTTTGCCTTTTCCATCATCGTTATCGCTAAGCTTTTCATTTATAAAATGATGGGGTTTCAGCGATTTTTAGCCTGCAGAGGAAAAGCTAGAGGTGGTAGCCAATGGGTGCTCACCTTGGTAGTATCAGTATCATTCTCCCTAGCAGTCGAAGAGTACGGTAGCGGTAGCCCCCGCAGGTCTGCGCGCGCGCACTCGGCGTGCACGCCGGAGCGCAGGAAGCGCGGGTAGCTGTCGAACTTCATAACGTTGAAGATCTGCTTCTGAGCCTGCGGATATAAGGAATTATTGATTAATTTTATTTATATTTGATTGTGAAATTATTAGCAATATAAAATGCGCTACTGTAAAAGTCAAAAATATTATTAAGGATCTTTAATGTTCATGTAGCCAACTAGTTTATAAGTTACATATAAATAAAATAAATAAAATAAAATAAAAAATAAAAAAGCCTTTAATTTCTTACAAACAGAAAAGTAAATGACAGTAAATCAACTAAGTATATCTAATGTTTAAATAACCTATGCATAAATCTATTCTATGTATCTCTTTAACTATGTGTTTACATCATTATTTTTTTTTTTTCATTTTTTTATAAGTTACATATATCATATCTTTAAGTTATTATGTTGTACTAACATAGGCTAAGTTCATACTAACACTATATGGATCTCTCTCGAAAAATTCTGTTTTTGAAGCATCAATCGAGATTCCACAGATTACTTAAGCATCATTCTAAAATACAGGCCTTAGTTTAAAGATGTTACAATACCTTGTAAATTTGCAAGTACCTTGTAAAAGTTTGACATGCACAATAAATAAAATTGATTGAATCATGGATTTCACGCGTTGTACCGTAGCGTGCACCTTGCGTAAATGTTTCGATACATGGAGCTTATGTATGGAAGAATAATGCATGGAAGTTTTGCAACAGATTTCATTGAGTAATAATTGATAGTAACTACTACTTTAAGGGCGAATTTTACTTAACTTTTATTCTGAGTATAAGTCTTATCCTGCGAATAAATTTTGAATTTTTAACCGTTTTTCCATACAAAAACTGTCAGACGACAATTTTATTCCAAGGATAAAAATTAACTGACTTTGATAAAATCAGCCCTTAGTAACATAATGGAACCGTATAATATGTTTTCACGGTTATCAAATTGATTTTAATTAGATTTGGCAAAGTCGATGTATGATCTTTATTTATTTCAATTACAGGCACTTTTAAATTGTCACGGAGTCGCTCAGAAAGATGAAGCTAGTTGCCTATCTTCTATCTTCAGTAGGTAACGGTATCTCATATTACCTGTTGGAACAGCTCAGGCGGAGGAGGCTCCGTGCCCAGCATGAGCGCCGCCTGTCGCCTGGCGGCCGCGTCCACGTTGACGGGCTCGGGCGCCTTGTCGGCCAGGTGGCGCTGCCAGATGTCGGCGGCCAGCGCGCCGCGCCGCGACGGGCACGTGGTCGCGCTGTACTGCTCGCATGACCACCAGAACCTGACGGGGAGAGGTGGGTTAGGATTTGCAGACTTTATTTAATAGCAAGCAGCGTAGTCACTTCAAATATTCTGTAAAATTTTGATGTTTTGAAAGTAAAGTATAGTGTAAAAGCAAGTTTTTCAAAACTGAGATTAAAAACGCATTTGAAAGTATTCAGAAGAAAAAAAAACAAGTTCCTATTTGAAAATTGAAACGATTGAGTATACAAGTGTGCTATAAGATATACCTAACGAACTTACAATTATCTCAGGTCTTGACCTGTACAGTCCAAATTCGACAGCAATACCTTCCATCTACTGCGCCAATAAGTTTATAAGGTTGCCAAGTCTCACCGTATGTTCTCGGCTGCGAACTCCTTAGCCAGGAAGTGAGCGAAGGCCTCAGCTCCTGCGGGGTCAGCGAGGAGGTGTTCCAGGCCTAGAGACCAGCGGGACACGTTGGAACCGCCGCTGTTGGAGCCCGATACTTGGGTTGAGCCTTCGCTCATTTGCTGTTGTGGAGAAAATGGGTAAGTTAGTTTTAATAGTTCTAAGTTTAAGATGTGTTTTTGGAGATAAACTCTCGACTGGCAAACTGGAAATTTTAATATTTGTCTCATGAAACTTCGATAGTTTTTAGAACATAGTTTTGCTCAGCCTTGGCGTTGCAATTTAAGGAGAAATTGCTTTCAAAAACATAACGAATAAAGCTGCAAATCCAAAGTTAAAAATGTAGTCTCTTCACACTATTGCAATGTAACATGGTTATCATCCTTTCATTCTGTGCCATTGAAGTACATTAACATAAAAAGTTATGTTTTCTCTTTTTCTTTGCTTACTGATCTAATAAAGCAGAAGTTTTTCCTTAACAGCACTCAAAATCAAAATATTTTATTTCACATAATCCTACATGGGCACTTATGAAACGTCAGAAGCTAGGTGCACGGTTCCAATTGGTCGTTTCCTATGGAGAAGAGCCGGCAAGAAACTCCACGGTTACTCTTTTAAAAATAAGTGGCTTGTACAATATTTTCAAATAACAGTGTTAGTAGGCATGGGAGGACAATGACACTTACAAAGGACCTATCACACAAACTCACACCAGCTCCTACCACCTTACAGCTCAGTAAACTCACCTTATTGTACATGTTACGATGCTCGTGGTGGCGGTAGGAGCTGCCCGCGCCGCTGCCGGTGGTCCAGCGACGGAACGGCGATGACTGCTCGCTCTGTTGACAAGGGAAAGAAGACTATTAGTTTAGTAGCTTAAGGTCCTTTATGGTTTGGAGTAATATCTCCTGTTACATGATGACTAATTTATGGAACAAGTTGGACTCTTACCAATTTTTTTTTAATTTTGTTTTTTTTTTGTTTTTGTGCGTTTTGTTTGTGCAGAATAAACAATTTGTCTTTCTTTTTTCTTGCTTACTTAAATAATGTTGAAAAAGCTTAACACAGTCTAAATGCCATTTCATAAAAATAAAACCCAGTCAAGCTCATTGCACCTACGATATAGTTTTTCGGATGATGTAGTTTATACAAGGGTAAATAAACACCAATACAATTAAAATTGGACTTTGACTGTCCTTAATCTAAATTACATGTTTTAAAAGAAAACATAGCAACGAAACTAAATTCACAATAAACAATAATCTACATTCCGACGAGATAACAGCAATTGAATTAATTAATCCTTGTTTACAGCCTTGCACTTCACAGTGAAAATACTTATGTCTAATTTCATTTACGTTGCAAAATAATGCAATACAGTTTCACTGACTGACAGACAACGCACAGTCTAAACAAATGAAGATAAAAAAAATAAGGGGCAAAAGTGTATAAGAACCGATAGAGTGATGATTAATATAATTATCTTTAAAGTTCAGACGCATAGAAATATAAAAAAAACAGATCGCAAGTGTACATCCTATAATTTAACATGAAAACTCGTCGTTTTCGTACAGTTTTAGTTTATTAATAGTCTGTTTCATGACAACGCACAGCCTAAACAAATGAAGATAGAAATATAAAAGGACAATGGGTAAAAGTGACTATCCACCGATACAGATGTGATTAATATAATTAATTATCTTGAAATAACACAAATATTGATTCCTAAGAGTTAATTTAGGTAATTAAACAAGAAAAATCTTATCGTATTCGTCTTTCAAATAAGACTTGTAAATAAAAAGATACACTATAGGTATGTAATTTACAAAATTCGCACGCTCATAACACGATAATTACTAAAACTTCTTTCATCAGTGACTTTGTTTGGACTTTTACTTTTCAACGATCTGCGTGGGAGTACTTTTTCTTTCATAATGTGATTATGAGTTAAGTTTATGTGTTACTGAAGAATGGACAGTTAAGCGTTTATGGCCGAACCTCTCTATGTCGTGAATACATAAAGAGTTAGATTATGCAAGCACTGAAACCCAGCTTTTATCATAACTTTTTTTTGTGCAGAATAAACGCTTTCACGCTAAAACGGCTCAACGGATTTGGATGAAATTTGGTACAGGGGTAGACCATGACCTGGAATAGGACATAGGATACTTTTAATCCCGATATTCCCACGGGATTGAGACTTATGCGGCTGAAACCGCGGGGTGCAGCTAGAAATAAATAAAGACTTGTTCGGATAATATAAAACTACATAATAATAGAAGAAGAATTGCATAGCAAGTCGAAGATTATCATAAATCAATAAATAAATAAACTTAAGACTGAAATTAACATAAATAAATAAACATTCAGTGTCGACGATTTATTTAACTTTGCATGTCTTGAAGGCAAGATATATTTGAGTTGGAAACTCTTTACTATAACTAACGCAGAAAAAAAAGTCTATATATCCATAACCACTCAGACGCTTCAGTTGTTACCTAAGACTTCTCCAAAAATTTTATTAAAACTTAGGCGCTTGATTCCATAGTAAAATCCCATATAGCCAAATAATACACGAACACTTTAGGCATTACACAAAAGACACACCACATATTTTTAACCAATAGGAACACACTAACACCACGCGACACTCAACAACTCAGTTTACACTCAAACCTGTATTTTCCCCATTTTTCCTCTTTCTGACGAGCTGTTTTTAGTAGGCATTTTTATAGCAATGCGTAAGACCTTAGAAACTTTATAGGTATATTACCTAACACTCACTGATCACGAGGCTGACCACAAGCTAAACTAGCACAAAATAACTGTGGTAAAAGGAAAACTATGTCATTCATAAAAAGAAGTGTTCGAAACTGTACGCTGAGCGTTTGAGAGTCATGCTTCGTAGAACATTTTTACATGATTGAAAGCCTCAGGGCTGTCCTAAATGTTTTTGTATTGACTCGACACGAGAGATCATGCTTTGGTATAAAAAGTGGCCAGTCAGTAAGGTGGTATAGCCGAGTTGACTACACAGGCTGAAATGGACAATTTTAGGGGTCCCCGAAACGATCATTTGCAATTGATCAATTGTCATCAATTTCTATTGTAGTAATATAATTGTCAATCGCTTCAATAGCATAAATCACGTAAAAATTAAAAATTGCAATCTTTTGTGACGAGAGATTTAGAATTATAAATGATTTATTGTAAAAAAAAACCTGCCGTGACAAAACTTCCAAGTTTAGACGAGTTGACGCGAAAACACGACATAAATAGTAGTCTATGAACACGACTGCATCAGACATAACACTGACTAATACTAAATAGGGTATTAAAGACATTAAAATGAAAGGATTAGCCATTACTATTCTCCGCAAGTACAATGTACCAACGGAAGGAAGTCGTCTGCATTAGGTGCATGTGCAATATACACGTGGTAACTACACCACACAATCGAGGCATATAATGGCTGGACATTACTCGTCACACTTTATTGCCCGTTGTTAGAATATTGAGTGAATTAGCATTGGTTGATAAATTGAATAATTGGGTGTAAGTCATTGCACTCGGTATAACGATAAGGGACAGTGGAGGTGTGAATCTCTCAGTTTGAAGACTGTTTTTTTAAAGTGAATACTTCTTTAGGCGCGTTAAGCACTTTTTAGGTGAACAAAAATCATGACTCGTGTCATCGTCACGCTTGAAGTGATTTGTTTTTTTTAGCGCCATCTACCGTCTACCGTTTGAATTACGTTGAGGTTCCGCATTGTTGCTTAGTTTTTTTTTACTGTGCACTTATGAAGATTTAGAAAGTTACAAGGCTGTGCCAAAAGTTGTTAGTTTATAGCTTCTGGGTTGTTTTTGGTGTGTCAAGAATTTGCTATTAGCTTGCACGTAGATATGAATTTTAACCAGCGATATTGGCTAGCATGCAAGCCAAGGGCCCTCATTCTGTTCAATTTTAACGACTAGCATTTTAAAACAACAGACGGCAGTAAATAAGACCCATCAAAGTTGTATATACGAAATTGCTCCAGGTCCTTGAATTTAGACAACCGTTTCATTCAAACAAATGACTGCTCATCCACCCATCCGTCTGTAAGTTCCGTCGCAGATTGAGAATGCAATTGAAACGAATGCTTGCGTAGGCGACATGTGACATGGTCCGACGAAGAACTAAATTGATCGTAATTGGTGATATGGCCGCGCCCCCGCGCACAGCATTGAATGCGATTGCTCATCGGTCTGTAATTCTGTATATTCCGAGTAGACAGACTTTAGTCAATCAATCTGCCTAGCCTTTTCCCAACTATGTTGGGGTCGGCTTCCAGTCTAACCAGATGCAGCTGAATACCAGTATTTTACATGGAGCGACTGCCTATCTCACCTCCACAACCCATTAACTGGGTAATAATACGATACCCTTTAGTAAGACTGGTTGTCAGACTTTTGTGCTTCTGACGACTCGTAACGACTGTCAAAGATCCACAAATGACAGCCGGGACTAACGGCTTAACGTGCTTTCCGAGGCACGGAGGAGTCTCGATATGTGAAAATGGTCACCCATCCACGGACCAACCCCGGCAAGCGTAGCTTAACCTGATGGATCGACCCGAGCGGCTATTATTACTTAGCCACGAGCTCCTCCGAGTAGATAGACTTCAGTATTCCTGTTAATTGTGTGTTCCTGTTTATTCTCTAGCTGATACAGATTAATTGAAATAGACTAACTCGATGTATGGATCAGTAGGTAGTTGATACAGTTTTTGCCTCACACCACACCACTGCCAAATCAATACAATTATGAGGACATTGGCCAAAGCTGGGTTCCATTGGAGATGTTTCGGGGTTTATCCATGATGACTAGCTGTGCCCCGCGGTTTCACCCACGTCCTAAGAGTTGTAGAGCAAACCTAGAATTGCTATCAAATGCAAAAAGATTTTTTTCAAATCCGACCGGTTTCAAAGATTAGCGCGTTCAAACAAACAAATTCTTCAGCTTTATTATATACACTGAAATACAGTGCCTTTGCATTATTCCTCAATTTGCTTTAGCCAAAAATAACTACGTTCGTGCATTATTTCTGAATTATCCTTAAAAAGAACAACATAACAAGGTAATATTTATTACCAAATAAGGCAGTACACTGTCAACATTATTATTAAAAATCGTAAATAATTAAAATAGCCGACCAATGATCACTTCTGGCGCAACCTGCACCCTAATTACGTAATACACGATCAATCGCAATCAGAATCGTTTTGAAACAGATTGCTAATACATTGCTTTACAAGTTCGAAAAAAAATCTGCTCAACGTAAATAAAGAATGAATGTTGTTGAACTGTCAAAATGAAACAGCTTAGTCTTAATCGTTTACGAAAACGCAATAAGGTAGCTGGGCAGTTCAGCCTCGGTACTACATTGCTGAATACCTAAAAGTTTAACCATAGCAGGACTTATTGGTACCTATTTTCTATTATATTCCCATTATCACTAATTTCCCATTCTATACTTTTCGTACCGAAAAGAAAGACGAAGAATAAAAGAGTATCCATAGAGTTTCTTGCCCGTTCTGCTCCCTAGGAACCTACTACACTTTGGGATAGGCTAGCTTCATCTTTCTTACTGACCGACTTTTTGACAATTCACAAGTGCCTGTTATTGATTTAATTAAAATAATTATGCTTTGACTTTGGTGAAAATAATCGTAAAATACATTTCCGTTTGTTTTATCAACCCTAAAGTAACACGTAGTGGCCACGTATATGTTTGAACATTCAGACTGACAGACACCCTGTTTGCTAAAGAAAACCCGAGTGCCTGATATACAGACGGCTGTCAGTTGAGACACGCTGATAAGTAAGAGGCAGAACTAAGGTGGTAAGTCGATGAACCTGGTAGGTTCAGGAGACTGAGTCAATAGTTTAAGACTAAGAAGGTTTTAATAAAAAAGAAAATTAATATAAAACAGCAATCAGTTCACTGTTAGCATTAGGCAATGCAACTGGAACTGGGGGCCTACCACCACCGTTTACAGCAGTATTATTTTAATATTACTTCAGTGTAGGAAAGAGATGAAGCTCTACAGGACGTACAGATCCATCTCTTTTCCCCACGAAGTAAGATTAAAATAATACTGCTGTAAGCGGTGGTGGTAGGTGACCACTGGTATTGGTCTTGTCTAAGTAATACATTAAAGAATTGAGGGGGCAACCTGAAGTTTTTAAGATGGTTAGTCAGAGAATGGATTGGGGAGTTAACATGTTAAATATTAATAAGGAAGGAGTCATAACGCTTTCTAAGTGACGTTTGACTTCGTAAAAACCCTTTGATCATCAATGACGTTGAAGTGTTGAAATAATGGCAGTAGGTGTAAACTACGTGTTTTAATTCATCATTAATGCAAAGTCATACTATCTCGACCTCTCATGTCATTACATAACGTTCACAATAAGATCATTACCAGAACATTGTCAACAAACTAATTATCAGACTTCCAAGAAAAAGGTAGAGATGAATATTTTCATCTCAAAACAAATTACATAAACTTTGTATATGTTTGAAGTTGTGTAAACTTATGAAACACGGTCATCTGAGAACGTAGTTACACTAATATTTAGTGTGTAATTAATATGCCTCAGTGAGATCCAAAATTTTCCGAGAATTTGTTTTAATAAGGAAACTGCCTTGTGTTTAATCGCGTGGGTGAGCATTAGTAATACAAAGCTGTAAAATAAAGGCATTAGCTAGAATAATATTTAGGTTACAGATCAATTATAAATGAAAAAGGATTGGAACATTAAATTGGTACACAAGATTAATGGAAAGCTATATTACCTCTTCTTTTCCCTCCGCGGTATACCATACGACCATCTTCAAAAGCACTCGTCTTTCAGCATGTAATAGCAAATAACAACGATCATATAAAACTAGACACGCGCCACAAAAATTCTCAATCAATCACAATAAATTTCAACACTCTAACTTTGAAATCCGAAATCAATTTCATAGAAGAGTGCTTGAAACTCAGTCTTGCAAAACACTATAACTTTTAAGTGTCCCAAATCGAATTCGATACAAAGTTCACAGTTGATGGATACTATGTTAGTATCCGAAAATATTTCAGCCACAATATTGACCAAAACTAGAACAAGGCGAGGGATCCTTGCGTCCGCGGTAACGTCCGAATGGATACTGAAGTCAGAATGGTTATTGAATGTGACAGGACGCCGAGTGTCCCCGGTCCCGACGCGACTGTCGCCTGATTGGTGATACAATGCGGCATTACAATAATAATACTCGAGCTAAACAAAACAGTTTCCGGAGGTCATCGCGGTATAAGTCATAAAGTGTGTACATTATGGATTTTTGAAGTCCTTGACTTAGCCATTGAGGCATCCATTGAGGTAGAGGAAAAAAAGGTTGGCTTTCTTGAATGGCTACCCAAAATCAACCTGAATAACTGGTATTTTAAGACTACGCATAAAAAGTATATTTCTAAATAGAAGTTCGAACATAATGTCGAGATTTTTTGCGTGGCATAGAATCTTCGAGGAGATTGATTTTGAATAAAAAAAAAGAACCTGAACAATAATAAAGGTAAAACAGTTTATTTTAAAAGACTTAGTTAAACAAAAATAGAATCAAAAAAGTGTTCTTGTTGATAATAAAAGCAAGGAATGTGAAAATTCCAGCGATATATCTGAAGCCGTGATCTAAATTCATAAATACGTTTGTTTATAATCCACATACTCGCTTTCAAATAAAATGCAACCTAATTCCAATTGCAAATCTCTTGAACAAGAATTTAGATTTCTAGTCTAAACATCTTTTTGAAAAGTTACGTTAATAATTCAATTAACTTCCTGCTGTTTTTGAAACATTACGTTCCGGAACTATATCTTATGAAGGTTTTCTTATCAATAACAGAAATTCTTTTATAAATTTATCTTCATCACTTTAAATCTGCATTATTTTGCATTATTATTAATGTAAATCGCTGCCACTTGTCTCATGCACTATGTTGCAGGAAAACCACCATTCGCCACGCCGTATGTCAGGCTAAGCCAAACCAGGATAGTTTTATCATTCCTGGCTATCAGCCACAAGGTTCTCGAAACAGTAAGCATTGTGAACCAAACTTGTGGTAAAGACTTACATCCTCTAAGTGATACTTGCATCAAACGTGATCTAGTGTGAAATCGCGCGACGTTGCCAGATACACCATTATCTCGATTTGTTTTCCGTGGGTGTCTGTCGACTAAAGGATTAAGCTGATCCGATAGGGAGCTGAATCTATCTACATACTGACTGATAAAAAGGATATAAACCTGGTTACTGTTTTGAAAGGTCAGACAGTTGTTTTTCTGCGTGAAACGTTAACTTCAGCAAACAATATCACTCGCAAACATAATAAGCTTTGTAGTGAAAATGTTGAAAATAGAAAAGATACAAAAGCTAAAATGGCTGAAAACAAAGGCTTCCTTGAAGTAGATGCTAACAATAATAAGCAAACCACAGGTCAGTCAAGTCATAGTATTGACAATCAACATTCACCTATTGTATCACCGTTATTGGCTTCAATGATGGGCTATAGATACGCAGTCGTTTTACAAATACGACTCGTGAATAGTCGAGTGACGTTCGTTGCATCGACTAGTGCATATGGTCACGTTGTTATTAACATGTCACATTGGTAGGATAGACTCTTGTAATAGAAATTAATGCTAATATTTTCTTTTGGAGCGATCAATGTTATTTCATTTCTTTCATTGCTACATAGTGCCTACAATAGAAGCTTTGATTTGTTCATTTGAAAACACAGTCATTATCATCTGAAGTAACACCAAGAGAGGGGCGGAGTCTTTCTAGACCTCAAGCTTTAATTTTAATTAGGGACAGTTTTATCAAAGTCAATTGAAAATTGAAATTGAAGCAAAATAGTGTTCGATAAACAACAAGACAATAAGCGGTAAACGATAAAAAAAATGATACATCGTAGGGAAAACTTACGAATGCTTTCAATTTCAAAACTATTCTAATATCTAAAGTACAAGATGCATATTAATTTAATGGAAATTAAACCATTATTGCCAGACATCCTGCGGTTGAACTCGTCACAAACAAAGTACCAATTGATGAACCTGACTCACTAGCGACCCCGATACGCTATCAACTACTGAATGAGCTGTTATTTGTCTCCCCTAGTGATTTATGCCTGTTGCGTAATGGTAGCCGTATCACTAATATGTCAGAATTACAATTAATTGTATTTTCTATCTGTTATAGGCTCGTAGTAGGAATGATTGTTTCTGCATTATTAATTTATGTTATATCTCGATTCTGTTTAAGATATAATTTCTTCAAAGAAACTTCTTCTATTTGTTTAAATCATTCATCGTTTCTTTCCTCGCCTCCTAGATCAAAGTTTTCGGCTGACTAATCCTACCATGGTTTATTATGATCATTATTTTCATATAACGCCATTGAATCATGCCATGTTATTATTGATATTTAATTCATGGAACTGATTCAAAATGCGGTTAATGGTAAAAGAGAGGAAAATTATTAAAAATGTTGAATCCAGTGTTGATTCAAACAAATTCGTTATTGTTATTGCTAATTTATATTCCTTGTATTAGTGCTAAATAAACAAAGTCTTGAATTCTAGTAACTGTAATGGAATTAGGTAAGACTTGAGGATGTGCTATGTTTAATGGCGACGATGGACGATTTACAATCTTCTTAATTCCAAAGATTTTTTAATATTCTCAACACCGTTCAATCATGCGAATTTAAGTACAGTTAATGCCAAGAGATAAAATGTGATAACCAATCCGTATGCTAGTCGTGATGATGATGTCAATCTTTCGATGACCCCTGAATATAGCGGTCAAGTAAAAGATCCATGTTTAGCAATGTACGCCAATGAGGTGAATGCTGATTACAATGAAGTAACAGATGTAAGCGATGATGCGTCTTCCAGATTACCTATTTCCATCTCGTAACAGAAAAACAAAACAGTCATAAATGCAACTAGGACACCTATACATAGTAACCCGGATAGCAAAACCACAGGATACAGCATCAAAGCGGTTTACGATTAGCCTAAATAGAACAAAACTGCAGGATGTTCTAGATTCGTATAAATGCCTTTCTGACTATTTAGGATGAATGATTTCGGATTTGAGTCACTTGTGTGTAAGTATGCAAAACAATAGGATATGTCAACAAAATATTAGGAAATTGACGTAATAATGTTGGAGGTTCTTGCGTATCCAACGTAAACATCGTGCTACAACATACCTAAATAGGCATAATACCTACGAAATTGGTGCGATGAAGCCCAAATTGATGGAGAAATATGAAGGAACTTAAAAAGACAAGAATAGTAGTTACATGCCTTTTACAATTCAAACATCTTTTTGAACTAAAGTTGTCTCACACTATACAAAGCCATCCTTAGCAACTTACTAGACACAGTTAGCTAAAAGTATTAAAGAATGCAATAAGTTATTTGATCGGCTAAAATAACAAATGTGAAACTCCGTTGATACGAGTTATGCATTCTAATTTCGCCCCTCACATTCGCAACACCTTGGGAACAATTCATTACATAATAAAGATTAACATAGACAGAACAATACTAAGAGAGTTGCTACTTGATAATAATTTTCCGCTATATCGAGACGACAGGAAAATACTCGTGTGTGTATATATGTCTTAAAAACCTTCAGTAAAATGTGAAATAGAAGTGAAATATATTTTGAACTTGGAATATACTCAGAGCTTTTTGTTGCAAATAAAAAAGAATATGAAAACGACAGTAACATAAGCCCTTTTTGAAAAGATGAGTAAGCCCAAAATAAACAAACAGCGTTTTAAAAAATCTGCATTTCTACAATAAAAGGCACAACAAAGAATTTATATGTCTACCATAAATAAAGTTAACGTAAAGTTTTTTTTAAAGTCGTCGAATAATATATCAAACTCTGACGATGATGGATGGATGAATGGGATGCTGTAAAACATACGCAAAGACCGCCATTACATCAGAGAAATTCTGCCAGAGAATTTGTATAAGACTCCAGGCAACCAACCAGCTCTTTTATAGCCCATAAAATGTATGCAAAAAGAATGTTATATTACATGAAACATTAAGCTAACGTAGAAGTCTGGACGTCATTGAAACCGGTCATAACCCCTTTACGTACGTAGATCTTACAATAATTCTCCAAGTAGCCAGAAATCCATGGGGTCACAGGTTCCAAATTAGAATCTTTATTACTTTATTGTAATTAAACCATTGACGTCAAGTGTACGTGGATGGAATAGTATATGAGTTCGAAGTACCAAAAACAATAAAAGAATAGGTTTTGTTAATCATTTTCGGAGGTGCCAGTGACGGTGAAGAATTTTTCACTAATTTGTTCAGCCTTGAAATTCTTGCCCAAATCGACAGATTAACAGACAGTATAAGTTAATACAATTGAAGCCTGAAGACACTCAATTTGAATGACACGCACATAAAATCTGATAACATAGATATGCAAAGTGCAAAAAAAAAAGGGAAAACTCACAATCCTTAGTAGTTTAGCCATGAATCTCTCACAAACTTCGGTAGGCATCTTAACACAATCACTGAAGATTCAAAGATACGGGATAAAAATAAAGCACTTGAAGATAAAAAGGTGAAGTTTAGTTTCGCGGATGATGACGCGTGTGTTTCGCACGGGTGTTGCGCGAAGACTGAGCCGAACCGCCGAACTACTCAGAACATGTACTCGTAGGAGTCGTAGGTGGTTTAATTATTCGATATCAGGTGTTATCAGAGATACCGCGTCACTGAAAGTGTTCTGTAGCGGAACAAAATATCACTGTTCAGCACAGGGTGAAAATATATTGAGCCTTTACATAGAAATGTGGATTAGATGCAGATTGAAATCGCGTCATTCACAGAGTAATGATACGGATTTTGGAATGTTATCATAACGATAAACGTGCAAAAATATCTCAGATATTGGTTATTTATAATCCATCATTACTCACTGGTTATTTATGTTTATTGGTGCATTCATGCTAAATTCAATGTTTTCAATATATTTTTAGTTAAAAGCGTCAGTGCGGTTGGGCCTATGATTCATATTTCAAACATTCAGAGATTTTTAACTGATAACCTTTTCTACAAAATAATTGGTAGGACGTTGGCTGAGGTTATTTTTTACGAGAACTCCAGAAATATCACGGCGTTTATGCGTGTTGTAATGGTCAGATGGCTTGGCTTAGCGATAATGTAAATTGTTCTACGAATGTTCTAGAGGAGCTGTTTTGTAAAGGAAGTGTGAATCGATTTTCTTTATTTCTTTTACATATTGAACATTAAAAGCTATTATAATAATACTCCTGTCGGAGATCGCATAATTTTGTAAGTCTTTGATTATACGAGGTACAGCAGCAACACTTCATACTGCAGCTGTACAAATATTTCAGTAAAATATTTCTCGATGGTTCCATAGAATGGCTATACTTTGTTCTCATCAAAAAAAGTTGTTCATATCCATGCGCGCTTTAATTTGTACTAGGCCATCGACTGCAATTAGCAATTCCACCTTTTCCTCAGTTAGATGAATGGCATTATTATTTCTGTTACCATAATATTTATGGTCTCAATATAGTTTCAGAAAACATTTGCTAATTAGTTGATACCATAGTTCATTAAAGCAACAGGTGAAGCGGAATATTTTTCGCGAAGTTCGTTCAACTTTCCATACCGGGTTAGTGTGACAACTGAATTAGCCTATACTGAAATACGTGCGTGTGCGCATTATGAACCGCCATTATCTCAAAATACCTAATAAATATTTGAGGGTAATAAAATGTTATCTTGAATATGTTTGACTTTTTATTGGTTTATGTAGGTAGCTTATGCATTATGTACTATTTTTGTTAGAATATCATGATTCAGAGTGATCTGACCTACTTATGGAATAGTCAGGGAGGTCAATGTTCGGAAGTTTTCCGGCCAAATGAAGATGAATGATTCAGGTATTATAATGAAGATATTTCTAAACAAAACGGTATGCAATATGTATGTTATTAACTTGTTACTGTATAGTATGGCATTGTGACCAGGACATCCCCCAGTATATCTCGTTTTTAACAACATTATTATAAGTATTATCTATGGGATTTACTTTTTATTGTTATTTGAATGTCAATGTGGCTTATCGTGTTATAGCTTTAGTTCTGACAATAATTGAAGAGACTGAATTGTTTCAGCAGTTATGAAAAGATAATTATTATGGCTCTAATTATTGTTTGACCCATTAAAACATGTGATTATAAGAATTTGGAACTTATCCAATATTAAAACCTCATGTGTATACAGTTCTGTAAATAAATAAAACTAATAATTATGTCATGCACAAAAACAAAATGTCACAATAATTACAAAGATTACAAAAACAGGACCAGTAATTTTCATGACATACAAAATGTGCTCAATTATATTTGTTTACATTTACAAGATAATCTATGAAATTGGGCATTGTCATGATTGTCATGATGATAAGTGATCATATAAACAGTGGATTTGTTGAAGAGGGCTCAACATTAGATAATAAAGATGTAGGTACCAAAATATAAGTAGGATATAGTTGTTACAGGTATTTAAAGGTAGGTGACTAAGAACATGAAGAGCTGAACGCAAAGATTAGATGCAAATCGGAAAATATAATAAAAAAGAAAGTTAAACAAAAGAAGACGAAGAAGCTTTAAAATATTCAGTAGATACGCATAACGTTTTGATAAAAGGTGCATCAAAGACTAAAATGAAAAAAATAGGCAAAGAATAAAACACAAAAATTAAAACAATGGCGAAGGTAAAGAACTGGCATAATCATGCGGTAATATCAGATTACGAGGTGGTTGATTGTGTACTTCAGAAGAGATTACCCATCCCTCAATCCTATCAAACACCAGGATACAGAAACACAAAATGTTGATAAGTATGTTTCCAGCCTAAAGTATCTGGTATTGATAACTGGTACAGAATATATCGTATTGTTCTATCATTATCTTTCGTATCCATACAGATTTTAAGAGAGATCTGTCTGGATTAAGAAGTGATATCAGAATAATTCTCACGTGTATATGACAGGCTACCAACCTAACGTCAAATTTTAACATTGCAATTTGAAGAAATTCCCCGTAACAAGATAAGATTTAAATAATAATTATGCTCATGTGCAAAGGGCTCGATTTCTTAACAATGAACATATTCCCGACAATTTCGGCGCAATTCCTCTTGGAATACGCATTAACACTTATATAAGACACAATAATGATATAAAAGGTACAATTTAATCTCATAAGTATAGAACAAAGAAAGATGCCATCTCGGAGCTATAAATAGCCCCACATATATAAATTGCACGTAAACTTGTAGTAATAAAGATAACTGGAGATACTGATAAAGCTAAGATTTCTTTTACATCTATTTGTTTAGGCTGTCCTCTGTAGGTGAGATTGCGGAATGCGTGAAACATGGCGTTGTTTAAATAAATATACGCTTTGGGTATACTAATCTGAATTCCACGCCAGGATTTCCCATTACGCGAGTTTTTTCCCAAATAGTTGAATAATCACACCTGTGAATCTCCACATGTATTCCCGTCGGATGGCTAAATATCTAAAGTGCTTATCTACTTGTAATATTGCTAGTTATGTTGTAGGTTCCATGTAATTTGTAATACCAGGGCCAGGGGGCCAGCCTATTACCATAACTTGACTCCGAGCTGTTACTGAGAATTTCTTTAATAACTTTATTGATAATTTTAATATATTTGAAGCCTTTGAGGAATAGTCATCACCAAGCGGGAAGTGAGAATAATGGTGCAAATGTGGACGCTGCTACCAAACCTCTAGTTTGCGAAAAGATTTTTTGTGCAATAGGGGAATCACCAGCAATAAATATACCATTGGAACCGGACTAGTAAAAGGGAGACACAATTGATATTCCACCACATATATGATAATAAATCTGCAACAAAGACACTGATTATAACGGTGGAATGTTGATTAGTGAATGCAATAATGATATATCTTCAGAAAGTCGGAGCGAGTAGAGATAGCTACACAATATAAATGAAAACAAAACATGCAAAAACTACATTAATCTTTTCATCTGGTTTTAATTTCTTAATACAAAATTGCTTAAATAAAAATTCTGGGAGCTAAATCAAACTATTCAGTGCTAAGAAGCGGCACCACTTTTTTAATGATAATTAAGTCATGGAAGCAACAAATCCTATTAGAAAATTAGACCCAAGACTAGATGATAGATATACAACATGACAACGAAATAAATATAAAAGTCAACGAAATGTATTACATAATTAGAAATAAGCTTTTGTTCTAAGTATGTGAAGACGCGTAGATAATTATCATTTCTATACTTTTCCGTCGGCAATTGGTGATCTGACGATATATTAAAGATGACAAAAGACACTATATGCTATGGCTTACTTAAAGAGTCTATTTAATGGTAACATTAGCTCTAGCACAATGGACTATGTGAAATATGATATGGCTAGAAAGGGAGTGAGTACCCAAGATAAAGAGTCTATTAAAAGAGTCTAGTTAAAGAGTCTATTTAATTGTAACATTAGTTCTAGCACAATGGACTGTGTGAAATATAATATGGCTAGAAAGGGAGTGAGTACCCAAGATAAAGAGTCTATTAAAAGAGTCTAGTTAAAGAGTCTATTAAAAGAGTCTACTTAAAGAGTCTATTTAATTGTAACATTAGTTCTAGCACAATGGACTGTGTGACATATGATATGGCTAGAAAAGGAGTGACTACCCGAGATAAAGAAAGAGTCTATTTAATGGTGAACGAATGTTCGTTCTAGCACAATGGGCTGTGTGAAATATGATATGGCTAGAAAAGGAGTGACTATCCGAGATAACAGAGAAGTATGGAAGACGAACAGATGTTGCGCCGACCCCAAATAAAATGGGATAAGAGCAGGAGAATGATGTTGATGATTAGTTCTATCCCAACCATCTAACTAAGAATTAACATCTATAAATTATGCAACAGACTACATACAGTTTTTCCAAGACAATCTCCCATTAGCACGTCTAGATTTACTTAAAAATCACGTGTCAGACACACAGACACCTCAACACGACCTCGAACTACAGACTCTTCGTTATCAAAAACTACTCCAACAATAGTAACAGGAAAAAGAAACGAATAATAATGGCGTGTTTAAGAACCATATTATTGTAGATCTAATCGGTAAGGGATCTTGATCTTTAGGCCTCGTGCAAAGGGAGGAGCTTAAGCGGGGGCTAAGGCGGGCGCGAAGTGCAAACATAATAATATGAAATCCGTTTACATAACCATAGTGCAGTGAGTATGGCAGTCGTAGTTTTTAAACGTTTCTATCCATTCATTGCGGCCGCCGTGCCTCGGAAAGTCTGATAACCAGTCTTACCAAGAGATATCGTTTTACCCAGTAACTGGGTTGTGGAGATCAGATAGGCAGTCGCAGCTGCATCCAGTTAGACTAGAAGCCGATCCCAATTTAGTTGGGAAAAGGATAAGCAGATGAAGGTCCGTTCGTTGGGGCCGTACTGATAGGCCTAGCTAACCAGCGAACGTATATTGTTTTACCGCGTGTGGAAACACTACTACCCTCTACTGCCCGCTACACCTCGCGGAGCACTGTAGCCCTACGCTCCGCGCTTTCACTCTGAACAGGGCCTTATAGAATGAGACATCATTAGAATAATTTCACAAGTTCATCATTGTGATGTGATGTGATGCTATCACGTTTTGCTTTCTCACGTGGCGCGGTGTGATGTCGGTTTTGTTGTGATTGTTTTACTACAAAATAGTGGTAGATAATGGGAACTAGTAATAACTAATGTTTTTTACGATTAGCTCGTGAATTCGTGATTGTTTGTGGTTTTAGTCAAATAAAGCTTAGCGCATACCATCGGCTGTATGCGGTATTCCCAAATGCGTGTAGGTTATTTCCGAGTTTTTAATAATTTTGCGAATTAATGATCATGAAGACAAGAGTATGGGCAGGATCCTGTTATGGTGCACCTTGATTACTATTTAACTTAAAACCGGTAATTGTTAGGTACAATTTTCCCTTCTCGCCAGCTCATTGGAATAGGCTTTGAAGAAGCTTATACTCAGGAGTGGTTGTTTACAACTAGATAAGATTATGGTGACTTATAAATTCATATCAAGTTTTTCATAATCTTAGTTAAAATTAGTCATTATTAAAATATTATTATTTATTTATTTATACATACAAGCACATGGTTATTCCAAACGTGAGATAGGTTTATCTAAATTAGATTGAGATTTTTTACGAGTCTTGTTCAAACACAATAAAAACTAAGTAATAATAAAACATAATAATGCATTGCCAACAAGACGTTATTTCAGTAACGTTTCGTAATAAATTGCATGTTTTCCTATTATTAAAAATACTTGTTCTCAGAAACAATCAGGAGCATGAAATAATAGAAATATTGGATACAAAAAACCCGCATGACAAATTTTTCAACATAAAACTAAAGAACTACGCAATATAAATATTTACAATTAAACAGCCATGTTGTCATAACTCAAACCGTTCATTATTTCGAAACTGTCAACCACAAAGGGAACAACAAACGTACAAAAATAACTAGGTATTGTCAACAAAAATCAGTGTTATTTTTGTTATAATGAATGAGAAACTTCGGTAACTACTACGAACCGCGGTGAGTCGGACAAACACATAAGCAAATGATACTCGTTACAGTCAATATGGAGAGAAAACAAAAAGGCATCGGTAGTTAGCGCGTACGCATATCGTTCTCTTTTTAAATATGTACTACATGTGTACAGACTTTCTATTGGATATTAGCTTTGTGCAAGACGGTATATACTTTTCTCTTCGGCAGGAAATACGCTGAGCGAGCTGGTTGCAAAGTCAAGTGAGCTATTTTACAGTCTTTCAAATGTTCGTAACTGAGCTGAATAGAGCCTCTTTTATTCAATAAGAAAGAAAGAAAATAGATAGATTGCGCACTTATCTACATTATATGACAAATAATATGTAAAATGATTTACAAGAAAAATTAACACTAGTGGTGCCGGGTTTACTATAGGTACATCTCTGTCTAACCCTTCGGGGAATACTGGCGTGGTGTTACGTTTACGTAACGCGACTTAATAATTCTGTCTTGAGAAGAAACTTTTTACAAAAAAAACAACCAAAAATTACACAAAAAAATTGAAAAATAACTTTAATTTCGGAAGTCAGTGTCTTTGCTTTTCAATTTTTATTTTTTGCCACCGACTTCCGAAATTAAAGTTCTTTTTCACTTTTTTTGGTTGTTTTTTTTGTAAAAAGTTTTTATTTTTCAATTTTTAGTTGTGGTACCTACCCCACACAAATTCGAATACCACTACCTGCTATGTAAATAACAGTGACCCATAGAATATCGTCTACGTAGACTAAGTATAAAAGTAAGTAAGGGAAAAATATGTAATTATTGAAGCTAACTCAAAAACTACGCAAGCAAAGTTTATAAAATTTATAAGGGATCACACGGGAAGCACCAGCTTTCAAATAAAAAAAGAATCATCAAAATCGGTTCACCCAGTCGAAAGGTAACTAATATAAAAAGAAATACGGGTTGGATCGAGGTGGCCCTAGAAAAGGATGTTTGGAAGGATTTGGGGGAGGCCTTTGCTCAGCAGTGGGACAAAATAGGCTAAAATAAAAAAAATACAGTCGAATTGAGAACCTCCTCCTTTTCTTTAAGTCGGTAAAAAAAGTGTTTCGATCTTTAACATATTTTCTTTAATTTACACAGCTAAGTGTGTACTTAAGTTAACGAAATAACGTAATACGTTTTTTTACAAAAGCGCATTATACGTAAATACATTTGTAAATACGCAAACTTAGTCCTTAATTATCATATTTCGTGATTGACGTCAGACGTTAAGTGAATTTTGTACTAAATATAATTCTGTTATAAATCAAGGATATATTTATCTCCAGTAATTTTTAAGAATAATTTCACACTATTTTTCTTAAATGTTTGACGCATGTAGACAAAAATAAGTGTTTTTTTTTTAAAATATTGTTTAGACGGATTTTTTTTTTCTTCTATAAAATGAACGAAAAATACTCACCTAACAAGTTAACACTGACTCATCGAATCTTCAAAATGCCACTTTTACAAACTTTAAATCTAAGCCGTCACAATCAAACGTCTGGAAAAAGTCTCGAATTTCCATACAACACTTTCACTACACTACTGACTGCTTACGTAACAATTTTTAGAGGTCTCTAGAGCGACCAAAGCTGTCGACGTTCAGCTACCAACTAAGCCATTGTGCTTGACTATAACTCAAGGTTCCCACACGTTTGGTCCCAAGACAAAAGAGAGCAATTAACATCAAAATAGACAATAATTGATGGAAAAAATCTGGATCGTTCGTGCGTGTATCTCAACCTTAATGATACGGGATCCTCAGAGCTCTGATCACACGGGAAAAATCTGAGTAAATAACTCAAAGAATTGACGTAAACACAATGAAAAGAATTTTCATGTCAATATAACAATGAGTTTAATCAATGTAGAACAATTTCCACAATGTCTGCAATGCGTCTGTCAGTTGCTACGCGGGTCTACGTCGCTGCTACGAAAAGCTACGATTTTCTACGTAGTAACAATGACCGCTGTTTACCGTCTACGCAGTAAAATAGAGGTCACGACTTTTTTTGTGATACTTATGTAATACTAATAAGATTATTTTTAATGTTTATGGATTTTGTAAGTAACAAGATCTGTTTTTTTACGTGTCTTTAGTACTCGACTTGCTAAATTATTCTTAATTTTTCACGAGTTTTTCAGACAATTTCTGACTATCCTGTGTCAGAATATGCTAACTAAAACTCGTGTCGAGTCTTTTGGTCATATCCTTCATACATAAATAACTAAACTTATTGTATTGAACCTATGATTATAGTCAGACCATTTATGGTTCTATTTGTAATTAGAAACCAGTTTCCAAAGAACTACAAAATTATAGAGCAATCGTTACATTGAAACGGGATCATACATTATTTTAATATTAATTTCAGAACAAAGGAGCACTATACAGCACGAACTATTTGTTTCATACATACTTTATTTACTTTTAAGGTATTGACTTGTTACCATATACATGTAAAGTAAAAGAATGAAGTTTCTATGGACAATAAATAGTGTTTTTTTATTTAATTCATAGCAGTCTGTGGAATCGTGTATCGTTAGACGATTGCGATCGACTTTATTCACACAAGTGCGCGGTTTCATTTGAGGCGTGTTTACATGAACGTGCCAAATGATAGGTTTTAACATAATAAAGTCTTGTATTTTCATATGTAATTACAATTTTCAGTTTCGGAATAAATATTTCTTAGCTATGGGGTGTTTTTAGAAGGCGTAAAACTAGACAAAAAAAATCGCCAGCTATCGCTAAACTTTTGTAAATGCAAAATCATAATAATGCATTAATGCAATTAGTGCAAGGCTAGTTTGCTGTTTAAACTTAGCCCAGTAACAGTGAGAAAATAGTGACAATGCCCACCGAAAACTAGGCAATAAATTCAGGTAAACTTTCGTGAAACGTGCGCAGTTGTCATGCGAACTAAAACAACCATCTAAACACATCTTTAGAATCGTCTGGTTACCATGTATCGACAACTGCGCACGCGCCATCCACATACAATAGCGGCAATCGACACTTGTGTCAACACACGGACCAATTACTTAGTCCCAAACAACCTTAGTGCGTCAGTAAATAAAGCATTTGTTCAATAAAGTAGGTGCCTACGTAAAGGAATTAGATTTGTAGAATATTTTAATTAAAACGCTAAAGATGTCATCAATATAAAACTCATCTATCATCGAACTAACAAGTGATTTTGTTAGCTTACGTTTTCAGACGCTTGAGTAAGTTTAAGACTCTTTATTAGAAAACTGGACCATAAAATGGTCGTTACGAGGGCATCAATTGCATTGAGTGTTCCATCAAGAAAAAATATGAGCATCTGCTTGTATCCCGAATATAAATCTAAATGTGACGTGTACTGTCAGACAATGTCATGCCTAAAAAATGATCGCATGACAAAAAATTATGCCTAAGAAATGAACAGAAAATAAGATGATAAAGATAGACTCATAAATATCACTGTGGAGACTAGTTAATTAGTGGATAGTGACGGATTAAAGTCTGATAACTGCGTAAATATTTGACAAATGCTTTAATGTAATACGTAGGTATATTATGTTGACAATTACATCTATCCTCATTTATCAACTAATAACTTAATGGGAAACGTTATATCTACGTCTACATTACGTAGATAATATTTACAGACGTAAACTTTTTGCTTAGGTTCTTCAGGCTATGTAACACGTCATTTAGCACGCTATAGGACATGACCTGACAACAAGCAAGTGCTCAGTCAGACGTTTTTATCTTATTTCAAAACATATTTACACCAAAAATTCTTATTAATATAGATTTTCACCGTTACCGTTCTTCTCCATAGAGATCTACGTTTTGAAAAGAGCTTCAACTTTCTGACCGTCTCCTTGACATTTCAAAAGACTCTGTAAATGGTTTAACTGGAGTAAATGCTTGTTGGTGCTTTTGGATCTTTACGGGTTGTATCAGACAGTGGTTAAGATGAAATCAAATTCAATTTACTAATAAAAAACTCCCATTTCTACACAAGCTCAAAACCGATTTCTCAGGTCAATAAAACGGAACGACAATAAACTTTGTACATACATACATTTATATTCTAACGCTAAACACATACGTCACGTGTATATAAAGTATATAAACAGTGGTAATAAATGACTCCCGAACGTGGACTATGTTCGGTCATCAGCCGTGATGGAATCACGACTGGGTTTCATGATAGCTTTAGTGCTTTCTTTTTTTTACGAAAGTATAAAGTCGTCGAATTGCTAATAATGTTCGCAGTTTCTTTTTGTAACTGAATTGCACTATGGAAACGATTGCGCATTTTTGATGCATTCATTGCTCAAACCTAGGTATTTGAAAATTAACTTCTGCCTTCACGCCATTTTAAATATCTTTATTCAATAAATGTTTATTAAGTTATTCATAACTTATAAAGATCGTTAACCTCATTTGACTATTTAAACATTATTTTTGATTTTAATCCTAGCATTTCCCTTATTTTCATCATCATTGTTTTCATCCACTTTCAGCACATACCAATATCCTTCAACCAGAACTTATCAATAGGTACACTTATTTACGTAGATACAAATTAACACTTTAATACTGCCAAACACGCGTCCTCCGAATGATAAGCTACTAGTAAACAGCAACAATGGCCGCTGATTATCATACATAACATTATGTCAGCAATTTCCATCGATTGTTTACCGTTATCAATCAATGTTATCGGAAGACACCTGTGTCTGTTCCGTAGGCAGTTACCATCTGTGTGATTAAAAGTGCTGATAGCATCTTTGGGACATTACCGATAAATGCAAGACTGATAAAATGCAGTTGTTTTTATCTTCGGACAGTAATGAGATTAATATAATATCGCTTTTTCTGTTGTTTTGGCCAGTAGCATCGACCTGAATTTTTTCTCTTATCTCAAAAGAAATGCTGACTAATGTTGTGCCTTTTTTTACTGTTATCACCTTCGTCTACAATAAAGTTATGTTAATATAATTTGTCTCTTATCTTTATCATCATCATCGTCCTCCTGGCTTTATCCTAATTCATTTGGGATCGGCACACTACTTATGTCTTTTTCTTTTTTCTCTTCTTCCATACATACTTCTCTCTCTTTTTCGATACCTACATTTCTATCAGCCGTCATCTCAGTGTTCACTTCCTACTAAGATATATCATCTTTCACACATCCATCTTTCTTCCAGGTTCTCTTTTGATATATAGTTATCCACATTCTTATCTTGTTAAAAATTGTTTCTTTTTTCAAATAAATGTCTCTCGTTATTTTTTGCTTGCCTTGCTAATCGCTATATACAGTGTGATTGCAGCACTTTGTGGCCACAATGCGTATCTAAAGAGTGGTATGGAACGTTACGGTACCGCAAACGGTACAGATTGAGTGCATTCTTGTAATGTCGTCTGAACAGCGGTAACTAGGAGTCATATGTGTCGTTTTGTGATGGATTTGGTTACATACAATCTATGTGGTTATGTGCTTACTGTAGTTACTGTTATACTTTTTGATTTAGTGCTCTCCGAGAAATTGTCAGCAACGTCAATTTTATTGGGTTTTTTTGAGGAGTGGGGGCGATTGCATAATCTATCATTAGATAGATTGTTAGAAAATATTACTACAATTCTGAACCATGCTACTAACATGACATTATAAGTTAAGCATTTGTTCTTATGGTCGGTTCTAAATAAATACACTACAGTGTCAGTTTTTTTTTTAGACAAAATATATAGCAAGTATCAAAAAAATATTTCGTACCACAAAAGCCCGGTCAATCTATAGAGCCACTTGAATCACCAATCAGAAGCCACAGATACAGTAAACTAGTTAACAAAAAACAGTAAAACAAAGCCTTTTACAGAACGATAGTTATTGTGTTTATCCGCATCTTAGGCCATAGACATTAGCTAGCTTTACTTATCAAAGTAATCATGTCAAGTGCTGCAGTCTGTGTTAACCTGGGAATAACCCTGTGTGTTTACTGATATTTGCTTTAGCTGTATTGTTGTAACATATTTGTGTCTACTAATTTTATATATCACTAGAATACATGCAGTATTGTGTGGCTGTGAAAATGTGTTGAATAAGGAAACGGCTATTTTCATATCTTTATTCATGATCGATTTTTGTTCGTCCATTTGCAGTTCAAAATCATCTGATGTTATTATATCAACAACCACTTACTATAGTTACCTATAGCAAGAATGTGATGTAATAATTAAACATAGAACAATCAGTATTTTGATTACATAAAGAAAAATCTACCTAAATTAGGCTGACTATATGACTGCATAGTCAGCCTTATTTTACTTAGACATATTATTTTGGTTCGTGACAAGTAAAGCCCTTTCCGACACCTACTGATTGATCGTCATCATGCGTTGTTATTTATACTACCTACATCAAAACGCACGCAAATGGTGCATTTCTTTGAGTTCAAAGATATTATATCTTAGATGATGGGAGATGATTTATTACCCATACTATAGGACATGTATCCTTCCGGAAAATTTCTGTTATTTTAAAATTTTGTAAGAACACGTCATACGGTGCGGTAGACCACGACGAAGATGAAGCAACAAAGTTGACTCCTACCGAATGGACTAGCCCCACAATGGCAAAGGAAACAACTGTGTGGAAAGGGGGATCCCAGGCTATGCTCAACAGTGGGATAATACAGGCTAGACAGTTAGTTTTTTTTTTCGGATGTCGTAATACGCGGAACTGATGACTATTTTACGTATATCAATAGAGTGAGTGTTCTAATTAATAATAATAACACATGAACAGACAATTGTGTAAAAAATAATAATAAACATTTTATAAAGACTAACGGAGTGATGCTTTCTAAACAATGATAAGATGATGTAAAAGCATTAGGTTTAATTGGCCTTTTCCTTTATGTTACAGAATTAGTTTGTTAGTTTTCCGTTAACATGTGCAAGATGGTGATTGTAGTACATAATCTAAAGTACTTTCGAACGACGTAAGTACCATATTATCTATCCAGTTCCTATACAAATAATCTACATAATAATATTATGTAACTTTCCTTTTCATTGTAAAAGGACATGAAAATTCAATAATAAGATGAAAGAACTTTTATGACTTACGTTAGTTTATATGTCACTCTCAGAATCAGATAAAGAACCAACAAATATGTTTTTCTCAAGTTTATATAGTAAATTTGTAAATATAGACATGCCATTCAAGAATTTATTACGTGTTATATTGAAAAAGGGCATAAACATTGTTCTCCGCAAACACCACTAGCATGAAAACTTTTGCTAACCATGCTTGAGTTGGAATACATTGGCACCAAGATGGCCTCTACGAGTGACAATAGTTAGATTTATATAGTCGGCATACTTGGCGGTACTACCACTTACAGTTCTTCCGCCTTACAGTTCTTTCACAGTTAATTCACCTCTGATTTTGCATCATAGTGATCTTTATTCCTTTTGCCATAAGGTTTCCGTTTGGTTGCTGTCAGAGGTAAAAAGCTGTGAAAGGATTGTATGAGGTGGAGTGGTCAACCGGCGGTCAGGCGGTCAGCAAGGTGGCAGGACAGCCGACAGTCAGGTACGAAGTTCCTTACGAACTCCACACACACATACTCGTATATAATAGAAAGGGACAGAAATAGAGAGAAGGAGCATAACGGGAGCATAACGCTTTTTCGTTACGTGACGATTCCTACCAGTCAACTCCTACCGCAAGCCGTGTTATGGAACTTCATTTCAAAACCAATAATTCTAATAATTCATTTTTAATAAATGACTCGCGTTTCAAAACAAACCTACTCGTTTAGGCCGGAATTGGAGTGCAACTGTACGTAGTTAGTATAACATTTATATCAACGCTAGTTGAACCATGTCGACCGGACCACATGGCCTTGCCACATTACTGGACCACACCCATTAAATTATTTCGATCATTATGCAATGCTGATGACTATACTGTTTACATTAAGTGCCAATCAATACTCATTTAAATAAATAAACAAATAACTATCGGACTGTTGCCGCGTTGTTATGCAAAATGCTGACTAACCAAACCAAATATACAACTTTATTATTCATTTATAAGATATAATTTTCATTGACAAGTTTATATAATTTGTTCAGTCTTCATCGGTATGTGATAAGATTGTTTCGTCCCGTCATAATGGACGTTGTCCGACTGTTTGTCAGACATGCATGATACTTGTATGATTTTTATCTCCGGTCGATAAAAAGTCGATTATTACAGTAGGATTTTTTGGTAATATCACAACAACATCAACATGATAATGAAAGTTATGATATAGCTACTTGTTATACATGATTTATTGACAGATTAACATAACATCATGCCTTTATTCCTTAAGCAGTAGACAGAGATGCGTGTAGTAGAAATAAAAACGCAAAAACGTGAGAAATTTCGAATTTCCCGGGATAAATTCAATGAAATAGGAGCTTATTGCTATTAACCGGGCAGACATCTAGGCTGCTACTGAAAATTTCTTAACGAAAGATCCCAATAAAACTTAGCCCGTTACGGGGATCGAACTCATCGATACCCATCAGGTAAGCCCATCAGATAAGTTAGTAATAAAAACACACATGCTTTGAGAACTCAACAGAACTCTCCAGCGGGTTAACAAATAACATCGAACTACGATAATAATAAAGATACTTTAGTATATCTACTATTTGTAGCAGTTTCCAAGAGTATAGACAGTAACGGTCAATATGGAGTCCAAGAAATTGCCAGTTTATATGCTGATGCGATGAAAACACAGGATAAGTATGACACCGACGCTCAAGTAACTACGGTATCAGATGAAATTCTCATAATGTGCCAAGGAAAGATTGTAGACGACACCTAAGTACATAAAGCGTCTTCTATTACAAATATAATCTTTATTATTTAATCTTTTATATCGTGGTTAAGAACAGTGGTGGCTCAGTGGTAACGGCCACGACTTACGAGTTGTAGGTCGTATGTTCGAACCCTGACAGGCGCTTTACTTTGTGTAAATTATTTCACCACCACTGCTTTCAAAACGGTGAAGGAAAACATCGTGAGGAAACCGGCATGTCTTAGAGCCAAAAGTTCGAAGACATGTGACATCTACCAACCCGCACTGGGCCCGCGTGGTGGATTACGGCCCGCTCCCTCTCATGGAGAGGAGGTCTGTGTCCCAGCAGTGGGAACGTTATAGGCTGATTATTATCGTGGTGGTCGACTGTGTATGGAGGCTTTGGACTTGTTTCGTATATAACCACTAGATTATGACTTCTAAGCGAAGGCTGTGCATTTTTGAAATATGCTTTTTATTTTGAAAATACGAGGTCCGAGTATGATCCAAGATGCCAAAGCCACTCTTAGCTGTCAATGGCTATAATTATTTTTCAATTTTATGAGCTGGATTCTATATTATAATTATTTATAAGTGACTAGCGTCAACCGCAACGCAAACGTAACACTTGGACCTACAAATACTGCCCTTGCATGCTATTCATTAAAAGCTGTCCTTGTCTTCCTTTAGAACGGTACACTGTCAACTGTCAACAACTGCCACAATGGTAATGAATAACAATTAGGAGAAACTGAAATGTTGTGCCTAAACTGAACTGAAGAAAGTAGAACAAATCGTTTGTTGAAACGGTACTGCAGATACAGAGGATAAGCATACACAAAGGTCCATGAAGGAGAGTAAAATTATCATAGGAGATAATTTTGCATATGATAGTTAGGTATTTTAAATCGATGTTGTGGTGTAGCTCGAGAGAGACCTATGTCCAGCAGTGGACTGCGATAGGCTAAGTTAATTGATTGAGACACAAATTCAAATTAGTGCAATGATTTGTATAAAATAAAAATAAAAACAATATAAAGTAGTAATTGAATTTGCTAGCATCATCATCAACCTAGCCTTTTCTCAACTATATTGGGGTCGGTTTCAGTCTAACCGGATGCAGCTAGCTATGAGAATACTGAAGTAATAGTTAACATTACTATAATAGTATAAATAAAAAATCATTAACAGACAAAGCCGCAGGAAAGTCACAAGTCTACACGTACAAGCCTTCACCTCCAGTATCACATCACGAGCAAACCACGCAGAAACCACAACATAACACTACATACTCTGATAGATATAATTCACGGAAAAACATCGCGAAAAATGTTCATAACACACTGCGTTGGCCTAAGCGATTCCCAGTAAGTTATAAATAGAAATACGGCGAACCGACCAAATTGAGTCAGGAGGATTAATTAGATACAGTGCCAATAGACATATTACAAGTGTCTATTGTATTGTAATGGCGTCGTTATTTTGATTGATCACATAGTACGAATAAATTTAGTCTTCAAAGACATGTGTGACATCCACCAACCCGCATTAGGCTCGTGTTTTGGTTTACGGTTCATTCCCTCTCACAAAGAGGATACTTGAGTCTCGGCAGAGCGAACCAAGGCCGTCCAAAAGCGCATTGGATCGATGATAGTCGATTGGACGTCAAGGTCGCGGGAAGCGCCTAGATGAGACGCACATGGAACCGGGAAGTGACACAGAAGACAGGACAGGCCCATACCCAGCAGTGGGCGAGCTGAAATGGTGATGAGTGGGAACGATATAGGATGATTTCGCTTTAATCTTTTGTGTTTTGTCCTTTATCTGCTGTAGTATTCAATCTATCTAATGATTCTATTAAGTTTTTGTTTTATGTTCTTCATTATCATGCCTTCAGTTTTCTCCTTCAACGATTCAAAGGAAAAATATCATTGATTTTTAATTGATCCTGCACTTGAATAACTAAACGTTCATTACGGGAAATTGCCATTTCTAGGTTCACGTGAATTTCATACGGATGCAAATTAATCTCAATTGTAGTAACTACTTCCATTCAGCATTGGTTATTTTTATCGTTTCGGTATGTAAACGGTTATGTTGAACACGGGTCAGTGGGCCTGCTTACAAATGGATGCTTTGGAAACTTTTGTCAAATGGATTGGAACGGAATACAAAAGTATTTTCTGTACATCTAGTGCTGGGTAGTATATCGAGACCTCATCGTGCCTCAGAATGCACGTTCAGCCGTTGGTCCCGGCTGTCCCTGCTGTTTAAAGGCCTACATTGTCCTCCCATGCCTACCAACACTGTAATTTGAAAGTATTGTAAAAGCCAATTATTTTTAAAAGAGTAACCATGGAGTTTCTTGCCGGCTCTTCTGCATAGGAAACGACCAATTGGAACCGTGCAACAAGCTTCTGACGTTTCATAAGTGCCCATGTAGGTTTATGTGAAATAAAATATTTTGATTTTGATTTTGTCATTAGTAGATTTTTGACAATCAATACGGGCAGTCAGAAGCTCAAAAGTCTGACAACAAGTTTTACCAAGGAGTATCGTGTTACCCAATTACTAGCTCGTGGATCGGTATTCAGCTGCATCCGGTAAGACTGGAAGCCGACCCCAACATACTTGGGCTAGGCAGATTCAAATTAGTGGTGGGTAGTACGGAAAGAGAAAACATTGAACTCATATTCTAGGATCTGCTTAAAAATACGAGTACATAATATAAAATTAGCTATCGAATAAGAAACAACTAATCAGACCAGATTAAAACTGCTGTTATAATAATGATTTATTGATTGCTAGTTTACGACTTTAGAAGCAAATATAATGATAAAACATAAGCATTAGATAATCTCCTTATTATTTAAAAATCTATCACTCTACATAAGTTCCGATAATCCAATAAAACAGTATCGCCAATACTACGCTTAGAAGACTTAGAACGAATAAAACGATCAGAGGTGATAAACGTATAAATAATCGATATAAATAATATAATTATAGTCATAAAATGCTACACGTAAAAATAGAACAGTTTCTAAACGTCAGACGAGATTCACTGGAAACGACAAGTTTGAGCTAATCTAGTTTCTAGAAGGGTTTCCGTTTATTACTTCTTATATAAGTGACTGATGTGAAGGTAGTAAAGACTGATAGTAAGACAACGAGGCATAAAACATAAACAGTATTATAAACTATGTATAAATAACATGATAGAAGCACATATAAAAATACAAAGCTTTGATATAATTTCAGAATGACGGTAAACAGTCCCACGTGAAATTAAATTAACCGCAACGATAGGTACATGTGAAAGCAATAAACATTCACACATAATTGACATTACCATTTCCTCAATGATGCGGATTAAGTACTACATAATGTACATACAACAGATCTAATTAAATTTGATATGAATATCATTAATAAAATAATAATAAAACGATATGAGACGCAGTTAATACTTTCACAATTATTGAATTTGACTATTATAATGATAAGGTAAATCCTGTGAGAGCCGAAGGATAAAGAGAGGTAGAGGAAATTAATCCTGTAACAATTGAAATCCTTGAAATAAGATTAGAAGCGGACGCGACGATGCCTCATATGCTGAACTATCTACTGAGCCTTAACCCTAAAATAATTGAAGACTTTTGTGATGTCAACGACAATGCTATCTAGGAGGATGATGATTATGACGAGGATGATTTGGAAACATGCTTTCCATATGGTATTAAATTGTTGTGCCCGACAGAGTCCATGTGAACGTTGTAACTACTATTTTAAGATCTTGTACACACATGAGATATGCAATAAAGATTTGAATTTTTGAAGGTGTTGACCCAACGTAATTATGAATAACCCATCTAAACGAAGAAGAAAAACGTAGATGCAAATAGTAAAAGACTAGGTGCAGTGAATGTCAAATTAATTGAGTGTAATCAACCAAGTAATTGAGAGAGTGCTCAAATTGTCGCGGATGAAGATGTTGAAATCGATGATAATTTACACTATACCAATCAATAAGATTTTAACGCACGTTTCTAGACCGTTAGATAAATTAGACTCATATTCAATCCAAATTTCGTAATTAAAACCATAAAGGACCTTACCCGTGGCCGACATGAACAAAGGACATCCTGATAACGGAGCCTTGAGTCCAATTTCGACACTATTGACTGTGATAACAATGCAGCGGATGATTAAACAAAAGAAGTTATTGTCTTTGCGAACGACGCTACCGGCTAATTGTAAACGGAGTTTACAAAAGATATAAAGATTTTTCTGTTTCTGCTATTAGCATTTCTAATGTTTTGTAATAGTTGGTCGTTAGGTGGGTAATTTTGGTAGGTAAGGTTTGCTATTAATAGATAATGTTTAAATCAGAATATGCAAAAAACAAATTTGTAGTTTTATACATCTAATTCTTAAAGGGCTGGCGTTTCGAGCAAAGTTCCAATCGATGCAATTAGAAACTAAAACGGATATGGTGTGAAATCAGACGTCCGTATACAGCTTTAGAAATGACAGACATCCTGTCATTTCTTAGACTCCGTTCGGTTTCTGTTTCGGACAAAGAAAGTATCTTAGTTACGGTACATAATGCGAGCAATTTGCAATAAGTCAATATCTGAAAGAAATCATCTTCAAAATTATCTAGGACTGCATATATGTAAAATCAAAATATATTTACATTATGATTTTGATGGACCTGCTTGCTAGCCAGCTGCAGTTTGTGAGGGTACAGCTCCTGCAGCCGCTGGCACAAGTGTGCCGCGCTATTGGCAAGGCGGGCCATGATGACCAGATTCCTGTCAGTCCTGCGTCAGTCACTATAACCACGTGTTCGATAACACTAATCTCCGATTACATTGTCATTCCACGCTTTGACGTACCACTGTTTATCTCCTATTGTTTTTATAACAATCTTTAACACTTTAGGATATTATTATTTTCCTCAATCTTTTTATTAAACATTTTTAGTTCACATTGATAAAGTTTCGGCATATATTTTCGTGGACAAATACGATAGAACATGAAAATATTTTTTGTGCCCGGTTGGCGTGCGTATTTTGTTAGATTTGAGGAGCGATATGCGTGCGGTATGCTCGCAGCAGTCCGGTCGACTGAACCAACTGAAGGCAAGGTAGGTGAGGCTTACTGTTCACACGTCGGTACGTCACTCCCTGGATGCAAATTGACTGACAACTGATAAGCCAAGTCGTGGGCGCGACGTTTTACATTCTTGACACTTTAATCCTGAATACTAAGTTAAGTATTTACTTGAAACCGCATGCAAATGCATATGTTACTAACTTACAGTTTGCGACTTGGTAAGCATTGGCAGTAAAATAACATGTTTAGTAGTGTTAATACAACACGACAGAGACTTAAATTCCTAACGGGGTTTATAATTCAAAGAAATAGAAGTTATTTCAATACAATGTTACCAATGTACTTAAGGTTTCGTTTCATTTTCACATTGGTATGCTATTGGACATTCGCAGTGTTTATGTGAGTACTCGTATGGTAGAAGTAATTTTATCTACTTCCATTTATGACACCGATATGTGTGTGGAATTTATTAAGGGATCAATCACATTTGCGACAGCTTATGATATTCAATTAGGTGATATAGTGAAATAAAAAGTATTTAATGAAGATAAAGAAATATTAGGAACAGAACTGCAGAAATTGGAAAATAAGAGACACTTTCCAAAACATTTGAAGCATGCTAAACCGCAACTAATCCTCAGAACGTAACGAATGCAAAGCTTGGCGAGACAATCATCGATATGGAATAATCAGCACAACCGTATCGGCACTAAACTGTGCTAAAATTACACGTTACATGCGTTCAATGATCGTTTGATGGCCCGAAACGCTCCTAAAAATAGTCGATAAAACGTTTGCAAGCCGACATTGAATAGTACCAAATCGATATTTTTTCGAATGCATATCAATCGACATATTGATCTTTCAGGAAAATAACTTGGATAGCGTTGTACAGAATATAGTCATTTAGATTGCGAGTTTTTTTGAGGGCTCGCTGTCATGTTGGGAAATCGTAACACTCTTGCGCACATGAATGCAAAGACTAATGCAACTACAACAGAAATAGGCCAACATAAAGGCGAATTTCCCGAACGAAGACATTTACCATGACCAGCCATATGGCCACTATTCTGCGCGGGAAATGCCCCGTTTATAGCTAAACTCCAGTTCATTGCAGAAGCTAGTCATCAGGCAAAATAGATCTCCAAGTATCATGAGGTTTCTGCGCAAACATTCGTGATCGACAATTTATGATTTTCTTAAACCATTACTAACATCTACTAGTTACGTAAACAGTGGTGTTGAGGATACTATGTAAACATGATATACTTTGTGCTAAAACAGGTGAGAATTGGATGATACTAGTTACGTTCAAAAAAATATTACATTATATGTAGTTTGTAGCGTCACAGATTTGCAAATTGGTTTAAAGTTAAACGAAATTTCATGAATATTAAGAGTCGATAGAGCAATTTGTGTAAAAAATTTCTTTCTACATTCTCTCTCGATATTAGCATAGTTTTCCTTCGAAACAAGTTGATCTATCTTGTTAACTGTTTTTCAACGTTCGCTAGTTGGCTTTGTATTTTTTTCTAAACACGAATATTCTTCTATCTTTTGACTGTTATACTCTAAAATAATTGTGTCTTAAAAATAAGGTACGACTTTCTCAGCATATTTATGCATTCTATTATTCATTTCGAGGCCACCGTTATTGGTACCTCAAATAGTTTTATTTTGTAAATTATTTTCGCAATCGCTAGAAGTTAGGACATAATGTACAAGTCGCGTGAATTGGTAAGTCGTGAGAGATCACGGTTTAGTTTCGAACTATGGCCAGTTGTGGTTAGAGATCTATGCATTTACTACGTCTACGTCGTTTTTCGTTGCTTTTCAAATACGTTTCTTTATTTGTAAACGCAGTCGAAGTTTTTTTTTTAGTAACTTATACGTTTCATTGAAGAACCTAGAATTTTCTAACAAGAGCAATTTTGCAGTTCTATCCTCTAAAATACTCTCTTACAGAATAAGATCTAGTTACTGAAAACAATATTGTCATCCTACATTTGTTCTTATCAAATTCATTGGACACGACCAACTCTAATTAACTTTAAACAACACGAGCCAAGTAGCACGTCATCTTAACGAATTGCTCTAATAATTACATGATTTTAAATTTCAATCGTATGTTAAAGAGACGATTCATACTCAGGTTTTTTTTATTTATACGCTTATGTTTGACCACTATCTCACCCCGATGGTTAGTGGAGATGTGGTCGACGATAGTGCGCGTTTGTTTAGATGTTGAAGTCCTTAGTCCCAAACTCAATAATCAAAATAAAATAAGCCTTTATTACCGATTCTATGTTTTGTCCTTCGACAAAGGCCTCCACTAAAAATTTCCATATTTCTGTCTCTCGGCCACTGAATCTACACTGGATCAGCTACCCTTTTGACGTCGTCCAAAATTGAATATACTTCTTCCAAATCTGTGTACGTGGCCAGTCCATGTGGCAAACAATCCCGTCACCGCAAGTGCTAACAGCCTGTCCGGTTTCGTGACCGGACCGTATCTCTAACGAGATTCACATGCTTGTCCTAATTCGTTGCTTATTTCGTCCGGCACATCGTCTAAAGCAGAATTTTCCGTATCAATGAAAATGCTTTTAATGTTGCGATGATTGACTGCGTTGATATGGGTTTTACTTTGTTTCTTGAGAGAATGTATCTATTGTTTCGTTGATTGGCCAATTGTATATGGGATATTCTCAAGGTTGGAAAATCAATTATGTAAACGGTAGCAACGTTCTTTAATGTTGTTTTAAGTCTACCTACGTGCCCGCTGCTCGTACAACCCAAATTTGCAAACCAATATGTCTTTTGATTTCATTGTCCTCATTTTCTGAGGTGCTTCATTGGCAGTGACAATTCCAAGATGTCTGAACATATCATTATCTATAACATCCTTTTGAGAAGTTACTTTGTCCTTTCAAAGCGAAGCGCTAAGTACGTTAAATGGTCTGTTTTGTTTAACTGTCTATAGTATATTGGCTCCTGTACAGTGTACAGTACTAGAGCACCTAGTGTTTACAGTGAAGTTAGAAACAGTTATTGTACATTTTCCTTTTTTCTTCTTTTTATGTAATTGTTCAAATAAGGGGTATTTCTGTAATTTAATTCTGTTAGTTTATCGAATTGTCGTGCTTCATTTGATAGGCTTATATTTTATATAATTATTTGTTTTATTGTCCGAGGCTATAATTTATTAGAAGATATAGGTCTGCCCTGAACAATAGATTTGAATTGTGCTGAATGTCATCATATCGTGACGCAATAGCTGATTGTTTCAGTCGTTTCCTAGATAGTATGTGAAGTAAATTACAAGAAATAGGCTGTATTATTCCCTTGTATGAATAATAAACGGTGCAATTTCTTGTAAATTCCGCTGTAGCATTTAGACTGTTATCTTAAACATCAGAGGGCTGTTTACACTGGTTTATTTATAGTAAGCCCTTACATACCATAAGCAATAATAAGCTTCTATTTTAAATCTTCCTGCAGAATTATGATCAGATTCAATATTTTTAACCGTGCAAAAATTCTCTCACAAAAATAGCATTGTTGATATTCTATATCCACGAACATAATCCAGTATTTATTAACACAATCTAAAAATACATCATTACAATTTACATAACCCACAATAACCTTCATCAAACATCCTTGCATAAAACGGAATATTTTCAGCAAGATATCCAAATCATATGTCGTGTCTGTTTTCTATCATGTTTGTCTTTGACATTATTTACGTTCACAGAAGTTTATTGCTCATTTATTATCGGATGGACGGACTTAACCTTCCGATATTTGCAGGATCTATTTACTGTAATGGTTGTTTGTGCAATATTATTAGGTATATTAATTATTTATGCCTGCAAGGCCCGAAGTTTTGATGTAAGAGACTGAATTCCGGTAACAAACATTGTGTTTTGTGATTCATAAATCTAATAGTAATAAAAACCTTACTCAAGCTGGATAAAGCCATTTAGGTAGCTGGTAATTACTACATTTTTAAACTGTGGTAGACAGTTCAAATAATAATGTACAGAAATAGAATTTAATGAATTACAGTACCTATACACCGTTACATTTCTGTGGTTAATTATAAATATACGTTCAAAATTTTCCTTATAAAATTCCTTCAATCTTAACCAATCAACACCTCCCACCTGAATCCAAGATGGCCGCTTCATCCTCTGACGCTCATCCCCGAAATACAGGAGGATGTGTCACTCTGTCCTCTGTCTACGTGACTCTCAGCACTGAGGTGCAAGACTACGCCCTACCCCGGCAAACGATCCATTGTCGACGTATGACGTCATTGCGCCCGCGCAACGATCAACTGAATCAGTAATTGGGTTAAGGGCATACTATTGTCAATGGTAAAACTATGGTTAGTGTATAATTTGAACTTTGTGTACTGTAAAAGGTATAGTTTTGACGCAAGTCGGCGGTTCAAAGAAGTGGACAATAGATGGTAGCTTTTGATCTGAGTTTTGATAAGTATTTGACGTAACATGAAATTGCATAAAGATAGGTGCTTATGATAGTCCGAAGACCTTCAGTTATGCAAGATAACTGGACCAGTTTTTCTATTCACAGATAATTTATGTGTAGAACTCATAGGCTATCAAATGGCGTGGTAATGTTAATGTTAAAAACATTCACTTGCTCATACTTTAACAAAATAAAACGTTAATAAAATACGCAAGCATATCCTAGCTAAGAAAATCCCAAGATAGTGTCAATCCTCAGAAACCTTAGAAGTTTGAAACCTAACCAAGTCTAAGATGCAGATCTAAATGTCAAACCTATGCAAATGCACTCCAATCTTTACACTCATGCGCATCCAACAGTGAAACTTGACGCGCGAGTAAAATTGTTATAGCAAATGCCTCTACCACCGGTGGTCATGTTTAATGATAGTTTTAACACTATTCTGCAATATAAAACACCTGTAGTAATGTACACACGGCTACACATCAAGCTATACATTTCCAGTTTATGCTGATCTCGCATTGTATAGGATTTCTGTACAATGCGAGGTCAGCTTATACTGGAAATGTATAGCTTGATGTGTAGCCGTGTGTACTATGTAGATATAATTTAATAACAGAGATTAGCTTATGCCTGTTTTCTATGCAAATATTATGATTATGACTGTCTGTGTAAGTTGAAATTAAATGAAAGTGAAATTGTACCATAGAAGTTATAAATGGCCTCATATTTAAAAATTGAACACGTTTTAGAATACAATAGATGTAGATATATTTAGTAACCTATTAACTATTCCCAAGAGTCATAAAAAACCCTGTAAGAAATTGCACGTGTTTCACCTCTCAACGAGGTATCCTCGAATGACGATTGACCAGTCGCGAATCCGAATAAGAGTGTTGCCACGCCGAGCGCCGAGAGTTCAACGGAATAGGTTACTAAATATATCTACGTCTATTGCATTTTATAATGAATTTCGCAAAGTCACGCCTGATTCAATTAACTAAGTTTTAGAAAGGTATTACTGAAACTAACACAGTGTAGCGCAAAATGCTAGGGAACAGAAATCTGCACAAATGCTCGCGAAAATTGAAACTGACACTTTTCATACAGGAAAGAAGCCTGTATGAAAAATGTAATAGTCACCTGAGCACAACAATAAAATCAAACCTAAACGACCCAACGTATAAAAATCTCAGCTACCAACAATGGCGGTAGAAATGAAAAATAACGATCTATTAATAAACTAGTCAATAATAGAGACAAATTGCTATCAAGACACGCGATATAGACGTATTTACAAGTGTACAAAAAATTGACACTATGTATAAAAGGATGCAATTTACACATTCCCACGGGGAGAACGTGAGAAATGATGCAGTAACGAGAAAGGAAGATTAAGGCACGTGCATAGTAGAATACCGGGATGTAATGTCGAGAGTCGATAATAATTAATGTTTGTAGGAAATGGTGTCTGTAATTTACCCACGGCCCACGATATAGATTTGTCTAGTCCATCATTCACAACAATGTAAAATGATGGATGTTTGCCAATGCTGATTTAAAATGGGAATAATGGCGTAAGAGAAAACTCTGTGGTTACTGATGCTGATGATGAGAATAAACCCAGGTGATTTTCTTTTTGTACGTTCACTGAAGTGGTAACTGGCGAAGACTATGATCAGCATAACATAACGTTTACGGAATTAAATGATGATGCTGGTCTAAAATCATTCATACCATACTAAAATCAAGTTCAGCGAAACACTCAAAAGAGAAATAAAGATTTTTGGCAATTTTTCTCGCTATAAGTACGAAAGCGTTAAGGTCGACAAGTACATGTTAGTACTAATGGTTATTATGACTGGTAGTGATCCGTTGATGAGGGAGAGAAAACTTGTATCCGTCGGTAATGTTGGGAAAGTTCTAAGTGAGCTGGAAAGACGGGTTTGTGTAATAAATGACCAAGACGGGTATCATAACACTTCCCGTGCCTACTTATGGATCCTTACTAATATTATAAATTCGAAAGTAACTCTTATCCGTCTGTCGCGCTTTCACGCCAAAACTACTGACCCATTTAAATGAAATTCGGTACACAGATAGTCTAGAGCCTGAAAAAGGACAGGCTACTTTTTATCGACATACCACGTGGACGAAGCCGCGGGCGGAAGCTAGTTATCAATAAAGATAACTTATGCAGAAGCTAGGGCCCGACAAACAACAGGCTATGATCAGCGATAAAACTATACCCGATGAAGCCGAAATCACAACCGGGATGAAAGACGTTAATCTTATGCTTCAAAAACTGGTGCAAATATACATGGAAAATAACGTCAATGTAAAATAAAATAAGTTTTTCAAGATACATGTTTAGATACTAAACAGAAAGACAATTAAACTAACATTCTGAAGGAGTCTCAAGAAATGGATTTGCGAGCAAAAAGAGCAATTTTTATATCAATTATAGGAAATAATTGAGTTGTACACTTCAGTCGAGGAAAATGATTTATTTTGAGAAAACCCGTGTACTGCTCGATCACAATTTGTAAGAAAAAAATATATGTACCTACTTAGTCCCCAGTCACACGTAGCTAACTAATAACATTCATATATTAAGGTTTTTTTTTCGCAAAGGAGATAAAAAATCTTAATATTTTATGTAGTTTAGCACAAAGTAAACGATTCAAAGGTTAAGTTGGAGTATTTAGTTATCAATTTAGCGACATACTAATGCGTACATTCCTTGTATACTCGTCACTATGTGCCAAAAGCTAGAACCGCAAATCTTGAAGCACTATAGGTACTTAGCGGGCGGTTGGTTTTTCAAGCTATCAGCAGGGATATCATTATGTAAAGTTATCCTGTTTCTATGTCCGTAATGTCGTCGACCGGACCTTACTTTACACCATAACCATACCATTACCTTAGCAATAAAGCTAATGAAAAGTCATAGACAATCATCATCCCGTTTGACAGCAGTGGCCAAATAAGGCCCTGTGTTCGGCACCCAATAGTTTAGTGCATTACGTGTTAAGATACTTATGCACGTAGCTACTCTCTGAATAGCTATTAAACGACGCCGTCATCTATTCTCGTACAGAAACCCAAAATTAACCTACCAGGAATGCTCACAACTTCATTCACAAAACAGTAGAGCAGGAATTCAAACAAACAGGCCATTTACTAGTATCTATAAATCATGTAGCAGTGCGCCGTAATTGTCGTGAGGCGATCATCAGCGCTGTTTACCATGGAGACGTGCGTCATGACGGAGCTACGGCCGATGAATGATAAGTAGTAGCGGTGTGTGCATATTGGTGGGTAGTTCGCATGGATTTGGGCAGATGGGTGTGTGGGAAAACAATTTTCCTTTGGAGTGTCATTAGTAAGAATAAACTTTAAACACAACTACACAGGAGTTAGTCGGTGTAAAGAAGATTAAAATGAGCGATTTTGCAATGATGTTCGAATATTAAGTGAATTTAAGTACGAGGAGTTATGAGCAGTAAACATTGGTGGTTAGTCCGAATGAAACTGAGGAGATCAAGCGTAATTTATTTACTATGGAGACTTAGAAAGAAAGAAAAGGGTAAAAGGACCTGAAGGCAGAAATAAAGACAAGTAAGTATAGGCAATGAAGCCTTTTTATGGTTCCGTAGTCCCCTTATAGTTGATCCTTACAGTTTGTCCATTGCCATGTCCGTCTATCTGTCTGTCCGTCAAGCATTGGCCTTTTTTGATCATTTTTGGCCATTGCATGGCCTTTTTTGATTTTCATGGATTGGATTGGTTTAGATTGGATTTTTTGCGACGATGATTTAAAATTCAACTGTGTGATTTTTTGACGCGCTGGGATTCATTCTATTGGATCCTCAATCCTCGGCTCAATACCGAGACTTGAAAATCCCTTGCATCTGTCTGTCCACGACTTAGCTCAGAGACTCTTAATGCTAGTTATTTGTGTGTGAGTCAGAGTCCAGACATCCTACTACCGAATCCGTCTCCCAAACAATAGGTTAATTAGAAAAGGTATGTGGTAAGTTTTCCCGTTGACAACGGTCTAGTCACTAGACCGAAAAACCTTACCTAGACTCTAGTCTAACAATAAAACATTAGTATGGTAATCCCGATACGATTATAGAAGAGTGACATAGCCAATATAGGATGACAGCAGTCTGATTGAAACCACATGTGAATGCATGTGCAATATATATGAAGCAGTACTATTGGTACAGTAGGCCACACCTCAGTAATAACAAAATTAGAATAAGCTGACCTCTTAATCTATTGAATATCCGTACTACGTGGTACTACACTAGGCCAGTTCCAGGTCAAAATGTTACCATCGCCGTCGGCGTGCGGTCCACTGTAGTCCGAATTGTCAAGCGTTGAATATTAAGTGACCGGAATCTCTGATACCTTCGCCTTTAAATTGAGTATAGGCGATCTTTATTTGAGTATATCATAAGAAATAAAGAAGAATCGAATTGATTTATTGGCTCGAAGATTGAGGAATGCATTATTAATTGCATTTGCTTGATCAGTACAAAATTAAATTTGAAAGGAAAAATTTCTGAGTTATAGATGGCAGAAAAGATACAATGAAAGATGCTTAACCTAAAGTACTACAATATTATTCATTTAATACATGCTAATAATAGCTTCTGCAAAGTACTTTTCAATAACATGATAGATAAATCGGTATTTGTCAAAATGGTGTCTAGGATTACAATGATATGAATCAGTATTTATGAATACTTTTTACATACAATACACTAATAAGAATAAAGAGTTCTATTAATGATTCATTCACCCATATCAATATACACAATAAAACATAAAAAGACAATGCCTTATTAAAAGATATAAGCCAACCTTTAAAACATCTTTCAAAGAGAGACAAAAATCCACTTGCACAAAAAAGTTTTTTATTCCTAAACTTATTCAAATAAATCCATCATTGAATACCACAAAAGAGATGAATGGATAAAGGAAACGGTTGATCACAAACAGGGATATTATCAATTCAATGGATAATTGACGGAAACGTGATCTGGGGATATTCACCACATTGCATAATATGACTAGCGACCCGCTCCTGTATCGCACGGTCGTTACGACTTGATAAAACATGGAGATTTCTTAGTTATATGTAACTTTATACTAACGCATTATACACATAAACCTTCCGGAATAAATTCTCTAAACGATGGTGAAAACCTCATCAAAATCTGTTGCGTTTAGAAGAACTACGCGGACATACAGAAAAACACTAAAAGCGACTTTAATTTATATTATGTATAGATACAGAAGACTAGATATAGAATCCTTCTGAATTCTGTCGGTTTTTAAATCAAATGTTTTCGTAAGAAGAAGACAGTGTCATCATTCTCCTGTCCTTACCCCAAGTTATTAGGGATCGGCGCAACAATTCCTTTTCTTCCATACTTCTCTATTAGTCGTCATCTCGGTAGTCACTCCCTTTCTAGCCATATCATCGTTGACACAGTCCATCCATCTATGTATACAGTCATTCAGAAGACAGTGTATGTATAAGCTCCTTATGATAATGTTATTGTAGTAAGTTTCATAGAGGGAAATCGTTGCACGCAACTTAGTATAGGATTATGTCTAGCAATCAATGGATTTTAATAAGCTGAGTAGATTGATTGTTTTAGTTATACTTATAGATTGATTTCATAGGTTACCTAATCAATTCGTAATTACAAATGGATGCAGAGGAGACGACAGAAATAATGTCGTGGTACACCTTAGGAAATACACACATATATAAATATACATGCATAAACTCACGACTTCTTTCGATGTGGGTAGGCAGAAACTCTTTTTGCTTCTTTACACGCACGCGCGTCGCCGGAATCTTAGGAAATGTTTTTTTTATTTAAGATTGAGATGATTTGTAACTGTTTTAGTGTTTTCTTTCCTATATTTACTTTAAGCATGTTTTCAAGCAGCCTTTCAGTTAAAAAATAATTGAAAAACAAGGAAAATGTAACAAACATTCGTTTAACCGAAGGTTCTGGCATAAAAACATAAAAATATTTACCTTTCTCATACCGGAGCACATAGTTAGCGATCTTATTTTACTGGTTTTTTTCCTTGTGGTCTTTAGAGAGGCAGATACGTCATGAATTTCATGATCATTTGGTTATATCTATCAATTTACTTAACCATTTTATAAGATGGAAAGGTTTTCCACTTTCGAAAGGTGTGATATTATTATCACAAAACGGACTAAATTCAAATCACAAAAACCGCGTGTTGGGAGCAAGACTAGTGATAAGTATGAATGTGTATGGCCATAAGAAAATGTGGCTGGAAATTGTGTGGCAAGGTGATATTAGGAAGACAATAAGACTTCGAAAGAAGCCAACACTGAGATTAGGACTGATTATAGAATAATACATAGACTATTAACTATGACAGCACCGACAACAAAAATGAATGTTAGCATAAAGCTATAAAGCGGGACTGGATTCAGTAACAAAACATGACTACCAATTGCATAAATAGGTATTGAAATGCTACCACATCCACGAAGTGCATCCGACAAATCATGACAAACGTTCTTATTACGCATCGTTGACAAGACTGCGCCTGCGACTAGCGCTAAACGATTAGACAAACATGACAATTACTCACATGCTTGCATAGGTCTGAAATATCTTTGGTATGATTTGGATAGGATTGAATAGCTAAATCGATCTATAGGATTTGTAAATCTTTGACATTGGATATTGGTTTATTTGCTCATATGATTCAAGAAACTAAAGTAAGTTTTTTAATCCAAGATATTAATTTGACATTTCAAATTAATATTGTTTTTTTTTTTTTTAATTTGGCATTTGACATTCGCATCTGTCAAATTATTATCTGGGAATATAAGAACAAACACTAATTAAATTCTACCTGTCCTTATAATGTTCATGTCAATGGAGAACGAAAGTGCGATACACTGTGATAGATATTAATTTGACATTTCAAATTATTATTGTATTTTTTTTTTCAATTTGGAGTTTGACATTCGCATCTGTCAAATTGTTATCTGGGAATATAAGAAAAAAAAACACTAATTAAATTCTACCTGTCCTTATAATGTTCATGTCAATGGAGAACGAGAGTGCGATGCACTGTGATATGTATGAATGACTACAACAACAATATTTATTTAAGACTTTTATGAATAAGAGGGTAAGTCTTTGTTTACGTTCACAAATGCAGGTAATCGGTAATGAAGGAGTGTGGGGAGAATGACACACCCACTTACTAAAATTAAATTTCCATTACACCATCCCAATCAGTCAGTGATCCGAAATTATGAAACTTAAAATGGTACCTTTGAATTTCGCCAATGAAAGTGAAATCCATCAGTACGTCTAAACCGCGTTCAAAAGCAGTATATGTATCTTATAACAATGATGACATAGACAGTTTTTGATCGCAGGTAAAGCTTCTGCACTTATAATATGCGATTAGATTTCGATCATCCGAACCGATCTCGATGATACCACATGAATTCCGTTTCTTTACTCTATGATGGTACGGTGTACTTTGGATCGCGTTATAAAGATCGGATGATTAGGGGGCCAAGTCTACTAATTTACAAACGTGTCAGTGGTCTCGCAATGATGAGTTTTTGACAGATTTTGTATGGCACATCTGTCAAAAACTGATCAATGTGAGACCACTGACACGTTTGTAATTAGTTGACTTGGCCCCCTGATCGCATTTCGTGTGCATGAAAGACCTAAAGACCTTAGCGCGTGCGACGTGTGGCGTAGCGTCGCTGTTACCACATTTTTATACAACGCACACGCTGCGATTGCTACGCCACCAATTCTTAAATAATAAACTGACGTACTATCCCCTCCTAATACAAAAATAGTGACGACATAAAATGTCAGTCATAAAAAAGGCTAAATATTGTTATTAGAAGCGATTCATCATTGTAATAGCCCATTCCCACTGCCCACGAAGTCGCAGTGTATTTTTGGCAATCAATATTGGGGACGTGGGAGATGAACGAGACAATCGGTATATAGGACGACGACCGGATGATGACATCATCATCAAGTTCGTAAGAAGATTAGGTACACTTGCACTTTCGCCAATGTTGTACCATGTTGTAGTTGACTAGGTCATGTACAAGATGATGCAATAAAACATAATAATATCACGGCTTTTTGGGGAATACAGGCGAAGGCGTAGGTTCGAACATACGCCTGGCGAAATAGGATTGTACTATATGTATATGTAACCTCTGACCATGATGCAATCTCCTGAAATATTCTAATGACAAGGCCTTTATTAATGAAAACGGAAATACGACATTGACATGCTTGGCAGACGGATTGGTGGTCGCTGATTGTGATTGTTAATAACACAAAGGGTGACGCTGTCCTTTTGCCATCTAAGTCTAGTAAGGCCTAGGAGAATTTTTTCTCGAAGCTGTCGATATCTCGAGAAGCTATCGATATATCGATTTGCCGATATCTCAAAGGCAATAGACAGCGTCCTAAGACTTAACCTGCGTATGTACTTTAAGAGACCTTATCTCAATATAATGTCTCGAGAAACCGTCCACTAGTGCGTTTTGAAGGCGCAGTGTCCAAATTTGCGACTCTAAGAATATCAACATATTCCACCGAAGTAAACATGTCTAATAAGTAATTAGATACTTGATACTAAAAATATTGAAACATGATAATTTGTATATTTATTTGCAATGTTCTATTAATAGCCTGTAGGTACTTGTGTTTATCAGTGGCAACGTGCTTTTGTTGTTATTAATAGTATTACAAGTGTTTCTCACGACACGAGTGCGGTAACCGTGACAATATTATGATCTAATTAAAGCAGCTATTACATACCTGCCTACCGTGACTTTACGGGGCAAAGTTACTTTATGGAATAATAAAGAGTAACCTTACAAGAAATGTATACTGTCTCTGTTATTCAATATTGAAAAGACTGAGATGGGGCATTTTACTTACATTGTCAGCGGTCCAGGGTCAAATGTAACAGTACCATTACTATTTTCCCTCTTTAAATTTTTGTCTTTGAATTGTTTTTTTTTATTTTAGGGGATGGGACTGTAGAATTTTTCACATAGGGCGTTGTTAAAGTACTCATAAATTGATATTGTATTCTTTCTTTTTCGTGTTTAAATGAGAGGTCTTTGTTTCTATATTTCGTACCCTTATTTCTCAAGTCTATTTTCTCTTTCACTTTGTCTTTCAAAGAAAGAGATAGGACTATATGGGCCGTTTAAACATAGGACCATGCATTGTAACAGTGGACTTACATTTAAAACAGTGATAATGCAGGGGTGATCACCTGCCGTGACGGGCTGCGTCGTAGGCGCAGGTGCAATGACACCTGTGTTTGCGATTTAGAAACGAACTTTTGGAAGAATTTTGAATATTTTAAAGTTTAATTAGCATTTTGTTGTAAGTGTGGAATAAATACTATGGTCTACGTAGGTTAACTTGAGATGTCACGATGGTAACTAAGCAAGTTTTTGTACTACATACCGTCAAGTACAAATAAAACTTTTCTATTTATAATTTTAATACAAACAATACAGTTTTAATGTCATATTTAAGACGTTTACATCATTAACCATTATTTTAATACTTATTCAATTTGTCACTATAGCAAAAAAATAATACGTATTAGCCCAGAAGTTTCTACGACAAAGGTTGACAACCGTCTAGCCGTCTAGCTAAGTTGTCAATCAATTTCATGTTTTTAAAAGTATATGAAAATACATTGGTATTTCTTCATATCAGACAAAGATATAAAGAGATGTAGTTTTAAGAGCCATACCTCACCGGGACGCCATGGCGACATCTCGCCAGGTCACGATGCCAACTAAATGTAAACAGTTATATGTAGGGTGGCTCACCTGGCGCCCACTTGGTTACGCAGCCACCCATACATTTTGTTGGCGATGCGACCCGGCTGTGCTGCTTTGGCGACCCGGTGAGTTATGGCTCTTAGCTACTTACACCGGGACGCCAAAGCAGAACACCCAGGTCACATCGCCAAAAAAAAGTAGGTATGGGTGGCTGCGTAATCAAGCGGGCGCCAGGTAAGCCACCCACTATATGGTGGGCCATATAACTGTATACATTTAAGTGGTTGGCATCTCGACCTGGCGGCGTCCCGGTGAGGTATGGCTCTAAGCTACTTACACAATTAGTAGCTATGTGTAATTTTGCATCGGAATGGTGATTGGAGGGCAAACAAATTGCTCCAGTCTTTGGGTCATTTGTCGTGTTCTTTCAATTTGGCGTTATAACAAGGGCTGCTAAAGATGACGCAAACTAAACATAATATTCATCATGCAGAAGTTCAAATACCTTGCAGCAAAACCCGTGTAAAATACCGGCGCAAACGCACGTGTAAAATACATAAAGTTATATGAATAGTTACATGATCGATGGCAGCCGACTGATAACGGAGACTGATAGTAATTAGAAATATTCCATGGGCGAGACTACGTATAGGAAACTAGTTGATTACTAGATCTTCATTTATGGAGGTTGAAAGGGTCATGATACTGAAACTTAAAAACAGCGAAAAAATAACACAGATGTCATAAAAGCCTATTTGCAGAAACGAGTATTATAAATCTTACCGCCATATGTTTATTTTGATCGTTGACGTCAACTACTATTTAACCGACTTCCAAAGTTTGAGTTTGGAGGTTCTAAAGGGTGTTAGGGTAAACACCGTTATCCTTGCAACCAGTGGTTTGGTTTCATTTATAGAACGTAAAATCAATGGAAAATTACAACTTTTATTTTTTATTTTTTTAGATCTAAATTTTACCACAAGAGACGCAAGTTCGTTGCCCTATGCACTAGGGCAACGAACTTGCGTCTCAACACGCGCGGAGGGTACGGGATGTGACCTGACCGGCAGCGAGCGCGATCCCTCCCTTAGTCAGTAAGCTGTTTCGCTAGCAAGCACGGTGTCAGATAGAAACTTTTTAAAATCTTTTAATGAAAATAACGTTTTTTTTTTGTTGTGTTCGGTCATTTATTTTTATATTTAAGTCAACTACCCATGGTTTGAATGACAAGAGTGTTTACCCTTACAGCCTGTATTTTCGCCTTTATGTTTTTTTTTAAATTGAGTTCATCGATATTTTCGTAAATAGTAGACCGATTTTGAAAGTCGGGTGTTTTTTTGTAAAAAGTTATTATTGCACGGTAGATAACCGTGCAATAATAACTTTTTACAAGGCGAATGGAGTGTGTAATTTATCGTCGGGAAGTTTTAGTATACGAGTATAAGTAGCGGCTCTCTAAGAACATAAAAAAGTACGAATGTGAAAAAAGAAAACCGTTTAGGAGGACTTCTGAATGATAAAAGAGCCTCAAGTAACTAAGTTCAATATAATATCGTATCAATTATAAATCTCTTACGGATAAGCAATTACTTGATTGTAGATTATTACAAACTGCCAGGGGTTAGGAGTCAATGGTACTCAGGGTGTAATTACTAGCATTTGTAGTGTAATTAGTAATTACTGTTATAAACAATAGAGAGACACCATGTGTTATATAGGTGAAACATAAACGAGGGTAGATAGATGTTCAAGAAATTTAGCAGTTAGACATCTCTCTCAACCTGTACCGAGCATTTAATTTGCTTTAGACCTTTGCTTGGAGTCCTTTTGGTAAGCAAAAAAGCTGAGCCTGGTACCTACCATCGGAGTTAAGAGGAAATAGGGTCGGTCCCCTCTCCATAAAAACGCTCTCGCCCGTTTTCTCTGTGGTTTATGACCTTAGAGCAATTATTTTTTATAGTAAAATAAATATCAACTAGTTCTATGCCCCTATGTTTTCCGTTTTGATGATACATTGTCTGTAGAAGCGCTAGAACTCTCAGAAAATGCTCAAAATTGCCTGTTTAGACCGCTGTCATCAGAGGCCTATTGTACAATTTTGACAAATTTTAATGAAATAAAAAAATCATAGGGGCACAGTAAATATCCTTTTTATTCAATTTATAAAATATCTTACAAATTGGTTCAATATTGGAGGAGAAAATAGACGAGAGCTGAACCTCCGAGAAATGACCGACCCTTTTTCCTCTTAACCCTCTCAAATTGTGTGGGATGAATACAATTTACATTTTCTTTTAACTCCGGATCTAAAAAAGTCTTGCGTAAAATTGTTTATCTAATTCAAATAAACATTTTTATAACAGTGGAAGTTGTTAATCAAATCGACAGAAACCAAAGTCGTGAGATATCCGGCGAGAAGAACGAATGTTCGCAAACATTTCGTACTTCCGGTTTTTTAATGGTAATTTGTTATGACATAATTTTTAATGAAATGGTAAATGAAAGACGTTCTTGGATAACCCCGTGACCCCAAATATACTTTCTAGTAACACATCAAACATTATGTTGAGTGACATAGTGTCAAAAGGTTTGATGCCTTATGGCCAGCAGTGGGTGAAATTGGGCTGATGATGAAAAACGCTTCTGGATGTACGTAGAATGAAGAATAACAGACTGACATTAGGACATAAGTACAAATAGGTTAGAGAAGCCGCCTTTGCCCCAGAACGACAATTAGAGGCTAATTTGTTCAGCAGAAGACTAGGCAAGGACAAGGGCTGCCAACCTTTTTCATAAACCGAAGGTGAATCTGTGATGTCCACATAATAGACATGGCGATGAGACATCTTTCTTATCAGGAAGTGGACGATATCCACATCGCTCGGGAACGTTGTAAGTAAGCAAGACTTTTATTTTTTTGAGGGTGGGAAATCATCCAATGACTACTCCCGCTCTGGAGCGGAAGCGGAAGGGCGTGTCAGACTTATACTGACTAAAAGGAACACGGGGGGGTGTTCCTTCAGTTGCCTGTTGCCAAGGTCCTGGTATCCCATTCGGACTTTCCCGCAACTCTGACAGGCATCGGTCCTAGCGGACCCCGCCAATTGTGCAAGTCAGCAAGACTGCGAAGTATGTCTGATTATCTAGTTTTAGTCCACTTGTTTGGTTTTAGGTCGCGGGATTTCGGACCACATGCACCACAGTCCATAAATCACTTAATGAGTTATATGATTAAATTCAAATCTAATATTTTGCATGCCGTAAGGCAAAATGTATCGGGATAATTTACAAATGTTCCAACTTAGATGTATATCTATATTATCAGCAAATAAATGATTTATTTCTTTTTTTCGTTTAGCGTTAAACATATTTATAACATCATTCTGTCTCACATCGCGTTCTGTTTATAAATTTCGTAAATTTCAAGCAATTGACATAAACAGACTGCGATGTTTTTAAACTCGTTTAGGTTTAAGAGCGAATTCGACGTCCAATCCAGCGACTAAATATCAAATTTTTGAAAGATTTTCTATACAAAAACTGTCAGACGTCAATTTTATTCCCCGAATAAAAGATGATAATGATTTCTGGTACATACAAGCAAGCCGTTATAAACATTTTAAAAGTATGTGAACTCTTTGTTATTGACACGATTAAATTCCCACAACAACCAAGCACATCTTTGGTCAGATGAGTCAGTCTGTTTTGGCGAAGCAAGCAAAACATTAATATTTTATCGTAACTCTCTGAACGTCTGCACTGCCCGTGAGATTCCTGCATTGTTTGTTGTTGAAAACAATTATAATTGCACCATGTTTTCACAATTACTCTGCAATGAAATTTTACTTCTGTTTGTATATTTTTACGTTTCTAATGTTGCTATTTCAACCGCGTTAATGTTACTGTTATTCCGTACTATAATCGTAACGTTCTGACATAAAATCGATTCCATATTAAAATAACATTAATTTAAATATTTTTGAGAACACCTGGCAACCCTAGCTGCAATAAAGCGAGCCATTCACGTGGCGTTTAGTCGTGACCATGGCATTAATACTAACTCGTAATATTTGTCGTGTCGGAACTGCGACAACTGACAACGTTCATCGTACCTGAACGAGGTCGGTGCGACGTGCACAAGTTCGGGCATCCTGTTAATTATTAAACTGAATATTATTTTGGGTTTCTGAGTCAATGATGGAGTGGGTGGAGTATGTGAGAGGTGAGTGCTCGACATTGAAGTAAGCATCATAATTCACAACATTCACAAGAATGTCGGGTTCGTGCGTATTGAAAAACAGTTGAAGATCAACGATAACACAAATTTGAGTATGACAAACTGTTTTCAGTTTCAGTGATTGGGTAGACTCAAAATGGCAGTGAGTGCTCGAGTAATTGTTTATCACTCACTAGACTTCAGAGAGTACCCTGCCAATATGGACGTATTTGTACCTGTACTGTCTACTCGTGTAGGTACACAGTCGCCATTATATTATTATATAGATTTAAAATATTGATCGAATTGATTACTACTTAGATGACTTACAGAAATAAACATTTCATTTCACCAGACATGGTTTGGAAGGAGAAAGGGGATGCATTTGTCACAAATTTGACTAGCAAAAACCGTGAGCTATAAGGCAAGGTCCCTTTGAACTAATTTTAGTTTTCATCTTTGGTCATTGTGATGGTTACGGGTCGTCAGAAGCCCGAAAGTCTGACAACCAGTCTTACCAAAGGGTATCGTATTACCCAGTTACTGGGTTGTGAAGGCCAGATAGGCAGACGCTCTATGTAAAATACTAGTATTCAGCTGCATCCGGTTAGACTGGAAACCGACCCCAATATAGTTGGGTAAAGGTTAGGCAGATTGATTGGTCATCGTGATGGTGATACGCCATGAATTAATTTGAGGTTTTTTTGAAGACAATCTGATTAGCGTCATTTTAGAATAACAGGACTGCAAATACAATAACAAAAACTATTTAATTTCAAAGCCTAATAAAGACGAATTTCACCAATGAGTCTGATCGCGAACAGCACGTCTAAACCGCGTCCAAGCAATAGCTGACAATGTCATCATTGTTGTGGTATACTGATACTGACAGCGCTTAAATGCGGTTTAGATATGCTAATCGCGTTGAACTTTAGGCTTCCACAGACAGGCGCGACGCGACTCGGGTGGATTAATTTCAATGAAAACTTCATGGAAATTTTTCTACCGGAATGGTATCGCGCAGTCGTCGCGTCGCGCCTGTCTACGGGAGCCTGTTACCGGTGAAAAAGTATTTGAATGTGTCATTATCTAGAAAACAATAGAGAATTTTGCATTTTCTAATTGTATGACAAAAATATTAAAGAATAGTAAAAGCATTATCATAAAATATTATGTATTGTGATCAGCATTGTTAGGATTAGCATATTTATTTTAGAATAGTATCTATAGTCTGCTTTGACGCAAGCATTAAATAACGAAAATATATAGTCAGGTATATTAAATAATTTTGTCGCGGCTTTATTTGAGAAAATACGACATACTCATAATTTAATACAATTAAGCGCCAGTAATTGAGACAGATTTTAATGCTACGGCTACACTTCGCATTATCGCGAACTTTTCTTCGTGCGCTCTCTGTTGCTCAGCGAGTAACCGAGGGGTGTGCGAGAGAGAGCGCACGAAGAAAAGTTCGCGATAATGCGAAGTGTAGCCGTAGCATTAGAATCCTCATAATTTCTACTGTTTGATAAGTTACTCTAATTAAACATCTAAAACTTCTCATCCAAAGTACGCAACGGTCAAGAATTCAAGATTCATAATTAGAACAGTATTAAATAATTGTAAAATCGTCTACTATTATTATAGCCGAGGATTACCGAGTAATCCCGAAGTGCTGGGTAATCCTTGCGATACCGAGAAGTCAAAACAAATAAAGTACTTTCAGCAAAGCTTGAGTCATGCGCGGGCGCATACGATGCGTAAGCATTGTTAGAATATACGTCACAGTTGGGAGCCGTTGCTTTCTAAACAGAATTAATTTACTATATTTAGCTTCAAGCCCTTTTAAGGGATCTAGCCAGACTACTCGGACTTTAGTCTTAGCTTAATGTGAATGACCCTTCATTTAATTATGAAAATTGGCTTAGTCATCATGATGTGATTATTTAAATATACAATGTTTATGATTTAACGTCAGAAGACCATTATTCCAAAGGGGTTACCCTCCACTGTACACAATGAAATGACTCATGCAAATACAAAGTAGATACAGTACACATGGAATCCATCGAATTTACATACAGTTCTAGGAACACTACTCAGAGTGGAATCATTTGACTAAAAATACAATATGATTGTATGTTTCTTATACCTCTAAAAATAATTGACTTGAAGAATGTAGAAAGAAGGCTAAGGGGGAGATTTTGAGATGATGGCTAATAGAGATGTATGAAAGAAGAAGATAATGTTACGCGTCCCACAAAAAAAAGGGGATAAGAGCAGGATGATGATGATTATGTTGATGATAATGATAAATGAAGGAAGAAAGCTAAGGGGGAGACTACGGATACGATGGCTAAAAGAGTTGTATGAAAGAAGACAGCAGCTCCAAATAAATTGGGATAAGAACAGGATAATGATAATGATGATGAATGAAAGAAGAAGGCTAGAAAGGGTGTGACTACTGAGATGTAAGAAATAAGACGCTGCGCCGATACCTACCAAATAAATTGGCATAAGAACAGGGAGGATGATGATGACGAATGAATAAAAGTAAAAGGCAAATAGAGGACATGGGTAAGTAATCTATGTCGTATAGAAAATGGTGAATGGAGAAAGAGGACATGGTCACGATCAGAGATAAAATATAATGTATGGAAGAAGACATACTGCTTCGATCCCAAATAAATTGGAATAAGGACAATGGAGGATGATGGTGATGAATAAATAAAGGGCTAAAATACAGGATCTGAATAGGTAATCTATGTCATACAGAAAATGGAAAATGGAGAAAGAGGACATGATCTCAATCAGCCAGCCAAGAGATAAAAGAAATGTATGGAAGAAGATTGCAAGATGACATCAGGAAAGCAATAAGGAATCAAAGCTGCAGAAAAGCTCAATATAAAAGTGACGGTAGGTCATAGACCTAGACAAGAACTCGATATATTGACCCATTGATGAAGATGAAATTATGAATAGTAGGAAAATAATAGACGGAAGCTTACCTAACAGAATTTTAGCACCTGCTGGGGATAATTTTGATACTTCTTTAAATAATTAATTAATGATAACAATTTTCCTGATTTTCATTCATGCTATCGTAACTTTTCCTTGTTAAGTGTTACCGCGAAAATCCAAACTGCCAATTTTACATTTCATATAATTAACCTAAGTCTAAGTATTATATTGTAAAGTATGAATCTATATCAACTGCAAGTTGGATTGACTAATCATTCGGAATAAGGTAATGGATAATGCGAAAGGAAGTCAGCTTGCATAGTCAGCTGCGTTATACAACAATGGCCAGGTTGTAATTACTTTATCTACCCTCCTAGATAAAGTTACTTTTGACGATCTACCTTTTTGACCATTTGTAGTGGTTTGTGCTAAAGTAGTCATTAAGTTTATGTAATTGTTTTTGCTTCTGTGTGTACCGACAATATAATTATGAATAATCATCGCATCAGATAAAGTCTTTTAAGTATACCGTTTACTAATTCTCCAAGACCAGTAGTTCCAGTTCACAGAGAATTTGACAGTATGTTTGCGTATTATAATAATATTTAAAGTCTAAACTATCACTGAAAAATAAAAGCAACAAGATGTACACTAGTAAAAACAAACCGTAATTTTGGCAGGCGGCTTGCGAGCGCGCAGTGACATATACGCGCGGTCCATCGCCGCAACAGCACCATTGGTCCCACACAACATCACTGTACTTTATTTACGAGACACGTATTATTCACTGCACCAATTAGTTATAACAAACGCTGCGCATGAGTGTAGACCGGCGCGTCAACGGGGACTGCGCGTGCGCCGGGTCTCGCCCCGTCCCCCGCGCCCCCGCTACTATTTTCGGAGCCCTGTGGCCTGTGGTTTCCCCTACAACACAGGACATTTTGAACAGTAGTGCAACTTAACGCGGAAGTTAATGACTTTAATGAAAGTGCACATTCAAAAGTGATAAACACTAGGATGTAATTATTACATATAGGACCAGTTTCTCGAACAAAAATATAAACTGATGCGATTGGCTGTTGATAAATTATTCAACTTCACATTAATTTTTCATTAATTTGCGTTAGAGAAACTGGCTCATAGCCATTGTTTCATGTATGTTTCTGTACCTGGTAAACATTAAGAAGAACGCAGTACAGTGACAGTGACCGATTAGAATAGTAAACTATACTTTGTATCTCACAATACCTTGCAAATAACAAACAAGTCGGTTAACGCCTGTTTTACGTCTGATCTTTAACCATGGTTAACTGACATGTTATTGTAAGAAGATAACAAATTCTACATGTTTTTGTACAATTGACCTTATAAAGGTTCATATTTTCATTATTTCCTCGAACAGCAGATGGTGGGATAATCAATAAACTGTTGCCCGAATTCTAAAATAATATAGCATTAATATTATTGTGCTCAAACCTGACTTGTTCTTAGAGCAACCCTGGATTCTGTTAATATTTCAATTTTTCCAATATTTGATCCAAAGGACACAGTGGCATTTTATCATCATTTTATGTCAATCCTGTTGAAAATTGTTGTACAAATACGAAAACTTTGAGCTTTTGACCACCAGAGGACCTACGGTGGTCATCCAGGCCTAAGTCAAAGCCTAATACCTCAGAAATACGCTATCAAAGTTAACTACTTCGTGCTGTCATAGTACTGGATATGTGTCCAGCATTAGTATCAGATAGGGGCAGCACTAGCGCTGCCATATTGATACTAGTGCTGGACACATATCCAGTACTATGACAGTCCAAAGGTCGGTCTACTGACTAACCTACTGTTCATTCAACAATGTGTCACTGTATCGGCAAATCGTTTTACTGCAGTTATGGCAAGTGCTAATCGCCTCCATATTTACATGTAGGTGCGTCGCGACAGTATTTTGTATAATAGTTAAGCGTCTAGATTACGTCATCGGTTCGAGGAATAGGTGCTTTTTCTAAATGTTTGGTGATAAATGATCGTGATCTTAGCTACTTATGGAAATACATTATGAGTGAAAGGAAAGGTCAACTGCGGTCAAAGAAAAGAAACCTTCAGAATAACATGCCTTTTTTGGATGGAGTCAAAAACTAAAAAGCATTTGAACACTACTCAATCGGAACCTCAGAATTTCTCACTTCTTAATGCAGACTTGCATTAGTTGTGTATAGGATAAGGAAAAAACGATCAATGTTGGATTTCAGAATCAAAACAAACATGGTACCTAAGTTGTTGAAGAAACCTAATACAATGTAAATGTCAGTTGACTTACTGTTTACATTGTACTTTACGACATGTCCGGACTATTCAGTTCCCCTCCTTTATATTATTGTAGGCGTGGGGATAAGTTCTGCGTATGCGCATACAATACTACGAACCATGCCTGTAGAAAAGTGGAGGAAAACTTATTATAACTGCAGGAATATGACACGTGACAGCTAATTTACCTCAAATGCGTATTGCTGTTTTATTAAACTTGTTTATGCACCTGAAATAGAACCATGAAAAACAAGCCAAATAATCGAGTAAAAGGTACGACATGATGTCATCGATCTACCGCAATCTTAAACCTCCACTGTCTGAGCTCGTTATTATCCATCCAGAATAAACCAGCATACAATGTTAGCACAAAATTCAAACCCAATAAATAATTCCATCTTCGCCTCACGGTGGATTTTCAATATAAACTTTACAAACACGTTTATGTCGCAGCTGACTGGCGTCAGTTTTAAATTCAAGCAAGTCCAATTACGCCATATGTCGACCCCTCCTTCCCATAAACGTGTGCAGGCGCATTCTACGTCCGAGACACGTACGTGCTTCAGTCTGTATGGTGTTGCGTACACTTTCACGTTGAGCTATGGTGAGGTGTATGCAGGAACAATTAAATTGTTTGTTATATTTGAAAATGCGGAGGCTTAAATTTCATTCGATTGTAGAAATATTTAACTCACACATAGATTACCTACCGACCTACCAATGTATTACCTACTAATGTGTGAAATGTAAATAAAAGAGATACAAGCAAAACGGACTTAAAGTAGGTATATCATCAACAAAGTGCCGAGATGTAAATTTTATCAGTATTGATTTGTTGCTAAGAAATCCGTAACAAGTAAGTTACAAAATCCATTGATTAACTTCTACACTCAAAACATTATTAAAGCCAAAAGTTAATTGCAATCGCATCAACACTAATGTCACTCAATAATGTATAACAAACCATTGACAGTACGTCTGATACGTATCTCATAAATATGTGTGAAAGAAATGGAATGCCACAGCTGTCTAAACTCTTGCGCAACTCGTGACGGACTAATGAAACGGGTCACTGGGTTGTTCATTGACGAGCGATCGATTACTATTAACGTTTGAAATTGGAATGCTCATCAATTGGAGAGGTCAATCGTGGGAATTGACCTTATTTATTTCTATCGAATATAAATATTAAAATCATTTATGGACTGGAAGCCAACCCCAATATAGTTGCGAAAATGCATTCATACCTAAATATCGATATGTTATAGAAAACTAACATGCTAAGGTTTTTTTAAATTATTCTGAAGCCCATGGGTTTCCTTTGCTGGTTTTTTTCAGCGTAACTTGGCTAATAAATAAATGTGATGTTGATATTGAATGAGCCTACCTTCTGTATAATTCGCACTCCGAGTCGATTCTCTACCGCCCCAAATTGTAAAAGCACATTATCGTTAAATATATTTTCGTATAGTGTCTTAGCAATAATACCTACATATCTATCTATCAATCAACGCGACAAATACTTATATATATATTATTTATATTTAAAAGGCTTCAGGAAAAATCTCATATTTCATCAGTAAGCTTGGCTTCTAAACCATTAACATAATCTACAACTATTCTAAAGTTGACCTCAAACTGTCCTATCTCTATTTTCGCATTATCATCTCTCCTAGCTGTGTGGTCCTCAGATAAGATAACGGAAGTCTAATAACTCTTTCCTTGAATTACGTAAGAGGCAAGGAATAGATTATAATATTATGTCATCTACATTAAAGGCACTGATGATAATTATGTTGCAGTGTTTATTATTTCCCTCCCCCACGATTATGTCACCTTCGTCATCAATTCCGTAAACGTCTTTACTATACTATTTTTTCTTGCTATCAAGTGACTAACAACCATTCGGCTCGACTTGATAGTAAGTTGTCGTGTTCCTTTTTGAAAGAGGATCTTACAATTTTCACGGAGATCTTAAATTTTTCAAATATGCCATCAGTCTAACTATCGTTTGAATCTGATGTATCCTCAGTACTATTTAGGTCAAGGCCAATCCTATATCTATCTTCATAGCCTAGAATATTATTTAAGCCCCATTTTCTGTAACGATAAGAGCTTTCCTATGATACAGGATGCAATAAAACTTTAACGTACAAGGGAAGTAGAAAGCCGATCTATATCAGCTACATCCGAAGAGTTTCCCTACAGTTCCTCTGTAAACTGGTGTATGTACATATTTGTGGGGCCAACAATTTCCTCAGTTGCGACAACGGGCCAATTAGGGCACGTTAATAAACTTTAATCGCTCACAATTAATGAGTTCTCTCTTAATTGTTGGTGGTACTACTGGTTTTCGTTCGTTACTCGCCTATAACATAACATCACGCCTGTATTCTCCGAAGGGTTAGGCAGATGTGCACCTATAGTACACTCACATTTCGCCAGTTATGTTTAACTCCCATGTAAGGGCGGGCCTATTGCCATCAACCGGGCCTTCGCGTATTATGTCCATAAATCCATATATCTATATTATATGTCGGATTGTCAGCAATCCATTATGGGGATGTAGGAGGTCATTTACAACAACATTACCCTTTTTGACTCCTAAGCAAATGTCAACAATTTTCGAGTGTTAAAATATAAAATGTCAAATTACTCGAAAGTGTTTCACATATAAAACTTTTCCTTTGGTCTAAATTGCAGCTTAGTTTTCTTTAATTAAGGTCTTTCTTCATGTAATTTTCATTCTTAGCTTATCTTACAGATCTCACAAACATCTCACATAACACAAGGCTTTAAATCGAGAAATAACCACATCTCAAATCACCGTAGTAGGAGCTAAAACCGGACAGAAACCGTGTTAACATCCATGCTATCCCGGACGGCTCCCGCCTTTGAAGACCAAATAACCGTATCGACAGCAGTAATAGGGAATATGCATGTGATTCAAATACGGGTCAAATATTTTTTTCTATAAACTATGTTACTTCAGAATTATGCCTCCATCAATATTTTTGAATAAAATTTCTTTTTGAGCGAGAAATTTATTTTTTAAAAGTCCCAAAAAACTGGGTAATTCAAATACTTGAAAAGGCTAAGAGTGGATGTGACGTAACAATCCGGAATAACAATCAAAATGTCAATGTCAAGTCAATCAACAAGTGTCAAGTCAATGTCAAACGCTCATAGAAAAAGGAGTTTTTGACGTTGACTTGACAGTTGCTTGTCTGTTTTCACGAACTGTGACGTCACCACACCAAGCGCGCCAAATGGAGGGCGTTTAAATAGCCCGGATCGGTTGGATATTTTTAAACATTTTTTTAACTACTTTAAATTGCTTTTTTGCCGTCGATTTTTTTTTTACTATTATTTGACGATGTAAACTATCGAATAAAAATATTAAAAAAATACATGCATATTCCCTATTACGTTTTTATTTGAATTCAGCTAAATACATTGATAAAGACGATTTTATAGCTATATTTCTTGGAAAGAAAGAAACTGTTGATCGATTGGATTACCGAGAAAATTGTTTCATGAATGAATGCTACGATGAAATGTTTAGAGATTCTCGTAATGATAATAATTATGCTTAATTCGACTGCCTGGATGATCTAGTGGTCACAAGCGCTACTGCTGAGCACAAAGTCTTGGGTTCGATTCCCAGGTCGGGTTATTGGGCCGCAGCAGCCCGGAGTCTGGTCATTTGTGCCCGGTTGATGGCAATAGGCTCGCCCCTATGTCATGGATTTCAAAACATAACACAACAGGGGGCCAAGTCTACTAATTTACAAACGTGTCAGTGGTCTCACAATGATGAGTTTTTGACAGATTTTGTATGGCATATCTGTCAAAAACTGATCATTGTGAAACCACTGACACATTTTTATAGTAGTAGACTTGGCCGCCTGGTGACATGTGGTTGTACTATAGCGACACCTCTACCCAACCCTTTTGGGTAACCAGGTGAGACGATATGTTACCTATGCTATTTGGATTATGCAATTCAGCATTGCAGGAAGAAGTCTTTATAACTCCGATCAGCTTCGTGAAAAAACGAATCAATCTAGAGGATTTAAATAGGCAATTTAAATAATGCACTTAATAAAGGTAGTTGGTAAACTTCCATTGACTAACATGCCTTCTTCTATACCGAAACAAAGAACTGAATTGATAATTATGATCATTGTCATAATTCCCACGCTCTGCAAATTGATTGGTAATCAATCACTGCTTTAATATATTGATGACATAATATTTCTCTAAGCCGTTTTTAACCTTCGGAAAGAAGGACTATTGGTGATTATTAAGGGCGCATTTCACCAATGAAACTGAGGCGATCAGCATCGACGACGTATTAATGCCACCATTTTTCCAGTGTTAGTGAGAGACGGAGCTATACAAGGCCGCTAGCACCATCCTTTTTTCGCAGTGGAATTATGATGGCATTAATACTTCATAGTCAGCCCCCAGGGGGCTTACAACGGTCACTTTAGCAGAATCATAATATGAAAATATTATGGATCATCGTAAAATGTCACAAACTGAATGATCTGCGTGTAATTCATATTACGAAGGAATTCATCTGTTGGACAGTTTTCTATGGAGATTCGTAAAATGGTCCACAAAATACGAATTGCTTTTATGTCAAATTAGAGGAATTGCTAATGACAGCTGGGATTCAGGAAATGAACTGCTTTTAGAGGAATTGCTAATGTGGCCGGTTAAGGCCCCATCTCTCTAAGCCGCGTTCAAGACACTGACAACAGTGTCATAATTGTTGTGGAATATTGAGTTCAGTTCCATTGGTGAAATTAACACCACCATAGCATGTCAAAGCACCTCAAACTAAAACAATATCTCTTCCAAATCTTACTCAACAGTATAAAAAAAAACAATAGCAGTTCAACAGGAAGCAATCACAGTGTAATTCAAACTTACAAAAAAAAATCAATCAAATCACGAGCCGGTACATTTAAAAAAAAGTCTCGGTGGCCGGATGCCGACGATTGAGTGGCCCGTGACTAAATCCTTAAATTACTGTATTGATTGGGACAATTGGTAATGACCGTGAACTAAACGGTGGACTACTAGTTATGGATTCCGGATACTTTGTGGTTCTCGAAACAAGAGACGAGAGGGAAGTACTTCTTTGGATTTTTGAAGTTTTTATTGAACAGACAGCGAACAGTTTTGCTTCACTAGAAGAAATATATATTTATTTCCAGGTTATACAATTACATACACACTTACACAGGGACAATAGGTACATAGATGAATAACATTCTTGTAGTTAACAACAGTAAAACCAGCAGGCATTTTACGCAATTAATATTGCCAGTGAACCCCAAACTAGACAGTTAAGACCTCATCAAGTCATCACACAGGCGATTTGCGTGTTTCCAGCGAAGCGATTGTTTAAAGCTCTCGCTGCATGTGCGTAGCGAGCACGTCACGTGTGATTAACGTGTTTGCCACGTTCGCGTAACGAGAGCGATTGACGTTACTGTACAAGAGAGAGTGCGACAAGCGCGAGAATAATAATTGTGAGAATGTGTAAAACACGTCACGCAGTCGCGGCTTGCTCGCTTGGCACCCGCAGGGATCACGTTCACAAATCGCCTCGCTGGAAACACGGTGGCAAATCGTCAGTATGATAACTCTCTCTGTATCTTGGCACTCAGAATGTGATTTTCTAGAGTAGAGTATATAGATAAACTAGCTGACGCGGCTACGCCCGCGTGGATGTCGGTTATTATATACTAAAAACCAACCAATGAACTAGTGGAACCAATTGATTGTTGGCGAACCAATGGATAGAGTGGTTCTCGAGGAACAGCATGAAAATCGGTGCAGTAGTATTTGAGTTTATCGCGAACAGAACGACAGATAGACGCGGCGGAGGACTTTGTTTTATGATATGTAAGGATATAAAACAATGCTTTGCTTTCTGAACTGATACTTAGTGGACAAGTCTTGTTTCAAGCGAGTTGCCTATGTTGAACAATAAAATAATCATTTTATTTGGATTTAACTTCGTAAAGACACATGAAAGTATCGCTGGAAACGTTAAGACTTGACAATGTATAGCAAAAGGCTTCACACAGCTCGCTCAACAAATAGTAGTTGGAAGAGGAAATACATCTTAAAACAATATTATCGTATATGGAGTTTCTTTTGGTCATAAACTTTATGGTTTATGTTTTCCCGGCTGTCATTAACAGACAAGCGACGCATTATATTAATAGCTACACCTTATAAGTAAAACTAAGGTTATTGACGAATTCTCGCGACCACGTCTAAAATTTTCACCGAATAAAGTAAATAACTTCAATTCTCTATAAGTTATCACAAACATATTTCTTATTTGGGAGATTTATCTTACACCGGAAAATCATAGAGTAATGCAGCTATAGAAACAAATAAGGTATCAATAGATCTTACAATATAAGTACCAGCAAGTTTGTTGACACATTCTTGGGACCACGTCAAGAATTCTGACTAAATACTGTGAAAAACGTATCACTAACATATTTCTTATTTGGGAAATTTATCTTACAACGGTAAAGGATAAAACGAAGGGGCTATAAAAACAAAATATAATATTAATAAACCATCTATGTAAAATTAAGGTTGTTGACACATTCTCGCGACCATGTCAAAAATTCCGACTGAAAACGTATTTTCTTATTTAGGAGAGTTATCTTTTGGCAAAACATATTTACTTATTTGGGAGATTTATTCTACAGCGGCAAAAGATAAAACGAACTGGCTGTAAAAACAAACAAGGCAATCGATAAACTTCGGTGCAATCGCGCGCCGCGCGCCGGTAACTTCCACCAAGCCATTTACCATCACACCCACACAAGTTCATATCTGCGTGAAGCCTAATATATGGCGATTGAGCTTTCCCACGGGGGGTTAACGACCCGGGATTAAAGGGGATCGCATCAATGACAGCAATTGTTTCGACACTACATTATTAAGACGCATTGCATGTTCACTGCATTCCGAGCTACAGTAAGCTTGTACCATGGAGTTTCTTCTCCATAGGGACCTACTACGTTTTGGAATGGGCGATTAGCTTCATCTTTCTTTTCTGACTGCCCGTCTTCATAACATGACATCACGCCTGTAATCGCGATGGGTTAGGCAGAGGTGTACCTATAGTACTTACATCCACATTTCGCAAATTGTCATTGAAATAAAGGCTTTGAATTTCGATTTTGAAACAAAATTATTTTTTTCGTTTTAGCACGAGATACATATGAAAACAAAAACTGGCAGGTGTGGTAATTCCATATGGCATTGAGCCTGCCAAAATTATCTACCACTATCGTGTGTAAAAGTTTATAATAATAGAAGTAAACCTTATGTCAATGAGGAAAAGATTAGATGAAAGATTATTATAGAAAATTCACTCAACAAGTTTATTAGCAGGGAGAACCGGACGGGGTGTGCCAGACATACTAGATAATAATCAACGATGACGCGACTTTAACCCCACCGCGTCTAGACAAGGTAGTAATCGCTCATGTCTGTGTGGAGCCTAATATAATGTACGGCGTCAGGGCGTTCCCACGTTCGGTTGCCGACCCCGGCGTTGAGAGGATCGCCTCAATGAAACAGTATTGAACGAGATTTCAATTGTTTTGGTAGACTGGGAACTTTCAATTATACATTTGAATAATTTTAGGAGGAGCTCGTGGCTAAGTAATAACAGCCGCGCAGGTCGATCCATCAGGTTAAGCTACGCTTGCCGGGGTTGGTCCGTGGATGGGTGACCATCTTTACATACCGAGACTCCTCCGTGCCTCAGAAAGCACGTTACGCCGTTGGTCCCGGCTGTCATTTGTGGATCTTTGACAGTCGTTACGGGTCGTCAGAAGCCCGAAAGTCTAACAACCAATCTTACCAAGGGGTATCGTATTACCCAGTTACTGGGTTGTGGAGGTCAGATAGGCAGTCGCTCCATGTAAAATACTGGTATTCAGCTGCATCCGGTAAGACTGGAAACCGACCCCAACATAGTTGGGAAAAGGCTAGGCAGATGATGACATTTGAATAATACAAGCATTCGGATCATGTCCAGTTTCATTTTTAATGTGACAGTCGCCACGGGCCGATAGATATTCAAAGATCTTAACTAGATAACGGTGATCCCGATTACTTAGCTGTATTGCTGAAGTTAGATGAACAACGGTCCAGTTAAAGCAGTGTCTTTTAACCGCTTCAAGACAGAGTGAAAGTCGGCCACACAGGAACAGCTAAGAATACATAGTAGAAGTCCATTGATCATCATAAAAAGTAACATTAAATGCACTTGCTTTATTAACACGCAATGTACTTGCAAACGACTTGCATTAATCAACTTTCATAGCAATTGTACATTGGAATAATGCTTACATTCGTGCCTAGTCAGAGTTGTACTTTGACAGTCGTCACGGGTCGAGAAATTCAAAGACTAACTGAACATCTCGTAGCCCCTAATGAACTGAGTTGCTGAGTTTGAATGACCAGCAACGGGCCGAGTTAAAGCAATGTCTTTTAACTCATCAAAATTAGAGTGAAAGTCGGCGGCATAGGGAAAGCTAAAATACAACCCAGAAGTCCATTGATCGTTATAAAAGCAGCATTAAATGCACTTGCCTTGTTTACACGCAATGTACTAACGACTTGCATTAATCAAAGTGTAAACGAAGCCCCAGAGGATGTTTTGACAAGACATGATTAAAGCTAGTGGGTTTCTGCGTTTGAACGAGACACCGGATGATGGCAATTTGTGTACGTCTATCAAAATTCTACTAATGGACGACGTCAAGATCTTCAATGACCTGCACTTGAGATTACTAAGGCTAAGGCGCATTTTCTAGAACGATACTCAGATATGATTCAAAACTACATTTGAGTAGGTTTCAACTCAAATCTAGTTTTAAATCGTAGATGTGATTTGGCAAATTATTATACCCAACAGGGGGCCTAAAACGGCCACGATTAGCAATTCCTCTAAAAGCAATTCATTTCCTGAATGTCCAGCTGTCATTAGCAATTCCTCTAATTTGATACAAAAGCAATTCATAATATTATGTGGACCATTTTACGAATCTCCATAGAAAACTGTCAGACAGATGAATTATTTCGTAATATGAATCGCACGCTGATCATATTATGAATTGTCAGCTTGTATCATTTTCTATTATGATTCTGCCAAAGTGCAGTTTTAAAGCCCCAGAGTCCACATAATCTTCGAAAGAAATCTGGATTCTAGAATGACTACTGACAGTCCATTCCTAATGTTTTTTTTTTTTTCAACTTTTCAGTAAAGCCAAAAATGCAAAGGAAGAATTTAAAATTTAAAATACACCACAACAAACCATGTGTGGAAATATCCTCTTTATATTTGAGCAAGCTCCTAACAAACGCTCGAACAAATATGGAAGGTTCAAACAAGGCTTCCTTAGCAAAACAATGTTTAAAGAAATCTTTGTCTGCGGAAGGTGTCAAGAATTAGGTAAAGTATGGTAGAAATATGTTTTTACACTTACAACATCGAACATAGACGGACTATTTGAAAGTAAGTTAAGACTAATAAGACCTAGAATAGACCGGTAGAAAATCCCATTTTTTTATATTTTATATTGAGGACGAATTTTATTAAATGTATTTCCAACGACTACTAGAACAAACAAACACTCTTTCACGAATGTTGAAGAAATATTGTATTATAAGATGTACGAACATAAACGAGGCAAAAGGAGTATGTAAGGATCGTAGCAGGTGGCGATCTGTGTGCTGCCTACCCCGATGGGTAGAGGGCGTGAGTTTATGTATGTATGTATTTATTTATTTATTGTATTCTTATTTTCTGTTTGAGAAATCGTCTGTGAGAACATCGTATTACAAATCTATACTAAAAGGTCTGTGAATTTGTATGTGCAGGGGGTAAATCTGCGGAACTACTGATTCAATTACAAAAATTCTTTCACTATAGGAAGTTACTCTATTGCCGAGTGCCATGTTTTATGTTAAAACGAGAAACTGAAGAAGCGAAGGAAGTCACGGGCAGAAGTTAGTGTTAAATATTCATAAATTCACGTCGTAAACTTCGACGCCAGATAAGTTAAACTCCGCACTAATGATTTTGATGTTTACGCGAATATTATGCATTCAAATTGAGCTTATTTTACGGGCCGCTTCACACGATCATTATTCAGCGGTGATTTATGTAGCGTCACTGTTGTTTCGTTTTCAACATCATTATAATGATGCAGCATAACCAGCCTATAACGTTCCCACTGCTGGGTCACAGGCCTCCTCTCTGTGAGAGGGAGTGGGCCGTAAACCACCACGCGGGCCCAGTGCGGGTTAGTAGATGTCCAATGTCCTCGAATTTTTGATTCTAGGACATGCCGGTTTCCTTATCATGTTTTCCTTCACCGTTTTGAGAGCAGTGGTGATGAAATTATTTACACAAAGTAAAGCGCCTGTCAGGGTTCGAACCTACGACCAAAAACTCGTTAGTCGCGGCCGTTACCACTGGGCCACCACTGCTCTCTCATAATCATACTCATAATGATGAAGAGTGGGCTCCTATAGGCATATTCATCATCTGCCTAATAGCCTTTTCCAAACTAAATTAGGGTCGGCTTCCAGTCTAACCAGATGCAGCTGAATATCAGTATGTATTGGAGCAACTAGGCATACTGATGTGAAATTAAAACTTATCAATTGATATGGACCTATGTTAATCACAGCCAACTGCAAGATCAAGACAATTTCTGTATGACCAACTCTCGAAATTGCAACTATTCAAGCGGTGAAATCGCAGTCCCATTACTTCTGAAGTCGTGACTCTAACCGAACACTTCCAAGATATGCCAAAAACGTACAAACAAACATCACCGCCAACTTTGTTGTATTGTATCCCACACTATAAACCAAAGTTCAATAAACACCGATACGTGAAACTTTCGGGCCCGCAACCTGTACCGGATTCCATCGCCATATATGAGACAGGCCCGAGGGACTGCAAATGTCAGTTTGAATTAACATAGCATGGAGTCAACAGGTAAGGTCAACCACGCAGTCGTACCACTTGAACTAAAAAAACCTCTCTCTCATGGCCGGGTTACACGAAGCTATTTTTTCAAGCTAGGATAGTCAAGATTCTGCCGGTAAGGTAACGAACTTGTCACTCACGCCGTGTATACAGGACTATTCTTATTCTTAGGCTAGTCCTAGGCGCCTCCCACCACTGATTTTACTATCCTAGCTTTAGTACTAGCCTCGTGTGACCGTCAAAGCTCGTATCCAATCGGATCAGTTTACACTCTACGGACTAAGTCACTGCAATGCTTCTGGCTTAAAAATTCCTAGTACCGTGTAAACAGCTCTAGCTTTTGCCACAGAAGGTTAGTGCAGAAGGCACACTCCGCATAAGGTATGAAACTACAAGTACGCGGCGTGCTCGCATTGTCGGGCCAATTCAGTGAACGTTACGTAGTAGAAAGAGAGACAACTTCGAGGTGAAAAAAACTGAAGGTAATTAGCGCTGTGCGACCTGCATTGCACTTTATTGTGTCGTAGCAAGAGTCGCTTTTTATCTAAATGATTTTGCGGAGTGAACTATCTGTATTAATCTGTGCTTGAACCCAGACAGGATATTACTTGCTTGCTATCCTTGCTTGAAAAACTAACCCGGGCATTAACGCTACGGAAAAAAGCCGCTATCAATGGTAAATTGACACCAGCATTGCTATTCTGTAGCCATCTCACCGTAAAAACTTAGGTGAAGTGAGCGGGGAGTGAGCCTGTCATTGTCGTCGATACCTACTGCTAAGGCAGTGACAGTTCACTTCAAGCTTACTTCACCTATGTTTTCATGGTGAGATTTTTACAGAATAGCACAACTGATGGATGTGTGGCTGTCTGTACTTCGTGGAGCATGTTTATATTGTATCTACTTGTGTGGTGGAAGAATAATATGAGATGTGTATTAAATAAGGCTATTGTAAAGATGAACTTGTAATCAAAACAGTGTAAGGATAGTTTGAAGATGCAGTCTTGGATGACACGTTGATTACTCTTGAAACAGTAGTAATTTTTATCGTTTACATAGGAATGCATACTGCATATTGGCATATTGTCGCACCAACTTATAAAATAGTCTTTCTCTCATTATTTAAAATTATTATAACCTGTTTTCTAATGAGAAATTCTCTGTCATGGCGTGCAACAAGCGTCAGACCTAAATCTCGCTATGATGTCGTTAAGTTATAGATGACCACTTCAAAGTCTCTGAAGCGCCTCCGAACCCAAGTGGAAACCCACCCAGTCCGAACCCACTTGAGACTACCTCGACAAAACAGCAGCAGGGTGTGGAAACTATGCTGTGTCCCAAACTATGCTCGCATCTCCTATCCTGCCTTTTATGCCACAAAAAATGCAGCCAAAGTCACCTCTGCGCCGTCACCGTCGACGCCCTTGAGGTGGCGAAGTTTTGGGCCAACAAAGATACACTGGCGTGACATCGACACGAAATAGAAGACCAAATGCTTTAACCGCTTAATGTCCTTTACTGTCTTAGGAGTTATCCATCTCCCAAGACAAATAATCCTACAAGTATATGTCTTGGGATTTATAAATACTCCCTCCTTAAGTTGTAACTGTTTACGAGGTCGTATGACGATGTGTCAAGACGTAACACACCTCCAACCGAACTCACGTCATTACGGTATCTCATTTCGTAAAGAACGTGTTGTACGTCAAAGATATCATCGTCTAACCGCACGGTTATTCGAGCGTACAAAATCGTAACTAATTATGTCACTAAGTCATCACCTAAGATTTCTTCTATAAGTTAACCCACCTTTTCAACTAAGAAGATGCGTAAAAATATCAATATTTGCTTTATCTTCAGCTTAGGCGTACAGTACTTCTGGCAGGGTTGCGAGAAAGTCCGAAAGGGATACCGGTACCCTTGGCAACAGGCAACTGAATGAACACGGTTGGGTCTTAGTCAGTAAAACTCTGACACGCCCTGAGCTCTGCCCAGGGCGGGAGAAGTCATTTGATGATTTCCCACCCTCAAAAAAATAAAATAATAAAAAGGCGTGCAGTACTTGGTTGCGGGAATGTCCGAAAGGGATACCGGGACCTTTGGCAACAGGCAACTAAAGAAACACGGGTGGGTTTTAGTCAGTAACAGTCTGACACGCCCTCTCGCTCCGCCCAGAGCGGGAGAAGTCATTTATTAATAACTTCCAAACCTCAAAAAAAAAAAGGCGTCCACGTACAGAACGTCTTGTACTATTATGCAGATAAAAGATGATACGATCTCACTTGAAGTCATCAATAACTCGTTCTCCGGGAGACGGAGAAACAGATAAGTTAAGCCAACTAATTGATTGATTTACGAAGTGAATTCCGTGGCCAAACCACGGAATCTAAGCTGCACTTCATAATTCAATCAATTAATTCGATACGGTCAGTTTCAACAACAATCGTAATAAAGGATTACGCTCATCAACCATTATAACATAAAGAATAATTTTTTCAGTGCAAGTAATTTATCAGACATCGTTTTTCAGATCATTGCGTCATATGGTTGCGTAGTTTTAGACGTTTCGCTTGAGTTAATTGAATGCACTTAAAATCGCATGCACTAACGTATTTAACAGTTATACTTGACTTGGTGATAGAGAATTTGCACGCAGTGTCCAGTGAACTAATCATTTGTCATTCAGTTTTCATTGTGTACGTTCGTGTTACATTTTTTTTTCTCTGTTAATTGGTTTAAAACCAGCGAGTCTTACAGTAGTCGCATATGATGTGTAACATCTGACATCATGGCTTGTCTTACCAACCTCTCGGATTGGGTGGAACATCTAACGGCCAACTCTAGCACCGCGCGCGCTCTTTGGTCAAATCAAATGGCGCGCGCATCCCCGGCTTCCTGTTACACACTTCCGCCCCTTATGGACCAGTGTCGTGCCTAGGGGTCAAAATCAGGGCAAGCCGACAGATTTTTAACGATTTAAAAATACAGACAAGTGAGCGATTTACGGATGAAGAGTTCTACATATTTCAGGCATCAGTACGGAATTGTCGTAAGCGCCATCTATTAACGAATGCGCGTAACCACACCGCTTCGCAGGACCTTTTCACCATAATAACTTTGTCAACGCTTGTCACATAAAAATTATTCTATCAAAAGCCGCTAGATGGCCCCAAATTATCGATTTGTTGTTCTATTACCGTACGCATATTTAGTTTTATAAAATTTAAGTTTTAAGTCGATTGAACATGTTAAATAAGATATTACATTGGGTATATAACATTTTATAATTAATCATAATGACAATAGCCAACTCTAATCTTTATTTCAAAACGCCTTTATTTCAAAGAATATCTTTGATACGAAAATTATTGTGTTTTGTGATCTTGATGAGATGTATTATAATAAGTGGTTTGTTTTTTAGTGGTTTACCAAAACTACAATTGCCATACAAACAACACTATACAAATTTTGATGTCTTTCATGGCACCAGCTAGGGCTATCTAAGTTTGGTCATACTCTTATCTTTATACATACTAAACAATCGAATGCCAATTTCAATATATTCTTCGACTGACAAAAATACCTACCAAATTATTTATATTTCCGAGTTATAGTAATTTGGGGTTGATTACGGTGAAGCAAAGAGTTACTTACTGTCAGAAAACTCATATATCTTTTCGAACACAGTTTCCAAATTCACATTTTGATGATAAAAACACTACTAAGCATAAGGCCATATATACATAGCCGCAATAACTATCACATCATTTTAAATAATAAAACTAGGTAATTCATTACCTCAATTGAAAAATAAAATACTGATCTCAAAATATTATTTCAAAACAATAACAAATTGAGTCGCTTCGCGGACTTGCCACTCACTTTACGCGGGTCAACATCGCGGCTAGTGCATTTGCGCGAACTTCAAACACACGATTCATTCCATTCATAAAAACTCAAAAGCCGGGCTTAAATATTAGAACATTTTGCAAAATAAGTACATTCTAATAGTATCGACAACTTACGCATTTTCTATGCAAAAAATGAGAGGTCTAGAAGCTGGCTTCTGCACCGTTGCCGCATGCGTGTGTAAGCGAGAAAGATGCAATGTACTTCAGAATTGACGTCTTCATTCATGGATGCGATCTCGCCTAACGCTATAGTGTTAGAGCGAGATCGCAACTGTGGCAGTTTGGCAACGGTGCATTGTTTGTACTTATAGCTTATAAAGCGCGGCTGGTGCAGCGCGAAGTTTTTATGTTATTATTCTTATCAATTCTTGCGACATGAAGGATTGACTTGGAAGTTTATAGGAGTGGTTTTTTTTTTTTTAATTGATTGGCTCAGTTTTTAAGGCAAGCCGGGCTTTTCAGCTTGTAGGGCAGTACCGCCACTGTATGGACATGTGTTCCCTACATTTATGTTTGTATAGCTCGTCAAAATGTAGGGAACAGCAGATTCTCATTTTCGCGATTTCAGGTTTGGTCCCATGAAATTTGTTCATAATGATGAGTATAAATGATCCCTTAAGAGGATGCCCACGAATTCAGTTTCACCCTGTTGGTAATCATGTAGTGTGGTGGAAGATATCACCGACACAGTTAGTGTCGAATACTTTCCTAATAAGCCCATACACACAAAAAATTCGATCGTTTAGTTAGAAAAAAATCAAGTATATATATATATATATTTTTATTATTAAGTATAAAATTGGTAAAGTATTAACATAAAATCTTAGAAATAATTTACAAAGGTATCATAAAGTTAGATGCCTGTACTAGGATAAACCTGTATCACAGGCGGCATGAGTTCAAACTTATGGTAATTATAAGGACAATAACATTCTTAACAATATTTAACATTAGAAGTCTTGAAATAATGACAAAATTTAATTATCTGATTTATTCTTATATACCTAGTTTACTTATATACTATTTACCTTAAAAATAAAAAGAACAATAAAAAGTCTTAAATACGTAATTTCTTATTTAGTTTGCGTAAAATAGTTTCTAGCACTTTATAACCTAGTTAAACACATAATTATTATTTTCCGTCAGCAGAATTTGTAAGTGGGCTAAAGTAAATGTTGCACAAAAATTAAATCACGTTCGAGACTAAGATTTTGTTCGATTTTTACTGCGGACGACTAATATGCTTAGACATCAACAAAATCGAGGATATGTAGGGCAGTGCAGTGTTTTGTTGAGTCAGCACGGAATTCTGGCCTTGATAATGACGCTCTAGGCGCCCTCGTAGTCGATAGAGTTGATGTACCTGTACTCTGCTATTTTTCTAGCAGGGCAATCAGCGTCTCCCGTTTTATGGTTATTGGGCTTTTTAAAGCGTGAGCAAGTAGCACATTTCGGTGTGTCAGCTTTCTTGGGGCACTCTGACATCGAGTGTCCTTCTTCTCCGCAGTAACCACACGTACATTTCAGCTCTCTGCATGTTTTTGCTGCATGACCATATTGTTGGCATTTGTAGCATCTCGTAACCAGGGTGAAGTCCCTGATAGGGCAGGACGTCCAATTTATAAAAAGCCTTGATTGGGATAACAGGGCTTTACGTATAATCGCTGTAACTTCAATGACATAGTTACAGGTCGACGCATCTTTCTTCCCAGATTTGTGGCTTAATTTAACCAAGCTCAAAAAGGACTCCATAGGCATTGCTGGTAACTTGTCGGCTACGTTCTGTTCGTAAATGCACCTGAAGACTTCAGCTTCAGCCAAAGTAGTCGGCACACCTACAACCACGATCCGAGGTTTGCGCTTGTTGGGTTCGTCGGCGGTAAGTCCGGATGTAGAGAGCTGGACTGCGTGCTTGAGTTTATCAGCGTCGTGTTTCGTCTCTGTACTAACAATAACGCCTCCATTTTTGGTCTTGCGGACACCACGCACATGCAGCTTCATTTGATCAGGGCGAATTATTTTTTGCACGAGGTCTTTAGTTTCGTCACTAGACTTTAATTTATCGTTCGGATAAATAGCAATTGAGCTGAAATTGTTCGGTCGAATGAAATCATTTGCCCCCTCTTCACCATATCGGCAAATGAAACAATTCCCGCAGAACCAGAATCCTTAATCGTCTGCTTGAGCTCCGAAATATGTTCCGTCAGGTCTCGCTTTTCTTGAAGAGCATTAACTGCGTTATACGCGTGAATGGCTTTTTGCTTAAGCGACTGATATAAGACTGCCATTTGTGAGGTTCCAGATCCTACTTTACGGCATAGGTTAGATATCTTCATTTTTTGCTCCGAGTTGAGTTTTCCATCCGCGGCAATAGAGCAAACTTCATTTAAGTGCTGTTCGATGGCTGTCATCCATTTTTGAATCTCGGGAGTTGAAATTACATCAGCCGTTACCGACTCAAGGGCTGGGATTTGCGTCGTCATATTAGACGGCGAGGCGGATGGGTGCACAGGCCCCCTTAGATTAAAGGGGCTGTTATCCATTTAATATTTTTATCAGTTTACTATTTCGTGTCCATAATTCACTGAAACTACACACTAAGCAAAAATTTCAGTTGCATTACGTTCGTAATGCACTAAAGGAGGTCACTATTATTAGAGTAGGTAATTATTAAATATTGCTAACGAGCACGTCTGTACACTGTGAACCGTAACTCAGGTACATCATAAGTAATAAAAACTAAAACCCAACTACGACTTAAAAGGTATAAACAAGACACCACAGACAGACAAATTAAAAATCCGGAGTCACACGTGTTAGGGCATAAATCGAACAGATTACGTGTGTCACGGATTTTTAATTTGTCTGTCTGTGGTGTCTTTTTTATACCTTTTAAGTCGTAGTTGGGTTTTAGTTTTTATTGCTTGATTTTTTTTTAAATTCTTTTGGGGTTATAATATATATACTTTTGAAATGTGCTCATTAAGCCCTTTCATTTGATACCCACCATGGTACGATTAAACCATTTTTTTTTTAAGTTCCTCACTTTATGTCCTCTAGAGGGCGCCATTTTTAATTTAATGTGACTTCACATAGCCTATAACCAGCGGACAATCACGACGCTTCTAACCATACCTCATTTGTCAAATTGTGATAAGTGGTTTGGAAGATAGGAGGGAACAGATGAACATACATACATACATACATACATACCGGTCAAAATCATAACCCTCCTTTTTTCTTCGCCGTAGTCGGGTAATAAAAGGACCCGGTACATATAACACTGGACGTTTCCGGCTAGTAATGAGTTTAATTAAAACTTTATTGACGCTACAATAGCCTAACGGTCAGGCGTTAACTGGCTCTCAGGAGTCAAGTTACTGTGAAATCAAAACCTGCCGTTAAACTTGTGATGGGCACCAACGGACCTATGTAACACACTCATATACACCATTTTTTGAATGATTTGGAACAACAACAAGAAGTTACCAAGAATCGTTGTACTTACATATTTTTGAATATCAAAAGCTCAGAGACGAAGACGACTGATTTATTTTTATTAGCGAAAGGTTATATATACAAATGACTGTCTACCGCTAACTTTGACTGCATTTTGATGTTAGAGTACTTATGTCCATTGTCCATGTTAACAGCAACTTTCTGTTTCTGTAAGGACTTCACCTGCCCCTTCCGCACACAACAAAAGCTCACAATTATCAGTTTTTGATAGATATGCCATACAAAATCTGTCAAAAACTCATCATTGCGAGACCACTGACACGTTTGTAAATTAGTAGACTTGGCCCCCAAGTCACTGGCTAGCACGGCGAGGTGACAATGACCATAATTTTTCGTAATGTTAAATTATAAGATTCATAATAAATTCTTCGATCTATATCCAGTATTATCCAGCAGTAGATACCCATACCTGCCGCATCAGAGAATATTTCTCACACACCATACTATATCTATTAATTTCCCATAATTATTCCTATCTCTACAATAATAATCGTCTATCCACACAATTGTGCCTACAGTAACAGTTCCCACGAGTGTATCAGGCAATCAGCGTTTAGTATACCCCACAGTCATTCGATACTATTCGCGCCACATGGCAGATTTACAACACACTGTATGTATGTAGGATGAACTAGATTTAAAATGGTGGCGTAATATATGTAGTTATTATTGTTCGTTTGTCTGTTGAATAACGGATTAGCTGGTGTTATGTTTTCTTAATTATTATTTTAGATTTGTATGGTATTATGAAAATGAAACTGAAGCTATGTATAGGATTTAGGAAATATGTTACATGGAAGGGGGTGAATACTGAGATGACGGCAGCTACAGATTAAAGGAAGAAGAGGGCAAACTTAAAAGACCACGAAATATATTGGTAACAGAGCAAAAAGCTGATGAACATTACCGCAAGCCGGTGCATTTCCAGCATAGTGAAATATTACATGCTGAAAGTAACATATTAAATTATTCAACATTAAACAGCATTATGACCAACACCTAATATATGTAATGTCCATTAAATTATACAATAGACTACCTGCACTAATAAAAAAAGAAGAGAAAATTAACATATTTTTAAAAAAACTTAGACACATCTTGCTAAATAAAAGCTACTACTCAGTAAGCGAATATCTAAATGATAGACTTATAAAGTCATAACTTAAGCACTCGAGACTTTAAATTCTATTAGAATGATTACTTATAATTATTATTACATCACTCAATGACCTCACCTCACCTCATCTCACCTGTTTATATTTTGTATTAAAGCGATTAGTCTTATCTAAAAAGACATCTACATCTTTATTATAATTAGTTTGATAAGTAATGTTATATAATTAACAAAAAAATGCTTCCTCTCTCCAAACTCACTTATTTTGCAGTGCCCGACAGGGTCCATTTGATCTAATTATAAGTTTACCACCTAAGAATACCTACATGTGGAATGCAATAAAGTATTGAGTATTGAGTTAATAAATCGGACGGAGCTCGTGGCTAAGTAAAATAGCCGCTCGGGCCGATCCATCTGGTTAAAACTTAAATCTTTTTAATAAAATAAGTGATAGGCATAATTTTAATACTAGAAATAAAGATAAAATAGATCAACCATTTTTCAGATTAGCTAAAGTACAAACATCTTTTATGGGGTACTGCGTTAAATGCTATAACAAAATACCTTGTGATATATTGCAATTAAATGAAAGAAAATTTAAAACTCATATAAAAAGTACACTTTGTAAACAAGCTTATTACAAATTAGAGGATTATATCCAAGATAAGAATGCTTGGAAACATGCTGGTCTTGCTCCATAGGACGATTTAGTGTCTGGACAAAATCAAACTGATAGCTAATTTAGTTTTTTTATTTTATTTATTATTTGTATGTCATAGACTTTTACACTCTGTCATTACTTAAACTCACGCACTGACTTATTAGTACTACTTGTAACAATGTTAGGACTATTGTAATATCGTATACTTTTACAATCTTTGTAAATATGTGAGCACCATGTATCTGGTAATTAATTTATACATTATTGCTCCATTTATAATTCTTTTTACCTTTCGTAGTACAGAAATCTTATTGTAGGTGCATCGTCTTCACATATAATTATATAATTAATGTATACAAAATATTGTAAAACATTTTTAAAAGAGTAACGATGGAGTTTCTTGCCCATTCTTCTCCATACGAAAACTACCTTTTGGAAGGGGCAACTAGAATCAATTCTATTTCTTTGTTTGACGTTCAAAAGTGCCATATATGTACCTATTTGAAATAAATTATTTGACTTTAAGCTACGCTTGCCGGGGTTGGTCCGTGGATGGGTGACCATTTTCACATATCGAGACTCCTCCGTGCCTCGGAAAGCACGTTAAGCCGTTGGTCCCGGCTGTCATTTGTGGATCTTTTACAGTCGTTACGAGTCGTCAGAAGCACGAAAGTCTGACAACTAGTCTAACCAAGGGGTATCGTATTACCCAGTTACTGGGTTGTGGAAGTTAGATAGGCAGTCGCTCCATGTGAAATACTGGTATTCAGCTGCATCCGGTTAGACTGGAAGCCGACCCCAACATAGTTGGGAAAAGGCTAGGCAGATGATGATATTGAGTTAATAAATCACATGATCTACATAATAAGAATAACACTAGTGACAATTCAATTAATTCACATTTACCTACAGACCTACATATTATAGTATCCAAACAATACGGAACACACACCGACAAACACACAACCACACTACACCTATCCACGTGTAAGCGCTATAATTTTCCCGAGAGCGAGAGTGCGTACGCGCAGACATAAACACGGGTTAGATCATATGTTTAGACTGGACGCGTCTAATACACCTAAGATACATGATCGACAATGTACTGAGGATTATGTATCAATTGTATTGAGAAATATTATTTCGATTATGTGGTACATTTCTTTGTAATAATTGAGTCATCTATTGGTGTTGATATTATAAATCATCATCCAGGAAAGTCGCATTTTAACAATAATGCAATGGGTGGCCCAAAGATTCCTTTCGACCTATTCGTTGGATGACTGGTTCAATAGTAGGTACCTACGTTTATATCACGTGTCTAATGAAAGTCTACAGGAAACGATCTAAGGAATACCCGACAACGTAGAAATAGAAACTCCAAAATGTCACGCATAGAAAGCATAGAGCATCGTCCTTGACCTCTACGCGGTTTAAGAACCCATATTAAGTGTGAGCTCACCAAAAACCAATCCAGACCAAAAATCAATCTGCCTAGCCTTTTCCCAACTATGTTGGGGTCGGCTTCCAGTCTAACCGGATGCAGCTGAATACCAGTATTTTACATGGAGCGACTGCCTATCTGACCTCCACAACCCAGTAACTGGGCAATAGGGTATCGTATTGCCGAGTTACTGGGTAACACGATACCCCTTGGTAACACTGGTTGTCGGACTTTCGGGCTTCTGACGACCCGTAACGACTGTAAAAGATCTACGAATGACAGCCGGGACCAATGGCTTAGCGTGAGTTCCGAGGCACGGAGGAGTCTCGGTATGTAAAGATGGTCACCCATCCACGGACCAACCCCGGCAAGCGTAGCTTAAAATGATGGATCGACCCGTGCAGCTGTTATTAATTAGCCACGAGCTCCTCCGGACCATAACATACTAATAAGAATATTTAAAGCAAAAATAATAAACAATCACAGTTATTTACCTATTAGGAAAACCAAACACAACACTATAGAAATACTAATGACATAGGAATTCACCAAACACGGCGGTGCCACCAGGGAAGTGGTTGAGGAAAGGTGTAACAAAATATATGATGGAACGTATTGCGTTCTTCATTGCAATGCGGAATTTACAAAGTAATCTTGGACTATTTCGAGCAAAAAGTAGCTTTTCAAATGGTATTGGAGAGGAAATTCTTCATGTAACAATGTAATCAGAAGTGGAATGCAATATAGCAGAGATATTGAGAATATAATGTAATATAGACAAGTGGTGAAAAGTTCACAATGGAATTCGAATAGTGCAAAATGCACTGCCGAGATATTGGTAAACTTTCGAGCATTTCACTATTAATTACATTGGATGTTGCACCCTAGACCTTCCCTGAAGACAGGCACATAAATGATGAATGGTCTCTGATCAAAGTAACATTCGCAATATACAAGTTTCCCCAGGACGACGTTGCCAATATATTTCACAAGCAAGCCTAGGTATATCCTATCATGCGCATGTTTGCTAATTAAATAACACAATTATAGCAAAACTACACACATTAGAACTACCGGCGATAAGCGATTAGTACAGTATGACTAACTGTTTCTATATTTATTTTAGTAACACAAACTAAAACATCAAATTGACTCACGCCAGCATCCGTGCGCTAAAATCAAATTATTGTTTTGTGAAGAAACACCTTCGGTTACTTTGAAGGAACTCACAAACAATCATATTTGTTATGTAGCACTTGCAGCACTCACGCAAATTCAAATACACTTTGCACTTTCGTCAAAACAGGAATGAAATTGAACTGTCAATGTTTTCATTGCAACTGAATACACAAACATATTTATCTTCAAATGTATTTCAAAGTAAGAAACTAATTGGACACTGGACCGTGATGAATGGCAGTAACTAACACACACAAAAATTCAAACACATTTTTGGCACTTTCACCAAAACACCATCAAAATTGGTTCGTTAACTCGCGGATTTCATTACAAATGACGGACATACTAACGTTTTAATGTCTCGAATCGAAATGAAGTAAGCATTAAGGATAGTGTTGTTTACTATGAGTCAGGGTGACACCGGTGGCAGCATCACTACGAATCGTTGTTTGTGCTGCGCGTAGGCACCTATGTCTAATAGCTTCGATTGGTAGCTAACTATTGGTTATTTATTAATACTGTGCGGCATTGATCACGTTATTAATGTGTGTGTGACAGCTGTTTTCCCTTTTAGAGTCAGGAGTTCTACATGGCGAGGTTTGCGGATAGTTAGCATTTAATAGCAATTATAATAATACATAGTTTCCAAGCACATATGTCGGAATTATCTTAGCGGAAGCTCTTGATAACTTCTCGGCGCATTTATTAGAGATATCGAGTGTTTGTCTTTATACTACTATTTTTATTACCTCTTTTGATTATTTCCCACTAGCTGCGTCCCGCGGTTTCACCTGCGTAAGTCTCGACCCCGTGGGAATATCGGGATAAAGAGTATCCTTTGTCCTATTCCGGGTCTACCCCTGTGCCAAATTTCATCCAAATCCGTTCAGCCGTTTTAGCGTGAAAGCGTAACAAACAAGCAAACTCACTTTCGCATTTATAATATTAGTTAGGATTCAAGCTTCTGGAGTGTGCTCTGCGCCTTTTGAAGGACACCATTACTACAATACTTTAATCTGTTACATCAACACATCTTACACCATCACCTTTCCTAAGAAATCCCCTGTTTGCAGAACAGGTGTACTCCAGATAACGTATCAACAGCATCTGACCTCTCGTTCCCACTTGTCTCTAGTCATATCGTCATCTCTTTCATTCATATGCACCGTTGCAGGGGCTATGCCCTCGGCGCGTGCGATACAGTTCTGTGCCTCAGTAGAACGATCTGCTTATAATGTTCGTGTATTAAAACTATCAATATTTAGATCATCTTGAGTGACATTCTATGACGTATACTTTTGTCTAGATGTTGATTGTAAACAGTGATCCGTAGCTGATGAAAGTGTTACATTAAGATCATTGTCAGTCTTTGTTACGCCATGTTATATCATTAATTCAAGGTGGCAACTTAGTTATTGTTTTGTCAGGTGTACATCCGGATGGCCACCTATTCCATACTTGAACGGAAAAACTACTCTGGCGTTACAGATCTACACTGTAAGCGTCAAAGGACAATGTATTTATAAATAACTAGCTCCTCCCCGCGGTTTCACTCGCGTAAGTCTTGATCCCGTGGCAATATAGGGATAAAAGTATCCTATGTCCTATTTGCCGTTTAGCTGTTTTAGCGTGAAAGGTAACAAACAAACTCACTTTCGTATTTATAATATTAGTTAGGATTAGGATTATATACATTTATAACTAATACATGGATAAAAACTAAGTCATCTTACAGTAGGTCTACTAGCACGAATATCTTGACTACAAACTGTATCATCATCTCATCTAGCCTTTTCCGAAGTATGTTGTGGTCGGCTTCCAGTCTAACTGGATGCAGCTGAATACTAGTATTATAGATGGAGGAACTGCAGGCCTGACCTCCACAACTCAGTTACTGGGTAACACGGTGCCCCTTTGTATCTATTGGATCGATTTTTTTTATGAATAATTTAATGAATGTTATTTATTTCTCAGTATATGGTACATTGAGATCTTAAATTAAACACTGTTTCACACATACTACCATTGCTGGTGTAAAAATATTAAATAATAAGCTAATAATTATTAAGTAGGTACCTACACAACAAAATAAAAATCGTATTTTTCAGGCCTACATACAATATGTAAAATAAAATATAAGTAAAAATCTTTTTAAGAGCAAGCTTTGATTGATCCGCTCCGAAAGGGGCACATAGGTACTGAAATAACATTACCAAAAAATCAAGTAATAAAAACTAAAACCCAACTACGACTTAAAAGGTATAAACAAGACACCACAGACAGACAAATTAAAAATCCGGAGTCACACGTGTTAGGGCATAAATCGAACAGATTACGTGTGACTCCGGATTTTTAATTTGTCTGTCTGTGGTGTCCAGCGGACAATCACGACGCTTCTAACGATACCTCATTTGTCAAATTGTGATAAGTGGTTTGGAAGATAGGAGGGGACAGATGAACATACATACATACATACATACATACACACATACATATCGGTCAAAATCATAACCCTCCTTTTTTCTTCGCCGTAGTCGGGTAAAAAGTAATATAAAAAATCTCATCTATTTAAAATTCACATTTTTGTACCAAAATTACCTCAAATCCATTAAAACTGCAAATTTTCTACAGATGTCACATAAGTTATGACTTGTAGACACCCGCTAAATGACGGCCGCTCGCGTCCCATGTAAGAACCCGGTAAAATTCATCATTGACAAAAAGTGTGGCAATTTTTTTTTTCTATTTCCTGTTATTTACCACATAAATAGATTCTCAGTACCATAACACAATACCGGATAGGATAGGGTTTACATGTTGTATATGTAAGTAGTACACTGAGTAAATCCTTCAAGAACAATGCATTTCCTATGCTCAACCATTTCACAGAAAGCCTAGATTTTCCCAAGACAGAAAGTAGGTACAAATATAGACTGTTCTATAATGAGCCACAAGGCTATGTCTGGAGGAAAACCGGCGCGGAAACGAGCCGCCATGTCTATAGACCACTGAATGACAATGCGACGCCATTGTTGCTGCGTACGCGCATGGTACACACGGCTACACATCAAGCTATACATTTCCAGCATAAGCTGACCTCGCATGTAAGGAAATTCTATACAATGCGAGATCAGTATAAACTGGAAATGTATAGCTTGATGTGTAGCCGTGTGTACACGACTTTGTTGAGAATTTTGTATGGGGGGTATGTGAGATAATTAGTGTATGGAGGAACACGGAAAGATGTTATGGTAATAACTGAGGGATTGGCGGAAGTCCAGAATTTGAGGGAAAAAAATATGCATGTTTTCAACTTGTGCTGTTTATGCTAAACAAAACATGATGTAATCAATCTGCACCGTTTTATTTGTGAATTTCTCACCCATGATGAGAGAAACCTTCGCTTTTAAATCAAAGTGCTTTAAAGTTTTATATAACTAACACAATTTGCAATAAACTTATCTAAAAGCCTTTTTGCATCAACAGCCGTCCTTCCTCAACATAATTTCAGCTGTTTATGTAACAATTAAGTGCATCTAGCATGCATTGTCTACCAATGACAACTTTTTCTAGTTTATACCCATAGACAATAGGGAACAGTCCTCCATTCTTTTGAAATTAGATTCATCTGCATTAGTAACATCACGCGAGGTATGAGCAGAAATTAAAATGTTAATTAACTTGCTTCTAGACTGTTCCTGACAGGGATTAGATAATTGTGTCAATTGCCACTGATGCAGGGTCTGTCGTCAGATGTATGAGCCCACTTATCGTGAGTTATAGTGATGGCTGCTTTGAATGCAATCTCTAAATGCATCTTGGAACGTCTCAATATCATTGACCTATTTTGTTGCTGGATGATTGACGATTTGATTAATAAATGGAGTCTCTCATATTCTTTATTAGTTCAAGGATGTTTTTACCCGAACAACCAGACAAGAAAAGATATTTAGACACCAGCTCTATATTGGCGCCGCATAATAAGACACTCCTTCAATCTGTCCTGATTTCAAACTTGAACTGACGACCTCAGTTCGGCTTCGGATCCAACTTTCCTGTCCATTTAGGCCAAAAAACAGCAAACAGATAAACGGCATCAAAATCCTATAAATATGAATTCTGTAAATATGTCAAGCGGTCATAAGTCCCGTATGTATGACCCCAGTCAGAATCACTTGAAGTAAGTGAACAACCTAAGTATGGAACAGTGGCCCTGATTAAAAACTAGGGTAACACAATATTTTCGAGAAAATTCGACATAATTTAAAATAGGTTAACTGCAGTTATTAGTTTTTTACGTGTTTGATCTTGGCAACTTATTGGGCTGTCAAATAACATCTGGGTCGATAGAATGTTTTGATCTGAGGAGTTGAGTCGGAATGTGTTAAAATTTTATTGAAATATAAGCAAATCAATCTGTATGTTTTAGATATCATCGAGTAGTGAGATGGAGGAAAAGTTTAGTGCAAAATATATTAGATGCAAGAAGTACTTTAATACAGATTTTGAAGAAATTGGAGATTGAATTAAGTTGGACTGAGTTATAAAGCTCCTATGAAGTTGGGCAGGAGACCTAGCAAGGTTCAGTGATGATATGTGGAGTAAGGTAATGACCGAGTGGCATCCAAGGACAGGAAGACGAGGTGTCAGTCGTCCGGGCGGCGAGATGGGTGGAAGACATTGTTCCCATCGCGGGTGACCCTGGATGAGACCGGCACAGTAGCGTGGGGATCGTCATAGGACAAGAGATGTCTATACCCATCAATGGGTGAAGTCGGACTGTGGACGATGTTGGTGATGAGAATTCTACGCCACCAAGGCTTTCCTCCCAATGGCTTAGAAATTGTTGGTCGACAGTTAATTTAAAGACGAAGATAACCTTGCTCCCATAAACACAAATCACATCTACATTGATGTACAAAGGAATCAGTTGGAACACAAAGGGATAACTATATTTACCACAGAATTCAGAACGTTCTGGTTTACAATATTTATTTATATTTCTGGGATGTAATGTAATTTCCGTAATGTTGACAACATACTCGTTGTATATATACTCCTTGATCTGTTCTGACATAATCATGGGTTTAGATGTATTTATTCAGCATTTTTTTTAATATTGGATGAGCATATGTAGATGTTGGTGTATTTTAATATCTGTGTTCCTCTGAGCTAAATTAATGCAGTTGTATTATGACATAAATTAAATAATTATGTGATCAGAAGCCCGAATGTCTGATGCTACGGCTACACTTCGCGTTATCGCGAACTTTTCTTCGTACGCTCTCTGTTGCTCAGCGAGTAATCGAGGGGTGTGCGAGAGAGAGCGCACGAAGAAAAGTTCGCGATAACGCGAAGTGTAGCCGTAGCATGACAAGCAGTCTTACTAAGGGGTATTGTGTTACCGAGTAAATGGGTTGTGAATACCAGATAGGAAATTCACCCAGTTTTATTTACTACGAGGCGAGCAACATAAAAAAATGATTAGCAGAGACTTTCAACTCATTGAATGATAAATGATAAGCAACTCATTCACAGGTTTTCCATTCATTATGATAAGCTACGGACAGTTTGCAAAAACCGGTTAATTATCAAAACAAACAGTTATAATTATGCTAATCGAAAGCGCGTTACGTACTTACTTAATATAGTAACTTGTTTGTATACTACTGTTTTCAGGTAAAGTGCGTAGCAGGGATTGACAACATTGTTGGATTTCCGCTTTTAAAACTTTATTATAAGTCATTTGAAGTTTTGACTCGTTTGATTGCAGTATATACTTAATCATCATTTCTTTAGCAACAACCTACACCTACATTATAAAACATAGAATATCTTAAAAGTAAATCGATTAGCCCTCTACTGGCTGAATTTTTGAGATGATACTTCAAGTCGAAAACTGAAACCATCAATGAAATAATTGAGCAGCGACATGAGCTCGACTTATGTGAAAACTAACACCTCATTTGTAGGATACCGTAGTCAACAAGGAACCCATACCGTCTTATCCCAAAACGCGATCTAAATTTAGTACTGGGATTGTTACTAGGTTTAAACCATGACTAAATAAAACGTTATTATAAAATGAAGTTTATCACTAGTTCCAGAACTATATAAGGTACTAAAGTTAGTCCGCTGAGGCCCCTAGTTTATCTTTGGTACTAATTCCTTTGGCGTTTGCGTGGCGTCTTGATTTTTGTGTTATTTTAAATAAAAATCTTAAAAAAATGGATTTAACATGATCGACTTGATGGTTTTGGAAGATTGGATATGCTGGAGACGTCTCAGCGAGTGACGAAGATTTCAGATAATTATAAGTATAGGTTCACAAAACGTTTTGGTGGAAAAATAGTGAATCTTTTATGTGAGGATTTATCCCACGAGTCTCGAGGATGCCCATTGAGTCCTGAAGTGCAAGTGGTTTGCGCATTATGCAACTAGCCTCGTCATGAAGTATGTAACCTTGGTCAATGCAAACGTAACATTTTCACATTAGACGAAATCCAAATAAATTAATATTATTGTTTTATTCGTAGATTCAACTAACACAAGTAACTCACGAACTATGTTTATAGAATTGTAATCTGTGCTCACGAACAAACCACGTATGTAACAGTACTGTATTGTTAAAAACAATTAATACAAAGACTTCATATTTATTTATTAAAGGACGCAACACATCACATTCGTCTCAAATTACGCGCGCCGCCGCCGAATGTACATAAGTCGCTCCACTCCACGCTAGAGGTGTTAAAAAATATGACAACTTGATTATAAAAGCGCCTCAAAAGTACAAGTTGTGCTTGTTCAATATATATTAACATAAAGAAAGAGCAATATATGACATATTTTAAAGTTGATAAATAATTATTTAAGCATTTCAAGTGTTATTGTAATATCAATATTTAGAGAAACAGAACGTTGCTTCAAATAAAGCCTGCGTGAACGAATGAAAGAATGGCATTTTTGTTTTTTATCTTTGGACATTATTTGAACCATGGACCTTCTTTGGTACTAACTGATCCACGAATAGTCTTCGTTTTGTAATAGTAACATGTTTTAAACCTAGTACTAGCTTTATTACCGTAACAATCCTAGACCTTTTAGTCTTGGTTTAAACCAGTACTTTTGCAGTTTTTTGTAATAAGACCGTTATAGTTTCGTAATCGACCAACTTACATTTGCAGTTGTTCTCCTGTTGCAAGAACATGTTTTTCAACTAAAATGTTAAGTTTGATTTTGGGATTCATCCCAAAATCAAACTTAACCAACTGTGGAACTCTTCGTTTTGCGTTGACCGACAGGCACTTGGCCAGTTTTAGTTTTCGAATAAGGCCCTTTAGTTTTTCTTTTACAAAAAACACTAGCATAAATAAAAGATTTTTTTTTTTTTTGCTAAATAAATTATTCTTATTCAAATAATAGTAGGTAGATATTACACTATGAAAATAGCTCGAATCGGTTATTTACCGAACAGTTCTGAATCGAGCAACAGCCACCAATGATTGGACAGCACTGCTGTGCAAATTATTGTAAAACCGACTTCGGAATCCTCCACTTGATTTATTCATTAAATGGATATAATCAGTACCGATCGTTCATTATTTCCATACTAATCTGGTGAAAGAAATTCATTGTAATGCATTAATTACTATTTGTTAATTCACGTCTCGTCAATGGAATGCTGTCTTCGAAGCCGCGTGATCAATTTATGTTGAAGTGACATTTACTAATGAATCAGGCAATTGAAATCGATGAAAGGAATTCATTGTCATTTTCTTTAGTGAAAGGAAACCAGAAAACATTGTAGAAAGTTCAGACGCCATTTTCCATGGTACTCTATCAATTTGGAATAATTACTAAAAGCCATAACTAGGTAAAATATTTCCAACCACAGTGATATCTGGAAGTTAGAAGCACGATGGTGAACATCCAGAGAAAAGCATCCGAGACAATGAAGGTTAGTAATCTCCTTATGAACTGTCTTGGAACGCACAACGAAATCATGTTTGCTTTTTTGCAAAAGAAAATTGAAAGCGTATTCAATAATCTTAGCTCCCTGTTGCGTTCATATCAAGCAAGAGAAATAACTGTATTAGCGAGTTGTGCTGTACGTTCATTCAAGAACTTACGTATATTCTAACTTACGTTTAAAAACTGCAGGTAGGTACTTGAGCCACAGTGACCCCGATGTACAGGCTGTAAGGGTAAACACTCTTGTCATTCAAACCATGGGTAGTTAACTTAAATATAAAATAAATGACCGAACACAACAAAAAAAAAACGTTATTTTCATTAAAAGATTTTAAAAAGTTTCTATCCGACCCCGTGCTCTCTAGCGAAACAGATGACTGACTGAGGGAGGGGTCGGGCTCGCGGCCGTTCAGGTCACATGCCGCACACCCCGCCCGTGTTGAGACGCAAGTTCGTTGCCCTAGCGCATAGGGCAACGAACTTGCGTCTCTTGTGGTAAAACGTAGATTGAAAAAAAAAAAAAAGTTGTAATTTTCCATTGATTTGACGTTCTATATATGAAACCAAACCACTGGTTGCAAGGATAACGGTGTTTACCCTAACACCCTATATATACAAAAAATAATATTTTAGAGTACTAATCAATTAGGTAACCATTTCCCTAAAAATATTCTTTGGCACCAATGGTGACCCCCCCCCAAAATCTTGGGCTGCGACCGCGCCTTTGTCACGGAGCGTAAACGGTACTTTTTAAGTGCAACCTCCCATCTAGTGCAACTTCTAATCGGGCCGGGGAGTCGGGGTCCGGGTCTACTGTCTATAAAACAGGTCCGTCCGAAAGTAGTTCATCCGTCAAAACTAATTTCAGTAGGGACACCTGTCAGATCGTGTTGTCATTCATTTTTAGTTCGGGCCTCGAAGTATCATATTTTTTTTTATCTACACCCATGCTATAAATCCTCTCTAAAAGTTTCTGAAACAGTTAGCTTATTGCCAACATTAAAACAACCAGTGTCATAGTAACCATAATATCATCCAAACGGGTGTTATAATGTTGTACTGAATTTCATAATGCAACTCATTTCAAAAAAATAACATTGTCATTCGCGAGCGTTTCACTAACAAAGCACCGTAATTTAAAAACAAAACACATTCGAATTCGAAAAATTCGAATTCTCGTCGTACCGCGCCATTTTTGTTCGATATTGGTATTGCAAAGAAACATTTATAGAAGATTCATATCATGGGTGCAGATAAAATCTTGTATGCAACTGTAAATAATTAGGTATTAAAACACTCATGTGATACTATTATAACCCACATTCGTGTTTTAATACCCCTTATTATATAACAGTTGCATAAATAACTATAAGTGACACGGAGTAGTAAACGCCCGCGCCTGAAACTACGGATTTCGTGCTTAGAGACAGGACCCCCTGCATTGCTTACGCAATCGCAATCACTATAGGTACATTTACACCTGAACTTTTACAGCTGAAAGGTCACCACACGCAGTAAAGCCAAAACAACAAAACAAATGTAAGTTTTAACTGGCAATAAAACCGGGAGCCAATATATTCTAAACGTTTGTTTGTCGGCTTCAAACGTCGGAAATAAAACGGACGAGGCCGCGAGCCACACTAGTTTATTGCATATTTCGGGCTTGGAACTGAATCTATTTTATGATGTGGTCTTTGATCGTGGGTTTCAGGTGTAAAGTTTGAAAAAAATTCTCGAAATTCGGTTTTATATTTGATACAATGTCGTGATGCTAGATTGCCCGAGAGGTAGGCTGTTCTAAGAGAGCCGATGTATTAGAATTTCTTTTGTAGAGGAGATGCTCACGTGCTCAGTATTTTTTTGCCACAACTGGGAAGCTCTTGACCTTCATCTCACCTGATGGGTAAGTGATAGATAAAACGTTTATTACGCACACAAAAGACAGCAAAACATACAAAAACACGGTTAAATAATAACTAATTACATTAATAAATTGCTACAAGGTCAATCAATCTGCCTAGCCTTTTCCCAACTATGTTGAGGTCGGCTTCCAGTCTAACCGGATGCAGCTGAATACCAGTATTTTCCATGGAGCGACTGCCTATCTGACCTCCACAACCCAGTAACTGGGTAATACGATATCCTTTGGTTAGACTAGTTGTCAGACTTTCGTGCTTCTGACGACTCGTAACGACTGCCAAAGATCCACAAATGACAGCCGCGACCAACAGCTTAACGTGGTTTCCGAGGCACGGAGGAGTCTCGATATGTGAAAATGGTCACCCATCCACGGACCAACCCCGGCAAGCGTAGCTTAACCTGAAGGATCGACCCGAGCGGCTGTTATTACTTAGCCACGAGCTCCTTCTCCGAAATTGCTACAAGGTGCCAATATAAAAAAAAACAATTAAGGAAATAGACACAGTGATGACAATATTGTCTATGACACACTTTAAAAAATAACGAAAGATACAACGTGCGGTGTGTGTCTCAACGTTGCACCAAATGGGAGTCCAACTCAGCATGTGTCAGGCAAATATACCTGACTCTGATATTCTGCTGGATCCCTGCAGTGACATACGGACGATGTGAATATTTGGTTATGTTAAGTGATGATCTGTTGTGCTATTCTGTAACCATCTCACCGTGAAAACTAAGGTGAAGTGAGATTGAAGTGAACTGCCTCTGCCTTAGCATCAGTAGGTATCGATGACAATGACAGCTCACTTCACCTAAGTTTTCACGGTGAAATGATTACAGAATCGCAATGCAGGCCGAAAAAACAGAAGGTCCGGTCTGTTATTTACCGAGGGACAATAAAAAAATAGTTGAGCTGTATTAATTAACAAGTTAAACACACAATACCTTACAACACTTCATGCACATTTCACCAGCAACTTACAAGCACATAAATCACATAAACAATCCGTTACCCAACGATTATAAAATATGAGCACAAGTTTGGTGCGCTTGCGCCTATCCGTAACAAACAGGAAAGATGCAAGTATAACTATGTGCTAATTACTTGCATAATCGCGAAGTTGGATGAGGTAAATAAAGGTAGGTTATGTAAGTTTCAGGAATTCAGTTGAGATAATGATGTTTGTGCTGTGTTCAGGACAGACAAGCATATCTTAGTTTTGTGTGTTGTTAACGTAATTTAATTAGCAGGAAGATAGACGTGATTATGTCTCAGGCAGTTAGCTTTTAGACTAAACCCTAAAGCTATTTGAAAACCTGGTTAAAAAAAAAAAATTGGTTCAAAAAAATTGTAAGCAATATACTCTACGTATATTTACGCTACAAATTCCAAATGTATCTCAACTCCAACTTTTTATGATTCGTCCTCTCAAAGATTAAAGAAGGTAAACTCATTTCACTATTGGTTATTGGCAATCTTCACTCAAAATATGGAGTGAAATGCCAATCTATATGTCAAAAAGTATAAGCTGTATAAGGATCTTTTGGCGCGTGACCAAAATCGGAACTAACGTAGCTATCTTGTTTTTTCAATACATTTCACAAAACAATCGCACCTCTTGAAGCAGTGTAGGTTTGATTAATAATTTCAGGCATGTTTCGAGCGTAATATTCATAAATTTTTGGTTTGAATCCAATGAACACAGCCACTAACAATTAGGTGTCAGTGACGTCACCAGCTCCCTGCGTCAGTTTCAGGACAGCCTCAAGGTCTTGTCCAACGATTAATGTCAAGGATGTTACTAGTGACACTTATCATTGTCATTTGCATTAAACTCATGTATGTGTACTAGAGGTACTACTGTGTTGGTTGGTTACATCATCATGTTTTGAATCCTGCATATTCGGTTTATTTAAAGAATATTTAACTTATTGAAATAAAAATATCTTCTGTAAACATTTTACCTTGAAAACTTAAGTGAGGTGAACTGTCATTCCGCCTTATGCCTAGCATAAGGCGGAGTGACACTATTGACAGCTCGCTTCACCACAGAGTTCACGACGAGATTTTTACCGAATAGATCTTCAGCAAGCGTAACATGACCTGAAACTGGTTTTGTCATGACAGATAGCAATTGTTTACCTGTCATTTTGTCTATTCTTCCATCAACAAAACCCGTTAATACGCTGGTCATGCTACGCGTACAGGAGTTTTACACGACACGGAGCAAAGAACAATAGGTAACGATTAGATACTAGGCATACGTTAGTGACTTATCAATTTAAAACAATCAAAATTGAAAGAGGAAAATGCGTAGCTTTATTATTTATGCTGCCGACACAAAATATATAAGGAAACGTACGCTATTTATATAGTGCTAATTAAAATTTAACCGTTATGTTTATCTATATTGAGTCCAAAATAATACTACTTAACTTAGATATTAATTCTTCAGTTAGAATAGATATGTTTTGCAATAATATACTGGTGACCTTACGATAAACTTAAAATCCTTGATCACTTTATCAAATTGTCTTAGTTCAGTACCAGGCTAACATAACCCTCGAAGCGAATTATAAAAAAATCTTTTAATTTTTAGTAACTATGTCTGTTTGTTACCTTTTCACGCCATTGCGGCTGAACGGATATCATTGAAATTTCGCATACATGTAGACCATGACCTGGGTTAGCACCTTATAATATAGGATACTTTTTATCACGGTAGTACGTTTCCGTGGGATAATTTCCGACGTTCACACGAGCAAAAGCTAGTAATACAGGCTGTAAGGGTAAACACTCTTGTCATTCAAACCATTGGTAGTTGACCTAAATATAAAAATAAATGACCGAACACAACAAAAAAAAACGTCATTTTCATTAAAAGATTTTAAAAAGTTTCTATCCGACACCGTGCTCTCTAGCGAAACAGCTAACTGACTGAGGGAGGGGTCGCGCTCGCGGCCGGTCAGGTCACATCCCGCACCCCCCGCCCGTGTTGAGACGCAAGTTCATTGCCCTAGCGCATAGGGCAACGAACTTGCGTCTCTTGTGGTAGAATGTTGATTTAAAAAAAAGAAAAAAAAAGTTGTAATTTTCCATTGATTTTACGTTCTATAAATGAAACCAAACCACTGGTTGCAAGGATAACGGTGTTTACCCTAACACCCTGTATACCTAGTAAACTTAAAATCCTTCATCACCTATTCCAATTGGCTTAGTCCGGTACAGTACCAGGATAACATAACCTCTAAGAATATAACAAAATCATAACAAAACATCACGCCTTGTTTCCCCTAAGGGTTGGGCAGAGGTGTACCTATAGCACACCCACATTTCGTCAGGTCCACTCAAATCTGTGTGGTTCTTTCCTCAAAAGACCATTTCAGACGCTAATCTACATGGTCCTCATATGGCCTGACCAAGATTATGTCTGGACTTTAAAAGAGACTGCGACCTCTGAGTTTGTTTCGGCCTTTCTACTCAGAGTAGTCAAAAAGGAAACGCCGACCTCACCTAGCTTATTTTTACTATTTTATAATATGACGTGTAAAAGTGATTCTAATATCCTATTTACAGAATAAACAATTTCATTTCCACCTTGGCCGACCTGGGAATCGAACCCAGGACCTCATGTTCAGCAGTAGCGCTTGCGACCACAAGACCAACGAGACAGATTCCAGAACTTTAATCATCTTTTAATTTTACAACTAACTATTTTTTGCTTACACTACTTGTTCACTCTGTCAGCTTGATCTTCGCCTGTCGGTAGAAAGAGATGACTAGATTATCATAAATTATGTAGATGCTATCTATTCTCGGCCTCGACTATGTAACATGAATTACGATGGTCGGGAATTGAATCTCGGAATGTTCAGCCAATTAACGTTCTTGGAACTTTTCAGTCAATTAATTGAAAAACATTAAAAATAGATGTGAATATAAGACAAAGCATAGTTTGTGTCAGGTTAGATCATTATGTACCTATTAAAATATTTGGTTATTTTTATTCATATATTGTGACTTATAAACACAGCATATCGCCTAAACCGGCCACATCTTCACCCAAAAACCTTATTCTTTCACCCAAAAAATGACAATCTAGGCGTCAAAAAGTGATCTATGGATCCAGGTTTTTGATTAATATTATCGGGCATTAAAAGAAACTGTGCGCCTAAAACGGCCATATTAGCAATTCCTCTAAAAGCGATTTATTTCCTGAATCCCAGCTGTCTTTAGCAATTCCTGTAATTTGACATAAACGCAATTCATAATTTGTGGACCACCCATTAGTTCTACCGTGGAACTGGTCAGTAGAACAAGTGGGAATAGAGAATCCCAAATAGTTCTATTATTTTGTTATACCTAATATCATAGTACTAGTGAGAAAAGAAGAAAAAAAAATCCCATTAGTTCTACTGTAGAACTGTTCAGTAGAACTAGTGGGAACAAACGCATTTTACGAATTTCAATAGAAAACTGTCAAACAGATGAATTATTTCGTAATATGAATTACACGCAGATGAATTGTCAGTTTGTAACATTTTTCAATGATTCATAATATTTTCATATTATGATTCTGCTAAAGTGACCGTTTTAAGCCCCCTGGCGACATGTTGGGGTCGGGAGACTCTAGGTACACCTCTGCCTAGCTCTTCGGGGATTACAGGCGTGACATAAGTGGTGTGTTACGTTATTGTTATTATGAACAGACTTAGATAATATAACTGCCTGTTTGGTCTAGTGGTCGGAAGTGCTACTGCTGACCATGAGGTGACCACGACCAATTGGAACAGTGCACCTAGCTTCTGACGTTTCATAAGTGCCCATGTAGGCTTATGTGAAATAAAATATTTTGATTTTGATTTTGCCCTGGTTCGATTTCCGGATCGGGCAAAGTGTTATTTCGTTTTTCAATCTGGAATTTCTCAGTAGCAGCCCGGAATCTGGATCTGTCTCCGGTTGATGGCAATAGGCTCGCTCCCTATTTACCCGACTACGGCGAAGAAAAAAGGAGGGTTATGATTTTGACCGGTATGTATGTATGTATGTATCATGTGTTCATCTGTTCCCTCCTATCTTCCAAACCACTTATCATACAATTTGACAAATGAGGTATGGTTAGAAGCGTCGTGATTGTCCGCTGGTTATAGGCTATGTGAAGTCACATTAAATTAAAAATGGCGCCCTCTAGAGGACATAAAGTGAGGAACTTAAAAAGAAAAATGGTTTAATCGTACCATGTTGGGTATCAAATGAAAGGGCTTAATGAGCACATTTTAAAAATATATAATAACCCCAAAAGAATTTTAAAAAAACCAAGTAATAAAAACTAAAACCCAACTACGACTTAAAAGGTATAAACAAGACACCACAGACAGACAAATTAAAAATCCGGAGTCACACGTAATCTGTTCGATTATTTTAACACGTGTGACTCCGGATTTTTAATTTGTCTGTCTGTGGTGTCTTGTTTATACCTTTTAAGTCGTAGTTGGGTTTTAGTTTTTATTACTTGATTTTTTTTATTATATGGGACTCAAACATAACTGGCGAAATGTGGGTGTACTAATATACACCTCTGCCCATCCCTTCGGGGCATACAGGCGTGACATTATGTTATTAAATAATGTGTAAAGTATGAGGAATACTATTAGGATACTCCTAATAGCGTTTCTTTTGTTGTTAATAACATAAACATGAGTTACTCTAGTAGGTACATAATTATACAATCATGTAATAAGGTCTAACTAATTCATTACATACAAGTAATTAACCAAGTACGGTTCAATTTACTAAGCGTTGAGTGCAACGCTTAGTAAATTGATTGATTTGTAAGAAAAATAACAGCATCTTACAGTAACCTGCGAAGTTACTTATACAATAGGAACCAATTCAGTATCTGAAAGCCAAGTCATTCAGTAATCATCTAAGTTAGATCGCGTGCCGGCAGACAGTTGCAGTTGTAACGAGCAATACAAATTCACTCACCATAAGATTATCCACGGAATTGTATCCGCAAATCACGTATCCCATCACTCTATTCGCCATTTTGTTACAATCACCATTCACTAATCACTAGAACATCACCAATTTTGAGCACGTGTCAATCACAAGAAACTTCAAAGAACTTAAAAGTCCATCTCTTATTCACTTACACACAAAGCGGAAAAGAGAAAGCACTATTAATCCAATTAGCAATCAATTATGTCAATTGTTGCAAAAACACGAACAATTTTGATCCTTATTGCGTTTATATAAGGTTGATAACGAGAGCACTACTAACTACTGTTACGAAACTTTAAAGAAGTGTTAATTTGCACGTATTTTGTCATGTAGAGTAACAATTGGTATTTATTCATTAAAACGTGAACGTGTGTCATGATGTGCGGTCGGCGAGTGACTGATTGTTTCACAGCGGGTGCTGCGGGAGCCAAGCGGGAATGGAACATGTAAATAAATCGAAACGAACAATGATCGTGGCGTGCGCAGCTTTGGATCTGGACACAATCTGTCTTGCTGTCGAACTAAAAAAAATATTGAAGAATTTTTCATAACAGTGGGTCGTGTGCCAAATAGTTCACAAGAATGAATACTACGATTCAATCAAACAGATTTGTATTAAAGATTTTTCACTTTCAATAAATATAACAGTCAAATTGTGAAAACAATCCCTAAAATTCAAATCACGATGTCAAAATTATTAAGAAAAATATTTGTCGTCAAATCATTCAATAGATGCCATTTGATGCAATCACAGCGGCCATTTAAATGTGTAACGCTTCACAGAATGAAACATCAAAGTAAATGTGTTCAATTAAAGCTGTAATTAAAGGCATTGGCAATCTGCCTGTAGTTTATTTTACGAATTAGCTCAACCGAAGTGCCATCAAAGAAGGTTAGGTACAGCTGTAGTTACCTAAACTGTAGTATCTATAAATAGTTACTACGTAAAAGGTTACTGTATCCATCGCAATTTATCCTGACAAGACAAGACGTCAATGTTAACTTTATAATGCCTATCCAAGTAATTTAGTATCTTCTTTATCAACTTATAACCTTATAACGAATATAGTTTTCATAATTACCATCTTCATCATTTATGACAGCTCTACTGGACTCTTTCATCTTTAGGGGTATGAAGAACAGGGTGTAAGTTCACCCATCCTCTATAGAAAAGGGTGGATCCTCCGACCAGACGGGTGTCGTGTCTGGCGGGCAACTGCCCAACGATTGATGTCGGGATCTTGTATATATGTCCCTCGCGCGGTAAACTCTAATTGCGCGATGCAGGGTTTTGTGTGACGTCAGGTCTTTGATGCGTAGTTCACATGTGGCGATGTAGATGCCACACATCCATCCATTTTGAAACATAAACTTATTAAAAGGCTCTAAAAATTTGTTACAAATCATCGCAAAAACTACACAAGTTTATGTGACTTGTAAATAATTTCAACACTAAAATAAGTGCGCAGGCGCACCATCATAAAAATGACATACCACTACTTACTACATCCTGAAAAAACATCGCAAACTTCCATTAAATATAAACATCCTGTCTTAAAACTTATAACAACGAGAGCATTGATTGGAACACCAGATAAGTCCTGAACTCCTGACCCCCGATACTGCCGAATAGAGGTCGAGATCCCAACCTTGCCGAATGCGGAAGTCATCTTAATTGAGTTAGCTTTATTAAATTATCTATGCTTGTTCATTTAGAGGGTTATATTTATTAATTTAGTTGCTGAATGAATGTTTAAGACGGAATGGTAGATAGATTAATTTTTGGTAGTGACATAGTTTGTCCAGCAACCTACATTATAATGGGCCAGTGCAGTGTGCACTCTCTCCCAAATATAGAAGGCCGGAGTCTAATGGGCCCGTGTGATGGACATTTATGGCCCACTCTCTCTTAAATAGAGAAGGCCTCAGTCCCAGTAGTGGAGATATTATAGGCTGACTTTATTATGTTTTGAGCTTGTGTTTAGCAGTAGAAATTGAAAATACCGTGAGAAACGGCGATTCTATAGCAACTATAAAAGACAAGTGATATAATTTGAATTTGGATGTAATCTTCGGAACTGCTGATCGATTCCGAAAATTCTTCCACTATTAGGAAGCATTGCCGAGTGTCATAGGATATATTTTATGTTAAAACAAGAAACTAGAAATCAATATCAGACACGTAATCTTTACAGAAAACTGTCATTCGTGTTACAGTTTGTTACGCTTGTACGCTAAAACGGCTGAGCGATTTGGATGAAATTTGGCGCATCGGTAAACCATGACCGGGGTTAGGAGTAGGACATAGGATACTGGGTTAGGACGAGTACGATATTCCCACGGCTTATGCCGGTGAAACAGCGGGGCGCAGCTAGTAGATTATAGTTTTATGTCTTCCGCGGGAATATAAACATATTTGCATCTTCTTTCACGTTTAGTCACGGCGCCAATTGTTATGAAACTCAGGGAAAGCGTTCAGTCGTTTCCTATTGTGTACGAAGTTTCTTTAGTCAAGAATAGAGAGATTTCTCTTTCGATACACTCTTGATTGCTTCCTTTCTTAAAAACAACCTGAGTTTCGATATTTTAAATCCATTTGTTGCACCTAGATGCATATGATTTGGAATGTCAGAATTTTGGATTTAATTAATGGAATTGACGTGGTGCACAAGGAGTCAGGAACTATCAATACAAATACAAACGGGTACCTATATAGTCTGCCAAGAACCGACGATTCAGAGACTCATTTATTAAGCCCAGTTCCAGAAAAGACATTAATGCGCCGAAATTTTTTGACATGGAAAGGAAGATGATGAAATGCAACCTATTTTCAATTTCTGGATTATACAAAGTAACAGTCAACTGTTCTTCCGCGCTGTTGGATTTACAACCCTCGCCTCAGCACCGAGGATTGAAAATACAACAGTGCAAAAGAACTGAAGACTGTTACTTTGGCTGTTAGGTCCTTTTGATGAAGAAACTGGCCGTAAGTCATTATCTATCATGTAACCACAGGTACCTATCAGTTTATTATATTCAGTATCTTATTAATTTTGGAACAATCAACCTCAACTCTCAACCTTTTTAGATTATTGGTGTTGAAATACACAACCGTCGTTGCATCATTGTAATGTTATCTTCACTTAGATCAACACCGAATTTCCTGAATCTACTCATAAAAATTCATTAAAACATCGCGACAATCCATAAATATGAATGGTAAGCAATATAAAACCTGCTTGTTTATCTGAACGTATCTATTTCAGCGGTTGCCTAGAATCAGGTCAGGCCGCGTCCTCGATTGAGCGTCTCAGACTATATCAATCTATCAATCAATGTGCCGGTTGTATTGAATTGACACTTTATTGGCGAGTCTTGGGCTATATGGGCATATAGGTCTGTGAGGCTAAATATAGCCGTGAGTGAGCAGGCCTACACTCTGTGAGAGGGAGTGGACCGTAATCTGCCACGCGGGCTCAGTGCGGGTTGTTAGACGTCACATCATGTCTTCGAATTTTTGTTTCTAGGACATGCCGATTGCGCTCTGCGTCCAACGCTCGGCGTGTCAACACGTCGTGTTCGGGTTCACGACTGGTCAATCGTCATCCTGGGGATGCCTCGTTGAGAGGTTAAACACGCGTCGATTTCTTACGGGATTTTTTATGACCCTTGAGATTTAGTTAAGCGGAATAGGCTCCTAATATTTCTACGTCTCTTGTATTTTATGTCCGGTTTCCTCACGAATCGGCAGTTTTCCATTGACAAAACAATTGTAACCATAAACAAAATTACCAATCATACTTACAACTATATTGAAAGGCGGCGAATTGCAGCATAGACACGAATTCGGCACTAAAATACTAAAACTAGTACAGAAATAATACCTCAACTCCTACTCATGGCCATAAAGCGAGACCGCAATGTAATTGTGTTAGTAATTAAAACGAAATGATCTTGGTTTAACTGCGTTTGCGCTGCGGCGCTGAATGGCGAGTAGGTATTTATCATAATACAGCTAAAATACTGGAAACGTATAAGCTCCAAAGAAAAGTGGTAAGGAGAATGTATACTATTGTGTAGAGTCGAGTTCTTCTAACTGAACACAGCTGGACAGATTGACAAGTTATGTAGACTGTATTATGTAATTTTGACGTTCAAAAAGTACTGATTCTCAGCCTAATTTGAATAAATGACTTTTGATTTCGAATGCTGCCATAATCGTTTTTAGTTTTTGCGAACAGATTGGGGTTACTACTAGTTAAATGTAGGTGCTAAACGGGGATAGCTATTTATACTATAAAAAAAAGATCCATTTGACCCAAGGACACTCCTAGGGGGCCATGTCTATTAATTTACAAACGTGGTCTCACAATTATCAGTTTTTGGCAGCTACGCCATACAAAATCTGTCGAAAGCTGATCATTGTGAAACCACTGACACGTTTGTAAATTAGTAGACTTGGCCCCCTGGTTAGTGTACAAACCGGGGGTTGTCCTTGGGTGCACTTGCATAACAACAGGGAAAATCGTCTGTTGGTGCCTTATTTAATTGAAAGCAACCTAACGGGCCTCTGCAAGTTGACTTCGGCCCCTCGAACCCCAGATTCCCAAGAAATGTCTAGACACGTAAAAATAATATGTGTTGCATTTAGATGTTAACGCAATATAATCTTTCCTATTTGCTATTGTATTCAATAGTGATGTGATCTCAAAGTATCGATAAAGACCTATTTCGAGTTTAGATATGCTAACTGTTTCATTGATAAAACAACAAACTGGTTGCGTGTTTGCTAATAGGCGTAGGACTCGGCTAAAGCAGATCAGATAAGATTCTAATATTGACATTAATACACAGTTTAGTAAGAAATATGATTTCCGGAGATTAATTTCGAATTGCTGAGGACTATATAAAACAAAGTCGTCGTTTTCGTGTCTTTGTGACCCCCATTGTTCTTCTCAACTGTGCTACAGATTTTGATGCGGCTTTCACCAGAATTTATTCCGGGAGGTATGTGTATAATAAACTAATATGATTAAACTTACATTATAAAGCAACCTCGATAGCAAAACAACGCAAAAGTTTTGTATTTAATTATTTCAAGTCCCCTTTGCCTGTCGATCCTAATGTCGAGGGTACGGAGAGTCAAGCAATCCTAATTTCCCGTTTTATTAATGGCTACCCAATTGACTCCCCATTCCCAAGGGAGCAAGCAGATCATGACAATTGACAATAGATGTAGTGGAACGACATGCGGGTCTGGCTCAGCTATCATACGGTTCATCTATTGGTCGATGTAACGAGGCCAACTTACCAAGTACCTAATTTTACAGTAAAGAAATAGTTGTTAGTTCACTTTTATAAGGTTTTTCAATGCAAAAATGAAATACCACATGTCATGAAAAAAAGTTCAGATTATCGACGTTCAATCAGAGGGCCAATTCTCGTAGGGGACCTAAAAAACGCTCACATTCAAGTCGCAATCTGTCAAACTTGTCAAAAATGTTGGTAAATTGATGGATTTTTGACAGATTGCGAATGTGAACATTCTTAAAAATAAGAGAATTGCCCCGCTGTTATGCTAAGAATTTAATATTTCGCAAGGTATAGATTTTTTTAAAACCAATTTGCTATTATTAAACATGTTTAGTTTACGATACAGGGGTGCAGCATTCTGCAGCAACCTACCATGGAAAAAACTAAAACTCAAAAGCATTTATTTCAATTAAACCATTTATAGGCACTTTCGAATTGTCAAGCAGTCGGTCAGTCAAAAATATGAAGCTTAGTTGCCCATTCATGGAGAAGAACGGGCAAGAAACTTGCGTGCAGAACTTTATAGAAGACATGAAGCAGTGAGAGCACATGCGAAATTGCAGACTAAACGTATCCAACGAAGTGGAGGGAGCAGGTTAGCAAAAAAAAGTATCCGAAGCAAATGTATTGAATTTGGCGCAAACTCCTTCATCCAAAACCTTCATTATCCTTCTAATTGTACGGACCAACTTCACACAAAAATAAATTCAAACAAACAGCAGTATTTACCATTAATCACCATTACAAGTTACCCGTTTTACTAAATAACCTCCGATAACGGAATCAATTACATAGCCCACAATTATGAACAGTATTTATCTGTAATTGAATGCACTTTCTCATTCTAAATGGCTTATAAACTTCTCCGATATAAGGTCGTCGAGTGCGTTTTTATGAACATGTATTTGTCGTACCTAGATAACAAGTAATTGTCATTAGTCGCAGTTTTAATAAGTCTTGTTTGTAAATACTTATAGGCCAATGTACGAGTATGTCGTTCATTGAGATACTCGATTTCTACTGACATAACCATTACAAATAATCACCTATTATTAGAACGGTTACTCTTTCCATATCGGTTATAAAAACCCAGGCTCACCAAGGCTAAGTAAATCTATGAATAGTATAAAACATAGTCGATTTTCTTGTCTGCCTGTGTGCGGGCACACAGGCAGACTTAGTTCTTCTAAACTACAAATTGGATTTTGATGTTTTTACCATCATCATCATCTAACTAATATTATAAATGCGGAAGTGAGTTTGTTTGTTACGCTTTCCCACTAAAACGGCTGAACGGATTTGGATGACATTTGGCACATAATAGTCCTCCAGACCGTATTTTCGGCCACGGCGGCCAATCTCAACGGAGACTAGCCTTCGGCGCGGGAGATATTACAGTGCACAAGTGTTTGCGCTGACACAAGTGCACTCTCTCTTCCCTCGCTATCATAGTCCGATGGGACGGTAATCCGACACGACCGGAGAGAGATCAGGCGTAGGCTTAACGTGCTTTCCGAGGCTTTGCACATGGGTTTTGCATTTTGGCACATGAGTAGACCATGACCTGGATTAGGACACAGGATACTTTTTATCCCGATTTTCATACGGGATCGAGATCTATCCGGCTGAAACAGCGGGGCGCAGTTAATACATTCATAACGGAAATCTCGATGTTTTGACATGTCGCCAAGTAAGTATAAGCTATTTTTTTTTGTTTTTTTGTCCTATCAAATCAGCAGATCAAAAATGACATCTCTAAAGAAGGCTCGGGCAACAAAACTTATCGATATTTTTTTACCTGCATTTCCCATCACTATTTTGATAGATGTTTAAATAACACAATCGCGATATGTGTGCAGTTATTTCACGCTATTGTATTGCGGGGCCCGGCACATCCGCTGCTGTGCTAACTGGTTCACATCATACACCAACATTTTATTACAGCAAGTAATAAAATGTTGGTGTATAATGTGAACCAGTGCTGAATGATGATTAAGATTTTTGAAAATTATTTCCGCTATGGTATAGTCGCCGTCAGAAATGAAGATATCCGTAGGAGAAAGAACCAAGGTAATCGACATAACCCGATGCCAGTGGGCAGTGCACATTGCTCGCAGAACAGATAGCCGATGGGGCCGCGTACCAGAAGACGTAGCGTTGGAAGGCCCCAGGAGCTGGTTGACAAGGTGAAGGCCGCAGGAATCCGCTGGATGCGAGAAGCACAGAACCTGTCGAAGTGGCGGTGCTTGGGGTGGCCAATGTACGGACGTCTTTCGGACGCATAACATATTTTCTTCAGGCTAAGTTCAAATAACTAAATCAACAAGCTATTTTAAAGTGTTATTATTTATACACGAGTGAGATTATTTACTCACGCCGCTGACTGTAAACAATGCAACTGGAACACAACTGATTACATTCGTCCTTACATGATTCACAGCTTCTAAATATAGACGGCCCTTGGCGAGCTGAACAAATATCTGATAAGCGCAGATAGCTACTGAAATATAACATTTTACTACTGAGTGTAGGGTGCACATATTTGAAACCGTAGGATTTCTGTTTTGTGTCATTCACACTTTGACAGCAGAGATTTATGAAGGGAATGTGCACAGTTGAAAAAAAAATGTGCGGTAAAAAATGTCTGAATTTTTGATTTGCACAGTTTTCATGTTTTGTGTCAACTAACACCACGATATGAAATTATTTTTAACTTATCATGAGTAACGTTAGGCACACTCTTTTTATTCATCTAGACATTTTACTACTGAGTGTAAGGTGCACATGTTTGACGGAAAACGTAGGATTTCTGTTTTGTGTCATTCACACGTTGATAGCAGAGATTTGCGAAGGGGGGAATGGGTCGTACTTGAAACATGTGGCGGAAAAAAGTGTCAGTTGATGATTTGCAAAATGTTTATGTTTAGACGATATGAAAATATTTTTGACTTATCATGAGTAACGTTAGGCATACTCCTTTTTTTATTTTGACCCCTATATTTTTTTAAATGTTTTCTTTCGACATAATTATGCGATAACAACATTTATTCGGTTAACTTTGGGTGTATTATCTAAGTTCCCAAAACCACCTTCTGGTGTAGGTACAACTAAAAAACGCAAGTAAAAATTAAATTATGTCCGGATTTTAAATACTGAAATCTTGGCCACCTTAACAGAGACGGATTTAAATACCAGAGACGCAGTTTGTGTTGATAAAAGATCCGCATTCCTTATCATTATATAAATAGTAACGTTTGATTTGTCGACAATCTCTCAAAATTATCCCAAGGACGTGTGCTACACATATGTAGGTATGTGAGTGTGAGCATACACAGTATGCGATACAAATTTCTGTTGACACTGTATCCTATTTGTTTATCTTAAGATCGAGATGATTATGTAGAAAATATGTTTTTTCTTAGTAATCGAAACCTAAAAATAATGTCAAAACTAAAAATATCTATGGGTAAAACCTTTTTCTTTACGCCTCAGGGAAAACCTTATCTTTAAAGTATGCAGTAATTGATGGTTTTTTTTCTATTCTTTTTTAGCGGTATGTGGAACAGGGTGTAAAGTTCTCTCTCATCCTCTATAGAAAAGGGAGGATCCTCCGACCAGGCAGGTGTTGTGTCTGGCGGGCAACTGTCCAACGATTGATGTCGGAATCTAATCTAACTAATATTACACACTACACACACACTACTAACACTAGCACTAGTAGTAGCGTGTACTAACACTAGTTTCTAAGTCGTGTGTATACTAACCAAATGGACTATAAGATCCGAAAATAAAAGATTTAATTTAATTTAATTATAAACGCGAAAGTTTGTAAGTATGGATGAATGGATGGATGGATGGATGTTTGTAACTCTTTCACGTAAAAACTACTGAATAGATTTGGATGAAATTTGGCAAACAGATAGTTTATAACCTTTTTTTTGGTCTTTGATGCGTAGTTCGCATGTGGTGAAGTAGATGCCGCCACACTTTCGCCTAATTCGACTTTGATATTATGATTTTGATCCCAGTTCCAAATCATTGGAAGCCTTAACCAAACTTCTGCCATATTATAACTGAACTGATTTTGAAGAGGGTCTTCTAGAATAAACATAGAAAGAATTTCCATAAATGTACTCGCAAACGCTATAGTAAAATCTCTTAATCAAGACTTATCAAAGTGAAATTAATTAATTTATATCAAAACCATAATTAAATCTACACAATCTTTATGTAGACCCTATAAATTGGGCTATAACCACGACCACAGACGGTGTCACCCAACGTGTCTTGATAATAAGTGTGGAACACCAGTAATAAAGGTATTTTACTTTTATTTTTATTTTTTCTGTACTTTTTCTGAGCGTCTACGATAGATTTACAGGTAATAATTTATTTTACTGCAAAATATTAAAATGCCAGAAGAGTTCTCGGCACAGACATCCCGGCAATTGGGCACAACCACATAAAAAGACCACAGCCCGTGTCACCAAAGCCCGTGCCCGTGTGGCTTGATGAAAAGTGTGGTAACTAATAAGTTAAAAAGTTATTTTTCACTGTTTTTTTTTTTACTTAAGAGGAATCTAGATCTGCAGCTATTTATTTTACTGCAAAATTTTAAAATAGCCACAAGCGTTCTCGCAAACATTCCAACAGTTGGACTCGGCTATGACCCCAACCACAATACAACCACAGACCGTGGCACGCAACGTGACTTCATGAAAAGTGAGGAAACTAATATAAAAGTAAGTAATATAATAACACACGTGATGACACTTCGTGCCTCTCGAGTTGCGGCTAATATTATACACAAATAGCTCTTCAAACAAATACTAAAAGGATCGCTATTTGTCATCAGTGGGGGCTTGAGGTAACTTAGACATGAGAGCGAGATTATTAAATAACCAGCGACCCGCCTTCTTCACACGGTTTTTACGCCTTGACAAAACATCGAAAATACTTTATTAATGTTAGCTATTAAACAATTATGATACTAAAATATACATTAAATATAAATAAACAATAATAAATGTACAATATATAATATTAATATTACTTTATTAATGTAAGTTTAATATTAATGTATTATACGCATCGCACTGGATGCGGGAAGCACAGAACTGGTCGAAGTGGTGGTGCTTGAGGGAGGCCTATGTCCAGCAGTAGACGTCTTTCGGCAGAAATTATGATACACATAAGCCTACTGGAATAAATTCTCTATAACGAAATATGGGAGTACTATAGATACACCTCTGCCTAACCCATCAAGGAAAATAGGCCTGACTTTATGTAATATGACTTTATGTATAAGTAGACGATATTATTTTTCTTCAAACAGTCAAAAACCAAATTTAACCACACAGGTATAAAGTGTCTCGCGAAGGAGGAGGCGAAACGCGTGAGGGAGAGGCAAGGCCTGCGCCCTCACGCCCCTAACCGCCGCCGCTGGAGACACCCTGGGCGTCGGGAATCCCAGGCGGATTCCACCATAGGCGCGGGCTTGCGGACGGCGAGCAATGGGTAGCTCGCCGTCCGATAAGGACCAGGCCCGGGTCGATGGCGCGTCGTGTTCCACGCGCGCCTCAAAGAGATGTCAGCACACCTGACGGGGTCCGTTAGGACCGATGCCTGCCAGGGTTGCGGAATAGTCCGAAAGGGATACCGGGACCCTGGCAACAGGCAACTGAAGGAACACGGGTGGGTTTTAGTCAGCAAGAGTCTGACACGCCCTTCCGCTCCGCCCAGAGCGGGAGAAGTCATTTGATGATTTCCCACCCAAAAACAAAAAAATGTATAAAGTGTCTACCCATCTCATGAAATGCGTAGCAATTTTCACATTTGTCGTAAATGTTGTAACGTCACATAAAATAGATCGCACGGGACTGGGACTGGGCTTGGCAACCGTGATATACAGGATGTAAGGGTAAACACTCTTGTCATTCAAACCAACTACCCATGGTTTGAATGACATGGTTTGAAGACTTAAATTTAAAAATAAATGACCGAACACAACAAAAAAAAAACGTTATTTTCATTAAAAGATTTTAAAAAGTTTCTATCTGACACCGTGCTTGCTAGCGAAACAGCTGACTGACTAAGGGAGGGATCGCGCTCGCTGCCGGTCAGGTCGCATCCTGTACCCCTCGCCCGTGTTGAGACGCAAGTTCGTTGCCCTAGCGCATAGGGCAACAAACTTGCGTCTCTTGTGGTAAAATTTAGATCTAAAAAAAATAAAAATAAAGTTGCAATTTTCCAATGATTTTACGTTCTATAAATGAAACCAAACTACTGGTTGCAAGGATAACGGTGTTTACCCTAACACCCTGTATAATATCAATAGATTGGGATATAGTGTCTGTACTGTGAAGGAACAGTATTGGCCACTGGGGGCCTACCACCACCGCTTACAGCATTATTTAAATCTTGCTTCGTGGGGGAAAGAGATGGAGCTATACGTCCTGTATCATCTCGTTCCCCCACTGAAATAATATTAAAATAATACTGCTGTAAGCGGGGGTGGTAGGCCCCTGGTCTAGGATAAATAGATTAACGTAATGCTTGAAGCTTTAACTAAAATCTAAAGATGCAGTCACTCATATCATAATTGAAGGCCCTGAACTTTGGAATCGGCCCTGCATACGTCTTCATCCATTTATCTGTATCAACCATCGTGTCAGTATGCTAAGTACCTATCACAAATGCATTTCTATAAAAATAGCATTAAGGAATACGAAATAAAAATAATTTATGTCACAGATAAACACTATCGTTAAATTCAAGAGCTGTCACTAAAAATAACCAGTTAATCCCTTCAATATTCTTCATCTATATTTTTACACCTCTTATATTGATGTCTACTGACGTGATACGTGACGTCATATGACGTATTCATGTTCATATGAAATTTATTAATTATCTTATCGTAATCCCAGAGGTCCTCCAGTTTTTACCAATCATCAACCCACGTGAATGACGTAGAAAATACAGACTTTTGGCAATGCCTCGATTTTGAAGAGATTTTTTTTTACCAAGAAATAGGTCTGGCGACAAATGGCAAACGAAGCGGGAGAAATGGCATGCGATTGGAGACGCCTCTGTCCAGCTGGATGATGATGAAGATGCTGATACCGGAGAAGAAGCTCTGAAATATCCAGTGACGCTGATGGCACTAGGAAAACATCTTCTAAACAAAAGCCGGAACTTGACTACGGAATCTCTGTCTCAGCTCAAAGCAGACCACGCTGCCTGCAGGCAGCCTGTGCAGCATGACGCGCTGACAGGGGGAAATAATGGACTTAAGTATAGTCTTTGTTACTGCTGGAAACTACGAAGGCTGACAACGAACTTGCGTCTCAACACGGCGGGCGGCGGTTGGCGGGGGCGGGCGGGCGCGCGTGTTGTAACATGACCGGCCGCGAGCGCGCGGCCCCTCTTCAGTCAGCTGTTTCGCAGCTCTCACGACTACTCTCGAGCGCGTATCCATGAGTATCAGGACAGTTACGGAAATTTACTTTTTTAAATCTTTTAATGAAAATAAAGGTTGTTACTGGGTCATTTATTTTTATATTTAAGTCAACTACCCATGGTTTGAGTGACAACGGTGTTTACCCTTGCATCCATACTAATATTATAAATTCGAAAGTAACTCTGTCTGTCTGTATGTTACAATTTTCACGCCTAAACCACTGAACGGATTTCTATAAAATTTGGCAAGAAGATAGATGGTATCCCGGGGACGGAGATAGGCTACTTTTTATCAACATACCACGCGGGCGAAGCCGCGGTCGGAAGCTAGTACTGTATATAACTAAGAAATCTCGATGTTTTGACATGACGTATAAAACATCGAGATTATATAACATAGGATTTTTCACAGCATATCTCACACGTCACAGTCCAACAGATTTTACTTTAAGCCCATAAGTCTAACATCCACCACTCCAGCCCTTCATTCAAGAAAACAATGTTTTATTTTTACATTGCCATTGAAGTTTGCCGAAACACAACATGCGACGTCAAATGACGTGTCTTAAACTGAAGAGGCTTGTGACGCGACGTGTAGTTTTAGAAAGAATTTATCTTATAAGGTCTTCTGCAGTAAGATTGACAGCACCCGTGCATCTATTTTGTAAATAAAATGAAAATGATATCATACAGAGAAAACCAATCTGTTTGACAAATTCAAGAAGGGTATTTTTGGATATTACCTAGGGTAGAGCGAGTGGAGCGGTCGCTGTAGGCGCCAGGTGGCAAGGGTCGCCAAAAATTCAAATGCGAAAATCAATTTCCAGCGCAAAATAAAATTTTGATGGCGCCTTTTAGGAGGCGCGGAAGCAGTGTCGCCAGATCAGATTCTTTAAATTCGTAGGGTAAATCCGTAAGCTTTCTTAATGTTAAAGAAGCAGGGGTGTACTAAAGTGTTGATATTTGCAATTAAAGTTGGGTAATTATTATTTATTTAACATGAAACCGAAGTATGTATTAAGTGAAGTGAAAGCGCCAATCAAAGGGCGCCGAACCGAAACACTATCTAGCTCTACCCTGATCAAGGGCTAAGGCCAGTGGTGATTACTCTGATAACAGTGTTTTTGGCCCACATTCAGTGGATGTTTCGACATCAACCTTCTGCCTTTATCCACACATTTCAATCAGCTGATACCTCAGTGATCACTCCCTTTCTAGCCTTAATCATCTTCCACACAAATCATCCATAGTTTCTTTGCTCTATTCTTAAAGCAATCCTCGGCAGTGTATGGCTTTAATGATGTAACTAATATTTTTTAACAATATAATTTATGGGCATGGAATGGGCAACTAGCTTCATATTGACTGACCGACTCCTTGATAATTCAAAAGTGCCTGTAAATGGTTTAATTGAAATAAATGCTTTGAGTTGAGTTTTACATTTTTACGATACAAAGCAATGTGAATGTACGATATTACGACAGTTTTATTCAAATAACTGTAAAGCAAATAAACATTGTAATGTTTATGAGTGAGTTCACTGTAACATACGTCACTGATTCTTTATTGTATTTGTAAGCGGACGAGAAATGAGTTTCTTTTGTTTATTTATTTATTGAAACGTCACTTGGGTGGTGTGCAGTTAGGAATTTGTATCCTAGAACCTAGTATTCAGTCAGCATTAAAATAGTATTTTAAACTATCAAACATCAGCTAGTTTTAACGAAAGTTGCAATCCGACTTGTAAACTTGTGAAAAATATGTGGCCAATTCACTGCACTCCGAAGTACACTGACATCAGTCAATTACGTCTAAATTAGCCGTGCGGGCTCGCTGACCGTGCAACACCGGCGCCGGCGCAGACATACTCTACGTATCGGAGAGAAATAAGAAGGCTCACTAAGGAATTCATTCATTTATTATGTCGAATAGAAGAGGAAGATTACTTCTAAGGAGTTGAAGGTTGTAAATGAAAAGAAAGTTGCATTAAAAAATCAGACTCTTGGGTACCATCAACACTTGCGGGTTAGTCCGAAAGGGATACCGGGACCTTGGCAACAGGCAACTGAAGGAACACGGGTGGGTTTTAGTCAGTAAAAGTCTGACACGCCCTTCCGCTCCGCCCAGAGCGGGAGAAGTCATTTCCCACACAAAAAACAAAAAAAAAGGTACCATCAACATAACATCTCCGGCACTCGGAACAAAAAATTTAACTTTAAATTTCTTCTGACTAGTGACTGCTAATCGATCCACCACAATAGAGGCTATACATTTTTATTTAAGCTAGCAAGAAAGGCATAAAACAACCTCGAATCAGTGCATTAATACATAACACAGATTGAACACGAGTAAACGCATAACAGGTGCATACTAGTGATAGAAATATCACTAAAATGTACTTGTTATCATCAACGAAACGTATCAGACCTTCTGCTACTATGTTTTGTTCCGCCGGTAGTAAACGTGTGTGAACGTACTTACATTACGTGTGTATATAATTGGACACTACAGAGTACAGCGTAGCGCCGCATGTATTTATGTAGATAAGTTTGTATGTGAGCATGCATCAACGTGCGTTTATAGGTGAGGGCGCACACTTCAAGATATGCGATTGTATTTAGGCCTTTTGGGATGGCCAAGGAGCTATGTAAGACCACACATTCTACTCTCTGCAAGGATTATAGTCAGGCAAAATATGGTTTAGAAACTTGATAGTAAAGCCTGACATACATAAATGTCTTCGTATATAAAGTCCTCTAGATGTTAGATAGGTTACAAGAAATTAAACAAACTAAAGGACACTATCAGATAGACTGTATTGCTTTGAGCCATCACTAGGTCTTCGTTTTAGTTTTTTCTGTCTAAGATTTCCTACTGGATTTTACTAGCTTCTTTTTAGATACAGCTCACGAAACGCACATTTAAAGTATAGTTAGTAACTTTGTACACCTACTACCGATATGCGACAAATAAGTCCCAGACGGAACTCCGCGCCCACACTAACGGCGATAAGCCAAGAATGTTGGCCGCTTATGAATGGGCAGCCATTCATAGAATCGAACGACGACATTAGTAAAGAATGCTTTGATTCAAACTACCAGGAATCGAGTGTTTGATGAGATCGATAAAATAACATCGATTTATTAGTAACGGAATTTGGAATTTGAGAAGGAATTTGGAATTCATTGAAAATCAACGAGTATTTCTTCTTTTTTTTATAACATTCTGACTGAAATGTTCATCATTTCAGACGCCCATTTTATTATATTATAATAATGGGTTTAGGGTATAGATTTTTAAGATGCCATTACAGATCAGTTTTGAAAGACCAAACAGGAATGTGATATCCTTCATCCTATCATTTTTTTCTAAACTTTTCGGACATAATAACGTACCAAGACGTACTTAATGTCTTAGGCATTCTCTACCAGTCAACCAAGGGCGGTAAAGAGGTAAGTCCAATGAAAAAAGTATAAAATGGTGTAAATAAATACTGCTATAAAGCCTTTTTAACATTTTCGTCTATGGATTTAACATAAATTCGACGTGGATGCGTGAAGATGGCGCCAGTAATAATATGTATGGCGCCAACGTGACAGGACTTCGTAAAATCATCGAATTGTTATTCAAACATGTTATCAAATTACTTTTGTATTTTATATCACTTTGTTGAATTTTAACAACTTCCTTTAATTAATTTTGTAACACAGTAACACATCCTTCGAAGTCTCGAAGGATGTGTTACTTGAAGATTGTTAAGTAGGTAGTTAAAACTGCGGTATAATTGCATAACAAAGTCAAAGTAAATTTTATTTCAATTAGACACATAAAAGGCACTTTTGTACGTCAAAAATAAAGAAATATAACTGATTCTAGTTGCCCTAACAATTGCTACTTTTGTTTTTTTTAAAGAATTAGGGTCCACGCGGGTAGCCGCGGGCAGCAGCTGGTTATTAATAAAAATATATCGTTTAAAATCCAAAGGATTCTATACAGTGGAAAAACCCCAAAATCCTGGAAGCAGTATAAAATGCCATACTTCATAGGAATTATCCAAACCGTGGCATTGATTTAGTGCCAGATTTCTGACGTAAACCCTGACATCGGGTGCAAGGATGCACTAAATTATATTTCATGATGTCTGTTTCGAAATATAGGTACTCCAGACATTTTAAGAATTTGAACGTATGCGTCATTTGACTTTTATTTCATTGACATAAGGTTTAAATTGCAATTAATGACTCGCGTTGTTTACTGCAACAACTATTGATGTTTAGTAATGTTTGAGTGTCTATCTGTTAGACTAAACGATTCAACATCTTATAGGTATAGTTTGACTAAAACCTCTGTACCGCGCCTTAGGTATGTGCGCGGCGAGAAGGGGGGCAGAGCAGGCCGCTCATTTGTCAACGCTGCCCACCGCCTCGCCGCGCATTACTAAAGCGCGGTACAGTGTTTCGGGCCAAAGTATAGTAAATAGTCTTAAGTGGAAATCTTTTAGCCTACTATTGGGCTCGTAGCGCGCTAAACGCTTTCAAATGAGCTCACTTAAGCATATTATAACATGTAACTGACAATAAAAACATTATTTCTAATAATACATATTAAAGTCGAAGTAGACTGGTCTACTAGACCGATTTGAAGATTTCTGATAAACCTAATCGATCTTGTTCTCGATCATAACTCCCACCAATAAAATCACTAATAATCATTGTATTATTTGTATTTAACATACGAACGTACATCTAAGTAAATAGAAGAAACCACTATAAAAAAAAATCATACTGGTCGATTAAATGCCGATAAACCTTATCGATATCGCTCTCGTATCATAAGCTACTTAAAATAAGCACTAACCTGCGTATCCCTGAGATCGGGCTCACTGGCTGCAGCCGGCAACACATCCCCCTGCATGTCTGCGCCCGCGCCGGTGACGTCACCAGCGCTTGCGCTAAGTGCACGCCGTCGCTCCTCCTTCTGTCGCTCGCGGTCCTTGCCGGTAAGCATATGCTTCGTCTTCGAGAGGAGGTTTAGAGGCTTTATTGACTTCCGAACCTTGGGGATAAAAAAAAAAGTTATTTAATGGATGGTAAACTTATGCTCATCAGAAAAATGGAAGGAAATAGACCCTGGGGACGTATCTTTAATTTTTACACGTTGTTGGTCTAATCAATTGAAACGCATGTAACTAAAAGGGTGATGAATATAAATGTCCGTGGAGGGAGAGGAAGCCCAAGAAAAGATGGATAAGGATGGATTGAGTGAGAGATGTGAGAGAAAACGGTGTGAATTATACAGTAACGGCTGACAGGGGAAAATGGAAGAAAAAACGTGCCGCGCCGACCCCAAGTAACATGGGACGAGGACAGGAAGATGATGTTCATCTGATCAAGTTAAGCAATACCAAAGGACGGTATTAAAGGCCCTAAGTCAGCACTTCTTTAAGCTAGTTCCAGTTTCAAGTAATGCATGAGTTTATCAATCAAAAACGCTGACACCAAGATCTTTGACGCACTATAACAGCCCAAAGATCGTCGCAAATGGAGGGAAATCGTCAAAAAGTTTAGTCGTGCACGTCAAAACGCTCGAGTGAGGTTCTGTAATACGGGCTTTAGTCATCAAGATCTTCGACGCACTAGAACAGGTCAAAGATGGTCACTAATGGAGAGTGATCGTCAGAAAGATAGGGGCACGACGCTCAGCAGTAATCAAACAAATTAAGGAAAAGAAAAAAAAGAAATTACACAAAACACAATCACAAAAGAGAACAAGTTGGGGGAAAATATGCGTCACATCAAACAAAACGGCCATCGCTCAGCATAATGCTGCGACCCTATGCGAGACAGAGCCTCAGCGCTGGTTTACAGCAACAGTCGGCGTTGACATTATGACGTCGACCGGTGCAGCATATAATGAGATATAAAAAATAAAATAAATATACAATAATTAATTTTAAATGTAATATTCAAAGAAAAGGGTTGGCAAACAAGCTGACTACCCACCTCATTGTATGTAGTCACCACTGCGTATAGGCATCTGAAATACCAGAACCAATTCAGATGCGGTGCCATCACATAGACAACGCTGAACTGTGTCATGTGCCTGCTGTACCGGCCCTTATTCTTAATGCAGTAACACATCGATGCTGCTTGGAGGCAGAAATAGGTATGAGAAAAGGCAGGTAGGTATGGTATGAAGAAAGTTCCAATGGTAAAGTAATCACCACATACCACTATTCTAAATAATGAACAATAAAATGACTGTTTACAGCTACTGTTTCATAATAAAACAATCATGCCATTGATTATTATGAAGGGTTTGCATAATATGCTGTTGGAAAATAAAATAAAACAAAGCCAAAGACAAGAACTTACGGATCTATTGGCAAAAAACGAGATACCGGCCAATTTTTTTTTTCTGTTTGAAATAGGAACACTCACCTTGCATTTGACGCTGCCAGGATGCACAAAATTATCATCATCTTTATCCCTCACAGGGGGTGGGTCTCTCAGCCCTAACACGAGCATATCATCCAAAGAGGCCTGCATATGCCGCCTCCGAGATGGTCTGGCTTCCTCATGCGACCTCGAAGAGTACATGGACACAGAATCCATACTTGCTTTACTTGTCCCTCCAGAGATCACTGTCACATTTTCCACAGACTCATTCGACTGCCAATCGGGGGGATGTCTTGGTCTTTCCTCATATATTTCTACTGAGTTGAATGTTTCAGCTACTCGATCGATTTCAAGATCCATGTCTAGCTGTGGTGGAATAAATTCATAATGATGCCCCTCAGTTTCTGTATACACTTGATCGTAAACTGCTCCATTAACGTAACCTCTGGAACTTGAAGGTATATTCCCATACAGATTGTTGTAGTTATAATTATCGTCCTCATTTCTAGGACTGACGTGACGAACGGTTTGAAGGTCATTCGCGTTTAAGATGACGTCATCCAGGTTTAGAGGTCTCCCTTGTCCTCCAAAGCCGTCTACGACAGGGGTCGTGTTGGAAAGGAAGGAACCATCGGCGTCGAAGCTACTGCAGCCAACTAGCCCGATTGGTCGTCGAGGCATGTCTTGACGGAATCTGTTTGGCGCTGGTTGCTGTCCAGCAAAGTCTACCACTAAGATTCTGTCTGCTATATTCCGGCAATCGTTGTGGAAACCAATGCCCGAGTCGCTGTTGCTCGAAGTAGTTGTTATCTCGCTGTGATTGCTTGGTTGAGGGGAATTCGCGACGAAGTCCTGAGCTTCTACCCTCTCCTCGTGTCTACAAGGACGTCTATCTCGCGGTACACGGAAAACCGGTCGGTTACATCTCGAAAAGTTACCCAAAGCGGGACTATCTCCTTTTATCGTTAGCTTGGAAATCTGCTGTAAATTGGGACTTGAGCAATCCTCAGCTGGTAAAGAGTACATTCCTCTAATAACACCAATAACATATTCCGCCGAAGGCGGAAACTCCAAACATCTTTCAGCCACTGGGTCCCTAGTACACACGATTTGGAACTCCCTCGCCCTCGTTATATGTGCCTCATGTTCCGCCATTCTTGGATCTACAGCGAAAACATGGCAGCTATGTGAGGCTTCAGCCTCCGAAGTTTCCGCTGACGTCACAAGGCCGAAGTACCTTCTATCAGCGTCTGAACCACATCCTGCGTAGACTATTCTCTCTCGTTGGTATTGAGCTAAGACCTGGCCATTTGGACGACGTAGGAGTAGCGAATTTGGGAGTACAGAGAGTAGCACAGGAGCTGCGGGACGTCTTTCTTGTCTTAGCTTTCTGACGGCAGTTCTGACGTCTCCCGGAGCAGCATTTGAAGCAGCTTGTGGTGTTTCTATTGTGCCTAAGTAGCCGACGACTGCACGGCATTCGAGTCTGGCTGCGATGTTCGGCGTTAGCTGTGCTCTGCTCAAGTTTTGAAGGATCTCGTTGACGCCTGATGTGCTGGGCGCCGCGTGGCAGCCTGGAAGCATAATGGTAAGGAGATGAGAGATGATTTATAATTAAGGGTATTCAATTTCTACATTTATGTCTGTAATTTGTATGATGTAAGTACCTACATTATAAAGAGTATTATAGTTTGTCTGAGTAAATAAGTGATTTGTTATTTAAGTTTTACAGACAGGGGGTCTGTCACATTGACTACAAAATATACAGAAATCATGAAGTAAGTAAGTTCACAGTCCGTTCTAAGGTATTCCCCTACTCTTATAACCATTAAAAGGTTTGAGTATAGTATAACATAAGGAAATGTTTAAAACTATTAAATACAAAAGTTGGCAGAGTTGGCAGAGTTTGTTAGTTGGCTGAGAGACACTGGATGCGGAAGCCGGAGGACAGGGTGTTATGGCGTAGCCTGGGAAAGGCCTATGTTCAGCAGTGGAATGCGATAGGCTGAGTTGATTGGTGGAAACACAAAAGTTAGTAGTGTGCAAAACATGCATTGTGAGTATTTTTACAGGGAAGCACCAAAATATTTGTTATTAATTAAAGCAAAAAAATATATTAATATAGCAGTGCATGTGAGTGCAAAGAATTAAATAATCTATACAGTGTTGTATCAATCAAAGGCATTTATTGTCAAATGCAACATAATATTGGGCTTGAAAAAGTACATGTCTATTTCTTGGCACTTGAACTTAGTGGCTCTTATAAATAAAACTGCTTTTCAATCAATTTATTGCATTTGTCCCTAGATGGAATTAATTAACTGAAAAGCAGTTCAAAAAGAGCATCTATACAAAAATACCCTCATTTATTAAAAAAAAACATAATTCAATTTAATATTGATTCAATTTCAAAGTATCGGAATCGAGAATTACTCTGAGTCATACAGCCATATGCCCAATTCTTGCTTTAAGAGTTCAACAGGCACACAGACTAACAGACAATTTAGCGAGGAAATAAATTAAGACAATTTATTTTAGTGCACAGTGCAGGCACACAGAACATTGACAGTGTGTTGTTGTAATGCACTCACATAATAGTCAACTGTTGCCAATCCATCTGCAAAAAGAATAAACAAACCACTTTTTAAGTATAATACAGTTATTCAGTAAGATGTTAGATGAGTCTGGATTTGTGCCCAGTTGATGGCAATGGGCTCGCCTCCTATTACATAGGAATCAAATATAACTGGCGAAATGGGTGTACTATTAGGTACACCTTTAAAAAATACAATAGACGCTGATATATTTAGTAACCTATTCCGCTTGACTATTCTTCAAGAGTCATAAAAACCCTGTAAGAAATCGACACGTGTTTCACCTCTCAACGAGGCATTCAGGATGACGATTGACCAATTGCAAACCAGAACGCGACGTGTTACCACACCGAGCGCTGGACGCAGAGTTACACCTTTGTGTAACCCTTCATGGATTATAGGTGTGATGGTATGTCATGTAAGCTGATATTAGCCCTTCAGAAACTCAGAATTTGCCTAGCTTTTATCCAATAAAATCCATCCAATGAACAATTGTTATGCCTCTAGCACTAGTATATCACCAATCCAAGTAGAAAATTCATGTTTCTTCAATTAGAGGAGGAGAGCCCTATAAACATACTTAACATTTTGTAATTAAGGTTTCTTTACAGTAAATATGGATTAGAAGTTCTAACTCAATCAATCACGTGTTTATAAAGCATTTTACAATATTGTTAATAATATAATGGTGGTCATTAAGAAGATCTATAAAATATTATGCACCAACCCCAGATGAACTAAACAAAAATAATAAAAATAAACTTTCAACCACTATCTCAACATACCAGGGTGATGAAGCATAGCTTGCGGCCTACGTCTCGGCGGTGGATGCCGTCTCCTCGTCCTCGCTCGCTCATCAGGCTCCGTATCCTCAGTATCCGTTGGTGGCGCCTCCCGAGGAGACACAGACAAGGCTATAGCCCCCGGTGCAGCTGCCACCATGCGAGCCACAGAGGCATGCGGCGCCCGAGCCACGCTAGCCCCGTCCACGGCCAGCAGAGCGTCCCCCGCACGAAGACCTGCACGCTCAGCCGGCCCGCCAGCCGCCACCGCAGACACCACACACGGCCGCTGTCCCGCTATCGTGAACCCAAACCCCCCAGCTCCTCTAGCAACAACAACACGCCGCTCAGCTGTCCGCGCCAGCGCCGCACGGCGACGTCTTCGTCGTTGCTGCTGAGGCACCATCACAACCACTTCACAAAACTAGTATTTTTCACTAAAACAATCCCATTTTTGGTTTCCTATTGATAAATACAAGACTAGTCTCGAAGAAAACTATTATTTCTGTTCGTTACAAGCACAGTTTTATTTTAGAAAACTAGAAAAACGAGAAATAAGAAAGTTTCGAGGCCTTTTGTAACTGACATTTAGAAAGTTTGAATGCGTTCAAAAGTTTTGTAAAACTTTTAAAAGTTTACGCAAATCAATAAAAGAAAATTATACAACATTTTGAAATGTTAGGAAAAAACTTAGGATCCCACTGAAAAAATATTTAAAATAAACAACTAATATTACAAATATTACTTGCTTTTATTTTATGGTTCTAATACTAGTAACACATTTAACACTCGGATAACATTTTTTTTAACTGTATACCCTGCGAGTCTCAGATGTCATTTGTCAAAAGTATTCCCGTCTGTCAAACTGAATAACCCACGTTGGTTTGTTATTTTGTGAACAAAATACGATTTTTTCTAATTCTATTAATTGAATAGTGTGTAAAATAAATATCAAACATGGCTGTAAGTATTTACATAAAATATTACACTCTGTAAAGACCTAACTCCTCATAAAAATACATATAACCAAAACATACTTTTGAAACCGCCTATAATCGCAATATTCTTACAATTTTACAGAAAAAAGGCAAAGCTAAGATCAGCAAGGTGAAGAGGAACAACCAGACTACGAATAAAATGAGGAAGAAGGGTCAGCTGAAGCTGCAAAGGCACAAAAGGCATACGCAAAAGCAGAAGCAACCAACCCAGCAGGAACAGATAGAATACAGCAGTGAGAGTGAACCGGCATCAGGAGATGAGTTCGGAGACATGTTGGATGATGACGAGCAGCAGTACCTTATGAAGCGACTGGCCAAACAGCCATCATTGCTGGCTAATGTGCCAGAAAATGAAAAGCAGGATAAAAAGTTAGTGTCAAATGTTTCCATGCATATCTAGCAGGCTGGCGGTCAGTGGGTCGTCTATAATACTCCCACCATTTTGCCAGTGATGTTTAAGTCCCATGTAATAGTGGGGGAGCCTATTGACATTAACCAGACACAAATCCAGAATCCGGGCTGCTACTTCAAAATTCCAGATGAAACAACAAGAATGTCAACCATTAATATGCCTTTTACAATTACCAGGTCAAAAAAACGCAAGAGAGAGAAGAAAGAACGTGTCCCAAAGCCAACCATGGGTAGCGACAGTGGGGCTGAGAGTGACGGCCTATCAGACAGTGACATTGAAGACAAATATGAGAAGGAACAAGAAGATCGACCGGTGAAGAAGATGAGGGCACTGCTGCCTATCAAGACAAAGGAAGGATTGATGGAGAGGTCCGAGGAGTGTGAAGGTTAGCGTTGTTGTCATTATGTAATGTTGTGCAAGAGTATTCTGAAATGAAGATAAACATGTAGGAGTACATTTTTATTTATTTTATTTATTTCTTCTTCACAAAGCTTACAGTCTAATATCTTTAAAGGTAGGCTATGCACAATAGTGCCATTTACAAGCTTCCACAAATTAAAAACTGTACAAAATTTAAAAAACAAAAGAAACACCAAGCTTGGTCCCTCTTGTCGTGGGGTATCCGAATTACCCCCGTGTATATTCCGCGATTTTTCTTAGTTTTCGAACATAAATTGATAGATTTATGTTCCGTGAATTATGACTTAAATTTTCAATTTCAAATTAAAAATCTAAACAGATGACTTCATGGTTCCTAAGAAGGCTTCAAGAATGAGCCAGACTCTCAGTTTTCATAATCAAATAAAAAAATAGTACTTAATGTGGCTACGTTGGCTTAAATTGACCTTCAAAGACTGTGAGGTGGAAAATTCTCTAAAGTAGGCAATAGAAAAAAAAAACCATTTTCTCGTTCCTAAGTCAAAAATTCCGAAAAAATCATAACTCGAGAGCTATGAAAAATCGCGGAACATACATGGGGGTGATTTGGATGCCCCACGGCACGAGGGACCGAATTTTTTTTTTTGGACGTCAATGTTCCGGCCACCCTGTATACATCTGTATTAAATGTCACTAGGCTCCAGTGCACACAAAAATGCAGCACAGTGGGCACAAAAATTTAATTATGTTGTAAAATTATAATATATTTTTGATCTGCATTGCATGTTCAATACCTGTTCCATAGTCTAGTCAGGTCATGTTCTATTTCAGTCAATATCCTGACTTGATTGGTTCAATGCTCAACATAGTGAACAGCCACTCATTTACTTTTCCATAGACTCAGAATCAGAAGAAGAAGAAGCCTATCAACCTAAGAAAAGCAAACAGACTGACACACAATCAGATTCAGATGGTTCAGCGTCAGACTCTGGCATGGAAGGTACAGAGGAGGGTGACGTCACTCCTGAGGACAGTGGGGAGAAGGTGGTGACGGCTGTGGAGCTGTTAGCGGCTAGGAGAGACAAGCTGCAGCATGATAAATTGAGGATAGGAGCTCTGTGCTCTTCTTTGTTGGAGAGTCCAGAGAAGAAGGTGAGGTGTTGGTGTTTAGAGTTTATTCTTTAACTGTTTGATGCATCTATTTTATTTTAATCAACTTAAGATGAATAAATTATATCTGCAGGAGATAAGGAAACAATGGTCTGGCACCTTTGGAAACCCCCTGTGTTTGTGTGGGATATTATCAAATAACTCTCCCGGTCTGGGCGGAGCGGGAAGGCGTGTCGAGAGTCTTTCTGATTAAACCCTACCCGTGTTCCTTCAGATGCGGCGATAGTAAGGAACCCAACAATTATAGGCCTGTGTCAATTCTGCCAGTTCTCAGCAAAGTGTTTGAAAAGTTGATGCTTAATCAAATGTTACGTCACTTTAATAAAAATTCCATCTTTCATGAACAACAGTACGGTTTCACCAAAGGGCGTTGTACCACTGACGCCGGTGTTTCCCTAATAAAGAACATTTTTAACGCCTGGGAAGAAGCACAAGATGCCATTGGAATCTTTTGCGACCTCTCGAAGGCGTTCGATTGCGTCGACCATGAGACACTTCTGCTGAAACTAGAGCACTATGGGATTAGGAATACAGCTCTTGATTTACTAAGATCATATCTGAAAGATAGAAAAGTTAAAGTTCAAGTAAACGGCGTAAACTCATTGGGGTCTGAAATGGCAATGGGCGTTCCTCAAGGTTCGATATTGTGTCCATTCCTCTTTTTAGTTTACATTAATGATTTACCCCAATTACTACTAAATCAACCGAAGATGGTGTTATTTGCAGATGACACATCATTGATTTTTAAAATAAACCGATGGTCGCAAAATCTTGACGACGTGAATAGCGCTATTCTTCAGGTCCAAGATTGGTTTACGGTAAATAATTTGGTACTAAATAAAAAAAAAACCAAATGCATTCGATTTAAATTACCTAATGTTAGAAGTAGCGAATGTGACATCATATTGAATGGAGAAAAACTGGAATTTATTAATCAAACAGTTTTCCTGGGAATCACGCTAGACGAGAAATTACAATGGGGACCCCATATAACATCTCTTGCGGGGCGGCTAAGCTCGGCCGCTTATGCTGTTAGAAAGATAAGACAGTTAACAGATGTAGAAACCGCTCGTTTGGTCTATTTCAGTTACTTCCACAGCATTATGTCATATGGCATTTTACTGTGGGGTCGGGCGGCTGACATTGAATCCATCTTTGTTTTGCAAAAGAGAGCTGTCAGAGCCATTTATAATCTATGTCGCCGCGAATCTCTCAGGGAACTATTTAAAAGGATTAATATTATGACGGTACCTTGCCAATTCATTTATGAGAATATTATGTATGTAAGAAAAAATCTAAATCTTTTTAATAAAATAAGCGATAGACATAATTTTAACACTAGAAATAAAGATAAAATAGATCAACCATTTTTCAGACTAGCTAAAGTACAAACATCTTTTATGGGGTACTGCGTTAAATGCTATAATAAAATACCTAGTGATATATTGCAATTAAATGAAAGAAAATTTAAAACTCATATTAAAAGTACATTTTGTAAACAAGCATATTACAAATTAGAGGATTATATCCAAGATAAGAATGCTTGGAAACATGCTGGTCTTGCTCCATAGGACAAATTCGAGGCTGGACAAAATCAAACTGGTTGCTAATCTAGTTGTAAAATTTATTGTTTTTATATCATCGATTTTTTTACATTTTATGATAATTAATCTCACACACTGTCCTATTAGTATTACTTGCAAGTTTGTAGAAATATTGTGTTATCGTACGTATACTTTAATGTTTGTAAATTTGTAAGCACATCACATACTTAATTTATTTATTTGTCATTGCTCCATTTTTAATTTTTAATTCTTTTTACCTATTGTAATTGTATTCTCGGTGCATCGTCTTCACATGTAATTATATAATTGATGTACCTATACCAAATATTGTAAAACATTTTTTTTTAAAAGAGTAACGGTGGAGTTTCTTGCCCATTCTTCTCCATACGAAAACTACCTTTTGGAAGGGGCAACTAGAATCAGTTCTATTTCTATGTATTTGACGTTCAAAAGTGCCTTTAATGTGGCTACTTGAAATAAATTATTAAAAAAAAAAAAAAAAAAATGCCTGTAAGTTGCCAGAGGCTACGGTATCCCTTTCGGACTTTCCCGCGACCCTGGCAGGCATCGATCCTAGCGAACCCCTTCTGTTGTGCTGATATCTCTTTGAGGCGCGCGTGGAAAACACCGCGCCGTCGACACGGGCCTGGTCCTTTTCGGACGGCGAGCTACCCATTGCTCACCGTCCGGAAGCCCGCGCCAACGGTGGCCGGGAATACGCCTGAGATTCCCGACGCCCAGGGCGTCTCCTGGGGCGGCTAGGAACTTTGGAAACCCCTATGCTCATTATCTTTCATTTTGGACATTAATTGTTAAATACCTGTTATCTTTTTGGTACACAATTTATGATACATAGTTCATCATAACTTCAAACATGTCCTTCCCCAGAAAGAAAAGCGCGCATATTGACCAAATAAAATCACCCTGCCTGCACATTATCTATGTGAAACTGTAGTATGTAAAGTCAAGTAATTTTCAATGAGGCACATGAAAGGCACTTTTGAACGTCATAAACAAAAAAAATAGAACTGATTCTAGTTGCCCCTTCCAAAAGGTAGTGTTCGTATGGAGAAGAGTTGGCAAGAAACTCCACCGTTACGCTTTTATAAATGTTTTACAATATTTTGTATACATCAATATCATCATCGTCGTCGTCGGAAAAGTTCGACACATGTAATCTTAAAGTATATTACACGTTTATATGTTGCCAAAGTCGAGTCATCTGTAAATATCCTTACCTAGGCGTGACTTTGCGGAAATCCATTATAAAATACAATAGACGCAGATATATTTAGTAACCTATTCCGCGCAAAGACCGCGTTGCGCGTTTGCGTCCAGCGCTCGGTGTGGTAACACGTCGCGTTCTGGTTTGCAATTGGTCAATCGTCATCCTGGAGATGCCTTTTTGAGAGGTGCGTGTCGCACACGTGTAGATTTCTTACAGGGTTTTTATGACTCTTGAAAAATAGTCAAGCGGAATGGTTACTAAATATATCTGCGTCTATTGTATTTTATCCTTACCTGTTAATATCCTTATATTTTCAGCTAAAAAACCTGTTCCCAATCCTGTATCTAATGGAGGACCGTTTGAAAGACGGCTCATTGAACTTGCACTCTATCCGCAAGCTCGCTACCGTGTCTGCCTTCGAAGTGTTCAAGGACATTTTGCCGGAGTACATGATACGGCACCAGGATTACTCGAATATTAAATGTACGTAGATTAAAACTTTCGTTGTTAGTTTATATTTTTATTTTCTTTACTAAGGATCACTGCAAATAGCAAGAAAAATGGACAGCATACTTTACCTGGCTATAACACATTAAAAAAGGAGGAGCTCGTGGCTACGTAATAACAGCCGCACGGGTCGATCCATCAGGTTAAGCAACGCTTGCCGGGGTTGGTCCGTGGATGGGTGACCATCTTTACATATCGAGACTCCTCCGTGCCTCGGAAAGCACGGTCATTTGTGGATCTTTGACAGTCGTTACGGGTCGTCAGAAGTATGAAAATCTGACAACTAAGGGGGATCGTATTACCCAGTTACTGGGTTGTGGAGTTCAGATAGGCAGTCGCTCCATGTAAAATACTGGTATTCAGCTGCATCCGGTTAGACTGGAAGCCGACCCCAACATATTCGGGAAAAGGCTAGGTAGATTTATTTAATTATTTTTGTGTAAATTCACAGTGAAGAAAGACACATTATCCCTGTACAAGTACGAGAAGGAATTGTTGGAGTTCTACAAGAGATACCTGCAGCGATTGGAGAAAGCGGCCGGAGTGCTGCGACGGAAGAAGGGAGACACAAGGTACTTTATATCATCACTAGCTGCGTCCCGCGGTCTCACCCGCGTAAGTCTAGATCCCGTGGGAATATCGGGATAAAAAGTATCCTATGTCCTATTCCAGGTCATGGTCTACCCCTGTGCCAAATTTCATCAAAATCCGTTCAGCCGTTTTTGTGTGAAAGCGTAACAAACAAACTCACTTTCGCATTAATTAATATTAGTAAGGATTCTCCTGCCCGTATCGCAATTGATTCGCGGTCGGTGCAACATGGCTTTTCTTCTATACTTCTCTATTAGGCTTTCTGTACATAACGCCGGAGCCGCACCGGCGCCGGACCGCATGTTTATGTATACGAACGAATATCACACATGCGCCGCACCGGGTGTCGGTCAAAGTCAAATAATTTATTTCAATTAGGCACATAAAAGGCACCGTTAAACGTCAAAAACAAAGAAATAGAACTGATTCTAGTTGCCCCTTCCAAAAGGTAGTTTTCGTATGGAGAAGAATGGGCAAGAAACTCCACCTTTACTCTTTTAAAAATGTTTTACAATATTTTGTATATTTCAAATTATATAATTATATGTGAAGACGATGTACCTAGATTATTAGGGCCGCAAGAAAAACTGAATATCTCTACGCGGCATCGCCGGTATGGCTCCGGAGTCATGTACAGGAAGACTTTAATCTTGACCCCCAAGCCATATCACCTTTCACTTATGGAACTATATACGATAATGATAATAGTACAATTTCCATTTACATTTAAAAAAAAGTTTGGATAGTGCCATTTTAATTGTTAGTATTGCTAGGCCTGCAAAAATAACTGAACTTTGTTACAGAAAACTGGACGAGCACACAATGTCCCTCGCCCTGGTATCTCTCCGCTGCATGTGTGGTCTGTTAGTGGCACGACCATACTTCAACTACGCCACCAATATAGCACAATCCGTGGTACCACACCTCGACAGTAAGGACGAGAAGGCCCGCAGTGCCGTCACTGAGTGCTGTACTAGTGTGTTCGCGGACGATAATAGAGGAGATATTACTCTAACTGTAAGTTTATTTTGATGTTCTTTCTACTTGTTCAATGGCTCGTGGTCTGTCAGTGCAAACTTCAACATAGCACAGTCCAGTAATTATTTATTTAATTAGTTTAATTACCCGTTTAAGTATTTGTTATGTATGAGTATGACTCATTTTTATTTAGGTAGTTTAAGGCTCAGTTTTTACCGTCGAAATTGTTAATAAAAATATGTAATTTTTAATTTACCAAAACTACCAAAAACAACTGCCGCTTTAAATCAGTGTTATTCACATGTACTCCGAAGACGTTACTGTATAATTTCGATGGACAGGTTCACCTCATTTCAGTAGAAAAACGTCCTGGACATAGTTTTTTTTTTTACTTGGACTTTAGCAACTATAGGTAAAAAAAAAATCTCAATCGACTCGAAATTTAAAAAAAATTATGGACTGTTCTTGACAGTAAACAAAACATAAAAATCTGCATTTAACAAATTATTACCTTATCTTAATCAGCGACTATCACCTCTATATCGAAAAACAAAACTTATTTAAAAACCCTTCCCTCCGTAGGTGGTCCGTCTAATAAACCAGTTAGTAAAACGTCGCAACGAGCGGTTAGACCCCGCCGCACTGGACTGTCTGCTGACCCTCAAGATACGAGACGTCGACATGGACGCCGAGGCCGAGGTCAAGAACAAGAAGAAACTTGACGAGAAACACAAGAAGAGGATCGTTAACTTGTCTAAGAAGGAAAAGAAGGTAAGGATAGTGTAGTAATATTACACTATTGGTATATTATAATAAGTACCCTAAATAATCATCATCATCGGCCTAGCCTTTTCCCAACTATGTTGTGGAAGGCTTCGAGTCTAACCGGATGCAGCTGAATACCAGTATTTTACATGGAGCGACTGCCTATCTGACCTCCACAACCCAGTAACTGGATAATACGATACCCCTTGGTTAGACTGGTTGTCAGACTTTCGAGCTTCTGACGACTCGTAACGACTGGTAAAGATCCACAAATGATAGCCGGGATCAACGGCTTAACGTGCTATCCGAGGCACGGAGGAGTCTCGATATGTGAAAATGGTCACCCATCCCCGGACCAACCCCGGCAAGCGTAGCTTAACCTGATGGATCGACCCGAGCGGCTGTTATTACTTAGCAACTGTGAAAAAGGTCCTTATCGATTTAATCAAACTACAATGAACCAACATAATTTCAGCGAGCAAAAAAGCTAAAGGAAGTAGAACGCGAGCTCCTAGAGACGCAAGCGCAGGAGAGCGAGATGGCGCGACGCAAACAGCTGACCGAGGTCACCAAGACCGTGTTCCACATTTACTTCCGACTGCTCAAGACTGCGCCTCGGTCTAAGTTACTGGCTGCAGCGCTAAATGGACTCGCCAAGTAAGATATTTTATTTTGGAAATAGAACAGTAGCTAACTATTGATTTGCAATCCTGTAGCATCAGCTCGGGGCAGGTATATCTTCTAGTACTTATGTGCTAGACTATGCCTGCCTTTATTATTATATTATATACATAATCAGCCTATAATGTTCCCACTGCTGGGACACAGGCCTCTTCTCTGTGAGAGGGAGTGGGCTGTAATTCACCACACCATAAAATAATTTGTCTACTTTATCCCATTTTTGTCTTGTATTCCTAAATGTTATAATTTTAGAATCTAAACTCTTCCTCCAGGTTCACCCACGTAATAAACCTAGAATACTACTCGGACCTCGTCGCGATCTTAGCGCGCCTCATATCAGATGAGCTGATAGGAGCACGGGAACGTCTCCTGTGCGTGCGCACCGTGCTCGCCATGCTGGCCGGCGCCGGCGACGCTTTGAATGTAGATCCTGCCAAGTTCCATGCATATCTGTATGCATGCATGTTGGGGGCTCATGCTGGTTAGTATAGCTATTACATTTTTGAATATACCGACATCAGGATTTCAGAAACACTGTTTTCGAGATTTATGATAAATGCACTCGCACAATTTCAACTCAAAATACCTTATAGTTATTGTACCATACCTATTATGCATATTTTTTTACAGATTATCTTTTTAAAAAGACGTTCTGAGCTGAACTATGCCACAACCACAGAGTCCATTATTATTTTCATTAACGTTTTCTAGGCAAGACCCACGCCGACTCAAAGATAATGCTCGAGTCAGTGACGCAGATCTGCGCGCGCGCACGTCGCGTGTCGCCCGCGATACTGCAGGCCTTCGCCAAGCGCGTCGCCACTCTCGCGCCACAGCTGCACCACAACGGGGCGCTCGCCAGCTTGGCGCTGTTGCATCAGTTGGCTCAGGTTTGTGATGTTCCAGTATTTCCAAAAGATCAAGAGTATTAATATTTGTTTGTTTCCGAATTTCAACCTTACTATCACAGTGTTTAGATTAGAATAATCCTTATTTTTGTAGGCCATCTAACTTCCTGTTCACAAAATGGCGCGAGAGCACCTCTATGGGTCAATTTACATTGAGTCGTAAGGGTTTCGAAGAATTTATCATTTTAAACTTTATCTTTATTGTGTTACTAGCTTCCGCCCGCGGCTTCGCCCGCGTGGTATGTCGATAAAAAGTAGCCTATGTCCTTTCCCGCGATGACATCTATCTCCTTGCCTAGTTTTATCGAAATCCGTTTAGTGGTTTAGGCGTGAAAAGGTAACATACAGACAGACAGACAGATCGACAGACAGACAGACCGACAGAGTTACTTTCGAATTTATAATATAAGTATGGATGTAGGTTTACTAAGCGTCTAACTTTATGGTCGGTTCTGAATTGCCTAAACTTGCGCAAGTATATCGTAACTTGTATGGCTATCATTAAACAACAATATGGTTCCCAACAGCAAAGCAAAGCTGTCTCGACTCTCCTCGAAGCCGACAGCGAGGCGAGCGGGTCAGGTCGCTTCGACCCCACGTTGTCGTCGCCGGAGCACTGCAACGCGCACGCGGCCGCCCTGCACGAGCTGTGCGCGCTGCTGCGACACTACCACCCCACCGTGCGGACTGCCGCTACTGCAGTAATGAGAGGGAGCTTGCCGCAGGAGTTTCATAAGATGTAAGGGTCGTTGTTGCTAACTACTAAGTCACCTTGAGAGAGAATGTGACATAAATATAAACCGAAACCTGTAGTACAGAGGAGCAGAATCTACAGCAAAGTGAACAATAACTTTTATTTTTCTGGAATGCGCATAGCGACCTACAAATTGCTTCCACTGGTTTTTCCGAATATATCGACACGTTCTATTAAATTATGGACATTGACATTGTTGTTTAAATGTAATATGGAAGGCTTGATTATAAAAAAATCATCTACCAATTACCCATGTTTGCAAATAAATAAACGACGATTTGTTTTGTGGATTTTTTTAAGTTACAGTAAAATTATGGTTCAGTTAGCAGCAGTTTTGCGGTATACCACTACTTCCCAGATCAAACACCAACTAGTGGCTGTCTTTTGAAACTTTTGACGTTCAAAAAGTGGTAAATAACAAAGTTAATTGATTCAGACGTGACTTTTCGGAAATACAATAGACGTAGATATATTTAGTAACCTATTCCGCTTAACTATTCTCCAAGAGTCATAAAAAACGTATGCGTTACCCCAGCAAGAAAATGTCTTCTAGAAGGAATTAAGTTATAGTTATACCAGCAGAATTAGTTTTTTCGTTATTTCTCCAAAATGACAGCACGCACTAATTTTTTACTTGGCGCACATTTACAGTAGATTATGCTCTAATTATTGGTATAACTCAATTCCTTCTAGAAGACATTTTCTTGCTGGGGTAACGCACACATAAAAAACCCTGTAAGAAATCGACGTATTTCAACGAGGCATCCCCAAGATGACGATTGACCAGTCGCAAACCAGAACACGATGTGTTGCCACACCGAGCGCTCGCGCTCTAATCTGCGTCCAGCGCTAGGAATAGGTTACCAAATATATATCTACGTCTATTGTATTTGATGGTAATTATCAACCTGAAAAATAGTTTTTCGTAAAATATGTTTATTTTTTAATTCCCAGGACGCCCTCCCAAATATTCAACGCATACGACGGCTCGGAGATGGCGTTCAAGCCGTCGATACCTCCTCCGAAGAAATCCGACAGTACCAAGAAGTTAGCACACAACCACCTGTGGGCGCAGGCTGACCTCAAACAGATGTGCGAGGCCGTCGAGAGTGGTGTGCAAATGGTCATTAGCGAGAGATGAGGAAATAAAATGATTGTTTAGTCAAAAATATGGATTTTATTTATAATTAACATTTTATTGAAATAAACAACAACACAGAAAATACTTCTATTGCTTTTGTTTGTAAATTGACCTAAAATTAAAAACAGTTGTATGGTAGATGATGAGAGAGCGACCATGTTTTAAAACAACATACAAACTATCTATTTTTGTGGTATGTAGCCAATAATGTCAACCAACATGACCCTAACTACTAAACCTACGCTACGCTATCCGTTAGTTAGACACACACGACCGACAACTGAAGCAATTCACTAAATTATTATTTACACAGTTTATTTGGAAGATACTTCAAGATGGTCAAAACATTCATTATCAAACCACTAGTTGTTGCCTGCGACTTCGTCTGCGATCCAGGAAGCCTATGTCTAAAGGTCAAGGTCTACCCTACCCTTGTGCGAAATTTCATCCAAATCCGTTCAGCCGTTTTAGCGTGAAAGCAAAATAAACAAACTCTCGCATCTATTTTGTGCGACGTTCACCTAATTCACTGTCGTAAATCATGTTAATAAGATATTTATCCGCTTACACGATTAATTAATATAGTTTAAAATTAAGATAAACATGCATTTTGAACGATACATACATAATTATTACGAGTTCAAACATGATCACTACTTATATTACAACATCACATCACTGCGCAAGCTTCTCGTTCCACTCTCGAATATTGTTGAGAACTAGTTCGGCTCTGACCGTGCGCGCCGTCTCCAGCAGGCGCTTAGAATTCGCGCGCTCAGTCGTGATTGTCTCTTGTAAGGCTGTTAGTTTTGTGCGCCAACTGTAAATAATAAAATAACATAAGCTCACTGTGCCTGTAGTCACAGAAAAATCTGAAATCTGCCTGTAATCACAGGTTGATGGTAGACCCAATTTTCGCAAGTTATGTTGTGAGTTCAAATCTGTCCAAGTACTCAGAAAGTGCATAGGAATTGAAATAGCCACTTATTTCAATTCCTATGCACTTTCTGAGTTTATCTTGGCTATACTGACATTGGTGAAGGAAGAACATCGTGAGGAAACCAGGACTACCTCTAGTTGTCCAACTTTCGGGTTTCTGACGACAAACGACTGTCAAAGATCCACGAATGACAGCCGCGACCAACGGCTTAAGGGGGAGTAGTTTGACAGCAAAAAATCATATTTCACCCGCGCAACCCTTACCTACCCCTCTCATTAAACACGACGAAAACAAAACACAATGCCTTCCCGCCAGCAGAAACTTTTCGTCTGGCGTTTATAGAATTCGAATTTCAATCTTCTGTAGTTTATTTTGCTTATACGATACGCTAAGCTTGAATTCAGAACTATAGATCATGTCCATGTTTTGGAACTAGAAACTCAATGTTGACGTGAAAAAGTTCAAATTTAAATGTTACCAAATTTTATTTAGGACCTTGTACAATTTGTACCTAATGACGTCTTTGTGGAAAACTGTGTTACCAAGTAATAAATATAATGCTATATCGTGGATTTCTCGCTTTGGAGGATCGTGCAAAGTGATACCCAAGTAAAAAATAATATTCGTATAATGAATTTTGCACTGTATTGTGCAACGAATATGGCATGTGTCATGAAAACCTTTCCTGCGCCAAACGCGAACAATCCCCTTCGAAAACATTTTGAAACATGTGAAAAAGAGGCCGAGTTCTGTACAAAAGAAATAAATGTAGGATTGTCGGCTTCACCACTAAAAGAATTGAAATCTATTCATCTATGTAAATAGGTGGCAAAGTACCAAAGGGACTAATTATAACAAAGGCCCGAGGTACGCGCTCAGTACCGGCGCTGTGTTTTGGGCGCGCGCCCGGCGCGTTTTGGACGCTCGTCAAACGCAACAAGATTTCCACATTTTGTTGTAACTTTTGAACCGTGTTTCTTTTAAGTTTATTACTAATGCGGAGAAAATGACAAGGAAAAATAGTGAAAAAGGAACTCGCGTCCAAGGGTCAAGGGCACGGTTAGGCTTCATTTACGGAGACGCGAGGAGTCGCGCGTGGCTTTGGGCGGCGCGGCTCGCACTGAATTCAAACATATGGCGTTGTATGAGTGCGTTTACGGAGACGCGATTTTACACGCGTTTGTTTGAAATGGAGCGTTTTTTGCGGCAGAGCCCGCGAATGGCATAGCCGCGTCACACGCGGCGTTTCATCACGGCGGCGCACGTAGCAGCAATGCCCGCAGCATACCTTCTCCCAGTCTTATTTGTAAATCGCACAACGGAGATGCAAGTTGAGAGTGGCAAGTTGCGACATGTGCAAGCCTAACGGCGCCCGGCATGGGCGCTCGCTTAGACTGCAGCGCTTGATATAATTCGTTACATAGGAATTCATACAATTTTATTGAGCGCCCGAAACGCAGCGTACAAAATGCGCGTCTCGGGCGCTTGTTATAACTAGTCCCTTAGTAGAAAGTTTAGTATGGTCCCTTTTTGTAACTGTTGAAATTGTAGCTTTAAAAACATGCCAAGTTGCATTAAACTTTAGGCCTCATTTACGGAGACGCGGGGCGTGGCGCGTCGCGTGCAGTGTGGCGTCACGCGGTGCGTCTGACGTTTTTTCTGTTTACGGTGCGGCGGCGCGTGAAGCGGCAGTTATCATCCCACGCGTTAACATAAACATATGGCAATATACGTCTTGATTGTCGCGGTTTTTTTTGGGGTTATAATATATATTTTTGAAATGTACTAATTAAAACCTTTCATTTGATACCCAACATGGTATGATTAAAAAATATTTTTTGTTGTTCATGATATGTCACCTAGAGGGCGCCATTTTCAATTTAATGTGTCTTCATATAGCCTATGACCAGCGGACGATCATGAAGCTTCCAACGATACCTCATTTGTCAAATTGTGATGAGTCTTTTAGAAGATAATATGTGGGAACAGACATAGATAAATACATAGAAACCGGTCAAAATTATAACCCTCCTTTTTGCTTCGCCGTAGTCAGGTAAAAACTAAAACCCAACTACGACAAAAAAGTCAACTAAAGAGATATAAACAAGACATCACGGACAGACAAATTAAAAATCCGGAGTCATACGGAATCTGTTCGAGTTCGTTCGTTATACCAATAACCGAAGAACAAAGGTATTATTCTAAACAAGTTTTATTTAGGGGCGGTCAGTCGCTCCAATTGTTCGTCTAAGGGTCACCTTACAAGAAGTTTGTCAAAAAAAGTGGGAGTAAACGAATTTGGATCCTGAGTAAATCGCAATAAGATTTAATCTCCAGTGCGAACTTTCAAATGAACGTGGAATGGGCTCGTTGGCTATGTTGTAAATTTTCTCCGCAAGAAAATTCACCGCAATATAGAGCAATGGCGCTAGTTTTACCTACTTCTTTCTATACTCCGTGCTACTATATCAGTCAAAAATCTGTCAAATAAAATGTATGTCATCTTGAGTTTTCAAATATCAACATTGAATTTTATATGTTTATTTAGACTCGGTATTTATTTATTTATCAATCAATAACACTTGTAATATTCGTTTTGGAAGTGGTTATAGTGTTTTTTTCATGTTTTCTATGTCTCAGTTTCTTTTGTGGAATGTGATAAATTACGAAAATATTATTTACGAAAATAAATAATATATCAGCGCAGCTAAAAATTTGAGCGTAGTCCTCTCGTCTCAACAGAGCGACGCCGACTGATTTGTGAAACAAAAATATGCTTGAAGTTCCCGTAATGTGCGACGGAAGAAGGCTTCTTCCACGAACTAAGAACGTCCTACAAGCTTTGATTCGTAATAAAACCAAAAATAAAAGGAATAAAAAAAAAGGCCTACACAATTTTTTTTGCCTTGTTTTAATACATATAATCATCTAATTTTTATCATAATAGGCATTAGCATTTTAAGTACAAATCGAAAATACGTGAAAATTAGAGGTAACTTCGTGATATTTTTTTATCGAGAAAATTTTAATATTTTGTGTTTCTGTTACACAAAAAGTTTGGAAATATCATGTAGTTACTCATACTATTTTTATTTTACACCTAAGTCTTATCAATTTCATGAAAAATCAAATTGAAGACAGGCAATTTTGCTTCCAACCCGCCCTTAACGTGCTTTCCGATACACAGACGATCCTCCTTCCTTATTTAATTGTTTTGTCCAGGACAGTTTATATCTTGTTAAGATTAGACGGCAATAAACCATTGCCTTATAATACTGTCCACTCTTTTATTGCTCCCCGCGCTAACTAACATGGTTGCTCACCTGTCATTCTGCTGCTCCCAGAACTTCAGCTCGGCGTCCACTCTGTGGTACTGCTCCTGCTGCTGCTTCAACTCCTGCATCCTCGCGTTCAGTTCCCTGAGCTCGGCGGCGCATGCGGCCACGTCTGCAGCTTCCTTGCCCGTCTCGTTGTCTAGCATGTCCTGCTCGCGTTGCACTGTGGTTTTCATCTCGCTGATTTTTGCGCGGGTTTCGTCCTGTTTAGAGAGAAAACAGTGGTTACAACATTCGTTGAGAAACTTTGTATGACTCCTGCATATCCTTACATATTATAAAACAAAGTCCTCCGCCGCGTCTGTCTGTCGTCCTTCAACTCAAAAACGACTGCACCGATTTTCATGCTGTTTTCACCAATGGATAGAGTGGTTCTCGAGGAAGGTTTTAGTATATAATAACCGACATCCACGCGGGCCAAGCCGCGGGCATCTGCTAGTCTTATATAATAGCCAGACCAGGCCACGTATTTTCAGGGCATAAAAATGTGACTTGGTGATTGGACTCATAAGGGCTTTTGATAAGTTATATACTCACTTCTTCCCTAATCTATATACCGGTAAAAATTTCTTTATAGATTGTCGCAGACATGAGCTAGCTCAAAAATACAGGAATTACTCCTAAATTATGCTATTGTTTTAATACCATGAAAAAATATATATTGGGCTAACTGTTTATGCTAAATTAATTAATAAACTATTCAAATAATAAAAAATAAACATATTAAATTATTAAACTAAAATTATGTCGTCGCAAAATTCCTGCGCATCGCTGTCGACTGGATGCGAAAATGAGTTTGTTAGTTTGTTAAGTTTTCAGGCTAAAACGGCTGCACAGATTTGGGTGAAATGTGGCACATGGGTAGACCATGACCTGGAGACGGACCTGGACCGGGCGTACATAGGCTACGGGCGTAACAGCTAGTGTTTCCAGGATATTGAGTTCTTTGCTGTTTCGGCTGGGAAATTTAGAAGTATTGCTCTTAATACCATAGCAGAATTAAGTACATAACAATTTAAAACCTTACTTCAATTCTTTCTCTTTTTTTTTTTGCATGTATAACTTTCAGTTTAGTTTTATTTTAACATTTATTCATACTTTATAGTCTATGTACTTTACATCGCACGATGTTCATGTTAGTTTACCTTTTTTATATTATGTGGAAAATGTTGTTGGTTATACATTTATATTACCATTTTAGTTTTAAGTTCTTAACCATATTGTAATGTGTAACCGTTTATTTTCCCAAATAAAATAAAATAAAGTAAAATATTAGAAGTCAATAACTTACAAGTAGCGCAGCTCGTTTCCTTGCTAGAACGGTCTTCTCCCGCGTTTGTTCTGAACGTTTCTGAGCCAGCAGAGTCGCCAGCGAACGTAACGCATCCAGTCCGCGCGACACACTGGTAGCACATTCAGCGCTCATCAGCTCCCTGGAAAACAAATATAATAATGATAACTTCGATCCCAAATCAAAGCAATTCATTTCAACTAAACCATTCACGAAAAGGTACGATTTCAGTGCGAAGGTTGACACGTGTCAAAGTACGCTGCGATGCGCGGTGCTACGCAGCGCGTTTACCTTATTGTGTAGTAAATAAATTCGATATTGTATCGGATCATAAAAAGGTGCGCGTTGCGTCGAGTCTCGGTGTGTACTGACCCTTATGCTCACTGAATTGGCCCGACAAGACGAGCCCGCCGCGTACTTGTAGCTTCATACCTAAAATGCTGAGTGCGCCTTCTGTACTACTCTGTTGCTTGAGGCAGGCCTATGTCCAGTCCTGCCAGGGTTGCGGGAAAGTCCGAAAGGGATTCCGGGACCTTGGCAACAGGCAACTGAAGGAACACGGGTGGGTTTTAGTCAGTAAAAGTCTGACACGCCCTTCCGCTCCACCCAGAGCGGGAGACAGCATTGTATGATTTCCAACCCCCCAAAAAAAAAAGGCGTATGTCCAGCAGAGGACGTGTTTCGGCTGAAATGGTGATGCTGATGATAATTCTATAACTTACTTCTCATCGATAGCCAGTGAGGCGAGGTCGGGGAACTGTGCTGATAAATGTATGAGTCCTTGTTTGTACTCCACGCAGCTGTCCAGGGTCTTCTTCTGCCAGAGAGCCAGCTCCGTCTCCTTGCTGAGCACCATCTGTAGAGGCGGTTCACAAATAAACAATGAGATCTAAGGTGTCTATAGTTCAAACACAAGCTACACAACACTAGATGAACACGCTAAATGAAATTGTTTATTCTGTGAATAGGATATTAGAATCACTTTTACATGTCATATTCTAAAATAGTAAAATTAAACTAGATGAGGTCGGCGTTTCCTATCTGACTACTCTGAGAAGAAAGGCCGAAACAAACTCAGAAATCGCAGTCTCTTTTAAAGTCCAGACATAATGACCAAGAGTCAGGCTATATGAGGACCATGTAGATTAGAGTCTGAAATGGTGTTTCACTCAAAACCAAGCAAGCATTTGTAAGTAATAGTGGAGCTAAACTCAGAACTTAAGGAGCTCAACGGGCTAGTAAATTAATAACGCTGTCATGAATCCCTCTCACCGTACATCTGTCTGATATGAAAATAAAATGTTTATATTGTATTAGCTCCATCTCTTTTTACATTGAACAATAATAACTAAGTATGTGCCCGAACCAGTTCTCGAAACATGACCATGACCCATGACACGTTGTACTGGGATCGGTCTATCATTACTGACAGGACTATTGTTGCCAATAAACCTGATATAGTAGTGATAGACCGATTAGCGCGCCGCGCAATGATAGTCGATGTTACCATCCCACATGACGTGAACCTCGTGAAAGCTGAGAAAGAGAAACAAATAAAATATCTCGACTTAGCACACGAAGTTGTCGACATGTGGAATGTGAGCTCGGCTATCATTGTGCCGATTGTCGTAACGGCCAATGGCCTGATAGCCGAAAGCCTCGAACAACATCTCTCGAGGCTCTCGTTAGGCGGTTGGATCAAGGGCCTGATTCAGAAGGCAGTACTCCTTGATACGGCTCGCATTGTGAGGAGGTTCCTGTCTCTGCAGCCCTAACCACCGGTAGCTTGGACCCTGCTCCCGACACCGGCGGCCATCTATTTTTTATATTTTTAAATGTTTTTTTATATTTTTATTTGAATTTATGAAATATTTAAAAATGTAAACAAATAAGAAAATAAATAAATAAACTAAATGGTGTTACTGGTTACCTTCCCGATCTGCTCCGCGAGTGATCGCTTTGAATCTTGCACACGTAACGCGTAATCCACTTCATCCAACAGTTTGGTCCGCTGTTCCACACTGAGAGGCTGCGTCTCCAACTCTTGTTTGAGCTGCTGACTCTGTGTCCTGTAGTGATTATTAAAATTAATCAACAAAAAACTGTTTACTATCGGACCAAACATGAAATCGCGACAAAAAAAAAACCATACATTTTTTTCCTATAACTCAACAATGACTCAACTTGAGTAGTAAAATTAGTAGTTGTTCATAATGACCAGTTTAATTTAATGCCCCAGTTCCGGTTTTGAGTTACTTCAATTACACCTTGATTGTGCTTCATAAACGGCCAGTTTCTTCATGCTGTTGGAATTACAACCCTCGCCTCAGCGCCGAGGATTGAAAATACAACAGTGCAAAAGAACAGTTAGCTGTTAGTTTGGCTGTTACTTTTGATGAAGAAACTGACCGTACATTGTAGAAAACGCTCCATGTAAAATACTGGTATTCAACTTCATCCGGTTACAGATAGTGCCATCCACGAAGACGCGCCCCACTCCGCAATTACTGTACTGCAAGCTGTACTTTAGTACGGAGCGGAGCGGAGTGGGGCGCGTCTTCGTGGATGGCACTATCTATACACTGTGAGTTAACAAAACATTGTTGGCTAGGCAGATGACGACAACCCGATAGCCTGAAGAATTGGCAAACTTAAGTGGCACTGGGCTGACACATTGTTCGCAAAACGCAGAGCTAATGGGGCTGAAGGGTTCCAGAGTGTGGTAGCCTCCCATAAGGTGGAACGCTGACCTGCTGGAGGTAGCGGCAATCCGTTGGATGCGGGAAGTACAGGACCGGTTGATGTGACATTTGGGGACGGCCTATGTCCAGCAGTGGACGTCTTTCGGCTGTAATGATGACTTACGTGCTCCTCTCTATTTCTGAATCGATATTTTTGATGTGATCAGCCAGGTCAGTGCGCAGCGTGCACTGCACGTCGTAGGTCGCGCGGTCGGCCCTGCGCGCAGATCGCTGCGACTTCAGTCCGTTGAGCAGCGTGTCGCGTCGCTCGACGCGTCTCGCTTCGTCTGCGCGTGCGGCGGCTTCCACTTCGTCTTCGAGGCAGTGCTCGTATTCTGAAAGAGTGTCGGTTATTTTATTCCAAATAAAACCATTAAGGGCACACCCTACCTCAAATTGCTTAGCATGATTCTCCGTTATGCCGAAAATACTGCAGCATTAATTTTGAAATAAATATAATTATGTTAAAGTTGAGGATTGATGCTAGGTCCTATGTTTGACGAAAACACGATTACAACAAATTTTCAAGATAGAAAAAAGTCCAAAGTTTCCTCTAAACAGAACTATAAACCGCTGGTATTAAAAAATACTTCAAATTGGATCATGAAACTTTGCATAATAACTGAAGTATCTATCAAGCAGGTCTTATGTTTATTTTTATTTTTTATGACCATTTGTTTCACCGTAAAAAGCAATTACCTAAACTTTTCGAGGCTTGAGAGCCGCTAGCGCCCCACTCCGTCTCGCTCTCACTCAGGTCGCGAGTAGTATGGTGCGAGCGAGATAAAATCTGAGGTAGGGTACAGACTTAAATTGGCATTTCAGTAACCAGGAGGCGTGTCAACTTACTTTTGATAGTCTGTTTCAACTCTACGATCCTCTCCTCGTCATTGCCCAGCAACACTTTCAAATTTTGCAAGTATTCGTCATTCAAGTCCTCAAACTGGTGACCGGGGTCTTGAAATCTGTGTATCAGGAGAAAATATTATAATTTATATTAAATAACTTCAAAATATGTTCATTTGTGATAATTATATATGATTATTACCATCAGCCATAATACTCAGTGATTGTAAGGTAAAATCTAAAAAATCTCATAAAAGAAAAGAACAATAGAGGGGTGCTACCATCACCATCCACTTATCATACCTGATCCAGCACTTGTACAAGTAGTCCCTGCGCAGACACGACAACTCGTCCTTGCCAATGTACAACCACTCGTCACACACCGGCATTTCCTACAACAACCATGGTGATTAAAATATCATTAATACTTCTCTTAATAATCACGAATGAATGCAAAAAAGTTCATGTCATGTAAAATATTAAACAGGTAGCAGGGCTGTTAGCTAAAGGTGAGTATAGACTGGAGCATTCGGTTCCCTACAAAATGGTTGAGTTGGATGGTGCTGATCCACGTGTCATGTTCGTGAACGGGTGCTGTCAGTTGAGACTGGTCATCTCTCATCTGCCAGGGCTTATTTTTAATCTTACATTTTGAATTGTTTTTTATTTTTCATTTGACATTGTTCTCACATATAGAAGCACCAAGAATACTGTACCCAGGATTTTGTAATATCTATATCCATTTTTAAAAGAGTGTCCTTGGAGTTTCTTGCCCGTTCTTCTCCATAGAGATCTACGATTTGGAATGGGCAACTAGCTTCACCTTTTTGACTAACTGACCGATTCTTTGACAATTCAAAAGTGCCTGTAAATGGTTTAATTGAAATAAATTGAGTTTGAGTCATATAATACCTGTAAAAGAACATCGAGCACTCGCTGTTTTTAAATTTTATCATTTTATCATTCACTTGAGGTTTAGTTACAACCTGATTTTAAAAACCAACGAGCGTATTGGTGTTACATTTTATCGAGCAAAGGCACGAGCGCGGGCGACGCGGAGTGAGGTATGCGGGCCGAGGGTAGGTCGTTACAATGAACGCAAGGTAGAAAGAAATGTTACAGATAAATGTTTACTCACCGTGAGCATTACGTCGAACGCAGCATCGAGCATTCGCAGGACGTAACATTACATGGATATGCTTTTTTAAATTGAGATAATTACTCACAATGTGGCAGGCTAGGTCCAACAAGTACGCTATTAACGCCAACGCGTGCGGGAACGCGTGCAGCGTGTTGACTGTCTTCAGCCAGGACTTGGAGACTGTTCCAGGGTACAGGATACGCTTTGATAAGTGCGGGAGCTGGTGATAAAGAAATATAAATTAAAACATACAACATTTCAACAACATTTCTTTTAAAATGTCTATAGGTATACAGGGTGATGATGGGGCAGCCATCTCAAAAATCCACCATCCGTCACAAAAACCATCTGTTATTGCAGTGACAAGTGAGCTCTCTGCATATTTAATAAACGTTATTCTTTCTTTCTTTATTTATTGCAGTGTGAATGGTGTCGCTACTTCCCACATACTTTTTAATACATAACAGGCTTTCAGAAACTCACCTTAGTAACATAATTATCAGTATTAAGCTTAGCATCCATAGTGATAGCCGACAGCAAGGCGGCCGCGATGTCCACGAAGCGCGCGATGGTGAGCGGTCGCATGAGCGCCATGCCCGACCCCGCGCCCGGCCCCGCGCCCGGCCCCGCGCCCGCGCGCGCCGCCAGCGCCTCGCCCACGCGCGCGCACTCCGCGCGCTGCCACGCTACGGCCGAGATAGGCCTGAGGGCGACACAAAGAAAAAAACAAACTTGGCAGAGTGTATTCACAAAAAATTAAATTTCAGATTTTATTGTATTGTAGCGCGTATTTTGCGTCCGTTATATATTAGGTCTTTACCTATGAAATTGCCGTTTTGTATGAAAAAATTTAAACGATTTTTTTTCATGTATTTTTTATTTGTATTAATCGAAGTAATCACCCATGCAATCAATGCATCTTTGCCAACGCAGTGGCAGTTTATGGATGCCCTTCTTAAAGAAATCAGCTGGACGGGAGGCAACAAATTCTTCAAAGGCATTTTGTACTGCCTCTCGGGTATTGAATTTTTTTCCCGCCAAGAAGTTATCCAAATTCTGGAAAAAGTAGTAGTCTGTATTCAGATTCAGATTCAGATTCAGATTCATTTATTTGCGAAAACATGTGTAGATAATATACATGGTATGATGCACAATATAGGTGTTACAATGTTATTTTTTTTTTGCTCAACATGTTTGACCATTGCTGGTGTACAAATTTAGTCGAAAGACTACGTTTTCAAAGTAAGAAATATAAAAATACAAAGAATAATAATTTAAATAAATCAGCAATTAACATCAATATTAAATTAAAAATTAGGTTAATAGTCATGCGATTCAAAATAGATAGAAAAGATTCAGTCAGTATCTTCAGAGCGATTTATCATTTAAAAATTCATTAACGTCATAATAGGTTTTTTCTGTCAGTATTTTTTTTAACGTTTTCTTAAACTGGTCTGTGTTTAATTTCTTAACACAGTTAGGGATATTATTATAAATTATTGGCGCTCTGCATACAACACTTTTATACAGTAGCGCTGTCTTAGCTGGCTGAACACGAATTTTACTATTATCCCGGCGATTTCGTATTATAATGTCCGATATTCGAGGAAACAAATTGGGGTTATTTTTGACAAATAAGGCTATTTCCAAAATATAAAGTGCCGGAAGTGTGAGTATTTTATGCTTTGTAAAAAGTGGCCTACAGCTCTCCGTACTTTGGATACCGAACATGGCGCGTAGGCATCGTTTCTGCATTATAAATGCCATATCTTTATTTGGTGAGTTGCCCCAAAAGATAATGCCGTATCTGAGGACAGATTCAACAATTCCATAGTAAGCCGAGAGTAGCACATCAGTGTTGATGGATGAAGCAAGTTGGTACAAAGCATAAGATTGACTACTGATTTTTTTACATAGTTTGTCAATGTGTTCTTTCCAATTTAGTTTACTGTCTATAATTAAACCGAGAAAACGGGCATTAGTTACTTCATTTAGCGTGTAATTATCATGAACCAAATTTACATTTAATGGATTATGCAATCTTTGTCCAAAGTGCATTATATTTGTTTTTGATATATTTATTTTTAAATTATTATTATCAAGCCAAGAAATTATAGATGTCAGTGAATTATTTATGTCAGATTTATAAGTATTAATGTCCTTACATGCAATTGAAACTGTACTGTCATCGGCAAATAATGTCATAGGTTGAATCGTTGCCTTTGGCAAGTCGTTGATATAAATAGTGAACAACGGCGGCCCTAGCACACTGCCTTGAGGAACACCGTATGTGACATATTTCCTCACGGAGCTGAATGTTTCTTCTTTTTTTGTTTTAGGATTCACTCTAGTTATTTCTGTTACCTGTTGTCGATTCGTTAAATAGGATCGAATTAAGTCTAAAACATTGCCTCTTATGCCGTATGCGTCAAGTTTACTGATTAGTATATTATGATCTACATAATCAAATGCCTGTGACATATCGCAATATATAGCACAAACTGGAACTGTTTTGTCAACGCGGCAGATAACATTTTGGATGAATTCATAAATGGCCATATTTGTAGTTTTATTTTGTCGAAAGCCCTTTTGTTCATTGCACAAAATTTTATTTTTTTCATGATATGAATTAAGTTCACCATAAAGATATTTTTCGAAAAATTTTGAAAATATTGGTATAAGTGCAATAGGCCTATAATTCACCATTAACTGTTTACTTTCTTTTTTGAATAAAGGTTTTATAACTGATAGTTTAAGATCTTGTGGAAATATTCCAGTTGTTATCGACAAGTTCATAATGTGACACAGGTGATGGCATATATCCTCATTTACTGCTTTAATTATTTTAGTAGAGAAACCATCGTATCCTACACTATTTGTATTTTTTAGATTTTTTATAATTTTATTAATTTGGTAGGGTGAACTTGGTGCAAGAAACATTGAATTTAATTGGTGATTAATTAAAGACGTTACATTTTTCCCGGCACCCGGAAGGGGGTTGACTTTTCCAATAAAATAATTATTAAATGCGTTCGCAATTTCTGTTGGATTATTAAGGACGTTGTTTTCATCAATTTTTATGTTATCAATGGATTCTTTTGGGGTGTTAAGTCTCGTTTTGTTTATAATCCGCCACGCTGTTTTAGTCTTATTTTGAGACGTCATTATTTTATGGTTATTTTGCGCGCGTTTTGTTAATTTTATAATTTTTTTAAATAACTGACTATAATTTAAGTACTTTAATTTGTTCTCTTTTGTTGTGTTTAATCTAAATCTCCATAGCAAATCCTTTTTTTTGCGACTGCAAAGTTTTACACCACGTGATACCCACTTTGGCTTATGAATGACTTTTATTAAAAATTGGGATTGTGGGAAACAAAGGTCGTAAAAAAGTTTAAAATCAGCTATAAAGTGTTGGTAAGCCGTGTTTGGGTCATCAGTGAGGTAAATATCTGAGAAAGATAAGCTCTTAATACACAATTTAAATTTCTGAATATTTTCTATGCTATAATCGCGTTTTAATGTACGCCAATAATGCAATGTCGGATTTTTTTTTACAGGAACTCTAATTAATTGTGCGGTGTGGTCCGACAGACCCAATTCTAAAATTTCAGATTTACAACCATTTTTAAAGTTATGCGCAAAATTATCAATACAAGTTTGACTGGCGAATCTGGTCGGTTCATGTAAAGCTAATTTTAAATTATAATTTAACAGTAAACATTCAAAATCCAATGTCACATTATTGCGTTTTAGAACATCTATATTAAAATCACCAGTAATTATAACATTTTTAGAATTAAATTTGGCAATATAAGTCAGAAGGTTTTCCAGTTTATGGAAGAACGTATACACATTATTTTGTTTAGGTACCCTATATATACAAACAATAATAATTTTACAGTCAAGAAGTTCAACCGCACAACCTTCGAGTATACAGTCAAGACAATATTTGCGAATTTCTGGAATTTCCCTGAATTTATGTTCTTTTTTAAGTAAAATACATGTTCCTCCTCTTTTACTATTTGTTCTACTGTAAAATGATGCTAAATTGTAATTTGGTAGGTATAAATTTGACTCAAATCCTGCCAACATAAAGTGCTCAGTAATACATATAACGTCCACAACTTTGTTACTGTCTGCGAGTTCTTCTAAGTTAACACATAATGCATCAGATTTGTTAATTAAACCTGCAATATTCTGATGTAAGATATGCACATATTTCTCAGAGAAAAAACTGGTTGGCGGTTTCTTTTTCATTGATTACAGGAGATTTTATGATAATGTGAGGTTCAGTAGGTATTGTTCTATTATTCAGTGTTTTGTCAAATTGACCAAATAAGCATAAATCAATTACAATGTTATTCATAATGCCGTCGTATATACGTTTTATTCCCTGTATTTTGATTTTTCCTGTTATGTTGGAGAACATGTCAAGTGATAGCTCACTGTTGCTGTCAAATAGGTAGGCGTAGTCATTATTTTGTAGGTCAAGATAAAGCAGATTATTGAACATGTCTACTTTAAAATTGTAAATAGGTGCTCCTGTTATAAACGTCGGTAAACAGATAACATTATTTGTGTGGGCCACTTTTCGTAAAGATTCTTTTATCATATTTATCATATTTATGTAATTTGTCTCAGCTTTTATGTCATTTTCTCCAATGAAAATGATACAGTAATCATTATCGGTGAAGTCTTTCAATTTATTTTCTATGTTGTATAAGTGTTCCTTTATAGTACCATTTGGTATAAAATAATGGCAAAAATCGAAGTAATCGGAGAAGACGTCTTCAATCAAGGATAAGTTCCCTGGGGGTTTAGTGCCACTGCTAAGAATGCATAATTTATTCTTTTGTTTACTCTTTGCGATAAAATCTGCCAGCTCTTTTTTACTATGTTGAGGTTTGTTACTACTGACGGAGATAGACGAGTGTACTTTTTTAAAATTGTTTTCTGTCTGCGTATGGGCGTGGCAAGAGGTTTGAGTCTCTTTATCACGCATGATCGTCGAGGTTTGGGTATTGCAATCACCAAATGGTTTTGCTGGATCATTGATTAGATTATCGTTTGGAGAACTCATCTTAGTTTTTTTATGAACCAGTATTTTGGTTCTACGAACTGATTTCGGTGTATTACTTTTTCTCTCAGGTGATAAGCACATTTGTTTATATGTAGGCGCAAGGTCTGGTGAGTACGGCGGATGACGGAGAGCTTCCAACCCCAGTTCTTGCAACTTGGAGACCGTCTGCTGTGCAGTATGAGGTCGCGCGTTGTCGTGCAGGAGCAGCGGAGACGAGCGATTGACCAATGCTGGTTGGAGATGTGCCAGCTTCTCCATCATTGTGTTCAGTTCTTCACAGTACACATCTGCAGTAATGCTCACCCCGTTTGGTAAGAAGCTGTGATGAATCACACCGGCGCTAGACCACCAAACAGTGACCATCACTTTTCTAGGGGTAAGTTTTCGTTTAGAGCATTGTTTAGGTACTGAACCAGGATCCAACCAACTTGCTGAGCGCTTGCGGTTATCAAACAGAATCCATTTTTCATCGCAGGTAACAATGCGGTTCAAAATTCCTTCATTTGTGTGTCTGTCGACGCGTACTTCGCGCTGGCGATCATTGAGTTCGTGGGGCACCCATTTGTCAAGCTTTTTTACCTTGCCAATTTGACGCAAATGCACCAATATTGTTTTGACGCTAACGTCGAAAGCTGCTGCTAATTCAGCCGTAGATTGTATATCATCAGCTTCCACAATCGCTTTTAATTCGTCATTGTCGACCAAAGTCTTCGGACGACCGCGAGGTTCATTTTTCAGGTCGAAATTTCCAGAACGGAAGCGAGCAAACCAATAACAAGTGGTGCGTTGGTTTGTAGTGTTAGCTCCGTAAACGTCGTTGATGTTGCGTGCAGCTTGTGCCGCGTTGCTGCCACAACGGTACTCATATTCCATAATTACTCGAATTCTTAACGTATCCATGATGACGAAAAAGATTGAAATGCGATGAAAATGTAACAAAATGACTCCTTTTGAAAAAAGAATTCCATGTTTTTAAAATAAAATAAATTTGAAATTAGAATTCTTAGCCAAACAAAAATTTATTTTGATTTGAAATGGCCAGTACTGCAGAACGGCAATTTCATAGGTAAAGACCTATTATGTAGTTAAAACAACCTGCCGAACACGTTTCAGCTCGGCAAAAGTTCGGCGTGTTTACGCCTGCAATGCTTTCCGACACAGTAGGCCGACATTACGTCTCGTAATCGGAGTTTCAGCAAGTGTGTCGCTATAATGAGATTGGTCTAGGGTGGCCCGCGAAATTCAAATTTTCTTAGGATTTTTGCAATTTGCAGGTCATCAGTATCAGGTTGTATGTTGATCTAATAGTCATTCAATACACTTTCATGAGCTTAAAGAGTTGTATTGCTGATTTTAATGTTTATAATTCTGTAAATCCATATTTGTTACGAGCGCTAATAATATTTAGATCAACATACAACCTGATACTGACCTGCAAATTGCAAAAAACCTAAGAAAATTTGAATTTCGCGGGCTACCCTAGTGCATCAACCTTAATGCATGGACTTGCTGACATGACCAATCACTAACATAATTATAAACCCGCCATGTCTGTTTGTATTAATGCAATAAACTCATGAACTCCCTAACGGATTTGCATACGGTTTTCACCAATGGATGGAGTAATTCATGTTTAGTTGTATAACTCATTAAAGGTTTGGTATAAATTGACTGAAAAATGAAGATGATTGTTGAAAAATCCTAGTAATACCTACTTTCCTATGGGATATTATCTGACATAGGCGCGGGCGAAGCCGCGGGCAAAACCTAGTTCTACATAAAAAAACATGTAATGGCAAAGGTAACACTCAACTGACCTCTGATCTTTAATAGTAACAAAAGCCAAAGCTCTTTCCAGAGAAGTTTGCCAGCTACGAGTCGCACGATCTTCTGAAGGAGTTCTCTGTAAACAGGAAGGACATTATCGTTTTTTTTTTGTTGTAGTTCCATCATTTGTTATTAACACAGTGTCATATAAAGACGATTTTACAGTTTAAAAGAATGGTTGAGTCATTTCTGTTATCAGTAGTCAATAAGGGCAATACAGGGAAATTGAATTCATTCACACATAGTTAGTCAAAATGTACAACAGCATCGGCTGTAGTACATTTTTTTTTCTCGATTTTGGCTTTTGTCACCATTCACCCTGTAGGTTAAAGTTAAAAAATAACTAAGATACTTACAACTGGTGTTGTAGTTGGTCTGGTAGCATATTGACTGGAACGCAGAGGTGTCATGGAGGACTGACCGAACCTCTCTCCTTGTTGGGAGCGGGATCTCTGTACATGTAGGTCATATTAGCATTATGCTAATAATCATATTCATTCAATTGCTATGCTGTACTAAGTCCATATAAATGGGACCTGTCATACTCGTAACTTGTGTAATGTGGGTGTATTATAGATCTCTGCTCTAACCCTTTGGGGAATACAGGGTCAGTGGGTCATCTTAGGGGTTGTTAATCTGTGGCAAGCTGCAAATGGGTACTCATTAGTAGCTAGGGTAGGTCCTCCGGTAAGATAATTAACTTACCTAGATAGTAATTTAACTTTATGATTATAAAACCTTTTGGTTGGTGTTAAGTAGTCAGAGGGCCGCCTTACAACATTTTTCAGGGACTAAGACAGTTTTGTATTATTAATCACAGTTGAGTCTTTTTACAGAAAAGGCACAATTAAAACACCACAAACTTACTCCATTCAGAGGTATCTTACTAGCAGAAGCTTCTCTGCTCAGCCTGCCACCTCCAAACGTTCCTCTGGCAGGCTCTGCACTGCTGGAGCGGTGTCCCGCAGCGCTGGGCCGCCGTGCTTCCATGGACAGGCGGTCTGTGGAGCCCGGGCGACGGGGCTTCGGCAGTAACGATACTTTGCCTTCTAGTCTGGAGTTATTGAATGATTTAAGTTGTTATTATCCTCGGAAACGAGTTTTAATTAATGCTAAATTAGTTAAAAAGGTACCTTGATTTCCGCAGCACGCTGGATTGACCAGGAATATATCTATTTGGATTCATTCTTAACAAAGTATGACGCAAAAGAAAGAAACAACAACAAAGAATTACAATTTATTTCACTTTTTCTATCACAACAAATTCAACAAGTTTTCGTTTGAGTTTGAAATTCAAAAATCTGTCATAAATCAAAACAAACTACAACCACAGACAATAGAATGTCCAAAACGATGCGTTCATGAATAACATCGGGCATGGTAAAAACACAACATTACGACTTTTTAATTATTTCATTGTTTACAATCTTTTCTGCTTCCGAAACCAGCTGTGGGAATGTTGGGTCCAATAAACATAGTTTCATGAAATTGCTGAAATTAGTTGGTATGTTGGATGTACTCATCACATCTGGAATTAGAATTTGAAACAATAAAATTACATTCATCTTTAGATCTTTATAGTATTTAGCCAAGGAAACCATTACTAGTAATTCAGCTAATGGAATTACCTACTCATAAATAAATTATGGTGACTACTACATCTACATACCCTTATTTTCTAATACATGTCTTAGGACATCGTCCACATTTCGATATTTAGCGTTGATGATATTATGGCTAGCTTGCATACTATTGTAGTTTATCACCGGGAAATGTTGACCAAGCATCTGAAGGCATTGAGGTGGATTGGATTTTATTTGAAACTTTATTTTTCTTATCTGAAATACAATAGTTTGTGAGCGCGGCCAAGTTGTGATTTAGCGTGGTAGGTGCGTCATAATGACGAATAACGTGAGGCTTAGGTACATAAGTGCAGCATAATCCTTTGGCCTACGATTCTAAAATTAGTAATTAAAACTTACTTCTTGATAAGAGTTGATAACAATTAGGATAAGAACATCTTCTTTATAAATTCCTTTTATTTTATGATGCATGTTAAACGATTCCAAAATCTTTGTATCTGCTGTTATGAAAAGTTGATCGTACTGAACACGAAGGAACGAGCTCGATATCTTGGAATCGTATTTGGTCCAACTTCCTCGCCATAACATTAGCTTATCAATCGGGGTCGACCATGAATCTGAAAATAAAGTAAAAATTAATAACCATTGCAAATCTAAAACAACTGAATAATAATGGAGCCCTATTACTATTCATTTTGTGTTAATAATTGAATAAGTTTGCTGTTACAAAGTCAAATTATGTAAGAATAAGCTGTCTTACAAGTTCCCGCCAAATTTTGAGGCATATGCTTTATGGTCTATGGCAGTGTTTTTCAATCTGTTTGAATATGCGACCCCTTCAAGCCCAAAACCCACATAGAAGTTAACAAATTCTAGCGACCCAATAGGCCCTAGGGTCATCCTTCTGACTGAAATTGTATTTTTAGTGTGAAGTGTAGAATAAGACTTGCCTTTTTCTTTTATCCACGATCCCCTGAGTAAGGCCTCGCTACCCCCCAAGGGGTTGAAAAACATTGGTCTATGGGGTAAAGGCTTTGCATTTTTCATTGCACTAAAGTGCGTTTTATATAATAGTTCCAATTCACTCAAGCGCCCCAGTTTAGCGTTGGGGCAACCATTGTTGCCCAAAATTTCGGGGCTACCATGGTTGCCGGGCGCTTGAGTGGTATTCTTGTTCGTCCTAAAACAGTGGAGCCAACATTTCAACATCGTGCGTTTCATCAAATGGTTCCTCATTTGATGAAACGCACACTAGATATTTGGTAATTTTGCTATTCTGAACGCATCATTAGGTTTGACAAATTCAATGTTGACATTATTTTTTATCAGAGTGACTGCCATAGAGTAAAGTAGTGACTGCTGACATTGACATTATTGTGGGAAGTTGGTGACACAGAAATAAATTTCATGAATTTTACTGTTTTCAATAGAGTTTTATGAAATTAAAAGGTCAGGATGTCGGCAGGAACTTACTATTTCGTCATCGTCGGGCACTCTGACAACCCAATATTTGAAATGGATTTTATTCCAGTCACGAAAGAACCAAAGGTATTCATCCCACTTTTATTTCGTATTCCTCCAATAATTTGCCTGGTTTCTGTCTTCAGGACTTAAGGAATTTCTGTGTTATTAATCCACACCTCGCTGTACCTAATTTGATTGTCTATATGGACATTATTATTCCAGAAAGAAGACAACAGACACTTGAATCAGTTCATAGCCCATGCAGCATTAGACCTAGTAGATGAACATATGTGGAAAGTTACGAACACTTACTTGAAGTCTGTTGACAAGTTCAACCAGTGGTTTGTGTCTGCATTTGTAACTGCTAGCCAGGTAAGCATAATGAGCCTCTCTAATCCTTACACCAATGGAACTGTGTGGTAATAACAAGACACCTAATCCACAAAATATCAAAATGCTGCACCAATACTATACTGGTTACAATCAGTTTGATGTTACAGCTGCCATCTTCAGTGTTTTTCTTTTTTACAAAATCTGGGAGATCAAATTTGTCTTGTTACAACAAGCTAAAGTACTAGTTGGTACTAATATTTCAACAAAAACTTTCATCAATAATTTCCAGATGAGATTTATAATGGTCCATGACGCGCGCAATGAGGACAGCATCAAGAACTTTTTCACAGATGTCTATGAAGCATACATAAAGTTGATGTTGAACCCCTTTTATAAAGAAGACACCCTTATTACGTTGCCAGCTTTTGAGAAAAAGGTCCAGTTTCTAGGCAAGAAGTATTTAACATAAGCTAGAGTAAGTTTAGTGAATAAAATGTATTTATTTGTTGGAGCTATTATAGGTAGATAATAAGCTAATAATGTTATGCATGGAACTAACAGTCCTAACAATACATAGGCTTCAATGGAGTGGAGTGGTACAATATGGCCGATATAACTTGGGGCAGTTCCGAACTTTGCGAAGAGCGCTTAGTAACATTTTTTAGGAACCAAATGGTGACTTCAGGAGAGTGTGACTGAGAGAATATGCTGCTGTGGTCAGACCTGCCAAGTTATACTGGCCGTATTGTATGTATGAATGCAGTCATAAGTGTATTGCACCCTTACAGAATATTGTTTTAAATTTTGTGTAACCTGCCACATTGGGTCATATGGTCTCAAGCACTCCTGCTGAGCATGACACCCTTATTCCTCCTCCTGAGGTCCTGGGTTCGATTCCGGGTTAGGTGAAGTAGTATTGGGTTTTTCCTTTCTCAGGAGTGCCCAGTTAATTATAGGTTCGCCCCCTATAAGATGGGACTTAACCGGTGGTATGCCGGAACGTAGATCTCATATAGACACAATGGATTTTTGTGTCTATAATTACGGCATACAATTTAAAAAAAGGTTAAACATACTGTGACGTTGCAAATTGACATCTTAGGCGACATCTAGCGGTGGAGCTAGGTAGCTCCAGAGTTTCTCAATACTGGAGACAGAGCGTTGTTTTTGGGTTTCGATAATTAATTAGATGTTAATTAAGGAATTAAAATTTATTAACATACGGATGAAATCACCCAAATTTTATAGTCATGCAATGTCCAATAAAATTACAATTTAATTCTTATGATATGGTTTCGGAAGTGGATTGTCACTTGTCAAAGAATTCGGTTTTTAGTCTGTGGAGAGAACTTTCTCGAAGGTCGATATCGAGGAGTCAGGTCTTTGTTCTTGCGTGTGTGACGAGAAGGGTGTTCCTTCCCGATCCTGGTGACGCTACGCAATGATGAAGTTTTAACAGGTATGTTATTCGAGAGGCACCAGTTCTGTGATGATTAGACTGTGTTCGGCCAATAATCTTATTGGAAATATATCAGAGATGTTGTTTCAGTAGCCGAACCTGTCTGGCTTTTTATGCTAGCCTGAACTGATGCGAACGTGAAGGACGTGACGCCCTGGTGCCGTCCCGTGGTCTGGTGAAATAGCAGTTAGTCCCGACTAGTGGCGGGCAGTGTGCTGGGTTGACCCGGGCTTTGGCAGTTTTGAGGTTAGATCCTACGAGTGCTGGCAGTGTGGCCATCCCCGTATATTGGAAGGCCTTACCATCCGGTAGCTCGTCCAGGAAAGTGTCGCCGCTCCAGGTAACGATTAGCGTCATCGTTTTCCTTACGGATCCCGTAGGCCGCGTGTACGTGGGAACCCAGAGTTTTCTCTGTGGTTCCATGCCAAGGGACTTGATTCCGTCAACTGACGTCAACTGACGTCAACTGACGTCAACTGAGAGTCCGTCGTGAACAGAGGGACAGTTAACACCTGCAAGTTTGTAGTAGACCCTTTGAGTGAGTGATACCCAGGTGACCATTTCCAAGTGATTTAGGCCTATGTGTAGTAAACTAGGTTATAAACCAGTTGTTCTAAATTTCATGTGTTAGGTTGTGTCTCAGGGGCTTTCCCCAAATGTTATAATTCCTTTTATGAGCACAACCATATTTAAGGTCACTTATTATTCGATTGAGCTAGAAGTTGTTAAGCGTTCATCTCACGGATCCTCACAAGCGACCTTGAGCTTGTTGATATTTAATCTCATGCTTGTATTTCTCCTAACACACCTTGTTACGGAGACGGGGTGTGTTAGAGGCTAATACCAGGTTAAAGGTTGGGAAAGTTCTAGTGTTTTAGTGGCTTGCCACAATTTTTGTAAACCTGTGTTATATAATTACAATAAACTTTGTAAAAAAGGTAATGGTTTAATTGGTTCTTTCCCTATTTATATATACCCAATAAATTTACTTTAGCACGGCAGGAAGCCGGGTGACAGTTGGCGCCCAACGTGGGGCCGCAGATTTATAAGAAATTTTGCTTCTATTGCAGCGCCCTTGAATGCACTTACCAGTACCAAAATAAAATTTAAATGGAACCCAGAAGCAGACGAAGCATTTAATACTTTAAAAAATATATTAGTATCAGCTCCAGTTTTGGCCTGCCCTGACTTTGAAAAACCGTTTTCAGTTCACTGCGATGCATCTGGTTTTGGCATAGGTGGTATGTTAACCCAGAATATAGACGGGCATGACCATCCTATTGCCTATATTAGTAGATCCCTCAGTAAAACCGAGCGTAATTATAGTGCAACGGAACGTGAAGCATTAGCTGTAATTTATGCAGTAGAAAAATTTGAACCATATTTGGGTAGTAGGCATTTTACAGTTATCACAGACCATGCTTCACTTAGATGGTTTAAAAATTTGGAGAACCCAACTGGTCGCTTAGCTCGCTGGGGTTGTCGGTTATCCCAGTATAATTATACCATCGAGCATAGGAAGGGTAAGGACAATGTCGTACCGGACGCTTTATCAAGGTTAATCAAGGTTGAGGCTGTAAATACTACCATTACGCCCATACCGACTGGTGATGAATGGTATGATAAGATTATGACCGGTTGTTCGACTTGCGGGAAAAATTACCCTAACTATCGCATAGACAGGAGTGTTCTGTATAGGTACAGTAAGGGCAAATATGCGCTGACGCAAGAATTTGACTGGAAGGAGGTAGTTCCCAAATCACTGCGTTCACAGGTCATGACAGAAAACCATGTACCTCCTACTTCAGGTCACCAAGGGGTTTTTAAGACACACCGAAGGTTAAGTTTGAGGTATTTTTGGCCAGGAATGTACCGTGACGTAGTTGAGTTCATTAAGGGTTGTAGTGAGTGTTCGGCTTACAAACATAAGACTACCCCAACACCAGGTCTCATGGGTCAGCCAAAGCAATGTTATAGACCATTTCAAGCTGTATCTATAGATTTAGTTGGTCCTCTACCAAAATCACGCTCGGGATTCGTTCATTTACTGGTAGTAGCTTGTTGTTTTTCAAAATATACGTTATTGTTTCCACTACGCCGTGCGACTAGTGCTTTAGTAGCAAAAAACTTTGAGAATTATGTTCTTCTCGCTCACGGGATTCCTGAAACCGTAATTACCGATAATGGGGTTCAATTCACGGGATCAGAATTTCGTAGCCTATTAAAGAAGTACAACATACCTCGAGTGCATTATGGGCCTAGGTACGCTCCACAAGTTAACATGGTAGAAAGGTACAATAAAACGGTAATGACAGCTGTGTCGGCTTATGTAAAAGAAGACCATAGGACATGGGATCTAAATTTGACCAAAATTCAGTTTGCTTTAAATAGTGCAGTGAATGAAACTACAGGATTTACTCCATTTTTTTTAGTCCATGCCCGTGAACCCATTATAAATGGCACGTTTTATAAAGACACAGACGACTGCGATTATGAAGTAGCTATGCCTCGTGAAGAGTACGCAGGTGAATTAGGAGTCCTTAAGGATATTTTTGAAAAGGTGCGTTCTAATATAGTAAAGGCTCATGCCACTAACGCGAAATACTACAACTTGCGTAGGCGCCACGTCACTTTACGCGAAGGTCAGCTGGTTTGGCGTAAAACTTACATCCAAAGTGACGCGGACAAGTATAAGGCATCTAAGTTGGCTCCTAAATATCAGCAGTGCATTGTAGGTAAAGTGCTCTCGCCCTTAGTTTATGAGCTTGTAGGGTTAAATGGTAAACCATTAGGCAGTTGGCACATAAAGGATATTAAAATTTACTAAAATAATCCAATGTTGCCATTTTTTTTTTATCACACAGTCGTCTTGATAGTGTCTATTGGCATTAATTTACAATGGATAGATCAAATAGTTCTGTCTATATATTTTTTTATGGAGCGGGTAGTAACTCCTAAAATAGGCCTTTACTTATTTCTGTCTTTACCGAGATAGTAGCATCGGTAAGATATTTGTTATGGAGCGGTTAGTAACTCCTAAAATAGGCCTTTACTGAGTTTTGTCTTTACCGAGATTGATGCATCGCCGGTAAGATATTTGTTATGGAGCGGGTTGTAACTCCTAAAATAGGCCTTTACTTATTTCTGTCTTTACCGAGATAGTAGCATCGGTAAGATATTTGTTATGGAGCGGCTTGTAACTCCTAAAATAAGCCTTTACTTAGTTTTGTCTTCACCGAGATAGCATTATGGTATCGGTGAGTTTTTTTTTTATATATTTGATAGCACAAAGTTGTTTATCAGATTCGAAGCCAGCTTCAGTTAGATAGCACTAGTTGCTTATCGCATTTTGAGCGGCCGGTGACTCATAAAATAAGCCATTCACCATTGTTTTCCGAAGGTTTACTTCTGGGAAGGTTGAATACGTCCTGCCTGGTGAGTTGTATGGACATTTATTGTCCAATTTATTATGTATCTGCTCGCAGAACATATTCTCCAGGAGGATCGTTATGTTTTTTGGTAACAATGCAGAGTTCCACTGGTACACAGACGGAATTCGGGGGTAATGTAAGGGGTGACTTCCTGCGATATGGATGCAGGTTGCTACTGATTGAAAGAGAGGTAAGATTAGGGATGTATGACAGATTGGGGGGGGATTATGCCCGGTTTGTAGGAAGTTCGTAGGTAGAATATGGTTCCTGGCAGTATGGTTTTATTTTGGATTGATTTTTGCTTATGATATGAAATATAAAAATATTAACATATTTTTTTTTAGTCCCCTCTTGCTTCTAACCTTACAGTTTAGAAGTAGGTTAGCACTCTTCCGCTCTAGTTTATTTTGAGAATTAGTAGATCCATTTTTAGTGTTTTAACACCGAGGGCGGTGTGCGGTTTTTCGCGTAGCGAAAACCTTTTTTGTGGGAAGAGGGGCATTGTGACGTTGCAAATTGACATCTTAGGCGACATCTAGCGGTGGAGCTAGGTAGCTCCAGAGTTTCTCAATACTGGAGACAGAGCGTTGTTTTTGGGTTTCGATAATTAATTAGATGTTAATTAAGGAATTAAAATTTATTAACATACGGATGAAATCACCCAAATTTTATAGTCATGCAATGTCCAATAAAATTACAATTTAATTCTTATGATATGGTTTCGGAAGTGGATTGTCACTTGTCAAAGAATTCGGTTTTTAGTCTGTGGAGAGAACTTTCTCGAAGGTCGATATCGAGGAGTCAGGTCTTTGTTCTTGCGTGTGTGACGAGAAGGGTGTTCCTTCCCGATCCTGGTGACGCTACGCAATGATGAAGTTTTAACAGGTATGTTATTCGAGAGGCACCAGTTCTGTGATGATTAGACTGTGTTCGGCCAATAATCTTATTGGAAATATATCAGAGATGTTGTTTCAGTAGCCGAACCTGTCTGGCTTTTTATGCTAGCCTGAACTGATGCGAACGTGAAGGACGTGACGCCCTGGTGCCGTCCCGTGGTCTGGTGAAATAGCAGTTAGTCCCGACTAGTGGCGGGCAGTGTGCTGGGTTGACCCGGGCTTTGGCAGTTTTGAGGTTAGATCCTACGAGTGCTGGCAGTGTGGCCATCCCCGTATATTGGAAGGCCTTACCATCCGGTAGCTCGTCCAGGAAAGTGTCGCCGCTCCAGGTAACGATTAGCGTCATCGTTTTCCTTACGGATCCCGTAGGCCGCGTGTACGTGGGAACCCAGAGTTTTCTCTGTGGTTCCATGCCAAGGGACTTGATTCCGTCAACTGACGTCAACTGACGTCAACTGAGAGTCCGTCGTGAACAGAGGGACAGTTAACACCTGCAAGTTTGTAGTAGACCCTTTGAGTGAGTGATACCCAGGTGACCATTTCCAAGTGATTTAGGCCTATGTGTAGTAAACTAGGTTATAAACCAGTTGTTCTAAATTTCATGTGTTAGGTTGTGTCTCAGGGGCTTTCCCCAAATGTTATAATTCCTTTTATGAGCACAACCATATTTAAGGTCACTTATTATTCGATTGAGCTAGAAGTTGTTAAGCGTTCATCTCACGGATCCTCACAAGCGACCTTGAGCTTGTTGATATTTAATCTCATGCTTGTATTTCTCCTAACACACCTTGTTACGGAGACGGGGTGTGTTAGAGGCTAATACCAGGTTAAAGGTTGGGAAAGTTCTAGTGTTTTAGTGGCTTGCCACAATTTTTGTAAACCTGTGTTATATAATTACAATAAACTTTGTAAAAAAGGTAATGGTTTAATTGGTTCTTTCCCTATTTATATATACCCAATAAATTTACTTTAGCACGGCAGGAAGCCGGGTGACAATACGTAGTGAAATGTGGGTGTCATATAGGAACACCTCTGTCTAACCCTTCAGGAAATACAGGCGTGGTGTTATGTATAAGTTTTTTCAGTGAGCTGATATTTTCGATTATTTTTACTTATCTAGGAGTGCACTTAGGAATACAACTCCATATAAAATATAAGACTTATCTACTACTGTCGCTCCTGTGATGTTAGGACTTGATTTTCTGTCTTAATCAAAGAATAAGCTGAATGATTATAATATGTTATGTTGATAGTAATGTTCTGATGAGAGTGTATCAGTATAAAATAAAAGATGTAAATATTTCTTATAATAAATTACTTTTATACCAATTTTAATCACATTTTATTTCAATTTAGTTTTAAAATGCTTCAAATATTTTGTTCATAATACTGAAATAATTAATTAGCCTCTAAATCACTGTCACTGGGATATTAACTTATGGTGATAACACTTAGTTCACATAAGTAGGTCAGTGTCAGGTATCTTTATCAAAATATGACTCGTGACCATAACAAAATATAATATGTATTTACAGAATGATATAGATTTTTAATAGACTTCTTCAAAAAGGAGGAGGTTCTCATGTTCTCAAATGTCATGATTTCATGAAAGTCTCATGGACATTTTAATTAGCTCCGGTGTTTTTGGATACGCGCGCGGTCCGGCCGGTAGTTTATCGGTTGAACAAATTTAATCCAAATTAGTTCTATAAATACATTTGATAAGGTCGCGAATCATATTTTGATCAAGATACAAACCAACACTGATCTGCAAATTGCAAAACACGTAAGAAAATTTGAATTTCGCGGACTAACACTGCGGATCTTCCTTCAATTTAGATGAAGCAAGCTAAACAGTGAGCCACACCATTTTATTTTTGAAATTCTTGTATGAAAGTGGATTAATTTGGGCAAACCAAGTATTATTTGCTATTCAGTAGTAGACTATTCAATAAAAAGCACATGTCTCAAATAAGAATATAATTCAAGAACATGCATGGAGCAAGCTGCCGCATAATCCAATTAACTGACAGTTTTGCAAGTCAAGAGAGATGACATGGGACCTTATAAGAATACTTATTTCTATGCAGGCTGCAGCCAGTTTGGACTTACAAATTAAAGTAATGGAATAATTTCTCAGATTAAAATTAACATGCATAGTAAGAAGTTTTGATCAACTATAAATTAGGTACTCAACATTTTCTACTGTACATTCAGTTTGATTAAGACTTTACGCCCATTTTAATAAACCACTCTCAATAATATTCTTGAGAGCAACATTTCTCTAGTGAGAGTCCTTACACTTTTATTGATGAGACACCATAATATCACTTTGGGTTCCATGATAGACCATCAAATGCTGTTTCTACTGTGTCAAATTAAAATAGCATCTCAAGACCTCGTTACAAACTTGAGAGTGGATTAATAAAACAGGCCAGTTTAAACAGAAATTATACTTGGGATTAAAACATAAATTGTGAATTATCTGTAAGTGAAATCTGGCTGCACCCTTTGCTTCACTATATCAACAAGATGGTTGGTGTTACATCACCAGGGTCATATATTATTAGTTATAACTATCATTGCTATCTTAAGTGTTCAGTACAAATCAGGGAGGTCTAGGTCATCATCTGGTACACTTCCAGTTGAGAAATCATCTGAAAAGAGAAAGTTAGAATGTATTAGAACAATTAAACAAATAATATAAAAATCATGTCAAAATAATATTCTGTTTCTGCTCCCCACATTGTTGTAAGTTTCTATTACTAAGGGCTATATAACAGTCAGACAGGTGATGTCTGAAGCAAATATAATTTTTTTTTTTGAATATTTTACCTAAACACTTTTGCTCCTTCCTTTGCTCAAACCCTGTCTCTACATATCCAATTCAGTCTAATCCCAACTAAGGCTTAGTCATCGTAAGACAAGTGTAAGGCCAGGCCCATATTACAGAACCTCGCTCAAGACTCAAGCATTACTTAATAAAAAACTAGTTTCTACCCATCAAAAGGCCGGTGAAGTGCTGCTGCCGCTCGCAAGCATTACTTTTCGCACTCCATCAAGCGACCATCGCCCATCATCACTATTACTATTCGCTTATCTTCAAGCCCCGCGCCCACCCGCGCCGCGGCCGTTTGTACGAGTTTTAAGTAATGCTTGAGTTTTTTTGGGCCTTAGATATTCTGCTTCGTTGTAGTATACTTCATTTTTTACTTGCTGCTACTTAGTCAGCTAAATTAATAATTCTGAGCCTACATTGAAAGAGTTGCATTTTTATTTCACCTTTAAAGAATTCATCCTGGTATGAGCAGTTGAAATCGATGCTGTATCTCTTGGTAGCTGGTGGAGGAGTGTTGGGTGGAGAGAACTGCTTCAGGATCTCAGGTTCCGGTACAGGCAGGTAGTCAAATAAGTCTCTGTGGTGATTGTCTGTAGCAAAAGAAAATTATTTGTGATATAACTTGAATAAATAGCTATTAGTGCTATACCATAACTGATAAACAATAAAAAGAATAATGTTTTGTTTTTTTTTTTAATTAAAGATTGTTTTGTTTTGGAAATACCCTCATATTTTATGAGTACTATAATTGTTCCTTGAAAACCAACTTTGAAGATTTTTTAGTTATAAAATTATCATGAAAGAATAGATATTTCATTTGATACCACCTAATATCAACAATGTTTTTCCAAACTTACCATACTTGTATGATGGTTTGTGGAACTCCACATCATCACCACAGAGTTGCTTATCATTGTTCTCATCACTGTATATCATAGAGCCAACATTGACGGCTCTAGGAGTGAATACATTCCTCACAGGAGTATTCTTTAACGCCTTCCCCGTGTTAGAGAGAAAAGATTTCTTAGGTAGTTCTGACTTCTTTACAGGCTCATTAGGCTTCACCGGGCCAGCAGAGGCGATCTTGCCCATGTTTTCTGAAAACGTTAACATTCAAGAAGATCATTTTTTTTTACAATGTGGGTAACTTTTACTGGTCGTCAATGTTAGGAAACATTCAGGCTATCATGTTTTATCAGGGTCAGGGCCAGCTACCAACTATGTCCTAATGATATCATGCTTATAATGTTAATATAGTGATGAAAATAAAAGTTCTTACCGATATTCGATAGCGGTTGGCGCGAAACATTTTTCACAGCCTGCCTGGTGAGGTGGTCGCCGAAAATATTGAATAGTGACTCAGCCATGTCGTCAGGGATATAAATTGCAATCTAATTCAATTCAAAAACTCGAATTTATTCGGAAATCAGTAATTATAAATTGGAATCGCACAAACAAACAAATACAATCGTTGAATGCCAAACGGTTTTTTGAATAATTTGTTTTTGTTTTTTTACCGACGCTTTATCTGTCAAACGTGTTACTGAGTCTTTTGGCACGTCCAAAGAATATAATAATAATTGAGCACGTCCACCGTAACAACGATGATGAATGCCGCGTTCCCATTATGGCCGCGTGACTCCGCTGTCCCTGAGGCCAAGCCAACCGGGCGTGCGGCTACTCGGCGGCTAGTCCCACTCCTCATCAAGGAAATCATTGTTTACTGTTTTCACAATTTCTGAACGAAAATAATTTTGTCAACACGTTGTCAAAATAACCAATTCATTTTGACAGATCTTGACTTCAAAATAAACTCACGCGTATTTATTTTATTCCATTGAACTAGAGTTTACAAAACGATAAAATGTCTGAAGATAAGTCTTCCAAGACGAATGGTCTCGGGCCCGACCCCATGCAACGGCTGGCTACGTTCAAACCACCCCGCGACCTCACCTTGGGTGGAATAAAAACGAATAAAAAAGTATTCACACCGAATTTGAACGTGTCCAGGAATAAAAATAAAGGGTAATTACATGATTCATTTATTGTTTACGCCTTCGTCGACTTGAATTATTTACACTCGATAAGATTTTGATTTGTAAACAATGCCACGTACGAATCAAGATTACTGACTCATGAATACTCATGATGGTCTTCGGCTAGTCGTAAAATAGTAGAAACCTTCTTACTATTGTTCTGTGTAAGAAATGTGTTGGCGATCGGAATTTTGTTTTGTTGACCACTCTGAAATGTGTTTGAAACAGAGGTCCTTGAGTCAGCAGTACATACTGTAGTGTGGTGAGGTAAGGTAACACACTTGATTGATGTTTGAAGTATCGTTACTAGCTGTCATTACACTGTACTAAACATTTTTTTACATAACTAGTTAGTGCACCCTGGGACTTATGTTTCCTGTTGAAGTGAGAGCTGTAAACCAGGGCTTGAAATACCGTTAAAAATATGGTATCGTTACAGCCTTCTGATGCGGGTATCGTTAACTAATAAATAACGTTATATTATTTACCGTTATATCTGGCACATTTTACCGTTAAACATACGTAACGTTAAAATCTAAGGTAACGATAATTTTATCGTTATAATTAGTTTTGTTACCGTCGCTCTCGTCCAATTGCAAAAGAATGTCAGATTGCATCGACGCTAAGACTGCCGTACGACTATTTGCGCGTTTAATAGATATTATCTTATCATTGCTATTCTGTGTTGTGCTTGTACTTGAGAATATACTTGGTTTGTTGGTCCACCGTGTTCTGTAAGCGCGTACGACTGCCGTGAGCGGTTAGAGATATGAAGACGACAAACGAAATGGCAACAGCGCCGACAGGGTGTGAGAGTGAGAGGGGCGCGCGCGAACGCCGGCCGCGGCCGCCTTTGAGGCGGGCTGGCAACGTCGCTTAAAATAACAAAATAATACCGATAATTTTTTACCGCTATTTTTACAATAACGTTAAAAATACCGGTAATTTTTACCAAAAATGTTAACGTTATTATTATGTTATGCTACTAAGTAACGCTACCAAATTGTACCGATATCGAAGTATCTCTACGGAAATACCGTTACTTAACGTTACTTTTAATGTGAATTGGTATCGTTTTCAAGCCCTGCTGTAAACATTTCCATGGCCATGCAGATAAAATGTCTGCCTACAACACAACTTCCATTGTCTTTTTCCTAAATTAAGAAATATGTAAGTAAGTAAAATTTAATTTGTTTAAACATGGTGTACATGATACATTGCATGCAAGATATTACAGATACAGAAGTTCTAACATGTTTAGCCGCATATTGTGGCGTACAAATTGGTGGGAAGAGATGGTACATAGACCGTGATAATATACATCAAAATTACATTATAGAAATTATGTAGATACTTATTAAGTCATCATTATTCATTAAAGATTAGGTCATTACAATATAATTCAGCAAGCATATTTTTTTTTGGATACAATTAAATGTCAAAGTAGTCATTAAATAAATTAGTCAATAAAAACATGAATAACTGTCATTAAAAATTCAATTCCAAATTAAAATTATTCCACAAAAATACAATAGACCACAATAACATGTCAATAAAATACAACATCGTCATCTCAAAAACGAAGAAAAATCGTCCTCTTTCATAAATTCTGCTATACTGTAATATGCTTTTTCAGTTAGTAAACTCTTCAATTTACTTTTAAGAGCAGATATATTTAATGTTCTCCATGATTTGGGCAATTTATTAAAGATGGTCGGACCCATGCAAAAGATGCTCTTATGCATAAGAGCGGTTTTAGCGCCTTGAACACAAAGTTTGAAGTTATCACGTCTATTCCTAGGGACAGCAGCAGACAAAAGCTGAAATAAATGACTGTTCGATTTAATGAACATAACTGTTTCCAGGATATATAATGAGGGCAATGTCAATATCTTACGTTCTATAAAATAAGATTTACAGCTGTCCGTTGTTTGCAGTCTAAACATCGATCTAATGCACCTTTTCTGTGCTCGAAACGCTATTTCATTGTCCGTGCTATTCCCCCAAAAGATGACTCCATATCTAAGAATGGACTCGGCTAAACCATAGTAGGCAGTAATTAGCGCATCTGTGTTGAGAACCACAGCAAGCTGTTTCAGAGCGTAGGCTGCACTACTCAGTTTCTTACTAAGTACCTCTATTTGAGGTTTCCAATTCAATCTAGAATCTATTATTAGTCCCAGAAATTTTGTTGTGTCAGCTTCATTGATATTTATATTATCAAATTGAATATTAAGATTGTTGATTGTTTGTGTACGTTGTCTAAAGTGCATAACGTTAGTCTTTTTTAAATTAATTATTAAATTATTATCATTTAACCAATTTATAATAGATATTAGGGAATTATTAATGTCATGTTCATATGCGTTTATGTCATTACAAGCTATTGTCATAGTGCAATCTATATGTTTTATGACAAGTTTTCCATTCTTAGAGCTTGTAAGCTACATACATTCACGCCTTCTTCCCATGGGGGCAGACAGAATCTATGTATAGAACGCCACCTGCTACACTCTTTACATACTCCTTTTGCTTCTACAGTGCGACGGAAGAATAGACAATATGACAGATAAATAATCACAGTCTGTCCTTTATCTATTCTTTTTTAATATCAGTTTTTACAGTGGTCATGCTACACATGCTGATCATACACGCATGCCGGTGATGTGTAGTGTTGATAAAATCCATCAATAACTTTTCATTCTCTATTTGTCATGAAATAGTATTAAATTATAATTCTTTATAAAAATAATTTCAGCCCGTCAAAACCACAACAGAATCAGAGAAAAGATGACAAAGATAGAAAGGAAAGAAGAAATGACAGAAATAAGAACTTCAGGAATGGACCCAACATTATTAAATCCAGTGGAGTGTTCTCAGAAGGTAATCTTAATAAATTAAAATCTTCCACAAATATAATACAAGTCTATTATTGTGCCACTTCAGCATACATAGCATGACCGCCATAGAAACAGGTTTTGTCGATGGAAGAATAGATAAAATGACAGATTGTGATCATTCATCTGTCCTATTGTCTATTCTTCCGTCGACAAAACTCGTTTCTACGGTGGTCATGCTACGTGTGCAGGGCAGTCTTTTTCTGATAGGTACAGAGATGCCTCAAGGTATTAATCACCATGCTTGCTTTATTATAATAATACTTGTTGAATAAAGAGTAAATAAAGAGTATTCTATTCTATTCTATTCTTGTTGGCTATTTCAGACTTACATTTTAGGTCTCAGCAAGTAGTCTAACTTGTTTGCCCAACACTATTTATACTTAAACAAAACAAATTCTTATTGTATAAAATTAACTTATTATCTCTAGCATTCCATGATCTGTGATCACAAAATCAACTTTTTTAAGCTTATGTTACATGTATAGTCCGTTAGAATACATATTGAATAAATAAATAAACTGCCTAAAACAATTTATTTCTTGATTTGTTATCCATAATACTTTCCAGGCCTGGGCAGTGCTGAGCGACATTCATCGCGAGCGTCATACGGCAGCAGAGACTCTGAAAGAGATACTGTACAGGCTATGCAGAAGCCCACCATTAGAGTTAAAGATGTTATCAAGGTAAGATAGCGTATCTAGAGCCCATATTTATGTGGGAAAATATTTAATTGATCCTCTAAAAACTTGTTGACCTTCTAATGATGTAGGTACTTACGCTTTTTTAAATAAATAAGCCATTTTCTAAACATTCCGGGCTTTTCTGAAAGTTGGTTGCAACAGTTTATGCAGAAGCCCACTATAAGAGTTCAAAAGGTAAGATAGAGTATCTATACTATCAGACATACAAACCGCCATCCTTACTCACGCCACTGACATGGAAACATAAATCTTAACTAATTATAAATGCGACAGTGAGTTTGTTTGTTTGTTACGGTTTTACGCTTAAACGGCTGAACAGATATGGATGAAATTTGGCACATGGGCAAACCATGACCTGGATTAGGACATAGGATACTTTTTATCCCGATATTCCCACGGGATCGAGACTTATGCGGGTGAAATCGCGGGGCGCAGCTAGTTCATAATAAAAATCAACACATTTTGGACCCCCCTTTGCGCACCTTAAGTTCACGTGTCGACTATTGTTTTTCAGATCGACAGAGAATTAGAAGAGCAAAAGATAAAGTCAGTGCTTAACGATGGCAGCAACATGGCGGATGAGGACAGCAGTGAGGACTTCAAGCACGTGAAGGAGAGAGATGCGCCCATCAAACTGCCCATGGATGATGGTGGTACGTACCCCTTATAATCACAATAAACTTATAAATGCGAAAATAACTCTCTGTCTGTTTGTATGTTACCTCATCAAAACTAAAATACTGAAGCGATGGTAAGGAATTTTGATAGATATGGTATATTTATGATAAAGTACAAAATATAGGGTATGTAGAGTAGTGGGCAACTGCTATAATCGTCGCATTAAGAACTGAGGCCCTAGACAAAGTGACATTCTATCAGCGATAACGATGATGGAAAAGGCAAAAATGTATAGGACTGACATAAGCTATCGAAAAGCTCATGTCAATCCTGTTGTTGTAGAAATACGAAACGCTTGTCACTTGTCTAGGCCCTCTGAGTCGTTGGGCCATAAATCATTGTTATCAGTCTGTCTCGCTCGCACTTAAGGTAGCATATGATCGATAAGACACAAGGCATTGCACATTCTTATTGCTACTGACATTTATGGCCCGACGCCGACGACTCAGTTCTTAAGAGCTTTGATTCTAAAAGTTGGCAACGTCACAAATAACTGTCAAATATTCACCTGTTTTGATTATTTTGGCAATATTAATGTATGGAACTATGAAATATCGTTATCTAACTTACTAGAATATTAATAACTAGCTGCCGCCAGCGGCTTCGCCCGCGTATAATCTTTATAAATTATGTTACTCAGGGTGAATGTAGCTTTATAATGGTGAAAGAATTTTTGAAATCGGCGCAGTAGTTTTTGAGTTTATTCATTACAAACATACACACATAAATACAAATCTTTCCTCTTTATTATATTAGTATAGATGAATTGCAACTAGAACACTGAATTTAAATTATACCCGGTTTTAGGTGTAAAAAAGGCATTTGGAAAGTTTCCAAATCCTTTTTTTACAACTAAAACTAAATATTCGGTGTTACGATATTATTTATTGCATTTCATAATCAATATTTTAGACAGCTAGTTAGCCATAGTTCATATTTCCAAACAATAATATTGCCAAATTAATCAAAGCAGCAAAATATTTGATATCTATTTGCGACGTTGCCAACTTTCAGAATAATAAACGCTCTTAACGCGTCGACTGTAGTGTTTTATAATTTATGTATATTGTGTTAGCATGGTTAGATAGATTAATCCATATTGTAGACAGGAAAAATAGAAAAAGATAAATGTCTTAAGTCTTATCCCAATCAGCAGCGATTGCAGCATGATTGTGTGAAACGTAGTAAGATTTGTGCCCGTTTTCACAACGCGAAGCCCAAATTTATTGCCTAATAAAAGTGCCCTGTTGGATTTTCAACGCTCCGTTCAGCGCCGAGAGTTGAATATCCAATACGGTGATTTTATTAGGCTTCACATTTTAGGTGTCGCGTAGTGTGAGTCAAAATGGGCATAAGACTATCAGTGCATTGAGCGTAGGTGTAGCGTATGCGTAAAAATGTGTTACGCTGCGCTAGCGACGCGTTGACAAGATGGATTTAAAAATACGTCGCGATGACGCGCCGTTAGCGTTGCGTTTGTGCAGTATGCGTATGCGTTAAATGTGAGTGAATGTGAAAGTTGATAGAATTAAAATGTAGTAATAATGTAGCTAAATAAGATTTGAAAAAATGTCGTGCCAGCGACATGATGAAGAATTTAGACACTTGTAAAAGATTTTTAGGAAACTTTCTCAGAAAGTATATTATTTCTCTATCATCTGTGATGTTTAGGTATAATTTAGGATCACTGAAGCGACACACGTACCTAACATAAATCTTGTCAACCTTGTGAATTTTATTTATATTATAATTACAAATTTTATTTATAAGTATTACAATTATAAATTTAACTTATATTACTAACAATTATAAATTGTATTTATATTATAATTATAAATTTTTCTATGAATGTTAAAGTAAATTTTTCCAGGACCCATTCACTAAATTATTTATTAGTGTCATCGTCATCGTTGTTGTCTAACTTTGAATGGTATTGTTTATAGGCTGGCCCAAAGTAAAACCGACCGTGAAGGTAAAACAGGAGGTGATCGTCAAGCGTGAGCCGGAGGATAACGACTGCGGTATTCTATTATTGTAGTAATGTCCTGTGTTACGTGGTTTCGGGGATACGCGGTTTTTGTTGTTCTTGGTTATATTTTGACTGGTTAATGAAATGCTAAAAAACAATCTATTATAAGTATTTTGTTCTAAACTTATATGAAATATGCATGTATTTTTTAAATATTTTTATTCGATAGTTTACATGGGCAAAAAAGTAATTTAATGTACTTAAAAAAAAGTTAAAGTAAATTATTTGTATTTCCCACAGTTTTATGACAAAAATTCTCGCTCAAAAAGAAGTTTTCAAAAATATTGATGGAGGCATAATTCTGAAGTAATATAGTTTAAAAAAAAAACTTCTTGACCCTTATTTGAATCACTTACATATTCCCTATTATCTAGCAATACAGGAGGGGTTAGTCGTGTAATTTTGACTAAATATAAAATCAGTGTCTCAACTGACACTGGACTCACCACGCAAGCCATATACCACATAACTTGGGACATCACTCTGTTACATTCGCAGCTCTGCATCGCCGTGTGAACTGTTTCCATTGGCTAAAGGAGCGGCTATATTGGCAGTGGATATTTAGCTATTAATTAAGCACTTTCGATGCATTCTTTGTGTATTCGGAATTGATGTTTATTTATATGTTTTTTTGTATTGTTTGACTGGATTTACATATTCCACTTATTGAGAAACGCGGAGTAAAATTATGCAAAATAAAAACCACGATATTTTTTTTGGTTAATCTGTACCATACGGTCGGTGAATCATGGCCGGTCTGAACATAGGCTCTCTGAACTTTCGCGCATGTTCTCTCTCTCGCCTCATGTCACCATTTGGTTCATAAACATTGTTAGTGCGCAGTCTTCTGCGCAAAGTTCGGACAGGCCATGATTCCATCTGCTGTATTGTACGTTATTATTACTGATTGTAACTATACTCCGCGTTCATTAAAAAGGTGGACATGAAATTAAATTCTTTCTATTTAACGGAGATGAAATTCAGTAAAAAAAACGGGGATTTGTCATTAGTTTTTGTTAGTCAAATAAATAATTTCAACTATATGGTAAACGGAATATATAACTGATATTTTAAACCAAAATAATTGAAAACTTTTATTTTGGTTTCAAATATCGTAGGTACTGTGTTTTTATTATAATATTGTACCTACGCTTTCCAGCATATTTAGCTTATGAATGTAAAAATACATTTAATGAAGGGTCATCAACATCTTAATCACTTTTTTAAACATCGGCAACTTCTCGCCGTTTTAAGCAGATAAGCGTAAAACACACTTTGCTTGGGGCTTTATTTCATGCTCCTATATATATTTCTCCTGTTCATACGGCGATGATCAGTACGATATTTTACGATAAAAAATTGGTATCACACCATCGGCATTGCCCGATAACACATCACTGTTCAGACGGTAAAAAAAATACATACGGACGAACATGGAACCTCCTCGTTTTTGGAAGTCAAATTTGAAACTGCCAATTGATCCCAAAATTAGAGACTAAAATAATCATCAACTGACCATCGCCGTGTGAACGTTATCGGTGGTCGCTTATTCAAATATCCATTAAGTATTATTTGATTAGAGTATCAGCTAGAGTTTCCTTGCAGTGTTGACAGAGGCGGAAGAAAAGGCGCGCCCTGATGTTAAAGAAGTGTTTGAAGATACAGACGTCGTCAATCTACTGAGGAATGATCAGCCGACCCTTATATTGTTACAGGTGCGATGGTAAATAGGCAAAAAAATGAAGGATTTTCTGATGACATTGACAAAATTACACTTTATTATTAGTGTCATAAAGTACAAAGTTGTACGAATATCGACTAAGATACTAAACGACTCCTCTGGTGTCTTAAAGCGCGCTTGTGCAGTCTTGTTCGCACTGACAATAAGTGTTATTATTCAATGTAGTAAAAAATATTTTGGTCTGTCCAAAACTAAGTAGAATAGTATAATTACTATGGGGTATCTATTGGAGTTTTTGGATTGCTACTGAAGATAAAATTGCTAAAATCCATTTAGCAAACAGATTGGTGTAATTTGGGTGTCATTCGTGGATCTTTAACAGTCGTTACGGGTCGTCAGAAGCCCGAAAATCAGACAACCAATCTTACCAAGGGGTATCGTATTACCTAGTTTCTGGGTTGTGGAGGTCAGATAGGCAGTCGCTCCATGCAAAATACTCATATTCAGTTGCATCCGGTTAGACTGGAAGCCGACCCCAACATAGTTAGGAAAGGTGGTGTAATTTCGAATTTTTATAAAAAGTTTTGGGCGCAAACGTTTTTTAATTTTACATTATACTTACTGTATTTATTTAATATACAATACATTTGTATGATCTTCACCTCGCGTAGCATGACCACCGTAGAAACAAGTTTTGTCGACGGAACAATAGACAAAATGACAGATTATGATTCAGTGTGATTGTTTATCTGTCATTTTTTATATTCTTCCGTCGACAAAACCCGTATTTAAAACGGGGGTAGCCGACTCTTCTAACACTATTATTTTGCTACTAAAGGTTTATAATCACAGTTACCAGATTCGCTGCCAGGCCGCGGCGGCAAGGTGGAAGACGACATGCCTCGACGTAAGATCAATGACGAACCTTCCACCTCTACAGGCGAAGAAAAGGTGGACAAACCAGTAAGTATGGTTGGCCATAGGTACACGGGAACCTTGCTTATGACAGAGGGCCGTCCTAAAATCATTATTTTGAGTAAATAGCTGATCACTGCGACACACATGGAAAATTTCTAAAAAAGCCAAAAAAATCAAGTTTACGTAACTACAGTAGTAATTTCACGTAACTACAGTAGTTACGTGAAATTATGTTTTTTGAGAAACGTTTTTGTTTTTATTTAAATGTTAGGTGCCGAATTGCCGATATCCATAACAACTGTGAAATTTCGTTGATTATAATTATGAGCTTCGTCGCAGTCGGGTCTAAGTACCGATGTCTAAAGTACAGTGGGCAAAATACTGCTTGCTAAATAATACTATCAATACTTCGACTTAGTTCTGACGTGGCTAAATGTTTTAAATACGTATGCGAGAGGGGTATCCAATTATTTTAGGCGTTTGTCTGTACATTAAAAATACCTATGAAGTATCAATTGTTGCTTGTCGTGTAGTTGCATGTAAATCTTCGACCCTATAAACATAGTCCAGATTATACTAAAATTGCGAGTAAATACTCCAAAACTTCCCAAAAGAGTAGTAAAAATGATACCCATATTTGTCAGGTGTGGGGTTCGAACCCACGCTCCCTCTCGGGAACCAGAGCTTAAATCTGGCGCCTTAGACCACTCGGCCAACCTGACATATTTGATTACAACGAAATAGCACTACTTTAGCCAGTAGTGATTCATACCGGAATGAAACTGTGAAATCGAAATTATGATAAAAAATTATTATCGATTCATGACACGTTTTTAAAACGTTACGTATTAGCGTAACGTTACGTACGTATTAGCGCATAGGGGCTGATAGATTGCCTGGTTTGTTGATTCTCACACTGAAGAAATATTTTAAAACTTTAAAGAGATAGTAATTAAATTCGTCTGGTGTTTGTGAACCTACTGTTTTCCCTTGTGTCCCTACCTCCAGAGGCGTATTTTAAGATTCAGCGCCCTGGGCCCGAAAGGTTTGCCGCCCCAAAAAACGTTAGAAAATTTAAATTTCGCGGGCTACCCTAGCGTATCAACCTTAAACGAAAAAGTTGGAGCATTAAACGAATACATGATGCTAGAGCGAGAGAAGCGAGCTCGAAAATTTTTGCACTCTGGATAGGGTGCATTTTGAATTGAACATTTATATAAAAATAGGATTACTTTGTCGACCCATACAGAATAGTTTGGGAACGTAGGATGTAAGAGCGAGCGCAGCGAGCTCGAAAATATTTGGACCCCGCCCCTGATAGGTAAGGTTTTCTTTGACAATACGTTCATACATAAATAGGGAGTTACTTTGTTGGCTTTTACAGAAAAGTCAGAGAAAAAGACAAAGTAGGATAAAAGAGCGAGCGAAGCGAGCTCGAAATTTTTTGCACTCTACTTTTATATTTAAGGGGTCCCCAACAAATACTGCCTTTTACTTACTGAACATATTTTGGCATTTTTTGGGATTTGATTAAAAAGTATTTCTAAAGATTTGGGGGCCCCCAGAATCAGGGGTTGGTTGGCCTGCACCGGATACTTTGATTGACTTCCTAGCCGTTGAAAGCAACGTAAACAAACAGAATGGGAAATCCCTAGCTCTGGCCGGCGGGGACTCCCAACGATAGCAACGCAACGCTAGCAAATGTTGCTAAACTAAATAAAAGCATGTCAATATATTTATCGTTTTATGAAAAGTACAATTTTTTCGTCGCGTCCACGGTTTTTAAGTAATGCATAACACGTCGTGATGCGAGGCCCCTGGGACCGCGAGGCCGTAGGCGGTCGCCCACACCGCCCACGCCTTCCGCCGCCTCTGTCCAGACCCCACGCGCCTAGTCTCCTCTTGACTAGTTTAGTTTCTACTTTTTCAAGCGATACAGAGGCCCTAGACAAATAACATTCTATCAGCGATAACGATGATGGAAAAGGCAAAAATATATAGGACTGACATAAGCTATCGAAAAGCTTATGTCAATCCTGTTGAAAGTCATTGTACAAATACGGAACGCTTTCGAAGCGATTGTTACTTGTCTAGGCCCTCTGGTCTTTTAAGTATGTAGATAAAGTTTAAAATTATTTCACACTGAAAATGCTCGCCGCGTCGCTGCCGGCAGCGGTCCCCGCTCTCCGCTGGCGGGCTCGCGCGACCTCCAGACCCCACGCGCCTTGTCTCCTCTTGACTAGTTTAGTTTCTACCTTTTCAAGCTTTTCAAGCGATACTGGTCTTTTAAGTATGTAGATAAAGTTTACAATTATTTCCCACTGAAAGTGCTCGCCGCGTCGCTGCCAGCCGCTACCATTCCGGTGTGACTCGGCCTATATACGATAGTCCCGCGTCTTGATGTCTATCAAATTTACAACCAAATGAGTTTTAATTTTTGATAAGTAGGCATATATTAAATTTCTTCAAAAACAAAGGCTAACAAAGCTGAGCGTGAGGTGCGGAATACGCCGCCCCTCGCAGCCTACCGCCCCGGGCCATGGCCCTTTTGGCCCTAGGGTAAATACACCCCTGCCTAGGTAGGCAGGGGTGTATTTACCCTAGGCCCTAGGGCGGGTTGTCTATAACTAAAAAAATGACAAGGAGGTCCTTGTCATTTTTTAGTTATAGACAACCCGCTTCATTGAGACAGAAGTGGCAAAAGTGACTGCCTCCCTGTCAGAGCCTGAGTTCGATTCCCGGGTCAAAGTATTGCGCGCTTCAGTACCTAGACTGTAGACATACTGACTATAAGTACATTATGTACCTATAGACAGACAACCTATCTGATTCAGTTGTATGTACCGTACATACTTACAACTGAATCATATAGGTCTTATGTTATTGTCGTTTCAGTTATTTAGCTCTGAGGGCCTAGACAAGTGACAATCGCTTCGAAAGCGTTTCGTATTTCTACAACGACTTTCAACAGAATTGACATAAGCTTTTTGATAGCTTATATCAGTTCTATACATTTTTGCCTTTTCTATTATCGTTGTCGCTGATAGATGATGTCACTTTGTCTAGGGCCTCTGATTTTGTCTATCTTCAAAATCACAGAGATCTTTAGACTGATTCCTTTTGGCACCCTTCGGGTACGGGACCCTAAAAACAAGATGACGGTGTTAGTTCCGACTTTACCCACAGGCCAAGAGTCTTGTTCAACTTTTTATGTAATAGAGAATATGCATGTGATTCAAATATGGGTCAAATACTTTTTTTTATAAACTTTATTACTTCAGAATTATGCCTCCATCAATATTTTTGAATAAAATTTCTTTTTGAGCGAGAAATTGATTTTTTAAAAGTCCCAAATAACTGTAGGTAATTCAAATACTTGAAAAGCTAAGAGCGTATGTGACGTAAGAATCCGGGATAGCAATCAAAATGTCAATGTCAAGTCAATCAACAAGTGTCAAGTCAATGTCAAACGCTCCTACAAAAAGGAGTGTTTGACGTTGACTTGACAGTTGCTTGTTTGTTTTCACAGACTGTGACGTCACCACACCAAGCGCGCCAAATGGAGGGCGTTTAAATAGCCCGGATCGGATGGATATTTAAAAAAAAAAATTATAGTACTTTAAATAGCTTTTTTGCCGTCGATTTTTTTTTTACTATTATTTGACGATGTAAACTATCGAATAAAAATATTAAAAAAATACATGCATATTACCTAAATTAATTTTATTTTTGGTCGCAGGTAGACAACAGATGTCGTTTGTCTGATTTAGAAGAAGGTCGCATCGGGAAGTTGTTGGTGCATCGCTCTGGACGAGTCAGCTTATCTCTCGGTGATACTATGTTTGAAGTAAGTGATAGTCCCTTAATTAAAAGCCCATACTACCTCAGCTCAAATTATTTTTTCATCTCGCTCACACTTTTCTCAACAACTATGTTGTGGTCGGCTTCCAGTCTAACCGTATGCAGCTGAATACCAGTATTTTACATGGAGCGACTGCCTATCTGACTTCTACAACCCATTAATAATGATAGTAATTTTCTTTTTGGAAGTAAGTTCCTTAACGCTTCTTGCGGTAGGAGTTGACAGGTAGAAATCGTCACGTAATGCTGGGGCTACATTGTTGCGTTATCGCGAACTATACTTCGCACGCTCTCTCTCGCACACCGCTCGACGTCTCGCTGAGCAACAGAGACTGCGCGAAGTATAGTTCACGATAGCGCAACAATGTAACCCCAGCGTTAGGAAAAAGTACTTTTTCTCTTTCTATTATATATTTTTTATCCCAGGTGTGCATGGGCACGAAGGCAGCATTCCACCAGGAGGTGATGTCAGTGGGCACGGACGACGCGTCGCGCTCTGCCAGCCTGGTGGCCCTCGGAGCCCTGCAGCACAAGCTCAACCTCGTGCCCAATTGGGAGACCATGTTCCATGACATGTCAGTATAGTGTACACAGAATAAATGGTGATAAACTGTTAAATTGTTTTTTATTTGGTTTCCATGTCCACTGTATGTGTTGTGTTTGTGTACTGTAAAAATTTTGTAGTCATATGTAGGGTTTAAGAGGGAGTAGAATATGTCCTTATTACCACAAAACCGTGTTTATCACTTGTTTAGCCTAAACACGAAATTTCTGTATGGAGTTTGACATAAAACTGATTTAAAAACGCGTTGAACAAGTGTCTTAAGTTTTTGTGGTAAGGCCCTGTATGTTTATGGATGGAGGGGGAGAGGAAAACCAAACAAAAGATGGATGGATTGTGTGAGGGATGATAATTAATGAAAAGTGAGAATGACAGTGTGACGGCTAACAGTAGAGAATAAAAGAGGAAGACTTTGTGCTGACCCCAAGTATCATGGGGATAAGGACAGGCAGAAGAGTATAGAATTTTATTTAAGTTTTTCCCTTTTTGCATAAAAACACCATAAAAGGTTGGGAGGGCAATGCTTTTTATCGAAATTACAGCTAGAATTTAAAAGATTCAGAAATTCTTACATAATTATTTATTGTACCTAAATTATTTACAAAACAACTCTAATCTGTTATTTCTAAGCAGTAGCACTGGCAGCCTTATCTTCCTTTGCTTTTGTTATCTGTGTGTCTCTGCCATCATACTTGTTGCCTTTCAGGTCTATTGCAAAGTTGTAGTCTATGGGGTTCGCCAGAGCATGGTCTATGGCAGCGTCCAGGGTCTCCGGTGTTATGAATGTTGCACTCAGTTCCTGCAAAATATGGATATTTTTTTTAAATTTCATCAACTTATGTAAAGTTCATTAATAGAGAGCATGTTTAACCCTTCTATTGCCAATCAGTGAAGAGCAGGTTTGAATTAAGGAATTTTGTAAATTAAACAATCAATTCACAAAATTCCTTATTCAAACTCTCACAGTACAATAGATTAATCTGTTATTAAATATCATTGCTCATATTTGAAAAGAAATTCAAAAAGATTTGTTGATGAATTCATTAACAAATCGAATTTCGAATAATGAGTTTTATTTACCTTCTGTAGTTTGACTTCCTCGGAAGCTATCGCGATCCTCTCCTTCAGCTTGCGATCGTGTGCCTCCATCCTCTTCAGGGCGTATTCCTCAAGAGCAATCACCTCCACTTTCCTTCTCTCCTCACGTTCCATCGCGACCTGCGAATTCCACTTCTCGTTCAGCTCCACGCACCGAGCCCATTCCTCGGCCTCCAGGCGCTGAGACATCTCTGAACTAGCACTCTCTCTCGTTGACTTCTCTTTGATCATCTCCTCATGGTAGAACCTCCTTATGGCCCGCATCTGAGTCTTATAGTTATTGTGAAGACGTAGAAGCTCTAAACGTTCTTCTTCCGAAACAACGGGACGTTTTGGTATACGATAGATTTTACTTTTGGCGACTGGTAGCCATCGAGGTTTTCTGTGTGCTTCCGCGCATTGTACTAGCATGGGCCACGTACGCTTTAGTAAAGAATTTTGCGATAGCATTATTTTCGATTAACTTTCCCGTTTTTGTGATAATTTGTTTTAAAGATTTTTTTAGAAATACAGCCTCATAACCTCAAACTTCATTTGACGTTTGTCAAATCAATCAAAATGACATAATTGTTTTTTAAGAATTCACGCGTTACAACACCAAAACTTCATGCAACAGCATTGCGCTCTGCACCGTATCTACCATGTTTAATTTCAACCAATAGTTATTAATGGTCATACTGATAGTGGCGGCAATAAAATCTTCGTTTTTCAGGGTTCCGTGGTCAACAAGGTCAAGGAACGCTTATAGTTTCAATTTACTTACCTGAAATCTTTATTAGTTTCTGAACTAAAATCCTTAACTCGAATGTCAATTTTTTATTGTCAATGTCAAGTAAAGACAAAACAAATGTCAGAGCTAACGAAGCGGACTGTTCGCCGGGTTTCGCTGTTTATTTATCAAAAAATCAATGATCAAAACAATTTGAGCTGAGTATCAAGATGATAAAAATATCTGCATTGAATGAAGAATCGGAGGAGGACAGCGGATCCGAAGAAGAAGTGACAAGAGAGGCGTCCGAGCAGATAGCGTTGCAACAATACGCGAATGCACTTGAGCTTCAAAGAAAAGGTAATCTAAAAGATGCCACTCAGTTACTTAAAGACCTTCTCGATACAGAACTGTTATATGATGTTAAAAAACCGGCTCAAGGGGAGAAAGTACCAGGTCCTTTGTTTAATTTAAAGTATTTATCGTATAAAAATCTAGCGACTATGTTAACCGCATCGGAAGAAGTAGACGCGGCTATTGAAGCGTACTGTGCGGCTGCAGAGCTAGACGACACTGACGTAACTCTGTGGCATCGCCTGGGACAGCTCTGTATGCGCGCCAAACGCTACGAAATGGCTCTCCACGCTTTCCAACGCGGCGCGGACCGCAATCCTCGTCACTGGCCCTGCCTCGACAAGATCGTGACACTGCTCCTAGGTCTAGACTATAAAGAGGAATGTATTTCAACCATACATGATGCACTTCAATTAGACCCTGGATACTTGAGAGGCCTGGCATACCGAAAACATATATTCACAGCATATCCTTATATAAGAGATTTTATGGAATATCTTAATCCGATTTACAAATGGAATGAAAAAGAAGATGAACCAATTGACGAGGAAAAAGCTGAGAAACTCGTACAAGAAGCAGACAAGATTAATGAAATATTTCTTGAGCAACAGCGAGCCGAGCAATTTAAATATGTTTTACCTGAATTAAAGTTAGTTAAACCTATTACCAAATTAAGTTGGAGATCAGTTGGAGACTCACTTGTCCATATGCATCACCACATGTCAGAGCATTATTTTAGTCATGCCTGCAAAATTGTAATGATTTTTGAGAAAGAAGATAAAGAAGAAACTATGGAGGTGTGTGAGGAGTCCAAAGAATTAGACCCCGAGGAGAATAAAATTGAAGAAGCTGTACTGGAAACTGAAAAGAATGCAGAAAATGTATCAGAGAATGAAACCAATGATTTATCAGACAAGGACAAAGCACCAACTGACACAGAAAAGATTGAGAGTGATGTTGAAATGGTTGCAGAGTCTGCTGAAGCACCTTCAGACAGTAAGGTAGCCAAGAAAGGTCCAGTTAGAAGGAGAGGTAGTGCACTCAGCTTTCTAGAAATGTGGGAATGGTGCACTAAGAGAAGATCTGGACGAAAAAAACCTGTTAGCAAACAAGAACAAGATGATAACATCTATGAGACACTGCGAAAAATGGTGCCTATTTCTTTAGTGCCAGAAATGGTTGAGAAGAAAGAAAATCAAGCTAGAGAGACGTCTCCCGACACATCAGACCTTGATAAACTATTTGAAGAGAAGGAAAAACTTGAAGAACGAAAAGAGTATTTTGGGTCAGAAGATGAGCAATTAGATGTTAAGAACTTCATTAACCAGTATACAGAAAACAAAAGAGACATAATTGATATTTTGAAAGATTACCTAAGTATTTTAGCTGTTAAGTGGAGAGAGAAATGGCCACAGGGCCTCCCGGAGGTATTCATTGAAGCTAACAAATGCTATCTCAATCATATTGATGTTCCAACATGCACCAGTGACAATGATGAGGAACTGCTACACTATACCACAGTCAACATCTTGGTGGAAGAGTTTTCAGTAAATGAAAAATTTAACACATCTCCAACAGATGACAAGCAGAAACATGATTTAAGTGTGATTGAAACTATAGGGATCACATTGAGTTTAAAGCCTCACATTTTCGAAAGTACCGAGTGCTTAGAACTGACACTACGGTATCTCTGGGTGAAACTCCACATTCAATTGTTAAACAAATGCTGTGACTTTGCTCTAGACTGCTTGTACCAGCTTCAGTATGAATTCGAAGCCATGGGAGAGCACCATGACACATACAATTTAAATGTTGTCAACTTTACATTTAAACCAACAGTCAACGAGAATGAAGTTTTAGCTGGTGTTAAGTTCCTTGAGAGAAATAAGAAGCTTTCCACTGTTATGGAGTCATATGAGAGAGGAAATTATGAAGAGGTGTTATCAATAGTAATTGATACTTTTGAACACTGCAAGACTATGGCTAGGAATGAAGAAGAAGTGTCCCTAGATTTTGCAGTTCACTTATCTGTTATATTGGACACTTACTGGGCTTTAGACAAGCCAGATGAATGCTTCAAATGGTCTTTGACCTGCTTACATGAAGCTCTAAAGCATTACTTTAGATTCACAACAGGATCTCAGGAATATGATAAATGGACCCTTACAGTTGTTAAGATACTTTGTTGCATGGAACACATACTCACAACAGAAGGCCTGACATGTTTGGACACTGTGTCTCAGAAGGAACTGAGCCAGGGTCTAGAAGATCTCATCAGAGTCATTGGCCACCAAGTGGAGACAAATGCTTCTGAAATGCCTTTTGGTACCGTCATCCCATGGATCGTAGTGCATTACATATTGCAGAGAGAGGAGGATCAAGGGAGGGTTAGAATAGAAAAGGAAAAAGTTGCGTGCGATGAAGTTCCTAATCCTTTAATGGTTTTATTTATTGCACATGAACAGCTGGGCAAGAGAGGTTGGTGTTGTAAGTCTGAAGCAAAACTACTCTATTTCACTTTAGACACGGTAGTGCCGAGGCTGCGGTCACCGTCATTGGCCAAGTCTCTAGATCAAGTGGTCCAGTACATGGAACAGTGTGTTTTCTGCTTATTTGGGCATCCTGGAAGAAAAACTAAGTTAAAATATCTTGTGGATCATAATGTAACATCATCTACTTTAGACTGGAAACGAGCGCAGCAACTGTATGAGATCTTTAGACCTCCGATGTTACCGGCTCTCGAAGGCAAGCTGCCCGGCATCACTGCAGATACCGAACAGTTATTCCATAAAATACTTGCGCTGCTTCCTTCAGAATGTGACCCTCAGAAATACCTTCCAGAGATCGAAAAATTCATTAAAGGGTTGGAAGATAAGCTACCTTACACTCCATCACTATTACCATACAAAATGAAGGACATTTATTTTTTGCTCGGCGATTACTATTATAAAAAAGAAGAAGTGAAGTTGGGTGTAAAGTTTAACATGTTAGACGTGGCCGTAAACAATGACAGAGTAGAATCGTGGGCGAGAATATCTTTAGCAAAAGCTGTTATTTTAGATGCAATGCTAAGTTCTTGTAAGAATCTCATCAACCATGAAAGAGAATATTTGAATCCTGCAAAATCTGTAATACGATGTTTTAAAAGATCGATGGACTTGGATCCCACACTTAGTCACATGTGGACAGAGTATGGAATGTTCGCGTACACAGTTCAGTCGTTTTGCTCTCGAGTACTGAAACAGGCGAGCGAGTCGTTGAGTATGGAAGATTTCGAGTCTTTGGAGAAGCAAAAGGAAGACATGTTAGATACGACGCAAAAATGTTTCATGACTGTGCTTGTCGATCCAAATAGCAGTACGGACGATGATTCGTGGCAGTTTTTCTATATGTTGGGCAAAGTGGGTGAGAAACGCAACAAGCCACCATCTGTATACTTAGATTATTACATGAAGGCCGTGAAGAGTTTAAAGGAAAATGATGCGACGTATCCTCTGAAGATAAATTACAACACACCGACCCATTTGTGCATAGAAGTGTTAGAGGTACACTATCGAATTCATGCATCTATTTTAAAATACATAGAACAACATGAAAACAAGCCAATACCTGCATCAGTGGGCAGGGTTTTCTCAACGTGCATTGAAGAGTGGAAGAGAGGTCCTTTTACTAGAAAACCTAAAAAAGATGGTGCAGCAGACATTGAAACGAACACAGAGCCGAAACCTGCTGAACCAGTTCACCCGGCCAACATTCTCAAGCGATCCATCAGCGACGCAGGTGAAGAGGAGTCTCATGAAGCCAAGCGATTGAAGATGGAAGCCGCGGCAGCTAAAGTCAGGAGGTCCGCCTCTTACGACACGGAAAGAACGCCTAAAGAGCCGATTGTGCAAAGTACAGAAGTGGCAGACGCAAAACCCGTCGCGACCGCCGAAGAAAATAAACAAGAAGTTGTTGTTATAGACGATAAGTCGCCACAACCAACACTGCCGTCAACCCCCCCACCACTAGAACCTGTCAAAGAAAAAACACCTGAAATAGAAAAGCCGTCGGAAGAGAAAAAAGACGAAACGGATGCTGAGAAAAAAGAAGACAGTTCTTCTTCGTCTTCCTCGTCATCGTCTGATTCCAGTTCCAGTGAGTCGTCGTCGGATAGCAGTAGCGACTCGAGTAGCGATAGCGACACCTCTAAATCGTCCAACGAGTCTAAACCTCTCACAGATGACGAAATCATGAAGATCGTAGCGGCCTGTCTCGACGCGCTAGAAGACTGCGCGAGCCGCTTCCCTCCACATTACAAAGCCATATACAGACTTGCTCACTATCACTTTTACTACAAAAAGGGTAAAGACATCGAGAGATGTCGAGATCTAATGTTATCCAATTTCACTTCAAGATCGGGCCAAAAATTAGGAGGACTATTCAGTGAAAAGAAACCTTCTAACTTTTTCAACAACATATGGAAAATACCTTCATCAGAAGTAGACAGACCGGGCAGCTTCATTTTCCACATGAATCGCTCCGTCCTTCTCACTATGGAGATATTGAAAGAGATAGACGATCACAAAACTCTTTTGGACCTGAGCTTGCACTTGCAGAGGACACCTGATCCTGACAAGAAGTACCTCCGTGACTCTGATCGAGAGGAGCTCGCTCAGCAAGCATTCTCGCTTTGCGTTCAATCACTAAAAGGACAACTGACAAAGTTCAGCCAGCAAGCTGATTTGAAGAGCAATGAGGTGGAGAGGCAAGCGCTGAACAGTTTAATGTTGGATATTTATAGGGCGTACCAGAGAGCGCAAAAACAACCGAATTCTAAACAATTCACGAACTTACTAATCGAGGGCTACAAGCTAGCCACGAGTGAAACGATCGCTGAGAATACTAACCTAGTCGACATTAGCATGAAATACTGTCAGAGGTTGATTCAAAAGCTGAAGCATGAAGCGATGATGTCTAGTTTGGATAAAAGTCAGAACGCTCAAAAGAAACAAGCTGCTAAAGCTGCTGTTGCTGAAACTGTGAAGGGTACAACTTCTAGTGTGACGAGTCTGCCGAAACCGGAGCAGAAAGCGCCTCAGCCTTCGACATCAACAGCATCGACTTCAAGTTTACCAAAAATGTCGGCACACGACATGGCCGCCGCTTTCCAGAGCTTCATGCCGATACTGAACGATCCCATGCAACAGGCAGCGGCCGCTCTTTCTCTATCTTACCTATCCAACATAAACGCTTTAGCTTACGGCCCGTCATTGCAGAACGCGTTGCAGAGTACTCTGCAAAACTCGTTCCAAGCTGAATTCTACCGTCAGTTCTTAGGACAGAGCTACTCGTCGTCGTTTATGCCGCCTGCGAAAAAGCAGAAGCGCGGTCCGAAGCCAGGTTCGGTGCGACCTCCGGCGAACCCACAGATGAAGGCGTCGAAATCTTTCACTGCGCCGACAATGCCTCCAGTGAGCAAGGCTGCGCCTACGACTGTGAGCGCGCTTCAGAAGTCGAATTCGACTCCCTTAACGCCGAGTATGGGGACGGTGCTTCAGAACCTGCCAGCCTCGATGACTGCCAACCTGGCCTCGTTCGGGGCGGTGCACTCGACGTCACACTCTTCACATTCGACGTCCCACGCTTCACACACGTCACACACGTCGACACACTCGACGCACACGATGCCTGCGCAGGCGCACATGTCCACAGCGTCGACTATGAGTGCCGCTATCCACACGAAGCCTCCGATGCCGCATCAACAGGTCAGTCCGGGGAAGACGCTGCAGGAGAAGCTGGCAGAAAGGCAGAAACACCTCCCGATATCAAAGAGCCACGAGATCAACGCATCCATCAGTAAGCTACCATCCTCTTTGACCATCACAAAAACCTCAGTGCCTAAGCAAGGGATGAAGAAGCCCGACGCTAAGAAACAACTGCCTTTCACGGAGAGACTCAAACCTATCACTACAGATGAAGTTATAGTACTAGATGATGATTAAATTATCATTACTTATTTATCAATGCACCTATTGACAGCTCCAGTTGGATTAATATGACAAAATATTTTTTTCGTGCCCGTGCTGCAGTAATTCTCAGTCGTATAAATATGACTAAAATGCACGACCCTATTCGTCATATTTAGGTATTTATTTGTCGATTTATGAGCTGGGTGCTGAGGGCACGGTAATTGATATAAAACTAAGCAATCAATAGGTTAATGTAGAAATTAATCTAAAATGTATATCATGCACTTATGTATAACTTTAGAATCAATAAATGAAATACAATCAGATAAACGTATTTTAATTTATTTCTTATAAAATATTAATTATTTTACTATTTACAAAATAATGTAATTATACCAAAATAATTGTAATAGTTGTTACATTATTTTACATTGCTCACGTATGCTTTATTAAGTAATATCAGTGTTTGTAAGGAATTATTTCGAGGGTTTGTATTTGAGAGTTTCAGCGAAATTAGTAAAAATGCTATAATTTAGACATACAAAATCTAATTTATTTAAACTTCGCACTCAAATAGTACAGAGGCGGACATAATGACTTGGGCATTCTCTACCAATCAACCGAGTGTGGTGAAAAGATTATTGATTGATTTCTGTTTGACAAGCAACCGCAGAATACACATAGGTATTGAAATTAAAGTAATAATACAAGGTGGTTATATAATGGCATTCATCCCCTTTTATATTTAATACTAGCTTCCGCCCGCGGCTTCGACCGCGTGGTATGTCGATAAAAAGTATGTCCGTCCTATGTCCTTCCCCGGGATGCCATCTATCTCCTTGCCAATTTTTTTCGAAATCCGTTCAGCGGTTTAGGCGTGAAAAGGTAACAGACAGAGAGTTACTTTCGAATTTATAATATTAGTATGGAAGTATGGATTTTCAAAGAAAGAGGTTATGCGTATTCAGTATTGCATTTTGTTTCTTATTTGACACTATTTCCCTTCATTCTTCACCCTAAAATAATATGATAGTACAGTACTTTTTAAGTTATAAGTTTATAACACTAAAAACTGCATCACTTGTAAAATTAAATAGAAACATTTGAAGCTTGTGATTTTGAAAAGTTCAGTATATATGTATGTGCCTGACCGTAAGAGCTGGCGCACATTAGCTCGGTTTTTTATCAACCTTGCGCTAATTAAATTCATCATCTGCCTAGCCTTTTCCCAACTATGTTGAGGTCGGCTTCTAGTCTAACCGGATGCAGCTAAATACTAGTACTTTACATAGAGTGCCTGCTTATCTGAGGTTCACAACCCAGTTACTGGGTTGCGCTCGCTAGTTGAAAATAGTTTGGCAGGGAAAACGGGTTAAAGTACTGCGCTTTGACAGTTCTGCGTCGGCGCCGGCCCGACTAAAACACTACATTTTCATAAGAAATCTCCGCCTACCCTCATTAACAAGTGATGCAAATATTTTCTAGATCAGTGTAGTATTCTCATCATGTAGAAAGACATGAGCATTGCGCTGAGGTTCCAGCCCATGAGGATGGTGAAGAGGTAGGTCAGCACTAAGATCGGTAGCGGTAGTAAGAATACGCGCGCGTTTTGAAGCATCGGGAGATCTGTAGGACAAGAGAAAATGGAAATAAAAACTGAGAAAATGCTCGTTGTACTCGCAAACAAAGGGTTCCGTACTACCAAAGCTGTTCCAGTCTTATTACAAAACAAGTTTTAACTTTGGTCAAAGTTTTCAGTCAGTTTTTGTATTTCGAACCTTTTTCCGACTGAGGTAAGTTCTCAATACAAAATTGACGACTTAAACTCTTATCAGTTTTTGTATTTAGAACTTTAACGTAGTCGGAATAAAGTTCGAAATTAAAAAATGGCTCAGTGGTGGAAACCTGGTTCTAAAGATAAATCTTGTTTTTCATTAAGTCCGCTATGGTTTACCTTCTTTTTGTTATTTGCTATGCAATGATATTATATTATATTAACAGATATGTTATAAGCGCGCAATCATGAAGACTCGAAAACATTCCAATTGTAACGTTTTTACTTGTAGTGAAATTTAAAATGAATGAAACGTGGGTATGTGTGCCGCTGCTGCGCGGAACACTTTTTTCGGTTGTTTTGTGAGTGTATAACATATCTGTTAATATAATATCATTGTTTGCTATGGTAGGGAACGTAGTCATAAGTATACAGTATGCAAGGGTAAACACCGTTGTCACTCAAACCATGGATAGTTGACTTAAATATAAAAATAAATGTCCCAGTAACAACAAAAAAAAACCTTATTTTCATTAAAAGATTTTAAAAAGTAAATATCCGTCCCTGTCCCGATTCTCATGGATACGCGTTCGAAAGAGCTGCGAAACAGCTGACGGCCGGTCATGTAACGTCCCGCGCGCCCTGCCCGCCCCCGCCAACCGGCGACCGCGGCCGATCGTTGCCCTTGCGTGTAGGGTGAAGTATTCTTGTGGAAAAATGTAGATTTTCTTTAAAAAAATAAAGTTGTATTTTTCCATTGATTTTACGTTCTATAAGTGAAACCAAACCACTGGTTTCAAGGATAACGGTGTTTACACTAACACCTTGTAGAGCGATTCATCAAATACTACGGCTCTATTGTTGTAGGACCAATACGAATACTCTACGCCACTAAAGAGCTACCTGATAGGTCCTTTTTTTAATTTAACAGTGGAGCCAACATTACGGCATGGGGTTAGTGAAACGCACTCTATTCTGTTATTGTTTAAACTGTCTACTATTACGTTTAAAAACACAGCCTACAGCCCTGTGACAGACGGACGGACGGACAGTGAGACAGCGTCTGCGTAGGTAAGAATCTCAATACTCAATATCTTTATTGCTTTACCATAATGTGTACTTAGGTGGTAACTATATAATTTAGATCATTATGGACCCTGTAGGGCACAGCAAAAGGGTAGGAGAGAGGAAGCCCTGTTTTATGAGATCATTAAGTTGTTATTAATCTTAACAAGATTTGCGCTTCCAGAATGACCAGCACGTACGTTAATATTAGGTCCCCACCATCCCCACCACAGGTGGCAAAAAACGAAAACGGAAAAGCAAACACACCGACTTCCGAAATTAAAGTAATTTTTCACTTTTTGAGTGTTTTTTTTGGAAGTCGGTTGTTTTTTTTTGTAAAAAGTATTTTATGTTTACAAAACTATAAGTAATAAGGTTTTTTTTACTATTGGTAGTTGTCCATGATGGTCATTACTCGATATAATACCAAGCAATTGATGAATATTTTAAATCATAGTAGTGACGAGGTTCTCTATTTGTGAGAAAAAATACGCCAATTTCATAGGTGGGAACCCAATATTAAAGTTACTTATCACTAAGAAATCTTGATGTTCAAATCAAGTTGTAAGATCCGTGCGAAGGTCGCTAGTATTCCATATACCTCTAGCCGATTCGCGAGAAGTTATAAAACCCTTATTTTAATGTAATTCCCCATTCATGTTCAGACTTACCGCAATCAACAACTTTTCCATAATCTGAAAGTCAATTTTAATTTTAATTCTTGTACAGTCACGGGCAAAAATATGTATACACAGCGAAATTAAGAGTGAATTTTCGAAAAATTACTTAGTATATAATATCTGTATTATAATATCTTTGTATTATAATATCTGTGGTTATTATGAGTCTGTGTCTTGTGCGCTAATATTCCTAATCCTAACTATCCTTACTAATATTATAAATGCGAAAGTAACTCTGTCTGTCTGTCTGTCGCGCTTTCACGCCAAAACTACTGAACCGAATTAAATGAAATTTGGTACACATATAGTATAGAGCCTGAGAAAGGACATGGGCTACTTTTTATCGACATACCACGCGGACGCGGCGAAGCTAGTAATATTATAAATGCGAAAGTGAGTTGGTTTGTTACGGTTTCCCGCTAAAACGGCTGAACAGATTTGGATGAAATTTGGCACATGGGTAGACCATGACCTGGATTAGGACATAGGATAGTTTTTATTCCAACATTCCCATGGGATTGAGGCTCGTGCGGTTGAAACCGCGGGGGACAGTTAGTATAGGAATAAGCCCGCAATTAATGTTGATAAATTTTAAGCAGTGTTTTAAAAGTTCTATTCGGAGTATATTTTTGCCGTGCCATCTGATGGCTACATTGGTACAATGAATGTAATTAGTATTGTAATTAGAAGAACACACACTTTAATTTCGCTATGTATACATATTTTTGCTCGTGACAGAGTGCATAGATAAATAATAGTTGTACTGTCAAGGGCAAAAATATACAACATGACCCGGAATTAACGCACACCGGCAAACACCCCAATTAGAATATTATGTTATGTATGATCATAATAAATTCACAGAATTTTTATTATCCTATAACTAATATTATAAATGCGAAAGTGAGTTTGTTTCTTTGTTGTGTCACGCTAAAACGGCTGAACGGATTTGGATGAAATTTCGCACAGGAGTAGATCTTGACCTGGAGAAGGACATAGGCTACTTTTCATCCTGGATCGCAGACGAAGTCGCGGTAGTTTTAATTATTTTTGGGATACAAAAATACGTATTCTGCGTTCGCAATTTATTTGTCAAAAATGTAAACAAACACGAGTTTTATGAAAAACAACTTGTAGTGTCTACACATAAGGTTCCGTTTGTCAGGCTAAAATCAACTTTATTTACACTTATATTAAGTTGATGTTTGTTTAAGTGGAAATAACATCAATATTGGAAACAAGGATTTAAATAGACCATAAATATTAAAAATGACAGAAATCGATTTAGTAAAAGATTCTGAACCAACTACTTTTATAATGTGCATTAATTTAGCCAGACTACCTATCTATTAAAATTGTGAGATATTATTAAATTAAATATACAGTATCTGCCAACATAAAATTACAGTGTAGTGATATTTAATAATGTTAGTAAAAAAAAAGTCAAGGCTAAGTCTGCCTTTTGTCTCTTTTATGTTCCATAAACTATAATAAAAAAGTATTGTTGGAAAAATCGCAAGTGTGTGTATAGATATTTTTGCCCCTGACTGTTCTACAGAAGTAATACTTACTGCTGTATCCCAAGAATGTGATATAAAGGTAGTAGATGATGGAGGCGAGCCAGAACGAGTTGGCGACCAGACAGGAAAAGAAACCATCACGGAATAATAAGTCTGAAATAAGAAAAACATACTTTATTAGAACTGCCTAAGGTACGATTTACACCGACCAGCGCGTCCGAGGGCGGTGGAGTGCATTTTACAATGCGAGAAAGAAAATTGAAGTTTGAATACTGTAATTATTAAAGTTCAAATTCGCTTGCGCACCAACACCGTTCAAATACCGTGGGCCTTGAAGACTCTGAAACTTAGTCCAAAGTCAAGGAAATCAAGATGCTGTTTTGATTTTAGGGGTATGAGGAACAGGGTGTAAAGTTCCTTCATCCACCATAGATAAGGGAGGATCCTCCGACCAGACGGTTGTTATGTCAAAGTCAAAGTCAAATAATTTATTTCAAGTAGGCACATTAAAGGCACTTTTGAACGTCTAATACATAGAAATAGAACTGATTCTAGTTGCCCACACATATGTCTGGCGGGCAACTGCCCAACGATTGATGTTGGGTTCTTGTGTATATTATGTCAATTGTACAGTAAACTTTAATTGCGCGATGCAGGATTTATGTGACGTCAGGATTTTTGTGTGACGTCAGGTCTTTGATGCGTAGTTCGCATGTGGCGATGTAGGTACCGCCACATGATTAAGCTGGTTCCTTAAATAAACCTCCAAGACCAGTCTTGGAGGTTCCAGCACACCATACTTAGCTTTAATTGGATATCCACGCCAGTTGCAGAGTAACTTGAATAGGGAATATGCATGTATTTTTTTTATTTTTTTATTCGATAGTTTTTAGCGTCAAATAATAGTAAAAAAAAATTCGACGGCAAAAAAGCAATTTAAAGTAGTTAAAAAAATGTTTAAAAATATCCAACCGATCCGGGCTATTTAAACGCCCTCCATTTGGCGCGCTTGGTGTGGTGACGTCACACTCCGTGAAAACAGACAAGCAACTGTCAAGTCAACGTCAAACACTCCTTTTTCTATGAACGTTTGACATTGACTTGACACTGACATTTTGATTGCTATCCCGGATTGTTACGTCACATCCGCTCTTAGCCTTTTCAAGTATTTGAATTACCCACAGTTTTTTGGGACTTTTTAAAAAATAATTTCTCGCTCAAAAAGAGATTTTATTCAAAAATATTGATGGAGGCTTAATTCTGAAGTAACATAGTTTATAAAAAAAAACATTTGACCCATATTTGAATCACATGCATATTCCCTATTGCCCTGTGGGCAGGTTGTTGTTGTGGCTTTTTGATGATAGCAGGGGTGAGTCGCGAGTTATATCCTCCTAACTAATATTATATGCGAAAGTGAGTTTGCTTTTACCGCTTTCACGTAAAACGGCTGAAAGGATTTGGATGAAATCCCCGATATTCCCACGGGACAGTGACTTATGAGGGTGAGAGCGCGGGGCGCAGCTAGTATGTAATAGAGTATAGAGTACTTACTGTCAAAGAACACAATCTGGAAGAAGTGCAGCAAGGACAGCGGCGGGAAGAACGCGTTGATGTGCACGTCGAACGCGTAGCCCCACTCCACGTCCGGCCCGTCCTGGTCGCGCCGCAAGTACTTGTTGCTTACATACCTATCAGTTTTAATTTACAGTATAGTTTTATATAGACATCGGACTACGATATGTACATCATTCCTTCACTGACAGACAACGCATAGCCTAAACCGCTGGGTCTAGAAGCATGCAAGAGTTCCTTTTGTAATAACGTTTTTTTTTAAATCCATCTCCTAATGGGGTAAAGGGCCGTTTTGCCGATGGGAAATCCCATTTGACGCATGGCTTAGGAACTAAAAAACTTTACCAAAATGTGTAATGAAAAACAGTTAATCAATTTCCACACTTAAGCAGTTTCATTATCATCTTGCGTCTTCAATTTTTAATTCAATGTGGGCCCACTCATGGTAGGACAAATGAACATTATCAACATTTATGCGAAACTGCAGGATTGGGGCCTGCGCTATCAAGTTCAAGCAGTTTTACTGAAAAAACTATTGCATGTGCTGTGACACTAAACGGATGCATCACAAAAAGACGCAAGAATGAAGATGAATGTTCTTTTTTGTATTTGTTTAGATTTTTTTTGATTATATGTGATGTTAACAACCAATTATATTTCTAACTAACCATAGTAACGTTGATACGAGTACACCGGCGCCGATGAAGTCCACAAACACGACGAATAATACAAATAGCGCCACTTTCGCTGCAGACAAACTCAGTGCCAGGCCCAGACATATTGACGATACTGGAAATATTACACAGAGTTTATAATTAACACAATTTCATTCTGTCTAGAAAAGACAATGCTTTACCTTGCTAGTGTGCAAAGGCTGACACAGATTTAGGCGGGCCGTACTGCATTGCAAAAGTACACTGATACATTTCGTATGAACTATCGCACACAACTAGCGCGTTGCACCGCACTTTTTTTTGTATTTAAATGCGATGCGCTGCGGCCAGTTACGGCTGTGATATGCGCTTAGAGGTATACGCTAGGGTAGCCTGCGAAATTCAAAAAACTTGTCCAAAAATTCCCACTGAGGTAATGTATGTTTTATGATATTTGAGTTTATATTGAGTAAAAACAAATATTTACATGGGTAATTAAATAAATAATTGGGCAGTAAAATGATTGAATGGGCAGTTACGTGGCTGTTAACAAACTCAAACCATTTATTTAAATTAAACCAATTACAGGCACTTTTGAATTCTCAAGGAGTCTGTCAGTCAGAAATATTAAGCTAGTTGCCCACTCCGCAGACACTCTTTTACATAAAAACATGTTACAAAAAATTGGTTACATCATTCATGTTGAAATTATACATGTTGTGAGAACAATGTAGAAAGCGCGTTAAAAACATCCTCAATTATAAAATAAAAACAATTCAAAAATTTAATTAAAATTAGTTGGTAAGAAATCTAACTTGGAAGTAGCGTATGTTTTTGAAGCACCTGATAAAACTCTGTAGATGGTTGATAAGATTATGTATAAGTAGTCATTTTACTGTCTACTGTAGTAGCACATTTTTGCAGTGAAATCTAATTATTATTATACATTGGTCACAGGCAGTAATAAATAGGTATTTGTTCATTGTTCTACAATTTTTTATGGTCAGTCTATAAATTTTTAAATCTTCTTAACTAATATAAATGCGAAAGTGAGTATGTTTGTTTGTTACGCTCTCACGCTAAAACGGCTGAACGGATTTAGATGAAATTTGGCACATGGGTAGACTATGACAGGAATAGGACATAGGATACTTTTTATCCCGATATTCCTATGGAATCGAGACTTACGCGGGTGAATCCGCAGGGCGCAGCTAGTTAACAATATTTTGTAAGCTTCTCTCGCTGCACGGCAGACGTCAAAGTCAGTTTATTTAAGGCGTTCTGTCAGTCCTTCTACTCGAGCAGCCTGTGGGTGTCATATACGCGCCGAGCCTACAACGTCCTGCGCGTACAATACAACAACGCTTTCAGGATGCTGTTGCGGTTGCCGCGACGTTGCAGTGCGTCTGGAATGTTTGCTGCAGCTCGCACGGATGGCTTTCACGCCATCACGCGTAAGAAAGCGGCTTTCTTACTACAATGCTTGCGTAATACTCGAAACGGTAGGCTTGCAGAAAAAATATCGATATATCGAAATATCGATATTTTTTGTTCGATATATCGATATTTTCAGGCGATATTTATTATTTCGATATATCGATATAAAATATCAAGTATCGAAAATGTATCAAAAACGATATATTTTCAATAGCAACACCGTTGTCGCCGCTGAATAAAACCGTTGGAATTCAGAGCCGTAAAAAATATTATTAGTACTTTTTTTCCTAGTTTGGTATTTAAATGATTATAAAACTTGAACTACAACAGATTTTTTTTTTTTAAATTTCACCGATGTATCGATATATCGATATTTTTTTTTCGAAATCGATAATGATATATTTTTTAAATATCGATACTTTTTTACACTTCTTGCATCCCTACGTAACGGTATCCTGAAAGCGATTGCTGGCAGACCGGACTGCCCCATACAAAGACACTGGGTGAAAATAGCAATAGGTTTATGCTAAGTTAAACAAATAGGGCAAGTACTAACAACACTAACATAATATATATGCACAATCTGTTACTAACCACTAACAACTTATGGACTAAGTTAGGTCTGAAATAAAGATATTTTTTTTTATTTTTATTTTTAAGCTGTAAAAAAGAATTGTTGATGTTTTATTGGGGTCAACAGCCGCTGGTCAAAAGAATACATCTGATCATGTTTAGATGTCAATAACCATTATGTTTGTGAAGTTTACAGAAACCCCCCAAAAATAAATATCATCAAATATTTTTTTTAATGTTTTATCATTTTTATATAAAGATACCAAGGGTAAGGGGTCTGCGGAATTTTGCTAACTAATTGAATTTGACTCTGTATCTGTTGAATTCTGTTAACTAAAGTAATTAAAGACAAAGACATTTATTTGTAGGATATGGTATGTACAAAGATGGATAATAAGGTTATGTTCCGAACACATCCACCGCTAAAAGCGGCATACAAATATTTAAAATAGATACGTATGAATCTAACTTATATGGGTATTACTTATATTCCAATTCTAATAAACAATAGAAGCTAAGATACTTACAAAATAACCATACACTAAGTAGGACTAAGAACGCTGGGTCATCTCTGGCAAACTGTGACTTAGTATCTGAAATTGACAATAAATTTATAAAAAGGAAGACAGAAAAAATGAATTTTTCATTATTTTTTCCTAAAACTAAAATTTCACTGTGTAAATAAACCTTTATAAATACTAAACTTAGTGTTAATACTGTTTTGTTTTGAGCATACTTCTGTGACCTTAGAAAACCCTTTTTGATATGCATCTATAGACTATATACCATAATACTATTGTATTGTATAAAGATAAGACAGGTTCTTCAAACTTTCTTATCATTGTTGTGTAAATAAGGCCACTATAACTACAAATAGTAACTGTATTCTTACAAGATCTTGACAACAGAAGAACTAAACTACTAAAATACACTGTACATTCACACAGTACTTACGTTTTCTATAATTGAAATTCCTAAACACTTTCTGTGGCGCCACAAACAGGTACACCATTTGCCATGCCGCAAATTCAAAGTCCATTTGATTGAATTGGAACAGTCTTCTGATGTACTTGTAGCGCTTCACCGCCGCGCTAGCCGTCGTAGGCTGGTAATTAGCTGGCGCTGGCAAAGGAGACGTACTCCTTGGATAGTTACTTGTCCCAGGAGTAGGCGACGTCGGATACTTCATTTTGAACAGATTTTGCTACCCAAAATTACCACAATCACGTCATTAAGACTTTTAGGAAAGTTTAATATTTATTCTTAAGGCTGTATAATAAAAATTAAAACATGTTTATTTATTTTAATCAAATAAAAACGTAAGATTAGTCACGGCGTAACGTCAATTTATTTTGTCGAAAGATAAACGTCAAAACGTCACTAACGTCAACGTCATTGATGAGTTTACTCTCTCTAACGCCTATTGAGTAAGAAAGATAGCCACAACTTACATGTTTAAAATGTGATTATTTTTCGAGGACGACGTTTAACATTTTACGTTCGGAAATCATTAGATTTATTTAAATTCAGGCGAACCGTAAACGTATACTTCCCATTTGACAGTATTTGTACTGCGGGGCGAGCTCGGCCTTGTGACATGGCTTGAGTCACACATTTTATCATAGTTTAGCCATTCATCAGGGCTCGAGGGCATGTCACAGTAGGCCGTGCTCGCCGGTCTGCTACCTATTTAAATGTTTACATTTAGCTGACAAAATTATTTGACTTATGAATTATGATTCACTTTAGGACACGAATGCTTGTGGGCTTGGGGCTTTTTAGCTTGCGAGTGGGCCTAATGGCTCGTTACGCCTATGTAAGTTCGTCGGCGATCCAACAATGAAATTTTGAGCAAGCTTCAGTTCACGTGTGTCACCAACGGCGAGCTCAGTAAGGTCGCGAACTTAAAACCGCGTACTTTAAGTACGCACGTCTATCACCCACTTAATTCTTAGTAGCTGTGCGAAGCCTAGTTATCACAGAGCATGTAACTTTACTAGTTATGAGAATAGACTTATTGGTTACTACTGTGACATGATGTGCATGAATACCTAAGTTGTTTGCGATTTTTGAGTTAGAATCTACCCCAGACCCTCATAAAGAGGAAATTAATAACCGAGCGGTAATTAATATGGCACATCGAGTTTTAGAAAGAGACAAACTGAACGCGATCAGCTCATCTAAACTGCGTTCAAGAGCTATCGTGTCTAATACTCCACAACATTAACGACACTGACAGCTCTTGAACGCGGAATAGGTCATTGACTATTAGTCATTGGAATAGGTATAAGTGCTTCTGCTTACACCGGTATGACTGATGAGATACATTGCATGCCTTGGAACTTGATGCTTTGATTTTGTGAGGTATAATCAAGTTTAAAACCAAGAGAAAAACGAAATAAGTAGATACTTATGAAAAATATTATTTTATTTTATTTCTCTTAAAACTAACAGTCAGTTAAAACATTATCACAATGATTGATACAATTCACATCATAATTTGAATTAGAGAACAAGTTTCATATAAATTAGGATAAGTGCAAAGATTTAAAGTGAATTTTAAATAAATTATTGTTTGAATTTAAATATTATTTTACCTTACATTCAACTTAATTATTAAGTATTATTATGAGTTCATTTGGTAACATTATGGGAGACGGTAAAGAAGCACCTGAAATTACGATGTTTTCACTATTATTAGTACTATTTCTAAACCTGAAAAAGGCGTCTACTGCGACTGCATTTATACAGTATGCAAGGGTAAACACCGTTGTCACTCAAACCATGGGTAGTTGACTTAAATATAAAAATAAATGTCCCAGTAATAACAAAAAAGAACCTTATTTTCATTAAAAGATTTTAAAAAGTAAATATCCGTCACTGTCCCGATACTCATGGATACGCGTTCGAGAGAGCTACGAAACAGCTGACGGCCGGTCATGTAACGTCCCGCGCGCCCCGCCCGCCCCCGTCCACCGACGGCCGCGGCCGGTCGTTGCCCTTGCTTGTAGGGTGAAATATTCTTGTGGAAAAATGTAGATTTTCTTTTAAAAAAAATTTGTATTTTCCATTGATTTTATGTTTTATAAATGGAACCAAACCACTGGTTTCAAGGATAACGGTGTTTACACTAACACTCTGTATAAACGGTTTTTTTTTTCAATTTGAAAGTTATCCCTTTACATAAATCAACACAATATTGTTAAACATTAATTACATATTTCGAATTATATGTGAGTACCTACGTATTGTCTTTATCTACCTACTAGAACATATTATTAATTAAACTTACTAACACTTTGACTGTAGGTACTTAGGTACTTAAAACGTTAGTATTTTATTATCCTTTACACTGTATTTTGCAGCAACCAGTTGGAGTAGTGTGTGACCCTGGTATACACGCCAGGGTACCCTGGCTCCCCGCACTTGTTTCCGAATGAAACTACACCGATCTGCGTCCAACGACCGCCCACTTGCAGCATGAGAGGACCTCCTGAGTCACCCTGGAACGTAAGATTTAGATAAAATATTTGTTGTTTTTCGGGATGAGCTGTGGGAACTGTATTGGTATGTCAAATGCGTTGCTGGTGGCCCTGTTCTTAGAGGTTGTTTCGGTCTGTTTCAGTATGTTAAATTGAACAAAACTGCAGGTGTTCTCCTAGGATATTTCGCTTTTTGCGGAAGATGCTAATAAAAGTCGAAGGGTATGATGAACAGGGTGTAAAGTTCAGTCATCCTCTATAGAAAAGGGAGGATCCTCCGACCAGACTGATGTGGTGTCTGGCGGGCAACTGCCCAACGGTTGATGTTTTGGATTCTTGCATATTTTTGTCCATCGCGCGGTAAACTCTAATTGCGCGATGCAGGATTTATGTGATGTCAGGATTTTTGTGTGACGTCATGTCTTTTATAAGTACGATCGTATGTGGCGATGAAGATACCGCCACAAAAGTGCTTGTTCTGGGGATCAAACCCAGGATACAGCTAAATTCATCAAAGCTATAAAAGCTTATTCTTATTCTCGTGTCGATATTAGTTCTGATCTCGTAGCGACCTGTACAGCACTGTTTTTTTGCCGCATTTTAGATTTGGAGAGTGCGGGTAGTTCTGGACGTTGAGCAGCAGAAATAATGCGGAATATCCTGTGACCCGCTCCTTACTCACACTGATACAGCTAGGTACGCTAATTACAGGCACTATGTAATAAGCCATTATTGAAGAAGCACATAATAAAAGTGACTTCAAAAATCTTTACCTGACAAGCGTCCACACCGCCTCTCGCATACCCCGCACACAGGAACGTGTCTGTGATAGGCTGGAAGTACGCGCGGTCGCAGTCCTCGTTCCTCCACACCGGCATCTTGGCTTCCAGCTGCTTGGAGCTCTCCCCTCCTCCGTAGCGAGTGGTGCCCCACCCTACCACAGTAGCTACTGAGTTGTCGAACGACTGTCTCGTCAGCTCACCGTGTGGCAAACAAATTGGGATCACGTATTTCGATTTCTGGACGTTTTCTGTAATTAATTAAAATGTTTTATTATAATCTGTGTAGTCATAAAATCTTGTTCTTCTTCGTGTCGCGGACACAACAGTATTTCAGATTTTGTTGTTGAACTTCGCCAATACAATACATCCATTTTTGGAACACTTAACACTTTGAACATTTGGCGCCTTCTAATTAGCACTATCTCGTCAATGGGTCTCTCACATTACTACAAGAATGTCACTTGGGTTTTGTGGCAAAATAAAATATTTACTGGAATCATCTTGGTCTGAGAGTTCCTGTCCTTTTTGAATAAGGCACATTCAAAAAAGGACAGGAACTCTCAGATTCGGAAACCTATTCCGCACGAGCAAATTGCTGATTGGATAGTATTTTTACCGATAGTTCATGTTTGTAGAGAGATCTTAAAAATTCAGACATTTAAACAAAAATATTATGTTTTGTGTCCATACCTGATAGCACGAGTATCGCTATATCGTTATAGAAGCCAACCCTGGAGAATTGGTCGTGCGCGCGAACTGCCGTCACACGCAACGTGACAGGCCGGGACGGCTCATCATCACGCGCCAAGTCCACATCTCCAAGACGGACGCTGAACTGACGGGCTGGGAACCTGAGGAGTATACAAAATAAATAAATCCATCAATTAATCAGACATGGTGTACTACTGTACTGGTACAGCCAGAGCACATGAAATACGACAAGAAGTACAGGAGTATTTTGGTTAAGAAGATGTGCCTGTTAGTCGTCAGATGGCGCTAATTCTAGTCTAACACGCAGGGTTTAACATGCAGGGGCAAGGAATCTCCACATTTTTGGGTAACTTTGGGTGTGTTTCTGTCTGGAAGCTAGGGATTGCCAAAAGCCATCAGAAGCCTAGACAAGTGGTAATCGCTTCCAAAGCTTTTCGTCGAAAACAACTTTCAGCAGAATTGACATAAACTTTTCGGTATTTTAAGTCAATCCCAATTAATTTTTGACTTTTCCATTATCACTAACGCTGCTAGAATATGCCTATTGTCTAGGCCCTCAGCACTCCATTCAGATATACTCACGGCCTCTGCTTAGAATCTCTGGTGCAATGCGCAGCAGTGAGGACATGCCTCTTCCCGACCAGCGTGCCGCCGCACCAAAACTCCCTGCGTTTACTGCCGTGGAGGTAGATGGCTGCCATCCACGGCCACGCGCCTGGCTTCGCCTCCGTTCCCCCCACGATGCGACCGCCTTCATCTTCTCGCTGGCCACAATCTGGAATCAGAGTTTGTTATGTTATTCATGGGCCTTCTAACTTGTTGTTACCAGAGGTGCATGAAATTATAACACAACACGACCGATATAACTTGGCACTTCCGAACTTCGCGCAGAGGGCATGATGCGCAGTACGGTTAACAACAGTACGGTTTCACCAAAGGGCGTTGTACCACTGACGCCGGTGTCTCCCTAATAAAGAACATTTTTAAGGCCTGGGAAGAAGCACAAGATGCCATTGGAATCTTTTGCGACCTCTCGAAGGCGTTCGATTGCGTCGACCATGAGACACTTCTGCTGAAACTAGAGCACTATGGGATTAGGAATACAGCTCTTGATTTACTAAGATCATATCTGAAAGATAGAAAAGTTAAAGTTCAAGTAAACGGCGTAAACTCATTGGGGTCTGAAATGGCAATGGGCGTTCCTCAAGGTTCGATATTGGGTCCATTCCTCTTTTTAGTTTACATTAATGATTTACCCCAATTACTACTAAATCAACCGAAGATGGTGTTATTTGCAGATGACACATCATTGATTTTAAAATAAACCGACGGTCGCAAAATCTTGACGACGTGAATAGCGCTATTCTTCAGGTCCAAGATTGGTTTACGGTAAATAATTTGGTACTAAATAAAAAAAAAACCAAATGCATTCGTTTTAAATTACCTAATGTTAGAAGTAGCGAATGTGACATCATATTGAATGGAGAAAAACTGGAATTTATTAATCAAACAGTTTTCCTGGGAATCACGCTAGACGAGAAATTACAATGGGGACCCCATATAACATCTCTTGCGGGGCGGCTAAGCTCGGCCGCTTATGCTGTTAGAAAGATAAGACAGTTAACAGATGTAGAAACCGCTCGTTTGGTCTATTTCAGTTACTTCCACAGCATTATGTCGTATGGCATTTTACTGTGGGGTCGGGCTGCTGACATTGAATCCATCTTTGTTTTGCAAAAGAGAGCTGTCAGAGCCATTTATAATCTATGTCGCCGCGAATCTCTCAGGGAACTATTTAAAAGGATTAATATTATGACGGTATCTTGCCAATTCATTTATGAGAATATTATGTATGTAAGAAAAAATCTAAATCTTTTTAATAAAATAAGTGATAGACATAATTATAACACTAGAAATAAAGATAAAATAGATCAACCATTTTTCAGATTAGCTAAAGTACAAACATCTTTTATGGGGTACTGCGTTAAATGCTATAATAAAATACCTAGTGATATATTGCAATTAAATGAAAGAAAATTTAAAACTCATATTAAAAGTACACTTTGTAAACAAGCATATTACAAATTAGAGGATTATATCCAAGATAAGAATGCTTGGAAACATGCTGGTCTTGCTCCATAGGACAAATTCGAGGCTGGATAAAATCAAACTGGTTGCTAATCTAGTTGTAAAATTTATTATTTTTATATCATCGATTTTTTTACATTTTATGATAATTAATCTCACACACTGTCCTATTAGTATTACTTGCAAGTTTGTAGGAATATTGTGTTATCGTACGTATACTTTAATGTTTGTAAATTTGTGAGCACCATGTATCTATCACATACTTAATTTATTTATTTGTCATTGCTCCATTTTTAATTTTTAATTTTTAATTCTTTTTACCTATTGTAATTGTATTCTCGGTGCATCGTCTTCACATGTAATTATATAATTGATGTATACCAAATATTGTAAAACATTTTTTTTAAAAGAGTAACGGTGGAGTTTCTTGCCCATTCTTCTCCATACGAAAACTACCTTTTGGAAGGGGCAACTAGAATCAGTTCTATTTCTATGTATTTGACGTTCAAAAGTGCCTTTAATGTGCCTACTTGAAATAAATTATTTGACTTTGACTTTGACTTTGAGTAACATTTTTTAGGAACCAAATGGTATCGCCATTTGGTTGGCGAGTGAGAGAACATGCGCGAAAGTTCGTAGTGCCTATGTTTAGACCTGCCAAGTTATATCGGCCTTATTGTATATAGGTTGATAGTACATGATTGCAATATTGTATGTCAAAACGGGAATTGTTAAACTTACCTTGCAAGTTTCAAGAGCGTTTTGGCAACAACTCGAGTGCTTTTATTAAATTACAGCTATACCTTAGTTCTAAAATCATATTCTTACCCTCGATATCAACAACATTGGAGAAATTAGTGATAACAGGTGGCGTGACTGTGTAGTATGAAGTGGTTCTCGGTGTAGTCACCGTGGTGGTGGTCGCAGGTCGCGTGGTCGCTGGTCGCCTGGTCGTAGTTGGCGGTCGCTTTGTGGTCGTCACCGGTTTGGGCTTCTTTGTAGTTAATACTAATACAGCGGATGGCTTCTTCGTTGTTCCAGGCTTGGGTTTAGGCTTCTGTGTCGTCACTGGTACTAAGTAAGTCGGCTTACTCGTCGACGCAATAATCGGTCTCTCTGATTGCGGCACAATTGCGTCCTTAGGGCAACACACCCCAGGCACAAACAGATCTTTGAAACACAAGGATTCCCTGAGATTCACCAAGTTTAACAGCAGCTGGGGACAATTGCTAAGGTCTTCACAAATGCCTTCCTCTCCTTCAGGCGTCGTACAAAACTTAGCATCCTCATCATCAATACGGTCCGCGGTCGCTATTTTAGTAATAGGAGCATCTGGTAACACTTTTGGTAACGCCTTCTTCACTATAGGAGCTATCTTATCAGTTACGTTTCTGCCCAAAACGTTTTTACTTATGGTGTAAAGAGCTTGAGGTAGTTGCTGTATGGTTGGGTCTGTCTCGTTTCTTTCATGGGAGTCATTAACCATGTCTACTAAGTAATGGCCTACAGTGTTTATGGCACCTAGAGTCTCGGATATTCTGGTAAATGCTGAGTCTGATAGGAGCCTAGGAGCATTTGGATTTCTCGGATCTGCTTGGATAAAACCTACAGAAGATCTGCTGTCGAAGTGTTGAGGTCCTTGAAAGTTTGGCACTGGGTTGTATTGGTTTGGAGTATATTGATTGTTATGGCCAAATTGTGGTTGTTGATAGTGATTGTTATTGCCAAATTGTGGTTGCTCATAGTGATTGTTTTGGGCGAATTGAGTTTGCTCATACTGGTTATTAGGGGCAAATTGAGTTTGCTCATACTGATTGGTTCCATAGTAAGGACTTTGTACGGCTTCTGAAGATCTTTTCCTTGGAGAGGAGAACTGATGCCATGGCGGATTCCTTTGCTGTGCATGAGGATTCCAGTCACCCGGCGTCTGCATATGGCTCACTGGAAAACGAAGACTTGCTTAAAGTTTTGTTAGGAAAATGAAAGAGAGTGGTTGTCTAGGAGCATTGATGCGTACCTACCCATGTGGTGTTCTGCGAACTGGCATTCTGATGGTGGTGTCAGTATTAAGGTACCTGTAATAGGAAAAGAGGAAATATGAAGCTAATGCAATATTTTTGAGTTGGGTACTAAGACAACTTTTTTTGTAATTATCAGGTAGTTAACAGCTTTATGAAATTAAAAGTGTAATAAAGGTATACGTGTGTGCCCAATGGGATATAGGTAAGTAAGTACCTATAGGAGTTATTGGGGAAAAACAGGAACACATGCATCTTTTGCATCATCTTTGGGTTACCTACATATTTGTCAACGGATGTTAATGTCGTTCCCACAATATCAATAAGTTAAAAAAGTCCTGTAAATATCAGTTCAGCAATAATATGCATCATAGACATCCTTTATGTTATTATTATCGTCGAACCTAAATCGAACACACGAAATATTAGGAGAAATCGTGAGAGCGACAATGACCCAAAATTTCAGAAATCGTCCTTCCATTTTGGATTTGTCCATATTACCAGTTTGCAATAGTAATCCATAGATAGATTACGAGAAATTTTTCATTTCCTTAGGAGTGATGATATACTACTTACGACAAACACGAGTGAAACGAGTGCTTTCTTAAAACAGCTACAACTAAGTTTTTGTTTTTATTTGCCAAGTTATTAGCGAGGTGTCGTGCGAGTGTCTCGTGGAAGAATTTTTAACGAAACCGTCGCGAGATTACTTATCGTGATTATTATTTTTGACGGAAGTCACGCAACGATAAGTAAGTTTTAAGAGATGGTTGGCGCTATCTTACTTATGAATGGAATGATGTATCAAAGCGTTATTTCAATGAAACTGTCTATTAAGTTCAGATTAATGCTGGTTAATTTAAAAGTATATTATAGATATAGAGTTAGATTATCATGGCAAGGGCCATTGATTAAAAAATGGATCTTCCGATGTCCCGGACATATAGATAAGTAGTCGCATAGTAGGTGTAGGTACGCATCTCCGTTTGAAGGACATATGTAGTTATGGCCTTTGTAGCGGACAAGGTCCTCAATGTAAGAAAACATAATTATGAATTATTGTGGATGAGGTGGAAATCCTCATTCTATTAAATCGACGTTCTAGAATGACGACGAAGCTAACATCGACTATTGGCGGAGTCCTATCATTTACCAATAATGAAGCAAAGACCTCGAATAGCTAGTAGTGCCTCCCATAAGGAAGCTAGCTAGCTAGCTATAACAGTCAGAATTAATGCCCAGTTTGGCAATAAAGAAATCTTCCATTGGTAAGCAATAAGATTCGTTTTGTTGAATTGAATATGATATTGTGACTCAACAAAGGTGGAGCACTATGGGAATATGGAGTAGTTGTGTTACTCTACTAGTCTATTAAATTATAAAAGATTTATGTCCTTCTAAACTATACTTTCTCTCAAGACGTCAGGTACGGCCTGCAGAAATATAAAATTAATTTTATGTATTGAATCGAAAGGCTATAACTTATCCTGATAATAGTCCAGTATCCGCGACCTAGTTTCCCGCGAGAACTTACAATTTCTCTATGAAATATTAAAATGGCTGCTTAATTGGATTATATAGGGTAGCCTTATGGGTAAGGTAAGTAACGATTATACGGTAGGAAACTTCGTGTAAAGCTAGATGTTTTGATTTTGATTCTCATGCTTGGAGTACTTAAGGCGGCCATAGCGGCACTTCACAATTTGTTATTTAAAGAGAATGATGGTAGAATATTCTAACTTTATTTTTTTTCATCGAGTATTGTCCCACTGCTGGGCAAAGGTCTCCCCCACAGCTTTACACCCTATCCTGTGGCTTTGCCGTCTCCGGCCGATCTCCTATAAACACGCCTGAGTCATCCATGCCAGCGTTTCCTCGGACTCCCTCCGGTGACGACGCCCGAATTTTCTGGCTACGAATTCTTTTTCAAGCAGTACTTTTACCAGGACCTCTAGTTCTAGTAGTGGTTATTCTATTTCCTTAAATCATCATCCACTGGCCCTACATATTTAATTTCAGTTGCCAATTCCAAGGCGAGTACGTACTACGCCTTTGCTTCATAAAATTCTGAATGACCGACGCCTTGTCAATTAAAGATTGCCTGTAAATGGTATAATAATTGAAAAAACAAAAGCTTTGATGGCCGAGGTAGTAATATGAAGAGACGTACAATCTCATCAATAGTAGGTATGCCAGAAAAAGAAGAATTAACAACATCTACTCATTCGTCCATAGATTCCATGTCCATAAATTCTTTATGGCGCGTAAATCCAGCGGAATTAGCATCCAAGATGGCGGGGACAGTGACGCGCGCTTACCTCGAATTATGGTCATTATGACTCAGTAGAAAGTTTATGCAAACTGAGACAGTTATGTAATGTGCCTTGAGGACGGCTTTTGTTTTCGTGTGGTGATGAAATGCAGGAATTTAGGCATGGTGATAAGTGGCTGCCTTCCGGAGTAATATGACCTACTTCTTTTCATGTCAAAAACGAATGGTCTGGGTTGGGTTACATATCAACTATTCCGGTGACAGAGACGAAAAGATTACATGAGGAGATCTATTGGGAGGTCTCTCTAGTCGTAGGTACAGCAGTTTTCTATGTCTTATAATCCATATAGAGCCAGTAAGACTCTAAGCCAAGATGCCCATTGGTAGGGGAAGTAAATAGATCAACAACATTGTCCAGGACGTAATTAGATCAACATAATATTACTTGTCTAGTAGGTACTGCCGAAGAGGCGAAATTAAGGATAATTTAGACTAGAACAAGCCAAGCCGAAAATAACGCTAGCCTGAATCACTTCATCGTTCGTGAACGCTATCCACCATAAACCACATTTCACTAAAATCATTGAATATGTTATCGTTCTGTTTAATTCTCTCAAATACAGGAGACCTGAATCCCAGCAGTTGGAACATTATGGGCTGATTATGTTTATTATATTGTTTTAATTCCGTGACAAGTTTAATGGAGCCCTGCATCGTGTAAAAGCGGCGACCTCGTTACCAATGCTACACCAAATAGTATCTGGAATCTGTTCCCTCCTCAGCTCAAAGGTGGATGGAGGAGGTCATTACTAGCCATTCATTGCCTCATTAAGGAGCGACTCGGGTAAACAAATGATGTAACACTAGTCTGCACGGCATTTGTGACGGAAACTGGGTTAAGTACCATCATAAGCATGTTCTTTACGTAAATAAAACAGGAGCACAGCGGTTCTGAAAGCAGTCACAAGATGCATTTGGCTGCAGAACGAATTTGATCTAAGTTGTGTTGAGTAAAGACTGTCTTTTTCGGTAAAAAAGGTATACCTAGTTACTTGTGGACGCTAGAAAATTCGGACGTTAGTAAAAACAATATTAATCAGTTTGAAAACTTATTTTTTCGTGGGTTAAGGATGTGTTCTTTCTTGGCTTGGCGAAGAAATGTTTTTCCCACCGTTCTAAGTTTGAGCATTACTGATCTAGAACATATTTGTCTGTCTAAATTGCATCTATAAAATATTAGGATTACCATTTAGTGATCATTATTGCCATGTATTCTCTATACATATATGCAGTGATGTGTTGTGAAATTATTTGGCAACTTAGCTGCATACATAGGTACATAACATTATGACTAGACATTCCCCGAAGGAATACGCAGAGTCCCGAAGCGGAGTCGTCGTGGGTGTTCTGAACAAACCCGAAATCATGAAAAAAAATCTACTGTTCCCTACAACCCGTGCGCATTAACATGGCACCTGGCTCAATGTCGTTTGTAACTCCCCCCGCTTCCCCGCACGGCGACGGCGGGTCGCGGCGCGCGTAGCGGGGGGAGTTCCGAGCACGGATATCGGTTCCGAGCCAGGTGCCATGTTAATGCGCACGGGTTGTATATTATCTTCGCATAACTCGTCAAAATGTAGGGAACAGCTGGTCATTTTTCGCGATTTCTGATTTGGTCCCATAATGGAAGTTGTTCATAATGATGAGTCAAATGACCCCTTAGGAGAATTTCAACGACTTGAAAACCCTGTACATAACTATATCTTCTATACATAGTATAAAACAAAGTCTTTTCGTACCCGTCTGGGTGACTGCTTAGTCCTTCTAAACTACACAATTCACAGAAACCTTCAAGATTTTTTTTTTACCTTAGTATAGCACATAAAATTCGATGTTTTGACATGTCATGTCACCACATTAGTAGAGTAGTAGTAGTAGAGCATAGGCTCTTGTGCGAAGGGAAATAAATGTACTGCGAATACTTCAGATAGCTTCAACGGTATCTATTTCACATTATCAGAACAGTAATCAGATATTCCACGTCAATTTGTACCGCAAACTGGAATCAAATGAGCCAGTTCTAGGAACAGGTCTATTATAAGCTGACCTGAAATTCGTCCTAGATAGCCGTTGTCAAGGTTTACCGCTAATAGACAACTTTCAACAAAATAATAATTATTGGTACTTATGTTATAGAAGAGAAACGGTGAAACGCGCGCTGTTTGAGGATATAACCTATTCAGTTATATATTTTAACGAGAACATCAGTTTTATGGCCTGCCAGGGAAAGTCCCGTTAAAATTGGTCCACCTGTTTCGGAGATTAGCCGGAACAAACAGACAGATGCAGACACAAATTAAAAATAGTTTTTTTGTTATAAGTACACTTCAATTTTATGTATGTAGACTTGTACAGTATAGATGACATTGGTTTCTGTAATTATGTTTGTACAAACACTTTTACCTACAGATATTTTGTTTTTTTACAGGAAACAACCTATAGAGGTACTATTTTCAGGAACCATTTTTTCATTATTGTCCATTGTAAGGGAAAGCTTTTTCCAAGAAATCTCACGGAAGCCAGGGCAAGCTTCAAGCTTTGCATTGTCATAAATGCCAGTAATGGTTCTTAGAAAACGTATCGCTTTATATTTTCCTGGAGATTCCAGTTGGATCTACTTTAAATTACAAGTTTCGTGACTAGAATGTTAAAATGATCTTTTTCTTGGTATTGTCGGGACTCGCAAGGACTTTATTGTTAGTGTTATTTTAATGTTGTTCATTTGTTTGGATTTTTTCGAAGCGTGTCTAGGGCCTAGACAAGTGACAATCGCTTTCTTCAGCGACTGTCAACCATTGACATAAGCTTTTCGATAGCGTCTGTCTTTTCCATCATAGTTATCGCTGTAGAATGTCACTTTGTCTAGGGCTGTGTCAGCTCTTCTTTTTTCGTCTTCGTGGATTAGGTATATTGTCCGAACAAATTATTGACTGCTGACTGGCTCAGCCACTTTCACAATGTCCGTGAACTCCTTGTACAGGTTCTTAACAGTGCAAGTATTACACAACAAGCACTGACAATCAGGACATAGACAATAAGTAGGGCATTGTCGTTGTGTCAACAGTCACTCAGTCACACGGCGGCGAGTATTCCCATTTGACACCTACAGTACCGCACCTGTATTGGCGGTCAGTTAGGCTTATGAAGGTGGACGAAATTAACGTGATAAAGCGTGGTTGAGGTGCATTTAAAGGCCTTTAACAGTAACGACAAATATGATCATCTGGTGCGCAGGAGCAGTCAGTTCCGCTACCTGCGCTACCTACTGTAGACGTAGCTTACTACAGACGCAGAAAAGGGATCATAATCGGTTGCATAAATGACACGAAAGCAAGTAATTCTTAAGATCCGACAAACCAGGATAACTAATCGGGGCCAGATTATCAGAAGCACGTATATCGGACCAATATTGAAGACCTGTCGTTTCGTAAGTCCGACCCCGATGCCGCAACCTCGGGAAATACGTCTCGTTATATTACTCATGCGCATTGATTGGTAAGTTGTTGCTATTGAGGATGGGTGGACCAACTAGGTATAGTTACGCAGTATTATGTAATTTAATGGGTGTCGTATACGTTTTGGCACTGTTATTGTTTTTGATCGCCTTTAATAGCATCTTACTGCAGATTTAGAGATTCCTTTTCTATTTCACTATGTCTCTATTCCTGTAGATATATCCTTTAAATATAAAACTAGGTTATCCACCCCATATAGTTCAAAGATGACTAGCTAATTTTATTATCTGGCCACAAAGACGAACTCTTTTTTGCCTACAACGATGAACGAGCAATTTCTTTTGCCGTTTGTGTTGTGAGGTTTCTAAATCCCAAGTTCAACTATAACATTGACAGCAGAATATGCATACCTTAAGTTATAAGATGTGTATTTCAGACCGTTTGCAGCCTGAACAAAACTGAAACCAAACGACATTCCTGCATCGTTTGTTTACCTCTCAACACAAGAAGCCCACGACACTAGATTATGTTAATGTTTATGTAACCTTAGCATCATTGAAGGAAACTTTCGCTATCTAGAGAGTCTTGAGCGCACTACAAGGATATCGAATCACGTTTACATAATTTTTGTCATGAACTGGGATTGGCGTCTTTTGTATCATGCATGCTCATGTCGGTAATTTAATTCAGATCAGACCATGTCCCACTTACTGGAGTGTCCTAAGTGCCCGTTCACTTGCACTAAAGAAGACCTAATGAACGGCATTGATGCCGCATGCAACGTGGTCACCTATTGGTCTCAAACTATATAAAAAACAAAGTACTATCGACACGAAAAGAAGAAGGACAACATTTTTAACATCCGTACCTGATTGAAAAAGAATAAGAATATAATAAAAAATCATACAATTCTTATTAACGTGCTGAATAAGAAAAGGCATAACAGAATAAATAATTGCCTCAGAATGATCAGTATCAAGAGGCTCTTCAATATAGGTCAAGAGCGGAATATGAATGAATGAGGACCGAGCACATTATATAAAATATCCCGGCAGATTCCAGGCTCCTCCAGAATCGTCCGCTATGCAACTTTATTGACCATTCCTTTTAGCGCTGACCAATAAAACGGACGTCGTTGTTTCAGAAAAAAACTGCTGTAATTCAGCACTTGCTTTACTGTCGGTTTCGTCTAGTGCTTATTTACAAAATGTTAATGACTCTATATCACGTATCAATTCTAAGTACTCTTGCAGTTCGGACGAGAACCATAATAAAAACGGAAAGATATGTGTCACGTTTTTGTTAAGTACCTGTATCTTTTTTTGTTAAAATAATTTTCCTAGTTGGTCGCAGCTAGGGCTCATCACAAAAAGACGATCAGTGAGTGTATGTAATATATGTATATGCCTATTGATTAATATTTTTCGGAAATCAAAATGTGAATTATTTGAGGATCGATTATCCATGCCAATAGCAACGCGTACCGCGTACCACCAGATGTACCATGGTCCTCAGTCGTGCATGCATTCATGCAATATGCGTATATATGTTGCAAGTTTACAAGACATAAAATTAATGGTTTTAGCAATAATTTTCACAATATGTTATTGTTGCATGTGAAGCGGTACTAACTAGTCATATAGTGAAGAAATAAACTTGTTATACTTATCATATTTAGCCATGAGAATAGAAACACATTGTGGATGACTTTGGGTGTGTCGCCATTTTTTTTCCTTGAGTACTTACTTCATAATTTCATGCTTTGTCGTCATAATTTCTACATTTATATCTGTTTTATGTATACTTGTATATATTTTTTTTTATTTCATTTTCGATACATAATTGATCATATTTTTAAATTAATTATATTTTTTTAACTGTAATCCATATGGTGTACATAATTAAGAATATTATATTCTATTCTATTCGTTGGTCTAATGTCGCAAGTGCAGCAGCTGAGCGTGGTGTCTTGAATCTTATTACCAGGTCGGGCGATGAGTTTTTGGGTTTGTCTATCAGTATTTTCTCTGGACCAGTCCATTGTCTGGATTTGTTCTCGGTAAATGGTCATAAGCTTGCCATGTAATACATTGAACTACAAATATACTTCGGCCTATCTCTTCCAGTAATACAGGCGCGATTATAACTACTGTCATCAAATTCATCAAAATAATTATTTAAAATCCATAAATGATCCCAAGCTTCGTCTTAGTCATAGCACTGTTATGCACATATTATTGGTTATAACATTTCTCAGAACGATAATGAAATTCGAACAATGTTGCCAGTTCATTTATTTCTTAGTTATCTACACATACAGCTGTAAACTATTGCATCAGTCTGGAATTTCTACTCGGAGTATGTTTTCTGTTTCATAAGAATTTTTACTAGCCTTGTTCCGATTGCGATGTTGCATTGTTTTTAGTTGGTATGTATTGAATGTTGGTCCGTTTATAAGTACCGTACGTAGATAAGCAATGTTTTCATGCATTCGTTACAGTAGTATCAAATGCGTTTCAAAATGTGCTTGCCTCTAATTAAAACATACCACTATCATCAATATCATCATCATTGGCAGCCTTGTTCTACTCACAGGCCCATCTTTATGTGCCATGCTACCCTGGTCTGTGCGAGTGGCAACCAGGTCTTACCTATGGTCTTCTGAATATCATCCATCTAACTGCTGCTATACCAACGGTCCTATCTACTGACTCTCGGTTACCATTCAATTAGAGCTGTGCTTCACCTGCCATCACTTCTAGTCAATACCACGTAGCGGTATTATTTTTACCTTAGATTCTCCTAACCACTTACCAATATGGACAGCTCCATATAAAGCAACGCAAGTTTGACTTCTAAAATAAGCTGATGATTCACCATCGAAATTTCATTCCCACGATCAAAATCACAAACAGAAAATATTATAATTTATTACTCATGTTCACAACACAACACAATAGGCCTAAACTCCATCTTAACATAACAAGCACTATAGTGAACTCATTAATAACAGTAACACTGTTTTCATCTAGATAAAAGCTGCAGAATTATAATTTCATCAAGATAAACAAATTAACATTCATAAGGTAAGTTTAGCTTCAGAATAATATGTGCAGAAGTTTAATTTCAGACAATACTTGAAAAGATGTTTACGGAAGCATAAATGTTGAAACAATAGAATAAAGTCTCTTTATTTCGGACACTAAATATCCATATAGCTAACAATGCGGCTCACATGATATTAGAAATATCGATGAAGCATGCACTCTGCGTACAAAGCAATCAACAGAAAATGGTTAGAAGAGATGATTTACAATGGACGATGCCTTCAACATTCAGATGAATGAAACAATGCCAAACAATTTGAAATAACGGAAACAATTTGATACAGATGTTCGACAGATTATATTTGTGTCGTTGGTATTGATACTAACGCTGACACTGTTGTTTTTCACGATGCTTTGATGTTACAGAGGCAAGCCTTGAAAGAAATGGCGAGACGAGCTGACTCCTTCTTAAAGGACTGGCCCAAAATTGAAAAGGAAGGAAGGGTCAAGGGATGCCTTTGCCCTACAGTGGGAAAGCACAGGCTCAGAATAATAAATAAACAAACTATGCTTGGTTACAACCTTACAGCAATATACTAAAGCCTATTTATCTACCGACAAGAATGCAGAGAGATAAATAATATACCTATAAACAAAGAATGGTTCGAAATAATATAAAAATGTAACCGGTTTTAAAATATTCCAAAGTAATGGTTCGTCTTTTAACCTTCTTATTTTGCATTCAAATGTAAGTGGCATTTTGCGTTCAACAATGGGTTACATAAGCTGCGCGCGCGTCGCTGACATCACCGGCTTTCACTATCGTTCGGATAAGGCGGTCAATGAGTCAAAAATGCGGGTTAAGACTTTCCACGTAAATAATAGTGCTTAGTTCGATTATATATAATAATTTCGCGTGAACTGGGATGGTTCAAAGATTGAGCCCTGTGGAACTCTGTCGAGAGAACAACCCGAAGTCTGGATTTGTGCCCGGTTGATAGCAATCGGCGCGCCCCGATTACATGGGACTTAACATAACTGGCGAATATGTGGGAGTACTATATAAGTTTTCACTTCTTGCCCTGTATTTTACTTTATGCCCCTGCCTAACCCTTCGGGGAAATACAGGTTTTAAAATTGTACCCCTTTTTTAAACATTGGGATCATCCTTTTAGGTGAATAGTTAGACTTTGCACACGGGCACACGGCTGCTAAGTTATAAATAGGTATATACTTATACTTATTTCTTCGTGTACCATTTACATATTAAATAAGCAGTTTATTATAGGTGCTGTTTAGCCGACATTAACGCGAATATTATGCACCGGAATGGAACCAGTTGTACGCATAGTTTAGTGGGTTGTATAAATTTTCACATTTTCTCACGTTCAGAGTGCCGCTGCAGCATCTGAATATTGCTGAAAAGCGCTGAAATCGCTTTATATTTTCACAAGGACTTAAATGGTTCTAGTTACATTCATCTATCTATATCGATGTCGAATTATAAATTAAAGTCACGTTTCGAGTTTGTCTGTATGACCCCGTTGTTCTTCGAAACTGCACTACAGATTTTGATGTGGGTTTTACCAGAATTTATTCCAGAAGGTTTATGTGTATTACATTAATATTAATCTTACATGTAATAAATACCGTTACATGTTGTAAAAACCTTACGAAGCAGGGGCGGGTTGCTAGTTTGATAATAAACGATTAACAATTCAAGAATTTATTTCATTGGTGTTGGTTTTTCTCTTATATTTTTTGCCATTGGATAATTTAACGCGGATATGGCAAGTGTAATTAATGAAATTAACGATGCACATAGTCTACATAGGTGAAATGTTAAAAGTGTTGAATGAGCTGATATTGCGTCATTTTAATTGATCGAATTGATTGACCTCATAGTTATGAAAGTATAAAATGCATTCGTTACTAAGACTGCAGGTGATAGGAGAATTATCTAAGACAAGACAGTCATTATCTTGAATGATCAGCAACAACATTAAAATCACTCTGAATTTGCAGACAAAGATTACCAAATTTTTGACAATGAATGTAATTTAAATTCAGAGGAAAACCCATTTTCCGTACCAGCCTTAAACCTTAACAATACAATTGGAAGAAATCAATTGCGTTTTAAAGGCCGGGCGGAAGACCTAAGAATGACTCACACTTCGCAAGATATTTCGAAGAAAAACATGCATTTCAGGATGCGTTCTCAAAATTATTGACACACACGTTATGTCATGAAATTATCTACCAATAGGATAGGAAATAAAGTGTTTTGCAAACGGATCTAGAATCTGCAGCTGTCATATTACGTTGCATTGTTACAAAACTGTAAGTAACAGCTGGTAGTACGTCGGTAACGTTACCAAAGATTCATTCATATGCTGTTGAGTAATCTTTTGTAATGTTTCCGATTTGCATAATGTTATCACGGATGTTGATATGCAAGAGACTGTTCTATTGCACGAGTGTGGAGAATTATTGCTGCTGTAATTTTATCATTTTACCAATAAATCTGCCTAGCCTTTTCCCGGCTATGTTGGGGTCGGCTTCCAGTCTAACCGGACGCAGCAGAATACCAGTATTTTACATGGAGCGACTGCCTATCTGACCTCCACAACCCAGTAACTGGGTAATACGATACCCCTTGGATAGACTGGTAGTCAGACTTTCGTGCTTCTGACGACTCGTAACGACTGTCAAAGATCCACAAATGACAGCCGGGACCAACGGCTTAACGTGCTTTCCGAGGCACGGAGGAGTTTCGATATGTGAAAATGGTCACCCATCAACGGACCAACCCCGGTAAGCGTAGCTTTACCTGATGGATCGACCCGAGCGCCTGTTATTACTTAACCACGAGCTCCTCCTGCCGCTGTAATTTTATCTGTGTCGAAAATAATAATTTGTTGTTGCACTTTGGGAATTTAAGAAAGTTCTTGTTCTGGCGTGACAGGTCTCGATGGCTCGACAGTGTATGTTTTTTGGCCCAAAACTTCGCCGCGCAGTGTTGTAGATGCATTTTTTGGGGCGCAGAGGGCAGGATAGGAGGACATGATTAATATGGAGTAGTAGTATGGATACACAAATAATTAACATCTGCTTTATTCGATTCTTTCTTTGAGTCACTAACCATAGTACCACAAAACTGTTTTTCAGTTGTTTAGCCCAAACACCTTTTAAAACATGACATTTCTGTATGGAGTTTACACGCGTTGAAAAAGTGTCTAAGTTTTTGTGGTAAAGCCCCTAATGTTTCAATATTGCCATCTCTTACTTTACTTTTCTAATTATTTGCAATATAGATTTTACTCAAAACTACATAGTTGAGACCAAGTGTCTTCCAATACAACTCGACAACTCAATTGTGTAACTAATATTGTCAATAACTTCCCTTGCTCGTAAATTATATGTAAAAGCACATACTATGCTGAAATAGATTCTATTATCTATCGGAACTGGAAATAGTCATAGATTTTCTTGCTGGAAGTGTTTGGCTTAAAAATAGACAAAGCTGTACTCTGGATTGAAGTCTTTGACAGTTGTTACAGGTCGTCAGAAGCCCGAAAGTCTGACAACCAGTCTTACCAAGGGGTATCGTATTACCCAGTTACTGGGTTGTGGAGGTCAGATAGGCAGTCGCTCCGTGTGAAATGCTGGTATTCAGCTGCATCCGGTTAGACTGGAAGCCGACCCCAACATAGTTGGGAAAAGGCTAGGCAGATGATGACTCTAGATGAAGTCTGGTTTCATCGAGGTCGCTGTCCTACGCGTCAACAATTGACAGTGGTATACCTCAAGTTTTATTTAACTGCATTGCTTTGGCTCCTAATCTTTCGTAAAAAGTTTTTTGGCTTAAATCTTGGCAACCAAACAGCGAGAAGACTGGGCTCATTGAGGCCCTCATTTTCACCTTTTTTGGTAGAGATAGAAAGCCCTCTAAAACATTTAACAACAATTCTATGATCCGCATACTATATCGGCAATAACGCGTTCGGAAACACCGCCAAAATATAAAGTATGGTGTAGGTTGTAGAAAGTCGAAAGCGTTCGTTTTGTGGTGTTTCGTTAAACACACACGATTTTCTTTTGATGACAATGCTATTGTTTTTAAATGCTTGTGTGTGATGATTGTGGGCCATCGCAAGACATGCGTTTGTCAAGGTTTATGAGGCCGTTGTTATGTTTGGTTTGAGTGCTGTTTTAACATAATTTATGTGAGGAAACGGTCAAGGTAAAGAATCTTCATTAAAGTTGATCAAAAATCTTTGCGTTGTGATGATATTTTGTCAGTCATACAGAAGTTTACACCTACTTAAGATTACACCTACTTACTTTCACTAGGTATTCAATTTTGACATAACCATGACAAAAGTAGACCTTTAATATAGACGGCAATCCGAAATAAAAACGGCTTTTGTATGTAATTTTGTACCTATTGCCAAATTCGTATTTGCTATGGACATTTATGCAAGAGCTGATTAGTAACAAGTTGCAGGAAAAGTATTGGCCAATGGCAGACATAATATCCTGTACAAGTTTATCAAACTCGGTTAGTCTCCTTCCTTTCCTGTGGTTGGTGACTAACCTGATGTCAGACTTCTAAAGCCGCCCATAGGCCTCTGACTTGGCTTTACATACCGTCGAAAAATACATATCTGTCAGGTAAGCCGGTTTCCTTAAGATGTAACGGGGATGTAACGATGTGACTGGGTTAGTAGTAACAACAAAACAAAATAAGAAAGATAAAATTAAGGCCATTAGGTGCGACCGGAAATACCAAATTAGAAGAGGAGTAAGGACTCACATAAAACTAAAACAGATAATGAAAACGAAAATTATGGAGATAGGAATTACCTATTATTTTTATGGGACAACTCACAACCACTGCAACTCCTGTAGACAACTGCCAGAATTTACTTTTAACTTTACTGGCAAGCACCAGTAAACCACCAAAAATGGAGAATTCCAGATAAAATATCTTGGAAGACCTCGTTGTCTTGGCTAGATGGACCGACGACCTTAAGAAAGTGGTTGGGACAGACTGGATGCGGAAGGCGGAGGACAGGGTGTTGTGGCGTAGCTTGGGAGAGGCCTATGTCCAGCAGTGGACTTTCACAATGAAATCCGTCAGTAAAATAACAGTGTAGACAGAATAGAGCTGGTCATAGACACAAAGAGACGTTGACAACTGCGGTAAGCCCAGTTGCTAAGCACACGGATTAAAACGATCTTGCAATGAGTCCTAATGTGTTGTTACATCATTTGATTCCAAAAATAAAAGACAGTTCCCGTCGGGACCAGCAAGCTAATTGCGTAACACACTCTCAATCACAATCCAAGGGTTGTGAAGGAAATACCTACCTTATCCATTGACTCATAGGTTTGAGAAAATCGTCTGCTCAACAACGTAAACCACGTAATGAACGTGGCTGAACCATCAAAATGAAAGAAAGAAAGACATTGCGATCGATTGGGCTGATAAGTGTGTTTCGCAATTACCCCGCAGATAACATTGAAAAGTTGGTGGTGATGGACAAGGTAGAAGGGAAAATACCTGGTCAGACCAAGAAACCTATCCTGGACTCTCTGTTCGATCGCCCTGATAGAAGAAGCCCAGAATCGACCGAAGTGGAAGAACATCTTACTAATATTATAAACGCGAAAGGTTGTAAGGGGTTACACGACATTGGTCAAGTCTGATATTTGCCAAATCGGCAATTCGTCAAATTTTATATTGGTCAAAGCTGTAGTTCGTCAAATTGTATTTTTGTCCAATTACGAAATTTTCATAATACGCTATTGGTCAAGTCCATGTACAGTCGATAAAACATGCGTTTTGAATTCACATAACTTACTTGTAGTCTTACAAAAGGAAAAGCCGCCTGCTGTAGGTTCCTATTTACATCATTAAAATATAGTAATTGAGTATTCTGAGGTTTAATCTGTTTTGATTGTTACCTCCTTTGAATCTGTAAGAAGTGTCTGCCAGGTAGAATCTAGGCGGAAAATGCTGGCTTAATAGAAGAGCGTAATATTAATTTGTTTTCCCGTCAATTATTTGACATTTCATTATTTGTAAATGACAACAATTACCCCGTTCAATTACTTAATAATTCTTTATTTTTGTGTCTTCGGTTTGGTGATATATACATATATATATATATATATATATATATACCTAATGGCTTCTACTAGTAAAGGCAGTGATTCTGCATTTACATTTATGGACTCTAAAAAAGGCAAAAAGAAACTATTACGTGCAGGATATCAATTTCATTTTAACTCAAAAAACAAAAATGGTACTACAATCTGGCGTTGCGTAAATAGAAGCGAGTGCAATGGATCCATAACTTTAAGCAGTGATTCTGGGTCAATTCTGAGGGAAAACGGACATACCTGTAAGCCTAACTTCGATAAGAATTTGATTGACGTTAAGATGAATAAATGCAGAGAAAGAGTAAAGAAGGAATGGAAATCAGTAAGCAAAATTTTTTAAGAAACTATGGGTGAACTTGAGGAAGAAGATGATTTTGTGGACATACCAAGTTTGAAATCAAAGCGTGATGGTCTATACAAACTGCGAAAGAAAGTAATTGGAGTACAAACATGCCAGTTCCCAACGGTAGATACGGTCAAATTTCCAGGCATACTTTCAAATGATTTTTTGGTTTATGAAAGCAAAGACGATCTACCGAAATTCTTCATCTTTGCTACAGCTGAGGGTATAGAAATAGCATTAAATACGGATTTAATTTTTGTAGATGGCACTTTTAAAACCGTACCGCGACCTTTTTTTCAACTTTTATCAATACACGTAGACGTGGGCAGTACAAGAGCAAGCACCAATATTATTCCCATATTTTTTTGCCTCATGCCCAATAAAACTCAGCAAACCTATGAGAGAGTATTCTCGGTTTTGCGTTCTCAATTCAAGCTTGATGTGAATTTTCTAAAATGTGATTACGAAATGGCAATAATTAACGCTTTAAAAATCATTTTCCTTGATGTTCTTGTCAAAGGCTGCTTTTTTCATTTTAATCAAGCAATTTATAAAAAAGCAAAAGGACTTGGAATGATGACTGACGACAATTTGAAAAAAATTGTTAGGCTAACTACAAATCTAGCGTTACTGCCCTATCAGTATATTCCTGATGGATGGTTAGCAATAGTTGAGATGATGCCAGAAAATGATAGTAGGGCGGATAATTTTCAAAAATATTTTACTGAACAATGGCAAATAAGGATTTCTCAGGACATGTGGTGTTGTGCAAATGAACGCCATCGTACCAGCAACGCAGTCGAGGCTTGGCATCGGAGATTAGGGATTAAAGTAGAAGAAAAACATAATATTTTCATGTATATAAGTATTTTAAAAAAAGAAGCGAAATATTATTTAAATAAAGTTAAAAGACAAGATGAGAAACAGATGAAAACATCAAATATTATAAAAGATGCCAAAATAGAAAAATTAATAGAAAAAATATTGAGTGGAAAATTAGATGCGTTAAAGTGTTTAAAACAGATGTGTTGGGTATGAATTCTCTGTAAACAATATGAATTGAATAAATGAGTTAATAAAAAAATATCATGAGATACTTTCATTATTATAGTTGATTGTACTTAAATTACTTGACCAATAGCGTATTCGGCAAATTTCGTAATTGGACAAAACGACGATTTGACGAACTACAGCTTTGACCAATATAAAATTTGACGAATTGCCGATTTGGCAAATATCATACTTGACCAATGTCGTGTAACCCGTTGTAAGTATGGATGGATGGATGGATGGATGGATGTATGGATGGATGTTTGTTACTCTTTCACGTAAAAACTACTGAATGGATTTGGATGAAATTTGGCAAACAGATAGTTTATAATCTGGATTAACACATAGGATACTTTTTATCCCGATATTCCCACGGGATCGAGACTTACGCGGGTGAAACCGCGGGAAGCATCTAGTCATACATAAAGCCATGAAAGCCGTTCACGGACACGACCTTCAGTAATGAAGTACGCGACCAAGAAGAAGAACAACAGATAAACAACAGAGATAGTTTACTTGCACATCGTTTAGAACAGAACCGTCACTTTATATGCGAAGACACGGCGCACATAATTTATAGCTCGCGTCGCGGTGGATGTCAAGGCTAACGTGATGTTACGGTGAATACTTTCTGTGTGGGTACGACTACACGTGTGTTTTAATGTCCCGTAATTACTAGGCACAGGTCATTTACAGGGTATTTGATATTGTTATTAGAAATTTTTGGAGTAGCAATTTAATTAAAACGTTGAAGTCGTCGCGTGTTGTAAAAAATGTAGCGGACTGTTTTCTTTGCTGATTAAATCACCAAGTCGCTAAAAACACCTCAATCACCATCATAATTCTCCTACCCTTATTTATTAGGAGTCAGCACACAAAAAAAACCCTCAATATCTAACATTTAAAAAGAACTAAATGTATCCTTTTGAGTCAGTTTCATCCAACCAACATCCGTGTGAAATCTAAAACAATATTCTCGTATGATCCAGGATCCAAGATGGCGGCTGTAGGGTAAGTTGGTTAGCCGTCGTACGACACAAACCGAGTTAGCGGCAGACGGCAGAGCTTGGCTAATGCGGTGCGCGGATAGGGGTGGTAATCGCATTGTGTGCGATAGAAGATGAGTATGTTAAAGTTGTGTAAAGGGTAAGATATAAATAGAGGGCTGTTAAGCTTTTTTTTTTTACTGACTTCAGGCGTTTTGGTGCGAAGACCTCACAATAGACTATATCAACCTAGAGTAAAGCATACGTTTGCGGTGGCCGGCACATGACGGTCACTGTGACGGTCATGAAAATGATGATATCAGGTTTTTGCGGTGTCAAAGGGAATCACACCAACCTACCTACTTTGATAAAAAACGTTCCAGTGAGTCAGTAACGTTTCAATGACGTGCGGACGCCATGTGGCGTTCACTGCAATCTGAGGAAACCCAAGAGACCGCGTCGTGTATAAAGGCCTTACAGACCGATACTAGTGCTGTGACATTCTGGCTACTCATTGGATTTGAGTTTGTGAGCATCGCCGTTGTGGACGATTGACCTTACTCTTGCATAGACAATCTAAATGTTTTCATTTCAATTCATTTTTGCGAAGAACAAGACGTTAATTACAGATGTTTTTATTAAAATTGCTTTTAAAACAACTTTTAATTAAAGGCACCCAGCCGTAATTAAAAGTTGTGTAACGCAAAGAATTTTCCGATGGTCGTCTATAAAATGATTGGACTTTTTATTAATTAACGAATTATTTTGTTTAAAAAGCTCTTTGAAGTGAACCACTAGAGCGAGTTTGACGTCAGATCCGCTATTTGGTACCTACTATTATGTAAGGAAGTAAACACGTACTGAAACTTTCTGAATCCGCAGTCCCGCTTAATTTATGGTTTTATTTTTTAAACCTAATTAAAAATAATCAATTATTTTAGATTCAGAATGTACAAAACTAAAAAATAAGCCATCTAACTTTGATAAAAATAAAAAAACTTGACAGCTTTATTTTTTAAACGCGCGTAGATAGGCGCTGACACAAAAACGAGCACGTAGCGAATTAATCGATTAGACCGTAATTGTTACGTGAGTGTGATAATCGATCATGCAATACGTTATTAAAGTAGTAACGTAACAATATCAAGTTTTTTTGTGTGCTACATAAAATAGCAATGCGTTTGTTACACATCATTTTCAATTCATAAAATACCGCTTGTGTTGATAAGCTGTCATAGGGGCGTAGTTTATTTTCGCTTCTGCATAAATACTTCGTTGAGTAACCCATTTTCTACATGTTTTTTTTAATGGCATGTATTTAATAGATCCTCTAATAATTTTGCTTTCCTAAATATATTATTCTACTCCAATATAATGAATGCGCCTCTTTTTGAGAACCTCAAATAATTCCTATTTTGGGATCTAGCCAAGTAACTGCGACGACCAACTTGGATGTAGCGCTCGCCGACCGCAGCACCGCTCGCTTCGTTCGCTCGGCTCGCGCATTGTTGGTTCACAGTTCCAGCCTAAACTAACCCAACCGGGTTGGTTTAGGGGTCGGGGTACCCTAGCTTACTTACTGCGACCAACTGTGAGAAAACGCCAGAAAGTTAAAAAAATGGCTCAATTATTAAAAAAGCGTGCATCATTAGGAGCGCTAAAAGTTTTTAGAGGTTCATTAATTTAAATAAAGCATGCATAGAAGTTCAAAAAGAGTTTTTTAGGAGATCAGTTGTATATTCCCCTTTTTTTAAAGTAAGTACCTACCTGAAGGTAGAAGTACCTACTAAAGTTTATACTTTAAATTGGAACTGAACCCTTTTATTTTATATGTAGTAAACTTGCAAAAGATTCTAAAATAATCTTTTCTATTTAGGTAGAGCAGACGTACAAAAACTCAGCTGTAGTCTGGTGCAGTCTGAGGCGAAACAAAAGCGCCTCCACTCTTTCCCTCCGTCCATTTTATACTTTTTTCATTGAAACCTCCTCGGTTAATTGTTACAAAAGCAAAGCACGGCTTTCTCTGTTTAGTTTCTAATTTAAAATGAAATATCTTAGTTCCTACGTCGTTACGGAGAGATTTTTAAAAAGATTAAGTAGATAAGTACGTGTATTTTATTTTGTACTTAAGTATGTGTGTTGTGTGTACTTACGGGTCTCTTGTAATTAATAAATAAATGCATTATAACTGTTGATGTTATGAACAAAGGAAGTGCACATAACAACACCACTATTAGAAACAAATAAGCGTGCTTCGCAATAGGTAAGTAGACTTATGCAAAAAAAAAGTAAAAAAAAAGAAATGAATGAAATTTAATGTAATGTGTGTAATGTAATGTAATGTGTATTTAATTCAATGTATTTTCTTTCATTTTCTTTAATTCACTATAAAAATAATCAATCTGCTAGCCTTTCCCCAACTATTTTGAGGTCAGCTTCCAGTCTAACCCGATGCAGCTGAATACCAGCAGGGAGTGACTGCCTATCTGATCTCCACAACCCACTGGTTAACACTATACTCCTTGGTAAGACTGCATGGTTATCAGACTTTTGGGTTTCTGGGTACTGCTTTTTTTTTTTTTTTTTGAGGTTGGGAAATCATCCAATGACTTCTCCCGCTCTGGTTGGAGCGGAAGGGCGTGTCAGACTTTTACTGACTAAAACCCACCCGTGTTCCTTCAGTTGCCTGTTGCCAAGGTCCCGGTATCCCTTTCGGACTAACCCACAACCCTGGCAGTTCTGGGTACTCCTAACAACTGTCAAAGATCTTCTAGATACGTGTGATAGCCAGGACCAACGGCTTAACGTGATTTCCGAGGCACGGCTATAAGAAATATATTGTTATTTTATTCTGTTATTTGTATGTTTAGCACCTAATTTAATGTCCTATAAGTAACCCGTGTTAACAACTCTACACAAGCTTATGAAAGAGAAAAGCTTGTTGATAAGATATACTGATAAGGGTACCGTGGTCTGTGCTTATCACAACACAATTTGTGAGCGTGAGTTTAAAAGCCTTTCTGATATGAACGATAGCCCATATCGAGTCGAGGCGGTACAATCGAGTTGGAAATAGTTGGCATGGTTTCTTTCGAAAGCACTGCACAGTGCACTGCTGAGAGCAGTGTTTTTCAAACTGTGAAGCCTTTCTCGGGGGTTCGTGGGCAAAAGAAAAAAGGCAAGTGTTTCTAGGTCCTACACTGCACACTAAAAATATAATTTCAGTGAGAAGGATGGCCCTAGGGCCTAGGGGGTCGCTGGATTTTTTTAATTTCTAAAGGGATCGCGTATTCAAAAAAATATAAACTTTTTACAAAAAAAAAACAACCGACTACAAAAAACAAACAAAAAAAGTGAAAAATAACTTTAATTTTGGAAGTCGGTGTCTGCTTTTCAATTTTCTTTTTTTGCCACCGACTTCCGAAATTAAAGTTATTTTTCACTTTTTTGTGTTTGTTTTTTGAAGTCGGTTGTTTTTTTTTTGTAAAAAGTTTTTATTTTTCACTTTTTAGTTGTGGTACCTACCTCACACAAATGCGTATACCGTTATCTGCTATGTAAATAACAGTGACGGAGTGAAATTATTATATCATCTACATAGCAAAGTGGGAAAAATATGTAATTATTGTAGCTAACTCAAAAACTACGCAAGCAAAATTAATAAAATTAATATGGGACCACCTCTGAAGCATGACCTACCAAACAAAAAAGAATCATCAAAATCGATTCATAATTGGCGGAGTAATAGCGTAACGTAATACAAAAAAAAAAAAATACAGACGAATTGAGAACCTCCTCCTTTTTGAAGAAGTCGGTTAAAAAGATTGAAAAATATTGGGTATCATTGTCATTAGGGCTAGATAAAGAATAAGTAGCATATTATATAGTTCGTATTTACTACATAAAACTAGTTACTGGGTTGTGGAGGTGAGATAGGCAGTCACTCCATGTAAAATGCTGGTATTCAGCTGCATCCGGTTAGACTGGTAGCCAACCCCAACATAGTTGGGAAAAGGCTAGGCAGATGATGATTTACTACATAAATACTTAATGGCTATTATATGATTGATGGCTACACATACCTTGGGAAAAATACCTCTGCCCAACCCTTCGAGGAACGCAGGCGTATGCAGGCATATTTTATGTTAAATGCTAATACGTTATGCAATTATATCGTTTCTTATAATATATAAAGTATTTTGATTACAAAGATTGTAGTTAAGATTAAAATTTTGTAGGCTATTAAGTAACGGAATATCGAGGCTAGATAACATTAAGATAGTCCAGTTGCTAGTCAGATTATTTTAGTTACAGATGTTTTACATAAAATTGATGTAATGCCGTTTAGTTATTTTATTGGGGAAATATCGGAACCTTAATTTCCAAGTTCGGAAGATAGGTAGATAAATGGATAGTAGATATACTTACTCATATTCATTACGTTTGGTAAATCCTAGTGAAGTACCTATTTGAATGTAACAGTCGCGAAAGGTAGTTAAACGAGTTTCAAAAAACATCACTATTTTTAAATTCTTTCATACATTTTATTCTAACTGGCTGAAAAAAGGTATGAATTAGGTCACGAAAAAAATATGAACTCACCAAAAAGTCCGAAAACAGTAAGACACCGCTTCCCGAAACGAGCGATATCCGCCATAATAATAATAACAGCTCTAATGTAACGATTACGTCACGCCACTTTCACTGCGCGACCACACAATAACATTCTACAACCACTTATGAAACTGGGGACGGTGCACTCCAGAGTTCGACGCACTTTGAAAAACAAATTAAAAAAAATATCCCAAAAAAGTTTATGGTTTTCGGACGAACTCCGTGTTGAGTTTGACTTTGACGTTTTTTTTGGCGGGAGATTTTGACATAACGCGTGAAGCGCGCTCACTCTCGTAATGGACAGTGAATTGGCCGCGGTGGTGCGTTTTGCTTTTACTTTCTGCGTTCAGTGGGGAGTATCGGTTCGCAGGTCCGTCTCGCTGATCATTGTCCTCAGTTTAGATGTAGGAAAGTCGTAATGGTACGACGGCACGAGCGTCTTGACGGTAATTGTGCGGGATGAAAAAAGGCTCAATGATGAGAGAGCCATCAGTGCTCTCTCATCTATGATGCATTTCCTGATTTAAAACGTTGAGATTATTCATAGATTTGAAGAGAAGTAGAGAATATGTGAAATGTGTGAAAGATGACACAAATTTTAAGAGAGGACTGTGACGGGCAGCCGCCCGATCGGCTGATAGAATCAAAAAGTATGAACTATGAAGTAACTTCAAGTACTTATCTAAGTACCGCTCTCCATATTCTGTAGATAGGTACTAAGGTAGATACTAAGTAGGATTTTCTTCCGCATCCGGAAAAGCCAATAAAGAAGTTATCGACAATAAAATAATAACAACTTGATAAGAGTCAGAAGAGTGCATTAAACAGTGACAATACATGAGTAGAGGAAAGTACCTACCTACATTCTAGCTGCCTGCCTGCTAACACATAAAATCAACTTTACTTCAATAAATTAAATAACTTTGTTTTATTATAAATCAGAGGACGCATCGACAACGTCGTAAAATTTATTGCACATGCAATTATTCATTACACTGATAATTAATTATTACACAATGAAATGACATAAGTATTATTATTTTTTCTGGTAAATATGTGCAATAAAGGCTTATACTAAAAGCATACATCTCAGACCAAATAAAATCCAAAACATAGCGCTGCGAACAATACAGTGAAGCATGACAAAACTACACCTCCGCTCTGTGCATACACGTTCACATTTAGGTAGGTACAACTATTTACAATTAAACTACACCTCATTAAGTGCACACATGTTTACGAAACCGGCCCCAAGTCACTGTTGACTGCGCTCAACCATGGTTTTTTATTTGGTTTGAGGCCTACACATAGATTTTCTATGAATATTTTCTATTTTCACAAGTTCCTAATAAACATCACTTTTATTTGTGCAGTGACAACTTATATTTTGACGCTGACTATATCCCCGAACAGTGGACTATACGATAGTTCGTCTTGATTAAATTAAGTTGGATTTTGATCATAATTATCATACCTTCTTCGTGGTGAGGAAATTATAAAAAGCTACAACAAAAATCAATTAAAAGTCCAATGCTAAACCAAAGGAAAAAGATATCCATAATATGCAACATGATTACATGAGTTTAAACGTAAAAACCTAAGTTACTCAATATGGCGGCCCATGCGGTCGCTTCTTAAAATCGTATTTCAAAATCGGCAACTCGAGAAGGTCCGGTACGGTAATGATGACCAAAAAGTCTACAACTCCACATGTGTGGCCCGCTGTGCACACAGTGGTTTCAAAATAAACGACATTGTGTAGTTTTTTCCTTGTTAGCAAGAGAATTATGGGATTCAAATGGGTGTTGAAATAAGACTTTTGTTCATCGGATTTGTTATTAAAATTAGATTTCCAATGAGGTCATTTTGAGATGTACCTACTCAAAGTGTGTTTTTTAATCTCGTAGCGTAGACTAATTTGACATTTCCAGTGATTGTTGTTTGTTTTTTAAATTTGGAGTTTGACATATAGGTACACCTGTCAAATTAGTCTTCGAGATTAGAAAACAGGAAAACAGACTGTATCGCAGTGGCGAAGGGTGATTTTTCGGGGGTGGGAACCCGGAGCAAAAAAAAAGAAGAAAAAAAAAAGAAAAAAAAAAAACTATACTAACGAATTGAGAACTTCCTCATTTTTGAAGAAGTCGGTTAATAATACTTGTTATGATGTCACTTCGGACCTTCCTTGTGGCCGCGAAAAGCTACTTCTTGTTTGTTTACCTAACAAAAGAACGGTGTCAATAAACCGTTTCATTAAATTCCTATTTTGATCTACTTTTCTCAAACTTATTTATAAACTCACATTCAAAAAGCCCGCTTTCACAAACCACGCACACTCACACAGTTCAACAAGTGATTTCAACCGCACTCCCGCAGATCTATACTAAGCTCCTACGCTACTAATAGCGCAACGCCATCTAACGAAAATATCAGAAAAGCAATGCATTTTGTCAGTACAAGAAAGAGATATCTCCATTCAAAAAATTCACAAATAATTAAACAGAGGGCGCGTTTAACGATAAATTTTTAGGGATTGGCATTTTACAATTCAGAGTTTTCGCTCACGGCCACTAGAGGGAATTGGCCGCGCGGGTGTAGCTTCAAACGAATTAGCGAAAAATCGTCAGATTATGAATGTAAAAACCCCTTTATTACATAAACTACTAGAATCTAAGTAAACAAGGGAAACAATACATTTTATTTTATTTACAACTGCCAGTCAGCCATTCATATTTATCGTAAAGGGAAAAACATTAGAATGTTTGAAAAAACTATCACGTCGTTTGTAATTTATACTTATATCTGAGCGAGCACGGCCTAACGTAATTATGTGTTTCTTATTTTCAAAACTTAACCTTGGAAAGCATTTATTTATTTATTTTATTTATTTTTATTTAAATGCCTTAAAAACTACCATTACAGGTCGTAGCCTAATGCGATAGCCAAGGAATGTATACATAATTAAAATTAAGATCATAGTTTATAACATAACATAAATAATAGTACTTTTGCGAATTCAGCCCAGTGAGTGACATGTAAATATATCAATCTGACCTGAATATCATTGATGGTGCGAATTGCTTGAGTAAGAGGAGTTTTGGCCAGTAAGTTGGTCCTGGCTGATGGTACGACCAGCAGTGGCGGGGGCCTTCGCCTCCACACATAGCGGTCGGGTACGTACAAGTGCAACCGCTGCAGCACTCTCGGATTGTGCTCAATGCCTCGGAGCAGTTTCACCACGTACGACACCAGCGCAAATTCCCGTCGCACCCCTAGTTGATTGTACCCCACCATACCCAGTACGAATAGAGTGGGGTACATCAAAGGGTAAAATGGGTATACCCCATACAGTTTCTTGTACAGGTGGCATGGTAGCATGTTTCCTCACAAAGAAAATAATCCTAAACAACAATGTATAGGCTACCACCTACCACTAAGCTACTAGACGGGCCGCACGCGGGCCAAAAGACATTGTAGTTAATTAGAAAGTTCTTGACGAATTATTGCCGCCATCCTAATCCTACTGATCGTACTAATAACTTTTCAAATCTATTAAGAAATTTCAACTTATTAACTATCTACTTACCCCAAATACATAATTACAACGTACACTTTCACTAAAGTCTAAACACTTTAATCACTGTTTTATACCAACAAACTAATACTACTACTACGATTCTCGTACTGTTAAACTAATGTATTCTATAAATAATACGAACAAAATGCAAATTAACTGCAAGTGTAAACAAATTATAATGCGATTACGTCAAACAGCAACCACACAATAGCGTCCTGTCCGAACTCCGAGCCGAACGCATTACGAAATTCAACGAAAACTACCGAACCGATATCGCGGCATCTCGTTCACGCGAACGCAAGTTTAGATCGCTTTAGGTACGATAACTCGTATTTGACCGGCTTGCTTGAAGCGTATAAAATCGGGGTGTCACGTGATCGAAGTGACGTCATGACGCCTTGATTTTTGAAGGAGCGATAAGCCAGCCGCGCCGCCGAGTTATTTTAGAGAATTTTTTTTTGCTGTTGGGAGACAACAAAGACAAAACATTGAATGTAGGCGTTTTGTATAGTTTTAATTATATGGTGTATTAAATACCTATAGTGTGATTACTTAACAGGCATTTTCAACACTACTGACTGTGTCATTTTTCAATGACGATAGAGTGGTTTTGTTTCGAATTCCAGAAGGGAAGCCGATAGGAATCGGGTTGTAGGGTAGCTGCGGCCCTGCTGTATCGTATTAATCTGTACCTATTACTCATTTCATTAGCAACATCAACAAACATGCAAATGCAGTAACAGAACTTTAGGTCCTCTTACTCAACTCCAGGGAAACGAGTACCTAATGTTTGCGAAAATGTCGTTCAAAATTCCGCTTAGTACTGATTTCCTGAAACGTAGGTAGGTCTTAGAGCTAGTACTGGTTTTAAAGTGAAGGTAGGTAAATAGAGGTATTACCCCAGTTAGGTATTTGAATAATAAATAACTGTTCTGCAATGGAGGAAATTTTATGTAATCACTAGAGGCAGAGGCTCTATCAATCTGCCTAGCCTTTTCCCAACTGTGTTGGGCTCGGCTTTACAAAAAAATTTCAGCTTTTAAGCGTAAATCTCTTCGACCACGTCCTAACCAAAGACTACAGATGAGAGGTCGCGCCGACAAAGTGTGGCTTTCCGAACAAATGAGAGACATAAGAATGCAATGATGATCGCGTATTCATGCGACCGTTCGCTTTGGTTAGGTCGCGGGGCTATGTATACTTTGTTTACAGTTTTCATCAGTATTAACAAAATAACAAAAGTTGTATATCATTATGACAAAACATATTTGACGTGTTAGTGTTAGCCCAAATCGTTGGCCTGTGTGCATTCGAATTGAGAGCAAGGTTAGGCCAGCCCGGCCTCCTATATCCGCGCCTGAAATTTCAATACCATTTCAATTTCCCCCAATCTTCTCGTCCGCCATTTTCCCGGGTATTGTATAAAAATTCTTGCTAAAAAAACAATAAATTCTCATCCCGGATGCGTAGTGTATGTAGACAGGCTTCATCCTGCCTATTGTGAATATCTCAGCTGGGTTTAGGGGTTACGAAAGTGGTTGGTAATACATGTACCTATATACCTGTAGGTTGTAGGGCAAAACCTGTGCCGATAAATGAGTGTGTTTACTGTGATGTTGATGACCTACATTTAGTTAATTTGCTATTATAATATCTGTGCTTTTGCTTATAGTTCCTTGAAGATGTGGGTGGGTGTGTACCTTCATAACTTTAATATACTTACTCATATTTTGCTGATTCAGCGCCATTTTATTATAAGCAAAATATTTTCTATCCGAAAAATAGTTATTGAACTATGAAAAACACCCTAATTGCGTAATAAACGATCAATCACAATCTGAATCGTTTTGAAACAATTTTTTAATCCATTGATTCTTATGTTCGAAAAAACATTTGCTTAAAAAAGACAAATAATGCAATGAATGTTGTTGAACTGTCAAAATGAAACAGATTAGTCTTAATCGGTTACGAAAACAAGTTACGCAATTAGATAGCTGGATCTCACATTGGACAGTTTATGGGGACCAGTTATAATATAGCAATTCAAGTTCAGATTATGGCAGGTACCTACAGTCAAAGACGATTTCAGATTCAGACAAGTCATCATTGGGTAACCACTAACCACATTAGTCAAGTCAGAATAATACTAACATAAACTGCTATTACATAACTTAAAAGTTAAAATTATTTTTTATTTTATTAGTCATTACTATTGCTACTGCTATTCGGTATTATATGGCTGATGACTAATTTTATGATCATCGTAATGTGCAATGTAAGAGCATTTCCACATGTAAGTACGTAACCAACTATCATTTTATAACACAACTTCGATTTTGATTTATCGCGTCTGGCGTCGAAAACATAATCCACAACCCTAGCATGAAGTCATCTATATTCAAAAGACTTGAGGGCCATTGTGTTGGACCCACCAGGTGCTATATTAGGTCTTAAATAATACCCTTCGTATTTGAAAATTCACTCCACGCGCTTTATTGAGAGCGCCTGCCATTTTATTGCGAGCAACGACCACGCGTTGTGAGAATATCTTTTGTGCAGGCGCTCAAGTGTGGTTTTGTAAATGATTTCAAAGGAACTTTTATGTTTTTTTCTTTTATGAGATCAGAATCTTAGGTGGAATAAATTGGATTAGGCCGGCCGTATAACAAAAACCTGAATTTCATTCAGGATTTTGTTGTGGTTCAGTGATCGCATCTTGTTTTCTTACCAATTCAATCTTAAATGATCATAATATAGTACCTAGCACAAAAACTTAGGCACAACTTGTTCTACGCGTGTCTACTGTCAGCTTTATGTCAAACTCCATACAGAATTGTCGTGTTTATAAGGTGTTTAGGCTAAACAACTGGTAAACACGGTTTTGTCACATTTTGAATTTGGAAAGAAAATACTCGTTTTTAAGGAATGCCAAAACATACAAACATCGTGATATTAGTTTCAAAGTACCTACTTGCCGAAACATAACCTTTGTTACCTATAAGTATAAACTAAACCACCTACTTATAAAATGCTCAATTCTCGTATCAGTCTGCCTAGCCTTTTCACAAATATGTTGGGGTTGGCTTCGAGTCTAACTGGATGCAGCTGAATACCAGTATTATACATGGACCGACTGCCTATCTGACCTCCACAACCCAGTTAATGGGTAACACGATACCCCTTGGTAAGACTGGTTGTCAGACTTTTGAGCTCCTGATTACCCGTCACGGAGATCTACGAATGACAGCCGGGCCCAACCAACGGCGAGGCATAGAGGAGTCTCGTTATGTAATGGATAGTCAGTCATCTCCGAACCGACCGCGACAAGAGTAGCTTAAACCTTCGATCAACCCGTGCGGCTGTTATTATTTAGTCTCGAGCCCCCTGTTCAATTCTCGTATAACTTATTTAATGCATAACTGGCTGAGTGTTGACGGAAATCATAATTTCCCCCTCGCGAGTAAAGGCGACAGGTAACGCAAATCACGTACCATAATTACTTAGCCCGAACCGTGGCAGACGAAGATAGAATTATGAATGGCTGTCATAAAATTAAAATCAACATTTACCTGCACGATATTCCTCCATTTCAAGGCTCTTACATACTGGCGCGATTCGTCGCGCGACGCGAATTTTAACAAAACAATTTCTGAGAAAACTTCACGGCGAACAATGCGGCGGCGTCGCGTCGCGCGACTAATCGCGCCAGTATGTAAGAGCCTTAACTCAAAACAGCATCACGCCTGTACTTCCCGAAGGGGTTGCAGACGTATATTTAGTATAAACCCACATTTTGCCAATATTTATGTTTATACCACAATTTATGTTTAAGTTTCATGTAAAAATGAGCGAATCTATATTACCTAGCACTCTATCAATCTAGGGTCGGATCCGCTAGGACAGCTATACTCTAAGTGTGTTCCGCGGAACCCTAGGGTTCCGTGATACCTCTGTCGGGGTTCCGTAAGAATTTAGAAAAAAAAATCAAAACACCTCTCTCTGGTCGCTCCGCGGCTGCGCGGACTCCGCGGCCACGCGGACTCCGCGGCCGCGCGGAGACAAAACGCTATGAACGTTATTTATTTATTTATTTGTATTTGTAGAAACATGTGTTACAATAGCTGGTACAATATCTCATAAGTTTGGTATCAACAATTTTATACTTGTACAACCCGTTCGCTCTAAGTTTGCCGTTCTGTGGAATGCGCGTACCCTCCCCCACGTGACAACAAAACTTATAATGTGTCATAGTTTTACCCAAATATTACAATTTTTATTGTTACAATTAAATCAAAAATATTTTTATATTATGTTTTGCTGACGCTACTTTTCGAACTTCATACCTATCGCCAGCGGCAAACTTAAAACGAGCGGGTAGTATACTTGTGAGCGCGTAGTCTCTTTGATAAAAGCCGCCTCTGAATTAGACGCTATAGTTGTCAACAAGCGACTTTCGACTCTAACTTCAAAGGATAAAGTCGATATTGTTTACAACGCAATTTTTAAATTTTTGTTTTTATTTTTGCTTTTTGTTTATCAAAGGTCTCGAGTATTTTCGAGAATATTTGAGATCGAGTCTAGGACTAAGTATAAAAGCGTCGCCCGTCGTCAGTTGACGATTAGCGTTCGGAGCGATAAGTTACTGCCTACTTACAAGCTCGCTAGCGAGAAACTAGTGTTCATTGTTTTACTGCCTGCTGTATTCTGTTGTCTCAGTTTTGTACATTTCTTCACCGTAGGTACTAAATTTAGTCTCTTATACGCAGTAACGATTGTGAATTATTTAAACCCCACTATCCTGACGTGTAACATTATAAATAAAGAAGAATGGAACGTTGGCTTAAAGGTGTTAAACGTGTTGCAACAACATCTTCTAATGACGCTGAATGTTCAAAAGCAGTGCGCGCGGAGAATATAGCAATCACCGATTCAGAAGATGATGCCACGACGTCAAGCTCGACGGTTTCAAAGACGAAAAGAAGGAAGTATGATGAATCTTATATCAGTTTCGGATTTGTTGATTCCAACGGGTCACCTCTCTGCATGCTCTGTAGTAAACTGCTTCCTAATAGTTCCATGGCACCTGCCAAATTGCGCCGACATTTAGAAACTGTACACCCCGAGTCTAAAGACAAGAATAAAGAATTTTTTGTTCGCAAAAAAGATCAGTTATTAGAAAGTCAAAAAAATATGATGCATGTAACACAAACTATCAACGAAAAGGCCACGGAGGCATCATATTTAGTTAGCTATCGCATTGCACAAGCAGGTGAAGCGCATACTATCGCTGAGAAATTAATAAAACCATGTGTATTTAGACATAACAAAATGTATGCTCGATGAAAAATCTGCAAAGCATCTTTCTACTGTTCCGCTATCAAACGATACTATTTCACGACGAATCCATGATCTGGCAAGCTACGTCAAACAAGAACTAGTTACACGTCTACAAAATACACGATTCGCCTTGCAAATGGACGAGTCGACTGATGTCGCTGGTTTGGCTATCCTGCTGGTTATTGTGAGATATCCATATAAAAGTTCTTTTGAAGAAGACATGCTTATGTGTTCATCGCTGCTTACAAACACTACCGGGGAAGAAATTTTTAATAAAATAAATATATTTTTTGAAGAAAATAATCTCAGTTGGAACAATTGCATTGACATTTGTACAGATGGGGCCAAGGCGATGACAGGTAAAACAGCAGGAGCAGTGTCACGAATTAAAAATAAAGCGCGTAATTGTAGTTCCAGTCATTGTATTCTGCATAGACAAGCACTTGCGATGAAGCAAATGCCGTCAAATCTAAAATTAGTTATGGATGAAGCGGTAAAAATAATTAATTTTATCAAATCACGACCACTACAATCCCGATTGTTCTCATTATTGTGTGAAGATTATGGCAGCAAACATAAAACACTGCTGCTCCATACAGAAGTGCGATGGCTGTCTCGGGGTAAAACTTTAACAAGGTTATTTGAACTTAGAGCCGAGTTACAAACGTTTCTTTCAGCAGATACTTCTTTTAATTTGAAGGACCGTTTGTATGATAAAACTTGGTTGTTCCGATTGTCTTTTATGGCGGATATCTTTCAAAAACTTAACGAATTGAATTTATCGTTGCAAGGTAAACAGACAACAGTGTTTCAGATAATAAAATAACTGCTTTTAAAAGAAAATTAGATTTTTGGATCATTTGCATTGGTAAGAAAGAAATAGAAAGCTTTACGTTACTCAGTGAGTTTGTTAGCGAAAACGACTCAGTAATGTTTGAAGATGATGTGTTTGAATTGGTCCAATATCTCAGTTCGATGCGCGCATCTTTTGAAAAGTATTTTCCCGAAGAACACAATACAAAAATTAAAGTGAATTCATGGATTCATAATCCTTTTTTACCCAACTTGGAAAAGCCTGAAAACATGTCAAACGAGATATATGAATCTCTTTTAGAAATGTCATCAGACACAAGTATGGAGTCACTGTTCAAAACGACGCCTCTCAATGATTTTTGGTGCAGAATCCAAGATGAATATGCAATGCTTGGCCAAATGGCTCTGGATATTCTGCTCCCGTTCCCAACTACATATTTGTGCGAAACAGGATTCTCTACCTACGCAGCCACGAAAACAAAATATCGCAATAGACTGGACGCCGAAGCTGATATGAGACTCCAACTTTCTTCCATCAAACCTGATATCAACCAATTGATGAAAAATAAAAAACAGTTTCATACCTCCCACTAGTTAGATTTTTTCTTTTTTAATGTTTTCTGATTAATAAAAAATACACTTATAAAAACAATTGTTTTATTGTAGGGTTCCATCAAATATTTTGCTTCCCAAAAGGGTTCCGTCATTTAAAAAGTTTGAGAACCACTGCGCTAGGATATACTTTTAGGTACGCAATTTGTTGGGCACGCCACAATTGCGGCGATAAGTCCCCTCTTTGAGGAGTGGCTGGAGAGGCGCCACGGCGTCCTCACCTTCCGCCTGACGCAGGTCCTCACCGGACATGGCAGCTTCGGAAGGTACCTGTGTAGGATTAGGCGGGAGGAAACGCCCGGGTGTTACCATTGTGCGGATCGTCCGGAGGACACGGTGGAGCATACGGTGGAGATGTGCCCTGCTTGGGCGGAGCACCGCCGTGTCCTCGTGGAGGCGATTGGCGGCACTGACCTCTCGCGTCCGGCCCTGGTCCATGCCATGGTACGGAGCGAGAGGGCATGGGAGGCGGTCACCTCCTTCTGCGAAGCAGTGATGCTCACGAAGGAGGAGGTGGAACGCGTGAGGGAGAGGCAAGGCCTGCGCCCTCACGCCCCTAACCGCCGCCGCTGGAGACACCCTGGGCGTCGGGAATCCCAGGCGGATTCCCGGCCACCATAGGCACGGGCTTGCGGACGGCGAGCAATGGGTAGCTCGCCGTCCGATAAGGACCAGCCCGGGTCGATGGCGCGTCGTGTTCCACGCGCGCCTCAAAGAGATGTCAGCGCACCTGACGGGGTCCGTTAGGACCGATGCCTGCCAGGGTTGCGGAATAGTCTGAAAGGGATACCGGGACCCTGGCAACAGGCAACTGAAGGAACACGGGTGGGTTTTAGTCAGTAAGAGTCTGACACGCCCTTCCGCTCCGCCCAGAGCGGGAGAAGTCATTTGATGATTTACCACCCAAAAAAAAAAAAAAAGAAGTTACAAGGAACTCTCTGTTATCAGAGAAATAGTAGGTATCGCCAACAAAGGACTACCCGTGTAGCTGAGTCAAATGTCAAATGAAAGGTTACTTCGACACGTGCCCTAACTTAATATAAAGTTTATCGAGTGTGCAACTTTCAGGTTGCAGTAATGAATATCAAACAATACACTGTAGTAAACGCTGTTGGTCACGCCCTCGACTTCACCTTCCTTTGTGTATGGCCCAACGCAAGTGCCACAACTCAAAAGTGAAAAATAAGTCTAATTTCGGAAGTCGGTGTCTTTGGTTTTCAATTTTCGTTTTTTGCCACTGCGACGTGTAGAAAGCACCTATCAGCCATGACAGTTAATATTTGGTGGTGGACAACGACATCTTTACTAGGGTGTGGAAGAGCTGTGGATGTTATGGTCTAAGTTAAAAGAAACAACGATTCACATTTATGTCAAAATGAGAAGTAACTTGCTTCATCTTCCTGAATGACGGATTCTTTGACAATAATTCAAAAAAGCCCGTAAAACTGTAAATGATTTAATTGAAATAACTGCTTTGAGTCAAGTCATAAGCTCCATCAGTGTAACGACGGTGTATTAAGGATATTGCAAAATGAGTGATGCAGAAATAATCATCTGTGTCTTACAGTTTATTATTATTTATTTAATACTTCAAGCACACAAATGTACAGAGGCGGACACACACAGACAGTTACACACATAGTACAGTTTTTTGGACCATAAACAAAATCAAAGTGCTATCACGCAACCCTCAAAATCTCATATTATAACTTTATACATGTAACCTTAAGTTATTGTAAAGTACCGTCTTTTCCTTCAGTATTATTTGCGTCATTAATGACAACATCGCTCTCCGCTTGTGTAACGGACCACACCCCACATTGAAGGCATCGCCGCCATGTCAAACTTGTCACCGAGGCGCCCTCGTTTCTATCGGACCCACACTGCGGAGTGTAGACACCACAATTTCGTTGTTGTTGATACATTACACCTCGTCAACTTTACTAAGGAACCTAATTACTATAACAGGCGACTCTATATATCCTTTACCAACGTATAAAATTATAAAAAATAACGTCTTTCTGTTTGTCTGTCTGTCTAAGGAGCTTTAACTCAAGAGTTAGTACTTAGGTACCGATTTCCGAGTTTTTATTTGGCGTTAATTATTATATTACGATCTTTGCTCGTTTCATTCTCAAAATTACCCTTTCATTCGCATAATTTTAAAAAAATGTAAAATTACATTGTGCATGTAGGTGCCTTAATGACTGTACCGACACGACTTTAAATAAATTAATATCCATACAGCAGCGGCCATGTCTGTGCCAACAAGCAAGAAAAATATTATACAAATGGCGTTAAAATGGAGGCGACACGTGTCGGCCATTTTCACAGGCCATTTTGTAGCTTAAAATACAGAATTGTATTTAAAATTTTTGGACAAATGCATCGTGCGATATCTTACAGTAAACATCGTGATATGAGCTGCACGAGCCTTTTTTCTTTTGTAAAGTAACACCCACTAAGATAGTTTATTCACATTACAATCCAGCCGATTAGCTAAAGTAATATAAACATTATTATAAGTTAAAGTCGCTTTTCTCGTGTTTGTCTGTATGTCCGCGTTGTTCTTCTAAACCTCGAATTTGATGGAACCGGAAGGTTTATGTGTATAATACGTTCATATTAAAGTTACATATTATAACTGAGAAATCTCGATGTTTTGTCAAGTCGTAAAAACCGTGCGAAGCAAGTGCGGGGCACTAGTGATGTATAAAAACCGTGCGGGGCACTAGTGATGTATAAAAACCGTGCGGGGCACTAGCGATGTATAAAAACCGTGCGGGGCACTAGTGATGTATAAAAACCGTGCGGGGCACTAGTGATGTATAAAAACCGTGCGGGGCACTAGTAATGTATAAAACCGTGCGGGGCACTAGTGATGTATAAAAACCGTGCGGGGCACTAGTGATGTATAAAAACCGTGCGAGGCACTAGTAATGTATAAAAAACGTGCGGGGCACTAGTGATGTATAAAATAAGAAATTGTGTGTAAAAAACGTCTTTCTTTTTCACTTCTACATTGTAGTTTTAGGCTCTAACAAAAACATCTAATTATGTACTTTACGTTTAACTAATTTATTTTTATACTAACGAGCTCATTCTACCTCGAGCCGACCGACCCCTCTAGAAGGTTAATTCACTTTTTAACAATTTTCTAACTAGCCTCGTTCATGGGCACCCCAAACTGTCGGAAAGTTTTTCAATTTACTGAAAGATGATGCTTGTATCGCTACGAGTTAGACCCATCGTCCACGACACTTCTCAAAAGTAACGTGTTACAAACTCAAATAAAGAAAAGAAAAATAACGAAACTAAGTTTATTTGACACATGACATAAGTCCAATCAATATTTAAAAAAAATAAGGAAAATAAAACATAATTGTAAAAAAAAAAAAACCGGCTAAGTGTCGGACACGAATGGGTTCTGTACCGTAATAAGATCAAAAAACGGATACGGATACGGAACGGACGGATAGCAGAAGCTTAATAGTTCCGTTTGGCACCCTTCGGGTACGGATCCCTAGAAGTCTTACGACTGTGCGTTACTTTTGAGTAGCGTAGTCGTGAACGATGGGCCTTAAAAAAATGTCTGCTTTTGAGAGAATGTTATTTTGTGTTTGAAATTCTTTAGGGTACTTATACAGGGTGTTAGGGTAAACACCGTTATCCTTGCAACCAGTGGTTTGGTTTCATTTATAGAACGTAAAATCAATGGAAAATTACAACTTTTTTTTAATTTTTTTTAGATCTAAATTTTACCACAAGAGACGCAAGTTCGTTGCCCTATGCGCTAGGGCAACGAACTTGCGTCTAAACACGGGCGGGGGGTACGGGATGTAACCTGACCGGCAGCGAGCGCGATCCCTCCCTTAGTCAGTCAGCTGTTTCGCTAGCAAGCACGTTGTCAGATACAAACTTTTTAAAATCTTTTAATGAAAATAACGTTTTTTTTTTGTTGTGTTCGGTCATTTATTTTTATATTTAAGTCAACTACCCATGGTTTGAATGACAAGAGTGTTTACCCTTACAGCCTGTATATACCAATAGTGATCAGTGATTAGTCTGCACATTCCTAAGAGCAAGTTAGCTCGTTTAGATACGTTGTTTGCGAATAGAGGTTTCAAACTGGAGGAACCTTGGAAGAACTGAAGTGTCTTGTAAAGGAAAATTTACAAGAAAGTATGTATAAGCTTCCGACGACCTCCGAGTACTAACATCGACACAAACTCAGGGATAACGTCTCTTTTAAATTGTTTTCGTGGGACATTGAGACTATAAAGTCGGTCTATTATGTAAACATACCGTGAAAACTTACTTGACGTGAGCTTCAATTGAACAGTAAGGATTAAAACACTATTGATAGCGAACTTCAAACACGCGTCTCCTAAGTTTTCACGGTGAAATTTTTGCAGAATAAAGGTGACCGCACATTCTTTTTACAGATGGCATTTTGGGGAAAATATCAGAATAAAAAGCTGCATTTAAGTAGCACATGATGTAAAACAAATATTTATAAAAAGACTAGCTGCTTCGCACGGTTTTACGACTTGACAAAACATCGAGATCTCTTAGTTATATGTAACTTTAATATTAACGTAATATACACATAAACCTTTCGGAATAAATTCTCTAAACGATGGTGAAAACCTCATCAAAATCTGTTGCGTGGTTTAGAAGAATAACGCGGACATACATTAAAATCACTTTTCGTGTATTTCACACGAAAAGCGATTTTAATTTATAATATTGTATAGAAGAGTCAACACGGTCTAACAGTCACGCGGACGTGCTCGTGTCACGTCACAACTTCACAAGTAATTGGATAACTCCGGAAATCTGCAGCATTTCATTTCCGTGAAAGTGAGCTGTTGCACGTGCGGGTTATAAATAAACATAGGTATCGATGTTTTACATAAATATTATTTAGATAATTCACATCGAGTTTAGCGAAAATTTAACTTCGTAGGGAGTAGACTCTGTTAGCCAGGTCGACTCTGTTAGTCGTAACATGATGCCTGCGTTCAAACTCATCCTGTGCCTAGTGTCCCAACTATCTTGGGGTCGGCTTCCAGTCTTACCGGATGCAGCTGAATACCAAAATTTTACAAGGAGCGACTTCCTCTCTGATCACCACAACCCAGTTATATGATACCCCTTGGTAAGACAGGTTGTCAGATTTTCGGGCTTCTGAAGAACCGTAACGACTGTCGAAGATCTACGAATGACAGCCGGCGAATGGCAGCTATTTCCATGTAATCGGCAGCACAATGCCAACATTTTGAAACCACCATTCATAAGATCGCATATCGCGTATTGACACATAATGCTCCTTAGTACATGTACCTGTGTCCCATATTACCCTCGGGTACAGTATGTAGGCACGTTTTCGCGGAACGCGTTTTAAACAGTATTTAGCAGAAATTATTTTACTGTGAAAACCTCTTACTTTACTCTGAAAACCTTTATTTTACTGTGAAGTCCTTTGTACAATAATTAAAATCAGTAGAGTTCTCTTTGTAAAGGACTTCGGGGAAGTAACCAGTGTACAATACATATGTCCTCAGTTTTTTCTTTGCATGTTAGTTGTCGAGATACTTTTTTAAATTTTAACCAATATTATTTGTTAATCACCTGCATAATCAGCCTATCATGTTCCCAATGCTGGGACATAGGCCTCCTTTCTGTGAGAGGGAGTGGGCTGTAATATACCACGCGGGTCCACTGCGGGTTCGTAGATGTCACATGTGTTCGTAGTTTTGGTCCTAGGACGTGCCGGTTGCCTCACGATGTTTTCCTTCACCGTTTTGAGAGCAGTGGTGATGAAATTATTTACACAAAGTAACTTGGCTGCCTGGGTTCGAACCCTACGACCTACAAACTCATAAGTCGGGGCCATTACCACTGGGCCACCACTGCTCTCTCTGCGTGTATGACCACTTACTATACGGTTGACCGCGTGTTAGATTACCACCATAAATAATCGACTTTTAAAGAATCTAATCCCCAAAAAATGATATATATTTAAGTACGATTTTGTAAAGCCTAACCAATTAAAGAAAATGACTCATTAGCAATCCACCCTCTCGCCAGCTAGACTTGCAACGTGTGTAATTATGTACTCGTGTAACCCTTAATATAATTGCAGTACCTCAGGAGGTAACAAGGAGGAGTGACTTGTTCAAGTTTCCCTCACTTTAAAAAGGTAACGAGCTTACCTGTGCCCAGTACTTACGGGTATTTAGTTACATATACTTAACATACCGTAGAGATAGCTACAGAAGGTGAACTAAGAACGAAGTACGATTTAAAAAAAATGGCGCATAAACGTAACCTGGACCTAAGTAATTATTCTAGACAGAATTTACTGTCATTAAAATCACTAATTAAATAGTGCTACATTTTTTGTCAACTTTACTTAATTTTTGCATGAATAAACCGGCGAATCTTTGCAAAAAGTAAAATAATTAACATTCTACTCGATTCGCAAAAGCATAGCATCTACAATGGTCAGCGAAGTACCTTCTACGTACGGCGTAGTAGGTGCTACGTACGGCGTAGTACCTGCTACGTATAGAGCAATAGGTAATGCGCTTTATTATCTCATTGCATAATTAATTAAGTCATATCCACAATAACATTATGGTACTTCTGACACCTTCATCTTTTTTATCTGTCGTGTGAGGTAGAGTAGGTACTAAATGCCTTCTGTTCAAAATGTTCAGTCACTTTTGAATCTGTCTGTGAAATTATGAACAGGTGCCTACACTCACAACACTTTGAACTGTTATGCTTAATAGCATCGAGCACAGATCAATCATTGAATCAAGCAGAATTAAGCCCAGGCTCTTACCTATAGTTACATGTAGCTTCACCCTTCGGGAATTGTAGGTACATGAAATATACAGATATAGAGACATACCAATACGAAGTACCATTTTCTATAAAATATTCTTGGTGAATTACATTGAAACTGCGGCATTTGAGGGGCGTTGCGGCGAACCGTTGACGATTTACGGATTCTATGATGATCAAATTGACCAGGGAGATGTGGCCTGTGGGTACAGGAATCTGAGAGTACAGCAACCGAGTACAGTACCGAAACGAAATGTAAATTCGACCGATTTTTATATCAAACATCAATAAACATACATGGAGCCGATTCATCGAAGGCGTTTGGACATAACACGTATTTCGCTGATTGCATTTAATAACGTAACATACCATCGCGGCTCGTTTCCCCGAAGGGTTGGACAGAGTACCTATAGTACACCGACATCTCTCCAGTTATTAATTAGAAATATAGAGTTAAAGTTCACTCATCCTCCATAAAAAAGAAAAGATACTCCAACCAGACGGGTGTCGTGACTGGTGGACAATTGCTGGACGATGTTGATGTCGGGGCGTTGTATATATATCAGTGGCGCGGTAAACGCTGCTTGCGCGATTCAGGATTTTTCTGACGTCAGGTCTTTTTGATGCGTAGTTCGCATAATGGCGTTGTAGATGTCGCCACTGAAACAAAGTTGCCTGTATCCGGAATATACATATAAGCCAAACCTCATTTTCATTCAACAACGTAAACCTTCATTGATTTCTACGTCTTTCCTCATTACTATACGTATACATTTGCATCAAGATTACCATAATTTTAGAAGCTCAAGCCAAGAGCCATGACTGTCAAAAATATCGAGTTCTCATCTCGGCTGCACGCGTTCTATTTATAAACGATTGTTTGGCCAATCGATTCTGTTCGAGTCCTTTCAGAATTTTCACGTTTGTGAACGGTACCCGTGTGTTGATTTGACATAATGAGCTGTAGACGGAGATACAGACAGCGCTCTTCTATATGAAACTTTTATTAAAGCTGATGTGTAATTTTAATGTGCTTGTACTGTATTTATTAACGGCGCAAGATAGCCTTTACCAGAAATGATAATCAATAGTATTAGTGGTTCTAATGGTGTAATATAGCCGTTTTTCGTGGACGTGGTACGACAGCGGCTCCCCTGACACCCTCTCAGAATACAGCCACCACGCTACTGAAGCTACCATCGATCTACGACACTCTGCTAGAGTGACTGTCACCAGCAGTGTCACTTGCGACCTCTTCTGTCAATCCAGTACCTTCGTAACTGAACTAGACGGCGCCACTTGCTGCGCTGTCTTATTTATTAATAAAATATAAGTACCTAAAAACCTTTTTAAAAACTCTTCACTCACTTCACTTGTAACACTGCACATACATAGCTAATGAGTCCAAACACGAAGGTGCTATCTTGTTTGATTGAGGAGTTCCTATGGGTAACTTCCGGATCCATCATCATACCAGCTCCATGGTATCATTTTTTCATAATGTCTCGGTAGTTATATAATTATGCCAAGTTTCAGCTCAATCGGAAGTCAGGAAGTGCTTGAAAAATGGATGACAATAGGGAATATGCATGTGATTCAAATATGGGTCAAATATTTTTTTCTATAAACTATGTTACTTCAGAATTAAGCCTCCATCAATATTTTTGAATAAAATTTCTTTTTGAGCGAGAAATTAATTTTTAAAAAGTCCCAAAAAACTGTGGGTAATTCAAATACTTGAAAAGGCTAAGAGCGGATGTGACGTAACAATCCGGGCTAACAATCAAAATGTCAATGTCAAGTCAATCAACAAGTGTCAAGTCAATGTCAAACGCTCATAGAAAAAAGAGTGTTTGACGTTGACTTGACAGTTGCTTGTCTGTTTTCACGAACTGTGACGTCACCACACCAAGCGCGCCAAATGGAGAGCGTTTAAATAGCCCGGATCGGTTGGATATTTTTAAACATTTTTTTAACTACTTTAAATTCCTTTTTTGCCGTCGAATTTTTTTTTACTTTTATTTGACGATGTAAACTATCGAATAAAAATATTTAAAAAATACATGCATATTCCCTATTGGAGTAACCGGAAACACATACGAACAGAGCAAGCTAATATAAAGCTTGTAAAGAGTAAAGTAAAAAGAAAACTTGTAAAGAGCATTTCGTCTCGTGTAGGTAAGTGATAACAACGTAAAAATTTAAGTTAATTGACTACGTGATACATAAATAATGATATTAAAATAAAACAAAAATAGTAGGTTTTTAGTAGGATTAATTATAATTTACACACAGAAGAAAAATCATAAATTTTTCGGATTAAAATTCAAGGTAAACTCTTACTTGATCGCATTCATAAACGACCTCAAAAATATATGGTTAAACAGGCGCTAATCATAGCAGCGTTTATGAATAGGTAAGGGGTTTTATTTCCTACACTACCTTAATTACATTTGAATATTTCAGGAGTAGTTTACAAGCCTCACTTAAGAATTATTTTCGCTTAAAGCCTCCCCTCCTAGTTGGCTGCACCCGTCGATAATAACTTAATTGAAAATCGTTAATTGGTCGCCCGGGTTCCAATATCAATAAATAACGGATCGTTAAAACTACCAATCGTTCTTTAATGCTTTAAAAATATGAAACGGTCTGCGATAAAGACAACACATCGATATAACAACTATAAAAGTACTAATACTAAATACGAAAACGATCGTTAAGAATCGGGCGTAAATAATTTGCTCATTCATCCATTCAGGCAGAAAATATCATAGGTCTTACACGATATTCATCAAAAAAAAATTCCACAAAAATGTTCATTTTTTTTTGTAGTTTTTGTTGATGATGTCAATAATCAGTAGTGGTCTAGCAGGAGGGTAGGTTAAACAATAAAATGGTAAGTGGCCGTTATTAGGGTGTGCAGGTGGGCTCCAATGCTCCATAAATACAGTAGTGAGGGAACGCGTCGCCGGGCGCGGTGCCACTGTAGTTATGCCGTGGATGCTGTCCATTACTGAGTGAGGTTCTTTTGATTTTACACGACTGTCCAAAAAAGAGTGTAATGTTTTCAGGGTTCATATTATGTATGTATATTATGTGAGTGTCGTGTCTGGCGGGCAACTGCCCAACAATTGATGTGGGGGTTTTGGATAAATGTTGCTCGCGCGGTAAACTCTTAATTGCGCGATGCAGGACTTTTGTGTGAAGTCAGGCTTTTGATGCGTAGTTCGCATGTGGCGATGTAGATGCCGCCACAGACGTACTGCGCCGACTACAAATAAATTGGTCTAAAGCCAGGAGGATGATGATGTTGGTGTGCTGGCTGAGGAAGTGAGGACCAATTTGGTGTCGAACTGTAATTCACATGGCATACGCGTGTCGTAGCATAGTGCATGTCATCTAAATACAAAGTTCAAAAAGGCATATGTAATTATAACAGAAATGAAAAGTTTTTATTACTCAAACGTCAAACAACAACTTTAATTGGTGTAAAATGTTCATATTTACTGTTTCAGATCAATAGTCATAAACTAGTAACAATTTTACGACCGCTATTAAAGGTATTTAGGTACATATTAGTGTAGCTTAGTCTTTATACGATTTTATTTTTTATGATTATGCCCTAAATTAAAATAAAAAATTCAACAACTATTTGGATATATTTACTTACGACGGGCTTTATGACCTTAGAGATCACTAAGTTTATGACACATGTCATTCTTTGCCTTGTTAAAAAAAACAAATCTAAAATATAATTAGATGGTTTTCAAAAGATCTTTATATACATCCAAGACCTTGATGACGATATAAATAATTTCCAAATATTTCAAGTAAGTACCTACCCATATATTTTTATCCAGATCATTCATCTTACAGACAGGTAGGCAGTCAAACGTTGCGCCACAACTTTTTTTATTTTAAACTGTCGTTTACGCATCTTCGTCCAATATTTATGACGGATCGGTGCCAAAACATATTTAGACGTCCGTCTGTCTGTCGAAGATAGACAGACCGGATAATAGGTGGTTTAGTTTTCATAATTGTCATGTTTCAGTGACTAATTTTTCAGTATAGTAATTGATACATTTCACGAACGCGCGACTGTCATAGCAATTTATACTTTATAACAATGAGAAAAGAGTCACATGACTCGTGCTCGTGAGTTGCAATGCAAGGTCTATAGCATTTTTTTTTTTGTATTTAATATTGTTGGATGTCTGTGACTGAAGAAAATGTTAATTGGTGATGCTGAATAATATAAGTGGATGAATGAAATGAAAACATGATGTTTTTTATGAGGTCGAAATAATTTTTAAACCTGTTTGAAATAGGAAAGTGTCTGAAGAGTTTCCAACGGCTTTTTGTAGTTTGATCTTTTGCATTTTGTTTTTTCAATTGAATCGGATGCCAAATTGCTTTAATTTATGTTGGTATTGTTTAACCTTTGCAATTATTGTTTTTTTCTTGCATAAAAACATAGACAGATTGTCAGAAGCCACCATGACTTTAGATATTTATAAGCAACTAGCTTCCGCCCGCGGCTTCGCCCGTGTGGGATGTCGATAAAAAGTAGCCTATGTCCTTTCTCAGGCTCTAGACTATCTGTGTACCAAATTTCATTTCAATCGGTTCAGTAGTTTTGGCGTGAAAGCGCGACAGACAGACAGACAGAGTTACTTTCGCATTTATATTGGATAAGGATAAAATGTTCATTAAAACACTTATTATAATATTTTGGTGTCAATATCATCGCATAGTGACCCTTAGCATCCCCGAGCCAGCAATGGACATCACCCTTACATTTCCTATCAAATATTCCTGAAGGCTGGCAGGCAGCAGGGCCGGATGCTGCGCGATCTCTCCGATCAATAGTAACGCCCGCCATCCCGCCAGGGCTCAGTACCGCGCCCGAGCCCGCCCCGCAAACATTACGTACCTTTTTTAATATCTATTTTTTAAACAAACACGGTTTTTTTAACAGCCATTTTTTTATGAGGTTCTTTTTTTAAATTCAGAGTTGTGACGCTGCGGGGTCGTCTAGAAATGGGACTCTGTTGAGGTGAGTTCTCTTTTAGACATTTTTTATTAGACTTGTTTTTTTTTGTTTTTTATTAGGCTGTGACGATGGTTTTCTACATGGTTAAATGTGCCTGCGGTTTTTATGATTTTTGTATTTTTATTTTGGAGGTGAATATTTTCGGGGGGCGTGGTTGGCAGTTACATATTTTTAATCGATCGGTTTTCATGTGAAAGAAAAAATTCTAACTTTAAAAAATACCTTTGTAATTATTTATAGCAAAATTTGTTGCCCGTTTTCCCTTTAAATAATAAATATTTATAAAAAAAAGGATATGATGAATTAATTCATCAATTTTAATAACACGATCAATGATTCTTGTCAACGCATCACAGTACATACATTTTATAGGAATTATTGCAATTAATCGATAAACCCATCTGACCTTTTTGTAGACAATTAATGCAACAAGAAAAATCTGTGGTCAAATTGTATAGATAGAAAAAATATAAATAATATAATAGGTTTATAATACTGAATATAAGTAGATAGATACTAAATGTGCTTACTCATTGTGGTATTTATTTAATAAAGGTAATAAAATGTCATGCAATGCATAGTTTCTATCTAGGTCATGACAATCACGGCATGAATACCTAGGTACTTACCATTAAAAAGATAACTGCAGTTTTATATCTATTTATTTTTCATTTTTAATAACAGCTTTATCGTGTCATTTTACTTTTATAAAAGTGTTCACATAAATGTCAAAACTTTATCAATTTATCGGCGGCCATTTTTTATTAGTAAAACCACAAATAATTTATTTTTAATTTTCTATAGTTACATGCCTGATTGATTGTAGTAAATAGGTTTTATAAGCTGTAAAACATGTTTACACAGATGACAGATATCTCTATCCGTGACAAATTGAGATAAATCGGGACATGATCGGAACTTAACTCGAGTCGAACTGGGTGGGGCGTCCTCTTAAAAGTCTGAAAACGGATGAAAATACGTATGCGTTGATTGTAATCGTTATTTCATTTGTAGGGACTGTTTTCGGATAGTTTGTGTAAACATTATAATCTCATTGGCAGCAGCCCGGAGCCTGAACTCGTCTCCGGGCGATGACAATAGGCTTGCCCCCTATTACATGGGGCTTAAAAACATATCTGGAGAAATGTGGGTGTACTATTGGTCGGTTCTTATAAACAATAACGAATCATTTTATTGCCAATTGTAGTTATTTTTATTGCCAAACTGGGCATATACTTAAATAGATTCGTAAGCTAATTATACATGTGATAGCTAGTTCTATATGGGAGGGTCTTCTATGCAAAGCTATGAGGTATTTGCATGTTGCACATTATATGGCCTGGAGATTCTAGATAAGAGTTTCCTCGTTATACATAGAGGTGCCTGTCACACGAGATGACAAAAAACAATCTGCAATTACATTCGGAGTCAACACATACCTTATTCCCACAAAACCGTGTTTATCAGTTGTTAAGCCTAAATTCCACGGAGTTTGACATAAAACTGACATTAGACACGCGTTGAAAAAGTGTCAAAGTTTTTGTGGTTAGATGATGATAGGGCGGGATATCTATGTTCAGCAGGCGTAGCATGGCGCTTTCTATCTCTACGAAGAATAGACATAGCTTTTTCTATACAAAGTGACGGATCGTTTCTTCATTTTTGACATCCACCGTAGAAGTCTTTCTACAATCTGTCATTTTGTCTTTCATTTCTAACGATCTTTGTCTAAGTTTTTTTGTAGGTAGACTATTTCGGAAGAAAGTTTTCTATCCTTACTGTCAAAATCACACTGACAACCGATAAATCCTAAGACAAACCCGACAAAACAAAGAATTCTGAGTCGAATTATGTAAAAGAAGTGAATTTCGTAAAAAGTGCAGTTGACTCTTTCTACTTTGCTGCCGTCGTACTGTCTACAGGAAACGTCATTTTTGTCTACACTTCCGTCGACAAAACGGTGCTCATGCTACACCTGCAGGGGAACATAGATATCCCTGAAGGATATTTGCTGTGCAATCTAAATCTAAGTACCTATAGGTCCAAATAATAAATTCAAGTTGCGTTTCGTTATCTACTGTCATGACCGCTAAGATCTTCAAACTTCACAATGAGTTTCCATGCGGCTTTCAGCGTCATTTATAGAATTTATTCTGGAAGATTTTAGAGTACTTATAATAAATTAATATTTAAATTAGATATAGCATAGAAATGTCGATGTTTGGACATGTCGGATTGCACCCGTGCGAAGCAGGGATGAGTGGCTATACAGTAACTCACTTTATACTAACAGCCTTACTAATAAACTTTTATGCACGACGTATACCGGTGTTATAACATCAACGTTACCAATAAACGATATTTGAAGTTTCAGTTGTAAACAGATACTTTTAAACAATGAGATATTGTACAACCGTTATTCAGCCCTCGGGCCTTGTTTAGCAGATGTACCTATAACTAGTTGCTTCTGTCATATTATTTTTGAAAACCATGGATTATTTACAATATTTCGATATTTTTGATGAAATTGACAATGAAGATCCACCAAGAAAAAGAAAATGTTACAAAAACCGTTATGATCCTTTCTGTTTACAAGAAAATGAGTTTCGGTTGAAATATAGGTTCAGCAAACTGTATGCAAGAAAAATTGTGGATTTAGTTAAATATGACATTGAACAGAAATCTCGAGGTGGTGGACTGTCAGTAGAACTTCAAGTTTGTGCTGCTCTTAGAACATGGGCTCGACAAGAAGTTCAAGATGATGCAGCCGATATTCATGGACTAAGCCAGCAATCCATCACGAATGTATGTCGAAGAGTGGCTTTAGCTTTGGCTAATAAGGCATCACAATTTGTATACATGCCTAGGACAGTGGCAGACCAAGAAGAAGTCGTGTTAGGATTTAGAAATATCTGTGGATTGCGACAAGTAATCGGTGCAATTGATTGCACGCACGTAAAAATTAAAAAAGTAGGTGGAGATAGTGCTCAATACTACATAAACAGAAAAGGATTTTCATCGCTGAATGTCCAAGTAGTTTGTGATTCTAATTTAAGGATAAGAGATGATGATGCAAGAATATTTAGAGAGAGTAGATTACGACAGCGATTTGAAAATAGAGAATTTAATGGCGTTTTAAGGTAAGATTTATATATTGTGTCTGTAGGCGAGTCCGTGACATCACAGCGGGCCCTATCAGAATACCAGCGCTGCGGTATTTATTTATCTAAATATCGCAGCATTATGCTGAGGTAGGAGCCTTTTTGGCCTCGCACAGGTAGCCTAAGTATTTTTGTTAGTTTTAATTTTTCTTTTAATTTAATTTAGTACCTACTTACTTTATATTACTGATTGTTTTTCCTGTGCGTGTCCCAAATAAAATATTTTTCTTTCTTTTCTTTTTCTTTTACTGGGATATAACTATAATCCTAACATATTATTATAAATGCGAAAGTGAGCTTGTATCGCTTTCACGCTAAGTCGGCTGAACTTAGATGAAATTTGGCACATGGGTAGACCATGACCTGGGTTAGGACATAGGATACTCTTATCCCGGTAGTACATTCCCGTGGAATAATTTCTGATCTCCACGCGGGCGAAGCCGCGGACAACCGCTACTAAAGTCTAAACCTATGTTTTATCTTACACTTTATCGATATTTTTAATACAACTTGACATACGGATCTTATATTATGAACGCGCCCTTTTACATCTGCAGTAAAGCGTCGTCTGTATTGGAAATAGAACAAGGAAAAATGTCAGTTCCAGCTCGTTTTTACCCGACTGAACGACAACAAAGACAGGGCTATATTTTTCTTATTCCTCATTCAGCCGCAGGAATCCGCTGGATGCGAGAAACACAGGATCGGTCGAAGTGGCGGTGCTTGGGGGAGGCCTATGTCCAGCAGTGGACGTCTTTCGACTGTAGTGATGATGATGATGATGAATGCATTCAGATTGTCATGACAGTCCAAAAAGGAAAAAAACTTAATATGCTGTTTCTTACTATCTATCTTCTTCTTCTTTATAAAAACCGGCCAAGTGAGAGTCGTATCTATAAAAACGGCAAAAAAATCACGTTTGTTGTATGGGAGCCCCTTAAATATTTATTTTATTCTGTTTTGTAGTATTTGTTGATATAGCGGCAACAGAAATACATCATCTGTGACGGACAGCGGAGTCTTAGTAATAGGATCCCGTTTTACCCTTTGGATACGGAACCCTAAAAATCAATTGCCGTGCGTTAGTCTCGGAAAAACTCGAAAATGGCTCGACTGATTAGAATATATATTATTTTATATTGTTCGCCTCACTACTGGGGTGGTTTACGAAAAAATAAAAAACTGGAACAGCCGAAATATCGAAAAAAAAAAACGATTTTGTCACAAACCGACACCAGCTCATCTATTTCATAATAATTAAATGTTCTTACTCTTTACAACCAGCTTAATCAAGTTTCTCTTCTTTTATTTTCCATTTATTCATATAACTAAGATCAGCTAACAGTATCAATAACGAATCTATTTTCCAATTCCTTTTGACATTTCCCGAGAGGAATGGGCGGGAAAATCGACCTTGTCACGTTGACATTTTAATTGCACGCCCCCCGTGGCAAAGGTATCGCCGTATTCAACCAAAGGGACGCGCGGTGGCCAGTTGCCGTGCGGTTGCCATACGGAACGGACGTCGATATTATCAATGTATTTGGAGAAATAGTTCGAGGAGTATGATACGGTGTTTTTAGAAAATAGTGCAGTGAATGAATAACATGTTTTATAAATAAAAGTGTGGTTAAAATAAAAGACAGTTGAGTAGCAGTTGTGGGTTTATTTTTACTTCCGGATTAAATTAGCGGTGAGTTTTAACGTCGAATTACGTCTAAAGTTTATCGGGTTTTGAAACCGATAAACATTTAAATGAAAATAAAATACAATAAATGCCAGTCTCTAAAATATCATACTTAAATTAAATTATTTAATAGTTTAGTTAAAAGCAGTAGTTGAAATATTTTATCTCGCACATAATTCTTTCTTTCATAACAAAATCATATGACAAAATTAATAGTTTCATATTAATAATTATTATATTAAGTAAAATAACGCTGAAATATCGTCTGACAGTCATTTGACAACGTAACAAGATAAACAGATATCTTATAACTATATTTCGTACATCTGGCAGTTGTCCAATTGGTTAAAAAAAACTTAGTAACTGTACCTAACATTACGTATTTAACTGCAGATTTAACAGCATTTAAATAGAGTATTATTTTACATTACATCATGAAAAAAACTTTAGCTTTTTGTTAGGTGCCGACATCTTCCTATTATTATAGTTATTATGTGATTACTTATTAAGGTGACGGCGAAAAAATATAATGCATTTTAAAATATTTAAATCTTATATGGAATGCATTTTAAAATAATATATTTCATTCTTTTATTTTATTGATGAATTACCTTTTTTATATAAAGTTGTTCATTTTCTTTCAGTAATCTTGGGTAAAAAACATGTTTACATAAAAAGATAATTATAAATGTTTTATCTCATCTCGAGGATAGATATCCTATTTATCTAAGCTTGCTTATGCTACGATTCGCGCCGCGGAGGTTCTGCGAGTTACGTTACAATTTGCGTAGGCTATAGGAGTTCGAACTAGCAATAGCTGCCACCAGTTCTTTACAACATGCTTAGTCTTTACAAGCAACGAGTTTTGACTTTCTTCTTATAATAGAAAACATAATAGTCATCCATACCTTGGCCATGGCGACCAATCTCAAAAAAGACCAGCCTTCGTCGCGGGAGATATCATAGTGCATAAGTGTGTGCGCAGACACTGATGCACTCTCTCTTCGCTCACACTCATAGTACGATGGGACGGCAATCCGACACACGACCGGACCAGGGCCAAAGCCTTTTTTTCGACCATTATACTAAGCATAGGAAGAATGTATCATGTTACACAGTTACTGGGTTGTGGAGGTCAGATAGGCAGTCGCTCCATGTAAAATACTGGTATTCAGCTGCAACCGATTAGACTGGAAGCCAACCCCTACTTTGCGAAAAATTAGGCAGATGACGATGGAGACTAAAATATGATGATCGTTCTCTTTCCAAAATAAAACACTACAAATAACAGAATTCAAGTTACACAATTTGATTTAATTTCATCTTTACCCTATCTTATGGCTTTACCCTTTACCCTATAATTGTTGGAATAATTATTAGTGATGAATTTTATATTTGTTGAAGGTTTGAATATATCACTTTTCCAGTTTAGCTTATTTTTCTGTTTCTCTAAATATCTAAATGTCAAACAGGATCCCTTTGTACCTTTGAACTTATCCATTCACTGTTCACATTCAAAGTTTAAAGGTTGTTGTTCAAAGGAATCCAGAATCTATCTATTAATAGTTCCGAAGCAAACTGATGCAAAGCGTTATATTTCTCTAACGAGACGTGATTTCTAGGTATTGAATTGTAAGACTCTCTGCTATGGGAATAGTGATCTTAAATCACTGAAAATGAAACTTGAGACAATGAATTTAAAATAACAAGCCACGAGCGAACCTTCAACAAATATAAAATTCAACACAAATACATACATAATCCAACAATAGATGTTGATGGATGGAGCGGGAGAGATGGCCAAAGAAAAGATGGATGGATTGTGTTAGGAATTATATGATAGCGTGACGGTTGGCAGGGAAGAATAAGATAAGATAAGATAAATTTATTTGCTCAAACATGGGTAGCGCGTTTTTATTTCTGTATATGTACAGTCACGGACTTTAATTAATGAGCCACCTAGCACTGTTCGTATTTTAGCCGTGTAATGCATATCGTGTTTATTCGGTTCCCAACACGCAAACAACCTGGGAGCCAGAACTACAAACTTGACAGCAGAGGGACTACCCAAAGTCAACCAATTGCAGGTCTAGCAATAGCAACAGTAACCTAGCAACGATTGTTTATCGTTGCTAGGTTACTGTTGCGATAGTAACGTCTCTGACATCGATATTTCAACCGTCACTGACTTCAGTTTAGTTTTCAGAATTATCGAGTTAATGAGCTTTGATTCAAAGGAGGTCGGTATCAAATAGATTTGATAAACTTAATGCAACATTGTATTTATTTTTATTTTTTTATCATTGAGAACTTATTAGTCAACCTCTATGGATAAGACTATTTCCGATTAAAAGTAATTTATTTCGCATCTTATTTACGAGCGTGCGATTTGAGTTCGTGTTTAATCGTGTAATCTCGTGAATGTATGAATCTGCAAAATTTAAAAGTTTGAAGGTGGCTCATCAATTAAAGTCCGTGACTGTACATACAGAAATAAAAACGTGCATGCAGGATAACATTTAAAAAATACAGGTTTAGACATGTTTGCCACAAAATCGTGCAAATATGAATAATTATGATTGTTTATAATAACATTTAGGTAGTCAAGTCAATATCATTAATTTACGTTGAATTATAAGTTATAAAAGATTATAAATGTCACAGTAGATAAATATAATTCATAAAATCTATGTCAAAATAAATGGTTCTCTGTCATAAATTCCTTAATATTATAGTATGCCTTGTCGGCTAGAAATGACTTTAGTTGTTTCTTCAATTGTACAAAGCTCTCTCCAACTTACTATTATAAATAATGGGGGCCATGCAAAAAACACTTTAGCTTAGAATAGAAACGTGCCAACCAACCAACCTTTACTTTAGCATTACATAATGTGGAAACCAGCAACCATAAAAGTATATCCTTAAGTAAGTAATGCAGGAACAGGGTGTAAAGTTCACTCATCCACCATAGAAAAGGGAGGATCCTCCGACCAAACGGGTGTTGTGTCTAGCGGGCAACTGCCCAACGATTGATGTTGGATTCTTGTATAAATAACCATCGCGCGGCATACTCTTATTGCGCGATGCAGGATTTATGTGACGTCAGGATTTTTGTGTGACGTCACGTCTTTGATGCTTAGTTCGCACACACAGTGTGTATGAAGTTCTCAACTTCAAATTCTCAAATCAGAAACCAGGTGTAAGCCGCCTGAGTGACCTCTCGCGTCCGGCCCTGGTCCAGGCCATGGTGGCCAGCGAGAGGGCATGGGAAGCAGTCACCTCCTTCTGCGAAGCAGTAATGCTCGCGAAGGAGGAGGCGGAACGTGAGGGAGAGGCAAAGTTTGGGCCCTCACGCCCCTAACCGCCGCCGTTGGAGACGCCCTGGGTATCGGGAATCCCAGGCGGATTCTCGGCCACCATAGGCGCAGGCTTGCGGACGGCGAGCAATGGGTAGCTCGCCGTCCGATTAGGACCAGGCCCGGGTCGATGGCGCGTCGTGTTCCACGCGCGACTCAAAGAGATGTCAGCACAATTGGCGGGGTCCGCTAGGACTGATGCCTGCCAGGGTTGCTGGTTAGTCCGAAAGGGATACCGGGACCTTGGCAACAGGCAACTGAAGGAACACGGGTGGGTTTTAATCAGTAAAAGTCTGACACGCCCTTCCGCTCCGCCCAAAGCGGGAGAAGTCATTAGATGATATCCCAACCTCATAAAAAAAAAAGTGTAAGCCGCCTTAAAATAGGGAACCTAGTTGTTATAGTTATTATTGTGGTTACTAAAACATTAGGCGGTAATGTTTTGAGTGCAATTTGCTAACCATGCTGCATGTACACTCTCTTAACGCCCACGGGGACTGTGAAGATTACCCGTTTATTTGCAATGCAGAGAACACGGCAATTGAGAAATAATATATTCTACATAGTAACACATTGTTTGATGTTCAAACTGTAACGTAAAGGTGGATACACATTTGAGCATTTACTTGTAACAGAACGTCGAGCCACTAAAGTGAGTCACCCTTTGAACATCTTCTATTTTTGTTAAGCACCTGGTACTTACTTGTTGAAAGGCCTACATTGTCCCCCCATGCCTACCAACTGTAATTTGAAAGTATTGTAAAAGCCAATTATTTTTAAAAGAGTAACCATGGAGTTTCTTGCCGGCTCTTCTCCATAGGAAACGACCAATTGGAACCGTGCACCTAGCTTCTGACGTTTCATAAGTGCCCATGTAGGTTTATGTGAAATAAAATATTTTGATTTTGATTTTAATTTTGAAGAACTGAACATGGAACACGACTCTAGATGCTTGTCTGCTAGTGAATTTTACCTATGACAAGCGAAAACATATAGTCCTCCAGACCGTATTTTCGGCCACGGCGGCCAATCTCAACGGAGACTAGCCATCGGCGCGGGAGATATTATAGTGCACAACCTCACTCTCATAGTCCGATGGGACGGCAATCCGACACGACCGGAGAGAGATCAGGCGTAGGACCAACGGCTTAACGTGCTTTCCGAGGCACGGGGGTATCACACCGCCAACTTCCAAACTCCGGGCTGTTACTACGAAATTCCTAATGGAAAAATCCAATAACATTTTGCCCGACCCAGGAATCGAACCCAGGACCCCACGCTCTGCAGTCGCGCTTGCGACCACGAGACCAACGGGGCAGTCATAAGGCAGGCAGCGAAAACATACGACGCATGCTAAAGAAATAATTGAAATAATCAAAAAACCCAACCGCTACTAAAAAAACCGGCCAAGTGCGAGTCGGACTCACGCACGAAGGGTTTCGTACCATTATCTATAAAAACGGCAACAAAATCACGATTGTTGTATGGCCCCTAAAATATTTGTTTTTTTTTTGTATTTTTTGTTATAGCGGCAACAGCAATACATCATCTGTGAAAATTTAAACTGTCTAGCTATCACGGTTCATGAGATATCGCCTGGTGACAGACGGACAGACAGACGGACAGCGGAGTCTTAGTATTAGAAAGATAAAGATCAAATCAAGCTCAAGCAGTTCGCTTTTTCAAGAAGTCTGATGCAGTTGGTAGCAGTTATTTAAGTTCAATTTCTGATTTGATGTCAGATGCCAAAGATACGATGATACATAGATAGGCATGAAAAACATAACCCTGGTCTTACTGTCGTCGCAAAAAACGGTATGAACATGGAAATTCTCTTATAAATTGAGCTTGTGCTTGTCTTACTCCACGTCAAAGTCGCATTTCATAGAGATTGACATAAAATGGAAAATGATCTAGTGTGTACTCACCTTAACGTAACGTGAAATTATGCGTTGGCGCGCGCTGAACGCATTCTCACATATACAAGAATAGTTACAAACTATTTATAAACTGTTAATGAGCTGATTCGTCTGTCATCAGCTGTTTGAGAATGTAGTTTAATTCTTGGTTGGCAGTTACATTCATTGTTAATGTTACGTGATTTGTCTAGGTATTTTAAAAATCCCGTTTATTTCAGGCGACGCAGGCCATAGATAAATAACCTAAGGCGAAGTGGGACTGACGGGAGCCGAGGGGGCGGTATGACCCCGCCCGCGCGCAATTCTATTGCACTTGTTTACAAATATTTAATTTTAAAATTTTATTGGTTTTTATATGGAAAAATAAGTCCATAATCCCTTAAAGTATTTAATAGTGAACACGTAGACAAAATTTTATTATAATTGCTTTGATAACAATCGAATGGAATAGGTTTTTCTCTTTAAAAAGCAGATTTTAAGGAAACTTTGCGGTTTTTTTGTATCGAAGAAAGTTTTGCCAATCGTGTTTCGGGCCTCATACCTTAGACACTCTTCAATTTTCGTAATCATAAAAGAAAATACGCACATAAGTTGTTTTTTTGAGAGAAACATTGTATTTGCGTGAAGTCGAAACGCGTCAAAACATCTTTTGAACCATTTTCACCATTATTGTACACAAAGTGATGACTGTGTCGCCGTCGTGTTGCGCTGCGTGGTGTCGCGTAACCTTCCACGAACACGTCGGTACGCCACACCTTTCGGCCAAAACTCTTCTTTCATGAAGGTTGCTAAGTACTGAGTTGGAACCCGCACCACAAACGACTTGAAGTTTATGTTATGGCACAACTCCAACTTCTCTACTCTCAAGGTCCACTTGGTCTCCCTGCCAGGGCTGCGGGAAAGTCCGAAAGGGATTCCGGGGCCCTTGGCAACAAGCACCTGAAGGAACACGGGTGGGTTTTAGTCAGTAAAAGTCTGACACGCCCTCCCGCTCTGGGCGTGAAGTCATAATAATATGTTGATTTCCCAATCTCAAAAAAAAAAAAAGGTTCACTTGGTCTTGGTTCTGATGTCTTCAGTCATCGTGGAGTGATGCAGACGGGATACGTACAGCTGCGTCGACGGTGTAGCACGACGCAGCAACATATTTGGTCCGTGGATGAGTGACCATCTTTACATACCGAGACTCCTCCGTGCCTTGGAAAGCACGTTAAGCCGTTGGTCCCGGCTGTCATTCGAAAGTCTGACAACTAAACTTACCCAGGGGTATCGTGTTATCCAGTAACAGGGTTGTGGAGGTCAGATAGGCAGTCGCTCCATGTAAAATACTGGTACTCAGCTGCATCCGGTTAGACTGGAAGCCGACCGTAATATAGTTGGGAAATATTATTGTTTAAAAACAAAATAAGCTTCAATACGTTTTTATTCCTAGCTGACTTTTGAAAATAAATAACCACTGTGCTATACTAACCATTATGGATAGATTTTGTCATGTAAGAAGTCCATAATACCTTTTAAAAAGAGGTAGCCACAAATAAATTAACATTTTCTCTTAGAAATACATCAAAGTACGAATCAAAACGTTTTCTTAAAAAAAAAAACCAATACGAGACGTTCCTCTAAATAATTATCATAATGTAATATGCAGTATGTTAGGATCGAAGCAGATGGCTTTTGTATTTATTTGTATAGTTCGTTAGTAAGTGTTTTGGAAATATAATAATTTATACTCCACTATACTATACGTACATAAAATTTTTAGGCTTGACAATCGACTCTAAACTGACATGGAAACAACATGGATCAAATCTTATAACAAAATTAAGTAGGTTCGCCTTTATTCTATGTAAACTTATAAAAATAGTTAATCAGGCAGCTGTTGTAGCTGCGTATTATTGCTATGTAGATTCCGTATTACGCTACGGAGTAATTTTTTGGGCAAATTCCTGCGAGAAAAATAACATTTTTAAAGCACAGAAAAGGTGCATACGTAGTCTTAAACCAACAGAAAGCTGCAGACCGCATTTTAAAGCTCTGAAAATACTAACATTACCTAGTCTTAACATATACGAGACCGCATTGTTCGTCAAGAAAAATAGTGAACTGTTTAAAAAAGCTTCAGAGCAACGCTATAGATCGACAAGACAAGAATATCGTCGTGAATTATGTTTAAGAGCCTCAAAGACCGCCCTTATGCACAAAAGCATCCTCTGCATGGCTCCAAAAATATTCAATAAAATACCAAATAACATTAAAGATTTAAATTTGATACAATTTAAACAGAGACTTAATAATTTTTTAATTGAAAAATGCTACACCATTGACGAATTCCTTCTTGACAAAATGCTATAAACTGAATGATAATTATGTATTTAAGCTTGATAATTCAAAACTTGACATATTATTGTATTCTGAATATTTTATTATAATAAGTAATTGTATTCTAATGTTTAAATATTATAAAAATTGATTGTACCTATTCTAACTATTGAAATTTTTGTTAATTTGTATGTACCTAATATTGATTTTAAATTTTTATAATATTGTTAAATAGTGTATGCCCTAATGGGTAGGTTTTTGAGTTACCATAACCTAATTATAAGACCTACTGTATCACCAAAAATCACACTAATAAATACTTTGACTTTGACTATAGGCACCATAAGAAGGCTTTTTGAGTTGCATAACTGTAGACGAAAAAAGTAATAGTGACTGGTTTAGTTAGCACAATACTCGGAAATGTCAACTAACCGGGTTAAACAATTTACCACCTGTCAAAATCAACCAATTGAATTTGTCACGTAAATTCGTAAAACCTAGTTCTACAAATAGCTCTCTCGTAGCGCATTGCTAATCCGCTACGAGATATCGTAGTGGGCGTAGCTCGTAGCTGAGCTACGCCGTAGCAATCCTATTATCCTTGACAGGATGAGAGCTACGACGAAATTCAATGAATTTATAAATTCAAACTGTCGGGTTTTGGATATCTTCGAATTTTTTACGTAACATTACATTACGCCTGGATTCCCCGAAGAGGTAGACAGAGGTGTTTTCACATATCAAATTTTAACAATAAATAACTATTATTTGATAAAGTTGGCTGGGACAGACTGGATGCGGAAGGCACGGTGTTGTGGCGCAGCCTGGGAGAGGCCTATGTCCAGCAGTGGACTGCGATAGGCGGAATTGATTGATTGAACTATTATTTCACCAGTTATGTTTAAGTCACTTGTAATAATTGGGCAAGACTGTTTCCATCAACTGGGCACGAATACAGAATCCGGGTTACTTTTGAGAATTTTCTGAAAGGAAAACCCAATAAGTCTACCCGACCCAGGGATCGAATGAAGACCTCATGCTCAGTAGTCGCGCCAGTTACCTGGCCCAGTGAGACATTATACAGCCAATGAATTTCGAAAGTTCAAATTAACGTTAATTTGTCAGGTTACTTCCCTCGCTTTTCCACCGACAATGGAATTAAGCTATTCAAAACATAAACAGACTAAATAGTTAAAAGGTTAACTTAGTAGTTTACTCTAGCGCACGTTGGATGGTGTATGTGTTTACATCCGCCGCCATGACAGCAAAATGGCGCCCAAAGTGAATCTAAAGTAACATAGATAAAGTTAAGTTGGTTTCTTTGAAAGCGACTACATGCGTTCTTACACTTACTCAATAGAGGACAATACTAGGCTGTTAATATGACACAGAGCTTTAGTTTTATGAGTGACACAGACAACTTACCTAAATATAATCTAGTCAGAAGGCCTAGACAAGTGACAATCTAGTCAGAAGGCCTAGACAAGTGACAATCTAGTCAGAAGGCCTAGACAAGTGACAATCTAGTCAGAAGGCCTAGACAAGTGACAATCTAGTCAGAAGGCCTAGACAAGTGACAATCGCTATCAAAGCGTTTCGTATTTCTACAACGACTTCCAACAGGATTGACTTATGCTTTTCGATAGCTTATGTCAGTCCTATACATTTTTGCCTTTTCCATCATCGTTATCGCTGATAGAATGTCACTTTGTCTAGAGCCTCTGGAGTCATCTGGAATACAGTCCAGTAATTTGGGCTAATAATTTCATTACTGTTCCTCTCAAAACGGTGAAGGCAAACATCGTGAGGAAACCGGCATGTCCCAGAACCAAACATTTGAAGACGTGACATCTACCAACCCGCACTGGGCCCGCGTGGTTTACAGCCCACTCTCTCTCGAAGAGTGTCCTGTATCCCAGCAGAGAGAACATTATAAGTAGGCTGATAGATGACAACTATCCTCTAGCATTTTGGTTAAATTTTTGCGACAAACACAATAAGTATCACCCATAGATATGAATAAATTCTTAAAACTAAGTAAATATTGTGTCTGAAACGTGTATCTATTTTCAATTTTGATATCTTTCGAATTTACGTTACGGCCACAGAATATTTTCAGTTTGAATTGCATCGGAAGAATAACACTTACCTATGCCGTGACCACAACTTGCCAGTCAGCAAGAAAACTTGCTCCTCTACAAAAGTCGGGGGCTGATTACCCATTAAAATACGTGACATTTCATTTTAAAGATGCGACTTAAACTCATCCAATCAAGATGCCAAGCCCTCTTTCCGTCCAGATGTTTAAATTCAATTTATTTGACGCCGTCCTTGTAAACGATTCTAAAACCAACCTTGCTCCTGGCTATACCAATATTAACTTACAGCGGCTATTTTTAGCTCTACTTAAAGGTACAGCACGGACTTTAATTGATGAGCCACCTTCAAACTTTTCAATTTTGCAGTTTCATACATTCACGAGATTACACGATTAAACACGAACTCAAATCGCACGCTCGTAAACAAGATGACAAAAAAATTACTTTTAATCAGAAATATTCTTATCCATAGAGGTTGACTAATAAGTTCTCAATGATAAAAATAAATACAATGTTGCATTAAGTTTATATTTGATACAGACCTCCTTTGAATCATAGCTCATTAACTCGATAATTCTGAAAACTTAACTGAAGACAGTGACAGTTGAAATATCGATGTCAGACACGTTACTTTCGAACTTGTTGAAATGACTTTTAATATTTCTCCGCACGCTAACGTTACTATCGCAACAGTAACCTAGCAACGATTGTTTATCGTTGCTAGGTTACTGTTGCTAGACCTGCAATTGGTTGATTTTGGGTAGTCACTCTGCTGTCAAGGTTGTAGTTCTGGCTCTCAGGTTAGCCAACCGGTAAAGATATGAAATATAATTTTCTTCTCCTAAAACGAAGACATGACTTTGCGTGTCGGGAACCGAATAAACCCGATTTGCATTACACGGCTAAAATACGAACAGGGCCAGGTGGCTCATCAATTAAAGTCCGTGACTGTATCTACAGCTAAAAACAACAACTTTAGTTTTTATTTTATTGGAGTATAAACTAGCTTTCGGAGGGCATTGGTGTCAGTAAACGGACATCGCTATCTACAGACATCTGCAATACTAGAAGCATTACAAAAGTGTTGCCATCCTAGAGGCAAAATTGTAATGCCTCATGTGCCTGTTTTTAGACGGCAACTATGCCCTTCAAACCGGAAGGCAGTCGGCAAAAATAAAATAGAATAGAATTATCTTTATTCAAGTATCATGACTCAAAAATGGTTAGTAAGACTTACAACGATGTTATTTCGAACTGACACTTCATAAAAACAAACAAATATTATGCGATCACCGCTGTAGCAACCCATATGAGATGGCATAACAGCGACCCACAAAAACACAGTCTAGGTGACTCGAAAACTGCGGGAAAGTCCGAAAGGGATACCGGGGCCCTTGGCAACAGGCAACTGAAGGGAAATCGGTGGGTTTTAGTCAGTAAAAGTCTGACATGCCCTCCCGCTCCGCCCAGAACGGGAGACGTCAATTGATGATGTCCCAATCTCAAAAAAAAAAGGTGACTCGAAATCATGAATATACATATAGTATTAGAAAATAGCCAGATGACCTCCTTCAAAAAATCCTCCACAAATAACATAACATAGGAGTGAGGCGTATTTATCGTCACAGATAGAAATCACAGATATTAAAAAATAGCAGATAGCAGTTGCTCCTAACGATAAAAAATATCTGTTACTTAAAATCACAGATCCTCAAGACTGTTACTGTTAAAACTTCGGATACGATTTTCGACTTTAACGAAAAGAAATAAAGAATATTTTCAATTGAGTTAATACGTATTTATCGTCTGTACAAAAATCACAGGCTGTGATTTTATAACAGATAGATACGATTTTCGACTTTAACTCAAAAGAAATAAAGATGATATTCGATTGAGATACGTATTTATCGTCCGTACAAAAATCACAGGCTGTGATTTAATAACAGATATTTGGATCTGTTATTTTTTTGTCACAGTCACAGTGATCACAGATATCGTGTTTCACCTGTTACAACCCATCTCTAACATAACATAGCATAACGTCTGTTATCCCCGAAGGGTTAAACATAGATGTAACAGAGTCCTACAGTATGCCCACATTTCACAACTTATGTTTAATTCCCATGAAATAGGGCGAGCCTACTGCCATCAAGCGGGCACGAATCCTGACTCCGGGCTGCTAAACCACTTACCCAATAACACTGCGTGACCTGGGAATCGAACTCAGGATATCATGGCATGCAGGTAGCGCTTGTGACCACTAGACAAACGAAGCAAACCCTACTACAATTCGGTAAATAATTCATAGCCATATTAATATTATAGAATTTTATTCGAAAGTAACTCTGCCTGTCTGTCTGAATGTTACCTTTTCACGCATAAACCACTGAACGATGGAGATAGATGGCATCCCGGGGAAGGACTTAGACTACTTTTTATTGACATACTACGTGGGTGAAGCCGCGGGCGGAAGCTAGTACTTTCTAAATACGTCTCCATCTTTGTTTGTGAACTTCCTAATCGGCCCCTTGATTAAATATTCGCGTGTTCCTAACTCAAACATTTGGCCGGTAGTTTCTAAATTAACGGTACATTTTTGAGGGTACTTACAGTATTTAGGTCGGTACTTACTGTTACAGTTAATGACTTTAATTTTTTATTCAGTTAATGGCTACCATTTTTTATGGGAGTTGATTGTCGATTAATGCGTGGTCGTGGACTTTGTGTGGTGTTTTTTTTTGTTTTAAATGGAAAGTTATTTGAAAACAAGAACGTTATTAGGTTGAAACGAGACAATCGTAGATGATAATAGTTTTCCTAACTGGAATCGTATGTGTTTATGTATAGCAAAGAAGGCCATACCTACACTATGATGGTGGGAATTGAGTAAAAATATAATTATAAGCTTTCATTAACTCATGTGATAGATCTCTAAAGTACACATATCATCACCCTACCCTTTTCCCAACTATGTTGGATTCGGCTTCCAGTCTAACCGGATCATCATCTGCCTAGCCTTTTCCCAAATATGTTGGGGTCGGCTTCCAGTCTAACCGGATGCAGCTGAATATTACCAGTATTTTACATGGAGCGACTGCCTATCTGTCCTCCACAACCCAGTGACTGGGTAACACGATACTCTTTGGTAAGACTGGTTGTCAGACTTTCGGGCTTCTGACTATCCGTAACGACTGTCAAAGATCTGCAAATGACAGCTAAAGGCTTAAAAAAAGTTACGCTTTTATTCTGAGTTTTCTTTTGTTTTGTATAAATTATTGTGGACATACCTACGTCAAAGTGTATCATATAACAGGAAAAAATTTATGCATGATATTTACCATTTCGACGAGCCAAAAATCAAATATCTCTTAAGATGAAATTATAATTTCCCGAATTAGGGGTTCAGGGAATCGACCCTCAAAATCCCAATCGATTTACGATCGGGAAGCTTTACAAATTCGATTTCCTGCGGGTTCTGCATGACATGTCTGCCTGGGATATTAATTGCAATCGATTTTGAAATTGAAATGGGCCTCCAGAACAATATTTGATTTTGTAGCATCATATAAAGCTGAGGGCCTAGAAAAAGTGAAATTAAATCAAATCAAATCAAATCATTTATTCGTTTACAAAATTCTATGGGTGATATCCTAATGTCGATGGAAAAAAAAAAGCAATTAACGTACTATTGGATTAACATAAGCTACCGATAATCTTTATTTCATTCCTGTTGAAAATCGTTGTAGAAATGCGAAACGCTTTAAAGGTATTGCCATCTGTCAAGGCGATCTTAGTAGGTCTGCCTTGTATTCGATCGCCAGGTAGGACAATGTGTTATTAGGGTCTTCTTAGTAGCTCGCCGTCCGATAAGGACCAGGCCCGGGTCGATGGCGCGTCGTGTTCCACGCGCGCCTCAAAGAGATGTCAGCACAACTGGCGGGGTCCGCTAGGACCGATGCCTGCCAGGGTTGCGGGTTAGTCAGAAAGGGATACCGGGACCTTGGCAACAGGCAACTGAAGGAACACGGGTGGGTTTTAGTCAGTAAAGGTCTGACAGGCCCTTCCGCTCCGCCCAGAGCGGGAAAAGTTATTGGATGATTACCCACCCACAAAAAAAAAAAAGCGTCTTCGTAGTAGTGGCTTGGAGTCCGTATTTGCCCAGTTGATGGCAATAGGGTCATCCTCGTCAGTGAAATATACACGTCTGTAGTCCTGCGGGGAATGCAGGCATCGGGGGCGAGCAAATTGCAATTAACCCGGCACAAATCCAGACTCCGGGCTGCTACTGAGAAATCCCTAATGGTAAAACTAAATAAGTCGTTGTCCGACCTTTTTTTTTTTTTTTTTGTTGAGGTTTGGAAATCGTCAAATGATTTCTCCCGCTCTGAGCGGAGCGGAAAGGCGTGTCTTGTGCGTTATGTAAAGCTGGTTTGCCTACACAAGTTGGTTATAGTGCCGAGATTGTGCGTCAGTTTGTTTGATTAAATAATTGACGCGATAAGATAAAATTCTTTCTCGGAAAAGGTTTTCTTTCAAACCATTATTTCGTTAATGGATTTCCGTAGCGTGTTTCGAATATAATAATATCAGACGCTTTTCCATGTGTGCTGGTTATTGAACTAATCGTAAAGGAAAATACAACACACACATAACATCACGCCATTTTTTTTTTTTAATGTGTGGGTATCGTCAATTGACTTCTTGAAAGAAACTCTTGTGGAAAATATCATGCTTCTGGAGCCTTTTTTTATGTTGGGAAATCATCATCTCTGGGCGGAGCGGGAGGGCGTGTCAGACTTTTACTGACTAAAACCCACCCATGTTCCTTCAGTTGCCTGTTGCCAAGGGTCCCGGTATCCCTTTCGGACTTTCCCGCAACCCTGGCAGATAACATCACGCCTACTTATAATCCCCGAAGGGTTAGGCAGAGATGTACCTTCACCCCCATTTCGCCAGTTATGTTAAGGTTCCATTTAATAACCACCATCATATAAATATAACATGGGATCATGCGGCCTAAAACAGCCAAATTAGCAATTCCTCTAAAGCAATTCATTTCCTGAATTCTCAGCAGACACATATTCAATCATAAATATATGTAGGTACTCAATTCAATAATTAATAATCGAATCATATTTCGTACTAGCTGTGCCCGCGACTTCGTTCGCATGGATGTCGGAAAACAATAATATGTCGCTTAGAAAAGTTGTACCTTCATTTAAAAAGGGGGAATCTTTCGACCAGGCCTGGTGATTTTTCCTAGTAAGAAACTGCCAAAAAACTTGTGTTTTTATTTAAGAAAATGCTTCCTTTTATAAAATATTAGCGGTGGAACCACCTGGAGCGTATACAAAAAAGTTGCTAGGGTTGCTCACACGCGAAAGAGCTACATAAAGTTGGCCGTGGGAAAAGCAACCAATACTAAGATCCACCCCCGCAACGGATAATGTCTGGCCCTGAGCTTTGTTAATGGTCATGGCGTAACACAGGCTGACGGGGAATTGCACACGCTTAAAACTAAACGGGAAATTATTGGGAATGAGAGGAATTCTTGGAATAAAAACAACATCACCGGCGCCGCAACCTGTTAAGATTTCGGCTTCGATGACGTTTTGTTGGTGATTGGTGACTATGAGCCGAGTGCCGTTGCAAAGTTTGGGAGGACTTAAATTTCTGAGAAGAATTATTGGCACTCCGACTTTTAAACAAATTTTGTGTGCTGAAAGACCGGGTGTGTTAAGGGATTCTAAGAACTCTACTGGATAGTGTGTGACATCTTGTTCTTCGGGAACCGTATTTATCGATGTATATTGTTGACTTTCCCCAGAAACATGTGCCAATATTTGTGTATTTATTGCTGTCCGATAGTCGAACAAATTGAATCAACCATAAGGCCTCTGCCTCGAACCTTGCGGGCAGCGGGGCGGCGGCGGCGGCGCGGGCGCAGCAGGATCTTATGCGTAAAATCAAATGGACCGGTTCTCGAAAACAGCGGCGCGGTAGCGGCGAGGCGGCGGGCAGCGAGCGGTGCACTCCATTCAAGCGGTGACCGCCTGCGCGTCTGCATTGCAGTGTTGTTGCCCACAATAAATTGAGCGTTAGGAATAAATTTGAATCAAAAAGATGTTGCCGCCATTGTTCAGCCATTTCTTTCGCGAATAAAAACAAATATCTCGACGACAAAATCGTGAACACAACACTACGCGGCTATAGTGACGCGCGATCTGCCCGCTAGTTTCGAGAACGGGTCTTTGATGCCCGCCCCGCTCCCGCGCCGCCGCCGCCGCCGCCCCCGCCCCGCTGCCCCCAAGATTCGAGGCCGAGGCCTTACACATGCCAACAACGATCGAATCGAATGAGCGATGGTCACGAATCATACGAACAAATTACGAAGTATAATACAGTTCGATTCAAACTTAATGGCGGCTCGGAACATGAGGCGAGTCGCTGCGCAGTAACAATTTCATGTGACAGCGGGGGTGAGGGGTGGGGTACTGCACAGCTAAAAGTTAACTTCCGAGCCGCCATCCGCCCCGCTGCCCGCAAGATTCAAGGCCGAGGCCTTACACACGCCAACAACGATCGAATCGAATGAGCGGCGGTCACGAATCATACGAAAAAATTACGAAGTATAGTACAGTTCGATTCAAACTTAATGGCGGCTCGGAACATGAGGCGAGTCGCTGCGCAGTAACAATTTCATGTGACAGCGGGGGTGAGGGGTGGGGTACTGCGCAGCTAAAAGCTAACTTCCGAGCCGCCATTAAGTTTGAATCGATCTGTAACGACTCGTTTCTTGACTTCTTAATTTGAACCTAATGAACGAAACCAACCAAAATACCAAATCAAAACCAATCAGATCAATTAGGAGTGAGGCGTATTTATCATCACAGATAGAAATCACAGATATTATAAAATAGCAGATAGCAATTGCTCCTAACGATAAAAAATATCTGTTACTTAAAATCACAGATCCTCAAGACTGTTACTGTTAAAACTTCGGATACGATTTTCGACTTTAACGAAAAGAAATAAAGAAGATATTCAATTGAGTCAATACGTATTTATCGTCTGTACAAAAATCACAGGCTGTGATTTTATAACAGATAGATACGATTTTCGACTTTAAATCAAAATGATATTCGATTGAGATACGTATTTATCAAAAATCACAGGCTGTGATTTAATAACCGATATTTGAATCTGTTATTTTTTCTCACAGTCACAGTGATCACAGATATTGTGTTTCACCTGTTACAACCCATCTCTAAGATCAATACTTTCAACGAATGACAACCCAACCCAACCCCAACCAACAATTTATTATTTATTTATTATATTATTATATTATCGACACTAAAGAAGTCAAAAACAAAGATACCTAGACTAAAAATTATTTGGAATATCTGGGCGAAAGTCATTCTTCGACGAAGAGTCTTAACACCGCGATTCAGAAAATGACATTAAACGAACAACGCCATCTATCGAGCACGAAATGATACTGTCAAAATATATGGGAAAACGTTCGAACACTCTGTAAGCTAAATAAACTATGTAGAAAAGTGAAAAATTAAAGAATAAATACCTATATTTTTTAAGAAATTAACATTTGTCACTATTCTTTCATGATTATCAAGATTTGAAAGATAGGTAGCGCCACCTATCGCACTAATACTAAACTAATAAATAAACACGGTATCTGGAAAATTTTAATTAATCTAACTTTAGAGTTATATTCTATACACAAATACACAATGTATCGCGTTAAGTTTCCGCGCAAAGAAAATGACGGTCATATAACAACACACGATCTCACAAACCTAGTAATTTAGAAGTAAGTATCATTTCGCGTCAATAGATGTCGTTACGTGGATGTACATTACGTAATGAAAATTCCTTCTTGAACACTTTAAATTCATATATCTTTTGATATTTTGAAGCGATTGCGATGAAACAAAAACTAATTGAAACATCGAGTTACACACAATATTTGAGTATAAAAGTTAACCATATTGATTTCGTACTTTTTACGTGATAGTGGAACAATCAAACTACACAACATACAAACAGACAAACAGACAAAAATTCCAAAAATGGTAGAAATGGAATCTGTTGGTTATTCTTGGACAACCAACCAATTTTTTTTTTTTTTTTTTTCATTGTACAGAAACGCCTCGTCTACAGATTTATTATATGTATAGATAGATAGATAAATATTGCTGCATGAAAACGACGTAATTATTAATAAAATGACCGTAATTTAAATTAAATTAATTAATTTTAATTTAACATTAAACTTCATTATAGCAATTTATAATTTGTGTATCATTTTATGAATCTCCATATAAAACTATCAAACAGATGAATTGTACGCAGCTCATATTATAAATGGTCAGTTTGTGACATTTTACGATGATTTTTAATATTATCCTATTATTTATGACTCTGCCAAGTGGCAATTTTAGGCCCACAGGTGGTGGATGGTGCTCGTTTTCACAATATTACAATTACACACAGACAGACGGTTACAGTTCCATTAACATATACAAACAACACAACATGTCGTTACTATTCAAGAGCGCATGTTAATTGGGTCGTCTCCCGGCCTTTCGCCGTATGTTTTATAAATAAAGTGCATTGGACACTGAAAGTTTACGCGGTCGGATGGCCGCCATCGGTGCATTAGTAATGCTGTCTGACCCGCGCGGCAGCACGCTAGGGATGGCCTGCTAGTCTTCTGCAAAATGGGTTTTTTAATGACATTTCGTGTCTTAGTTATTGATACAGTATTTCTGTACTCTTTCTGTAAATACTAGATTGTTGATTCAGAGGTTCATTGTCTGCCTAGCCTTTTCCAATTATATTGTGGGCGGCTTCCAGTCTAACCGGATGTAGCTGAATACCAGTATTTTACATGGAGCGACTGCCTAACTGACTTCTAAAAGCCTGTTACTCGGCAATATGATACCCCTTGGTAAGACTCGTTGTCAGAGTTTCGGGGTTCTACTACCTGTAACGACTGTCATAGTTCTACAGATGACAGCTGGGACCAAGGGTTTCACGTGCTTTCCGAGGCACAGAGGGATCTCGATATGTAATGGATGGTCACCCATCCACGGACTGACTTATCGGACACAAAGTTTACGCGGTTGGACGGCCGCCATGTCTGCATTAGTAATGCTGTCTGCCCCGCGCGGCAGCACGGCTAGGGCTAGCCTGCTCCTGCTAGAATTCTGCAAAATGGGTTTTTTAATGAGATTTCGTGTCTTAGTTATTGATTCTGCATTTCTGTAGTCTTTCTGTAAATACTAGTTTGTTGATTGAGAGTTTGCACCTGGAATTTTATTTTACAACTGAATCTCTCGCAAAGATCAACTGGCAATTTTAAAAGTTAGGACAGCAGTCTTAACTTTTAAGCTCTGAAGTGATTCTACTCGTAATTCAACAATCCTACTTACATATTGGCTTAGATTTTCTTCGCATTTTCCTAAAATTTAATCAGGAAAATCATTGTTTATTAAATTGATTACCTTCCAATTTAAATTGACCGTATATTCAAATCGCAACTATCATTCCTTGACAGTTGTATGAAATGGCTTTTGGACACGGCAAATTGACGTAGTGTGTCAATTTGATAAACAGTTAATTTCGCTGAATGCACAAGTAATTTACCGATAAAACAAGCCACTGTCATTCAAATACGTATATGCATACAAAAGAGTACAATGCAGTTGTCGAAGGAAGTCAATAGTTATTGTTTAATAGAATAATGACAGTTTAAAGCACGCAACGCATCCATATTGGCAACTGCAACGGTAGGTACATCAGAGGGCCTAGACTAGTGACAATCGCTTCGAAAGAGTTTCGTAAGTATTTCTACTACGACTTTCAACAGGATTGACATAAGCTTTTCGATAGCTTATGTCAGTCCTATACAGTTTTGCCTTTTCTATCATCGGTATCGTTGCCGCTAAATAAAATCGAAGCCACACACTATAAAAGTCAGCGGCAAGTTTTCTGAATCTTAATTTATTGATTTTGTCATTTCCGATGGTCTGAACTTTTCTTTGATGAGATTTTTCTTTCAGTGAGTTAATCAAAGAATGTTGTTACTATATTTGTACCGTTTGGGCACCTTCTGACAACACAGATCGATCATTTCATGATGTTAAAAGTCTGGAATAGATGGATTTTGATATCTTTAGAGATATTGGGGTTTACTTCTTCTCCAATATAAGTATTTCGCCCGTTTATTGTGTTTGGAGAAATGTTTGAGATAAAGGGTTTTATTAGATAGTGTTTGTCTACCTAAATTCAGATGCGAACTATACTAAACTATTGTTGATTGTTGCAGACGGAGGATGGACATCCCGCGGCCATCATGCGCCCTCGTATTGGTGTTGCTATTCATCACACATCGCACAGAGTAAGTATATAACAATTATAGTCAGCCTGTCATTGTCCTACTGCCTTTACGTCTACTGCTTCTTCATACAGTAAAAGAACAACCATCACGTTAAGTACTCGCGTATTTATCATTCTTAATACGCTTTACCCCTTGCCTCCACGCCGCACGCGCGCCCTGCGTCTTGCGTCTGCGACCGCGGCGAGAACAAATGTTAGAAGTTTATGTTTAGCATGCTATGAATCGCCGCGGTGCGACTTGCGGAGAGGAGAGCGGCGCGGAAACATTCGAAAGCCACCCCGTGCCGCAAGACGCACCGCCCTATGTCGTGGCCCTGAGGCCCTAGGCAAAGTGACATTCTTTCAGCGATAACGATGATGGAAAAGGCAAACATGTAACGGACTGATACGAGCTTTCGAAAAGCTTATGTCAAGACTGTTGAAAGTTGTTGTAGAAATACGAAACGCTTTCGAAGCGATTATCATTTGTCTAGGCCCTCCGGCCTTAGAGCTCCGGCCATCAAGCTCCGTTTTCTAATCAGTTCAGAGGGTCAGTTCAGCGGCTGAGGCCGCTGATTATTGCGTAAAGTCAGTACTGAACAGTCCTCAAATGTGCTCGTACAAAAGGTCAGTCAGTGAAAAGCTGTCAACTGCTAGCCTGACTCTCAAACTAGCCTCTCGTCAGGAGCCCATTAATGGTTTAAGGAACTCAACTTTAGCCCTCATGGTAATTACGTCCAAATGTACCTACCTACCTACCTGTGAGAAAAACTAATTGTTTGTCACTGTATGTGAACGGTGTTTCAAATTTTCTGATTTCCTTGATCTTGTTTCTACTTATATACCTACCTATTTGGCAAGTCAACCATAATATGAAATTACCATAATGGGAAATGCCCTCGTCTACAATTTTAACTGTAAGATGTCTGTGATTTATGCTCGAGAAGTTTCCTAACTTAATAATAAGCTCGCAGACAGCTTTGACATATTTATTATTATACGAGTTTTTACGTGAAGATTTATTATTCTTTTTATCTGACGTAATGTTTACAAAATTACGTTACAAACAGTAAACTATTTATACCTACGAACTTATTTACTGGGCTAAGTAGTTAAAATAAACTGTGCCCCTACGCACCTACCTATATTAATTTGCTATACCTACTTAATCTATAAGTAGAACAAACGTTATCTTCCTAATGGTTTCTTACGGAAATGAAAGTAAGGAGTATACATTATGATCGTGTTAAAGAAAATATACCTAAATACACCCTGAACTGTTTCTGTCAAGTAAAAATAAACAAACAAGTATTAAAAAGATGTATATATACATTGACAAGAATTCATTTGATTGCCTACAATCTTTGTTCCATAATATTATAGACATGATGATTACTTATAAGTATTGTTTTATTGTGAATGTGGATATTTATTTTTCGTTCTGTTAGTTTTAGGGAAGGTCTGGCAATTTGAGAACTTTATGCGACCTACCAAAACGTCCTTTCTTTGGTATTGTTCGTCGAGTCGTTGAGCTCCTTTAGTTCTGAGTTGAGCTCCACTATTACTGACAAATGCTTGCACTGACTGGACAGGTCCACTCAAATCTGTGTGGTTCTTTCCTCAAAAGACCATTTCAGACTCTTATCTACATGGTCCTCATATGGCCTGACCAAGATTATGTCTGGACTTTAAAGGAGACGGTGACCTCTGAGTTTGTTTCGGCCTTTCTTCTCAGAGTAGTCAGATAGGAAACGCCGACCTCATCTAGCTTATTTTTACAACTTTTTAATATGACGTGTAAAAGTGATTCCAATATCCTATTTACAGAATAAACAATTTCATTTCATTTCATTTCATTTCATTCCATGTCGAGCCAAAAACATGTAAATTAAAATAAAACTAAAGTTACCTAGTTACTTTGTCAAACTTTCATTCGTCAAGCTAGGCAAGGTTTAATCAGTTAATATATTCAATTTTAAATGACTAACGTCAATCATAAATCGCAGTAATGGAAACTCATAAAGAACAATATACTTTTTGTAACATTTAAATAATTATTTATTGTAATGCCGTAGGTAGGGCTAACGTTTAGGTACTGCCCATCACCATTAAGCATTAAGATTATTATGAAAAGCATGTTTAAACTGATACAGATGAGAGCTAATTCATAAATATAGCAGAGAGTAATAAATTCAATAAATAGCAGGAGAATCGGACCAGTACATACCAATGACTACACATCACACAGACACACCACATCACATCATACACACACATTTGTCAGGTTTTCGTTCATGATAAATTGTCGTCAGGCTTTCCACAATATACAACGCATTATTTTGACCCCACAATATCATACACGCTATTTATTTATAACGTTTATAACTTTAACAGAGAAATAAATCCTTCACATTTTTATTTACTACTCGTTCATTCATATAGTCCGCCCACAACTCAACTGGGTAATTTCTCACATCACCGTTCTTATCTTCCAAAAATAGGTATCCGGCAATTTATTTATATGATATATATATATATATGATACCCACGCTTATTATTTAATTTCAGCCTAAACTCGGATTGTATACCTAATAAAATTGCCTTCGTACAAAAGTACATAACTAATTTTCTACATCAAGCTAGAACGTCAGTAATATTTAAGTCCAGTTTTGACTTTCATTCATTTAAAATTCATTGTTGCCTTACTATATTTGTAGATATCTACATTATTAAAACAAGTTGTTTCTCTAACTTTGTATCCACACCCACAGTTTGGAAGGTAAATATAATGAAATATGAGCACGTCGCATCTATCCGCCTTACTACAAAAAAATGCTCTTAAAAAGTCTATGTAAGCACTGATTTTTTGAGAGCATATATCTCACTATCTATATTCTCCAGCTTACATTATATGTCTGTAAGAATAAGCTTCATTGCTGACTTAAGGCCACTCATGCTTGTCCACCTTTTCTTCATTGACTCAACATTTTCAAGGAAGGAATTTTTGAATTGTCAAGGAGTCGGTCAGACAGAAATATGAAACTAGTTGCCTATTCCAAAGCGTAGGTGCCTATGGAGAAGAACGGGCAAGGAACTCCACGGACACTCTTTTAAATAAAAAAATTGATACAAAAAAAACGTTACATCATTCATGTGGAAATTATGTGAGAACAATGTAGAAAGCAAGTAAAAAGCGTCCGCAATTATAAAATAAAAACAATTCAAAAACTAAAATAAGCCATGGCAGCTAAGAGATGCCAGTGCCATTGTTCTACCTTTGATCAATCCGTGTAGGTTTAAACAACGTCAATTAGCCATTCTGATATGTTGTCACAACAAACGATGCTGAAATAAGCCAAAGTGATATGTTGATACAATAAATGAACATTAGTCTCTCGTAAATTAATTAGTCCTAGTATACTAACACCACGCTACGTGTTCTTTAACGTATCAGAAAGTTAGTTTTACCTGAATAATACATACACAGAAAGGTGTGGTCAAACAGCACCCTAATTACGTAATACACGATCAAACTGAATTGGAATCGGTTTAAACAAATGTCTTATTTATTGCTTCATAAGTTCGAAAAGAAATTCTGCTCAACAACGTAAATAACGCAATGAATCTTGTTGAACTGTCAAAATGAAACAGATTAGTCATGATCGGTTACGAAAATAAGCTGCAATTAGATAGCTGAACAACTTTATGACCAACATCGTAAACGCGAAAAAATAATCAGTCGTCCCAGACATTTGGGTCGATTTAGGTATTGAAATTAAATGAAATTGTTTATTCTGTAAATAGAATATCGGAATCACTTTTACACGTCATATAAAAAATATAAAATAAGCTAGATGAGGTCGGCGTTTCCTATCTGACTACTCTGAGAAGAAAGGCCGAAACAAACTCAGAGGTCGCAGTCTCTTTTAAGGTCCAGACATAATCTTGGTCAGGCCATATGAGGGCCATGTAGATTAGCGTCTGAAATGGTCTTTTGAGGAAGGAACCACACAGATTTGAGAGGACCTGACCAGTCAGTGCAAGCATTTGTCAGTAATAGTGGAGCTCAACTTAGAGCTTAAGGAGCTCAACAAAGAAACTGAATTGTTTGTATTTGGACAGTTAGTAATTTTTTCGACGATGTTTTTCAGTTTGATGGTTATGACCACACCTTTCTGATATGCTGTATATTTTCTTTGGTCTTGGGTATGGTTGATATGAAAAATGTGGTTAATAATAACACACTGTTAGGTAACTTTTAAGCTTACTTTTGCCTTTTCATCGACCATAATGCGACATAGTTTAGGCACAAAATTGTAGGTATGTGCTGAAAAATGTTATTAATTTTCCAGTTCAATGAGCCGCACTACAAACGAGACTAAAATTAAGATACTGGACCAAGAAGTAGATGGAAATTGGTTTAAACATAAACAAGCAAGGATAGAATTAATTTTATCTCGGAAAGAAATACCCTTCTTTCCGAGATAAAATTAATTCTATCCTACGCCACTGCTTTATTTGCATTCTTTGCGATATAGAATTCGATTTATCACCTCACGGGAACCACACATGGTTGCCGTGATCTTTAAAATGTAGCATTTTATTGTCATGCGTGTTTACCGGTTGATCACATATTCATAGGTATAGACACAAGAAAATGATAGGTACTTATATTCCATGTTTTTTCTAATAAACTGCTGTTTTTATAGATAGGGAGAGCTATTTTCCGAAAAGAAGGTCATTTTAGAATGCTTAAATACCGAATTGCTTGCACTTTGGTAAATCTTACAAATCCGAATTGTTATTTGAGCTGACATAATATAGGTGTAAAATATCACCACACATCACACACACCACACATATACATCATATACATCACAATTCATCACATACATCACACATGTTATCTGTATAAGTACCTAAATTATATCTAAGCAAATAAATTATTTCTATTTCAAGTTCTAGGTACATCTTTAACTAGACTCCATTCTGCTACTCAATGACCGTTACATTTGACATAGGTTGGTTGTAGAAATTATTTCAGTTCTGATACAAAATTCCCACACAGCAAATTAATCTATGCCTGGAGAGCGCAAAAAAATAAACAACACTTTATTATTGTAACTTCTCAAACATTCCATAGAGACCAGACATTTTTGGCGCCAATAAATGAAACTGTTGTAATTTATATTTCACGTAAAAAATATAGATGTCTAAAGCATCAAACATTTCTTGAATTTTTAAGGGATCCATTAATCTTCGTTAGCCTCTAGCCGTCTCTACAGAATTGTTAAAAGGGTATTTTAGTTAAAACTTTCAAGCCACGAAACAATCTAAAGTTTTTGAACTCAAATTAGAGACTTCTTGTTCTACGTTTAAAGACTTTTTTTAAATAAAGGTAGGTATTGGTTGTCTCGATGACCCAAATAAGGAGCGAGTCGTAATTCCGTCTGCGTCATTGATTCAATTCCCATAAATACATAACAACCCGTGGTTAGCTATTTGCTGCCAAGAACAATATTGCGGGGAAAATGTCATGACACAGACGTCAGACAGTTACACCGACTACCGATTATGTTGTCAACACATCTTATGAGAGAGTCGGTAAACCGGCAACCGAAACATTAATAACAGCAACCGCTTACACATCAAATCACTTAATATATTAAACATAATAATATTTAAAACATCGTTTACTGTGTCAAATTGTTAGAAGTTAACAGAGGCACAATGACAGAATGATGTTTCAAATTATGTTTAACAATTTGTGGTACCATAAAGTAGTTAAATTTCACCTCTCGTTTGTCTTTATTAATTACTAGCTGCTGCCAGCGGCTTCGCCCGCGTGTAATCTTTATAAATTATATTATATTAATCAGGGTGAATGTAGCTTTCTAATGGTTTTTTAAATCGGCGCAGTAATTTTTGAGTTTATTCATTACAAACATATGTGCACAAATCTTACCTCTTTATAATATTAGTGTAGATATCCTCTATTCAGTAATTTTCAACACGGTAACAGAACACTATACCTCACCATACTTGTCACGGTAAAGACAAAGGCAAAAGGACAATCTAGTCAAAAAAAAAAACTTCTAATTAAACTATTCTTTTCACAGATGCATGAACGGTGGCAAGATAAACTTCAGGGAGAAAGAAAAGCAGATCCTAGATCAGATCTTGGGCCCGGGACGGTACGACGCAAGGATCAGACCCTCGGGGATCAACGGCACTGGTGAGCAACCGCTTGGCTTCGAGCTTCGTAAGGTCCGTGGTGGAAGCGATGGCTAGGCTAGGGTTGATAGTGAAAGAGACAGGGTATTATGGGTATGATAAAGGGAATTGTTGGAAGAAGGAAGGTCTAGAGTTATAAACAAATAAATGCTTGAATTCATATATATTCTGGGACATATAGGAATAAGTTGTATGAGAGTAATGAAGGAGGACATAGTAGAATGATGATCTGGACTTGATAAGTGATGGAGACAAAATTAAATCTAGAATCTATTTTTAAGGGTTGATAAGTGATGGAGAAATAGATATAGCTTTCATTGCTAGGGTTGATATATAATGGGAGAGGTAGTAGCAAGAATGAGAAATAAAAAGAAGTCTAGAGTTGGTGATTGAGAAATTTTTAAAGTTTGTATTGCTAGGGATATATGTAATGAAAAAGATAGGAAAAGTAATATGGATGTAGTAAAGGACATAGTTGAAAGTTAGAGTTGATAGGTAGATATTGGAGGAAGTAAACTGAACTGAGAAATGTTTAGAAGAACATTTTGAAGTTAGACTGGAATACCGGCTTGAATAGCTATGATTATAATCATCCATTCAAATATGTCTTTATTGACGCACCGCATTCTCGAACTCGTAAAATTGTCAATGAAACTTAATATTATATGACCGGGACATTTACATAGCGTTACTGAGAGCTTAGTCGATTCATCTGTCTATGAACATAAATACGCTTTTTACACAATCATTAGTGCGCACGGCGTTTTGTATGTATTTCACAACATTCAAAAATAAAGGCGTTTAGCTGTCGCTTGTTTACTAAATATGGGGAAAGTATAATATGTTTGTCTACTGGATTAAGGTAAGGTTAAACTCGTTCACTGACCTTATTTCTTATAAAAGCTTAGAACGTAAGTTTGTATAAAGAATCCATGATAAATCTATTTTGTATTAGGGTAGAGCACTTAGTGCTCAAGTCAGCTTTTGAAAGAAATACCTGTGTAAAGAAATACAATTCTAACAAAAGAAAAAGGGAACCATCTTGAAGTAGTTTTGACAACCATTTATCGTTGTCAGTTTCAATGGCGTCGCCACCTACAATTTCTACTAGATTAATGACAAAACTGTTTTTAAATTTGCAAAAAGCTTTCTGCCTTTCTTCATATTAGCGTCTATTCATCCTCTGTTCGGCATATATGTATTTCCTGTCAATAGCTAAATTATTATACTACCATGATCATTTATGCCCTTCTGAGGTCTACTGTTACATCCTTCCTAATATGCATTTCATCTAATAATATCAGTTCTCTTATATCCTTAAACTGACGCGACAGGCCATATTTATCGACTTCTAAATTCAATTCTCTCAGACTTGCCATCTCGTCTGCCAACTCAATTAATTCAAAAAAGACGTATGTCCCTCTGGCCTCATTTACAAACGTGTGATGAATTCCCTTCTCCATAATGGCTTCGTCAAAGCATCTAACGCTTGTATAAACAACCGTATCTTCCATTAGTTATTTGTTTACTTCACCTGTTAATCTCCTATATATCATATATCATACTGGGAAGCTTTGCTACAAATAGTACAGTTTCTATATTCTTAAAGTTGGCAAGGTACGGTCCATTATGTGCACTCCCGGATGTATTTTATCAGTTTTTGGCACTTGTTAATGTGAATTAGGTGTAAATGCTCTTCGTTTAGTGATAACAATTTATATAAGTACCCTCCCACCATTTCTTCATTATGAAAGGTCATGATTGAAAATTTATTAAGTGCTGTCTAATTTAGTTTTTAACTAGTAAAACTTACGAAATGTTTAGTGGACGATATAGAACTATAAACGGAATCATTTTCGATTGCGTTTCAGATACTTGGATAGGAACATAGAAAATATACAGAACATTTTACTATTAGAGTAACAGCTATCGCTTCCACCACATCTGGACCCAAGCTAATAAAAACATTGAATAGTGAATTTTAATATTACGTAATAGAGTTCAAATCGATGTACTTGCTGACTGAATTAGAAGTTTGTTTTACGTATCTGAAAGGATTATAAAAGACGCTTACGATGTAAGGTATTTTTTTTGTTTTTTATTTACATGACTATGCTATCTTTAATTTTGTTCTAATCGTTTTTATCGAAACTAACAACTAAGGTCATAAAATAAAGAGGTTTTTCTGACATTTAATGAAATATTAACTTATTCAACAAATTACCTACTGGCACTTCGAACATAATTTTATGAAACTTCTAAAAACTAGCAAAATAACGTCACCACACTATTTTTATTTAAGAAAGAGTAAGTAGCAATCGCATTTGCCAATTTTGCATCTCTTATAAATATGCTGCATTTCTCGTCTATAAATTACCTCCCGGAATGTGCGGACCACATGTGAACTATAATAAATGTACGTAAAGGAGAATGCGACTTAAAATATACCAGAGAGGAGAGTGTGCGTATTTTGATATTTTACGCTAAATTCCGTAATCCGAGTCACTTGTAACTGTTTTTTTGTCTTCTTTTTTGATTCTTCGGTCAATATTTTTGGGGTTAATTCAAATACATATTTTGTCATTTATATCTGAATAATTTGATGAACGTTACTAAAGTTTTTCATTCTATTTAATGGTTCTATAATCTATGTCGTCTCGTATCCTAAACTGTTTTGATTGTCTTCTGATTCAGTGGACTGTTTTAATAATTTCGAAACTAGGTATTGTTCGTTACCTGTGATTATTATATCATCAACGTAAAATAGTTCATCTCAATCCATTAATCCATAATATAAGCCCATTAATCAATGTGGTGGCAACATTTGGATCATTTACAGAAATATATCGAGCTGTCTCTAATTCCACGTCTTCATAAGCCTTTATTGCTTCATGTGGTTTTTATCTAGCTATATTTCTATGGTTAGTGGATGATTCCTTGAAAGGTTTTTGCTAATATCTTGGGTATTGAAGGGAAGTCATTTGTCTGGCTGTCGGAACACATTAGCTTGATGCTTGATAATGCGGAAAAAAACATCGTAACGCTATACTTGTACATAACATTATGTATCTATGATCGATTACTTAATGTTTACATACGTTCAAATGTTGATAGGCAATAATAACATTATAAGTATTACCTGCTTATAATTATCATTTTTGATAGGTGTTCAATTCTTCTAACAAAAGATTAATAATTCTGCAACTTCACCTTTGAAACATTATAACAAAAAATTTTCAACGACGAGATCAGTATTCTAAAGTGGTACACAAAAAAGCATCAAAGTGCCACTCAGGCGTACATCTCGTAATTTCCACAAGTTCATTTCGTAACAAAAGACGAACGTTACGTGAAAACCATAAATCACGTCGCAATTTTTTTTTCCGCCATCTTGTTACAGCTTCGCGCGGGAATTGGTAATGGAAAAACATTTTTCGTAGCTCCTAAGTGTGATTTTTTATGATTTTGTACAGTTTTCGTGTTAATGGAAAGGCATTTAGATTGTAAGAGGTTCGTGAAAATGTGAAAGTCAGCAGAGTTAGCGGTTAGAAGTAAAAGGTTGGAAACTTATCGTTGGTTTGCGTGATTTTATTATTCTCGCTACAACTATTGCTCTTCTTAATGTCGCTGGTGTTTCAAAGAGATTTATTCTGTCATTTCTTACATTATACTTTCTTTGGCATAACACACAATAATTCAACAATTCATCTTCCCAAAGTGCTTTTGACATCTTCCTCCTAAGAATCGTTGAGTCCGCTTCTCATTCAGTCTTCAACGATTTTATTTACAATTCTAGGAAGAGCCAATCTATCATTTAAGTCCTGAATGCGAAATTGGATAAGCGTAGTATAATGCAAAATGACAGGATCCTCCTTAGACGTTTTATTGGTAAATGTGGAGCAAGAATGAAGAATATACATAAAGAAATAATAGGACCTGAATTGCTAACAATTCATCATGTTAAAGTGCTTTCATTCTTTAGGAGACCTAGAATTTTTAAAGACCTGCTTGGGATTTTTAAGATTATGGAGCAAGGTCTAGTAACTGGCGGGAATGGCAACTTGTGGGTGTAATAAAGCCGATACCCATTGATAAATTACCCAATATTCACCAAAATATTGGGTGTCGTTTAAGTCGAAATGTCTTCACCAGGTACGGTTCACGCCTAATTATTTTCTTCAACAATATTCTTAAATTAATCACACACGTTCCAATAGAGTTCCTTTCTTTGTCCCCTTCGTCTGCTATCATTGAATTGACCCCAAACGGCTTCGCAGAGGTTTCATTAATCACCTACCTAATGGGTCAGGGCTGTCATGCTTCTGAATCAATTATCCATGCTCTAAAAATCCCAGGTCCAGTTGGAAGCTTGATATTAATGGTCAGTTCGGTTTGGTGTTTTGGAAAAACTTTGCCGATATCAGAACTTTCTGAATTGTTGTTGATAGAGAATTTCTGATTCCATTCTTATTTGGTTGAAGTTTTTACAGCTACTTTATCACTAAATTATCTTTGACTATATTTATATGTTATATAACTCTAGTGCGTTTTTTTTCAATCTCTTAAGTTCAAGGGTAACGATATGTATTTTTAAGAAACGATTTATCGCCTAGGTAAGTCGACAGCCCTGTTTATAAACTTTCTATTTGCGGTGTGCCCGGCTGTCAACTACAGTAGGTATTTTGAACTCATTTGAACCATTCACTAGCAGTTCATGCGTTTCACATTTGGGAAAGGCTTTATGGCTTATTTTCCTTCATAAAATTACAGAAAATAGTTTTTTGCTCAAATACGGCTATTCAGTTAACAACATCGATTTTAATTTTGCCATTTTTCTCATTAAAAATTACGAATTTGGCGATCATCAACATTTCTATTACATTACTTTTCTCCTTTTTATTTTCTTTGATCGGATCTTCAGGCAGATCTAATACAACATCGGCAGAGACCTCAACATTTCCGTTATTTTAACATATAGTTACCTACCTGTTTATTACCAAATCGTTAAAGCGTTAATTTAATTACACATAAATAATAATCGGTTCCTTTCCAAACAGTTACAATGTTAATAATAGTTACAGTATTAATTTCCTTTTCGGGCTACCTATTTACGCATGGGTTACTAACGTTGAATTATTTATGTGTTAACTATCACGCGAACGGTTACTGTTTCCCTGTACTTTAGATAAGACCTAGACACGTTCCAAAACATAATAGCCTTTCATTATTATGTTATCAAAATGAAATAATATTTCGGCCTGAATTTGATTGACTTATTTCAATCGCGTCATTAATTAAGTTCATCATCATTGCCTATCTTAGTTGCTTATGTCATAATGATTTCGTCTGTACTTATTATACTTATTTAGTTCTAATAAATCTGACATAACACTAATATAATTCACAATTAATTCAATTCAAACAATTGATTATTCGGATTCACTGAATTGAATATTAATTGTTTCAATGATTGATTAACGTGACGGTCTGATTGATACAACTTTAATTGTTTAATGGACTGATTGGTAGGACTCAGATTTTTTTTATTGATTTATCTGAAACGTTTTAACAGATGGCCCAGCTGTAGTTAATATAAACCTGTTCGTGAGAAGTATAACGACTATAAGCGACATAAAGATGGTTAGTAACGAGAAAGAGAGAGAGAGACGTAATATTTTATGTTAGTGTCGTTAGATAACAACAGTATAAGGTGCCAATGGACAAGACCACAATCTTTGATCACCAAGAAGTTGGAAAATCAATGAAATGTATTGGACTGACGAGCGATCGAACGGTAAGGTGATTAAAAAATGTCAATTCATATAAATCCTTGACTTTTCTATTTCTCGACGATCATAGATTGCTATCTTGTTTAAGAGAGCAGACCTTAAAGAGGTTGTAGCGTTTGTTTGTTAAATAAAAAAATTAGAATGATCAATCATTATGACTTCAGTGTAAGGAAAAAATCAGACTTTAATTTTCCAAGCTCGTACCTGCACTTTATGAAATATCTTGTAGGAAAATTTAGTTAGGCAAAAGTATTATAATTTAGATTATTAAGACCTAATTTAGGCAGATTGGCACGAACTTAATAGTATTATTATTCAAAATTTTAATGGTTTATTTTTGGTTTTAATATTGGTATTTTTTTTGTTTGTTGATATGGCACGTACATTTTGCTCATAATACGATCTTGGACAAATTAATATTTAATTGGACGTATGAAAACATCAGAAACAAATGTTACAGCCTATTTAACTTTGTTTTCGTACGGGAGCGGGCGTGTTACGGTAAACGAGAGAGCAGTTCCTTCATTTTGTTTTTCATTAAAATGATTATTTTCTATTTATTGAATGATTGATATTTATAATATTTCATGTGCTGTCATTTTATTTTGCTGATGTCTTTCTTGGTGATCCCAATTGAAATCCTTGTTTATTATGATATTTATTTTTAGTTTCTATGTTTTTATTAGTTTTAATTAATTTACATAACATGTTTCCTATAGCTTGCATAAACAGGTACCTAATATATTATAACCTAGCCTAACAGTCAATTAAAATTATCAATATAAAATGTTCAAAAACGTGCTGATTTACCCAAAAATATGTAGGTAGTTACCATCTTCAAAAATAGGTATCTGTTTTAAAATAAGAACGCTGTAAACAAACATAATAAAATATATTAATCATCTACTTTAACAGGGAATCCTATCATCATTAAGATATAATAAATAAAGGCAAAAATATCTGTTTTTTTATAACAGTGGCAATGGAGTATGCTTTTAAAAAGTTATGCTTTTACAAGTTTCGTGACATTATCTCTATCAGTTACTCAACGAAATGTTGCAGTGCTATTAAAATAATCGATAATATATCCTGATCACGCGATCAAAACGATTAGTATGTAAAAAAAAACTAATTGTCACGAAATAATAAATACTTTGTAGCTTGAAGCTTTACATCCAACAATCACAATTATTGTTCCATTTTTTTATACTGGACTTGGTTCATGGATATTAGCAAGTGTAACTAAAAATGTTTTTTTGTAGTTTAGCTTTATTTATTCATAATTCAGGTAGGATTTAAAAAAAGCCATCCAATACGTTTAAGTTGAAACCGATAGCGTCGTTAGAAAGCTATTAGGAGCGAAATTTCATTATTTATTCTATAAAAATCATTAGAATATTCTTAGACGATGTTTTCATCACAAGTAGATTTAGGAAGGCTCAGAGATAGATGTTTTGGTATTGGAGAATGTTCTTGTAAACCACATTAAAAAGTTAGTAAATGAGATAAAGATATTTCTGTACTATATGATTCACTACTTGAAGTATACATAGTTAGTATTGGTGTAAGCTCTTATATACCGTCCAATTTTCCAAAAAAAAAGTGTTATTCTTAAACATAAAGGTCATGATATCATAACTATAATCGAGCATGTTTTGGGTAAACCTGCAAACGTTTATTTATGATTCAAAAACGTATGATTCTAATGGAAAGTTCATTTACCTAAAATGTACTTTCCATTAGAATCATAAATAAATTAAATACTAAATTCAAACTGATAGTCAACTTAATCCAGATTAACGTTGAACAAACTAAACAAACCCTATTTAACAAGGAACACGTAGCCTTCTGAAACAAAATGTTAATTTCCGGCACACGCCATGTTCCCCTCAAGAAGGTGTTCTCTCAACCCCGAAACGTGATATAGCGTTTTTATATCGACATTAAGAAAAGTGTAACGCAAAATATAATTTTATTAATGTAGGATAAATTGCTAAAGAACATAGGTATTATGAGTATCAGGCAGGAGTAGCGAAATATAAAATCTAAAATCCACCATTCTTCATAAACTATTCTCTTCTTATTTTTTAATTTGAAAAGCTTGTTTCTCAAATAAATGTCATTCTAGATAAGTTATTAGTAGTTTACTTTATCTCAACCCATAAGAGCAATAATAATTACCTTTAATAAGTTACAATTATGTTTGAATAATAATTTCTTCTCTATATTTTCTGTAAAAGTTTTAGTTATTTATTTTATTTTTAAATTAAAAGATACTGCTCTAATATTACACTAACACAAATTCTCGTTGACAACCGACATTAAGGATTGTTTGCAGCGTTTTATTTTAACCCGATGTCGTTTGATTTGATGTTAGAGATTTTATTTGATCACAATTATCTTTATGTTCGTTTGTGTGATCATACTGTCGGATCATTCATGAGCATAGTGTACATTATGTTTACAGGTGGACAGGTGAGTCGCTAGACACTGATATATAACGCGCATTCACAAACTAATGTTAGGCCGTAGTATCATAATAATACCGTGATTTATCGTATATTTTGCTTGGTACTTAGATGGGCCAGCGGTAGTGAGCGTCAATATATTTGTCCGAAGTATATCAAAGATCGATGACGTCACAATGGTAAGTCAATAAGGACAGACTGGGCCGCTACTAGTGTAACAAACGTATAAGTTTTCTGTATCCACGCGGTTCAAACAAGTCAAATGAATGGGCAACTCTCTCCTGTTGACTAGGAGTGATTTACCCGACACTATGTGTAATGTTCATTTTTTCTTATTCTTTATTTTTTCCTTTCGATTTCTCTTTAATCCCGTTTGGTGTTGACGACCAAAATCGTTTTTAGACGCGCGTCTGTTACTTCTTAGATCGCCAGTATTGGTATAATCCTAGCTTTATTCATCATCTAAAACTAACTATACATAGAATAAAAAATATAGTCATTATAGTTTTCAGTTTTGTTTCTTTTTTAATTTTAGACTGGCTGGTTGTCCTTATGAGTTCATCTGACGGGGCATTAGCTTCCTTTAATGAAATGGACTGATCTGTGTGGTCAGCGAAGTTGTTGTGATCACTGTCGGCTCCACTTCATTATTATCTTTAAGCATCTAACATTATCATCAACTTGCGTACTTCTCTCACGATGCTATTCGTATAGTGTGGTTAGGTGTTTTATATGAAGCGGTACAAACAATATATAAATTTAAATTGTTGTTTTCTGTCGTTAAGGCTATGCGCCAACGTTAGTCCATGTCAACATGTATCTACGGTCCATCAGCAAAATAGATGATTACAAAATGGTGAGTGTTTTCACATGACCTGATGTAATCTGTGACATTTTTATTATAAACTAAAGTTTAGATTTCTCTGTGGGATTTCGCGATCCACTGCTCTACCGTCGGTGCAACCAAACAGTTCTTCAGACCGCGGCAGCAGTGGACCGCGCCCAGTATTAGATTTGTCTTGTCAACTTTGTTTATAATAAAAATTTAATATTATGCAATATCTGCACTACGCTAAACATTCTCAAGCTATTCGTAAATGATTGTGTTCTTGGTTTTGTTTATTTTATTTTCCCCTGTTTTTTTTCCGTTTTCTCTAATTTGTGCACCTTTCTTTTTCCTTTCCTTATTGTATCATTTAACCCACCCTTAATGTTAAAAGTTAAATGTTTAACTAAATCTGTTGCTAAATTTATACCGTGGTGCGGTGCCGCGCACATTATTATTTTATTTTATGTTTTTCTTTTATATTAAACTCGGACTACCTTAGTCTGAACACGTCTAAATTAAAAATCCTACATCTAAAATTTATTGATAATCAAAATTGTCGCTTAATTTTCTTCATAAAATTTACTTTTCTGTTTCTTTTTTTCTATTCCTTATTATTTTCTTTGTGTTTGTTTACCTATATTTAGAGAACACTCCTGCAGGAGCGTCTCGAGCTGTAAAAACACGTACAGGATGGACTATTGGCACTAAAAGTAGATAGCACTAAATTATTGATCAGCAAACTCAACCGCTTCGGTATCACAGCACTGATACGTTCAAAATTCAATTTGAACTCAATTGCCTTAGAAACAAAATTTAATCACGTAACTGAAAGAATCCGGCCACGCTTGTAGGTACCACGGGAACCGCGGCCCGCACCAGACACCATCATTTTATTTATTTTCCTTATATTTATTTGATCATGCTTGTTATATTGATTTCACGCAGATGAGGAGATTATAAAAACTATTTTGGTCGTGTACGTTGATTGTAATTAATTGTTGATATGTCTTGTTCATGTGAATTTGTGTTGTGTAATCGGGACTTACCGCCGCGCCCGCACTCGCCTTCGTGCTTGGAACGGTGGCTGCCCACCAATATGTGACACCCGACCCCAAACAACAGCTAGACGTATCGTAGCTCTAGTTATACTGGCCGATTGTGCATGAAGGTAATTAAAGCATTCCTTCAACGAATGCTGAGGACGGTAAGTTCGATCTGGGCTTCGCTTCTGTGCATGTTGCTTCGACTTGTGGCGCTCGAACGTTCACTTTTGGATAAGGATGATTTATTTTGGCCAGTGGAGTTAAAATTTGGTTGAGAAACCTTCATTTCCTTCATATCATGTATTTTGAAGCCGATATCTTTAAGTTCATCAACTTTGTGAAATCCATCAACATCTCTTCTATCATAAACATCGTTCTAACCACTTGTAAAATTCGAGTCCAAAAGTAAATTTTCGAGTGAGCATGTTTGAACTTCTTCTGTAAGCATCTGCCGGCTTTTGTTGTACGATAATTCATTTGACTTGCTGAGATGTCGAGGGATCCTCTAGTGCATTGTGCCTTGATGTCAAATTAATTATTGAGCGAACCTTCGACACCGTCCCTTCCCTTAGTGTAATATTTCTATATGTATAATCATGTTGTGCCAGTAACACCTAGTTTGAAACTTTCGCACTTACAACTCTTGGCACTATTTTATATATTATAGTCAAAAACGTTTCTAAACAGGTTGATATTGGCACAAATAATAACACGTTAAAAGCTTACTGGTAAAATAAAGTCATTAGTTAATAGCTTTGTGCGTAAACTAAAAGACTAGACGATAAAGATGAAATTAAACGTGATGAAGCTTTTAGATGCACAGATGCTACGAAATCAAAGTGGAGAAGATGTGGTTAGCATAGAATAACTTGGTGTTACATTGAAATATTGTCAAAATGGCAAATGTAATTTTGTACCAGACTTCGAGACCTGTGATATTAACGATAAACATAATCGTAATTTAGAGCAACCATGAATCAATTTCTCCATAAACATTTTAAGCATTTTCTTCTACGTTTTCAGAATTATCAATAAAATTGAATCGTTGTGTGTATGTTTTTTGACAATGTATCAATGTGTGTGTTCTTATGTACAAGAGCTTGCTACAGGTGGATGTTATGTTTTCAGGAATACTCAGTACAGTTAACGTTTCGAGAACAATGGTTAGATGAGCGGCTGAAGTTCAATAACTTGGGAGGTAAGTGTCCTATATCAATCTTTGACTGAAACCACTTCTTTGAATAAGTAAGGCTAAAAACGCAGATTGCAAATATCCAGAGAAGAATCTGAGGGATATAGCGATAATTATGTTCTAAGAAAAAGGTTATTTCGCAGTCTTTTCTGGGCAATACATAAAGGCAGAAGTGCCGCTGCAAATCCAAGATGATCTTCTATTTGCACTTCATTTACGTTATTTTATCATTCTTCCCATTCCAGTCTTGAGCCTTTAAATCCGCAAAATTACTCTAAATTCTCATTTCCAAATCTTTTATTAATCTTTGCCTAGTGGATTTCTCTGTGGGGTTTAATTTTCAAAATCAGTGGTTGTCTCAGAAGCAACTCTATCTATATGATACATATTAAGTGATTCATCAATTACTATTTCCGTACTTAAAAAGTTACATTTTAAAACTGTGGTAGTCCCTGATCCTCCTATAGATTTAATTAATTATTTACATACTAAAACTTTTCATCTTTTTCTTTAAAATACTTATTGCCCATTTTTCCCCAGGTCGCCTCAAGTACCTGACCCTTACTGAAGCCAACAGGGTCTGGATGCCTGACTTGTTCTTCTCCAATGAGAAGGAAGGACACTTCCACAACATCATCATGCCTAACGTCTACATCCGTATCTTCCCCAATGGAAACGTGCTGTACAGCATCCGAATCTCTCTCACACTGTCTTGCCCCATGAATCTCAAGCTATACCCCCTGGATAAACAGACCTGCTCGCTGAGAATGGCCAGTTGTGAGTATTTTAGTTATTACTTTCTTCATTATCATTATTATTCAGCCGAAAGACGTCCTCTGCTGGACTTAAACCTCCCCCGGGTATTGCCACAACGACCGGGCCTGTACCTCCTGCATCAAGCGAATTCTTAAAACCTTCACCAGATCGTCGGTTTACCTTGAGGGATGCAGCTTTCATGGGGAGTTTTCTGCACAAGAAAACCAAACTCCCTTCTATGGACTTTTGTTATAAACGACCTATAACGACCAAATATCAATTTGACGACTTGGAATACAAGATCACGTTTAATTAATGGTCTCTAAATTAATCTACGTGAAACAATGACCCAGCTATAACCGTTTACCAACGGTAAAACAACATGTCATGTTATCATGTACAAAAATTACTTAGCCCAGCTGCTCCCAACAGTTTGCGGGCAGATATTTGGGCGTTCCGTTTACATTTCATTACGAAATAACCTTGTTTACATTGCGTGCTGTCTTCACGAATCGCGTTGATTTTCAACACCCCTGTAAACAAACGGAGCCTTGGATTTGTAAAAAGGTGTTTATTTTTATTGTCATTCTATTTTTTGTAATGAGAGTTTAAGAATAGCATTTGTTTGTGAATAAAACATCTAGTTAGTCCTATTGGATCACATGCCATTTAGTTTTATTAGCTACTTAGTATCACTGCTCATCAACGAATTGCTAATCAGCATCATTATCATTGGCTGTTGTTAAACCACCTCTAGTTTTAAGTCTTCTTTACTATTCTAATGATATATAACCCTGTCCATCTTTTGCTGGTCCTCACAAACATTTGCAATTTTTTCATTCAAACAAAGGTCACATCATCATAAGCGTTTCCCTTTCAGACGGCTGGACCACTGATGACTTGGTCTTCTTGTGGAAGGAAGGCGACCCCGTCCAGGTCGTGAAGAACTTACACCTACCTCGCTTCACGCTTGAGAAGTTCCTCACTGATTACTGTAACAGTAAGACTAATACCGGTAAGTTGAGCTTTTGGTTCGTCATTTTGTTGACTATCCTTTATATGACTAAAAATTTCTTAAAACATCTAAGTAAACAATAATCATCCCTAATGTTTATAATTTCCACTCGACTATCCGCCAACACGCACTGGTCACATGTTGGATTAAGGCCCTCTTCCTCTAAATGAGGAGAGGTCTGAGTCCCAGCAGAGGTAACATCATAGGCTTATTATGGTATGATCCTAACTAAAATTGGCTGTACAAGTCGGTACGTGGAATTGAAAAAAAAATAAACAAAGTAAAAATAAGAAAAACCAAATTGTAGAGTTGCACAATTTTATGTGAGATGAACTCTCTATCGTAGCTCCCATCACCACAAAATTTTTCGTCTTGCAGGTGAATACAGTTGCCTGAAGGTAGACCTGCTGTTCAAGCGGGAGTTCAGTTACTACCTCATCCAGATCTACATTCCATGCTGCATGCTTGTCATCGTATCGTGGGTGTCCTTCTGGCTGGACCAGGGAGCTGTACCGGCAAGAGTGTCACTAGGTAATGTATTCATTTATATATTTACCTAAGTAATACTAGAGAATCGTCTCTTCAGCTTGAACCTTAGCCTGCTATTACTGGGATAGGTAAGGTCTTGCGAATGATCTATTTGAATGATATTCATCGGCTAGATTTCTGTCCAAGTTTTTTCTTACGAGGCTCATCTGCTCAAAAGGTGTTCACAAGTTCAATATCAAGTGGCAGACTCTTTAACACGCATTCACATATGGATGCATGTATACCTACATATACATTATACATGCATCCATGCATCCATGTGTGAATCCATAACAAACAATATAATTATATTCAGAAAATACCTAACAACGTTTGATGTCATACGTGTTTATGATTTTATTCAATGGATGCATATTTGAAATTGATAAATTCCTGCAAGCATGCAAGAGGAATTCTACATACAGGTGTTGCAAAACATCCAAGGAATAGGTATTATATTTAATGTTTAGAAACTATAATAATATCTGCTCACAATTTCTAGAAGTTTATTTGGAAAACTGAAAACTGTTATCTATGTTATTTGAGTTTGATGTTTGAAATTCATATCCATGTCAATCGTTACAAGCAAGCACGTGAACCAAGTTCTCCAGAACACAGTTCACAAATTCCACGAGTTTATTAGTAGGAAACTTTGTGTGAGCGTTCACGTGACCATTTATTAGTTTCTAAGAAAGGTCTGTGGCGTTTTTTTTGGGATATTGTCTTCCTTAAAGTTTCAACACAACAATATGTGGTCAATATTATCCTTAATTTTATATTAGTAGTATTTACAACCAAGCTGATAGTTTGAGAATTCTACGCAGTTTAAGGGCTAGTTACGTAAAGCTGATGTTTTCTAGTGTGTTTCCAAGGCTTAGTCGATGAATGCTAAATTCGTATAATGCCTAGTATTCTACAAATGCCTAATTCGACAAATGGCTGATTGGTAAAAGGATTAATTTTTAAAATGGCCAATTCCCAAAAGGACTAATTCATAAAATTTTCAATTCGCAAACGGAGTTTATTTATTTATTATTAGGCTCCTCAAGAATTACTTCACAATTTGCACGTTGCAAAGTCTAAGCGCCACGCGCGTAGTTCAATTCGCAAAAGGACTAGTTCTTAAAATGCTACTATTCAAGTGTTTAGATCACGAATTATGATCTATTTCAGGAGTGACCACCTTGCTCACGATGGCTACTCAGTCATCAGGCATCAACGCCTCCTTGCCACCCGTGTCTTACACCAAAGCTATTGATGTCTGGACCGGCGTGTGCCTCACGTTCGTTTTCGGAGCGCTACTAGAGTTCGCTCTAGTAAACTATGCATCTCGCTCTGACATGCATAGAGAAAACATGAAGAAAGCGAGACGGGAGATGGAAGCAGCGAGCATGGATGCTGCCTCCGATCTTCTCGATACTGATAGCAATACCACTTTTGCTATGGTGAGCTCAAATCCAGTATTTTTCAAGACTTTTGTGATAGTGCTTTTGGATTGAAACATAGTTACGCATTTTCTTAGATGTTTGGTATTTTGTCAATTTTGATACTTACCTAGATATAGTTCATTATAATATTTTTGCATACTATTTAGGCTTTTTCGAATTATATAGACGTGATGAATTGAGTTTGAATGATGTGAATGATTTATTCGACTGATTGGATTTATTTGATCATCTTTACTTTCGAATTCTGTAGCTTAGGTAGTAAAGACGACAGTTTTGGTAGAACTATATTAGTTGCAGTACTTAACTTAGGATTTGGAGTTCATTTGTTAGTAACGTTATTTTTGAACACTATTATTGCATCTCCGTGGCCCAATATGCATGCACTTCATGGAGATAATTTAGAAAAAAAAAAACCGATATTTTTAAATTACTTTTTTCAAAAGTTAGAATTTGAATTCAAAAGCACATAGCCATATGATTTAGTAGAAGATGCAATATGTCCTGCCTCCCTGACCGGTCTGCAACAAACAGAAACCCTTGGTGCGCGGCGGCCCGGTGGAAAACAAGATGCGGCAGTGCGAGATCCACATCAATCCTCCACGCAAGAACTGCTGCCGCCTGTGGATGTCCAAGTTCCCCACTCGCTCCAAGAGGATAGATGTCATCTCCAGGATCACCTTCCCACTTGTGTTCGCTTTGTTTAATCTGGCTTATTGGTGAGTATGATTCCGAATGTTTAGATTGGGTATTGATTGGGTATTCTCCTTGTCAAAGAATAAAAAATCAGTAACCTAATTCACCCTCTATGTTGTGAACTCCCTAGAATTAAATTTTGAGGTGTGGTGTTGGATCTGAATTAACCATTCTTCTTTGCGATTAGATATTAATATACTCCTCCCGTAGATGTAATAAGAGGTGACAAATGAAAGTCAAGAATGTGCAATATCCAGTTACCCACCCGTGTTCTAATAATTTTATTGTGAGTTATTGTGGAAAATCTTTCAGGACTATAAGTAAGGAATGAAGTCAGCTCTAACGCCGTCACTTCTTGACAATTCAAAAGTGCCTGTAAGTGGTATAATTGAAATAAATGCTTTGACTTTCAAACAATCATTTTAGACTTATAGGTTTTATTACTTAGAAAAGCCTTATAAATCCATGCCTTTTCCGAATCGTCATCATCGATTCCTAGTTTTCCAAATTTTTAAATAAAACTGTGCGTATCGTGTGGTCAGGTCGACGTATCTGTTCCGCGACGAGGACGAGGAGAAGTGATTCTCCGACTCCCTGGAGCGGGGCGCGGGTCCGCTGGTGCGCCTGGTGGCGGCCGTGCTGGTGCCGTACGTGCTGTTCGCGCTGGCGTACGCGCTGTGCTTCCGCCTGGGGGGCCCGCGCGCCGTGGGCGCGCTGCCGCCGCTGCCGGCGCTGCCGCCGCTGCTGCGCCGCCCCGTGCGCCGCCCCCGAGATGGCACGCCGACGTAGAAGCCTAGACTCACCCCATTCATTTATCGTGAAATAGTTTGTGCATTCTTTTAATCACCGTCTTCCTTGTGGCAGATTACCACTCAGTATTCGTTGGCGTTAGTGTAATTATTAGTAAAGCTCAAAGTGTCTATATGTATATAAATGTGCCCAGTGCCAGTGGTAGACCAGGCTTCCGTTTTTAATATAAAAGGAACAGTTCATAAAAATTGTAAAACAAAATTAAAGATTGATCGATCGTTTAGCAAACGGTACGTCTATTTCGGCACTTATCAAGTCCCTACTTATTGTGTACAAAAAAAATAATTTCCGAGAATTAAAAATTTTCGATAATTTTACCAAAGATATGACTCCTTGTATGGATTCGTACGTAATCTAACCTAGGTTAAGACTTATTAGAAACCACTTAAGAGGTTTCTACATGATACTTTAGCCCTTAAAGTATTAGGTATTTAAGGACTAGAATGCAATGGCACTAATGTTGATGTGAAGGGTATTTTAACATTTAAGTACAATAGTAGTTGAAAGTACGCGAAGGACTTTATCTATTAGAGAAAAGAGGGTCGTTTTAACTCTAGATATAGATTACATGTCGGAACCGCCAAAGACGGACAGCTGTTATCGTTGAATATTAATATAACGGGTACAGATAATTATGTATTATTAAGTCAACTGCAGTTGGCAACCTTAATTAATCCGTAAAAGTTAGTGACTCCCCAACATTTTAAAGACTTCCAATTTGTACCAAATATTGATAATATAGCTGTTTGTCCATGGCAGGCATAAGTGGCCTAGTTATGTATCATGTAGGTATCATTTACGACACATACTTATTTAAGATAAAACACGTACGCAAAAGAAGGAATTTATAAAAACCAGCTGTTATATATTACATAAACTTAAGTATTATTAATCGGGTATTTTCTTGCTGGAAATTTTAATATGTTATTGTATCACGGAGGCCAATCTAAACTGAAATACTTACTAACTATTCCAAAAGTTAACAGGTAGACATGACAAAAGGATATCATCAGATGGAAATGCTTCATTAAATTTTGTATTATTTGCACGTAACAAAAAGTAAGCATGTACCTATAATAAATTAATGGCTTATCGTGCACCTGGTCTATGATTTCAAATCTAGTTTAAATTAACATTGAAATCAAAATAATTATCAATAATTTAGTTTTACTGTATGCTGATTTATCTTCATAGTTCAAAATAATTGAAGAATATATTTGTTGTTATTCACAAGCCATGTTTTTATAAATATTAAACTATAGCTTCCATGATTAATTGCACATTAAGGTTTTCACTAAGACACGTAGGTAAATGGTAAACGTGTAAATAGTTGGGCCTACAACTTTCTACACCTGTGTCGCTCATTGTACAGTTACCTATATTTAAAATTACAATTATATCATGATAAACAAATGATAAGATTTTATTACCGTTAATTTCTCTGTCTTTACGTATCACTGTAAATATTATTCAATGTTTCCTAATTATATTATTCGTAGATAATTGTCCCTTGAGCTATTGTTTCAAAGTTTTCTATAGGTATTTATCTAATCCATAGTTTGTTCTATCTTCTTTTTTAATCTGACCGTAGGTAAGTGAACTTTATCGTGCCGTATTCATTTGAAAGCACTGTAGTCAATCTTATTAGCATTTTATTTTATTTTGAATCCATGGCTCAAGGGACATGATATGGATACATTTAAATCTACTTCTCAATGTGTAAATGTATTATGACACCCACATAATAAAATATCACTAATGCTGTGTTCGGCTGTTAAATACAATAAGTCGTACATTAATGGCTTAGGCACGTTCGTTTTTATTATTCGACGGAGAGAACGAATCTGTTTTTAAAATCTAGGAGATAACAACAGTCCTCAATGTTACTAGAATTTGTTGACGTTGCTTCTCATTCTGATGTTAATTTGTATATGAGTCACAGACACATCTTGATCTGCAATGTTGAAAGGTGCTAAATTCAGATTGGTCGACTATCCAATCATACGGTACATGATTTCAATACCACACGTTGTTCGTCTCAGTTCGACTAAGTACGAAAGCCCTAGAAATTAATAAGGCTTTGATTTCATACGATTTTTGCTCATTTTTCTCTTCCGTCCTTTAATTTGAATTTAGGTCTTAAACACACTATGTGCAATACTGTAATCGTTTAGATGTGTCCTTAAATATGTATTCTTGGGCTGTGACGAGCGGTAGCATCTTCATTATTATAATATAGTAATTTCGTTTACCATTCATTGTATGTAAGGGAAATATTAGCCTATGTCCAACGCTCAAAATCTCGTAGACGTATTAGGCACACATACGTGTAACCTTTTCGTATGTATGTTAATTATTGTAGACTCGATGTCTTAATTGTTGTTATCGATAATACTGCGATCTGACGGAATAGTAGACAATAGTTTACTCAGTACCCAATTTTGATCTATTTGGAGTTCATTATCAGTCAGCAGAGTAGCCATTAGTTAAGTTATTACATATTTACAATTAATGGTTCCTTTATTAGGATATATAAATGTATTACTATTGAAAGCACTTTTTCGAGATACCGCAGTTAATTCGGTGATTCTTCTTGAATTTGCATTCGATAAAAATTAAACACGACAGTAATATCGATGATGATTTGACAGAGTCTTTATTGCCTCGTGCGGACAAAATTATTCAAACCATTTTCAATACATGTTCTACGCATGTTATTGCCGTAACCCTCACATTTAATTGTAAAGTCAATTAATTACATCACTGTATAATAATACATTTTCAACATATCTGTCACTGTTAATTTAATTTGGTCCGACGACAGAGTTGCCCTTGATGAAAATTGAAGCACCTGAGAGTATTATAATGATCTGCTACGAATAGGAAGATTAAATCTTTACGTTAAATCTGGAAGAGGTAATGCATGAAAGTAGGTTTAAGTTACTATAATATAATGACCAGATTTTAGAAGTCATAATGGTCGGTTTACCTCTAAAGATTAAAGTAAAGGTAGAAAGTTTCAATCATAAGCTATGTTAAACTTAATTGATTTGACGTAGCTAATGACTGAGCTGGGTCATCTAATATTAAAAATACATTCGAGGGTGACAAAGAAAGACGTAATACCTCCTTCTCTAACCATTTCCATTTAATTATAAAGGAACGATGTAAAACATAATGATTTTAATAAAAGTATACCGAAATATGTAAATGTGTTTTAATTAAAATAACAAACTGACCCAGCTATTCACACTGATATAATATGTGCATACGTAGGTACTGAGTTTATGAGTTTTAATAAAAATAAAACAACATTTTTTACCTATTTAATTAATTAATATTACAGTAATTAGAATCATTGTAATTCATAAATGATCCAGCCGCTCATTTACTTACATTAATATTAATATAACGCCTAAGGCAGATAGAGGAATATTTAGGAATATCTGCAGGCTTAACATAAAATTAGGGGTACCGCAGGGTAGCATCGATTTTACCAAAGCGTTCGACTCAATGAACTATCTCCCTAATACATTATCTACCAAATATTATATGATAATAATTGTATACTATAGATACATAACACATTTAAATAAACGAATCCATGTAATTTCAGTAAATAAATTCTGAATGATGCAAAAACCGACGAATTGTAATAAAGTTTACATTTTCCCTTCACGTTGACAAGCTCGTATTTTTTCTCCTTCATTCTGCAAAAGAAAATACAAATGTTAGTCTCATCGAAATATACATAGCCTGATGGCCTATCAATCCTATATCCTATGAAAAACGAAATAGGTTGTATCTGTATAGGTACACCGTCCTCAACTGTTCATCGAGAGCGAGTTCAAACGTGAGTCTTCGATAAAATCAATTTATCGCCTAGTAATGCCTTGTTATAGTCATAGAGTGTACCTATTCATGAATACCCACGACCTAAAGAAAGCTCAATTAGTGTTTCCAAAAAAAACGACCCGAATGAAATGGGATAAGGTAGAATACCTACCGTACCGTCCTTCATGAACGTGAACAAAGGCTGCTTTCCGAATTAGAAAATAATCGCTCACAACGCTCACAGCGATTACTTGCGTACCGAATTAGATAGGTATCACAATTATGACAGCTGAGGGCTGTCAACAATTCGGAACACTCGCGAACGCGCTCACACTCCTCGTAACATTAACATAACCTCAAACCTTGCATTGTTATTATTGTTGATATTCATATTATAAAGTGCTTCTGTGTTAAACACATCAAATTAAAAAAAAAAACAAATTCATCAGTATATTCATCAATTTAAAAAAAATACTGTTATTATGATTTAAAACAACACAGTACAACTGTCAGTTTGACAGCCACATTGACAGCGCTCATGGTGATAATAATCTAAGGCATGGTCGGCGTTATCGCAAGATGGCGCATGTCATGACGTCATCTATGACGATTCACGGGACATCGTTATCGTGCCTAGGCTAATACGGAGCGGGTTTTAGCACGCCCAAATCGATTACATCGTAACTCGGAACGCACCCAAAATTACAGAAAACAATGAAAATTCTGAAATATTTACCCAATCAAAATGAATGAAACAGATAGGTATGTTTTTTCATTATTTCAGGGTTGGTCCCATAGTGAAATAGGTATCCTTATAAAAAAGTTTAGGTACACAGTTACCTTTTTACCACAAAACCATGCTTATCAGTTGTTTACCGATTCATTGCCAATGACGCCCCAGGCGCGTCATAAGCAAATATCACGGGAGGCCCTTGACGCACCTCAGGCGTCACATTGAACTTACTTAAAAACAGATTTAAAAACATTGAGATAAAGAGAACTACCACTTTTTATCCTAAATTAAACATTGCAGTTGACAATACCCTTGGCCATTAATTTAGAATTCATATTTTATAAGTAAGGGATAGCAAACCTTTGGTAACAGTTTACAAACTTATACAGGGTGGAAGGGACACAGACGCGAAAGCGGTTACCTACCAGCCCGTATATAAAGTTTGAACAAATGTTTTTTCAATGAATAGCCATTTTCGTTTTATATTTATATTTTTTTTCTTCTCTTTATTATCGTCGTTTTCGAGCGTGAGATAATTAATTCGCGTATCTCTTACGAATTTAAGCTTCTTTGAAATATGCAAAATCGATTGACTACATTCAGGAAAAATTTCGTCTGCTTGCTGATTATCACAAACAAATAACCTAATACTATTACATTTACAAAAATGTCGGCGACCACTGTAACATGTTACTAAAATAAATAAATACTACCTTGTGAGGCCATATTTCCTTTGAATACCAACGAATTCGAATTGAAGCACACAAATAACTTTTTCTCTTAGCAGATTGACGCAAGGGCCAATGCCGCTCTAGGTGCGTCATCCTTGATGTAGGCCCATGACGCGCCTGGCACGTCATCGTCCAATGTTCGGGGCCTGGCTAAAGTATGCATGAAAATGATGTTGGCAATGAGTCGGTTAAACATGACTTTCCTTTCCTTTTAAATATGAGTTTGACATAAAACTGACCTTAAACACGCGTTGAACAAGCGTCTTAAGTTTTTGTAGTTAGGCCCTTTTTTTTATATAATATTGATAGAGGTCGCAAGCGCTTGTACTGCTGAGCATGAGGTCCTGGGTTCTGTTCCCAGGTCGGGAAAAGTGTTATTTTATTTTTTCAGCAGGAATTTCTCAGTAACAGACCGGAGTCTGGATTAGTGGATTAGTATTCCCCGAAGGCTTAGGCAGAGGTGTACCCATAGTAACCACATGTCGCCAGTTATGTTTAACTGTCTTTTGCTACCAACCGGGCACTTTTATTTATTTTTATTTTTTTTTAAAGTAGGTACCGGGCACTTTTTTTTTTTTTTTTTTTTTTTTTAAAGTGCCCGGTTGGTAGCAAAAGACAGTTAAACATAACTGGCGACATGTGGTTACTATGGGTACACCTCTGCCTAAGCCTTCGGGGAATACAGGCGTGATGTTATGTTTATGATAGAAGATAAAAATACAACCAGAAGAAACTTAAAAACAGTTTAACTTTGTTGATAAGAAGACAACGTAATCTATACAGGGTGTTAGGGTAAACACCGTTATCCTTGCAACCAGTGGTTTGGTTTCATTTATAGAACGTAAAATCAATGGAAAATAACAACTTTTTTTTTCTTTTTTTTTAATCTACATTTTACCACTAGAGACGCAAGTTCGTTGTCCTATGCGCTAGGGCAACGAACTTGCGTCACAACACGGGTGGGGGGTACGGGATGTGACCTGACCGGCCGCGAGCGCGACCCCTCCCTCAGTCAGTCAGCTGTTTCACTAGAGAGCACGGTGTCGGATAGAAACTTTTTAAAATCTTTTAATGAAAATGACGTTTTTTTTTTGTTGTGTTCGGTCATTTATTTTTATATTTAAGTCAACTACCCATGGTTTGAATGACAAGACTGTTTACCCTTACAGCCTATATTTATAAAAACGAATCCCTATTTCCCTTGGTCACGCATCACGCGTGAACGGCTGAACGGATTTGGATGAAATTTGGCACAGGGGTAGACCATGACCTGGAATAGGACATAGGATACTTTTTATCCCGATATTCTCACGGTGAAAACAGCATGAAAATCGGTGCAGTAATTTTTGAGTTTATCGCGAACAGACAGACAGACGTGGCGGAGGACTTTTTATAATATCTAAGGAGTAATTTATAATATATACAAGCATTACTTAGGATATCTGTGAATTCAACATAATTTGGGTGTTCTCACAGCTCCTGAAGTCTGTATACCCCTAAAAAGCTTTTTAAACATTTAATTGAAAATAGCTGAGATGCATAGTAAACGATAACGATTTTCCTTTGTTTGGAATTTTAATTACGAATTGAAGAATGCTCACTCGTTAGATGCTTTTAAATTGAATTGAAAAATTCTACTTCCTACTATCCTACTAATATTATAAACGCGAAAGTTTGTAAGTATGGATGGATGGATGGATGGATGGATGGTGAAACTACTGAATGGATTTGGATGAAATTTGGCAAACAGATAGTTTATAACCTTGATTAACACATAGGATATTCCCGGGTCGAGACTTACGCGGGTGAAACCGCGGGGCGCAGCTAGTAGTAAATAAAAGTACATAAAGACTGCGTACGGTGTAGGATATGCGTAGTAACGTATTAAAAACTTACCACAATGAGCTTGTATATTTGATAAATCGCTTCTTCAGGATTACAGTCATCATTTACTGGTTCAGAACTGACGGACCTCTTCCCGTTGCCCCAGCCGGAGCTGAAAGTCAACTGACCATCAATCAGTACAGCTATAGCAGCTACAAGCAGGAACAAGACGAGAAAACGGCACATTTTGATAATAGCTTTACTTCCCACTGCTCTGCTCCACACAGAATGGTCATTTGAAGAGTTGCCCCGAGTTTTTATAGCCCCTTGTATTAATTATAACTCGCCTTTAAGGTTTTCTATGCAAATCAAATGAAGCCTGTCCAATGTTAATGAAATGCCCACATTTGATGGCGTAGGTAGGTATATCTCAAGTTTTTTGTTCTGGAAGATAATAAAAATGTTTTTCAATTGTTTTTGGGATGTTTTGTAATTTTCCCGCGTGACCTTGTCGCCGTCGGCACCGCAATCATTTGTATCATAGGAGGACACTAAAAGGTCACAGTCGGGATCGATTGATGTGGTTTTTACTGATAGACCGTCTTAAGGGGGAGTAGTTTGACAGCAAAAAATCATATTTCACCCGCGCAACCCTTACCTACCCCTCTCATTAAACACGACGAAAACAAAACACAATGCCTTCCCGCTAGCAGAAACTTTTCGTCTGGCGTTTATAGAATTCGAATTTCAATCTTCTGTAGTTTATTTTGCTTATACGATACGCTAAGCTTGAATTCAGAACTATAGATCATGTTCATGTTTTGGAACTAGAAACTCAATGTTGACGTGAAAAAGTTCAAATTTAAATGTTACCAAATTTTATTTAGGACCTTGTACAATTTGTACCTAATGACGTCTTTGTGGAAAACTGTGTTACCAAGTAATAAATATAATGCTATATCGTGGATTTCTCTCTTTGGAGGATCGTGCAAAGTGATACCCAAGTAAAAAAATAATATTCGTATAATGAATTTTGCACTGTATTGTGCAACGAATATGGCATGTGTCATGAAAACCTTTCCTGCGCCAAACGCGAACAATCCCCTTCGAAAATATTTGAAACATGTGAAAAAGAGGCCGAGTTCTGTACAAAAGAAATAAATGCAGGATTGTCGGATTCACCACTAAAAGAATTGACATCTATTCATCTATGTAAATGGGAGCCAAAGTACCAAAGGGACTAATTATAACAAGGGCCCGAGGTACGCGCTCAGTACCTGCGCTGTGTTTTGGGCGCGCGCCCGGCGCGTTTTGGACACTCGTCAAACGCAACAAGATTTCCACATTTTGTTGTAACTTTTGAACCGTGTTTCTTTTAAGTTTATTACTAATGCGGAGAAAATGACAAGGAAAAATAGTGAAAAAGGAACTCGCGTCCAAGCGTCAAGGGCACGGTCAGGCTTCATTTACGGAGACGCGAGGAGTCGCGCGTGGCTTTGGGCGGCGTGGCTCGCACTGAATTCAAACATATGACGTTGTATGAGTGCGTTTACGGAGACGCGATTTTACACGCGTTTGTTTGAAATGGAGCGTTTTTTACGGCGGAGCCCGCGAATGGCATAGCCGCGAAACCTGCGGCGTTTCATCACGGCGGCGCACGCAGCAGCAATGCCCGCGGCATACCTTCTCCCAGTCTTATTTGTAAATCGCACAACGGAGATGCAAGTTGAGAGTGGCAAGTTGCGACATGTGCAGGCCTAACGGCGCCCGGCATGGGCGGTCGCTTAGACTGCAGCGCTTGATATAATTCGTTACATAGGAATTCATACAATTTTATTGAGCGCCCGAAACGCAGCGTACAAAATACGCGTCTCGGGCGCTTGTTATAACTAGTCCCTTAGTAGAAAGTTTAGTATGGTCCCTCTTTGTAACTGTTGAAATTGTAGCTTTGAAAACATGCCAAGTTGCTTTAGGCCTCATTTACGGAGACGCCGGGCGTGGCACGTCACGTGCAGTGTGGCGTCACGCGGCGCGTCTGACGTTTTTTTCTGTTTACGGTGCGGCGGCGCGTGTAGCGGCAGTTATCATCCCACGCGTTAACATAAACATATGGCAATATACGTCTTGATTGTCGCTGCTTTTTTTTGGGGTTATAATATATATTTTTGAAATATGCTAATTAAAACCTTTCATTTGATACCCAACATGGTATGATTAAAAAATAGTTTTTGTTGTTCATGATATGTCACCTAGAGGGCGCAATTTTCAATTTAATGTGTCTTCATATAGCCTTTGACCAGCGGACGATCAAGAAGCTTCCAACGATACCTCATTTGTCAAATTGTGATGAGTCTTTTAGAAGATAATATGTGGGAACAGACATAGATAAATACATAGAAACCGGTCAAAATTATAACCCTCCTTTTTGCTTCGCCGTAGTCAGGTAAAAACTAAAACCCAACTACGACAAAAAAGTCAACTAAAGAGATATAAACAAGACATCACGGACAGACAAATTAAAAATCCGGAGTCATACGGAATCTGTTCGAGTTCGTTCGTTATACCAATAACCGAAGAATAAAGGTATTATTCTAAACAAGTTTTATTTAGGGGCGGTCAGTCGCTCCAATTGTTCGTCTAAGGGTCACCTTACAAGAAGTTTGTCAAAAAAAGTGGGAGTAAACGAATTTGGATCCTGAGTAAATCGCAATAAGATTTAATCTCCAGTGCGAACTTTCAAATGAACGTAGAATGGGCTCGTTGGCTATGTTGTAAATTTTCTCCGCAAGAAAATTCACCGCAATACAGAGCAATGGCGCTAGTTGTACCTACTTCTTTCTATACTCCGTGCTACTATACCAGTCAAAAATCTGTCAAATAAAATGTATGTCATCTTGAGTTTTCAAATATCAACATTGAATTTTATATGTTTATTTAGACTCGGTATTTATTTATTTATCAATCAATAACACTTGTAATATTCGTTTTGGAAGTGGTTTTAGTGTTTTTTTCATGTTTTCTATGTCTCAGTTTCTTTTGTGGAATGTGATAAATTACGAAAATATTATTTACGAAAATAAATAATATCTCAGCGCAGCTAAAAATTTAAGCGTAGTCCTCTCGTCTCAACAGAGCAACGCCGACTGATTTGTGAAACAAAAATATGCTTGAAGTTCCCGTAATGTGCGACGGAAGATAGCTTCTTCCACGAACTAAGAACGTCGTAAGTCCTACAAGCTTTGATTCGTAATAAAACCAAAAATAAAAGGAATAAAAAAAAAAGCCTACACAATTTTTTTTGCCTTGTTTTAATACATATAATCATCTAATTTTTATCATAATAGGCATTAGCATTTTAAGTACAAATCGAAAATACGTGAAAATTAGAGGTAACTTCGTGATATTTTTTTATCGAGAAAATGTTAATATTTTATATTTCTGTTCCACAAAAAGTTTGGAAATATCATGTAGTTACTCATACTATTTTTATTTTACACCTAAGTCTTATCAATTTCATGAAAAATCAAATTGAAGACAGGCAATTTTGCTTACTACCCGCCCTTAACGCAATTTTTTAGCCGCAGGTGTCTATGCCTACTGCTCCTGTAGGCAGCATCGGTCTGGGATCCAAAAAAAACGGGATTTTTTGAGGTTCGTAATAAAATAATAATTATCTCACTAATCACGGCTTTGTCCTAAATAACATTAAGGGAAAATGGACCGGACCGGCCCACGGAGGGACCGGCCCACCGGGAAAAGTCCCGGTATGCCCTGCGGCCACACCGACCCTGCCTGTAGGTATGGGGTATGGGAGTAATGGGGGTGGACAAACGGTGTGTATTTTGCAAGGCGTTTAGCACCCACAAGCCCACAAACAAACACTCTATCTAAGTTCTAAGTAATAGGAGACGAGTCTATTGCCATCGACCGGGCATAAATCTGAGCTGCTGCTGAAGAACTCATCGAAAAACCTAAAACCTAATGCCGTGATCCGACGGTGCGCCATATTGCGGACGGACACAGACGAGCCCGCACGACGCACCGTGGGAAGGTGTACGTGTCGCAGACATCGGAAGTTCCTCGGTGCGCGGTGTGTGGCGGTCTGTGGTGGTCTGCCGTGCGTGCGTGCCCGTCCGCAAAATCGCGGATCGTCGGATCTCGGCAAAGACTGCCCAACCTGAGGATCGAACAGGACTGGAGTGACATTTTGTTTATACCTAAATACTTAGTAGGTATCTAATATAAAACAAATTCGCGTTTCATTCTGTGAGACCGGTTCTTCTAAAAACTGCACAATGGATTTGATGCAGTTTTCTTCATCATTAGAATTTAATCCGGAAGTTTTATGTGTATCATTAATTAATCTTTGTTTCTTCGTCGTGTGGTTAGTGACTAACCTGATTGTTAGAGTTTTTATGCTGCCCTCTGACTTGGCTTCACATGCTGTTTGGAAATATCTCTCAGGCATGCCGGTTTCCTCACGATGTTTTCCTTCACCATTTTACACGTTGTAGGTACAGTTAAAAAAACCGACTCACTAGTCAATAAAAAAAAACATTTGTGATACATGATTAACAAGTCCTTTCCACTATAAAGGATCAGAATACAAGGATAAGGAAGGATAATACCAATGTCTCAACCCATTATCTATAAATCTAAAGCAATTAAACAGCTGCCCGCGTCACAGACATCCAATCACATACAAATTAAAACTGCTAAGGCTTCTATCAATTTATCTTCACATATTTGTTCCTATAAAAGGCTCAAATTCTCTCACTGCAGCATCACATCTCCTCCACATTTTCATCTATTACCAAGTATCTGTTACGTCATCGTCATCATGAAAAATATTATCCTGTTTGTCCTGGTCGTGGCTTGTGTGTGCATGTTCGCTGATGCTCAGTTGACGTTCACCTCCAGTTGGGGAGGCAAGAGAAGTGCCGTTGCTGCTACCATGTCTTGCAGGAGTGAAGAAACTATTGCTGCTATTTATAAGTTGATCCAGGTAACTATGTTGATTTTTCTTGTTAGAATTACGAATAAATTATAGGATTTTGCATGACGAATGAAGTAAGCGAAATAAGTATGTGGAACCATCTTATTTTTATGACCTTCCGGTACCGTATTTCATGCAAATAAAGATATTGTGTCTACTTAGGTCCGAAGTTAAAAATGCAGGTTCAAGTGTTCCTGTTTTTTTTTTTTTGTGGATGTGAACTTACTCCCGCCTAAATGACTTCTCCCGCTCTGGGCGGAGCGGAAGGGCGTGTCAGATTTTTACTGACTAAAACCCACCTGTGTTCCTTCAGTTGCCTGTAGCCAAGGTCCCGGTATCCCTTTCGGACTTTCCCGCAACCCTGGCAGAGGTTCAAGTGTCCTGGAATCGATTTCTGGACAGATTGTGATAGATCGTGTATTACGCAATTAGGGTGCTGAATTTTGTAGAGGCCTGACTGTAAAACTCTGGGACTTGTCATTTGAGTGCATCCCTAGATGCACCCGTGGCACAGATTAGTAAATATGGCACATCAAATGAAATAACAATAATAAACTTATTCAAATAAAAAAAACACTGCCTATAATTTTCCTGAGATTTACAGCGTAATTAGGTAACTGTGTAGGTGCGGTACCTACGTCTAATAATACGTATTTTTATTTTTCCAGAATGAAGCTGAGAAACTCCTCCTGTGCCAGAAGCCCTGAAGAGACAACTTCTCGCCCAAGTTTTTTATCAAACGTCGCCGCAATGATTAAATGGAGAGTTTGTTTTATAATTATTGTTGTGACTACACGGTTTTAGCGCAACTTTGGGTCCACGCTGTGTTGAATAATTTGTTGATTCCGCTTTAAATAAAATAAAATAATGCTTTGCTAATTTCTTTGTTTTAATTTAAATGTTGGCAGTAATTTCTTTGTTTTTGAATGACGATTTCATGAAATAGTCATTCAATGCACTTACATGAACTTAAAGAGTTGTATTGCTGATTCTAATGATTAAAATTCTGTAAATCCATATTTGTTACGGCCGCAAATCATATTTATATCAACATACTACCTGATACTGACCTGCAAATTGCAAAAAAAGTAAGAAAATTTGAGTTTCGCGGGCTACCTTAGCATCCAGAGCTATAAACAAAAAACCGGCCAAGTGCGTGTCGGACCATGCACAATGAAGGGTTCCAAAGTTGGGATGAATTTATCCCAAGCACAAAAACTGGGGGGACACTTGGCTGGCTCTGACAAAAATTAACAAGCTTAATATTTCGCAAACGAATCCCTGAAACCAAAAATGGTAACACAAACTCCCAATATTTTTAAACGACCTTTCCAACGACACCCTGCACCATGGGATAGACGCGAAAAAAAAAACATCCCCACTCTACGTGTATTCGGTAGCTAGTCCACTGTCTAATCGTTGTGTTTTTTACCTACTTCAAATACATAATTCTACATCATATTATCATAATCAGCCTATAATGTTCCCACTGCTGGGACACAGGCCTCTTCTCTGCGAGTGTGTGGGCCATAATCCACCACGCGGGCCCAGTGCGGGTTGTCCTAGAACCAAAAAACATTTACGTAACATCTACGTCACGTGACATCTACGTCACATGTCTTCGAATTTTTGGTTCTAGGACATGCTGGTTTCCTTCACCGTTTTTAGACCAGTGGTGATGAAATATTTACACAAAGTACCTAAAGCGCCTATCAGGGTTCGAACCTACGACCTTCGTGTCGTAAGTCGCGGCTGTTACCACTGGGCCACCACTGCTCTCTTACTTCTACAGGTGCAGAGATATTAAACTATCAATAAAGTTTATATAAAATTTATTTAATTATCTAGTCATAATAATGTTACAACTTAAAACCAGGGCTTGAAATACCGTTAAAAATATGGTATCGTTACAGCCTTCTGATGCAGGTATCGTTAACTAATAAATAACGTTATATTATTTACCGTTATATCTGGCACATTTTACCGTTAAACATACGTAACGTTAAAATCTAAGGTAACGATAATTTTATCGTTATAATTAGTTTTGTTACCGTCGCTCTCGTCCAATCTCAAAAGAATGTCAGATTGCATCGACGCTAAGACTGCCGTACGACTATTTGCGCGTTTAATAGATATTATCTTATCATTGCTATTCTGCGTTGTGCTTGTACTTGAGAATATACTTGGTTGGTTGGTCCACCGTGTTCTGTAAGCGCGTACGACTGCCGTGAGCGGTGAGAGATATGAAGATGACAAACGAAATGGCAACAGCGCCGACAGCGTGTGAGAGTGAGAGGGGCGCGCGCGCACGCCGGCCGCGGCCGCCTTTGAGACGGGCTGGCAACGTCGCATAAAATAACAAAATAATACCGATAATTTTTTACCGCTATTTTTACAATAAGGTTAAAAATACCGGTAATTTTTACCAAAAATTTTAACGTTATTATTATGTTATGCTACTAAGTAACGCTACCAAATTGTACCGATATCGAAGTATCTCTACGGAAATACCGTTACTTAACGTTACTTTTAATGTGAATTGGTATCGTTTTCAAGCCCTGCTTAAAACTATTCAGATAAGTCCTGCTAATCTTGAAATTGGACTCTCTCACTATCTACGTAATAGGGATGTTGAGCAAATTATTTTCCGTGTGATATAAAATATTGGACACGTATTTTTCTTTTTTTTACGTAATAAAAAAATTACGGCAATACATTGAGTTTAAATTTGGCATGACGTCACTGGCCGGTAGATTTTATACTGACTTGCGTCGTAGCGAGCCCCCACTACTCAACTTTAATGCTTTTTATCTAAATCATTTTTTATTAATATGATAAAGCAAAACATACGTGTCTAATATTTTTTAACCAACTGATGAACTTAATAGTTTGTTTTTTTACCCAGTCAATATCCCTGTTCCATATCATACTAAAATTGCTTAGCTTTTAATTCGACAAGTCAGCAGTGATGATGCAGTACCAAATTGATAATGCAAATGGCTCAGTTCAGTATCTACTGAAATAATGCCAAATGAACAAACAATAATATTTTAAAAACTGCATCCTTTAACCGTGACATGATCGCATATTCTGCTGACTCTCACTTACAATACATGGATTGAGAGCATAATATAAATGTACAACAAATTAAATGCCAGTGTTTTTAATAAAATAATTAAAATTGTCCAAATAGTTCTAATATCAGGCTCTACTCTATTTTGCACTATGACGCAGAAGGTGACAGCACTGTTGACACCCCACTGGTATCCAAAGACATTCTGCTAGACCCAGTGTGGGGAATATCATCTTCATCCAAAAGTTCCCTCATCCTCCGCTTATAAATCTCACTGTCCGGGTTATTCTCTTGATTCCTACATCGGTCCAGCTTCTTTTCAATAAGTCTCACTTTTTCACGAGCAGGACTTTCAACCATTTTCACAAGTGATCTGATCTTCCTCACAGCTTCAATTAGTACCGCTAACTTGTCCTGCCCAGCTTCCCTAAATAGCATGTCTGTTACGTAACTATCTAGGTTCTCTTGCTCTTTACTTGCTGCATGTAGAACCGCTGCTAAAGCTATTTGTGAGGGAGCGTACAATAGACAAGCGTCAGTCAAAAATACCTTTTCAAGGAACTCGTCAATACCTCCTCTCAGACGTTCTGGGTTTGCTAAGGAACACCTAGTTTTAATATCAATTAGGAAGCCTTCTACAGGTCGGAAGGGATTGTGAATAGTCAAATGATAGTTTAACTGTTGCATCAGTAATAATTCGTTGTTCAATATAATGTCAGAGGCCTTGTCCCTGTCGCCTTTAATATTAGCGACGAACTGACCGATGGACACGTTAAATTCTTCCACTTTACAAGCCAAGTAGACGCAGGTCGCGAGAATTTCCTTCGGATGATAATCCATGGTCGAATTATAGAGATAAAATCGTTTAAAATAGTGGAACGCTGTTCCAACAACACCCTTTGGCATGGGAGGGCTGAACCGCTTGCAGAACTCCTTCAGGTGCAGCTCGTACTGTTTCAGAAGCAGTCGTTCCTCGTCAGGAGATAAAAAGAAATTGTACCGTTGAAATTCATCAATGTGTGTTCCATGTTTCGAAATATAGTTAAGGTTATGCTTTTCTCGCAGAATGGCTAGTTCACCCTCGTCGCTGAACGTCCAGAATTTCCTTTGAGAGCTCGTTGAAAACATTTTAGTAACAGTAACTGATTTCCTGGGTTTAAATTAAATACAAACACAATAACAAACCCCCACAAACGGCCTCCTAATTTGAGTTGGACAGTAAATTGACATTTGACAATTTATCCATTTTGACAGTGCGACACACCGGGCTGCCCTACTACAAAAATAATTCTTGGAAAGAGGAATGTCAGCTGATAGTGTTATCTTTTGCAAATTCATGATTCTCGCACATTATAGTTACTTTACTCTTTGCTCTCGCATGATAAGAGGCACACATACACTGGAATCACCGGATTTTTCACTACACAAAATTCTAAACTTTTTAAAAGAAATCTTATTATTTTATGGCTACATTGCATCATCTGACTCAACGCTTCATCAAACGCAGCAATTCTGTGAAAAATGATCCAAAATTACTGGTAGAACTGGCAAGAAAAATATTCTTCACTTCCTGTCTTACATTTTGCATTTTCACTACTATATTTTTTCATATTAGCTTCATTTTGTTCGCTTATATTTTTTTTACAGTTCAAGTTCTAATACTAATAGTACTTTGGTAATTCATCGTATTTTCAGTAAAGGAACGTGCTCACACGGTTTTATCTCTTTCCCACTTGTTGCGTTCCGGTTCTCCATCTCAGACGCATTTGAGTCATCTTCAGTGAGTGCTGCTGATTGTCATAAATTAAAGAAATTAGACTATTTTTATAACAATAATCATTTTAATCGTTGATAACAAGTGAAATCAAAATGTCGCGACCGGGTGATAGACCAAACCAAGCCCAAACATACAAACTAGTCGTCGTCGGCGGTGGCGGTGTGGGAAAAAGTGCAATCACAATACAATTTATTCAGGTATTTATCGCCGTATTTGGCCGAGATCCGGCTGCGGAACAGATGTTACACTACACTAAGAGTTTCTATTGACGATTCTGGGAACTCGTTGGTTTCTTGAGTAATTTAAATGATGTGTTCATGATTAAAAATAGTGTTTGTGAGCCAGTCTATGTCAAGGCCTGTTTGAAGGCGACTCCGCCCACTGGCGTCACCGCATCTGGTGCTGAAATGCTATCGTTTGGTCTTCCAGAGCTACTTCGTGACTGACTATGACCCCACCATCGAGGACAGTTACACCAAGCAGTGTGTTATTGATGATGTACCGGCTAAACTTGACAGTGAGTACATCTCCTTAACTTTATGGTATCCTGGTGTTTCAATATTGTGGGTGGGCTGAAGAAAGCTAATAATGTCTTGATACAAACATATCAAGGGCATTGCCACAATACTTTGTATTCAATGTTATTAGTCATGGCTACCTGTTGCTCCATGATCAAATTTCTGAGAATACTGATCTAAACTTATATTAAATTAATTTTATTCTGTGTAAACATGTGATGCACCATGACTAATGGTTGCAGTCATGCTGGGGGTACACTTGTCGCCTATGTTCAGCAGTGGATGTCTTTCTGCTGAGATAATGATGAAAATAAATAAAATAAAAGAATCTGGAGTAAAACCAGCAATCAAATCTCGGCCTTCATCAGCCCTGTCCTCTGCTGGACATAGGCCTCCCCCAATATACACCCAGGTACTCCACGATCCTCATTGCAAGGGATACAATAGAAATTAACCAAAATCATGCACCTAGCAACATCTGAAGTCAGAATCAAACATAGTGTAAACACAATCATATTTGTTCATAATTATTATCTCCACTATCAAAAAGTTCTGCATCACAAGATAAATGATATCTGATACAATCTTGCAGTTTCATGAGTCATCTTATTTTTAGTCTTGTAGAATGGGATGCATTTTATACACATTCCATAAATAAGAAATATACCTAATTCACCTTGTGCTAGTTAAAAAAAGAACTTATATTGTTTCAATAAATCCAAATGAATGCATGTATTCTGTATATGGTCAAGGTATATTTTCTAGCAGTAACACCTCCTTGCCAATTTGTCTGTAAAGGAAACATACAAAAGAGATTTGAGGGCCTTTGCCCAAACACAATAAAAAAAGATAGAACTTAAATTGTTTAAATGTTGAAAACAAAGACATGAGAACCTGCCAACATCAATATCAATCTTACAAAGAATAAAAGAAACTAGTCTGTAACAGATGTAACTAATTTAAAGTTATACATAATATATTCATGTAAATCATATTTTAATAATGTGTTGCATAATTTTTAGCTGTATAACAAACATTCATAATGTTTTTGTTGATTGATTCATTAATAAGAATGCCAAATTTATCATTCAAAAGAGTAAATAAATCACAAAATCTGAAGTGTAAAATACTGTATCTCATTTACATAATAGTACTTATGTCCATTTAGTAAATGATCCTTAGAAATGAGCCAAAACGAGCTTTGTCACCTCGCCTATCTCACCCATTTCATAATTCTGGCTCATTTTGGCTCGCCCACTACGCGGCCAACACCACAACTAGTCGCATGACGGCTAATATATTGGCCACAGAAGCCCTAACCGAGATGCTTTTGCTTGAAGTATGGTTGTTGCAGCCAAGTGCGCAATGCGCATCGATCGGTGCGGCCTCTGGTCGTAGTCGTGGTTGCGGAGTACGCAAGGCCCGGTAGCACTATCAAAACAATAATTACATATTTAAGTCTACAGATACAGGTATTATCATAATTTCTTCCTCCCACAGTTTTGGACACAGCTGGTCAAGAGGAGTTCAGTGCTATGCGAGAACAATACATGAGATCTGGCGAAGGTTTTCTCCTCGTATTCTCCGTAGCCGACCATGCGAGCTTCGACGAACTGTACAAGTTCCATAAACAGATCCTCCGCGTCAAAGACAGGGACGAATTCCCCATGCTTCTTGTTGGAAATAAGGCAGATTTAGAAAATCAAAGAGTGGTGAGTGTCCTGGTATAAGCTATAAGTTGTATTTGTAGAGCTGGGCACTTTATGGTGCTGCATATCTTGCCAGCTGGCAATGAGGAAGAGTTCACCTCTTCCTCATTGCCAGCTGGCCAGCTGGCCAGTCAGGCGTGTAGGTTGATTCTGTTGTTTGACTTTCAAAAAGTACTTTTTTTACCTGAATATGGCAAAGTCAAAGTCAAGAGGGTTAGGATTTTAAAGCCTATTTATTAGGCCCCGGGATTCTCCTATTTTTACACCTATAGATTTTCGAGTTTTTGCCCTCTTATTAATATTAAATAGAAATGAATAGAAACTCTACTACAGCAATGATGTCATCATCTATAAAACAGTCATTGCCAGTTTGACCTAAAACTAGACAATACTATCATCACATCAACATCATAGTAATAAATATACAGGGTCACATTAAATTAGCTAGTGGAACTTCGCAGACGTGAAAAAAAACATGAAAAACAACAAAAAAAAGATTTTTTGGGGTCAATGACCGCTGGGAGTGTTGTTACTTGACGTGTGAGTTAATAAAATCTGTTTTATCGTGTTGAGATAGTTTACACAAAAGAAACTGATATTTCAAGTGAATAATACTTCAGGCGGATGATGACCCCAAAAAACAAACATTTTTTATTTTTTTAGTTAATTTTTTTTAATATTTTTTTTCGAGTTTCGCTCCCTGTTTATTTATGCGAAGGTCACGTTGAAACATTTCACAATTTATCATTCAAAAATACCTACTCAATATTCTCCATGCCACAATATGATATTCTTCAAATGGAATTTCCGAATTTCGTATTATATCATAGGGAATCCTGAAACCGCAATGTTTTCATGTTTGTTTTACATACGTCAGGATTTATGAATGACGATTGTTATTGTTCGGCGTTTATCGTAAACATATAGTAAACACGTATTCTTCCTGTTTTGTAGTGGATTTATTGTATTTAGAAAATGCCTATTGAGCTCATTCATAACTAATATCGTTTTCTCAAACATGCTTGGAAATTCGAGCTATATTTTGACAACCTTCTTCGCGATAAATCGAAATTGCCGTACTGTTCAAAAACATGACGATGCGGCCGGCCGGCAAAGTAAGTATGAAAATCCATATGTGTCGTGTTTAGCGGCCAAATAAATTACTATGAAAACTCATATCTGTTGTGTTATTTAAAAATGGAACGAACTTTTTACTTCAGCGCATCAAAGATTTTATTTAAATTTCGATTTGGCTTGCACATAGAGTTATTGGTGCGTGAAAAATTATCGTTGTTCGTCATTGATTCTGGAAATTATAATTAATTTACTTAGTTGAATTTCCGCGCATTGTTTGAGAAAAGTACTATACAAGCCTTGGCCGCAACCAGCTATTGATGGACTCACGTTTGTGAGCTTCGGCTTCGCCTCTGCCCACAATTTCACGGTCGTCCATCAATAGCCCAGTTGCAGGCCGCGACAGTAATGTACTATATCGTCAACCACTGGGTGGCTTTAAGAATCGGACTGACGAACGATCGTGAGTTTGACCCCCACTACATGCCACTCACCTATAAACAAAGTGTTCATGATTCGACCTAAAGGTTAAATCAGGATAATTGTTAGCGCGTAAATAGCTGTCGTAACTAAGGATCATAATATTATCCTTTATGAGGAAAATGAAACGGGAGTGTTGGATGCTGGACACATAAATATTACATCTATTATAGTATACGAATATAGATTTATTAGAGAATCATGCTATGTATTTATGTTTTGCTATTTTTTCCTAAGTGTAATCATAAATATGTCAATATTATAACCTACACTAATGTTTATTACAGGTTTCACTGGATGAGGCACAAGCCCTATCGCGCCAACTCAAAGTCCCATACATTGAGTGCAGTGCCAAAGCACGGATGAACGTCGACCAAGCTTTCCACGAGCTCGTCAGACTAGTCCGTCGTTTCCAAGAGGCAGAGCGCATCAACATCAAGTCAGACTATGGTAGTGGCAAAAAGAAAAAATGCACCATCCTGTAACACATTAGATCCACATTAGTTCGCGCCGTTCCAATGACAGATGTTTTTTTTTTATTTCTGCAAAGATGTTTGATTGTTTTTTTTTTAATTCTAGAGATGTACTGACTATCTAAGGAGGGTTTAGTCGACTACCTACCAAAAGCTTTAATTAAAAAAAAAATGTATTTTAGCTCACTCTTATGCTAAACAGTCAATGATTGAATACCTAGATAGTTTGTACATTTTTAATGAAATTATTCGGGTTGTAATATAATTAATATTTATCAATACATCTCTTATCTTTATCTACTTCATTAGTTTTATAATGCATACAAACATTCTTCTTATATTTATTTATTACATTTTAGTTTATAAGCAGTAATTGAGATGCAATTTCACCTTATTTTTATAATTTTGGTACTATTTTGTCTCTAGTGCCATACTTGAAGTAGACTGTGTCGAAATTTTAACCCGAAATATTGCTTTCACAATGTGGCTTTTTAAAAATAATTAATTCATTTCTTATTTAAAATTGTAAAATAAAACAATTGAGTTTTTTTTTTGGGTTATAAATACACTCAGCGACAAAAGTGATTGAGTATTTCAAAGATTACAAACTGTTTTAAAAAAGAAAAGCAATACAATGAAAAAAATGTATTTATTTTAAAGTAATCATTGATTTCTTTAATATTCACAAACTTGCTGATGATTGTAGTTTTTCATTCTTTGGTAGCTAACATATATTATAATATTTACACACACGTTTTCAAAAGAAAACGAGGCGCAAATAATATACAATCGAACAAAGATTTAATTTCGGGTGTGTGTAAAAAGGCTTTTCACAAATAACCAGTGTATGTTGAGCACATTTTTTAAATAAAACGGTGCTTATTAAATAGTCTTTTAGCACAATTTTCGTGGGATATAATCCCCATAGTTATTTTTACAGGTCATTTTTTTATTTAGATTGCGTCTTCATAAAGCAACATTTTTTGTGCAATTTATTTATAAATAAATCTTGATATTTATTATAAATATTATAATTTTCGTTTTTAAAGTCGGATCCGATTTGGACGCGTTTTGCTTTTGGTTACATGATAATATGGTACCATAAGCATAAGAGTACAATTATTTATTGTGTAAACAAAGCCAACCGTAACGCATCCATATTATTTGTTATTATTAATTGTATAAAAATATTACAATTTCGGTGTTCAATTGAAAGTTTATTAAAACTTGTTGGTGTAAAATAAATAACACATTTTTAATTAATAAAATTGCGTGTAAAACTATATAAATATTTGTACGTATAATATTATAAACGTCTAAATACCAAATACTAATGTGTATAAATATTTTTGTTACTTTTTGTCGTTCAATAATTAATTTTTAGGTTAGCGTTAGTAGTTTGAATTTAATGTATCATTTGAATAGAAAATGTAATTCCTACCATTATTCCATAATTTTGTCGGATAGACACATTTTTAATGAACCGAATTATAATAATTATAAATTTATATATAATTGATTGAAATAAGCAATTTTATACATAGAACTAAGCTTACTGTTCTGAAACTAATATAATTTTATTCAAATGAAACATTGAATTTTTTACAAGCAGTTTGGAAATGTATCATAAAACAGCTTTCTGGTTATCGGTAACGAATAAATGGATAGACTTTGTATGAGGTGTCATTATAACAGCCTATGTGCCAATGACAATATTAAGATCCTATGTGATAGGTCCCGTAGACTCGCCAATTACACAAGACAATTATGAACAACTAGCTTTCGCCCGCGGCTTCGTCCGCGTGGTATGTCGATAAAAAGTAGCCTAAGTATGTCATTCCTCAGTATGCCATCTACCTCCTTGCCAAATTTTGTCGAAATCCGTTCAGTGGTTTACAGACAAACAGAGTTACTTTCGAAATTATAATATTAGTATGGATTTACACATACTTTAGTAGCTTTTCGTGTCTGTCTGCCTGACCGCGTTGTTCTTCTGAATTCCGCAACTGATTTCAATGCGGTTTTCACAATCATTTAGATTATTTATTCCGAAAGGTTAGGTGTATAATACATTTACTGATTTTACCAAAGTCAGATACTTTTATCCGTGGAATAAAAATGGCGTCGTGACAGTTTTTGTATGGAAAAACTGTCAAAAATTCAAAATTTATTCGCAGGATAAGACTTATACTCGTTATAAAAGTTTGGTGAAATTCGTCCAATAAAGTTTCGATGTTTTGTCAAGCCGTGTGAAGGGCTGGTCGCACATTTTAAATATTTAATTGTGTAATGGTACCTCTAACCAGAAAGCTCACAAACATTTCGTAAGTTAATTTTAAAAAGAGATATATATTTTTATATCATAGTATTGGTTTTTACACATTTTTTGCTAAGCATGTATATTACTAAGTTGGTGCACAACTGATTTTGATACACATATTTACAATGATTTTTTATCGATTTAGCTTTTAAAGTAATCTGTAGAGAGAGATGTTTTACAATAATTGTTTTTATCAGCTTCATAATAGGTAAGGGAAGATGTTTTTTGTGAACGTTTTTCGTGGATGTATGATTGGTCACGTTTTTCTGGTAATATTTGCCAGTGATTTGAACAACTTTATAAAAATAATTAATTAAATTTTATTAAAAATATATTTAATGGAATCAACGTGTATTTGTTTATTAGCGACTGCATTAAATATTGTACAGTCAGTAACAGTATTGTTTTGTGTTGTGAACTCATTCAGTATGTAATTATAGTGTCTTATGATTATATCTACATTATTATAATTTAATACTGGTTCAGTTATTAACGTTTTCAATGCGATGTCTCCGAAATATTCATATATTTTTTGTACCTATGTATAGCCTAAGTTTAAATTGGTGTGAAATCTAGTTATTTTACGTATCAACAGGCAACACTTAAGTAAAAAAAAAAATCGAATTTTGGAATTCAACTCTGGAAACACCACTGTTGCCGTGTAAAAAGAACCAGACTTGTAAATAAATTGTTTTATATATTGTGAGCTTGCTTGGTGTATGAAATAGGTGATTATTGCCCGGAAGTAGCCCCTTACGGGCTTATTGCCCGTACCATGTAGAATTTGCAACGATGGAGTCACAGTGCAGGTGCAATATTGTAAGAAGAGCTTTAACTTGCGGCGTTTTATCGCCCTAACCTACTAAACTGAGAACTGTTGTCCAGCTAATTATTGTATTTGTAAAATAAATCATTGTAACATATCATTGCTTTTTATTATCAGCACAAAATAAGCCTTGCAAGAAACTGAGCATGACCAGTTTATGTTTGTAGTTCACGGTGGCACTGCTTGTAAAGGAAAAATGCAACAGCATGCACAACTTCGGTACAGGTCACTTTTAGTTCTGTGTTTTACCGCCTGCAAAGATAAGTTGGACGCTCTATATTCGCCAGTTTTACTAGGTGCTTACCCTGAAATATGGGATTTGCGTCGGCGCCTAGCGCCGTCATTGCAGATACTCGGAGCAAAATTAGCATATTTTTGGTTATCAGGTTAGCTCAAACATGTCAAGTTTTGAGTGAAAATATGCATGAGCATGCTCAAACACGCCACGGATTCCATTTTGAACTGGAAAGTTATGTTAGACCATTATCAAGAAAAACTGTGCTACACAGTCTGAGCTAACCCTTATTCTGTGTCCAGCGGTCAATGACATGTTTTTGTACTTATTGCTGGTAACATTGCACGCAGAATGTGTGTTAACATTTATAAAAACATGTTTCCAGTTGCGCAGGATCATGTTTTTGTATCTCATTTCATGCTGCACCGGTTCGTCATCAAGTCAACGCCTACTGATGAAAACCAGCGCTGTGGCTCTGTTTCACATACAGGTCGAGGCATTATGCTGAGCGATAGCCGTTTTGCGTAGATGTGACGCATATTTTCCCCCCTTGTTTATTCTTTGCGTCTTGTCATCCCTATAATTTCCAAAATCTTTGAAAAATATATTCACAAACAACTGAACTCATATTTAGAACACAACAAGATCCTCTGCAATGAACAAAAGGGTTTCAGAGAGAAAAAACCATTAATATGGCAATTTATGATTTTTTACATATAGTTATGACAAATATGGATCAAAATAAACCGGTGTGCAGTATATTTTGTGATATGACTCAGGCATTTGACTATGTTCAACACAGTATTCTGCTTCAGAAACTCGAAGCATATGGCATTAGAGGTAACGTACTAAAACTATTTGAGTCATATCTTCAGCACAGAAAACAAATAACGGAAGTCAGTAGGATAAACATCACTAAAAAACGAGAAGTGTATGGTGTCCCACAGGGAAGTGTTTTGGGACCTCCCCTGTTTACATTATATATTAATGACTTGCCTAAGTCCACGGAACAACCTATGAGCCTCTTTGCCGATGACAGCGTAGTGACAATTGCGTGTAAAAATCGAGACACATATAAATCTGACATTAATAACTCGCTAATTGCAATTATAGAATGGTTAAATAATAACAATTTAAAAATAAATTTAAATAAGACTAAAATCATGCACTTCAGTCAACGCTCTTTGACATTAAATAATAATCTAGACATAAACTATAATAATAATAACATTGACGAAGTTGATACAACAAAATTTTTAGGACTTACTATTGATAATAAATTAAATTGGAAGGCACATATAGAGATTATCAGTAAGAAAATAAGTACCTCAGCATACAAAGTCTTGACATTGCCTTCATTATACATAATAGAAAATGCATTGTTCTTAAGGTCCAACCCTCATCTGTTTTCTCGCATGGCAGATCGATTTCCACGTAATAGACGTGACAATAGTCAAATTTGCCTACATCAGTATCGAACGTCACTTATGCGGAAAAGTGTCTTTTGCATGGCTCCAAAAGTTTATAATAAACTACCTAAAAGTTGGAAGCAGTTAACTGACGTTGTGTTTAAAAAGAAAGTTATAAATTTTCTAGCAGATAAAGCATATTATAATTTAAATGAGTTTTTAGATGAGAGATTTTGACCATGTATTTACTAAATTTATTATTTTTAATTTTCTAATATTACCATGACATCTTTTAAATAATTAGACTGATCGACATTATAACTTATTTTATTAATATTTGCATGCCATTGTTTGAGGCAAACATGATGATCTGTTTTTAACTTTCCTTTTAACATCTCTTGCATGCTGACAATTTGTGTTGTAAGTACCTATGTATTTTACTCATGTTTGAGCAAATAAATGATTTTATCTTTATCTTATCTTGTTCTAACGCACCTAAACGTATTTTCTTTCTTAGTTTTTCTCAATTGTGATTTACTGTTTTATGAGTAAATCCTACTAATATTATAAATGTGAAAGTTTGTGTGTTTGGATGTTTGTTACTCAATCACGCAAAAATGGCTGAATAGATTTGGATGAAATTTGGCAAACAGATAGTTTATAACCTGGATTAACACATAGGATACTTTTCATCCCGATATTCCCACGGGATTGAGACTTATGCGGGTGAAACCGCGGGGCGCAGCTAGTAATCCAATAAAAGCCACAAAAACTAACTCGAACGATGATTTAATTCTTTAATCACATTATATTACATGTATAAATAGTCTACGCGTGTTCACTTCCTGGCGGCCAGGGCTGACAGGTCTGCGATGCAGCGGTCCAGAGTCGCCTTCTCCTGGTCGGGGGTGATGGCCTTGCTCACGTTGGTTACTACCCAGTCGACCAATTGCCTCTGGGCCAGGCGACGTTCCAAGTTGGACTTCTCAAGTTGGTAGTCAAGGCGACGCTTTACCTGAAATCGAGGAGTGTTAGGTTAATTTTGGTATATTTGGGCTGTCGAAACAATACAATAATGGGTAAGGCGCCATCTCTCCACGGGTGAGAGAATCGCGGCGATTCGCCGTGTGGAGATTCTTCCATACAGTTTCTATTGAATTTGATGCCATGACGCACTTTGGATCGAAAAAAGACTCGCGAAGACATTGGAGCTTACATTTTAAAGTATCAGTTGTTTGCTTGAAATGGCTTCTATTAGCCAATATCAATAATGGTACAAATACCATGGTACCATGGTTTCTGAACTGCACCAAAATCGTGAAGGATGATATGTGATGCCAAAATATAAGGTATGGCTGATAAATCATCCTAATGAACTAGCATGCCAGTTTACCATCCAAGACTATGCCAACTAGCTCAAACGACGCAATTTTCTAGAGCTGTAAAAATGGACAGTAACACCAGGCTACTAAATATGAGTAAGTACCCTCGATGGAGAATACTTTCTGCATGCAAACCGCAGAAACTGCTCATAGTCCCAGGAATGATCGCCAATATTATTATAACACAACAAAAAAAACTGTTGTGAAAAGCTAACTACAATCTCATGGACAAGTTGCCAGGCTATTAAAATTATGAAAAAGCCTCATTTTATACAACATTAATGAAAACTGATCACCTCACGATATAATAACGACTGAAATTGATTATCCAATATTTATTTACCTCAGAGTAAGTGTTCATGAGGCGTTCCCTGTACGCAGCCTCGAGCTGCAGCAAAACATTTTCCTTCTTAGCCTGGATGAGAAGCTCCTGGCCCTCTGCACGCCACTGGGCAGTCTTCTCGGACTCTACAGCCTGCTCCAAATTCTTGATGGAGTCTGAGCGGCTCTCGTTCCATTCTGATTCGATTGTCTGGAAAAATTGAGATTTGATTTTGTTTAAAGTAGATCTGAAAAATGTGTCACAATATCACGGTGTTTATGAATGCAGTGTGTAGAGTAGTGCTTGTAGGGGCAATGCGACGTGGAGCCAAGTTTTTCAAATAAAATAACTCAGACTAATTCCAAGTCCAGCTTTATTTAATTTACTACTAGCTGATGCCCGAGGCTTCGCCCGCGTTGTCAGTTATTATATACTAAAACCTTCCTCGAGAACCACTCTATCCATTGGTGAAAATAGCATGAAAATCGGTACAGTAGTTTTTGAATATAAAAAATCAATAGTCATTTATTCAAATAGGCTCAAAAATTAATGGAGAATCTTTCAATTTATGCAAAAATAAGGACACTTGATGGATAACTTCATTTGTGATTCACCTTTTGGTTATAACACTTCTGTGTAAGTCCATAGGAAAACCATCAAGTTCTAGAAATAGTTTTATTACTTTGTTCTTGGTGTATTTTGTCTCTGTCAGTCATATAACCCAATTCAAACTTTATGGCAGCTCGGAACATGAGGCAGGACGCTGGGCAGTAACAAATTCACGTGTCAGCGGGTGTGAGGGGTGGAATACTGCGCAACAAGTAGCAAAGAAAGAAAAAAACGCTTACTAAACGATAATATTAGCGCCACTTTGACGCGTACCATACCAGTGTGTCCGTTATTAAGCTATTTTATGCGATTTTAACATCAAGTACTTAAAAGTAGCCTAAGTTACTCCTTATAACATCATCATCAAAATCAGGCCACCGGTTTCAGAGATTAGCCAGATCAAACAGACGGAGATGGGTTTTTTTTTTTAAATTGTTTGTTTGTCATAAGTACTGTAAGTATAACTGCATTTATTAAAAAGCTGTGTGTAAAGTGTTCTTAAAACGCTGGAAAAATTAAATTTTGACTTATACGAACAGACACTACAATTTTATTTATTTGTATGATAGATTACTCACTTCAACTTCCTTGTCCAACCAGGCAGCTAGGTTAGGTCCGAGTTTCTTAGCGGCAACGGCGACCATCAACAGCAGTGACAGACCGGTGTAGTATTCGTGCTCCATTACGTAGATCTCCTTGCTGCAGAGGTACGTGGCCAAACCAACTCCGAAGGTGTACGGACCAGTCACACCGGTCTTTGAGTGGAAGAACTGGAACCTGGAATGGGTAGTTTTGTAAGATTAGAGATAGTTTATTTTGTGTATTAGTCAAGTTGGACTCTTATTTGCTACTTTCACTGCAGCATTTTTCATATTTTTATAAAAATCTATTGGCTTTCTTTTGTTTAAATCTATTAAAAAAAAACATTTATTTCACAACATTTACTGGTGTAATTTAGACAAAAAAATTTATTCATTTGGTTACCAAAATTAGTCTCCTAAAGTCATAACTAGAATTCACAATCTGAATTCTGAGTACCATACATACAATCATGTATTTTTCAGATTTTTATTTTAACAGAATGGTTGTTAAAATACAATAGACTTAGGTTGTTAAAATACAATAATGGTTGTTAAAATACAGAATGGTTGTTAAAATACAATAGGACTTCAGTCCTAGCCAATCAGCGCCGAGCAGCAATCCTATATAAGTGGGGGTGTCGGGCGATTTGATTCACTCTGCGTCCAGCGCTCGGTGTGGTAACACGTCGCGTTCTGGTTTGCAATTGGTCAATCGTCATTCTGAAGATGCCTCATTGAGAGGTGAAACACGTGTCGATTTCTTACAGGGTTTTTATGACTCTTGAAGAATAGTCAAGCGGAATAGGTTACTAAATATATCAGCGTCTATTGTATTTTATAATGGATTTCCGCAAAGTCACGCCTGAATCAATTAACTATCTTAGAATGGTTGTTTTACAAAATACACCCAATTTCAATAAAACTGCTAAGATTACAGTGGCCCTAATTATTATTTTGTTACATTTTATGTGTGAATGTTGATGGCTATAAGAATGGGGGCAGACCACAGAAACGATGGATGGACTGTGTAAAAGATGATACGGATAAAAAGGGAGTTGGTACCAAGATAACAACTAATAAAGTAGTATGGTGCCGTGTAGTATATGTATAATAATAATAGAGAGAAAAATGTTGCGCCGGCCACAAATAAATGAGATACTGGCAAAAGAAAGATGAGATTAAAAAAACAATTTCTTCAATTTTAGAAAGTTACCATTCTTCAGGGATGAAGCCAAGCCTGACTTTGCCGGGCTCTCCTCGGACTGGCCTGGGGAAGTTTGTCTCATCGCGGTTACCGGCGACGGCTGACGCGGAGCCCCGTGCGACTAGCGCTGTGGACTGTCTGGTTGCAGCTGTGAAGTTTTTAAATGATGATATCATTACTATAAATAATAATGGATGGCAAAGGTATACTGTATACAGTATGATGGAGACACAGTAAGAAAGACTCCAAACATTACTTAGAAATCTTATCTGAAAATAATATTTTAACTTTTAATATTTAATTTGTGAGGTTTCTAGATATTAAACAAGACCAATGATAATAAGAAAGAGTATACTATATTACACTATAGCCCAAAAATTTTATCTTATGACACTAATCAGCTGCAGTGCAGATTTAATATCAGAGGCAGTTTATGTACCCATTATTGTAGGTTATACTACCTTGATATGCTCAAATATTGAAATTGAACGGCTGTAACAAGTTAATTTATATTCACAACTCATAATTATCATGTAAAAACGAAAATTTTCAACCAAATAATTTCCACAATCGCGGAGACACCCGTCAAATCGGTGATTACATAAACCTCCGTAACCCAGGGTTAAGGTTAAAAACTAAACTTTAACAACACATTTAATTATTTCTATATAAACTATTCGTTAATTACACATACCTGAACGCAAAGCTACGCGCGATAGCATGTTGTAAAAGCAAGTTGCAATTTATTTTACGAAAATCGACAATCCCCGAGCAAAATGTACTTTGCGTTAGGGATGTACTGAGAGATCAGATCGGTAGAAAAAAAAATAGTCGATCGATTATGTTAAGTTTAGTGTTGTACTTTTACAATATTGGTAAATAATTATGTATTGGTAATATTGGTATTGATCTAGAACACGAATAGAAACCTAATCGAATATAAATTAGATACTTAATTCAAAAGTAAATTAGTTTTTCTTTTGCAGTTTCACCTTCCGTGACCTAGATATGATTTTATTACTTGGTCATGATTACTCATGATGACATTCGATCAATACCTACTTAGCTGCTGGGACCTCTTCTATTTTTGTTTATTTGTGGCTACTTGTGCCCATTTTCTATATCAGTAATCAGTAACATTAGTGGCATTGCTATTATTTACATATCGGTGGCTGTTAAGCTATGGCCAATATGCACCACTGGATCTGGCAGCGAATGGTGAAGTGATGGAATTTATTTCATTTTATATTGACGCTTTTAAAAAAATGTCTGCTATTTTTCAAGTAACTTACAACTTTTATGACTTCAACTTCTACTGTCCTTTTGTTAGGGGACACAACAACTTTACCAATACATTTTATTTAATAAACTCATAATTAAACTTGGATGTGGATGTCATTTTAACAACCGATGTCCGCGATATTCTGACATTTATCAAAGCAATTAGTTTTTTTTGTTGTTGAACACCTTCGTTTTATAAACAAACAGCCATTTAATTGAGAATCCTATAGTGATTTTTGAACGTAACTATTACTAGTTTCTGTCTATTCGTTTTTGAACGCTCCACAATCTGTCAATTTGACGATGTCGATTGACGTGTGTGTGTGATAGATATTTGATAAGAAAGTGAGATTGTAGTTTTTATGTTTTTGTGCGAAAACAATAACTTTTTCTAAAATGGGGCTCGTCACATCCTGCTGTAGACCTTCAGCTTCTGAGGTGTTGACTCCTGACTCTGTAAGTTGCCATAGTTAGTTAACATGCAGATACGTTTAAAACACAACTGGTATTCCAAAAATCTTTTTGTACCTGTCTATATTTATTTCTAGAATGGGTAGGAATTTAAAAACTGGTTTTTATTGCGACATTGATTAACTACGTACTTCAGCGTGATTTGTATAGCTGGAAAACTCATTTCCATATGTTTAGTTTCTTGAATTTTTGCAAAACACTTTTCGTATTTACTTTTTACAGATTTTACCTTCCTTACCAGTATGACAAACAATGAGAAGAAAGAAAGGAAATAAAGAAAATCGAAACTAAAACATTATTTCTCATGTAAAATAACAATCAAGTTCCTTTATTTTGAAAAATAAATACAAATTATATTCATAAATCTCTTGCTTGGTACCAGGAGACCAGACGTCGCCAGCAGAGCGAGGCGGCTGAACGTCGCGCGGCTCAGGATGCCGCCCGCGGCGTCAAAGACCCCACTAAGATGGAGCGCATTCAAAAGAGAACAGAGGAAATGGAGAAGAGAGAACAGGAACTGAGCCGGCAGGGTGGCCCTGGTTTAAAGGTATTTTATATTTTAATTCAGAATCTCAGATAATCTTCAAGTTTTAGGAAAACAAATGAGACAAAGTATGAATTCTATTGCATCTCAATTTTTTTGACCTTTCATCATAAATGGTTAATCAAAAATCAACTTAGATTACATAACACTAAAGTAGATAGTTGATTAAGCAACAGTACATGTTTATTGTATAAGATTGGCTATTCAATTATACACCCTATATTAATTTTATTCAGGAAGTTTTTAGAACCCAAACTCAACATCCTACACTTTAAAGTTCAATTTCTATTGTCTGAAATTGTTAGTACAATTTCATTCATTTATCATTACAACAATCAAAAATCAACAAAAACAATATATAAATTTATTTATTATAAACAACATACAATTATAATAAATAATAATATGTTGATGAATAAATAAATAAATAAATTCAATAGTATAGAAATCATAAATTATCGCATTATCATGCGAGATCAGCATAAACTGAAACTGTATAGCTTGATGTGTAGCCGTGTGTACAACAAAGATTGGGTATTCAGGCATAAGAAAGGGAATCAGGATAGTCATTTCATCATTGCGTTTCAAATAGACATGGCAAAGCATAATGTAAATTACAGTGTAATAATCAACATTAACAAAGAATAAAAAATACAATAGAGTTTGTGAGATGCAATTAATATTTTTAAACGAAGTAATAATTAGATTTTGATGTAACAGAAAATAATTAAAAAACACATTTGAGGTATTTTATAGTTAATGTAACAGTGACGCAAAACTCCGTGAAACCATGCAACAAAAAGTCTGTTTTTTAATCTCCTGGACTAATTTGGCATTTCAAGTGATTGTTATTTGTTTTTTCAATTTGGAGTTTGACATTTGCACCTGTCAAATTAGTCTATGAGATTAAAAAACAGACTTTAGTTTATTAATTTATTGTGTCTCACTCGTTGATGCGAGAGTTATTATTATTATTTTTTTACAGTGGACAGCCAACTGAGATCAGGCTCCCAGTGGGAGCGGTCAAAGCGGTCAGACTGAGCCCAAGAGCCCTGAAGACAAGAATGATAAATACAAGTATAAGAACTGATCGCATCAGCAACACTGCCACAAGCCTGTTTTAAACAATATAATGAACACGGAATAGTAAGAAATGGAGGGTGAATACAGTAGATTTTTTGTACCCACACAAATTAAAGATGACTACAGATTTGCTTGATTTTCGACTGTAGGTAGTTATTGTCGCTTGATACACTGTGTTTTGACAACCAATATGATTTGTCAGCTTGTTCTAGATTTGCTCGATTTTATCGATCGCTACTATCGCTTGGATTCAGAGAGGCGTAGACATACCTTCTTGATCTATTTCTTATTCATCTGATTCAAAATTCAAATAATGTATTTTCTCTAATTTGGTTTAAAAACACGGGTTGATTGTCAGTAATCGAGCAAATCTAAAGGCACCTCTAGAATACCTCAGTCATCAAGGTAAAGAAGAACATAGACTGATTCCTGCAGTATGACTTATTCATCCATTGATTGGAAGTTATTCTTTCGAATCAAACCATTTCTTAATACTTTATGAAGCTTTATAATACTGCAGCAATGCACCCTTTCACATATCTAAACTAAAACTGAAATGTATTCTTCTTACATTAGATATTGAACCTTATCTGTAGAAAGATATGGTTGAAAATTGTATAAAGTATTTGGTAGCTCTATATTTCGGATAATGCTTTGGAGTTATGAACTCTATGGCAGTAGCATAAGGTTCAATATTTTATGTTATATTAGTCTTGTTTCTGTCTGTTACACCCATTGTTAGCCACGTAAGAGAACTTGAAATAGTCGACTTTCTATATGAGTCAAAAAAAAGAAAAAAATGTATAATCATGATCAACAATCATGGCTTTTATATTGGATATATTGTGTCTACTTATTATGAAAACTATAAATTATAATAATTATTGTAAAAGACATTTTCCTGAAGGTATTTGGCATGCCTGTAATTATATTTTCTGGAAGCATATCCAGAAAATTGCATGTTTTTAATACATCAGTGGATTATCAATATTTTGTATGTCATAGTACAGATAAAACAGTAATTCAACTTTTTAAATCCATGTCATGATCAGTAAGCCGCACGTCTGTGGTACCAGTATAAGCTGGCATCGCATCGTATTGAAATTCCGTACTATGCTAAGCCAGGTCAAGGTCGAATGGTTACCAATGAGATGCGGTCTACTGTACATATCTCGTTTTTAGTATAAGACCAGCAATGAAGTATTTGGATATATTGATCTTGCCTTCAATATAAAACTCATGGTCTTGATATTACTGGAACTTATTTACATTGCAGTATCTCATCTTTACTTATTTATATGCTTGTACTGAATGTAAACTTAGGAAAATGAATTGTTTATCAAAATTACTACCAACTGAAATTGTCTGTATATTCAAATCATAAATGTTGTTCTGTGAAAGTTGTATAACACGGCAAATTGACGCAGTGTGTTGACAATTCTGCCAATGTCAGACGTGTTCTGAGAAGTGCGAAGGAGGTAAAAACACAGAAAAAAAAGGATTTATTTAAAAAAATCGGCACCATTGCCATAGATAGAAATAGAATAGAATAGACGCAGTGTGTCCATTGCCATAGATAAAAATAGAATAGAATAGACGCAGTGTGTCAATTTGATAGACAGTTAATTTACTTGACTTTACCTACTAATTATCACGCATTGTAGGACAGGGGGGCTTTTTGTGTCCATTTATTAAATATGTGTAAATGTTTTTAAAAGAATATTCAAAATCCTTTATATTTCGCCTTTTAACAAATTTAAATTACTGTTTTATATCTTCTGTGGTACCTATACACCGTGGCATTTTAATCGTATTTCATCCGTAGCCCACTTCATGTATCCAATGACTACTACACATTCATAAAAAAAGATAGGTATTTATGAACATTTGAGTAATTAAAAAAAAAAAAAAAATTCAATAGAAAGACGCATGACGTAGTTTGAAACACCCTGTTATGAGCGCGGTCCGAGCATTGCGTTCCAAAGGCGGCACGGACTGAAGCGGCGGCATCTTTAACAGAGTTCATTCCCCCTATTGCAAAAATGTGTGTAACCTTTTTTTCTTTTAATGCCATCCTTATGCCTACGGAATAGAAGTCAAAATCGGTTGAACGGACTGTATAAAGGTTTGTTTCAATATCTAATCTTATTTCAAATGGGGTATAGGTACATAGTAAGTGCAGATTAATAAAAAAGAAAGTTACAAACATACGGCCGATTTCAATAACTGATCAATTTGTCTTCGTTCGACCCTATTGAAGATAGAAATTTGACTCATGTCTACTAACCTAGCAAATAACAAACAAAAGATATGTAGTTACTGAAATTGCAGTCCTGGCACTTGCGGGTTGATCACACCTCGGTTGCGTAACATTTTCAGATTATTTGGCGCAGCGTACAATCTCCTTGCTCCCCGTAAATTGTCACCACTCACTGCGTACAGGCGCACCATTTGTAGGTACTCGATATTCGAGTATCGATAGTTCCTCATAATCATTGTGAATACCTACTTCACAATGATTATGAGGAACTATTCACTTCTTGCACTGTAACGATCGCGAACAACGTTTGATATCCGGTAGCGCGCGCGCACTTCCACTTCCGGTATTCGGCCGCAACTGAGACGCTGCGAGCGAGATTGACCTTCACTTATTTTTCGAGTGAAAGGGGCGGGGCGTGACACGCGCGGCTCTACTCAAAGGATAGCATTAGAGCTCCTCATTGGATGACAGTCCACGTGGACCATGCTTGATTGGCTTTCGGTATTGGAATGATCTACTCGACCCGTGCGCTGCGTAGGTATGTTCTACCGTTTGATACGTAAACATTAATAACAGGATGTTTCAGAATTCTAATGCAATATTTATTTTTCTTTGGACCTATTATATTAATTAATGGTAAAAAAAAAATCGTGTCTGGAGGTATTTTATGTCGGATACATTGAGTGGACCACCTTTGTAAGACGATTAAAATGTCACGGTGTATATGTAGAATGTATAATATTGATGACTTGTCTAGCAATCAATATTTTGTCGAACGTTTAAAATAAAAATAAGCGATATTTTTGCGAACACCATCTTTGTTTATGTAATAAGTGTATAATAAATATTAGATATTGTGAATAATTTATGTTGTAGCCACTTTGCGAAACGGTTGGTTTTGAAAAATGTCTGGATTTTTCTGTTACACTTGCGATTATTTGTTATTTTATTGTAACTTGAAAACTATCAGGATATTTATAATAATAATGGTTAATGGCAATTGGCCAAAAATTAGGCATGATATTAAACTGGTTTTGGGATCATTAAGAAAAGAAATCTACATAAGTATATGATAAATATATGATTAAATTCTGGCTCATATATTTTTATCAGTATTGTTGGTAATTATTGGAAATCTATAGGAATCGAACAATTTTACCTAACTCATTATAGGATCACACACATTGGCCTATTGTAAATAGTGTGATAGAAAATATAAAACGACGATTTGTCTCGAATTTTAAAACATAAATATTGCTCAATATAAAGAAAAAAAAAGTATTGTACAAAGTTTTAGACCTGATATTAAAAATCATCAGTATTTTTGCTATTGATAAATATACGTTAATGTCCTAATCTGCGATGTGGCTACTACATACGCACTGATTGTTAGTTATTTAAGGTATTTATATTAAAAATAAATGTAATTAAATGTGTTATAAATCTGGCAGTGTTTATCTTTCCATCAGGGGGCCTACCACCACTGCTTACAGCAGTATTATTTTAATCTTATTTCAGTGGGGGAAAGAGATTGAGAGAGTCCTGTAGAGCTTCATCTCTTTCACTGAAGTAATATTAAAATAATACTGCTGTAAGCGGTGGTGGTAGGCTTCCTGATCATAATGTCCTTCCGTGATCCACTTGGAAGTCCCTGAACGGTCTCCAAAAGGACTGACTCCGACTTTACGGGGGTCGTAAAGTGGGGCTATCTCTAACAACAGCAGGGCGCGGATGTGGAGCTGTGTCACAAATTATGCTCAACCTTCTATCCTGCTCCTGTGCCCCAAAACATGCAGCCAGAGTGACCTCTGCGCCTCCCATAACGCCGTGGTAGTGGCGAAGCTGTCACCGATGACACAGAGATCGAAAATCGGCTGTAGAAGACATAGGATCTCGATTTCTTAAATGTTATTTTTTTTGCTGGAAATGACTTCTGCTGATCATTAATATGTACAAAAATGACACCCGAGTTAATTCTGCCCAAAAACGAAGGAAATATAATTTTTGTACGAAAAATTTGTATGAAGCCAGTATGAAAAATCGAATTATCTCCTAAACGGGATGTTTAACCGTAAGATCCTTGGAGGTGGTCATAGTGCTAATTATTTATGATTTTTTGGTTGCCGATTTGACGAAAAATTTAATGCCGTTTTTTTAAAAAAATTGTCAAAATATTTTTATTTATTTTTACATGTAAAACGATCCCTTTTAGTGTCCAAGTTAAAAAGTTCGATATGTTATTAACCCAAATATTAAGAACACACAAAACAAGAAAAATTAAATAAAAAAATTGCTGTTTTTATCAAACTCTTATTTAAGTAACATATAAAGTTATATTATATACAAAATAATTTAATTTAAGGAATTAATACTAAGCATTTGTAAAATAAAGTAAAATAAATTAAAAAAAAGACAAAATATCATTAAATATTACAAAAAAAAAAACCCAAACAGACTCAAATACAAATTTACAAATATGTACATATATAATTTTTTTACAAATTTTCCTTATCACTCTCGTTGTCAGACTCCAATTCTGAGTAAGCATCCAGATTGGATATATCCAAAAACTCGAACTCAGTTTCCTGAAATTGAATTAAGTCGAGAGTTTCAGCAAAAAAGCTCAGCTTTTTCTTGGCATCTAACTTAGGCCTTTGTGCACTTAGCAAAGGATCCGAAGAAACAACAAGCATAGGTATTTAAAATGTCTTGATTGGAATCCTGCCTGCTTCTTTTCCGCGAATGATGTTCTCGAAACCTCCTAAAATCTTTGTTTCGAGACTCTGAGGCTTCTTCCGAGAGAGTCCCAATCGGCACAATATTATTTTTCTCGATTATGTCAGCCTCATGGATTAATAATTTATGAACGGTTGACGACATGTAGTACCAGTCGTATAATAATACGTACTTTTCTGCTGTTTTGCGGGCATAATCTCTAAATTTTATTATATCGACCTGCTCTCCAGATGTAATTGCTTGTAAAATTACAGCAAATCTTTTGATGAGGTCTTCATCCAAACCGGTTATAGCTGCGGTTTTATTAGGAAACTCAAAGAATTTTCTTGCAGTATTCCCGTCATTGGTGGTTCCCGAGCCTTGTTTTACTATATCAATCAACAGATTGAGGTCATCTTTGAATTTATTTTGAATTATTTTCTTCCTTGTCTGTAGCATTTCTTTGTGCTCATCACTTCTCGCTGCCCACCGTTTGAAGTCGAGCCTGTATGCAATGTGTAACAGACTTTCCATACAATTTATACGGGCGTGTAGGGTTGACAAGCCTAATTCATACAGGTCAGAACACACAATTTTTGATGTTACAGCATCTAAGCGGTTCATTTCTGTAGGCTTTGCTAAGAACAGGTAGCATGATGCATTTGATCTAGCTTCAGAAAGGTAAGTGCAAACTTTAGCGTCGATCATCGTCATCATTAGTTAATGAGTCACCCTATTATTATTATTGCACTCTGTGGGGATAAGGGCCTCAATTTCTTCATCCATTTGTTTTTTCAGCTCAAGGACAACTGCTTCACTCTCCTTTACAAAAGTAAACTGAACTGGACGACAATACAAAACTGAGCATGGTTTTGGGTTCGTCCATAAGATGTTGTCTTGATCTGTCAGTTTAAGTGGCACCAAGGAGGTCATGAAAATGCTCGAGTCATCTGCCTCACCCTCCATTTTCTGCTTGTATCGGCTTTGGCTAGAAGCACCATCAAATCCCCACTTGGATATCAGCTTCAACTGCTTGTTATGCTCTTCCTTAGAAAGGCTTTGAAGGTTTCTTGTAACTGTGATATCAAGTAAAGCTTGAAGTGTAATCCTAGCCGATGAATCAGTAACTGTCACTGATTGCTTCGGAGGGTAGCAATCAAGCTTAGTTTGTTGCACTTTATAGTAAGATGGATAAATATCCTTAGCACCTTTCCGAATGGCAGCCTCTCGCAACGTAATATATTGCCACTTTGAGAGTTTTAGCGAAAGAAGCAATCCAAGTGCCTTTTCTGACGTAAATATGATTGTTTTCGCTGGTTTCTTAAGCGTTTCATTTAATTTAGCGGCTGCTTCAGGATTTTTCATCATGTATTCGATGACAGAGGCGATATCTCCATGCCCTTCTTCTTTTAAACGTGCTGCAGCTGCATATGCCAATTCACTGGAATCTTCGCCTGTGTGTTCATCAATCAGATCTTCTCTTTTTTTGTTTACTTCCCAGATCTTCGAATGGTTTACGGGATCTTTTCGTCATTGTTCCAATGGACGTTGATGTCAACGGTTCTGGAGAGACTGAGGGCGCTCTTGGTATCTCATCAACACTTGGTTCTTGATTAACTAAAGTTTGCACAAAACTCGGCCAATCAATATTTGCTCCCAACCAATTCTCGTACTTTCTCCTGAAATTATCAAGGAATCGGTTGGATTTCTGCCACCTTCATAAAGCGGCTCGCGTAAATCTCCGACAAAATTCTTTGAGAACAACACGATCTTCGTCAGACAGGCAATCGCCTATGCGGGATACAACTGCACTGAACAATACTTCATGATCAAATGAAGTACTCTCACTTCGTAGAAGAACAAACAAGTCTAAATTCGTGATTAAACTTTCCGTTCTAAGATTTTATAGTCGTAGATTTAGTGTTAGCAGTTACACAGTTGTGAACAAACTAAATTATAAAACAAAACTTTAACCCTTTTATTGCAAAACGCCAATAATTAGGTAACTACCCTCATTAGTTATCTTCTCATTAGCTAATGAAAATTTATAATTGTTAGAACTCATAGCACTGCTAATTAACAAATTAGCTCACTTATCAGGAAAAGTTGAATGTAATCCATAGTTGGCATTGTCGTGAGATATTGAAAATCATTAAATCACCTATAAAGACTTATTAGAAGACCTAATCAGTGTAGTTACTTAATCACTTCTTTTCGGACTCATTAGAAGAGTAAACAATTGGTAATTTGGTTGTATGAAAAGTTTTAAAACTCATGATGTGTTGATAAATATCTAGCTCAAACATAGTTGTCTACGTGTGGGTGTACTATAAACCTCTGCCAACTCCTTCGGAAATATAGGAGTGATGCTATTTTATGTTACGTGTAGTTAAAAGTCCGTGTTCTTCAACATAAACACTAAAAGGAATCGTTTCATATGAAAAAACAAATAAAAATATTTTAAAGATTTTAAAAAAAAAACGGCATGAAATTTTTCGTCAAATCCGCAACCAAAAAATTATAAATAATTAGCACTATGACCACCTCCAAGGATCTTACGGTTAAACATGCTGTTTAGGAGATAATTCGATTTTTCATACTAGCTCCATACATTTTTTTCTTATAAAAATTATAACTCTTCCATTTGTGCACACATTTACTTCATATGACATTTTATAGAACAGTAATGATCAGCAGAAGTCATTTCCAGCAAAAAAAATAACATTTAAGAAATCGAGATCCTATGTCTTCTACAGCCGATTTTCGATCCACCGTGCGCCGTGGAAGTGGCCAAGTTTTGGGCCAACAAAATTTGACTTAGGTACTGTCTGTCCAGTGCGGCAGCATTCTGATTCACCGAACAAAAAGTTCGAACGGTCGTGTATTCGCGCGACGATTGCTTTATAAATAGTTTGCGGGTTCCGCACTCCGCTGGGAGTACCTAATAGTGTTCTGTGTATAGATAGCTCGAGCTTGAGTCAGGGCTTGTGTCCGGTTGATGGCAATAGGCTCGCCCCCTTTTACATGGGACTTAAAGTCTTAAATATAACTGGCGAAATGTGGGTGTGGCTCAACTTTGCCTTCGCTTTCGGGGATTACATGCGTGTAAAAATAAAACGTTACGTTCCTCTTCGATAAAACGAAACGTTTTGACAATCATCTGTTTGCCGAAATTACTGTCAAAATTGACAAGTGGAGTAATAAAACACCGCGCGTTTCTCAACTCGCGATCGGTTTGTTGTGATAATCTCGTATTGTATCAGTATTATTACATAAAGGAATAATGTCTGACTCGAGAGACGGAGATAAGAAGGTAATAAATAGTTTTTATCTATAGTGTGACTGAATTACGTTTGATAGCGCACGACGAGTGCCAATCGGTTAGCATTTATTTATCTTCCATGACCTTGCTACGGCTTAGAGGTCGACGATGGGTCACTTAAAATCATTAAGTTTTGCTTCTATCTTCCACACATGTCGTGGTCATGATAATCAAACAGTTTTAATAAAGTATATGGAACCAAAAGCTAGCTACCTCCGCAATATAGACGCACGATGAGTTTGACATAAAATAAATTGTGCGTAAAATGTTTGCCGCCTATTTTTAAAAGTTGGAACAGTCTAGGTTTTTAATTTGGCATAAATTTTCAACAAATACATTTTTATTTTTAAACAGGCAGCTTAGAATAATATACTTGGAAAAATATTAATTTCTTGTACCCACATGCGAAAATAATATTTGTTGATTACCTTGAAGAGGCCTTACCTAGCCTTGAGCTATGATAATCATTATAAAAAAATGTGTTTCATCATTACCTGCACAGAATATTCATACAAAATATATTTTTTTGCTAGATTTATTAACGGTTTGATGACAAACAATTTATAGGTAAATAATTACTAAAGGCGAGTGTTATTATAAGTAATGTGTTGTATTTGTTGTGTGTTGCAATTAGATTATTCATAATCAAATTATATAAAACTGCATTATTTATTAATGTGTTGTTTCTGTAAAATAAGGTACCTAAAGTATGACCACAGTCAAAAGTTCCACAAGTCGTAGTATTATAATATCTGTGCACAAGTTAACTTCAAAAAGCTGAAATAATAAAAGTAAAAAGTAAACTTTTTTTTTATTTGGAACAAAAACAGATTGACATAATTATTGGAACCTTTATCTGTGGTCATACTATAACTGTGTAGATGATCTTTCTGCTTTTAAACACTTCTTGCAGCATTATCTCTAAATTAAAATTGTTGTCTATCTATGGTGCTTAAATTTCTTTTTTATTCACAAACCTTTCAGGCTGATGACAACAGGCTGAAGCCAGCGGTAAGCTTACTTGGCTGAACTCTTATATGTTAAAGTTTATACTTAACAATTTATCATTTATATGTGTACCAATTTTGTGTAGATAATATTTATGTGGTTAATGGTGTAGTATTTGTTTAGAAATATTGTAATTTATTTTTCTTTTTTGTCATGAAGGATTCATATTTGACCATAGATTAGATTTTTCAATTAGCAAATGGAGCAATAGTTCTTCTTTTTAATAACTGGTCTTAGATTTTACAAACTTTACTGTCATTCCCATCATCATGCCTTTAACTGTTATTAACAAATTGTTTTTTTAACCCATAAACTAGCATGTTTAATTTTAATATAGCTTGGTCTGTTTTTTAATCTTGTACAACTAATTTGACAGGTGCATATGTCAAACTCCAAATTGAAAAACAGAGAACAATCACTTGAAATGTCAAATTAGTCAGGAGATTTTAGTAATTAACAACATCTTGGTGGTGTTGATCAACCATTTATTTTTAGACAGTAGGTACAATTTTAAATTCTAAAAAATCATATTTTAATGAATGTTAACTTGTTAGTAACTCCTAATTTGCATTATGGCTAATATTATGATATAAAATAACGACTGCATGAACATTTTCTTTCCTTGTATGCATGATTTTAACATTTTAGTCATAGATTTAGGCACAATAATTGTGTGTGGCGGGAAAAACCATAAAGTAAAAAAAACCTGAGATAGTTCAGGGAAGAAAGACATATAGGTTTTTTTTCCTGTATTTTTTTGCTACTGGTACTTAAAACAGTAGCTAAACGATCGATATATAGGTACAGTCACGGACTTTAATTGATGAGCCACCTTCAAACTTTTCAATTTTGCATTTTCATACATTCACGAGATTACACGATTAAACACGAACTCAAATCGCACGCTCGTAAACAAGATGACAAATAAATTACTTTTAACTAGAAATAGTCTTATCCATAGAGGTTGACTAATAAGTTCTCAATGATAAAAAATTAAAAATAAATACAATGTTGCATAAAGTTTGTCAAATCTATTTGATACCGACCGTATTTTAAGATTCAGCGCCCTGGGCCTGGAAGGTTTGCCGCCCCATAAATTAAAGGAAAAAAAAAGCAATGAAACTAGTCCCGAGTCGCCATGGAGTCGGACCGATCGACTTGCCGCCGATCAGTAAGGGCCGAGTCACACCGGAATGGCAGCGGCCCCCGGCGCGTCGCCGCTGGAGGCCTCGCGCGACCTCCACACCCCACACGCCTAGTCTCCTCTTGACTAGTTTAGTTTCTACCTTTTCAAGCGATACTGGTCTTTTAAGTATGTAGATAAAGTTTAAAATTATTTCACACTGAAAGTGCTCGCCGCGTCGCTGCCGGCAGCAGCCAGCAGCGGCCCCTGCTCTCCGCTGGCGGACTCGCGTGACCTCCAGACCCTACGCGCCTAGTCTCCTCTTGATTAGTTTAGTTTCTACCTTTTTAAGCTTTTCAAGCGATACTGGTCTTGATAAAGTTTAAAATTATTTCACACTGCTCGCCGCGTCGCTGCCGGCCGATACCATTCCGGTGTGACTCGGCCTATATGTATACGATAGTCCCGCGTCTTGATGTCTATCAAATTTACAACCAAATGAGTTTTAATTTTCGTTAAGTAGGCTTATGTTAAATTTCTTCAAAAACAAAGGCTAACAAAGCTGAGCGTGAGGTGCGGAATACGCCGCCACAGTGGGCTGAAATCGCGAAGTAGGGACTTAAGGCTTTTAATACATCTTATTGGATTTTACGCATAAATTCAAGCATTTTATGTAATTTAATTTTTTTTGATATTCCTCGTAATTTAAGAGATATAGGCTCCTAAACTTTGTATGAAAAATAATGTGTTATATGAAGCAAATATTTTGTTATTCCCAAATATTACCAATATTCCACATCACTCCTGTGACGTCACTTGTTTACGATAAAAACTCATTAGCACGATGACCTTGATGAACGCGTCTGCCAATCAGAGCGCAGCAAATTATGACGTGTCATTACATGATTGGACACTTAAAAACAGGTAGAAAAACATGACGGTTACATTTGAACACAACCCTTTTAGTACGTTGTTACACCCCGTAATCAACGCACTACCCCATATATTTTATTTTCGTTCGGTAACAGATATTTAAATTTCGTGACAATGTTTAATGATTTAGGTTCAAATATTGATTTGGTTGTGATATTGAAAGAAAGTGGTAGTTTAAAAAATAATGATGTCCTCTTTAATGCTATAAAATCTAGATTACCAAATACTATGGTATTAAACGATGAAGACGAACAAATTTTAAAAGTTTTCTGTGCTAAGTACTGTTATAATCTTCAAAGAAGGTGGAAAAGTGCTAATCGTAAAGAAGAAATTTTTAGAAATTTAGTATTTCTAAAAATTTCTTCGATTACGAAATCTCGACGATTGCTCTGGAGCGAGTACATCAACTGAATTTGTGACTCCTAAAAAAGTGTCAGTCGCTACTTCAACCAATGTTAGTCCAAGAAAACCTTTTTCAGAATTAGGCCCTAAGCAAAAAAAGAGACGCACTGAGAATATTCATAAAACGATGACTTCAGATGAGATATCTCATGCACATATGATTAATTTACGAGAAAGTGGAAATAAGGATATTGCTGATATACTGGATCACTTACTTAAGAATCCACAAGACGTACAAAAAGTAAAAAATAGTCTTGCAGATAAAAATAAAAAGTCAGAATTTACTGCAGATGAAGCTTTGGGGCTTGTGTTGTCCCTTAAGTTGTCCAAGTGGCAATACAATACTTTAAGACAAAGTATTAAAGAAAAGAATATTGATTTGTTGCCTTCTTACTACAAGGTCCAAATGGCAAAGGAAGAATGTTATCCACCTAAAAATGACATGATAGTGACAGATACAGCAGCTAAAATAAAATTACAGTCACTTTTAGATGTAACGACTAAGAGAATACTCAAAACTATTACAATAGATAGCACTAAGTTTAAAGAATTGACCCTCATTAGTAAGTGTGGATTTGATGGTGCTTCGAATCAGGCAAATTACAAACAAAGAATATTTTCAGAAAATGCAGAGGAAATTGATGATTCAAGCATATTTATGGGAAGTTTAGTACCAATCAAAATTGTGTCCGGGGACCAACTCGTCTGGGAGAACGATTCACCAAATTCGTGTCGTCCTATGTTTTTCAAGTTTCAAAAGGAAGATAAAACCACTATCAAAAATCAAAAGAATGAGACAGAAGCAGAGATAAAGAATTTAATAGCAACGGAAATAGCAGAAATAAAAATTTCACATTCCGTATTACTAACTATGATAGATGGCAAAGCAACCTCAGTCTTATGTGACACTTCAGCACAACGATGTGATATTTGTAAAGCAACTCCAACCGAAATGAATAACTTGCCTTTAATTCTGGAAAAAGAAGTCGATACTGATTTATACAAATACGGCATATCATCATTACATATGTGGATACGTTTTATGGAATGTGTCCTTCATATTGCCTATAGATTAGAATTAAAAACCTGGGTTGCAAAAGGCGAAAATAAAGCTATGATGGAAAACAAAAAAAGAGTAATACAAGAAGCTTTCAAAAACCAAACTGGTCTTTTAATAGATGTGGTAAAACAAGGACACGGAACAACCAATGACGGTAATACTGCTCGAAGATTTTTCACAAACACAGATATTACTGCTTCAATTACAGGTGTCGATAAAAATTTAATTAAAAGATTTGCAACTATTTAAGAAACTATGTCTTCAGGCCAGAGAATTGACCCTGTTAAGTTCAAGGACTACACAGATGCCACAATGAAGCTGTATATAGATTTGTACAAGTGGTTTTACATGCCCTCCAGCGTACATAAAGTTCTTGCTCACGGAGCAGATATAATTGAGAACTTCGGATTAATTCCTATTGGAAAATTGTCAGAAGAGGCTGCTGAATCTAGAAACAAAGACTTTAGAAGATACCGCGAAAACCATTCACGAAAGTTCAGCAGGACAGCTTGTAATCAGGATATACTAAATAATTTGTTGATTAGTTCTGACCCTTACATTTCAACAAAGAGACACAAAATGATTCGTAAACATAAAGAACTTTCGGAAGAGGCAAAAGGTTTATTAATACATGATGATTTTGACGAAGATAATGAGCGAGAAAACATTGAATTTGTAAATGTAGAAAACATAGAAATAGTAGCCGAATGCGAAACGGATGATGATTAATTATTCTAAATATATAACAAACTATATAATATATAACTAGTGTGTTTGTGTAAGTGGGTGTCAGTGGATTAGGCCTCTTGGGGAAACCACTTATTAAAAAAAACGCGCTTTGTTCTTTACCTCAGGGGTGGTGTGGAAATGAGAATGAAAAATTAAAATTCTCTGAAATCGCAGAAAATCGCAGCCCGACATATAGCTGAAAATTTAGAAAAAAAATCATGTAATTCATATCTGCAAACCATATTTTGAGATGTCTTGAGAATTGGAAGAAATTCATATAAATATGTTTTCTTTCATACAAAAAAAAATATAATTTGCTTTATCTTCGAAAATAGTTAATTTGAGGAAAAATGTACATTTATAAAAATGTCTTGTATTTGATGCTAGAACCCGAATATCTAATAAAAAATTAAAGAATTGCATGTTGATTTTCATGCATCCCTAAGTCCATCGACGTCCGATTTCAGCCTACCGTGCGCCGCCCCTCGCAGCCTACCGCCCCGGGCCATGGCCCTTTTGGCCCTAGGGTAAATACACATCTGACGCTAGTGTAAGCTCTGTAAGCTACGCAAGTGTAAGCTCTGTAAGCTACGCAAGTGTAAGCTCTGTAAGCTACGCTAGTGTAAGCGCCATAACATACTTTTTTTTCATGAAAATGTCATTTTAAAGCCTCAAACAGGTCGTTATTCTATTTTTTAGGGTTCCGCACCTCAACAGAAAAAAAATGGAACCCATAAGACTTCGTTGACTTCGTTGTCCGTCCGTCCGTCTGTCTGTCAGTCTGTCAAGACCCGTTTTCTCAGGAACGCGCGGAGGTATCGAGTTGTAATACGTAGGTCCACGGTCCCTCCGAGGATGTTTTTAAACTACGATTGTTTTTGGGATGAATTCATCCTAACTACGGAAGCCTTCATTGTGGGTGGATCATATAATACGCTTTCAAACACAATGTAAATTGTTTGTGAATAAATACATTGAATTGACTGATACGCACCTACCCGGTTTTTTTTTCGCTTCCTCTAAGCTGGTGGTCAAGGTACAAGGTTCGTTGTTAGATCTTTGTGGTTTTGCTGCAGTTTATTTATGCAATTAATATGTATGTAGGTAGGTATGAAACATACCTGCGCGAATTTTGCCAGTGCATCTTCAGCCTTTTTCTCTCTCCGTAATTCTTCGCTTATAAATTAGGTATATCACTATCAATCATATACATGGCCGGTTGTAGACGATATTCCAAATCATCTGAGTTAATAATGGTTCAGACGCATTCACGATGATACCTTATCAACTACTTATATATTATTTGTCACAATCATAGCAGTCTGTAGTCGGCCATTACGTTCTGAGCGAGTACGCGCATCGTCTCCCGCTAAAATCTTTTGAATTACGAACGTTATAGTGCTTGTTTTTTTTTTTTTATTTTGAAAATAAGGACAAGGAATTGATAAACTGAAATGGATTTACTAAGCAAGGTTGGTTGAAATTCATTGCTTTTTGTATTAAATAATAATCATGATTTTCTTGCCCTCTAATGTTCTTTTGCGGTCGTTAGGTTCACGAATTGATAATGCGGTTTTGAATGAGTGCGTTCTACTGATTCTCATTAACTCTCTGGATTCGTGACGCGCATGTCTATCGCAGAACGTGCCACTATTTTTACTCTTTTTCAAGAATTTTTAAAGTTAGATACTTACTTATTTTAGAAATTAAATTAGCATTATCAATAGTACTGCGATTCGCTTCGTATTCTTATCACAGAGTACCTAAAGCCGTTTCTTTACTCATGATGTGTTCTTGTTCTGTTTTGTGATTTAAAACGGCAATTAATTATAGATATATGTTTTATATATTTATTCTAGAGAAAATACCACACACACAGCACATAATGGACTCGAACTTGAAATTGTCTTTGTAGTTTGCAATGTCATTTAAATAGACGAGAACGTGTGTGATGTGAATACAACGCTAAATAATAAGGGTTGTCAAAGTGCTCGCAAAGTTACAATATTTTGACACGAACAAGTTACGTTTGTTATTATAAGACTAAACAACGTAACTTGTTCTTAGTTTTGATGATGGTAACTAAGCCTTGCTTAGTGCAAATAGCGGTGTAGGTATTATAATACCTAGCTAATAATAACTGTATACAGTTATTTATAAATTACGATTTAAGAATGACTAGGGACATTTACTTATCTATTATTTAGTGAATAAATAATTAACTTAGTAAAAACGTGTGCTTAAAAATTATAAAAATTAAAACTGAGATCAATGAAATATTCTCATTTTACTTTTATCAATTTGCTATTATGTTTGTCAGTTATAGGAATTATACATAATATTAAAATAATATTCTACAAGATACTTTGACAAAAGCACTTTGATTATTTTTGGTATTTGATTGTATATTCAATAGCCTCATAACTGGAAAATACTAGAGGTGTAGATTACTATCCCTAATCCTACTATTGGCTTGGAGTTTTACATCGCAGAATATACCGTTGTTTGTCGTTAACTGTTTATGTCATGTCATGTACTTAAGTAATTATTGTTTATCAAATCGGCATTTTTTAGCCCGTGGTATTATCTAGTGTTATCGTGTGCTTATCAAAATTGCTGCCTCGTAATAATGACCCTTAATATCAGCCACTTGAGGAAGATATTGACAATTATAATCAGTGCGATGCTTCCTGTCTGTTTAGTGTATACTAAATTTTTATCTTATGTCAGTACACTTAGATACGAGGATAGCTTGTGTCGACGTAAAAAGATTCGCTAGATCAGGAAGGCCGGTCAGGGCAGGCCCAGGGTGCGTTGTACAGTCAGCAAAATTGACAAGTATCAGACAGCTAAGCGATCTCCACAAAAAATGAATAAATGAAGGTACAAGTTAGTGCTGTATTGCTCAAATATGAGTGACACGCGGCGAGACGACGCAGCGACGCATCGTCGGTAGCCGTAGCCGTAGACGCGTCGGCAGCCGTAGACGCGTCGACACGTCTCCGCTCGTGTATGCGGCAACTGCAGCCGTCGACACTCTTCATCGGCAGCCGTAGACGCGTCGACGGATGCAGTTGCCTCTGCAACTGATTCATTTATTCATTGTTTTGTGACGATCTCAATTTTATTCCGAATGTGTCCTTAGAGCATGCATTCTGAAAGTGAGCAAGCGATATTTCATATTTCAATACAGTAATATTGCCAAATTAATCAAAACAGATCACTATTTGACAGCTACAGCTATTTGCGACTTGCCAACTTTTAAATTGAACGCTGTTAAGTCCACTTATGAACTTCTTAATTGTATGAAGTTTAATGAATAAATAATTGTAAATGGAATGTAAATAACGCAGTTTATTTATTTAAATCCACTCATTCAACATTGACAACCTTACCGTGATTGCTACGCAATCATCATCACAGTAGGTCCAGACTAGATTCATACGATTCAACTGCGCACTATATTGATGACATTGATATCAATTTACTATAAGTAACTAAGTACCCACACAGTCAACGTTATTAATCAAACATATAAATAGCAGAACTAATGTTTTTATAAGAAAATCTGTTGAAAAACTTCAAGTAAAATAATAATTTTTCGGAAGAAAAAAAGCACGGTTGTTAAATGTCAAAGTGCAACGTTAACTTTTTACTACAGAAAACATGATTTTAAGTTTATTAGCGTCGATAATTAGGTACCATAGGATAGGATTGAAACTTACGATTTAATATTATGATGTTATGTGATAACCCTATGCAGGAATGAATGTCGTAATAAATAATTATAATGAACAATTCTCTAGTCTGTGGTCTGTGGTAATTTGCGCGGGAAATCGACTGACGTATGGCACGTGTAACAGTGTATCGTCACATACGTAATTTTCCTGATATTTTTGTTTGTGTGTATACATATAATAGTGCTTATGCACTTATATATAAATAACTAAATAAAATGTCAATAACCTAAAGGTAAGCAAATAAAATCAGCTTTATCCTGCTTAAGTACTCATAAAAATAATCAGAATGTTATCGCATCCTTTTGTCGTAGTTTAATTGACACTGACAGTACAGTCAACTTGCAAAGCAGTTAATGACTTTTCAAGGTTTTCAGTTTTTCATGATGTATGGAAACTCCTTGATCTTTTGTACACCGACACTGACTTACTAATTCAATTGCTTGGCATTTAAATTAGTTTTGATGGCGAGTTTGTGGAAAAGTTGTTGGACTATAGTTATCTCCTGAAACTTATTGTAGTTTCTTGCCAGTTCTTTTCCATAGGAACCTACTACGCTTTGGAATGGGCAATTAAAAAGTGCCTGCAATTTTGTTATTTGAAATTAATGCTTTGAGTTCAAACACGAAATATATAAATGCGAGATAACGGTCGGCAGACAATAACTTTCTTTGATGTCAGTTGCTAATGCATTTAATTATTTATAATGAGGGACCCCTTTATCCCTTCCCCCCTTATCCTGATCCCTTATCTTCTATCAGGTTAAGGTTCAAAGATTACCGTTGTGCATCAAGTGCAGCAATTATCATTGCAATATTAAGCAGGTATATTCAAAGTGTTTAAGCGAGTATGAGCCCAGTAGATGTTAATATGGTTACATAAAAAAAAAATACCTACTTGGCCAGGCATCAAAAAGCAAGTTGGTGAATTAGGATTAGGAGTGCAATCAAAAGTAAAGAAGAACGGCGAAAAAAAAAAAACTTGCCCAGTGTTCCTTGCGTACGTTCTCAACCAATCACAGGCCGAGGACACGCCTTGTTATTTAACAAAGCGGCACTAATAGCCAATAATGGATTAAAAACTGATTTGTTATGTGTATTACCGAAGAAAATCCAAGGTTTACCGTGGCCAATCGTGAATGCAGCAATATACAGCTGTTTTAAGCAAAAATATTTATCAAAATTATGAAGAAGATTGATAAAAAAGGGCAATAAATATTTTTCTTTAAAATGCGGGTACCTAAAGATTTTTTTGTAATATTTTCTTTTCATTGCATGATATTTGTAAAGGCTTTGTAGACGTTAATTTATTATTAAAAACAATCATAACGTTAATGAGTTTGTTTATTTACTTAATAGCATAATACCATCATACAGTCGGCAAATAATAGGTAATTTCTCGGCAATCGGGTAAAAGGACGTAAGTAACTTACGTCTTTTTACCCGATTGCGAATCCATTGCTGCATAAGTTCGAAAAAAAATCTGCTTAACAACGTAAATAAAGCAGTGAATGTTTTTAAACTGTCAAAATGAAACGGATTAGTCTTAATCGTTTACGAATTGCAATTAGATAGCTGGGCGGGCTGCGCAACAAGCGAAAAATCATATAAGAATCAACGTGGTTATCCTTATCTACGTTCAATATAATTGGTCTGACGTGACGTGAACTAGTTAACTTATAAATATACACTTTATCGTTCAAGGTTTTAACGACCAAGTAGGTATGTATTACAGCATAGGAACCCAGGCTGGGACTCATTCCCCTAACCTAGTAAATATTTTTATACTAGCTCCCATATTAGCTCCTATATCCCATAGATAAAGGACGTTAAATTTTTCCCGAATCTTTCTCATTTTACATTCCTTGAAAACCTGATTCGGACTTTTACGATAAAAAAAAAACATACATACGCTACAAACATAGAACCACTTCCTTTTTTGAAGTCGGTAAAAAATGGCGACATCGGTCTATGCGTTCTCAAGTGATGCGCTTGCCAACGTACAGCGTTTAATTTTTGTTAAAATAGATGTCCCAAAGAAATTATTTCGGCAATTTCACAATGTCAAGTCCATTCGGTGTTAATACATCCATGCGCACGCGCGATAAGCCCCAATTATCGAATCAAACGCAGTCAGCAGATAGAATTGGGCAACGACTGACGTGTGTAACGAACTATATGTTCTGTTTGTGAAAATTGATCGTGAAAATCATGGATTTTGAGGCTGAGCAGTGCAGGTCCTGGGTATGTGAAGTTATTTGACTTCTCATGTAATAATTACATTTTCCACAATTATTGTGGAGAATATTGGTTTAATTGTGTGGGCTATTTCGGTTGCTATTGTCATAAAAATTAGTTTGACCGGCAAAGGACGCTCAATTCAAAGCTGAATCTAGAGGATAAGACTACGCAATGGATATAGTTAATTCTAGGTAAAGCTAGAAAAAAAAGACACAAATGAAAAGATGAAATCATAGAAGAAAATGAGTAAAACTGTCTATAACTATGTTTTAACGTCAACATATTACTTGGTGTCGAAATCCCTGTGACCGCATCATCATATCAGCCGAAAGACGTCCACTGCTGGACATAGAACTCCCCCAAGCACCGCCACTTCGACCTGTTCTGTGCTTCCCGCATCGAGCGGATTCCTGCGGCCTTCACAAGGTCATCGGTCCACCTTGTGCGAGGGCTTCCAACGCTACATCTTCCAGAATACAAATATATTTAATTAGTGGCCTCTTTAGACGTAGACCATAGACAAAATATTAAGCAGATGTATAAGTTATTTGCATTTACTTATTTAAATGTTAATATATGTGGGAAACGGCTATCGCAAATTAATTATGTAGGTATTGATGACGAATTCATTACAGTAAAAGTTTCCTCCGTTTTTTCAATTTACTTTTAGTAATTATTTATTAGATACATATTCTAATTCCTGCTACATAACATAAGATCACGCCTGTATTTCCCGAAGGGTTAGATATAGTGCACCAACATATTCCCAGCATGTAATAGAGGGCGAGTGTATTGCCATCAGCCGGGCACAGATTCCTACTATGTATCGAGATCTGCAGGTTTTTGTTTATACACTGGGCGAAGCCCTACGGATAATAAAGGCCAACTCTCCAAACCCGACCTCCATATCAATATGATAACATTATTGTATGATAGGTAATGTATGTACAGATGTAGTCTCAGAAAACATTTAGGAACATAATTCTACACACCGTGTATCTAAGATAAGATTAAATCTAAACTAAACAAGAGATAACGAATAATAACTAACTGACAACAGGCTGAAGTGGCTTTTGCATAACGTTTATTGAGGAATTATTTAGATTTGGACTAACTTCATTAAAATTAAGTACGTTAGTGTCGATTTACACGATGCAAGTTTCTTGCCTGTGACATACAATACAATTTGAGCAATAACTGACTTGCATCGTCTAAACACTGTTTCAACAGTTATGTTATTCTTTATGGTCTGCCACACGCAATTAAAACGCATCGTGTAAATCAGGCTTTACAATGATGGGTGCCACGAACCAGCCAACTAGCTAACTGTATAGGGATCGGAACTAAAGCCGCTATCTTGTTTTTCCAATACATTTACAAAACAATCGCACAAATGTTTACAACAGCACAACCCCCCCCCCCCCTTCGACGTCATTCGAGCACCAAGAGATCCTTGTAGCAATGTAACGTCATCATCATCATTCCAGCCGAAAGTCCACTGCTGTACATAGGCCTCCCCAAGCTCTGCCACTTCGACCGGTTCTGTGCTTCTCGCATCCAGCGGATTCCTGCAGCCTTCACCAAATCATCGGTCCACCTTGTGGGAGGCCTTCCAACGCTACGTCTTACAGTAGGTACGCTGTCGCTACTTCAGAACCTCTCGGTCCTGTGATTGGCTGACTGAATAAAATTTACTTTAGCCAAATACATCAGTTGACATGAGTTTGTCAATGTGCAGAACTTGACTAGAGAAACACAGATAAATATTTTTTGAATTCTGAACTTTTTTTTTTTTTTGATGTTGGGAATTCATCATATGACTTCTTCCGCTCTGGGCGGAGTCAGACTTTTACTGACTAAAGCCCACCCGTGTTGCTTCAGGCCCCCTGAACCAAATCATTAGCTAAATGCATACAATTCAATCTTTTTTTTATTGGCACTATGGTATAGGTACCCAATTATAATCGGCTTTGCAAATTGAGCATGAAACGGTGAAATTATAACTGCATAGAAAATTAAAATAGGTCTCCAGCTTTACGGAACTTACCTCGTGATTTCAGGATCCCCAGTTTACTTTCATAAGTTGGGCAACTGCATTATGATATCCACGGATATCTATGATGATATCAGCATAAGTCGTTAGTTTTTAGTTTACCACAAACCCAAAAAAATATTCCATATTTTAAATGATATGATTTTGTCCATTTTCAATAGCGTTATGAGCGTTCTATTCAAGCCAGTTCTACTACAATTTTGATGGCATATTCTGCAAGTTATCGAGGATTAGGTAAAACAGTAACTTGCCATTGGAAAAATATAAAAAAAAAACATATTGTTTATGGTTACGGCCTTCTATAGTCACGCTACGCAATTAATAGGTGACTAAGTAAATATTTAAAATGAATACCTCAATGGCATTGCAATGCAAATATTATTAGGAACACAAAGTAAGGTCGATATGTTAGCTGTGATGGTTCCACGTTGTTTGTCCAAGTCCAAGAATATTTATAGATGGTAGGTACTGGTTATTGCTCACGATAATTATAAACATTAAATAAAAAACCCATAAAATTGTATGTAAAAGTTAGGAAAAACACTTTTACAATAGGTCATAAACATTTGGTTAAAACGTGTGTTAGTTTTGCAATCAATTTTATCGTTTTTTTTTAATAGGGCTTAACGTGTCCTGTAACCCTTTCATGAAATCGCGAAGAATTACCAGTAACCTTGTATGTAAAAACCCACAGGGTAAGATATCAGGGGGCCAAAACCGGCCACATTTGCAATTCCTCTAATGCTTCATTCATTTTATCTCATCATTTTACTGTATCCCAGCTGTCAATAGAAATTCCTCTAATTTGACATAAAAGCAATTCATAATTTGTGGACCATTTTATGAATCTCCTTAAAAAACTGTCAAACAGATGAATTATTTCGTATTAAGAATTACACGCAGATCATCATCATCTGCCTAGCCTTTTCCCAAACAACGTGGCTAAGTAATAACTGCCGCGCGGGTTGATCCATCAGGTTAACCTACGCTTGCTGGGGTTGGTCCGTGGATGGGTGACCATCTTTATATAAAAAAAAAAAAATAGTTTATTGCTTCAACTTAAATAACTTATTCTAATTACAATGGGGAGAATCCTTTTAAGCAAATAGTATGCTTGTTTTAGAATGCTCCGCTCTTCCCCAGGTTATGTAAGTGTATTTAAGTTATTGAACCTGATCAGGATATAAATGAACGTATACAAATAAAAATGCAAAAATAAAATAAAGTGGGTACACAGTATTTTTATGAGAGACAAATGACGCGCTGTGATGTGTGTTATGTGTGTAGGAGATGGTGTGGAGGTGAATGTGTATGTGAGTAATGGGTGAGAGTAAGTATGGGAGGGAGGATTGTATCCACATCTTGTACCGGTGGAGATTAACTATCTACGGTGGAGTAAAATGCAGATAGTTCTTTTTTGCAAGCTAACCCTGCGACTAGTCTTGGGATCGGAATTAATGTAGGACATTAACTTCCATTAGCGGCATAAATATCATTGCGTGATTTATATTTAAGTGTATATTACAGTCTCATTGACTGCACCATATTTTCCACTTCGTCATACGTTTTTAGCTTGAGCCATTTAGACAAAGCGTTTTTGCATTCGCGGTAGGTTAGTGGGTATATGTCAAGTTCTTTATTAAGAAGATTGTATAAGTGGGATGATTGCCTAGGGAATTGTCTTTTTGCAAATGTAGACTTTACTGACACAGTGGGAGCGACCGTGTTTTTCCTTCTACCTTTTGTCTTCTGTGGGTTGAACGATAGAGTTTTATGCTTATTTATTAAGTATGTAAAGCTTTCTAACGGTTAGAAGATCCGAAATCCGGTAAAGGTTCTCAGTTGAAAACCTGAAGGGTTTAAAAGACATAACTTTCAGTAGGGATCTCTGAGCTCTCTCGAGGTCTAGGAATTTAATCTTTGTGACACCTCCCCAGACGGGTAGGCAATAAGCCAGGACGGACTGAGCAAGTGAGATGTAAATCTGTAGCAGGAGCTTTTTCGAGGTGACATGTCGTAATGTCTTGAAAGTCCAGATTAATTTCCGCATACGCTTCATTATTAATTCAGTGTGGTTATGCCAGGATAATCGTTGATCAACCATAATACCTAGGTATTTGGTAGATTCCACTCTAGTGATTTCTGTGCAAGAACAGTTTGGGTTTACAGGGAAATTGCATTTATGAATCTTAATTATGAATTCTGGAGGGGGTTGCGAGGTTTTGAACTTTGTGAAGCAGATAAAGTTGGTTTTGGTAGTATTTTTCTTTATATACCGAGAGTCCTCCGCGCTTCGGAAAGCACGTTAAACCGTTGGTCCCGGCTGTCATTCGTGGATCTTTGACAGTCGTTACGGGTCGTCAGAAGCCCGAAAGTCTGACAACCAGTCTTCCAAGGAGTATGGCATTGCCCAGTTACTGGGTTGTGAAGGTCAGAAAGGCAGTCGCACCATGTAAAATACTGGTATTCAGCTGCATCCGGTTAGACTGGAAGCCGACCCCAACATAGTTGGGAAAGGCTAGGCAAATTGAGTTTAGTTTTCCTCTTCCCAAAATCCTATATTCATCATGAATACTCAAGTCTTAATTTGACTTCCAGATCCGCAGCCACCAAAGAACACCTTCAGGTTCCCGGGACTTCAAGGAGGCGACGAAGCGCGATGCCCTCACTCTGCTGGAGGCGGAGTTGGAGAGACTCTTGGCTGGAGTCCACGAGACCAGGCGCCCTCTGGTTGAGAAGGAGTACAGAGGCTTCAAGAACCTCTTCGGCAGATTTTTGGCTGAACGTAAGTCATCATTATTGTCCTGCCCTTGCCCCAATTTATTACTCGGTCGCCCCAACATGTTTTTCCTTCCATAGTTCTCTATTAGTCGTCATCTTGGAAGACATCCCTTTTCTAGCCATATCACCATTCACAAAGTCCACCCATCGTTTTTTTCGTTCCTACTCTCCATACTCACTTTCCTTTGGCTGATAAGTAAGTAAGCGGATTCTGTCAATTTTCTTTAGAGTGTCGAACTCAAAGGTGCCAATGGGATCCCATCTATGTAGTTGTAATATTTTGGGCACCCTTTTAGCATGAAACCCTACACACCAATTCCGGTCGGGCCGAGATAACTTAAAAACTGCTAGCGGTTTTGATAAAACACAACAAACAAGCGTATTGTATTATTTCTGAAAACTTGTAGTGGACATAACAATATTTTTAACTAAATATTTATCATTATTTCACCATGACTGGTAAGAGTAATACGTCTAGCTAACATAATCTGGGCGGTAATTGGCAACATTGAGTTTAAAAAAAAACTTGCCTTTTTTCTGTCTTGTTTGTTGTGCTTGTGTCTTGGTCGTGTCTGTCTTGATACCTGTGTGATAGTCTCTTTCGAAATTTAAGAGCTGGCGAAAACCAGGCGAAGCACTGCAGCGCGGGTTTCATTGGCAAAGAAAAATTAACCTTGCACTGGTTAAAATAAAGTTGAAAATAGAGCGACAAAGCGGACGGAGGTGTACGTGGTTAAGGTTTTTTATTTTCGACTTTATTTTAAGAGGTGCAATGTTGATTTTTGTTTGGCAGGGATAACTGCGCTGCAGTACGGTTTGGTAAGTCTGTGCCGACCCTAATGTGTCATAATAACGTCCGGGTTATGTACATAACACAAATAGTCTAGAATTTATTTTTTTGGTACACGCGGCTACACATCAAGTTATAAATGTCCAGTATAAGTTGACCTCGCATTGTACGTAAATCCTATACAATGCGAGATCAGCATAAACTGGAAATGTGATGTGTAGCCGTGTGTACTGATTTCCTATGCCGGACAAATTACTTTCTGCTTTCTGCTTAGGTAAGCGGTACCGAGAAGTAGAAATGTTATTTTTAATGTTAATCTCGTGATTTTTTTTCTATATAAACTCTCTTAGAATAATTACGATACCTACTTTATATCACCAGAATCCTGAAGCTATGATGTGTGAAAATTTTACTATTGCTTAGCCAACATACATCACCGAATAAAAATATTTTGCCCTTCATTTAATCTGACTACATTCCAAAAACGAAACAACGCAATTTAAAAAAAAGAACTTCGAAATCTCAAACTTTCTTCTGACAGAGGGACCCTCAGTGACATGGGAGAAGATTCAGAAGCTGCCAGAAGGTGCTGTCATCGACTACAGCTCACTCACTACCCCTACCACAGATAACATTCACCACATGCTTGATAAGCTGGTGGTGGTCAAACTCAATGGTGGTCTGGGCACATCTATGGGATGCAAAGGTCCGAAGTCCGTGATACAAGTCAGAAATGATCTGACTTTCTTGGATCTTACTGTACAACAGATTGAGGTTAGTTTTGAGTCTTATATTTTAATTTATTACTAAACACCATTTGAAATAAGATTAGACATTTAAATAAACCTTTTTTATTACTTGTTTTCCTAAATAAAACTAATGACAGTAGTTTTATTTAGGAAAACAAATAAGAATTGTGATTTTTATTAGTTTAAAAGTTTAAATGGATGAATTGATGGATGATTGGATGGTTTCGATGGGTTAATCTACTGGTCGCAAGCGCTACTGCTGAGCATGAGGTCTTGGTCTTCGATTCCCAGAGCAAAGTATTATTGGGTTTTTTCTCAGTAGCAGCCCCTCCGGGCTGCTACTGAGAAAATTCATAATCTGGGTGATCCGGTTGATGGCAATGGGCTCGCTCCCTATTACATGGGACTCAAAAATAACTGGCGAAATGTGGGTGTACTATAGGCCCAACCCTTCGGAGAATCCAGGCGTGATGTTATGCGTTAAAACACCACTTTATCTTTTCAGCACTTGAACAAAACCTACAAATGCAACGTTCCCCTAGTCCTGATGAACTCCTTCAACACTGACGAGGACACGCAGAAGGTGATCCGCAAATACCAGGGTCTGAAGCTGAAGATCCACACCTTCAACCAGTCCTGCCACCCCAGGGTCAACCGCGAGTCCTTGCTGCCTGTGCCCAGGCATGGCGATGTACAGGCTGATATTGAATCGTGAGTATTAGTTGATACTAGCACTACCACTTTATTTTATTTTTGCATTTTTATTTGTATACGTTCATTTATATCCTGATCAGCCTAACATGACACACGCGACAACTACTCACGCGAGAGCGAGTAATTTTTGTCTATTTCGTCACTTTTCTCGTTTTCTGACAGCGCTGCCATACAAAATACTCGACTCGTTCTGTCAAACTTGACGTTTTCTCTACAAATCCTAACATGACACCCAAGATATCTCGACTTTTGACAATTAAACACGAGATAACCTCCGATTATTCTGTCATTTACTCGTCGTCGTTTTTTACGACGAGATGAGTAGACAAAATTATTAAACCAAAAAAAAAAAAAAAAACTCCATAATAACATGGCAGTTTCTTAAATTGTTCTTATTTTAGTCATAATTTTATTTTGCAATATAATATGTAATATATAATAATGGAAAAAACTTAGTTTTAAACTACTATCTATATTGGAACGAAAGTTCCTTTCAGCAGCCACGAGAGAAACTGGCGGAGGGGAGCACTATTAAGTAGATGAGTATCACTTTCAGTAATAACCAGTTACTTTGGCAATTATGGTGATTAGTGAAGTCTAGGGATTATGGCTGTATGGCAGTATCATACCTTCGCAACATAATAGGATGGTGATTAACCACGATTAGTCTTTTGTGGTTATAATAGCGAAATCAACTCCAGCTGCATATTTAACTGAACATCAGTCCTTTTGGCAAGTGTGGTGATTAACAAAATTTGCAATAACACGGGTTTTATGGTGATTGTTACAATATCAACCTTCGCTTTATCAAATGGCGATCATCGGCCCCTTTGTCATTTGTGGTGATTATTTAGTGAGTATACAGGATGAAATTTAATTCATTGGCATTATCATCCACGTATTAACCGTATCGTAATCTATTCTTTTTCATTTATGACAACAATACTTATCGAAAAAGAAATGATATTTAAACTTATATTGTGCCACTAATTTTCATTTCCGTCATTTTGTATTTTAATTTCGGCATGCCAAAGAAAAATATTTAATTTTAATAAAAAAAGTCGGTTATAAAAGAGGTGGACGTAAAATTAATATAGTACATACTAATTCCATGCGTAAAATCGAATGAATGAAACCGAACCTTAAGCTGATGTTGCTATCATAAAAATGATTTGTTTTCAATAATTTGCTACATCGCTATCTCGTCACGAGATAGAGAAGTGTCAAAGTGCCTTTTTCGGTTATACTCGTGCATAACGGTCATGTTAGGGATTAGAATGACGTCATAATCGACGACAAATTTCGACAAAACGACAAAAAGAGCGTTCTCGCGCTTGTCATGTTAGCCCTGCAGGTTCAATAACTTAAATACACTTACATAACCTGGGGAAGAGCGGAGCATTCTAAAACAAGCATACTATTTGCTTAAAAGGATTCTCCCCATTGTAATTAGAATAAGTTATTTAAGTTGAAGCAATAAACTATTTTTTTTTTTTTTTTTTTTTTTTTTTTTTTTTTTTTTTTACTAGCATGTACTACTGTCATGGTCTGAAACCTTTGCAGGAAAGTCCGAAAGGGATACCGGGGCCCTTGATAACAGGCAACTGAAGGAATACGGGTGGGTTTTAGCCAGTAAAAGTCTGACACGCCCTCCCGCTCCGCCCAGAGCGGGAGAAGTCATTTGATGACATCCAACACTCAAAAAAAAAAAGTGAGTCTGAAATCGGAAGTCCACCAGGCTCGACCCCTATTACATAGTGAACTGTAGGTGTACTGAATAAACCTCTGCCTTTTCTTTCGCGGATCATGTTATGATCGATCTAAAAACTTTTTCCAGGTGGTACCCCCCCGGCCACGGAGACTTCTACGAGTCTTTCTACAACTCGGGTCTTCTCCAGAAATTCATCAAAGAAGGAAGAACCTACTGCTTCATCAGCAATATCGACAACCTCGGAGCAACCGTCGACATGAACATCTTAAACCTACTCCTCAACCCAGACCCTCAGAAAATTATCTCAGAATTCGTCATGGAGGTCACTGATAAGACCAGAGCTGACGTAAAAGGAGGTACTTTAATTCAGTACGAGGATAAACTGAGATTGTTGGAGATCGCTCAGGTGCCAAAAGAGCATGTTGACGATTTCAAATCCGTCAGTCAGTTCAAATTCTTCAACACGAACAATTTGTGGGCGAAATTGGACGCCGTCCAGAGAGTGGTAGAACAAGGGTCTTTAAATATGGAGATTATTGTTAACAATAAGCATTTGGCTGATGGCCTAAACGTCATACAACTAGAAACAGCCGTAGGCGCAGCCATGAAATGCTTCGATGGAGGAATCGGCGTTAACGTTCCAAGATCTCGCTTCTTACCCGTCAAAAAGACCTCAGACTTGCTGCTAGTGATGTCCAATCTGTACAGCTTGTCCCACGGCTCGCTAGTGATGTCCCCGCAGCGCATGTTCCCGTCGACTCCTCTCGTGAAGCTGGGAGACAACCACTTTGCGAAGGTGAAGGAGTTCTTGAACAGGTTCGCGACGATACCGGACTTGATTGAGCTGGACCATCTCACGGTGTCCGGGGATGTTACCTTCGGCAGGGGAGTCGCTTTGAAGGTCAGTTGAGACTATTTAGCTTATTTATTATTTATGGGTTCCTCAAAATTATTTAAGGGGGATGCGCTAGCGTAGCCCGCGAAGTTCAAATTTTCTTACGTTTTTTACAGGTCAGTGTCAGGTTGTATGTTGATCTAAATATGGTTCGCGACCGTTTTTGTTCTATAATTTAATTCCGAATTTGAGATAATTATCGATTTTTACACGCAGATTCTTATTTTTTATCTTATATTTTTTTTTGTTTTGTTTGAACAGGGCACAGTGATCATAATCGCGAACCACGGCGACCGTATCGATATACCATCGGGAGCACTTCTAGAAAACAAAATAGTTTCCGGCAATCTTCGTATTTTGGATCACTAAATATGAACTACACCTGCAGCTTCACAACCAAACTACGTAAAGCCTAAAAGCCAATTCCCGTAATTAAATATGTTCAAAATCTAGTCGCAATCTCATCTCAGCGACAATTAATGTCAAAAACTTGTCAAAAATTTAGAGAAATTTGAGATATTTTTGACAGATTGAGACTGAAATTTGACTGCAAACGATTATTAAAATACACGAGGAAACATCAAGCTATACTTTTCCGGAATAAGATGACCTCGAATTGAAAAGGCTTTCAGTATAATGAGAGGTCAACGTATACTGAAAATGTATAAACTGCTACAAAGTCTTTTGCCACTTGAATGACATTGACAGGGGCGCTGTCACTTGAAATTTATTTAAAAACAAGATGGCGGCGTTAGTTCCAAATGCACGCGAACACAACCTAGCAGCGCTATTGTCAGATTGTCTGTCTTCGTGTGTACACAGCTGAAAGATAAATACGTTTATTTTAAAAATTACATACAGCAGCAGATGGTTAATTTTATGCTTGCACAAAACTTGGCGTGTTTGTCCAAAGTTGTTATTAGATCAATACAAAATAAACCACAATCATATTGGAGTAAAGTTTCTGGATATGCGACTTATTGTGAATATTTGTGCGACAAATATGCCAAGTATAGTGCTAACATTAACGAGTGTCTCATGTCCTTTAAAACTGTGCATAGATATTCATCATTAAGTTAGGTCTGGAATTGAAAATATTCAAGGCAAAAACCAAAAAGAAATTGGAATTGTAAAGTGTTAAATTAATTTACGTGTTTTTAAGGTAAATTAAATAAAACAAAACTGTCAATAAGCAATTTGTGAAAGTTTAAAAAATAAGTAAAAACGTTTAAATAATATTTGTTTATATTAATATGTTCTCGACGAATTATTATAAATAATATAATGTTTTCTATTTATTCTTATTTGATATTTAAATAGAGTAAATAGCATAATTTTATAGGGTCGAATTATTATTATTATATTGATGTACGCAATAAGATTTTTCTTTGTAATTTTTTTTTGTAATAAAGAATAAAAACGTTTATGACGTAAATAAACGTTTTTATTTATTATTAAATGCCAGAATATCAACGGGACTTAGCAAACGCCATTTTTTTAATTAATATTCATAATAATGTAGATTAAGATATTATTTTATTACTTCTAATATACATAGGGTTTTGTAAATTGTAATCAATGAAATTTAGTTGTGGGTTTTGTAAATTAATTTTATATACGTATTTACAATTTTATTTTTTATATAAAATTATTAAAAAGATGTTTTGTCTTTATGATGATATTCGTTAAAGGTTTTTCGTTTTTATTTAAATTATTGAAAGCTTTTTCCCATATTTATAACGATTTTTTTTTCTATGCTTGAAATTTTTTTACTAAACGACATTATTACTTAAAATTTAAAAACGAAATCCATATTCCTTATATTTTCGATCAAAAACCTTTTCATCACATAAAAATTGTAAACGTGTTAGTAATAATGCTTAAGTTTTTTTATTGTTTAATAAAAATTATAAATAATGTTCATAGGTGTTAGTCTTACATCGCGTCCTATTGAAAGCGATCTTTGCGCGAATACACGATCGTTCAAACTTTTTGTTCGCTGAACCAGAGGCCCTAGACAAAGTGACATTCTATCAGCGATATCGATGATAGAAAAGGCAAAACTGTATAGGACTGACATAAGCTATCAAAAAGCTTATGTCAATCCGGTTGAAAGTCGTTGTAGAAATACGAAACGCTTCCGAAGCGATTGTCACTTGTCTAGGCCCTCTGATCGCGTAGCCGCACCGACAGAGGGCGCTTGCTGACATATGCAAGCAACCTATTGTGTCTGCGCAAACACTTGTGCACTATAATATCTCCCGCGCCGAAGGCTAGTCTCCGTTGAGATTGGCCGCCGTGACCGAAAATACGGTCTGGAGGACTATTATTATTATTGCGTATTCGCGCGACAATTGCTTTTAAATAGGATGTCCTTAGGGTGCTTGCATAAAGATACAAGTTTTTCGTTCCTGTTTTGTCGCTAATACAATGATATGACAGGTATGGATCAACACACGAGTGCCCGGTATACAATGTAATAAGTCAGTACCGACAATCAACCCGTTTTTTTTATGTGCGAGCACATGTATACACAGGTTAGCATATTTCACCCGCATCGACCGGTACCGATCCCTTCCGACTTGGGAGCCTATATTGTGCCCGGTTGGGAACAATAGGGTCGCCCCTTATCACATTGGCGAAATGTGTGTCTATGTACATTATTGTAAATAGGAAAATAAACGCTCTTACACTAATTTACTTGTATACACTAAATATGCTAAGCAGTAATCAAACTTGTGTCGTCTGAATTAGTGATTCGCTTATGCAGCTTTTAGGTATCCATTATGTTGTACTCAAAAGTTAATGTACCTACCAGCTAGATTGTAAATACTGTTCTCATACAGAGGCCTTAGTGCGAGTTTCTTATAACTATCTTCACATAACGTATCAACCGCGTTCGGCACTCCGATTGGCCCTTCACCAGTGAAGGCCAGTGAAGGGCCAATCGGAGCGCCGAACGCGGTCGATGCGTTAAGTGAAGATAGTTAAAAGAGACTCGCACTAGTTCCTCAGGTGTACTTATTCGGCTCTGCACATTCGATTGGGCATTATGTATTCAATAACTAAGCCGAATTATTTATTAAAGAACTAACCCGAATTATTTGTTTTTACCAAACTTTTATCCCTAGTATATGTCTAATCCAGCGAATAAATATTAAATTTTTGACAGACTTTCTAAACAAAAACTGTCAGACGTCAAGTTTATTCCATTAATAAAAGATATCTGGCTTTGATTAAATCAGCTCTAAGCCGAATTATTTATTGAACAACTAAGCCGAGATTCTTTTTCCCGCACATATATCTACAGGGTGTTAGGGTAAACACCGTTATCCTTGCAACCAGTGGTTTGGTTTCATTTATAGAACGTAAAATCAATGGAAAATTACATTTTTTTTCTTTTTTTTAATTCTACATTTTACCACAAGAGACGCAAGTTCGTTGTCCTATGCGCTAGGGCAACGAACTTGTGTCTCAACACGGGCGGGGGGTACTGGATGTGAACTGACCAGCCGCGAGCGCGACCCCTCCATCAGTCAGTCAGCTGTTTCACTAGAGAGCACGTTGTCGGATAGAAACTTTTTAAAATCTTTTAATGAAAATGACGTTTTTTTTTGTTGTGTTCGGTCATTTATTTTTATATTTAAGTCAACTACCCATGGTTTGAATGACAAGACTGTTTACCCTTACAGCCTGTATATATTCGATGTTGCCACTCTGCTGTGCCGAACGTGCCGACCCGAACAAGTCAAGTACACGTACACTTTACAGGAAATATCATCGTGTATAATTTTTTGTATCACACATTATGTTGCTGGCAACACTTTATAATTATGGTTCGGGTGTAAAACATGTTTGCAACACCAGATTTTGCTGCGACAATGCTGCGCAATTGTTTACCATAATTCGAGGTTCTAATGCTTGCAAAAATAATACACTATGTAATAAGTTTATGATTTAGTGCCATTAATTAGGTCAAACTGTTGTAATAAATATAATTATTATGTTTTAAAAGAATATTTTTTCTTCCGATACCGTTTTGCAACGTCCATTACTAAAATGAAAAAAAAAAAATCCTTTCACCATAATTAAATTTTATTTAAAATTACCTTAAATCTAAGAATAAATTATTTAATTGAGTGGTCGAGTTATACAAGCATACAGGGTTGTTGTTTTAATCACCCTATCACATAGCTGAGTTAGATGGTATGGGTTTAATAGAGTTTGTCCAGTACCTACGCTACGTTGTCTAAGCTCCTCGTGGTCGCAAGCGCGACTGTTCGGCGTGTGGTCCTGGGTTCGATCCTGGGTCAGGCAAACTGTTATTGTTTATTTTCCATTAGAATTTTTTCAGTAATAGCCCGAAGTTTGGAAGTTGGAGGTTGGCGGCGGATAGCACAGTCGCCGTTGGTCCTGCGCCTGATCTCATCTCCGGTTGTGTCGGATTGCCGTCTTTTCGGACTATGAGAGTGAGGGAAGAGAGTACCTGTGTCTGCGCACATACGCCTTCACTAAAATTATGTCTCCCGCGCCGAAGGCTAGTCTCCGCTGAGATTGGTCGCCATACCTAGCCGAAATTCGGTCTGGAGGACCATTATTTTATTTTGTCCACCTGCCTCTGCCGCAACGCATCGCATTTCAATACAAAATAGCCCGATGCGGCCTGCCTTTATAATAGGGGCGATGCGATGGTTCAAACAAAATGAACGGAAAAGGCCTAATTGAAATGTGCGTCATTCTTAAAACAACAACCTGTAGTTAGAGTCCCAAACTTTTCACGTTTGGCTATTAATATTAGCACTTCTATATGACTTATAAAAGTGAAATATTAAGGAGAATGCGATAAGGCAGCCCGCGAAATTCAAATTTACGTTTTTTGCTATTTGCAGGGCAGTGTCAGGTTGTGCGTTGATAAAAATTGATTCACGACCGTAACAAATATGTATTTACATAATTAAAATCATTAGAATCATCTATTGGTAGTTTGAGGTTATAGAAATGATTATAATTTTATACAGTAAATACATATTTGTTACGGTCGAGAATCCCATTTTGATCAACATAATACAGTATGTAAGGGTAAATACCGTTGTCACTCAAACCATGGGTAGTTGACTTAAATATAAAAATGACCCAGTAACAACAAAATAAAAACCTTATTTTCATTAAAAGATTTTAAAAACTAAATATCCTTCACTATCCCGATACTCATGGATACGCGCTCGAGAGCGCTGCGAAACAGCTGACTGAAGGGTCATGTAACGTCCCGCGCGCCTCGCCCGCCCCCGCCAACCGCCGGCCGCCGTATTGAGACGCAAGTTTGTTGCCCTTGCTTATAGGGTGAAATATTCTTGTGGAAAAATGATGATTTTCTTTAAAAAAAAAAAGTTGTTTTTTTCCATTGATTTTACGTTCTATAAATGAGACTAAACCACTGGTTTCATGGATAACGGTGTTTACACTAACACCCTGTATATGATGATGATACAAGCCTGAGCCGGACATCTACTGATCTGCAAATTGCACAAAACGTTAGAAAATATGCTTGCTATCCTGACGCTTTCGTCATAAGTGTCATCATAACTCCGTGGTAGGTTCGTGTGTCCCCGCCGGCATCCGGCTGGCGATGACGCAGCCGGCGCCCGCCAGCGCCGCCAGCACCGCGCTGGCCGCGCACGCCAGCCACAGGGTGGGGAAGTGCAGCAGGCACGCGCCGTTAGCCCCGTATGCGCAGGTTTGATCTGGGAATGTTGAACGTATGCTATAGCATAGGGTGAGGTCTCTACGGTGCCTCACCCACCGCCGACGAGCATATTGTAGGTCTCGTGTTACTAAAGGGGATGAACTTTCTTTGTACACACGCCTACAAATCAAGCTATACACTTCCAGTTTGTGCTGATCTCACATTGTATAGGATTTCCTTTTAATACGAGGTCAGTTTAAACTGGAAATTATAGCTTGATGTGTAGCCGTGTGTAGGTACGTTTCTTGAGGGAAAATAGAGTCGATAGGCTCTACGCTCCATGTGTTTCTATCTAGCTGGACTCATAGAGTACATTTTTATATAGGGGCTGGACTCCCAGAGCCCAACATTTTAAGATGACGGGACCAACTTGCCTTCTACCGAAAGGACTTGCCAGCTAGCAAAAGAAACAATTATTTGTGTGAAACATAGAGTTATCTTTTGCCCTGCAGTGGAACAATACTAGTAAACTAACTATTAGCCTATTAGATTAAATTTTCGATTTAACTTTTTTTTTCGTCGGACAAATAATCACCGCATGGACTCTGCTCATAAAGAGATTTACTTACGACTGATAAGCATGTAGATCAGGCGTCCTAGCACGAAGGAGAGAAGTGCGACCACGGCCAGGGTGCTCCCGACAGCTATGACCTTGTCAGCTGGTCGCACCGCGCGCAGCACCGCCATGCCTTGCATCAGGAAACATGACGCTGAAAACAATCGGGTATTTTTATTTACTATTAGCTGCTGAATTAATACACGAACTATCTGTGAAATCGTCTCATCAGTTCAATGCACGAACAGATTCACATCCACATTGCGTCAAGCATGATCAAGTCCAAGCACATCAAACTTAGTTCTAAATAGCTACGTCAGCAAACGGTATTCGTTGCTGAATTTTGAGTCAAATAATTAGTTATATAACTTTATATGTATTTTTGCCATCCACCTGTTAAGACGAAGATAAGTGGCCCACGCACACCTATACTTACCAGAAACCGCTAGCATGACGGTGTACACAACCTGGTAGACGGAGTATGCGAGCATGCACGAGCCGAGCGTGCACGAACCACGCACAGCACGCTGCGTGCCCGACGCACACGTGCAATCTTGGAACAACCTGCAACCAATCGGTCCGGGAACATTTCAGGGGCTGTGTTTTGTGACTTTTAGCTTTCGCTCGACTCTGTAATAATATCAATCTATTACCTAATGTTCAAGTTATTGTGCAAGGCAAAAAAGACACGAGCATTGATCACCACGCTTACTCAAGACAGTTTGCGATTCAGTAACAATTTGTCATGTGTCAGCGGGGGTCAGGGGTGGGGTACTGCGCAACGAGTAGCTAACTTCCGAGCCGCCATTAAGTTTGAATGGAAATGTACCTACTTACACGCTTAAATATAAAGTTTTCGGGAGACTCCTCGTCTTTGTCACGCGTAATACGTAAATACCTTCACAATGCATGTAACTTGCACAAAAGAATAATTAAATATAAATTAGACACAGACAAAGTTCCAAGCACCAGCTAGTATTAGATAACGTGAGTCAAGATGATTCCAGAAATAGGAAACTTACTGGAATCCGTTGAGGTCCTCGTATCGCGAGCAACTGGCGTGGCAGGGCGAGAAGTAGGTGACGCCGGTGTCCAGCGAGCATACGGGACTGTAGCCGTAGCGCTCCGAGGCACACCTGTAACGATGATATTATTTGAATACTTTCTTCGTCGTAGCTCTTGTCAGAGCGGTCGTGGTCCTCCTGTAGTTTCATGTCCGCCGCCGTTGGAGACGCACTGGGCGTCGGGAATCCCAGGCGGATTCCCGGCCACCATAGGCGCGGGCTTGCGGACGGCGAGCTACCCATTGCTCGCCGTCCAATAAGGAACAGGCCCGGGTCCACGGCGCGTTGTGTGCCCCGCGTGCTTCAAAGAGATGTCAGCACAATTGGCGGGGTCCGCTAGGACCGATGCCTGCCAGGGTTGCGGGTTAGTCCGAAAGGGATACTGGGACCTTGGCAACAGGCAACTGAAGGAACACGGGTGGGTTTTAGTCAGTAAAAGTCTGACAAGCCCTTCCGCTCCGCCCAGAGCGGGAGAAGTCATTGGATGATTTTCCACCCTCAAAAAAAAAAGGGACTGATATGATCCGTTTCACGATTTCTCTCCATCTATTTAGATTCATGGGTTTTTAGTGCACTCATACAAGGGCCTGCCTCGTTGGTCTAGTGGTTGCAACCGCTACTGGAGCATGAGGTCCTTTTTCTATTTTTTTTGAGGGTGGGAAATCATCAAATGACTTCTCCCGCTCTGGGCGGAGCGGAAGGGCGTGTGAGACTTTAACTGACTAAAACCCACCCATGTTCCTTCATGAGGTCCTGGGTGTCGATTCCCGGGTCGAGCAAAGATTTATTGGGTTTTTTCCATCTGGAATTTCTCAGTGGCTGCCCGGAGTCTGGATTTGTGCCTGTTGATGACAATAGGCTCGCCCCCTATGACATGGGACTTAAACTTATCTGGCGAAATGTGGGTGTAGTATAGGTACACCTCTTCACCCTTACCGGAGCTTCAATATCTCTGTAACCAGAAAGTTCCTAAGTATGTTCTAGTACAAAAAAATATCACAATGACAGGGAGTTCAAGTGACTCTCGCTCGGCTTCGTTAGCCGCCATTTTACACGCGTTATTTACAAAGCAAACGGAGGTTTACTCGCCCACAGATGTTGCTGCAAGAAGGCTGTTCGTAGCCCACTGATCGCAGCCCACTCATGGTGCCAGTGTCACAGCCCAGGACAGCCAGCACGACGAAAAAGATTGCCACAAAGATGGCGATCACACCAGCGACGCGGGAGGCCGTGTTCGTCTTCACGCCTTCCGGACGACGCGCCGAGAAACGGATGCGGAAAATCTGCAACAAAACACCATTATACATATCTACACTAATAATATTATAAAGATGAAAGATTTGTATTTTTGTGTGTATGTTTGTAATGAATAAACTCAAAAACGACTGCGCCGATTTCAAAAATTCTTTCACCATTAGAAAGCTACATTCACCCTGAGTAACATAGGCTATAATTTATTAGATTACACGCGGGCGAAGCCGCTGGCGGCAGCTAGTTATTAAATAAAGACGTATGTAGGAAGTAATCTTCGGAACTTTACTAGGTACTGATCGGATTCCGAAAATTATTTCACTAATGGGAAGCTAGTTTTGCCGAGTGCCAGCGATATTTTACATGTTTAAACAAGAAATTTCTCGCGGACGTAGTTGGAGAAATAAATATTTTTTATTTAAGGTTGGACATTAAGGCTCTGTTGCACTTGTTCTGGATAACTTCACTAACTGGTAAGTAACATCGCGAGGAAACCGGCATGTTTCAGAACCAAAAAATCGAAGGCATTTGTGACATCCGCAAACCTACACTGGGTACGAGGGTGAGACGGTCCACTCCCTCTCACAGTGAAGAGGCCTGTGTCTTAGCATTGGGAATATAATAGGCTGATTATGCTCCATCATCTGCCTGGACTTGTCCCAACTATGTCGGCTTCCAGTCATACCGGATGCAGCTGAATACCATTATTTTACATAGTGCGATTGCTTGTCAGACCTGCAAATCCCAGTTGCTGAGTAACACGATACCCCTAGGCAAGACTGGTTGTCAGAATTTCAGGGTTTTGTGAACTGATAATGCTGATTATGCTGTGCTATGCTATAATAATTTCGTATACTTGTATTCTTACCATGACGAAGAAAATGATGACCAGAGCTCGGAATATGTCGGAGAGAGCCCGTGAAGTCCGAGGGTCCTGTCGAATCGACTCCACTCGGTATCTTGCCTGGAAATAACACTAATTAGACTACATACATTCTACGGAGTGGGCTGTCTTCTTGTTCTTGAAATCGTTTTCAAAATCCGTTTTTAGAAATCGTTTTCTGGAGAGCGGAGCCTCTCTAGAAATCGATTTCTCGCAGTTTCAATAGTCTCCAGTAATCGGTTGTAAGTGCATCGATCAATTTCAAAACTATCCAAACATAAATAAATACTTGCTTACGCAAATCTACTCTTACCGTGGTTTTGTGAAATCGGTTTGTCTAGTTCGGATTATCGATACGTACGATTCGATTTCTGATTAAAATTGGATTTTAGATTCATTTTCATGTATCCGACGCATCTATAACAAGTTGAATTCTATCAGTTTTATTATTTCAATGATAACCCAGTTTACCTGAACGTAAGCGTTGTCGTATTGCACGTAGACCAGCACGGCAGTACTCAGACAGGAGAGAGCCAGGGTCTGTGCCACCAGCGCCTTATTACGCACCAGCCGGCCCAGAGATGACCAGAATCCTGGAGAAAGTTTGTTAAGTGTGTAAGGTTACATCTCTTCAGATGATATAGTGGTCGAAAAACTTGCCTACATGGTAAAATAATCGTGAATATTTCTTGAGATACCAAATGGGCAAATTCAAGCCAGGTACAAGTATGTTTAAGAATAAAATAATTATTGCCTCGCGAACCGTATATTTCTTAATCAGCCAGTAATGTACCCGGTAGAATTCTCGAGGATATTGACGCTTTTTCTTTTGCTACAAATTGATTAGGTGCAAGCCTCTTGCAGCAAGAGGCTGTGCATCATTGAATTTGGAGGGATCACTACAAGCTGGTTAAGATGCATAGATTCCTTCGCATCTTATAGTGAAGTGGCATGAGCATAATTGAGATGAAGTTTAACATTTGCTCCACATTTTCCGCAAGGCCTCATATTACAATCTTACAATCTCTGAACTCAATCTGACTTATAATCTTACTCCAACCTCTGTACAACATGTTTGCAATAAACTGTTTTGTTTTTTTTTTGTTTTTTTAATACAATAAGTATCACCTACCGCCAGCAACATCAGAATCCCTCCTCTCATCCAACTCCTTGAAGGAGGACATCCTGGTGGGGAACAGAGTGAAGAGGAAGGCGAACATGAAGGTCAGCATGCAGACTGATAGGTGAGCCTCCCACCAGTCTTCGCGTTCAGAGCTGGGGCGTAGCCAGTTGGTACCACTCAGACCCAGAGAGAGGCGGATGGAGATCAGGATTCCTGAAAGAGTTGAAATAAGTTGTAAGCACCGGTCGATGTGGGAGGAGGCCTATGTCCAGTAGTGGACGTCTTTCGGCTGAAACGATGATGAAAATAAAGTTTATTGTTCAAAAATTGCACATGAAAACGCTGGTCCTAACACCAGAATTCCTTTTAACATGAGCAGGATCTTCCATAATTGCATGCAAATGAATGAAACAATAACATAAAATAAATTGAGAAACAAAAATAATAAAAAATTAAGTAAAAAGAAAACATTAACTTTCGTGTTGCGTGTTATGATGTGATGTGAGCTTTTTCTCTCGTTTCGACACGGACATAAAAATTGCTCATATTTATGTACATTATGTAATATATACCTACACTAGCTTCTGCTCGCGGCTTCGCCCGCGTGGTATGTCGATAAAAAGTAGCCTATGTCCTTCCCCGGGATGCCATCTACCTCCTTGCCAAATTTTATCGCAATCCGTTTAGTGGTTTAGGCGTGAAAAGGTAACATACAGACAGACAGACTACTACGACGTTACTTTCGAATTTATAATATTAGTATGGATGGATTCATCACCTCAAAATATATATCTGCCTACACTGCCTAGCCTTATCTCAGCTATGTTAAAAGATCGAATTTCAGTCGAATCGGATGCAGCACATGATCTGACCTATCTGACCTCCAGAATAGGCTGACAAACAATTTGTATTAAGAAGTAGGGCGTCCTCTGCCGAGCAGAAGCCTAAGCATCGGTATAAGCAATCCCATTGAATGATATTCTTTCTTACCGTAAAAGTATGGCCCATTCTGAGGGTCATGGTCATCTAGGTACGTTAGTCCGTGCGCCCATATGCTGAGCTTGGTCAGCCCACACAGCACCGCAGTGATGACCAGGAAAGCAGTTCTGGCTGCTACATTGCTGTCCGAGGCGTCGTCGATGATCGTCTGCTCGCCACATAACTCTAGAAATGATTGTATGGTTAATGGGAGATCGGAGAGAGATATGTATAATAGCTTCGTTGTTCTCTACATAACAGTTCGGGAAATACAGATGGGATATAATATTTTTAAGTGTCACTTAATTCAGCAACTTACCCACACTTGCAGGATTAGACTTAGCGAACGGGAAGGCGAGGACCATCAGTCCAGCGGCTGACGTGGCCAACAGCCAGCCGGAGAGAGCCAGCTGCCTTCGTCCTCGACCCCACCAGGCCACGGCAGCACCCAGGGCGAACTCCGCGCCCGCAGCCCCAAGCATCACATAGTCTGGATTAAGCATAATCAGCCTATAATGTTCCCACTGCTGGGACACAGGCCTCCTCTCTGTGAGAGGGAGCGGGCCGTAATCTACCACGCGGGCCCATTGCGGGTTGGTAGATGTCACATGTCTTCGAATTTTTGGTTTTAGGACATGCCGGTTTCCTCACGATGTTTTCCTTCACCGTTTTGAGAGCAGTGGCGATGAAATAATTTACACAAAGTAAAGCGCCTGTCGGAGTTCGAACCTACGACCTACAACTCGTAAGTCGTGGCCGTTACCACTGGGCCACCACCGCTCTCAGTTGTCCCAATCTGTCTGGATTAAGCAAAAAGTCGAATAGGAATGACTATTGAGTTTGGAAACAGGAATCCTAAAGTGGGTGATAAACGTGCGTACTTAAAGTACGCGGTCTTTAAGTTCGCGACCTTACTCGACTCGCCGTCGGTGACACACGTGAAGCTTTCTCAGAATTTCATTGTTAAATTGTCAAATTGGCTCGCGGCTCGCGGCGATGACAGACGGGCGAGTAAGCTCGCCGAGCCATAAGTACGCGTACTTGCTCGCACGTCTATCACCCGTTTTAGAGTGATAGAGAGATTTAAGATAGTGCGCGCCACGAAAGGCCCGCGGAAAATTGTGGAACTACATTTTTTCTAATGCAATGTGGTGCAATGACATAGACATTAGCGCCGCGTCAAAGGGAATTGTTCCTCAGTGGTGGCGTGGACTCTTAAATGGCTAGTTGGCTTTAAAGCCACCACCGCAGAGCCCGGAACATCAAAAAAACTCAGATCTACACATATTTGAACAAAAAATTTGAATACGTGCGATCGTTATGTTTCACGAATAGCTATAGTGTAAGACCAAGAAGGATACAGGCTATTTCATCACACAAAAATGGTTAAACGGAAGGAGTATTTAAGGATCGTAGCAGGTGGTGTTCTGTGGTTTCTGCCTACCCCCATGGGAAGTTGCTGGCATGAGTTTATTTATGTAAAATGATGAAATACAAAATACACACAGACACTGTCAGGTAAGTAGAGACAGAGAGTATTTATATATACCTTCAACGAGTACGGAGTGATACCCTTCATTGGCGTCTCTCCTCAGCAGCAGGAAGACGTTGCTCTCCAGCAGGATGACGATGAGGAAGGAACCTTGCAGGAACAGGTCGAAGGTCTTCAGCATCAGCACGTAGGTGCGCAGGAAGTACCACAGCTTGTGGAAGACTGAGGACATCACGAAAATGGTTAAACGCCACACAGTGAAATTCAACGTTTTCTCATTAAAATTGTACCTAATTATGAAGATTTTTACCTATGTACAATCGAACGAGCTATTTTATTGACAGGCAAAGTATGTTCATTTTCCGCTACACTGCCAAAATTCGTTTTGATTGTGTGTGTAAATTAACTTTTTGAGCTGGCTTAGTAGAGTGACGTAAAGGTATTGTTGACTACTGAAAACATTCACATTTTTTTTTTAAATAGTTGAAAGTTATCTGCCTGTATACCAAATAGCTTGTTCGACTAGCATCATCTGCCTAGCCTTTTCCCAACTATGTTGGGGTCGGCTTCCAGTCTAACCGGATGCAGCTGAATACCAGTATTTATAAGTAGTAGCAGTAGTAGTAGCTTGTTCGACTATACATAGGTAAAAAGCTGTATTTAAGTAGCTCTACATTGCTCATATACTTAGTAGGTGTAGGTACATAGGACTTTTGTCTCTGAGAAACATCTTTTAAATACGGTATCCTATTGTTAGGTACTTGACCATACTCTGACTCTGTATGTCCTTCAAGAGTGTCTGCCTCCCGGCGTTTTCCTAGCATCCAAAATTCGCGACCGAGTTTTTTTTTACTAGCCTGTCTTACTGTCCCCCGCTAGACCCCGTCTCACAGTCTCAGGGCACCAGTTCTGTGCTATTTGGGCCCACAGTTTGTCCGGCATGCGGCAGACGTGTCCTGCCCAGTCCCATTTAAGTTGGGCAGCCTTTTGAGCCACGTCAGCTATCTTTGTTTTGGAGCGCAGTATTATGTTATGAACACGATCCGTTAATTTAACGCCTAGTATACTTCGCTCCATTGCTCGTTGGCAGACTTTGAGTTTGGACTTCTGGATGTTAGTCAAAGACCAAGTCTGTGCGCCATCATTAAGTCTATGTTTTATAATATCACGAATATCTTCAATTTCTATTCTAGGGGGCAGAAGCTGATTAAAATCGGCAATCGGCTCAGGCTGAATTATCTACTGCTATCTTTCAAATCCGATTAGTACACTGAGTACCACTCAAAATCAAGAAAATTACTACAAAATCTCGTTCACTTCGGTTTTGGAGATTGGAGATGCAATCAGAAAAAATGCTAACTAACTTTGTAATCACATTCTAAGGTAAAACTACTTTTGCTCAGGATACCTGCGATACTTTTGTCGTTTCTGTAAAGCGTGCTGCTCACTTGTTCGGGTTGGAATGATTCGGCACAACCGATATCCAACACGTGTACGGAGTTTCACTACCTAATTTAATTTGACCTTGTTAATCGGGCAAAAAGCCGCTCGGTTTAGTTCTAACGAAGTTTGCCGATCGGCACGAGTCGAATGAAGCAGCAAGTAATTTATCGACTTATTACGGATTTACACATAATTAGCATTAATTACTCTTCACTTATCTAAAATGATAATTGTGATAATTTAATAAATTCCAGTAGTACTAATTTCGAGATAAAAAATAATGTAATATTTGCGTTACTAGGTAATTACTTGAATTAGTTTACTTAAGGATTTTTATATGAACTCAATACCTTTGGAGGAAATGGCCTGAATTTATCAATTTCCCGAGAAACTTCCCCGAAATTTTCTTTTCCTATAAATCTGACTACAGCTTAGCAAAAAAGAGTGTGAAAAAAATGAGGGCGCCGCTATCGGACTTAGGTCACTTCAGATTCTTTTATGACGACCTGTACATGATTTAAAAAATAAACAAATCGGACCAGTCGTTGTCAAGTGATGTGCTTACCAACGAACAGCATGTAATTTTTATTTATACCAGAGGCTCTAGACAAAGTGACATTCTATTAGCGTTAACGATGATGGAAAAGGCAAAAATGTATGAGACTGACATAAGCTATCGAAAAGCTTATGTCAATCCTGTTGAAAAATGGTGTTGAAATACGAAACGCTTTCGAAGCGATTGTCACTTGTCTAGGCCCTGTTCAAATGAAATTATCTATCTACCGAAACTCCGCAGATGGGTATCGATGACAATAAAACCAGCAAAAAAAAACTGATTTCACTTTTCATTACCTAACCAACGGCCGCTGAGTCTAGGCCTAGTGAGGGGTAGTTTCGTGAAATTAAATAAATAAATAAATCAACATTTATTGCAGAATCAATATAATACGTATTTGTTAGGAACAATGTAAACTTATGAAACTACCTACTTGTTAACTTATGAATTAGGAGTTTTGTTGTTTTTTCTAAATTACATGAAATGAAATGAAATTGTTTATTCTGTAAATAGGATATTGGAATCACTTTTACAAGTCTTATTAAAAATTTGTAAAAATAAGCTAGATGAGGTCGGCGTTTCCTATCTGACTACTCTGAGAAGAAAGGCCGAAACAAAGTCAGAGGTCACCGTCTCCTTTAAAGTCCAGACATAATCTTGGTCAGGCCATAATATGAGGACTATGTAGATTAGTCTGAAATGGTCTTTTGAGGAAAGAACCACACAGATTTGAGTGGACCAGTCCAGTCAGTGCAGGCATTTGTCAGTAATCACACATAGATATCGATACCCATCATCATCATCATCTGTATCCTAACTTAATATTAGAAAAGCGAAAGTGAGTTTGTTTATTTGTTTGTTATGCTTTCACGCTTAAACGGCTGAACGTATTTGGATGAAATTTGGCACATGGGTAGACCATGACCTGGAATAGGACATAGGATAGTTTTTATACCAATACTCCCACGGGATCGAGCCTTACGCGGGTGAAACATCAAGGCGCAGCTAGTAGAAAATAAATAGGAAAAAATACTTACTTGTTTTCCCTTCTAGCAATAACATTTTGATGCTATATTAATACTACTCCACTTTTAATTTCACAGCACCATTTCTATTGACTGTCTTAATACGTTGAAAAGTTCACAGGATTATTTTCAATCATAACTTTAAATAAGAATAACACTAATAAATTCAGACAATTTTATTGGAAGGAGGAAATAGTTCACGTTCTGACTAAATATAATTTAAATAACATAATAAAATTCTATTAATATTTTACCTACTAAAACTTAAAACAAAATTGTTAAAAACGCGTGTTTGGCCCCGAATATTGTCACCGACTACGGTTATCACTCAAACAAATACGACTTATCACTGGCCAATCGCGTAGTATTAATTTATAATAATCTCTGAGCTGATAACAAGGATAAACTGACGTCGAACATGGCCGGAACTAGATAGAACAAGATGTTTTGTACCAACTATCTTCCTTTGTTTGTTTTTATGTGATAATTTTTGTAACGTTACACGTTACGTATCAAATAGGCAACGTTCAAAGGGTCCATTCCCGTACTTTAAAGAACGCTCGCAATCTTAATCTGATAAAAAAACCTCAAATTTTTTTAAACATGGATTTTCGCTGAGATGACATTGCGAACGTTTGTTAGGTACGTCAAAAAATTCTGAATTCTGAATTCTGACCCACCAACAATGATATATAAAACTATAGATACGTTGTCCGCACTCTAAAATGACAACATGAAATGAAGCCAATTGGCCACATCGCGCTTAGTTACGCACCAACCTGTCGCGCGACACTACGTTTTTTTAATTTATATTGTGTGTGTAAACCTGTGCAAAATATAAAAATGTAAATGTGACGTAACTGAACATGTATATTTATCTCCCTCTAGCAACAGGCATCCCGCCGTACGGTGTCATATTTTCTTTCCCTTTCTTCATGCGTATAAGTAGCTATCTAGTATTTTTGCCGTTTGTTGCCGTGATGTTGGTTTATGACGTGTCTATATAATAATACGTCATTGCCCACCAAGCTTATTTTCTTAGAGACATTCAAATACAATTAGGTCGACATTCGCGTAAACATACATTTCCTTGGTAACGAACTTGTCATCTGCCATCTTTGTTATTTTGACGGTTTCAAACGATTAATCGTCAAAGTGGATCATGATTCACTCAGCCTGACTGTACCTAGGTGGGACAATTGACTTTCAGCGGGGTAAATAAAATGTCAATTGATCCGCAATGGGTTTAATTTTGATAGTTCACAAAAAATCGTCTGCAGCACGAGCAGACGAATTTTTCAAACCTATGAAGTAACCGTGCGTTTGCACTAGCGAAACATTCACGACAAAACATGTTGAAATCTCTATTTTCTCTCAATGTTCCATGCAATTTTTGACCGGAACTAGAGACTTCAACATGACGTTTTGTCGTGAATGTTTCGCTAGTGCAAACGCACGGTAATGGGTTAGCAATATCCTTCAAAACTCTCAGATTGCGAGTGTGTTACGCAATTTTATTAGGATGCTTGTTTCAGATTATTGAAATGTGGGTACTCATTTAAAACCTTAGTTTCATCGGGTTAAATAAAGTCATAAATTAAACGTGAGCATTTATTACATTAAAATCACTTGGTTGCGTCTTCAGAGTAAAAAAATATTTTTAGTGACAAGAACTACGCTTACAAATACGATTATATCTATAAAAATTAATTATAACAGTAGTCAATACTTATGATTAAATTATAACTTAATTCTTACAACAGTTTAATGAGAGCTTGTTTGAGATTTACTTAACGTGGCGTCAAAATATTACACTTACGAAGAGGCTGCCTCGATTTGAGTCAAACGTTTTAATGGTGGACGCACACAACAACATACATCGCCGATAGGTCACCACTTCACCAGTGAAAGAATACATTAAATATCACAGAAAGAAAGTTCAATAACAAAGAAAACAATACTATCAGATAAAATTTTGTGACATAAAAGAAAAAATATCAGAAAACCTAACATAAAAAAAAACTACATTCGAGGCAGCCTCGCCAGAAGCAACTTGCAAACTGTCTAAAATTAAAGCCTTAGAAAGTTAAATTAATCGAAACAAAATACAAGATCACAGTCACGTCGAGGAGTACCCCACAAGCTTCTCTTCAATCCAGGGTACGAAGTGCGTCACCCTGGAGTATACTCCAGGGAAGTTGGCTTCAGCACACTTCTTGCCGTAGGAGACGACGCCGATCTGGTAGAAGAACGTCTTTAGTGTGTCTTGGCTCCACTGTAAAAGAAGAAAAATCATTTTCACCTCACAAGAAAAGTACTTTGTTCAATGAATGGAGACACCTAGCATTTTCCTCGCTGTAGTGAGGTGAAAAGTTATTATGCGTCTCGTACCTTTGAAACCCTCGCAACGCTCAGGATTCTATATTTGAACCAATCCTAGGATCCTTCGCTTGCTCAGATTTCAATACAAGTACTCGCGTCAAAAAACAACTTTGCAGCCTTGCATAACAAATAACTATTTAGTAGTCAGAAAATCTTTTTTCTCTGGAAATATGACCAGCAGTTAGCTTATTTTATTTTAATCAGAGTGTATTCAGCTTCGTGGTCGAAGCCCGAAATCTGACAACCAGTCTTACCAAGGGGTATCGTGTTACCCAGTAACTGGGCTGTGGAGGTCAGATAGACAGTCGCTCCATGTAAAACACTGGTATTCAGCTGCACCCAATTAGACTGGAAGCCGACCCCAACATAGTTGGGAAAAGGTTAGGCAAATGATTCAGCTTCGTGATCTACAGTTATTTTTGGGAGGAAAGGAGTGTTTGTTAATGAGTTGCTTCGCTCGGGATGAGTGTGGTTTAAAGGAGGCATCATTGTTGACCAGAGATTTCAGAACCTGCGTCTGTTGTTACTGTTCGCTGCAACAACGGGCATAGATTCCGAAATCCACTGTCTGCCGAATCGACTCCCGAAGTCGACTGGTTGTGTTTTTTGGAAGGTATAATATTCCTTCGATTTCCTTCATATTCTACAGACAAGTTGAGGAAGCACACATAAAAACATATACTAGATTAGTGCACTAAATTGTCGGACAATTTAGTTTTCAACTGCCTTTGGGCTCTGTCGCAGTCTGTACATAGCTAAGCCAAAGTCGACTACTAGGAAGAGTTAAGGATTCAGAACTTAATGAACAAACATGTGGGAATTAATGAAGTTATCTAAATACCAGAGATAGAGAATTTTAGATTTTAGAGTTAAAGATAAACTCTGTTTTAGGATGCCTGTATTATGATTAGTACCTACAACTAAAGCATACTCTTTATCGTGATGATCAATGCGCATGCGTTTTCTGTATGACAAGAGGCCTTTACCATACAGTGCGACAGTAACAGTCTGGTATTATTTTTAATACTCACAATAGGCTGCATCAGCGGTCCACCACTGTCTCCCTGACAGGCATCCTTGCCGCCCTTCTTGAACCCTGCGCACAGTACTCGGTCGTCGATCTTCTGCGCCTTGTACGCACTGTACGCTTGTGTACAGTACTCGTTGCTAACTACTGGCAGCTGTAGGACTTGCAGATGCGAGGCTCCTTGGCCACCTGGAACAGGATATGAGTTAAGTAACATGTTCTCGTTCTTGTTTATGGTGGAGCCACACCACATTACTAATCCATACTCCATACTATTATTACTACATAACATCACGGCTGTATTCCCCGAAGGGTTGGGCAGAGGTATACCCATAGTACACCCACATTTCGCCAGTTATGTTTGAGTCCCATGTAATAGGGGGCGAGCCTATTGCCATCAACCGGGCACAAAAATCTATTGCCAGACTATTGTACCCACTGGACCATTAGACTTGGGCCACCGTTCCGTGAGAGGGATCGGGCCGTAAACAACAACGAGGGTCCAGTGCGGGTCGGCAATGATGATGATCATCATCGTCTGCCTAGCCTTTTCCCAACCAAGTTGGGGTCGGCTTCCAGTCTAACCGGATGCAGCTGAATACCAGCATTTTACATGGAGCGACTGCCTATCTGACCTCCACAACCCAGTAACTGGGTAATAAGATATCCCTTGGCAAGACTGGTTGTCAGACTTTCGGGCTTCTGACGACCCGTAACGACTGTCAAAGATCCACAAATTACAGCCGGGACCTACGGCTTAACGTGCGTTCCGAGGCACGGACGAGTCTCGATATCTAAAGATGGTCGGGTGACCATCTCTCACGGACCAGCCCCGACAAGCGTAGCTTAACCTGATGGATCGACCCGTGATGATGTTATTACTTAGCTACTTTGATATAAAGGTTACTTATAACTTACGGAATTCAGTGTGACCCCATCCGGCGATCATAGGGTTGTAGTCTTCGAAGGTCGTGGCTCTTAGCTTGCTGTCCTTCGGGATGCAGATCGGCCTGATCAGATCTGAAATGTGGAAAACAAACCTAAAGTAAAATCTCGATGAAGAATACAATTCTTTGTAATGCGACTCATGGAGGAGATAAAAAAGCATCAAAATAGCACGCTATTTTTTGGATCCTATGCAAACCTTCGAACTATGCAAAGAAGCCTTCTGATATGCAATATATTAGTGGGTAAAAAACCACGGGAATATAAAATATTCTTGATTACAAGACTTTTGATATTTAGAGGTATGAGGAACAGGGTGTAAAGTTCACTCATCCTCTATAGAATAGGGAGGATCCTCCGACTAGACGGGTGTTGTGTCTGGCGGGTAACTGCCCAACGATTGATTTCGGGATCTTGTATACATATATGTCCATCGCGCGGTAAGCTCTAATTGTGCGATGCAGGATTTATGTGACGTCACACGCCCCCTTCTCAATAGAGGATAAGTGAACTTACACCCTGTTCCTCATACCTTTAGAGGTATGAGGTAGGCTTTCCTCATACCCCTAAATTACTATAAGCTATTCTTCTAAAGATATATCTGGCCAATACAAGTGAAGAAGGCTTACCAGTGAACGTGATCTCGTGGTCCAACAGCAGGATCCCAATGTCGTTAGTGAAGGCGGTGGCACTGTACTGCTCATGCTTGTACTTCTGCTTGATCAGGACGTCTACCGGAGTCGCACCCTCATCTTCTCTATCCAGGTCCAGTTCTCCCAGGCGGACTACATAGCTAAAATATATATTTTTTGAATGAGATCAGTACCTAATCACATCATTATGCTGGGCAGTGGTGGACCAGTGGTAAAGGCTTGTAAATCGATTCGAACACTTTTTTTTAAGGTTGTGAAATCATCAAATGACTTCTCCCGCTCTGGTCAGAGCGGGAGGGAGTGTCAGACTTTTTACTGACTAAATCCCACCCATGTTCCTTCAGTTGCCTGTTGCCAAGGGCCCCGGATTCCCGCGGATCGGTCGATCCCTGACAGCACGTTCCTTTGTCTAAATTACCTATTTCGTCACCACTGCTCTCAAAACGGTGAAGGAAAACATCGGGAGGAAACTGACATGTCCTAGAACAAAAATTCGGAGACATGTGACATCTATCAACCCGCACTGGGCATGCACTCCCTCTCGCAGAGAGGAGGCTTGTGTCCCAGCAGTGGGAACATTAAAGGCTGATTATGCTGTGGCCGTTTTGTGTTTGTGACGAATATTTCCCCCCAATTTGTTATTTTTTGTGTTATTTATTTGCGTCATGGTTTACCGCAAATGGCGTTTCATACGAATATGAACCTTAAGTTTGTGCAATTAATGATAATATTTCTATGAGCAAATGTGAATGAGATTTTCATACTAAAGAACCTTATTCTTTTATCCGTAATGTTTTTCTATTTATTCAACCGTGGAGTTTCTTGCCGGCTCTTCTCCATAGGAAACGACCAATTGGAACCGTGCACCTAGCTTCTGACGTTTCATAAGTGCCCATGTAGGTTTATGTGAAATAAAATATTTTGATTTTGATTTTTTGATTTTGATTCAATGATATTGGTATGGAACGCCGACTTAGCAAAGTAAGTGCAAGCGCTCCTTGAATTTTGCCCTAACACAAGAAATTATCAACTTCCTTAAAGGCTCGATTTGTAATTTTATAGTCTATTACTGTTTATAGACTTCAGTTATTTAATTTATCGAGTTAATGTTCTATGCCCCTAAGTACCAGCAATACGTTCCGCAGTTGGTCAAGTACAACTAGGATATAAAAATATACTGCGGCGAGGCGCGTGTGAGTTTAATGTAAGTACTTGGTTTATACAGGCTGTTATAAAAGTACCTTTATAGATATATTTTTAAGCATTCCAAATGCGGCTGACTGAACTTCCTACTGATTTGTCGCGTCGGTCACAAATTCCCGACTATTGGTAGATTTGTGACAGTCGATAATCCCGAAATTCTAACAATCAGTCTCGGAAGTCGGTGGTAAAAAACGAAAATTGCAAAGCAAAGACACCGACTTCCGAAATTAAAGTTATTTTTCACTTTTTAGTTGTGGTACCTACCCCATACAAACTACCTGCTATGGAAATAATACTGACGGAGTCACATAGAACATCGTCTACATAAACTAAGTGGGAAAAATACGTAATATTGAAGCTAACTCAAAAACTACGCAAGCAAAGTAAATAAAATTTATATGGGACTACCTCTGAAGAATGACCTACCAAAAAACAAAGAATCATCAAAATCGATTCATATTTGGCGGAGTAATCGTGTAACAAACACACAAAAAAAAAACACGAATTGAGAACCTCCTCCTTTTTGAAGAAGTCGGCTAAAAAGTATCGTGCGGGGTGTGAATGTCAGATAGGAAGAAGATAGAAGTTCATGAAAGTGTATTGAATGACTATTGCATGATATCATGACATTTGGCACTTTCATGAACTTAGAGAGTTGTATTACTGATTCTAATGTTTATAATTCTGTAAATTCATATTTGTTACGAGCGCTAATAATATTTAGATCAACATACAACCTGATACTGACCTGCAAATTGCAAAAAACGTAAGAAAATTTGAATTTCGCGGGCTACCCTAGCGCATCAACCTTAACTGCATCCACTTAGACAGGAAGCCGATCCCAACATAGTTGGGAATGGCCAGGCAGCATAGGCAACACCCTGTGCCCACGACACATTATCGGCGCGGGAGCACTTGCTGAATTCAATTACAAATAACAACCGGTTTGCCTAAGTACTGATGTAGTAATTCAGAATGAACTTGAAGATTGATGGGTTCCGATAGCCCTTCATGTCCCAACCAGTTTGGTTATCAAACATGAATAGGAAATCGGAAGCCATTCATAAAATGCTTGCTTGATAACGGGTTAGGTATTACTCGTTTTATTTAAGTACTATTTTAGATAAGCTAAATTGGCAAAGCAGGATACGTCGGTTCTTCGAGATGTCACGCGTGATAACATAATGGAATTGTATAAGAGTTCAAGATACTTTGACGAGTGTGACAAGCTCATTATCTATCGTCTTAGAGACTATAATAATACTAAATAGCAGTATAAGTTTACAGGTTGACAGATTCTATGATGATGAATCATCATCTGCCTCGGCTTTTCTAAACTATGTTGGTGTCACCAGTCTAACTGGATGCAGCTGAATACCAATATGAACATGAAGTGACACCTATCGGACCTCCACAACCTAGTTGCTAGGTAACACGATACCCCTTGTAAAGACTGGTTGTCGGTCTTTTAGACTTCTGACTACCCGTTACGACTGTTAAAGGTCTAACAAATGACAGCTGCTTTGCTGATTGGCCCTTGATTCTTGTTGGTGACTAACCTGGCGTCAGTATTATAAAGCCGCCCATGGGCCTCTGACTTGGATTCACATGCCGTTGAGAAATGTCTCTCAGGTATACCGGTTCTCTCACGATGTTTCCCTTCACCGTTTTTGAAGCAAGTGATAAAAGTCGGAGGTGCGTTGCCTTGGGTTCGAACTCGAGACCTAAGACTTGGCAGTCTGACGGTCACACCACTAGGCTATCACTGCTCTGCTGATTACTTTTATACATATTACACAATATGAGCCGATACTAGAGAAGGAGGGTATAGTGCCAACATATTCCTCGTTTTCTTCGTGACCAAAAATCCATGTGGGTAAGTACTTACATACAGTATACAAGGGTAAACACCGTTGTCACTCAAACCATGGGTAGTTGACTTAAATATAAAAATAAATGACCCAGTAACAACAAAAAAAAATCTTCTTTTCATTAAAAGATTTTAAAAAGTAAATATCCGTCATTGTCCCGATACTCATGGATATGCGTTCGAGAGAGCTGCGAAACAGCTGACGGCCATGAAAGGTCCCGCGCTCCCCGCCCGACCCGCCAACCGCCGGCCGCGGCCGGTCGTTGCCCTTGGGTGTAGGGTGAAATATTCTTGTGGAAAAATGTAGATTTTCTTTAAAAAAAAAAGTTGTAATTTTCCATTGATTTTACGTTCTAGAAATAAAACCAAACCACTGGTTTCAAGGATAACGGTGTTTACACTAACACCCTGTAAAATGGTTCTCTTGACATGACGTAAAAAAACTATACTAACTGTGATCTGGCATTGTATCTGTATTACTACTATTTACGTGATAAACAATCATTTTCACTATGACCCCACAACGCGTGGGAAAAAATCATGACGTTGTAACATTCTATGAATTTTTATCAATATACTTAATTCATGATTTTTTCATGTTGATGTCGATTACATAGGGTGACTGGTAGTATTGTTTGTTTCCTATAAACATAAAAAAATACATGTTTGAGTCGGCTCTGACTGAATTTCGTTACTCGGTCTGATAGAATCATCAAAAACATTGCGACACTAAATTGACAAAGTGTATTGTTTTTTATTTAATATGGGTCAAGGATTTATTTTTATTTTTTATAGACCTACCTAAATAACCAAGAAGTTGGACATAAAGTTAATAGATTTCTCAAGTATTGGTGATTGAGCGCTGCAATTTGAAACAAAACTACAGAAATTAATTTCGCGGGCTACCAGCGGATTATGATATTACTAGCTTCCGCCCGCGGCTTCGCCCGCGGCTTCGCCCGCGTGGTATGTCGATAAAAAGTAGCCGTATGTCCTTTCTCAGGCTCTAGACTATGTAGATCCACTATTTTTGTGTACAAAACATTTAAATCGGTTCAGTAGTTTTGGCGTGAAAGCGCGACAGACAGACAAACAGGCAGAGTTACTTTCGCATTTATAATACACCCCTTTGCAAAAAAACGGGCACCTTAACAGTCATTGGCTTTTGTATGGATAATATTAATATTTTTACTATGTCATTAGCATAAATGACTAGTAATTTGTTATCATCAATAAGAATATAGTTTTTTGGCTACACCCCTCTTCCAGCAGCGCTACAATTTTACAAGCTCTTATTGTTTTTCCTGCCATTACAATCGACACAAAGATATCACTTTTAAGTCACAATAAGTCTGGATTATGCGACAAACATAAATTATTCTACTAAAAATAACGAGAAGTTAGTTTTAGTTGCCAGGATAACCTTCTAACCGCAAACCTGCAAAATGTTAGTAAAAGTCACAAACGGAAAACAGGATTAATAATGATTTTAAACACAAGTTTCGAATTTGGAATTAACTTTTTTTCTTACCCAGACTCTTTATTAAGTGCCAGTAACATAGTTTGGCTATTAAAACCTCTTTACAACGAAATGATTACCAATAATGTACAAAAATCAAAACCGCCCGTTTTTTTTGCAAAGGGGTGTATTAGTAAGGATTTATGTATTTGAAACATAAGTTTGAGTTCGAATCTTCTTTTCGTCGTTTTGTTGGCCCAAAACTTCTGTCATCCCAGAGGTCGCTATGGATGCATTTTTGGGACACAGAGGGGAGGATAGGAAGTGGGACATGGTTTGGTCCACAGAGTCCACACCCTGAGTTCGAATGAATCATAATCAGTCCATACTTTTTGGCGTACTAGCCGTATTACAGAATCTCACTCAAGACTCAACCATTAAATAAAACTTGGTTTCAATATCTTGGGAGCACTTTTTCGAAGTTTTCCGGATCTTATGAGCATTTTCTACAGAGATTATTATTATTATGTGGGCAAAATAAGAAATAACAAAAGCCATGTAAGTATCTGATTATAACTTCACACATGCTTGTGGCACAAACCTTGGCGAGCTAACCGCAAACTATTGACGTATAGTTTTAGCACATCGTCGTGTGAGCTACCCATGGACAAATAGTCAGCCGGATGCCATCTATTCTAGGAATCTACTTTTATTAGGGTGGCCCGCGAAATTCAAATTTTCTTACGTTTTTTGCAATTTGCAGGTCAGTATCAAGTTGTATGTTGTTTATTTCCAGATGGAGATAGCTTACTTTCATACTCTGTAGGTATCGAGGAATTTCAAATAGTGGTCGCGTTCTGAAGCTGTGCCTGAAAGCCAATTCTCGTACCTAAAAACGATAATTTTAAAATCGAAATCACATCTCAGCGGCAATCAATGTCAAAGTTGATATGGATACTTAGTTATTACCTTAGTATTTATAATTACAGGAAAACCTGTCGGTTGTAAAAATCTAGTCTGAAAATTCTCATAATATTGATATAGTGCAATTTGTGCAAGATACTTAATATTATCTCGGGAAATCCGCTTGATTGCATGGCTGCAGATTCTGTTTACTTAACAATTTCTCGTAATGTGCCCCTGCGCATCATTATGTACAAATATAACCTCACGGAAGTATTGTCAACATTACTGTAAGCTATGAATAAGTAAAGAGATGCATAATGATTTGAATGCCATGGTCTAAAAGGTTTTTGCAAATCTGCAGGTTTTTTTTTTAAATTATTGAACTCATAAAAAAAAAACTAAAAATACTTACCTTGCCATCTTTATATATCCTTGAAATGGCCTTGTTTATTAGACATCATCCATCACTATTTACATTAGAGCTCAGATCGCGAAATAGAAGTCATTTGTATAATAACCTTACCAGTCAATATAGAACTACCCTCTTTGGGAAAAGTGTCTTTGCTATGGCCACGAAGATCTACAATAAAATTCCTAATGACATAAAAGAATGTAGCAATATTAATGTCTTTAAAAATAAATTCTTCCAATTTCTTATGGAAAAGTGTTATTACTCTGTGGATGATTTTTTATCGACTAGAACTTTTTAAATGTTACGTGTCCGCTTGACGATAATTTATTTTTGTGATTGTCTTGTGTCTGTCATGCTTGACTAATAATAGTGATAATAATATTTGTATTTAATCTGAAATGGAATTAGAATTTTAGACTCTTAATTTAATTATTTTATTTAATCATTTGTATGCCCAAGTGGCTGATCATGGAATGAACATTATTAGTATTTTAATTATGTAATGAACACCTGCATGTAACCCATGTATCATAAATAAACGATTTGATTTGATTTGATAAACCTTATGCCGCCGCGCCACCGCCCATTGTATCTATGTTTTGTAGTGTTAAATTATTTTTTGCTATGTTTTTTCTGTACATTAAAGTATATATGAGTTGTATCTTTACATACAAGAAATCTCTTAAGGGGTCATTGTACTCATCATTATGAACAACTTTCACTATGAGACCAAACCTGAAATCGCGAAAAAAAACCTGTTCCCTACATTTTGACGAGCTATCTAGAAAAAGAGTAATGCTTACAGGTCTTCCTCATGGTTGTGGATGCAGTGGGCAGCAGTCAGGACATGTCGGGAGCTGACCAGGGATCCTCCGCAAAGCCAGCTGGTGGTGCCAGTCCTCTTGCTCTTGTAACCCAGGAGGGCCATCCAGGGGAAGTCACCTGGTGGAGAAGGTAAATTCTTTAGTAATCTATATTAATATATTTTCTAATATTAAAAATGTTTGTATAAGCGCTGCGATTGCGATAAAACTTTGGCAACTTGTTGCTATATAGCATCGCGCGAAGGTTACAAGCATGGAGAATGAAAAATAAAATAAATGAAATGAAACCTTCATGGTTTTTCCTGCCTTAGAACTAAGCGGTTGAAAATTCTCTCTCTTTTTATGGAAACTTATTTTTTACACACTCACAAAGTAAAACAAGTGCGAGTCTACCACGTACAATATTTAACAGAATGTAAATATTAAAAAAAACACGTTTCTTCTCCCTTTGATTTTGAACTTATTTTAGTTTTATTATACACAATCTGTGAAAACTTGAGCTGCATACCTATTATGGTTCACGGGATGCAGCCCGCTGATAGACAGACGGACGGACAACGGAAGCTTACTAATAGGGTTCAGTTTGGCACCCTTCTGGTACGGAACCCTAAAAACAAGGCGAGTCTTACCTAGCTTAGCGGGGACTCCTCCTACCACTCTGCTGAATGTAGCATTACTTTGTCCGCAGACGGGAGGCTCGGGGAGTGAGTCCACAAAGTCCCCGGAAATAGTCTTGGGTGCAGCGGTCTGGGGTGCCTGGGTTGGAGGGGGGGTCGGCGCAGGAGTTGGGGCTGGCGTCGGTGGCACGGGAGTTGCCGGTATACCTGGGAGGGGGCAGCATACCTGTGGAAAAGATAGGTTAGAATATAGCAAAGTATGCCCTCGATAACATACATGGCAAGTTCCACTGTCAAATCAGTCTGAGGCCCTAGGCAAAGTGACATTCTATCAGCGATAACGATGATGGAAAAGGCAAAAATGTATAGAACTGACATAAGATATCGAAAAGCTTATGTCAATCCTGTTGAAAATCGTTGTAGAAATACGAAACGCTTTCGAAGCGATTGTCACTTGTCTAGACCCTCTGATTATTATGTTGTTCTGATCACTGCAGACCACTTAGATCCTAGCAAGAGGGCGGTGGATTTGTTAAAAAAAATCCGTACCAATCGAGATGAATATAACAAAAATAAATCGGTATTGTGTGGTAGATTTTCATGTTTTTGGAGTACGGAAACCTATAAATGATGCATGTGCCTTACCTTGGGAGTATTGCCCTCGAAGCCACAATGAGCTCTCCTCAACAGCTGCACAGCATTAGGGTTGGTCCTGGACTCCTGCAGCACGCTCAAGTAGGGCTGGCAGTTCACCACCGGGATACAGTTGCCGATACCACCTACTACAGTCTGGCAGCTCTCCACTGAAAACAGGGGGCTTGGTTACTCTATCTTCTATCTACCCTCATATACATAAAAATAAAGCACATCACTTTACAACGGCTGGACCTATTTGGCTATTTATTTGTTTGAATACGTTAGGTTTTTGTGGGACAAAAATGGAAAAGTTTCCTCATATGGGATTTTTGTATGAATTATTGAAAACTTTGTTGGATCAGAGATATAGTTCTCCTGCCTAATCCTTCGGGGATTATAGGCGTGATGTTGAAACTTGAATTGAAACAAAAAAAAAACCTACCTACCTATAAATTAATTAGGTATCAGTTGATATCTACTCTATTATTATAAAGAGAAAAGATTTGTACTTAAGTTTGTTTGTTATAAATAAACTTAAACTCTGAGTAACATAGGCTACAATTTATAAAGAAATCACGCGGGCGAAGCCGCTGACGGAAGCTAGCTTATGTACCTATATTTCATTTTAAATCTGAATAAACAAGTTTTGTTTCATACCAAGACTTATTAAACTTTAATACGATGTTCTAAAATGCTTCGAGATGCAACTTGAGTTCTTTACCTTATCAAGAGTCAAGATACAGACATAAACGGTAGTAACGAGTACCTATTTTATAATTAAACGACCTCTGTACTGCTTTATGTAATTAAATAACAGTACCTACACTACCTACCTACTTATATTGTCACAACAAAGGCGCGGAAACCGGTTTTTAGTGCTCATTTACATACGTATTTGTGTATTTTTTTTTAATTCAGTACCTACTAATAACTCATCGTTTACTATAAAAAACAGAGTCGTTTATGATTGTATAGTTTAGTCTGTTAGTTCTTACACCCCGATGGTGAGTACTTTCACCCCGATATGGTAAGCCTACTTACGACTGATGTCTCGCTAGTGGTGGCGCGTGAGTTGGATTATTCGGTTCCCTTCAATATTGTTGAGGTGCTGAAGGCCGGGACGTAACCAAAATTGCCTGTCTTCAATTTGATTTTTCATAAAATTGATAAGACTGAGGTATAAAATTAAAATAGTATGAGTAACTACATGATATTTCCAAACTTTTTGTGTAACAGAAACACAAAATATTAAAATTTTTTCGATAAAAAAATATCACGAAGTTACCTCTAATTTTCACGTATTTTCGATTTGTACTTAAAATGCTAATGCCTATTATGATAAAAATTAAATGATTATATGTATTAAAACAAGGCAAAAAAAATTGTGTAGGCTTTTTTTTTTATTCCTTTTATTTTTGGTTTTATTACGAATCAAAGCTTGTAGGACTTACGACGTTCTTAGTTCGTGGAAGAAGCCATCTTCCGTCGCACATTACGGGAACTTCAACCATATTTTTGTTTCACAAATCAGTCGGCGTCGCTCTGTTGAGACGAGAGGACTGCGCTCAAATTTTTAGCTGCGCTGAGATATTATTTATTTTCGTAAATAATATTTTCGTAATTTATCACATTCCACAAAAGAAACTGAGACATAGAAAACATGAAATAAACACTAAAACCACTTCCAAAACGAATATTACAAGTGTTATTGATTGATAAATAAATAAATACCGAGTCTAAATAAACATATAAAATTCAATGTTGATATTTGAAATCTCAAGATGACATACATTTTATTTGACAGATTTTTGACTGATATAGTAGCACGGAGTATAGAAAGAAGTAGGTACAACTAGCGCCATTGCTCTGTATTGCGGTGAATTTTCTTGCGGAGAAAATTTACAACATAGCCAACGAGCCCATTCCACGTTCATTTGAAAATTCGCACTGGAGATTAAATCTTATTGCGATTTACTCAGGATCCAAATTCGTTTACTCCCACTTTTTTGACAAACTTCTTGTAAGGTGACCCTTAGACGAACAATTGGAGCGACTGACCGCCCCTAAATAAAACTTGTTTAGAATAATACCTTTATTCTTCGGTTATTGGTATAACGAACAAACTCGAACAGATTACGTATGACTCCGGATTTTTAATTGGTCTGTCCGTGATGTCTTGTTTATATCTCTTTATTTGACTTTTTTGTCGTAGTTGGGTTTTAGTTTTTACATGACTACGGCGAAGCAAAAAGGAGGGTTATGACTTTGACCGGTTTCTATGTATTTATCTATGTCTGTTCCCTCATATTATCTTCTAAAAGACTCATCACAATTTGACAAATGAGGTATCGTTGGAAGCTTCTTGATCGTCCGCTGGTCATCGGCTATATGAAGACACATTAAATTGAAAATGGCGCCCTCTAGGTGACATATCATGAACAACAAAACATATTTTTTAATCATACCATGTTGGGTATCAAATGAAAGGTTTTAATTAGCACATTTAAAAAATATATATTATAACCCCAAAAAAAAGCAGCGACAATCAAGACGTATACTGCCATATGTTTATGTTAACGCGTGGGATGATAAGTGCCGCTTCACGCGCCGCCGCACCGTAAACAGAAAAAACGTCAGACGCGCCGCGTGACGCCACACTGCACGCGACGCGCCACGCCCCGCGTCTCCGTAAATGAGGCCTAAAGTTATAATGCAACTTGGCATGTTTTCAAAGCTACAATTTCAACAGTTAAAAAGAGGGACCATACTAAACTTTCTACTAAGGGACTAGTTATAACAAGCGCCCGAGACGCGCATTTTGTACGCTGCGTTTCGGGCGCTCAATAAAATTGTATGAATTCCTATGTAACGAATTTTATCAAGCGCTGCAGTCTAAGCGAGCGCCCATGCCGGGCGCCGTTAAGCCTGCACATGTCGCAACTTGTCACTCTCAACTTGCATCTCCGTTGTGCGATTTACAAATAAGACTGGGAGAAGGTATGCCGCGGGCATCGCTTCATCGAGAATTGCTGCTGTGTGCGCCGCCGTGATGAAACACCGCGTGTGACGCGGCTATGCCATTCGTGGGCTCCGCCGCAAAAAAACGCTCCATTTCAAACAAACGCGTGTAAAATCGCGTCTCCGTAAACGCACTCATACAACGCCATATGTTTGAATTCAGTGCGGGCCGCGCCGCCCAAAGCCACGCGCGACTCCTCGCGTCTCCGTAAATGAAGCCTAACCGTGCCCTTGACGCTTGGACGCGAGTTCCTTTTTCACTATTTCTCCTTGTCATTTTCTCCGCATTAGTAATAAACTTAAAAGAAACACGGTTCAAAAGTTACAACAAAATGTGGAAATCTTGTTGCGTTTGACGAGCGTCCAAAACGCGCCGGGCGCGCGCCCAAAATACAGCGCAGGTACTGAGCCGCGTACCTCGGGCCCTTGTTATAATTAGTCCCTTTGGTACTTTGGCACCCATTTACATACATGAATAGATGTCAATTCTTTTATTGGTGAAGCCGACAATCCTACATTTATTTCTTTTGTACAGAACTCGGCCTCTTTTTCACATGTTTCAAATGTTTTCGAAGGGGATTGTTCGCGTTTGGCGCAGGAAAGGTTTTCATGACACATGCCATATTCGTTGCACAATACAGTGCAAAATTCATTATACGAATATTATTTTTTACTTGGGTATCACTTTGCACGATCCTCCAAAGAGAGAAATCCACGATATAGCATTATATTTATTACTTGGTAACACAGTTTTCCACAAAGACGTCATTAGGTACAAATTGTACAAGGTCCTAAATAAAATTTGGCAACATTTAAATTTGAACTTTTTCACGTCAACATTGAGTTTCTAGTTCCAAAACATGAACATGATCCATAGTTCTGAATTCAAGCTTAGCGTATCGTATAAGCAAAATAAACTACAGAAGATTGAAATTGGAATTCTATAAACGCCAGACGAAAAGTTTCTGCTGGCGGGAAGGCATTGTGTTTTGTTTTCGTCGGGTTTAATGAGAGGGGTAGGTAAGGGTTGCGCGGGTGAAATATGATTTTTTGCTGTCAATACACGCCCCCTGAACCACGCTTCAAGTTTGTGAAGCCCTGGCAGTTGAGACTGCCAGGGCTTATCTATTTTTTTTGAATTGTTTTTTGTACATTGTTCTCAGTTCTCACAACACGGAAAGCAACACGAGTTTACCCAGGATTTTGTAATGCCTTGACTTGAAAGAGTGTTCTTAGAGATTATTGCCCGTTCTTCTCCATAGAGATCTACGTTTTGGAATGGGCAATTAGCTTCAACTTTCTAACTGACCGACTCCTTGACAATTCAAAAGTGCTTTTACTTAAATGATTTAACTGAAAGAAATGCTTTTAGTTTGAGTTTGACCCTGCGAGTTTGATTGCACGATACTACCTTTTGAGCCAACTAAGATGATTATATCATCTACATACGCAAAGTGGGAAAAATACGTAATTATTGAAGCTAACTCAAAAACTGCGCAAGTAAGATTAATAAAATGTATATGGGACCACCTCTGAAGAATGACCTACCAAACAAAAAAGAATCATCAAAGTCGATTCATAATTGGCGGAGTAATGGCGTAAAATACACAAAAAATAAAACATACAGATGAATTGAGAACCTCCTCCTTTTTGTAGAAGTCGGTTAAAAAGTGGTAAGTATTTAGATTCCCGATGGTAAGTGCTTGTTCGTAAGCAGATTCGTAAAAGGCATTTACCATATCTGTCCATCTAACATGTATTGTCCCACTGTTGGGCGGATGCTTCCCTCTCCCTTTTCCACAGAAGTCTGTCCTCTACCCTTGTAAACCATCATTTTAAAGAAATGCTCAGTATATCTAAACTGGTATGATAATTATGGTATATCATCTACTTTAATCTAGCCATTTTACTTAACTGCTCAATTGTCGTGACAGAAGCAAATACTCCTGAGCAAAGACTCTTGAAAAAAACGTTTTCACCTCACAAGCTCGGAGATTCTGTTTATTTTTCTCGCTGTAGTGAGGTGACAAGTTGTTTGTTTAGCTCGGCAGCAATTATATTCTGCGTCTCGTACCTTTGAAACCCTCGCAACGCTCAGGATTCTATATTTGAATCACTCGCTTCGCTCATGGTTCAATCCTAGAATCCTTTGCTTGCTCAGGTTTCAATACAAGTACTCGCGCCAAAAAGCAACTTTGTAGCCTTGCATAACAAACAACTATTTACGTGGCTTCACAAACTATGAACATCTTCAAAATCCGTTGGTTAGTTTTGAAGATCAACGCGGTCACACAAGCACACACGAAAGCTACTTCAAACTATACGTATTATAATATACATAGTAACGAAGAATTCTTGTCCGTTTGTCTGGATGTATGTTCCAAATTGGCGCAAAAACGGCTGAACGGATTCGGCTGAAATTTAGCACACAGATAGTTTATAAATAACCTGGATTATCACATAGGATACTTTTAATGCTGGTAGTAGGTATGTTCCAGTGGGATATTTTCTGGGGCGAAACCGCAAAAACTAGTTTATAGTACCTATGTATAAATAGATTTACAAGCCAATAAACACTTTGAAACGACTGCTATAGATACCTACTTATTATTTCACACCCGACCGATCACAGTGAAGGACATGTTGACACTTTGAGTTCATATAAATGCAACATCCGTCTCGAGTAGTTCTGCACCTACTAATATTTTAAGGAACTAATATTATAAATGAGACTGCAAGAGAGTTTGTTTTCACGATCACGCTAAAACGGCTGAACGGATTTGGATGAAATTTGGCACACGGATAGTTAATCTGGATTGACACAGGACTACTACTACTTTTTTCCGATATCCACGCGGGTGAAGCCGCGGGGCAAAAGATAGTTCTCGTAGACTGCATCACATCCTGTAAAGCAAATGGGCTACGCTCACCATTTTTAGGGTTCCGTACCCAAAGGGTAAAACGGGACCCTTTACTTAGGCTCCGCTGTCCGTCTGTCACCAGGCTGTATCTCATGAACCGTGATAGCTAGACAGTTGAAATTTTCACAATGTATTTCTGTTGTCTCTATAACAACAGATACTAAAAAACAGAATAAAATAAATATTTAAGGGGGCTCCCATACAACAAACGTGTTTTTTTGCCGGTTTTATAGATAATGGTACGGAACCCTTCATGCGCCAGTCCGACTCGCACTTGGCCGGTTTTTTTTAATGTTAGCCTTGTCTTTGGCAAACCCCAAGGCGGAACTTTTGCGACTCGGTGAGCGATCCATTAGCCGATCAAATAGGCTATGAACATGAAAAATATGAGTTAAGTTATCAGTGAAGGTCGGGAGGTCACCCACACGAGGTGGACCTGCCCCCGATAGCCGTGCCGTGACATACTTAACGGGATTTTTAAGTTTAAAGTTGGAATAACAAGATAAGTCCCTAAAGTCTGTTTTTTAATCTCATAAACTAATTTGACATTTCAAGTGATTGTTCTTTGTTTTTTCAATTTGGAGTTTGTTTAAAAATTAGTCTACGAGAAAACAGACGGTAATGATTGCGAAATAATTGTGTTCGTTTGTTATGTTATTAACTTATTACTAACAAATTATTTTTTATTAGATTTTATGGCCTGGAAATTAAATTATTTGGTTTGATAAAAAGCGTACCTACTGTTTAATTTTCAACTCTCAGCGCTAAGATGTGTTGAAAATCCAGTGCACGGTAAAAAAAACGTCACGGACAAAATGCGCCCGTGTGTAAGTTAAGTAGGCTAACCATAGACGTGCTGTTGACCGTACAGGTAAATTCGAAAGAAGTTTACAATGGCAATGCTTTCATTTAGATAATTCAACAACATTCATTGCCTTATTTTACCTTGTTGAGCAGACAAATTGTTTTAAAAGATTTGAGCGATTATGATTAAAAGCGTTACTCGATTGGGTTGATGATTCCTTAAGAGAGCATTGTGATTAGCACATTAGCAGGAGAGTTTATTGAAGTGAGTGAGAATTTTGGTTTAGTACTTAGCAATGTTATGCGGGCTTTTACACTAGCCGCACGAGCGCGTCGATCGCGTGTTCGCGCGACTGTCGCTTGCGGTTAGGATTAGGACACAAGTATTTTAGGCGCGACTGTCGCTTGCGGCTAGGATTAGGACATAAGTATTTTAGGCGCGACTGGCGCTTGCGGTTAGGATTAGGACACAAGTATTTCAGGCGCGACTGTCACTTGCGGTTAGGTTTAGGATACAAGTATTTTAGGCGCGACTGTCGCTTGCGGTTAGGATTAGGACACAAGTATTTTAGGCGCGACTGTCGGTTGAGGTTAGGATTAGGACACAAGTATTTTAGGCGCGACTGTCGCTTGCGGTTAGGATTAGGACACAAGTATTTTAGGCGCGACTGTCGCTTGGGGTTAGGATTAGGACACAAGTATTTCAGGCGGGACTGTCACTTGCGGTTAGGTTTAGGATACAAGTATTTTAGGCGCGACTGTCGGTTGAGGTTAGGATTAGGACACAAGTATTTTAGGCGCGACTGTCGCTTGCGGTTAGGATTAGGGCACAAGTATTTTAGGTGCGACTGTCGCTTGCGGTTAGGATTAGGACACAAGTATTTTAGTGGGTTTAATAAAAATTCATGTCTTTTGTTAAAAACACGTCTATTTACTGTGATCAACTTACTGAATGGTCCTTGGTTCGACTGGAAATTGAAGCTATTTCTTGATTCTGCGTCGACAGTTGGCACTGGCGTCAGCGGTGGAAGCGTGGTGCTCTCTTGTGGTGCTTTCGGAGTATCGTCGAAGTTCACCGCGTCATTCTCCTCCGGCACTCCGGTATCTATTGAGTGTTTCATAGATATTAAGGTAATATTTGGATCTATGAAAGCCTATTTGGACAATACAATAATTCAATAAAAAAGGGGGGGGAAATAATCATTATAGTGCATTTGGACAGACAAGTTTTATAGTGGATGCTCTATAATAATATGAGGATAAATAAATAAGTCGCGAATCATGTTTGTATCAACCCCTGCTGCTCTGGTATGGTCACTTTCGAACAAAATATATGTAGGGTTAAAATTATATTACTTACTAAAAACTGTTAAACATTGCAAGTGTTTCTGAACGGAATGACTGTTGAGTTTATGAACGAAGGGTTGAGTGAGAGTGAATGAATGAAAGGTTAACGATTTGATTATAATTCTAAGAAGGGATAAGATGGTGGATACTGATTGAAGCAAAACGGTGAAAGTTTTAATTACAAGAAGAAATATTGGTAATGAAGAAACGGCATTGAATTTTGAACCCTTTCCTACATATATTATATGGTTGGATAAGTAATTCCGATAAATTCACTGCATAAGTTTTACCTGCCTGACCAATTATGGCATATTGAAGATCAATTTTTACTACTATAATTATCTACATCTATTGTATTTTTTTAATCGTTGATGTTTTTTGCATTAAAATCTTGAGGTTTTGGTACCTATCTATATTATTACATTTGAATTCTTGAATTATAGCGAGTTTGTCTTTAATTAATTATTATATTGATATTGATATATTCATATTCGAGGTCTATGATGCAGGAATTTTATTGTAAAACTGGTTTAATTTAAATATTAAACAAATTATTAGGCAGCTTTGGTTTTAAAGCTGAGGAATTAGTTAGCCAAAATCCTATAAATTTCGATATCATCATCATCATCATAATTTCAGCCAAAAGACATCCACTGCTGGACACAGGCCTCCCCCGAGCACCGCCACTTCGACCGATTCTGTGCTTCTCGCATCCATTACATTCCCGCGGTCTTCACCAGGTCATCGGTCCACCTTGTGGGGGCCTTCCAATGCTACGTCTTCTGGTAAACGGTCGTCACTCCAGAACCTTTCAGCCCCATCGGCCATCTGTTCTGCGAGCAATGTGCCCTGCCCACTGCCACTTAAGTTTGGCAATACTTCGGGCTATGTCGGTTACCTTGGTTCTCCTACGGATCTCTTCATTTCTGATTCGATTACGCAGGGAAACTCCGAGCATAGCCCTCTCCATTGTCCTTTGAGTGACTTTCAGCCTTCTAATGAGGCCCATTCTGAGCGACCACGTTTCAGTGCCATAGACACTAGCAACACACACTGGTCAAAAACTTTTGTCTTGATACACTGGTATATGAGACGAGAGGATAGCACGCAGCTTCCCGAACGCCGCCCAGTCGAGTCGGATTCGACGATTGACTCTTTCTCGAAGTTGGACCTACCTAACTGGACAGTTTCGACCTTCGTTTTATTCCCACTCTTTCGGAAGCTCTACTGAGGTCATCGAGAATTGTACTGAGGTCCTCCACGGAATCGAATAGCTTTTGGAGGGCCTTGAGGACGAATTTTCCACCTGCCTTCAGGAGTTCGGCCGTAATTCCGTTATCACCCGGTGCCTTGTTGTTTTTAAGCTGCTTCAGAGCCATCCTAATCTCATACCAGCTGACGTCCGGGATGTCTTCGGTATAGTGTCGGGTCAATCTAGCTCTTGGGTCGTTTGTCAGATTCGTAACGGGTTTACTGGTTGACGTGTATAACTGTCCATAGAAACTCTCGATCTCTCTCGATAGTTCAGGTTTCGCGGATACGATCTTGCCATCATCGGTCTTCAGTTTCTCAAGCCCAATAGACAGATCTCTTGCAAAAACCTTGGAGCCCTTGTTCCGCTCTATCGCGTCCTTAATACGATTCGTATTATAGTGGCGAAGGTCGGTTTTCGGCTGTGGGGTGGTGCTAACCTTTTTATGGTGTACAAATAATAAAGAGTATTCTGGTCTATTGTTATGGACAGTTTTCACGAACCCATCGTTATAATCGTCCACAGTACTCGCAAGGCACTCGAAACGATTCTGAAGTTCGAGCTGAAAGCTCTCGGGATTTTGGATTTGGATCGGTACTGGACGGAGCTTCATCAGTCGAGATCACTTCCGGTTTTCACCGCGTTGATCACAGAGACATCATTGAATATTTGCTTCTTCGTCAACATAATGAAGTCAATCTCATTTCTAGTTGCACCATCAGGGCTCTGCCAGGTCGACTTTCTATGTTCACGATTTCTGAAGAAGGAATTCATCATAAAGAAGCCTTCCTTCTCCATAAACTGGCCAGTAGGTGGCCCAAGTGGTTCTGACGTCCAACTCCAAATAGCCCCACTCACAGCTCAACATCATCTCGTTAAAAATATCGATAAAAACATAATAATTTTATGACTTCAATTAAAATAATTGTATAATTGACTTTGATATTAGACTTTACCATAAGACACACACTTGGTCAATGTTTTGACAAATAGAAGTATTAAGAATATAATAAAAAAAACTTGTAGTTTTATATTTTTGTGAACTGTGGATTTATTGGATTGCTTCACTGTAATATGCATAATTTTTTTACGTTATTGGATGGCAGTAAAGCCGGTGGATCACAGGATAGTGGCCTCTATAGACATCTGCAACACTATAGGCATCGTAAAGCGTTGCTATTCCAGAGACTAAGCTGAAATATATCATTCTCATGTAATTACCACCCTTTTCTATATCATTGCGTCATAGGTTTGAAAAATTCGTGTGCTGAACAACGTAAATAACGCAATGAACGTGGGTGAACTGTCAAAATGAAACCCATTGCGATCAGTTGTCATTTAATGTGTGTTACACAATTACCCCGCGAAGCACAGAATAACTGCTTGGCGGCAGATAATGTTACGTATATTGGTGGTAGTAGGTACTTCCCCCCGCGAGCACCTTCACAAGTTTTCAACCTTCATGAGACCCATAAACATTGCCAAAAAAAAAACGTTTTTACGAGTCAAATGGCGTGTAAATAAAAAGATGATAATTACATAAAATGTAGTCGGTCAATGACCCGATGTTATGTGACGTGGTGTCAAAAGGTTATTTAAAACACGTGTTAATAACCTTTACCAAAAATATAAAGCTTATGATAAAACGTTTTATGGATACCTATTTTATCCATCGAGATCTTTGCCCGCTCATCCAATTTAAGAAAGAAAGATGTGTTGATCTATTTAAGAAACTGAACGCGACCAAGGGGCCTACCACCACCTCATATAGCAGTATTATTTTAATATAACTTCAGTGTGGGAAGGAGATGCAGCTCTACAGGACGTATAGCTCCATCTCTATCCCCCCACTAAAGTTAGATTAAAATAATACTACTGTATGAAGTGGTGGTAGGCCCCCAGGACATCTAAACTGCGTTCAAGAGCTGTTAGTGTCATTATTGTTATGCAATTTTGACACTGACAGCTATTGAACGCGGTTTAGATGTGCTGAGCACATTCAGTTTCATTGGTGAAATTGGCGCTAAATCTAAACAGGGAAAACAAAACATGAATATATCCAACCGCGGAGTTGAAGAACGGTATATTATATACTTATATACTGTTTTTAACGGGTTGTTCCTAGAGGTCCACGATTCTATTGTCTCTAACAGCAAACTATAAAAATTAAGAAAATATAATAACTAATGGGTTACCTTCAGTAGGTCTCACGTTGTTCTCCTGGTTGTTCTCATTCTGGTATCCAGCATTCCCTCCATCTTGAGCTGGTTGCTCCTGATTATAGACTTCTCCATTATCATAATTTGGTTGGAAGTTACCATTGCTTGAGTCAGGTTGGAAATTAACATTCCCATTGTTCTGTCCATTCTCATTATACACTGGATTATTATTAGATGGAAAAGAGATTGGTCTTCCAAAGTTCTGTCCATTATAGTTGTTGTAGTCGTTTTGTTGGTTTCTATCTTGTTGGCTGTCAGTATTGATGGCTGGTCTGTTAGGCTGCAAGTTGAAGAGGCCTGAGAATCTGTCCTTTAACCTTCTGGGTCCTCCTTGCAACAACCCCTGGAAGCCATTGTTACGGTTTTCTCTTTGTGGGAAGAAACCTGTGGAAGAAAAGCTGATTTAGATCATTTGTTCGGGTAAAATGCCTGTCTTAGGCTATTGTTTATGCTTCGATAGACTGATTTTTATTGATCCAGGACATCATTCCAGCGCTAGAATTTAGTGATCGATATTAGATCAATGTTAATTTGAATCCTGTTTACAATCCAGTATCCAGGGGGATTAAAACAGCCACTTTGGCAGAAACTTAATAGCAAAATATTATGAATCATCGTAAAATGTCACAAACTGACAATTCATAATGATCTGAGTGTGATTCATATAACGAAATCTGTTTAATAGTTTTCTATGGAGATTCGTAATATTCGTAAATTCCACACATTATTAATTGCTTTTGTGTCAAATGAAAGGAATTCATTTAATGACTAATTCATGCTAATGACAGCTGGAAATTTATGAAATGAATTGCTTTTAGAGGAATCGGTAATGTGGCCGTTTTAGGCCCCGGCTGGATTTGAATAGAATAGCCTCTTCAATAAGCGCTTATGCTTGCACTGAACTAAAATACTGGATCAATGTTAATCAGCATTAAGGCTGCCCTTCCACCAGAGTTGTGTGCGGTAGATAAGCGGTGAAGCTAAACTTCAAAACTATTTGGCTACTTCCACCAGCGGGACAGTTGCATGACACACTTACAATGGCAATGCTTTTCATTTTGAGTTTAACAATATTCATGGTGTTATTAACGTTGTTGTGTTGAGCAGACGAATTTTTCAAACATATGAAACAATGGCTCAGTAATTTCCTTCGAAATCTTTCTGATTGCGATTGAAAGTGTGATACCCAATATCGGTGCTGAGCTAAGTGGTGTAGAGGAGCGGTGTAAGATGTGCTACGAAGGTGCACTTTGTACGTTTGTAAAAAATAATAATCCTAATAGCCGCCTTTACACGACACGCGCTTTCACTCGCGATCGGAGTGTGCACGATTGAACGCGGGAAGGCTTGCACGCGCAATCGTGTGTGATTGTTTTTATCCATTTTTATGAGCCTTGAATTATGTTTGAAGCGCACAGACTTGAACGCATGAAAGCGCGAGCGGGCGGCGCGTGCGTGCTTTCTCGTTCTCGTTTTCTATCTTTACACGCGCGTTCTTTTCTGCGTGAAAGGCGTTTCACGCGTGAAAGCGCGTGTCTTGTAAAGGCGGCTATTGGTTGATATAATTCACATCCAACGAAAAGAGCAGCAAATACCCAAGCTGATTGATTGAAGTGACCGTGACCGTGAAACACATTTCTCCATTACAAGAAAGATCAACACTATTATCTTATAGATATACTTATCCTTAAACTACATACGCCACAACAATCACGTTATTTCCTGCTACGATTTACGCGTTATTCCGGTTAACTACTGGTTCCGGAACTACTTTTCAAGAACATTATGTTGTGACAATGTGGGCTGGGCTGACCGGTTACCTACCTATAATTTTTGACGTCATGAGAATTACCGGTTTCATTTTGACCGTAGATAATTACTTCGGTATAATCTTAATTGGAAAATGTAGGATTATTAATAAGCGGTCATAAATTGCCAACACGTCGCGATTCCGCGAGCCACAGTACCTAGTGATTAATGCTTCAAATATTTTGGCATCTCACACAAACTATAAGGTTCATAGATCCGTAAACAAGAAAGAATGGGAGGAAAATATGTGCTAAAACTTTAGAATACATCATTATGTTTGTATCAAACTATTGTTGGCATTTGTTCGATGTTGCGGGCCTTTACATACTATGTAAGTAGGTATTTTTGTATCATTTTACGAATCTATTTACCCGACTACGGCCGGACCGGTATGTATGTATATTCGAGTGTGGGATCATATCATCTAAACTGCTCATAACAATTTGACAAATGAGGTAACGTTGGAAGCGTCTTGATCGTCCGGTGGTTATAGGATCGACATCACATTAAATTGAATATGGCGCCATCAAGGGGACATAAAGTCACAAATTAAAAATTAAATGTTTATGAGGCCATGTTGGGTATCTAACGAAAGGGCTTCATTCGCTCATTTAAAAAATATATAGAATATTATAACCCCAAAAAAAAAAGAGTTATAAAAATAACCGAACAAATTAAAAATCTGGAGTCACACGTAATCTATGTATTTGATTTATACGTGTAACCCCGGATAATTTGTCTGTCTGTGCTGTCTTGTTTTTGGTTGCCTTTTTTTACTTTTTTTGTTGACTTTTTTTTGTAGTTGGGTTTTAGTTTTATAACTTTAACTTTTTTAAACATTGCACTCTTTAATGCAATATCTATTCTTTCATTCTATTCTATTCTATTCACTGTATCGTTCTTCGCTGTATCGTTTTGCTGCTGTAGCTTCTACTATGATAAACAATGTAGTTGATTGTTAACACATTCAGGGACATTAAACGCCCATAAGAATAGAACAATAAAATTTCTATTGTATCTCGTTTAGTGTCCTTGGACGCATTAAACTCATCTTTATTGTTTTTTATATTGTTCTGTGAATACATAAAATATACCTACTTCCTTTATCATTTCATCTATCAAAAGAAAAAAAAAGGAAATTAATTTTATCACATCTCTTTCGATTAAAAAATATATGATCATAATCCTCTAATCTATCCAGGATGAATATAAGCCAATGTCCTTACCCAGGTCATGGTCTACCCATGTGCCAAATTTCATCCAAATCCGTTCAGCCGTTTTAGCGTGAAAGCGTAACGAACACACAAACAAACTCACTTTCGCATTTATAATAATATATTAGGTAGGATTTATATAGATAGGTAGGTACTCGATTATTCATCAGTGCGTGAGATGACATGATTTTTTTTTTTAAATAAAAAATTACTCTGTTTACATTATCAAACTATACCCCAACCATGTGAAATGGTATTTCCACGCTACTATTTACATGGTGTTTTCCTGTCCTCATAATAAAGGTATGATTCCAAACAATGCAGCACGCGGCAGTACGCACGCCACGGCATAGCTGCCGCGGCAGTGCTTTGCGTCGGTGCTACCTGCCGCATGATTCCAAGTACCGCGGGGCGCGGCACTGCTGTTCATGGTTTACGTCTCAACAGTTGTCAACAACATCATCATCATCTGCCTAGCCTTTTCCTAACTATGTTGGGGTCGGCTTCCAGTCTAACCGGATGCAGCTGAATACCAGTATTTTACATGGAGCTACTGCCTATCTGACCTCCACAACGCAGTAACTGGGTAATACGATACTCAACAGTTGTCAACATTCACTTGTTATCGCTGTGATGACCGCCGCACTACTTGTCTGCCACGGCGGCAGGGTGACACTGCCGCGCAGCAGACAACAGTGCCGTCGCAGAAATGACGTGCAGCATTGCTGCCCTGCTCGGAATGTAATCTCATGTAAACCTACAGAAAATATATGGGAGCCAGCAGTGACGTGGCAGCAATGCCGCGTGCGGCGTGGTTCGGAATCATACCTTAAGTCGTCGAGTTCAGTGTCAATTGGCATCGTTTAGTTGCCTTTGACACTTTGTTCTTTTTTATAGCAAGCGTAACTAGTTATTATTTCCCCATAGATTCTATTAGCTTCTATTAGCTTCCATATACGTAACCCATCTAGAACTATTGTTGATAGCACAAAGTGCGTACGTAATTATGTTTTTTTTTATATTTTCTTTTTGACATAACATTACATCACGCTTGTTTTCTCAAAAGGATCAGATTTGAAGTAAACCTACAATTCACATTTCACCTTTTTGCCTATTGTCATCAACCGGGCACGAATATAGACTCCGGGCTGTTACTGAGAAATTCTTGATGGAAAAACCCAATAACATTTTGCCAGACCTGAGAATCAAACCCAGTACCCAATGCTTAGCAGTAGAACTTGCGACCGGAAGACCAAGGAGGCAATCTTCTCCATTTATTTGTATGTAAAAAGATGTAGTAGACTTTGCAGTAGATAATTGTAGACGGTATCAACATTCTCATAATTTCAGCCGAAAGACGTGCACTGATGGACATAGGTCTCCAAGCACCGCCACTTCGATCGGTTCTGTGCATCCCGCATTCAGTAGATTCGGAGTAAAGTATGTCGAAATTGAATCATGTCGAACTAGCATTATTGTCGAAGTAGTATGTCGTCGAAGTCACATCATTTCGTAGCTGTAAGTCATGTCGAAGACACGTTGTGTCGGAGTACAGTAGTGTCGGACTTAAGGTATGTCGAACTGAAGTATTGTCGAAATAAAGACGTGTCGGAGTTCCGTAATGTCAAATAAAATCTTGTCAGTTTGTCGAAGATCAGTTTGGTAATCTCCTGATTTTATAACTTCCTAATTAATATTATAAATGCGAAAGTGAGCTTGTTTGTTTCGCTTTCACGCTAAAACGGCTGAACGGATTTGGATGAAATTTGGCACATGGGTAGACCATGACCTGGAAGAGGACATAGGGAACTTATGCAGGTGAAACCGCGGGGCGCAGTTAGTGTTTTATATTTCCAAACTGGTATAGGTTCTACTGCTAAGATTTTTGGTTTTATTCCTAGTCGTGAATATTTTAAGGTCCAGAATGAGATGGTGGAAAAACTTCGACACTTTTGCCGAAATTTTTAATTATAATAATGCTTTCTTTCAAGATTGTTGTGAATCATATCAATCATACATAGGTACAACGATATAAACGTGGTGGTTTTATTAAACAAACTAAGTACTATGTCATTGATGGTCATTACTACATAATCACTACATTTATCGAGAATGCGATTTTGCAAATGTCCAGTGTAATTAATCTATCTATCTATATGTACATATTTATATATAAAATCAAATTGCCGTGCATTTGTCTCGCAAAATCTCAAAAATGGCTCGACCGATTTTTTTTTTTCGCCTGATAACTGGGTTGGTTTGGGAAAAAAGAAGATTAAGAAAAACACAAAGGGAGAGTCAAAAAATAAAAACAAGACGAAGTTTTGTTTGACGTGTTACGAAGTTCTCCGGGTCATCTAGTAGCTTTATAAATATTACAATACATAACATAATCAGCCTATGATGTTCCCACTGCTGGGACACAGGCCTCCTCTCTATGAGAGGGAGTGGGCCGTAATCCACCACGCGGGCCCAGTGCGGGTTGGTAGATGTCACATGTCTTCGAATTTTTGGTTCTAAGACATTACGGTTTCCTCACGATGTTTTCCTTCACCGTTTTGAGAGCAGTGGTGATGAAATTATTTACACAAAGTAAAGCGCCTGTCGGGGTTTGAACCTACGACCTACAACTCGTAAGTCGCGGCCGTTACCACTGGGCCACCACTGCTCTCTCAATATTACAATAAAACAAATTATTTAAAAAACAAAAAACCCGACTGCAAAAACCTATAACCGAAAAGAGAAAAACAAGCATTGAACATTGTATTTTGTAAGGTATCTATTGCAGGCACAAACAAAAAACAAAGTTCAATGCTTGTTTTTCTCTTTTCGGTTATAGGTGTTTGCAGTCGGGTTTTTTGTTTTTTTTAAATAATTTGTTTTATTTCAAGCTTTTTAGTTTTATATATATATTTGGAATTAACTCATTACTAGCTTTTATTTGATACTAATATTGTTGTAATTTATTTTAAAAAAAACATTCCCCTCCATTTTTTTTGTATGTGCAGATAAAATATATTTAAATTTTGTATGTGCAGATAAAATATATTTAAAAAAATAGCCTATGTCACTCCCACAATTAAGACGAACCTAACGACACCTGATACGTTAAATCCATCAAGCCGTTTAGGCTACAGAGCGTGCCAAAGAAATAGACATACTTACATAAATACATACTCTCGAAAAAAATTACCCTCCTGGGCAGTCTGGTAAAAAACCTTGACTTCATCTGCGATCCATGATAAAAGGTAGCCTAAGCCTATGTCCTTTTCCAGGTCATGACGTATGTGCCAAATATCATCCAAATCTGTTTAGCCGTTTCAGCGTGAAAGCGTAACGAACAAACCAACAAACAATCTCACTTGCGCATTTATAATATTAGTTAGGATAAAGTCGCTTTTCATGTCAGTCTGTGTGACTATTTACATCTTCATAACTGCACAATTCATTTTGATGCGGTTTTCGCCATTATTTAGAACATTTTTCCGAAAGGTTTGTGTATAAAATACTTTCATATTTATTTAACTTTGTCAAAAGACAGAAATTTCGATGTTTAAACATGTCGCTATTGCCGTTTGAAACAGGGGCGTGAGTTATAAATAAAAATTTATTAAATGATCACTATTTATGTATTATACCTAGTTGTGTTGCTCGAGTATAAAGTAAAGTAATTTCGGTGAAGTTTAAATTAAAACTGACATCAAAACTGCAGTGTGATACCAATTTATTTATTTATGATATTGGTATGATTCAACAAAGAGCCGTCAGTAGTGGCCATATACACTTGGTTAGTATGACAGCCATAATTCAAGTATTTTGGAGTTACTGAGCCATGAAGATCGAGGGGGAATCACAACGAGACATGTTCATGGGGTTTTTTTTACGTATTTTTGCAAATATTGGATTAGATCATTATAATAATGCACTAATATATTGCTATGTAAATAAAAAATGCCGGATGTGGTCTCTAAAGCTACTAATTTGATGGTTTTTTCGTTTCATGAGGAAAATGACTGTATGAATACAATGAACATACTAAGATATATTATTATTATTATACGGTTCCATGTTTATTTTTTTATTTTTATTTTTTTTAAAAAACGTTGCCCCACACTAAGAATTTCTTCCTGTATCGTGGGTGCGTTTACAAACATAGAAACTCACATACACTAACACCCAGACCTGGAACAACTACTTGCAGATCATACAAATATTTGTTCCGTGCGGGGATCGAACCCGCGACACGTTGCGCAGCAGTCCATCGCTGAGCCACTGCGCCAACCGTGTCGTCGTTTATAGGTGGTGGCCATAATAAAATTCAAATATTATGGTTCATAGCCCCGATAATCGAGGTGACAAGGCTTACCTATGATTATTTTTGGATTCTGCGTACATAATCATTGATTTGGGAACAACCTCCGCAACCCAGTAACTGGGTGATACGATATCCCTTGGTTAAGACTGTTTGTTAGACTTTTGGCTTCAGAATACCCGTAACGACTGTCAAAGATCTACAAATGACAACCAGGACCAACGGCTTAACGTGCTTTCTGAAGCAAGGATAGGTCTCGATATGCAATCGATGGTCACCCATTCACGAACCGTCCGCGGCAAGCAGCCTAACCCTCGATAGTCTCGTGCAGCTGCTATTATCTAGCTTTACGAGCCCCTCCTATCAATATTTATTCTGTAAATAGGATATTGGAATCACTTTTACACGTAATACTTTTTTTTTTTTTTTCAATTAAGCTAATTGAGGTCGGCGTTTCCTATCTGACTACTCTGAGAAGAAAGGCCGAAACAAACTCAAAGGTCGCAGTCTCTTTTAAAGTCCAGACATAATCTCGGTCAGGCCATATGAGGACCATGTAGATTAGCGTCTGAAATGGTCTTTTGAGGAAAGAACCACACAGATTTCAGTGGACGGGTCCAGTCAGTGCAAGCATTTGTCAGTAATAGTGGAGCTCAACTCAGAACTTGAGGAGCTCAACGACTCTAAGAACAATACAATACCAAAGAAAGGACATTTGGGTAGACCGATAAAGTATTCAAATTGCCTGACCATCGTTAAAACTAACTGAGAACAAAAAAATATAAAAATTAAAATCCACATAATCTTAAATCAATATTTATCATGACATGAAGAAAAGGGGAAGCCCTTCCTATTGACATCCGTGGCATTGACCTATTGATCTTAGATAACAAGATTTGTAAATAATCGTAATTATTTGTGATACCAAGCGCCAATCTTATGTTTTTTACTTATAAATTTTTTCCTCGTTTTTGCCTGAAATGTACATTGTTGTTGAATAAATTATTCTTCTACCTACACTGTATTTTTGTTGTTAGTTTATTTATCAAGGTAAGTAAATTGATGCTAAGCTAGGGCATCCAATCCATAGAATCCCCTGTAATCCATAAATGTGTTCCATTATTTATTTAAACTTCTCGCACTACATGGCAGGTGCTCTGATTGAGAGGAAAAAAGAGAAAAAAAAAGTATGATATAACCTCCCTAACCCCCCTTTAACCTTAGGGTTTTAAAGTCTGCGTAAAGGCTCTACACGTGCAACCTAATGCCTTCACAAATACCTAATCTAACCTTTTTGGTCATCACGACTTTAGTAATAAAAATATAGAAGAAAAAACAAATGAATGTTTTTATTACACATAATCTGTGTTTGTAATAAACAGCGGAATGATGTTCGTATTATAGCAAATCGAATCGAAGTTACGAGTAATTAACTTTTTTCTTTGCACTAATTGCGTTATGTTATTGATAAAACCTTGCAGTTTTATGTAAGGTCACTCATTTTTATGTTTTATTATTAAAATATTGAGTATAAGAAATCACAATCGCAATAATATTTTTTTGGGAATCTATTTCAAAACAAAAATTAAAACTGTTTTTTTTTTCGAAAAAAAATAAAACTGTCGAATTCTACTCACCGAACTGACACACAACAGTTTGCACACACAAACAAACACACAGAAAAGCGCAAAAACCCTTAGCCATTATCAAACACACGTCGTGTTCTCACGAACACTTGGACTCGAATGACACTTCGGCAGCGTCCGACAGATTCCGAATAACTACGAAGACTGAACTTCACGGTCGAACTGATGCGATATAAGCTTAACGATTGCTTACGTCACTTTTGATAGGGAAATTCATAATATAAGTACAGTGAGTACATTTGGGTATTTTGATATGTTATCCGGAATGGGGGATATAGTTTGTGGAATTGGCTTGTGTCTTTTAATTACCAAAGGAGCCTTTAAGCTTGTTAATCAGCCTTCATCGTTCACACATAATGGGACATTATGCCTCCTCTCTGTGAGATTGTGGGCTGTAATCTGTAATCCACCACCCGGGCCCATTGCGGGTTGGTGGATGTCAGATCTTCTTTTCGTGTGGTTACTGACTTACCTTATCAGAGTTTTAATGCCGTCCATGGGCCTCTGACTTGGCTTCACGTGCTGTCGAGAAATATCTCTCACGCATTTTGCGGTTTGCGGGAAAGTCAGAAAAAGATACCGAGACCTTGGCAACAGGCAACTGAAGAAACACAGGTGGGTTTTAGTCAGTAAAAGTCTGTCACGTCCTTCCGCTCCGCCCAGAGCGGGAGAAGTCATTGGATGACTTCGAAGCCTCAAAAAAAAAAAACGGCATACCGGTTTCCTCACGATGTTTTCATTCAATTTTTTTGAAGCAAGTTATAATTATACAATACGCACATGAACCCGAAAAGTCAGAGGTGCGTGTCTTGGGTTAGAACTCGAGACCCATGACTTGGCAGTCTGACGATCACACCACTAGGCTATTACCTACTGCTTGCTGATGTCTTTGAATGTTTGGTTCTACGACATGCCAGTTTCCTCACGAAGTTTTCCTTCATCCTTAACCATATGAATTACTTGCACAAAGTAAAGTGCATGCCTGTGTTGGATTGGAACCCGCGACAAAGGGACAACTCGTAAGTTGGGACCAGTGGGCTACCACTGTTCTCGTAATAATATTTAAATCCAATATTTTGTTAAATAGAAAAGAGTGTCTACGAAGTTTCATGTCCGTTCTTCTCCATAGGAACTTATCTAGAACGAGCCTCTAATATTGATTTAAAAAGTATAAAAGTCAAATGGCAACTAAAGTCTGATTTTAATGTCGTAGTCTATTTGACAGGTGCAAATGTCAAACTCAAAATTGAAAAAACAAGCAACAATCACTTGAAATGTCAAATTACTCTACGAGATTAATAAAAAACAGACTTTAGCTTCATCTTTCTGACTGACCGACTCCCTGACAATTCTAAAGCGCCTGTGCTTGCCTACATTTAATTGGAATAAATGCTTTTAGTTTGGACATCAATGATTGTAGCGCGTTGACTGCGAGATGAAGAAGATTATGTAAGTACTTAAGGTTATCTCACAATAGTTTTCTTTATCGTTGGTGCATCGAATTAACTTGAAACGTACGGACGACTATGAAAATTGAAATTGATACATGAACCAAGGCATAATCACTTGATGCTAAAGATGCTACTTTATTTCTTATTCTATAGGTATATGGTGTTAAATCCTAACTAAATTTTTATTTACCTTTATAGCTTATGTCAGGAGTTAAAAAAAATAACTTTAATAACTCCCTACCTCAAATTGCTTAGCATGATCCTCTGTTATGCCGAAAATACTGCAGCATTAATTTTGAAATAACTATATGTTAAAGTTGAGGATTGATGCTAGGTCTTATGTGAGGCGAAAACGCGATTATATAAAATTTTCTCGATATAAAAAAATATCCAAAGTTACCTCTAAACAGAATTATAAACCGCTGCTATGCAAAAAATACTTCAAATTAGATCATGAAACTTTGCATAATAACTGATCTATCTATAAAGCAGGTCTTATGTTTTTTTATTTTTTATTACCATTATTTTCACCGTAAAAAGCAATTACCTAAACTTTTCGAGGCTTGAGAGCCGCTAGCGCCCCACTCCGTCTCGCGAATAGTATGGCGCGAGCGAGATAAAATCTCAGGTAGGGTACAGCCTTTAGACCATCGAACTGAATAACTTTTACTCGTTCCTCTTATTCAAAATTTCTTTGGTCATCATCTGCCTATCCTTTATCCAACTATACCTATGTTGGGGTTGGCTTCCAATCTAACCGGATGCAGCTGAATACTAGTATTTTACACGGAGCGACTGCCTATCTGACCTCCACAACCCAGCTACTTTGTAATACGATAGCCCTTGGTTTATCACTGGTTGTTAGACTTTTAGGCTTCTGACTATCCGTAACGACTGCCAAAGATCTACTGACAACCGGGACCGAAAACCAAGAACGGATCTCGATATGTACCTACCTAATGGATGGTCACCCATCCGCGGACCGGCCTCGGCAAGCGATGCTTTCCCTTCGATTGACTCGTGTAGCTGTTAACCTAACCTAACCTAACCAAACCTATTTCACCCAGTTCAAAATGATGAATCATACAATCTGCCGCAAATACGTTTTCACCATTGTTTAGGTACTTAATTATCTAGTCATTCAATTAATTTTAAAGCTAAGCATATATAGTCAAAACCATTATTTTTAGGGTTCCGTACCCAAAGGGTAAAACGGGACCCTATTACTAAGGCTCCGCTATCTGTCTGTCCGTCTGTCACCAGGCTGTATCTCATGAACCGTGATATTTAGTTGATGTATTTCTGTTGCCGCTATAACAACAAATACTAAAAAACAGAAATAAATAAATATTTAAGGGAGCTCCCATACAACAAACCTGATTTTTTTGCCGTTGTTATAGATAATGGTACGGAACCCTTCGTGCGCGAGTCTGACTCGCACTTGGCCGGTTTTGTTATAGTTCATTCAATTAATTTTAAAGCTAAACATTTTAAAGTGTGAAACATTATTTTTATAGTGCGTTTATATTCCCCTTTATTAAATAGGCATCAGCTCTTTTCCCCGCCACTTTTCTTTTCCGTCCTTTGAACTAACATAAGTTGAACAATAATATTACATAATGAATGACTTACCTAACGCCTCTAGAAAATTCTTCATAAATTACTAGTTATTTATGTAATTGAATCCTTTATTTATTTATATAATTTACATCTTATATTTCTTTACTTTATTTGCATAATAGGTATAATTATTTATCTTAAAGCTTGTATTATTTAATGGATATGGTAATTGTAGTGTATCTATTTAATAGATAGTACCTGGGCGACCGAGCTACCTGATATTTATAGTAAGTACATACTAATTTCATGCTGTCATTTTTCTAAGATCGCCATCTTGTTCTAAACTTTGGGCGACCGAGTTCTGCTCGGGTGAAAGTATGGAAAAACGAATAGGGAATATGCATGTGATTCAAATAAGGGTCAAGTATTTTTTTAATAAACTATATTACTTCAGAATTATGGTATTCAGCTGCATCCGGTTAGACTGGAAGCCGACCCAAACATAGTTGGGAAAAGGCTAGGCAGATTGAAACTTCAGAATTATGCCTCCATCAATATTTTTGAATAATTATTTATTTTGGAGCGAGTTTTTTTTTCTTTTGTCCCAAAAAAGCTGTGGGAAATTCAAATACTTGAAAAGCGACGCTATTGGTCAGAGCGGATGTGACGTAACAGTCTATAACAACAATCAAAATGTCAATGTCAAGTCAATCAACAAGTGCCATAGACTGTCACGTCACCACACCACGCGCGCCAAATGTAGGGCGTTTAAATAGCCCGGGTCGGTTGGATATTTTTTTTTTTTTTTTTAAGTACTTTAAATTGCGTTTTGCCGTCGAATTTTTTTTAACTTTTATGTGGCGGTGTAAACCATCGTATAAAAATATTTGAAAAATACATGGATATTCCCTATTGTCCCAGAAATGAGCCCTAGCTAAATCGATTTTTCGACCCTGTAAACCCCTCACTGACAACTGTCAATCAGCACGAATGGCGGGAAACAGTTTAAGTGAAGCATGCCTGCACGAAAAATCTCGGTGTGGTGAACCAGTGTACTGAGACAATCAGCTAAATACGGGATCAACAGGATTCTATACAGTAATGCAAAGCGACACAGCTTCTTATATTCAATGGATGTTTTCAGACTGATGTTATCACAATAAAAGGGATACGGATACGTTTATATCAGCCATGGTTGATTTGACTGCAGCTCGTATAATAGAAAATAACTATTCCTCCAACCGTTTCCTCGTAGAAATTACTTTTTTTCAAAAATATTCAATAATAAAAAATAAATAAATATTCAATACTAGCTTCCGCCCGCGGCTTCGCCCGCGTGGTATGTCGATAAAAAGTATCTATCTTCTTGCCAAATTTTATCGAAATCCGTTCAGTGCTTTAGGCGTGAAAAGGCAACATACATACAGACAATCAGACAGACAGACAGAGTTACTTTAGAATTTTTAAAATTAGTATGGATATTTAAGTTTCGACTTCGCTACGATTTTATTATATGTATAGATGTACAGATTAACTAGCGACCCGCCCCTACTTCGCTCGGTCTAATGATGAAGATATAATTATTAGTAGTAAGTTTAATAAATGTTTCCTTCTGGAATAAATTCTCTAAATGATAGTGCAAACCGTTCTGTAGTTTAGAAGAACAACGCGGTCACACGAAAAACGACTTTAATTTATAATATCTAGAGATATCCAACCAATGTTTTATATTACAGCATATATTGTATTTAAAATATAACCCGTTTTGGAGCACTTGAGCGGTTGAGTTTCGGGTTCAAGAAAGCTTGCATGATTAAACCAAAGAATAAATTATTGTTATTTGTTTGGCATCAATAGTTCTGTGTAGTAGACGACACTATAAAATGTTTACAGTACCTAGACACTAATGGACACATACATTCTATGGTACAATCAAGTCTTTAAGTGTTTATCATATCCATAAGATAAATAGCAAAATTGCTATACCTAATTGCAGTCATCCGTCAGATCATTAACGTCACTATGTGTATCATTATTATTTTGCAGCGTAAATAATGTAAGTAAATACACACACGGGTTTTATTTATAACTTCGATAGGAAAACCAAAAAGGATAAAACTATACAAAAATATTTCTGATAAAGTTAATTTTAATAAATTAAAGGATAAAACTAGACAAAAATATTACTGATAAATATAATAATAAATTAAAGGATAAAACTAATACAAAAACATTTCTAAATAAAGTTCATTTTATTAAATTATCACAAATTTCTGTTTTTGTTTAATTAATACCTAAAGTTTTATTATTATAATCTGCATGAATACTTTAATTGCCGAATAAAAGCCTGCTCAGTGCCTCATTGGTCTAGCGGTCGCCAGCGCTACTCCTGAGCAGGAAGGTTCGATTCCCAACTATGTAATTGCGTAACTTATTTTCGGACTAATCTGGTTTCATTTTGACAGTTCAACAACTTTCACGCTAAAACGGCTGAACGGATTTCGATGAAATTTGGCACATGGGTAGACCATGACCTGGAATAGGACAAAGGATACTTTTTATCCAGATATTCCCACGGGATCGAGATTTACGCGGGTGAAACTGCGGGGCGCAGCTAGTAAAATTATATTTAGTGAATCTTACCGCCTTGAATTTTCCCATTCTTCTTCCGTCCTCCAATCCTAGTTTTCTTCACCACAACCTGGTACCGATTCTTGGTATTATAAACTTGAGTCGGAGCATATCCTGTGGAACTAATATTGCCACTTAACGAGTAAATATTTCCTTTCTTCAGCCCGTATGCTCCATAGCTGGGGTATCCTTGTAGCCCAGAGCCATAAGTGTGGTAATTGTTGCCAGTCGTGTAGACATACTGGTAGCATGGCTTTGATCCACCGTAAGATGGAGAGCTAGGCCACTTTTTTCCGTACCCGTAAGAAGAATATTGACAGCTAGATACACTCGGAGTTTGGTACACAGGGTAGCCATGATCGCTTCCTTGGTTTCCATGGTAACCATTGCCGTAAACGCCTTGGAATAACGCATCTAAAGCTTCGTAGTACTCCGGAGAGTGTGTAGGACTTGGAGGCTTGTATACCAAAGGAGTTTTGACACACTTCTGGGCATTTTGAGCCAGTATTAAAAACACGGGGAAAGATTGGATTAAACTACAAATAGTTCCTTCTTTGACCGTCATGGTGTGTTACTGGTGAAATGTCGAATGAAACTGATCGGAAAGTTGAGATTTTTTTTGTAATTTCGCCGAAATTGGGTTATCGTTCGATCAGTCGTTAGTTATTTCGTAAAACTGTTTTGTGTATTGAGTAATGTTATGCATCAGATGTTTTTAAATGATCCGATATAATTATGTATTATAAAACTAAACTAGCGACCCGCCCCTGTTTCGCACGGATTTTTACGACCTTTTATAATATGATTTCTTTATAATAATGTTCCTAAGTATAATATTAATTTGTTATACCTACATTTTAATTAATTCCTTCTCTAAGTGATGGTGAAAACACATCAAAATTCGTTGCGTAGTTTGGAAGAACATCGCAGTCATAGACACGAAATATAACTTTAATTTATAATATGTACAATATTCTAATATGTATAGATATATAGAAGTTATTGTGTTGGGGTATTGTCATAGTGTAATGGCGATCAGTGTATTGTTTGATATCGATATGATCTGGAGTTTCCAAAAATAACTAGGTGACTTTCTATTTTGTTGGAGTTACCCTTTGTTCTGATGTAACATGGAATGTTTATCGGTTTTTTCCAAAATGGTTCTCAAAACCTAATTTTTATCAGATCTATTACAATAAACTTTATTGAGTGTTTATTTAACTTATAATATCTATAATAATAATTATGTACAAGAAAATGATCAAAGGGCATCTAAAAAATTCGTCCGCATCGCTGTCAACAGGAAAAGTGCCCAACAGGCTGGCAGCATTGCCACGTTGTATGGCAATGCTGATTCTTTGCCCAAAAAATAGGCCAGCCGTCTGGTCACGTGAACTTTATGAGTACCCTTAATTTTACACAGTTACTAAATGATCAGTGTACTTAATCTAGGTACTTGTTAACAGAATCCAAGATGACCTTAAGAAATTGCTTGTCACGGGCCTGTGGCGAGAGGTGAAAAATTGAACCACAAGGAAAACATCAGACCACAAGGAAAGAAAAAGAAAAAAAGAAAAAACGATTATTTGCGGTAAACATGATGCAAAGAAAGTACAAATACACGAAAATAACAATTTGGGGGAAAATATGCGTTACATCGACGCAAAACAGCCAAGGAAAACATTTGAGGATAAGATTAAGATAAGATTAAGATATATTTATTGCATTACTGTGTACATCAGTTCTTATTATACAAGGTTTGACCACAAGGACGATAAGTCCGGTTCGGCATCGTTTATATGTAGGTAGTTAAAGATGATTGGGGATAGAGCAGCAGGGATAACTTGTCAACTTATAAACAGCACTATCGATATAGTCAGAAGTCCAGATAACAATCCCTAATGACGGGTAATGAAAATTTACCCGTGGACCCGGGTCGGCCCACGGTTAAACACTTCAATAAACAGGGGTCAAAAATGAATTCACTAAAAAAAAAACAGATATGATACCCGACCCCTGCTGGGCCCTTACGGTGGATTACGGACCACTGCCTCTCACAGAGAAGGTTCGCGTCCCAGCAGTGGGAATATTGTGGACAAACAAAAGGAGATAGGAAATCTGTCTATCTATTTAAAACTTTGACATACAAACTCACTTGTTCTGAAAAGCATTGAATGAATCACAGCTAACATTGATCTTAAGTCAGCTTGTAACTGCACAATAACATAATAGCTCAGTAGTAGAGTAACATAGATTTGTTTTAATATCCACTGCTGCTCTTTTATGCAACACTTAAAGGAATTCTCTTACTAATCTTTCAATGTGCTTCAAAGTTAAACATTTAATACGGCCAGCACGGAAATCTAATTTGTCACTGTCAGATACCAAGGTTGTTATGACAATTTTGTTTATGACACCTCACTTTCAAATGATACCATTTCTGTCTTATATCCTATTAGTCATGGCTAGAGAACAATAATCATAATTATTAATATAGTGACATTAACTGGAAAATTCTTCACATACGGAATTCCGTTTCGATTTATCTAACATTGGTGGGATTCCTTGAACGTGTGTGTGAGTGGGTGGGATTGGATTTGAATATGACTTGTTCAGATTTTTCTTTGGCTACGTTTTTCTCGTAAGGCGTCAAGGATTTCGGATGTTGTGACTTATCACCTATGTTATATAAGATTTATAATGAAAACAAGTCTAGTTCCTAGAAACGTACGTTAAGTAATTGATTTAACTCAGGAACTTATTTCGGTCGGCAACAAACATGACGAGGTAACGGCAATAAGGGTAGTATATCTACATACTACCCTTAAAGTATTGTAAAATAAAAGGCAGCCTACGTATATTGAAGACTAGGTGTGCCATAGCCCAAAGAATTTTTCAAATCCGACTGGTAGTTCCAGAGATTCTGACAACCAGTCTTACCAAGGGGTATCGTATTACCCAGTTACTGGGTTGTGGAGGTCAGATAGGCAGTCGCTCCATGTAAAATACTGGTATTCAGCTGCATCCGGTTAGACTAGAAGCCGACCCCAACATAGTTGGGAAAAGGCTAGGCAGATGATGACTGGTAGTTCCAGAGATTGAAAAGTTCAGACAAAAAAACTCTTCACTTTCATTTTATTAGTATAGATCTGTGTCTATATATGACGGACGCAATCTAAAACAACGTAGAACATGTTCTAAGTTATCATTGGACATATTAATAGTTGCAGGTAATTTGCGTTTCATTTCAGTGATCCAAATTACAAGGTTCACCTGTCATTCACCTCAAGATTTAAGCAGCAAGAACACAATGTTGTGCAAATCGTCACTTTTCTAAATTAATCACTGAAATACCTAGCCCTAGAAAAAGACTCACATAATAGAAATGACACAGAATCAAAAATATAGCCTTGCATTTGGTCTGAATCTAGTAATCCACTATTATAGTGTCTTCGCCTAGTGTGCTTTTTAATCCCGTAGACTAATTTGACAGGGGCAAATGTCAAACTCCAAATTTAAAAAATAAACAATAATCACTTGAAATGTCAAATTAGTCTACGAGAAACAGAATTTAGAGTTCTACACGGATAGCAATCAAGATGATATAACACAAAATACTAAACACGACAAACCGCAAAGTTCCAAGAACCTTACTTTATTAAAATGCCATAAAAACTCAACAATTATGTTTTCATGTAAAGTTTTTGGCAAAAACGGAGAATAACGTTTTTTGGCTCAGAATATGGAGTTCTTTAACTTGAATCAAGCAAGGTCAATGGTGTTGACGGTTGACTCAGCGCAAGCCACTTATATTTTTAACCGACTTCTTAAAATAGGAGGAGGTTCTCAATTCGTCTGTGTATATTTTTTATGTATTTTCATCGATATTTTCGTCAATTGTGGAACGATTTTGAAAATACTTTTTTATTTCCCTTACAAAGGCGGAAATGGATGGTACCATCTTTATAGTCTGGTCTGCTACTGAGAAATACTAATTGGAAAACGCAAAACACTGCCGGACCTTGGGATTGAATCCAGGAGCTTTCGCTAAGCATTCACACTGCATCAGTATTAAGTTGTTCGTTCACGGCAAGTTCTGAGTCCTACACATCTAATCTGTGGAGCCCGTACCTAACATCAGCGTTTTTTTTTTAAAACGCGTAAGATGACACAATTAAAAACTTTAAAAAGAAATTAGTGGCCTTCCTAATAGAAAAATGCTATTATTCGATTAATGATTATTTAATGGACAAAACTCTTTAGTCAGCAATGTGTATAATAAATATTATTAATAGTATCTTGAACAATACGGGCCGAATATAAATTTATTTAAATTTAATGTAAAGTAACATTTTTAACTCGTGGGATTTTATTAAATAAATTAATACAAGACACGGACATGTAACTTGTTTATATTCATCACCAAACACACTGATTTACAAAATTAAAGAAGATTGCCATATTATTTTAAGATTAGTCTCTGAGTCGTGCGGGCGTTCGTCTCGTGCGGTGCGCGTTCCGCCGACTAGTTGCAGTGTTGCTAGATGCCGCGGGGTTTTCATACGCGGCGTCGCGGGAAATTTCAAAATCGCGCGTTACACACTCCCCCTCCAAGTTAGGATCGCGCCCCGAGTCCAACTTGGGACTTAATTCACGGTCGCGCGGTCTCCCTCTGCGTCCTTTCGGCATAACCGGGACTACTGTATCTAACGGAGTGGTCAACAGTGTTAAATCTGTGCTATGATACTTCCCTATCACGTTATTCGAGAGGTCAGAAAGTACAAATGTTGTAGGGCTAGTGATCTGCCGAACACGATATGGACCATCTCGTCTAGGCATGAATTTCCTTGTAATACCTTTTGATGCGTTACTCAGATTGTGACATTTGAGCAAAACTAAATCACCTACACTAATGTTAGGTTCTCTTTGGCGAGAGCCATCAGCTACCTTTTTGCGAATATCCTGATACTTTTCTACACTTTCCCTAATTTCAGAAAGAGATGAAATAAACGACCGCAAGTAGGGTGTGACTTGAGGAACGAAGTTTTCTTTATCCAGGATACTGCGGAGATCTCGATCAACATCGAACGGGGTTCGCAACTCTCGTGCGAACATTAAATATGCGGGCGTCTTACCTGTGGTGGAGCACACGGCGCTATTCATGGCAAACCTAACATTTGCCAAGTGCTTAGGCCAATCGGTGTGAGTTGTCTGAACTAAGATGGACAGCTGTACCTTAAGGTCCCGATTCTTCCGCTCCGCGGGATTGGCCTCTGGATGGTATAACGGTATGAGCTCCTGCTTGACGCCCATCAGGTACATGCACTGCTGCATGACAGCAGACACGAATTGCGTGCCGTTGTCTGAAACGACACGTCGTGGCAATCCGTATCGGAGGAAGTAATCCTCTAGGAGGATGCGAGAGCAAGCCTCTGAGGTAGCATCAACAAGTGGAAAAAGTTCAACCCACCTTGTAGCTACATCCTCTATTAAAAATATCCATCGCTTCCCCTGCTCTCCAGGTGGGAGTGGACCAAATAAGTCAATAGCTAGGACTTCACCTCGCTGTTGCAATACAGGCGTTTGTAATAAGCCCGAGGGTTTTTGGTTTGATGGTTTATAACGAAGACAATCAACACATTTCTTTAAATAATCTGTTACATACCTGCGCATGCCTGGGAAATAATACCTCTCCCTTAGTCGTTGGAGGGTCCTCTCTACTCCCTGATGGCCAGCAGTAGGAGAGTCATGGAGCTCCTTTAGAATCTCTCCCCGCATGGAGCTTGCCACCACCAACTGTGCGTCTTCTGCATCAGAATCAGGATCATATCGATAGAGAACACCATGAGACATTACGTACCCTCTCTCCAACCATCGACTACAGGTAAGTTCGTCGGGATCTTCCAAATCCTGCATAATTTTATTTAATTCCGGGTCGGCTAGTTGCGCAGCTCGCAGGTCAGCTGGGCTTGTAGAAGGTAAGTTTATGACAACAGGACACAAACCACATTCCTCGGTATCCTCTTCGGTAGAACATGGGGGACGGCTCAACGTATCCGCGACCACGTTAACCTTTCCTGGAGTATACTGATAAATAATATTGAATGACTGGAGTTTAAGTGCCCAGCGAACCAACCTACCTGAGGGTGACTTTACCGTAAGTAGCCACTTCAACGGCTGATGATCACTTCTGACTATTACCTCGTGTCCATCGATATACCCTCTAAAACGTTCTACAGCCCAAACCACAGCCAAAGCCTCCCGTTCAGTGGTACTGTAGTTTTTCTCCGCCGGGATTAACAGACGGCTTGCATACTCTATGGGCCGCTCTTCAACGCCCTCACCCTGTAGGAGGACCGCACCTAATGCATAATTACTAGCGTCCGTTCTGAGTATGAACGGCTCAGAGTAGTTTACCTGTATCAAAATTGGGGCAGAAGTTAAGCGTTTCTTCAGTTCTTCAAAAGCATTTGCTTGCTCTGACTCCCAAACCCAAGACTGGTTCTTTTTAGTCAGGCGCGTTAGTGGCTCAGCAATAGCGGAGAAGTTAGGCACAAACTTCCGGAACCAGGAACACGTCTGTAGGTAAGTTCTTAATTGTTTAAGATTTTGTGGTGGCTTCATATCGACTATAGCCTGCACCTTGTCATAATCAGGAGACACGCCATCCTGTGTGATAACATGTCCTAGGTACTTTACCTTTTTTCTACAGAAAACACACTTATCACGGTTCGCCCTCAAACTAAAAGTGCGCAGCTTCTCAAAAACGGCGTGCAAAGCCGCTACGTGACCTGAATACGTTTCAGTAATCAGGAGCAGGTCGTCTTGATAAGCCAATAGCGTAACATTCTCACCTTTGATTTGACAGAAATCGCGATTCAACGATGAGCGTAGCTTATCAATCAGTCGCTGAAACGTTGAGGGCGCATTTTTGAGGCCAAACGGCATGCGAGTAAAGCGGTAAGTACCAAAAGGTGTTTGAAAAGCCGTTTTGTCTTTGTCGCTCTCTTTCATTTTTACCTGGCAGAAGCCACTCCGCAAATCAAGCGTGGACATGAAGCAGTTGCGCTTAGTCGACTGGACTAAGTCATCAATGTGCGGCATAGGATAAGCATCAGTTTTTGTAACTGCATTTAATTTACGATAATCCACGCAAAACCTTACCTTGCCATCTTTCTTTGGCACGAGGACCGCAGGGGAAGTCCAAGCAGACTCGCACTCTTCGATCACGCCTTCGGCGAGCATCTTCTCCAACTCAGCCTTCACAAGCTCCTTTTTGGCGGGCGTGAGCCTATACGGCGGAACTGATATTGGAGGATGGTCGCCCGTGTCGATGTGGTGCTCTGCATAAGGAGTAGGCCTCCCCTGTTCTGCAAAAACATCACTGTTTTGCTGCAGCATATCAGACATCTGCTGTCTTTGATCAGGACCCAGCATAAGCCCTTCATCATCACGCAAACAGTCAGCAGCAAATATATTAGTGTATGGCCTTGGATGCTCATACTCAATATCAAATAAAACATGCTCACCTGAAAAGTGCCAGGTTGAAGAAGCAAAATCAAGCACAATGCCCGCTGCCACCAAGAAATCCATTCCAAATAGGGTCTCATTATTTTCAGCATCAGGAAAAATGGTAAACTGAAGTTTTACTGACCTTTCCGGGGTTATCCTTACTTCTAAAGTGGTAAGTAGAACCTGTCGAGTACGGGTCGAGCCATCTGCGAGCCTTACCCGACGAGTCGCCTCCTCGCATGGATGCTGATGCGTCAGCAACAGCTTGTACAACAGGGCCCCGGCAACACTGCTCTTAGCGCCTGAATCCAACAAGGCTTTTCCACGAACACCTAAAATCTGAACACTTAAAGTTGGCCTTAACCTAACCTGATGCTCAACAGAGACACTCCGGGAACCTTTTTTGTCTACAATATTAACTGTAGAAAATCGTCCCAAATTTTCGATGGTCACCCTATCTTCGTTCCTCGAGGTCACCCTACTTGGTGAAGAATTAATATTTTTGTCACAAAAATTATAATTATTTATGGAAAAATGTCCTGGGTCTTCCATGGACACCCTATCGTCTGATGTTGTGGTCACCCTACTTAGTGATAACAAGGTATTTTTATCATTAATATTATCAATAGAATAGTTTACACCATTTTCACCAAAGTAATACATAGGCCTCTCACTAATATTATAATTATTGCAAGTAACATACCTACCATCGGATTTATTAACATTACTAGAGAACCCCATGACATCTATCATATAGTGGTCTGCGTTACATCTAGAACATTGAGACCTAGTAACACCTGTAGCATTACAACTGTAACATGTTGGTATCCGATCAGTATCTTGTGTATCATTATTCAATTTTAGTTTGAAACAGTTTTCACGATTGTGTCCATTCCGCTTACAATAAGCACAAAACTTTTTCTTTAAAGACGAAGCAGCGTCGCTCGCAGGACGTGTGGTGGCGCCGGTGCCATTGCCAGGCGCGACAGGATCCTTGCTAGGCGGGCCGCTAGCGTTCGATGCATTTTCTCTGCGGGGCTCTCGTAGCGTCGTCGTTTTCTTCGAGGGCGCTTCGCCCGTGCTTGCTGATGAACGCTGCGGCGTCCTTGGGCTTCGACGCTGGTATTCGTTTGCGACTTCATCAGTCGCGTCTTCAATATGTCTCGCCTTGTGTAGTAATGTCTCGTACGACGAAACTTCGTCACGTCGTAGGCGCTCGCGGACACGATGATGTAAAAGTCCATAGACCATATCCAATTGCACTTTTGTGCTGAGGTCGCCAGCTGGAAGCCGAGCAAACATAGCTCGAGCTTTGGCGACAAATATTTCTGTCTTCTCACGACCTTGTGACATATTGAACAACTCCCGGTAGATTCTATGAGGCGGACGAGTGTCACCGAAGGCGCTTCGTAGTGACGTCACGGCTTCGCTCCAGGAGCTGATGGTTGATTTTATGCCCTGCCACCAGACTGCTGCATCTCCAGTTAACAGCATCGATAAACCTCGTAGGGCATTTTCATCTCCTACATAGGCACATTCCTTAAAGGATTCCATGGCGTCGACGAAACCGTCGAGTGAGTCGTCAGGCGCTCCGCTGAACCGCGCTGTACACTTAGCGAATTTTCCGGAAACGGGAGCGGGCGCAGGCGCCGCGGCCGGCGAGGGCGCCGCCGCCAGCGTCGATGACAATGACTCGCGACGAGTCTCGTGTTCGAGGACACGGTCCAGTAGGCGTTCGAAAGCTGCGGTTTGAGATTGCTGTAGCACCGCCATGATGGACGCCATGTCGTCTGTGGTGAAGCTTGACCTCGCCGTCGGTTGCCTCGAAGGTTCTTCTGCGGCTTCATCGACGGCATCGTCAAAATCAGATTGTCGACGTGATTTACGGCGTGTACGTGTCATTATCGTGGGTCGCACTGTGTGTATTTTCAATAAAAAAGTTCACAACTGACACACACAGGCCCGCGCTTGGGCAGCCAGTTTAACTCGTGGGATTTTATTAAATAAATTAATACAAGACACGGACATGTAACTTGTTTATATTCATCACCAAACACACTGATTTACAAAATTAAAGAAGATTGCCATATTATTTTAAGATTAGTCTCTGAGTCGTGCGGGCGTTCGTCTCGTGCGGTGCGCGTTCCGCCGACTAGTTGCAGTGTTGCTAGATGCCGCGGGGTTTTCATACGCGGCGTCGCGGGAAATTTCAAAATCGCGCGTTACACTTTTTAATTTTGACATTTTTCAATAATAATTTCTAACTGTGACATTTTTAATTTTATTTTTAGATAGCTTCTTGACAATTTGTATAATTTTTGCGTGCCTATTTCCAGGCAGAATGTACATGGCTCACTCCTATCTACTCCACCTGTATTTTAATGTAACCTACATTCGTTGCAAATAAATGATTGATTGATGTGAGCCTTTAAGAAGAAAGTAATGTAGGTACCTATGTCTTCATAAAAGTTCAACAATGTATCAACGATGCCGCAGGTTTGTTATGCAATTTTGTCGCCACAGTGCAGCAAAAGAGTTTGTCACCAAGGTAGATATATTATTAAGAATCTAGATAATATTAGGTATTAATATAAACTTCTTGTTTATAAAAATCACGAATTTAACATTCTATCAGCGATAACTATGACAGAAAAGACAAAAATGATTAGGACTGACATAAGCTATCGAAAAGCTTATGTCAATCCTGTTGAAAGTCGTTGTAGAAATACGAAACACTTTCGAAGCGATTGTCACTTGTCTAGGCCCTCTGGGGGCCTACCACCACCGCTAACAGCTGTATTATTTTAATATTACTTCAGTGTAGGAAAGAGATGAGGCTCTACAGGACGTATAGCTCCATCTCTTTCCCCCACGAAGTAAGATTAAAATAATACTACTGTAAGCGGTAGAGGTAGACCCCCTGATCGGGCAAATGATACATTCCTGGTCACGGTTTATGATATTGATTTAAAGGTGCTTGTGACTTTTTTAACATGAACAAAACAAGGTCAGTGCAGTTGACTCACATTCTGACAAGCTTTGATACATTTTGATTTACTGCCCGCCAGTGTCCGGTCGCCCTTTCTCGGCCGAAGGTTTTACGTTGACAATCTTGGACACTGTCTGTAGTAAGTCGCTTGTTAACTAATAAATGCAGTACCTAATAAGGTCTACGTTTTCAAGATTAATAAAATCAATAGTCAATAAAGCGTAATCTATCCTGAATCTATCAGTGAAAAGCGCTACAAAGAGTCTACCTACTTGCGTAACACATGATCAATCACAATCGGTTTCATTTTGACAGTTTAACAACATTCATTGCGTTATTTACGTTGTTGTGCAGACAAATTTTTCGAATATATGAAGCAATGGATAGCGATATCCTTCAAAATGATTCAGATTTCATAGATCGTGTGTTACATTAGGGTGCTGGTCTACAACTAGTGTAGGGTGACGCGGCACACGTGCTAGCACAGTTGTAGCTACTCACTTGGTTGAAAAGAGTCACTTACTCATTTTATTTTGATGTGCTAGCACACACCACACTGGCACAGATTAGCTACACACAGAACATTTGTACTGTTTTGAATGAAATGAGTCAGTCGATCGAATCGCTCACTCTTTTTTTGTTTTTTGATCATTGATATCTTCGTTCACGGTTGCTAGCACAAACATACACCACAGAACTCACCGCGCGTGTGCCTACTCTACTAAGTATGTGTGCCGTGTCGCGTTGTCGTCACTACTCACTACACACCACACCACACACGCGACTCGCGTGGCGACTCGGTGAGTCGGCGAGTCACGCGACTCACTGACTCACTCACAGCACGTTCGTGCTCACAAGCCACCGCAGCCTCGCCTCAATCGTGGTATCACAGTGTGCTACCACACTTTGTAAAAAGAGTGCCTCCTACGATCCTCATTTTAAAAAGATGAGCTACCCATCTCTATCTACAACGAGCAGTACTACTTATTTGTTTTCGTCGCTGAGTTTAAAAAAAACATCTACGAGAAGTAGATAATGTACTTAGTTGTTTCTTGATATGTTGCGTTCTTACTTTGTTGCCTAAGCAGGAGCAGTACTTATGGCCGTATTTTGGTGGTGCACAGACCATAACCAAAGAAAAGATGGAATAGATGAATAGTTACTTCAGATGAGTTTAACCTGATTTTTTACCCGACTACGGCGAAGAAAAAAGGAGGGTTATGATTTTGACCGGTATGTATGTATGTATGTATGTATGTTCATCTGTTCTCTCCTATCTTCCAAACCACTTATCACAATTTGACAAATGAGGTATCGTTAGAAGCGTCGTGATTGTCCGCTGGCTATGTGAAGTCACATTAAATGAAAAATGGCGCCCTCTAGAGGACATAAAGTGAGGAACTTAAATAAAAATATGGTTTAATCGTACCATGTTGGATATCAAATGAAAGGGCTTAATGAGCACATTTCAAATATATATATATATTATAACCCCAAAAGAATTTTAAAAAAAATCAAGTAATAAAAAAACAAGTAATAAAAACTAAAACCCAACTACGACTTAAAAGGTATAAACAAGACACCACAGACAGACAAATTAAAAATCCGGAGTCACACGTGAATCGAACAGATTACGTGTGACTCCGGATTTTTAATTTGTCTGTCTGTGGTGTCTTGTTTATACCTTTTAAGTCGTAGTTGGGTTTTAGTTTTTATTACTTGTTTTTTTTTAATTCTTTTGGGGTTATAATATATATATTTTTGAAATGTGCTCATTAAGCCCTTTTATTTGATACCCAACATGGTACGATTAAACCATTTTTTTTTTAAGTTCCTCATTGTATGTCCTCTAGAGGGCGCCATTTTTAATTTAATGTGACTTCACATAGCCTATAACCAGCGGACAATCACGACGCTTCTAACGATACCTCATTTGTCAAATTGTGATAAGTGGTTTGGAAGATAGGAGGGAACAGATGAACATACATACATACATACATACATACATACATACATACATACATACATACATACATACATACATACCGGTCAAAATCATAACCCTCCTTTTTTCTTCGCCGTAGTCGGGTAAAAACTAAAACACAACTACGACTTCAAAGGTATAAACAAGACACCACAGACAGACAAATTAAAAATCCGGAGTTACACGTGTTAGGGCATAAATCGAATAGATTACGTGTGACTCCGGATTTTTAATTTGTCTGTATGTGGTGTCTTGTTTATACCTTTTAAGTCGTAGTTGGGTTAGTTTTTATTACTTGATTTTTTTATAACTGTGCGCCTGTCAACGTCAAAATATTACAGCGTATGTGGTTAAATTTGAACAATAACAGCATAACGAACTGTGGAGACGACAAGAGTTATGTAGAACCAGGCACTGAGGAGGTAACCGGAGGGCGGGTGAATTCAATACTAACAACCTATGACTTTGACGGGTCCAGGCGCATAATTATAAAAATCGAGATTTAGGTAGCCTAATAGGAATTATTGTTATAGTGAAAGGAAAGCCTGGGATGATAGCTCATCGTTTAAATGTCGCCCGTAAAACCATACTCAGGTACTTGCGCAACAAATAAAAGCCATTTAATAAGTATTATCCTTTCCTTCACACAGATTTTTCGACACAGCTGTAGGAAATGTCGCCATTCTGAATGTAGGTAACACACTCACAGACTTTTCTTAGAACAGAAATAACTTAAAAATAACTGCCATATGACACACTATGTTATATGGTAATTAAAATTGACCATTAATTACTTAATGCGTGGCTAGGAAACGCCCACACTAGTAAACTGGTATTTTATGTACCTACCTACTTACATAAGGATTTTTGCTTTGTAATGGTACCTACTTGACAGTATTTGCCAATAATTGCGTCTTATTGTAAAATCCTTGTGTTTTGTTTTGAATTGTATTGCAATGTTTACTATTAGCTCTGTTTAAAAATCGGTTGTAGTTGTAATCAATCAGCCCCAGCCTAACCTTTTCCCAACTAATTTGGGGTCACCTTCCAGCTTCTTCTAACCGGATGCAGCTGAATACCAGTATTTTACATGGAGCGACTGCCTATCTGACCGCCACAACCCAGTAACTGGGTAATACGATACCCCTTGGTTAGACGGGTTGTCAGACTTTCGGGTTTCTGACGATCCGTAACGACCGTAAAGATACAAGAATGACAGCCGGGACCATCGGCTTAACGTGCTTTCCGAGGCACGGAGGAGTCTCGGTATGGAAAGATGGTCACCCATCCACGGACCAACCCCGGCAAGCGTAGATTAACCTGTTGGATCGACCCGTGTGGCTGTTATAAGCCACGAGCTCCTAAATATGTTTCCCAGAGAAGTCTGTGTTACCACGGAAACGACGGAACATAATATTCTGATTTGTCTGTTGTTAGATATTCTGCTTTTTTATCTCTGTTTCTTCTACCCCTGAAGATTCACAGTCTTTTCCGTGTCCTGAGGGCCAATTCTCACATATAAAACGTTTCTTTCAACTCGCAATCTGTCAAACTTGTGACGAAAATGTTGGTAAATTGATGTTTTTTTTGTCAGATTGCGAATGAGGTGCGAATGTTAAAAATAAGGTAATTGCCCTGTTGCTTTCAAGTGACGGACGCTACTGAAGATATTACGAGAGGTGTTCAATAAATAGTGAGAATGCGATACATTCTCCTTGGAAAGAAAAAAAAAATACTGGCAGGCATAGCCCAGACATTAGCTATGATGATAATAAAAAAAACAATCAATTCTCTTTTGTTTAAAAAAAATAGAAGTCATTTGTTTGCGTCGTTTCGGAACATGTTCTGTTGTTTATTTGTTTCACCAAGATAACGCCCCCGCGTACAAATCCAGAGTTGCGATGGCTGCCATTCAAGAAGCTGGCTTGGAATTGATGGCACATCCTCCATAATCACCGGACCTTGCTCCAGAGATGTTTACCGATTTTTGCGTTTAAAGAAACATCTCAAAGGCCAGAAGTTTGAAGATGATGGCGCAGTAGTCGCCGCCGTACACGATTTTTTAAGGGATCAGAAAGAAGATTTTTTTAGAAAGGGAATTTTAGTTTTAGAAAAAAGTTATACAAAGTGTATAACCCTAAAAGATGACTACGTCGAAAAATAAAATAACATTTAATAACAGATAATTGCGTCATACTCATTCTCACTATTTATTGAACACCTCTCGTACCATCGACATGCTGAGAAGTAGAAGATAAATTGTCAATTAGCTCACTGCGTCATTATATACTTAATTTACATCTCCATGGGTACCTACTACGCTTTGGAAAGGGCAATTAGCTTCATATTAATTCTGACTGACCGACTCTTTGACAATTCAAAAGTGCCTGTAAATTATTTAATTGAAATAAATGCTTTGTTTTGAGTTTGATGACTGTCCTAAAAAATATCCTCCCTTTGAAAGTAAAAGACTATGACTTTCCCTAGAAAATAAAACCTAAGCTTGCTCTATATTCCTCGAACCATGAATGATATGTCAACGGGATAAACAACAATCTTGTTACGTCAATATCACCTCATCAATGTCACCTGTAATGTCTGTAATGCTTGTTTTATGTAATGAGTCAGCCGTTAATTTACGATTATATACTTGTGTAAATATACTTAGTAAAGTTTACTCATTTTCTGAGAAGTTCCGTGAAAGGAATTTAAAGTAATATCTTTGAATGCTTCAATTTAAAACTAATTAGGTATTTCTGTGCCACAGTCGTCTATGGACCTGCAGGCGTAGCACGACCACAGTTATGTCGACGGAAGAGTAGACAAAAATGACGTTTCCAGCAGGCGTAGCATGAGCACCGTTTTGTCGACGGAAGAGTAGACAAAAATGACGTTTCCTATAGACAGTAGACAGAACGAGACGGCAGAAAAATAGAAAGAGTCAACTGCACTTTTTACGAAATTCACTCTTTTACATAATTCGACTCAGAATTCTTTGTTTTATCATAGGATTTATCGGTTGTCAGATTGATTTTGACAGTAAGGATAGAAAACTTTCTTCCAAAATAGTCTACATATAAAAAGACCTAGACAAAGATCGTTAGAAATGATAGACAAAATGACAGATTGTAGAAAGATTTCTACGGTGGATGTCAAAAATGAAGAAACGAACTGTCACTTTGTATAGAAAAAGCTATGTCTATTCTTCGAAGAGATAGAAAGCGCCATGCTACGCCTGCTGTAGACAGTACGACGGCAGCAAAGTAGAAAGAGTCAACTGCACTTTTTACACAGGAACTTACTGCCTGGGATAAAAAATGTCTTATGTCATAACCCAGTATACGGTCTACCCAAATCCGTTGAGCCTTTTTAAGGTGAAAGTCTAACAAACAAACAATATACCTTACTAACTTTCGAATGTATAATATTAGTAAGGATTAGGATAATATTTTTAATCCTAAACCTAACTAATATTATAAATTCGAAAGTCATTTTGCTGGCCCATTTTGAAGTCAAAGAATCAACATTTGCCATTCAACGTTGCAATGCTGCCACCACCGGCCTTTTGGGAGCTTTCATGTTGACAGGAGTTTTTGATGGCACTATATTTCCTTCCCCCTATTTTTAATACATGTACACATTATAGGTGATAGTAATAGGTGGTGCCTCTTTGCCTAAACTTCGAAGAACAGAGACGAGACTTCCTCAGGACTAAATTTTTTCCGGGGCATCTGTCCCGAAATTCGGAACAGGACTTTTAAATACATTAAAAAAATATGTTATTTGGAATAAGTAGTTAGTCTATATTTACCTAAAGTTTGCGACTAGATAGATAACGAAATGCGCTGCCGTAAAAGTCGTATTACATGTATCTTTATTATCTTGTATCTTTATATGTTTCGCAGTAAATAAAATTATAATATTTATCATTTAGTCTTTGTGATCGGTGGCCAGTAAAACTCGATAAAACTATCGTCGAAAAGCAAGGTGATAATAAGTTTGTCACATATGGCGTTTACATTCGTCACGGCTTTCCCGGTCACCATGTGACATTAAATAATCATTTATTATAATTAATTTAATGAGTCATTTATTCAATGATTTCTTATAAAACTTATTTCACTTGACGGTCCGGAATTCCGGATGTTTTCAAATTGACATCCGCTAAGAAAACCCATCCGGTCAGCGTTCATTTGTATGTGAGGCTTGAATTTGTGATCTCATCAACTACTTCTAACATAGGTATAGGTAGTTACTTCCGACTCTACTGACTTAAGATTCATTGGAAGTCCTAAGCGACTGCCTTGTTGATCAAGCGCTACTGCGGATCATGAGGTCCTGGGTTCGATTCCCGGGTCAGGCAGAGGGTTTTGTTAGTTGCAGCACGGAGTCCGGATTTATTTTAAAGGGATTATCGGCGTGATGTCGTGTCGTATGTGTGATGTCGTTCATAAAAGTCGCATTTTATTTATCAAAACAAGTTTTCTTTTAACTGTCGAGGATTTTGCAAGAACACGTTTTCAGTAAAATGATGTGTGCTTTATAATTATAATGTCACAAAACTGGTTTCAGTAATAGTTACAAGTATACTTGTTTTGTTGGTGGTCAGTTGATAAACATAGTCGCAAGATGTTGCTAGGGGATTTATGAGGATTTAATTTTCCCAGCAGACTCCAACTCAAAGCATTTGAGTTCTAATCTACAAGTTTTGAAAATGTGATTGACGTGTAAAAGTGTTTGTACAAATCTACTTACAGAAATAAATCATTTATTTCAATTAAACCAATTACAGGCAATTTGACACGTGGCGATTTGTAGTATTTGCCTACCCCCATGGAAAAAATGGACACGATATAAAGTGCCCCATTGTTTCTGGGACAGCACCACATTTGCACTCCAGGGGGCCTACCACTTGCGGGATAGTCCGAAAGGGATACCGGGACCTTGGCAACAGGCAACTGAAGGAACACGGGTGGGTTTTAGTCAGTAAAAGTCTGACACGCCCTTCCGCGGGGAAAAGAGATGGAGCCATACATCCTGTAGAGCTTCATCTTTTTCCTACACTGAAGTAATATTAAAATAGTACTGCTGTAAGCGGTGGTGGTAGGCCCCCAGAGCGAGTCATCTGTGAAACTCCACCTGAACAGGTTTTCCTTCCTTCGATCTACCTGGGTCCGGAGTATGTTTAAAGACTTCCAGGAAAACCAAGGCAACTCATGTCCAGGTGCGATATTCATATTGATGATGATGATGATGAAGATGTTTACTATAATCAATGTACCTACAGTCAACCACTCATGAGTGGTAACTTGCACTAGCTGCTACGATATTGAGCGGCGCTGTCTATGTCAAATAGTAACCCACTGATGTACGGTTGACTGTACTCACGGTCTTTAGAAATAGGTCTTAAATAATAATAATAATACTGTTAGGCATCTTCCATCAGAGAAGGCATGCGCATTGATCACCACGCTTACTCAAGGCGTGTCGGCGATTTCAAACTCATATTATAAAGGTATAAATCCAGAGGCCCTAGACAAAGTGACATTCTATCAGCGATAACGATGATGGAAAAGGCTAAAATGTATAGGACTGACATAAGCTATCGAAAAACTTATGTCAATCCTGTTGAAAGTCGTTGTAGAAATACGAAACGCTTTCGAAGCGATTGTCTCTTGTCTAGACCCTCAGGTTTCCTCACGATGTTTTCGAGCAGCGATGTGTGATGTCCCAGATGAATTGAAAAAGTCACATTGGCACTCGCCCGGATTTGAACACAACCTTATGTAAGAGAGGCGACGTATTAACGACAGGACCGTCACGAAATTTTGGCCAAATTGGCATCATTGCTACTAAAATGACTATAATTAAATAGATGTCAATTTATTTATTTATTTGTTAACTTAAGTTAAGAAATAAAGATCTTATGTTTGATGAACAGAGCGCTATGCTATGCCAGGAGGCGTACAAATATGATGTATAAATCCAGCTAAGCAGTGTGTCAAAAATTGGTCCTATGAATCCAAAAAATAACCACACTCAAAATGAGGTCATTTGGGAAATAATGGACATAATATCAACAATCTGTATCAGCTTGATAGTATTCAAAGCATGTATATTGATCAGTTAGCGGCCATATTAGTGATTCAAGTGGCTTACAATGAGGTCAGGGTTTGACAAGATGACCGCTCACCATCTGACTCGAATGTAAAATATTTAGACGATAAATAAATAAAAATCTACGTAAATCACTGGTTTTCCTCAAATCCTGTTGAATGTAAAGGCTGTTCCAAAAGTATTAGATGAAAATGATGACAAATTGTGACTACTCCTAAATAACCCTTTATTGGATTACTAGCTGTTCGTGCCCGGCGTCGCCCGGGTGTAATTCCGACTTTATATCTTTTGATTCTGCAGGTCGATTTTGATGAAATAAAGACTAAATGTTACTCACAATAAAGCTTCTTATTTTTCAGTAATTCAATTTAGAATGCAATGAGTGGCTTTTACGTGATGCGCTCACAAACGGACAAACAAACAGACAAAAATGTCAAAAAATGTTTTTTTACTTTCTTTTACCTATTTCTCGCGGCTTCCAGTATTTTTTTTGCAAAAATCTTTAATGTACATACACGGACCGTTTACGATTTTATTATATGTATAGATATTAGGCATTAATATTAGTGTTTAGTTCGGTTGCCCCCTAAGGACCAAAGGCCGCACTGCATCCCGTACGACCCTTTAGAGCTCATCTCCAGACAGGACCCTCTCCCACCGCATGAATTCCCAAATATGAAGAAGATTGAAATAAATAGTAAATAAGGCTTTATAGTTATGAAAATACATTGGATGTGGTTTTAGAAAGCTAAGCGGCTTTTCGGAAATTGTTTTAAAGGGTTCCCGAAACGATCAATTGCAATTAATCAATCGCCATCAATTTCAATTGTAGTAATATTGTCAATCGCTTCAATTGCATTCGGTAGACGGTCAATTTGCGCATCAGTGTTAATCAATCAATTGCAATCCCGAATCGATCAATTGCAATTCTTTTAGGTTAGTGACTAACCTGGTGTTAGAGTTTTAAAGCCGCCCAAAAGGCCTCTGACTTGGCTTCACATGCGGTCGAGAAATATCTCTGGCATGCCGGTTTCCTCACGTTGTTTTCCTTCGGTGTTTTTCAATTGCAATTGAAATATTCAAATATTCCATTGGTTCTTAGAATTTGTAGAAATATTGCAGTAAGTGATGTAAAATATTGCTTTCGACCTGTCTGTTGCATTTTCCTTAGTAGATAGGTAGTTTGTTTCACATTAAATAGAGAATTTATGTGTATCTACCCAGATGGCACATGGTGTGGACGATGTGCCGGTTCTAAAATAAATAATATTTTGTTATTAAATTGGTGTAGGTACACACGGCTACACATCAAGCTATACATTTCCAGTTTATGCTGATCTCGCATTGTATAGGATTTCCGTACAATGCGAGGTCAGCTTATACTGGAAATGTATAGCTTGATGTGTAGCCGTGTGTACCTACGAGACAGTCACAAAATGGATCAGAAAACGACGTTGTGGATGATAATTTAGCGCCACTAATAAATTGAGTCCTTTGATTTGATCATTTAAACCTGAAATTATGTATCTAATTAAGCAATTTGAATTTTTCGTCGTTGCATTTACAATTATAATTTAATGTTTTTCAAACGATATTTTTGAGAAAATGTTGTGAGAGATGAGTTGAAATCTTCTAAGTATAGATGATTGTGTTACTAATTCCTTTTAGTGTGTGATTACGTAAGAATTTAACCTGAAAAGGGTTTGTTTACACTTTCATGTTATACTTTTGGAATCGATTATTGTTTGTCTGTTAAATCGATTTATTTGTTCGTTAAATTAAGGTCATTCTTAACTATGATCAGTTTAGAAAATCCATAGCACGATGGTCAAATGACGCATTAATCGATCAGTGGCCTACTGCTATTACAAAATCTTGCCATGAACCGAACCAGGATTTACACAAGATACCTAATTGCCTGCACCACTGAGTCAGGCGCAAGAGACATTTCCCACATTGCCTTTAAATTGATGGTGCAACATAGTAGCAATCCCAATAATATAACTTTAATTTTGAAAGTCTGGCTGCTGCCCCTAAAGATTGTTTTTTTAGAGTTCTGTAGCCAAGGGGTCCTAGCCTGCCTACGGGATTCTGTTACCTACTAAGTCGCTCGTCTGTCAGTATGTCCGTTTGTGTATCTCAGAGTTGTAAGTGTTTAATCGTTATAGGCTACCCTTATGGCCAATCATTGGGCGATAGTTTACCTACAGAAAATATTAAGTAGGTATTTCAATCTTTCTACTTTTAAATTTAAGCAATTTTTTAATTTTGTGAATGCGTAGCTACTGAATACGTCGTTGAAGTAATAAGATTTTTAAAGGCATGCTTTTACGAGTGTTTTACGCAATAGTATGCAATATCAGATCCGAAGACTGACGAAGGTCATCTATATCGAAAAGCGTATTATGGAACTCAAATGGAGTTGGGCAGGGCACCAGGTAAGGCGCAGTGATGACAGGTGACGGCTGTGACGGAGTGGCGTCCAGGGACTTGAAGACGAGATATCGGTCGTCCAACGGCTAGATGGGCGGATCGCGGGCAAAACCAGAATGAAGTTGGCAGGAGCGTGGAGATTGGAACAAGACCTCTATGCCCAGCAGTGGATGAAGTCGGGCTGTGGATGATAATGATGCAATGTACTAAATCATTGATAAAGATCTTAAATCCGCCGGAACTTAGTTGAAAGTATTATAAAATCTAACCTTGCCCTTGCTTCATTAGCACCGACAGAGCCACTACTAGCTTGAATCTTCACGTTCACAAGGTAACACTGTATAATGTAGTGATAATTTACAGTTGCTGGTATTTTTGTTTATCATAGCCGTAATACCCCGAAGGTCTACATAGTTTGTTGATGATTGTATTCATTGACTGAATGATCAAAAAAAACGACAGTTCTTACCTTCTATCATCAAAAATCTATATACATACGAGATTGAATACATCAGATAGTGAATCAGTAAAATAAATGGTGACTACGTCGTAAAATAAAATAACAGATAATTGCGTCATACTCATTCTCACTATTTATTGAACACCCTTCGTAGGTAGAACGTAGAGGCGTAGAATTTTAAAAATACCAAAACCTTAGTTTAATTAAATATTAGATTCGATTCTATTGTAAACGTGTTCAGATAGGATGTCTTTTTTATAAAAACCAGTTTCTACAAGACAAGCATCTGCATGTTTTTGGCATAGCCTTCAAATCATCAATAAAACACAGTCTGGTATAAACATAGTATTTATTTTCCTTACATTTTAACTATTTAAACACGCTATGGCTCGCAATGGTCATTTACTTCAACGCTAACGTTTATATATTATTTACACATTTATAATTTATCGTTTTTGTATTGTGTTCACGTTTTTATGACTTCTTGATGGATCGTAACGAATGATGTGCAAACCAAGATAAATCATCTAGGTACATTAAATCAAATAATGGTTTATTCGAAAGAAGATACCGCGATGTTTTTTTTTTTTTTTGTTTTTTTTTTTTGTTTAAGACACCGTGCTCAGTAAAACAATATTAATTATGAATCGTGTTTTTTTTACTTGTTGTTCTGTATGTGCCAAAAAAGTTGAATTTCTTCATTGTAATTTGCTTTTTTTCTGGACTGACATAGTCGTGAAAAGCGTAAACAACTCTACAAAAAAAGTGAATTGCACCAAAGTTAATTTTATTTCATAATCTGATATAAATTATAAAATAGACATTTAACAATAGGGAATATGCATGTATTTTTTTTATATTTTTATTCGATAGTTTACATCGACAATTTATAGTTAAAAAAAATTCGACGGCAAAAAAGCAATTTAAAGTACTTAAAACTTTTTTTTTAAATATCCAACCGATCCGGGCTATTTAAACGCCCTCCATTTGGCGCGCTTGGTGTGGTGACGTCACAGTCCGTGAAAACAGACAAGCAACTGTCAGGTCAACGTCAAACGCTCCTTTTTGTAGGAGCGTTTGACGTTGACTTGACACTTGTTGATTGACTTGACATTGACATTTTGATTGTTTTCCCTGATTTCAACGTCACATCCGCTCTTAGCTTTTCAAGTATTTGAATTACCCACAGTTTTTTGGGACGTTTTAAAAATTAATTTCTCGCTCAAAAAGAAATTTAATTCAAAAATATTAAAGGAGGCATAATTCTGAAGTAATATAGTTTATGAAAAAAAATATTTGACCCATATTTAAATCACATGCATATTCCCTATTATAATAAAATATCATCATTTGATGCAAATTAATAATAGTCGCGCAATGGATGGCGTGTTAATTAAAATAAAATAATAGTTATATTAATAATTACATAAAACATAAGTTGCTGCATAATAAAGACTATCTTTATGTTTGACAGAATTTAATTAATTGACATGTGGGACAAGTTATTTACTAATAGTTGTAGGTAATGTTCTCTGTTTTAGGTTACTGCACAGGTAAAGCTGTAATTTCCACAATGTTGACCACTTTATCAATATTTATATTGACAAGCAGATCATCTACATGACCAATTATTTGACTTATAAACCACATACATAAGAAACACTTAGAATCCTTTAAGACAGTTATAATAAGCCACATCAACTATAGTTTATGTGCAAGAACTGTTGTTTATTTTCATAAACACATAGCTACAATCTGAGTGATTGATAGTGACTTGATGATATCCAGACAAAAGATCCACGAAGGTGTTTTTAACAAACGTGCAGATTTGAAAACAAAATTATCTGTTGGTGCAACCCACTCATTTAGTCCAATTGATATATATAATGACTACAAGGCATATTATGGCGTTACTTAGTCCTTAACATTATACTAACTATGTATTTACAAAATGATATAAATTAGTTTTATATTTGGTGGAATGTATTTTGTACACTCTGTGTCAGTTTTATTAAGTTCCGTATGGGGAACAAAGGATTGCCTTCATCCTTCATAAGGACTATTTCTAAGACTCTCAAGAGGTATACCTACTACGTGGGAGTCATAAAAACACTATGAAGATTCCATTTTGATTAATCGAGTAAAAAAATATTCTAGGACAGCAGATTTGTCAATATTTTTATGAGATATGATTCCAAATAATAATGGTGATATACATATTTCTTCGGGACTGTTACGAAAAATACTTGACATGTTTTTTTTGTCACTTTGAGTTTTGGAAAGGTAAGTACCGTCGAACAAGCTATTTGGTCTACAGCCAAAATATATTCAGTTTCCGCTACAATGGCAAAATTCGTTTTGATTGTGTGTGTAATTTAACTTTTTGAGCTTATGGCTGAGGAGAGTGACGCAAAAGGATTGCTGACTACTGGAAACACTCACAAAATTGTTTAAAGTAGTTGCCGTTAGTTAGCCTGTATCTAAATATGAAGCTTGTTTGACTGTACTACGTTTAAAAAAAAATATCTCATTTTTTATAATCGTTCCACGTCTGGAAACATCACTTTCTGCAATGATTTGTCTAGGCTCTATTATTTGTATTTCAGTAACACATTTTCATTAATTTTACGGCCTTTTTTTAAGTGTATTTATCTATGAGTGCCTGCCCATTTACTGTGCGCAACAATTTGCAACGCATTTACCCTACCCATAACTTAATCTTTGTGCAGTATTTTCACGACTGTCTTCTATCTCCGTTGGTGCTGGTTGTCAGTTGGAGTGGTTCCTAGCAGGGTGTGGAGTGTGCGTGGCGTGTGTCGGCAGGTGCGCGTGCGCCGCGTGTGGCGGGTGCAGCGCGGGGTTGGCCACGGCTATGATGCTGTCGCCCCGCGCGGCTACCACTTGTGGACGAGATTCGTCAGCATCCTGGAATTTAAGATGATGATATTCTTACATGTTTTACTATCTTTAAACTTTCATTTGTTCCCAACTACATAATATTTGATCCAACGGGATTATTAAACTATTTAAAATCATCAATTACACTGTACTTCTAGCTAGATTTAGAACCGACGTGATTCTATTTTTAATCAGATTTTCAATACCGTCTTCTTCTTAGTCACGATTTCCAATTAGAATCTTTATCGATTCCATTTGCTATGATAAAAAAGCATCACTTGGAAAGCAGTAAGATGCTTATTATAAATTTAAAGCAACTTAACACAGAACCTGAACATGAAAATTAATGATAGGGCAAAATCTAGGGTGGTGACCACCAGAAAAGCCAAGCAGACCAGCTGACAGTGAATCAATCAAATCAAATCAAATCAAAAGTCATTTATTCAAACTAGGCTGAGAATCAGCACTTTTCGAACGTCAAAATCATATAAGACAGTCCCCGAAAAACGCCCACCCTTCACCACTTCCTAGTGCTTTAGCTGGGAAGAAGAAGTGGCGCAACAAACTCCCCAGCAGCACAGCTGTCTGTTCAGTTAGAAAAAATTGATTCTATACAAAAGTATGCAGAATCGAGCCATAGACAAAAAAATCAAATCTAGAATGAGATTTCTTTTTTTCAAGCTTACCGGTGGTGGAGTACTGGTACTAGAGTATGAACACCTGGAGTCAGCGTCGTCACTCTCAGCCTTCACGCCCCACCAGCTGGAAACAAACAAAAATAATGATATACTTTGACACCAACCACCTTTTGTAGCACTATTGTAATTGATCACAAACAATTTAATACGGTATAATATATTTTTCTGATCGTACATTGTGAATCTGGATAAGACTGGCACACGCACACGAAAAAGAGGAGCCTTGCAATGTGTAAAGTCAAGATGTGTATCATGATCACAATGAACAAGCTAAAAAGACACGATATATGACATGGGTTTTATTGGGCATATATCTAACTGGTCCTTTTTAACGCTTTTTGATGTTAGAATCAGAAAAAGAATAATATCTTGTAATAGGAACAGTTCTGAATAGAAATAAGAAGATAAAATACCTATTAGAATTGCTCCTGGCCGCATCAGGACTTGCTCTGACACCATTGCCTTCATCGCCTTCCTACATAAAACAACAAAAGATTTTATTTACCTATGATACTGACAATTTATTGTTATTTAGACTGTTGCCTTATGGACTGTTTTAAGTTAAACTTAGAATTTTATATTTTTTCGTATGAAACCATTTCTGTTTTTTTTATATAACATAATATCTTTGTGACAGTTCAAAAATAATCAAAGGTTAGTTTATCATATCATCATAAACCATGCACTTAATGTTAAATAAGAATTTTCTACTCACCGGATCAATATTTTGCCATAACCATGCTAAAACAAAATGTACTACAGTGCATACCAAATTAATAAGAATTAGAACAGGCGTTTGATTCAGTCATGCTTACCTTTTATCTTATGAATGCAAATTAAAAATAAATGCAATTACAGGTAACGTGTTGCTTGTAGGTACCAAATAATAGAAGTAATTTAATAAAATACCTAAAAAAAGATATGATAAAAAATTTCGTTTAAAACTTCTGAAACTTTTTGGAGTATCCCAAGGACGTATTTTAGGTTATTTAATTTTAAGTTATAATTTTGACATGTTTTTTGTAGAAACCGATACTTTCACACGAATTACCTCATTCGAATAGAAGATTAGTCCGTGAACCGATCATTCCAGTTAGTAACGATTTCCCTTTTAGAATGTTAATGTTATTGCAATTTTAGACCGTGAATTATGGAATCTTTTAATTATCTATTGATGGAGATGGCCTATCACGTAGTAATTAAGAGGAAAAACTCGATTCGTAAAATATGTCAAAAGAGTTTCACATTTTTCAACCCCAACAAAAAAGAGGAAGTAAGAATAATCATTTTTGGGAACGGTATTAATTATCGTATTATATGAAGCCTAGATTAGGATAACGGAATTACAAATGCGAAGAAAATCGAAAAGTCCACAAGTATACGAATTCCCTCGACTGACCAGTCTTGTCAGAGTATCATTTCTAAGATTCCACAATCCACGTCACCCGACCGTGTCATCTACATATTTATTATCTATGTTAATTCAATCGCTGTCAGTTTCCCCTAGTGTTAGTACTAATTCGTGAGGTCTACAGTGGGGGGCGCCACCTGTCGCGGTCGCTTTGGAGGCGTCTCGTCCTCGTCGCGCTCCTCGCCTGTTGACGCTGTTGGTGGGAGGCTGAAAAAGAGAAATATGGTAAGTTTGACAGCACACCAGAAATTGAATCGTTTGCGAGATTTATTTATTTTGTTATGGTTTTTAAGTCGACGACAATTATGCATATGCAGTTCTTGAGCGGGCATTTCTTTATCATTAACTTATGGCAATTCTGAAGGTACACAACGATACTAAAAGGAAAATTACTTTACTAACTATCGCCTTGATGACGTTGACTTGCATTATGCATATATGCATATAATGAACTATACATATATGCTTTTAATCGTTATCTTACACGTTCGTGTTTTCATGGATTGAATACTAATCGATGTAGCCGACGGGAATGCAGTTACATGTTTATCTCACGTGTTGCATCTTTGTGTTCTTCACCTTCATTCATCTTATACTATTGTTTAGTGATTTAAATAGCATTTTATATAAAGGTCTTCATTTTTTCAATCAAGTTTAATAGACACTCACAAACAAGAGTTGATTAAAATTTTGTGCACATGTGGAATGTGTTCAGTAAAATATTTTTCTTAAGAAAAAGGAAAACCATAGACATGTATGTCAATAATTTATTACATTAGGTATAATGTAATGTTGACCACGGCAGTTGCATTGCAATGAAATATACTTTTAACAGCGCATATGCTCGCGGCTATGCTGGAAGTTAGTTTGAAGGATAAAATAAGAAATAAAATTTTCAAGAAAAGAACCGGAGTTGCCGACGAGTTACTTTCATTCATTCTGTTTTTAGGGTTCCGTAGTCAATAAGGAACCCTTATAGTTTTGTCATGTCCATCTGTCTGTCTCTTACTTTTCAGATCAAAATACCAAACTTACCCGTGCTTAGAGTAGTGCAAGCCGGCCCTCCTGACCAGCTGTCTCGCTAGCGGGAAAAGCTCGTCCCTCCGTGTCAGGAGTGCCGGCACGCAGCGACAGATTTGAGCTGCTGCTTCGTTCACCATCACCTGGGAATTGAGTGGAGAAATCCTTATAACCAGGGGAATACTTTCTTACCTAACAAATCCTGAATTAAAAAAAAAAACATTGTCCAAGTTTAAGATAAGGATAGGCCATTTCCAGATTAAGCTTTATCAATAAACCTAACACATAAAGAAAGAAATAAATCATTGTTTCGACTTCAGCCCATATTGTACCGCGAATAAAACCAAGAGATTCTGCTAAAAATAGCTACAAAAGATGAATATTAGGTTAGATTAGACTACAACCTGACAGCTAGTTTCTTTTAAGTTTAACTAATATCAATCTATGAAGATACTAACCTCATGTAGCGTCAACGGCTTCTCAGGCTTCCTCTTACAGTCAAACCTCCCGTATATCGCCGCGTACTTCCGGATCTCCTCCATCCGCCGCGGATCCGACTCCGGCATCATCATCACCAGCTCCAGATCCTTGCACATCTTCTTCTTAGTATTCTGCGGCTTTGGCTCCAGTTGGGGCAAATGTTTGCTCAACTTTTCAGCCGCTGCCGCCAACTTCTGAACATGAACATCTAAGAGTACAGGTGTCAACTGAACTGGTGATGTGACCGAACTTGGACTGGAGCCAGCTGATGCAGGAGGACAGGCACTTTGTGGAGAGAAAGATCTAGAAGCGGTAGAGGTTACAGGGGCTGCGGGGGCAGGGGACGGCGGTAAGACTATTTTTGCGAAGGTATTCGCTTGGTGAACTGGACTGACGTTGGGGGCTGAGGCAGTTGAGCCACAACTGTTGTCAGGGGCACCTGGAGATGGACTGTACATTGGTCTACTGCTTTCCGGAGAGGCTACAGTCCTTGGTAAGACGTTAGGGATTGAAGGAGGCATATTGAGGAGTCTTTGGTTACATTGGATGAAGGGGTTTTCGGTAGGACAGAGGTTAGGAACAATTGGTATTTGAAAGAGGGCAGGATTGTTGACCCACTCCTGGAGAGCTTTTTGTAAACGTCTGACATGGAGAGGCTTGGAAGCCATGCCCACTAGGGCCATTATTTCAAGGAATTCTTCCTCTCCGGCGTCACAGAGTTGTTGTACGTCGTCTCCACCTGAAACGGTAAAATATAAGCTTTAGAATAAAAAGGGATTGCGTAAAATTACAAAAATAAAGCTCATAACTTATGAATGTAGCTTTGTTTCGGAGATACACACAAAACTACATAAAAAAGGAACTCGGCAAGTCATTATTTTAAAAAACCCGATCCAAGAAAACACGAGAAGAATAATTATTATTTCTCAGAGTCCATAAAAACGGACCGCGATAATCAGTTCTTTACATTCACATGACAGAAAAAACTGGACCATTGTTACAAACAGATAGATTAGTGCCATAAACATTAATATGCAAGACTTTCTTGTGCCACCAGTTCATTTCGCTATGATTGTTCACAAAAACGTGAGATACCAAAAAAAAATAAGAGCTCACACGCCAGTTTTAATTTAGGCAAATATGCAAATACCTACGTGACCATTTTGCGAAGGGGCGCCGAGAAAAAAAAACAAAAGGATAAGGCTGACTGGCCAAACCCTTCCTTAGCTCCAGTAATCGGCGGTATTAAAAAGTAAAAGATTAAAAAAGTAATTTGCATGTCGACGCTGAACCCGCGTTTTTTAGCGATATGGAGATTTTGTTATGTTTTTTTCGTCTTTTTCTTTATTTCGTTATGAGAAAGTGTTTTTTCTTGTGTTCCTATGATCTTGTGTTTAATGTGGAGGGACATGATAATTATTATCTTTTGATAGTTTTTTTTTAGTTCTCTTTAGTAATTTCAGTGAATTATCTGATGTTGGATTATTTATGAGCACGTTATTGTTTAAACATTTCTACACACTTGGAGGAGCTCATGGCTACGTAATAACAGCCGCACGGGTCGATCCATCAGGTTAAGCTACGCTTACCGGGGTTGGTCCGTGGATGGGTGACCATCTTTACATACCGAGACTGCTCCGTGCCTTGGAAAGTACGTTAAGCTGTTGGTCCCGGCTGTCATTTGTGGATCTTTGACAGTCGTAGGCAGTCGCTCCATGTAACATACTGGTATTCAGCTGCAACCGGTTAGACTGGAAGCCGACCCCAACATATTTGGGAAAAGTCTAGGCAGATGTATTGTTTAAACAATTGTATAATAATGATGTTTTATTCAGCAATAGACTGGAATTTTTTTAGAGACACTCATTTTAAATTCTTATCAATTGTATAATCAATCTTTGAGCAAAATATCCAAGAAATAGTTTTTTGAGCCATAGCATTTTACCTGGTTCAACCGATGACGTGAGTCTAGGTAAATCTGTCAATATAGCCTTTTCCCAACTACGTTGGGGTCGGCTTCCAGTCTAACCCGATACTAGTTTAAACGGAGCGGCTGCCTATCTGACCTCCACAACCCAGTTTATGAATAGCACGATATCCCTTGGCAAGACTGGTTGTCAGACTTTCGGCGCTTTCGGTCTTGCTAACCGTAACGACTGTCAAAGATCTACGGATGACAGCTGGACCAACGGCTTAACGTACTTTCCGAGTCACGACGGAGTCTTGATATGTAATGAATGGTCACCCATCCAATCTGAATGCGTTTGAGTTTGATGAGTAAATACCAACCCATCTCTAGCAGCGTGTCGTAGTAAGCCAACAAGCTGGCTCGCTGCATCACCCTGTATAGTTGTAGCTCAGCCTCGTTGGCCGGAGCTGACGTCACCACCACTGGAAGGAAAGAAAATAGACCGTTATTGACGTCTTTTGCTTAGGTAAGTGTATTCTATTGTCAGTAAATTACATATTCTGTGCCTCTTGAAAATAATATGTTCAAAGCGTTATTAAAACATTATGTAAAGCCGCGTACTTAAGTGTTCTTTCTATATTTTTACCTAATAATAATGAATTAATGATAAATAGGTACTTAGGTCAGGTACTAACTACATATAAAACGTTTTCGTTCATACCACGAAAATAGAATGAAAAGAATTATAATTCTAGTCTCATATTAATATTTTTGCGCAAGAGAACAACAACTGAATCGTTGAACGTTATAGAACGAGATAAATCCATCCTATAATCGCATAAATAGTTTTAAAATTACGACGAATAGGTTTAACCATCAAGCTTCGTTTAAAATTAGCGCCTATTTTATCTCAAATATCATTTAAAAGCCGAAACAACAAAACTAAAAATGTTCTAGAAAATGACGTCCGATCATTTGCGTGCCCCAAACAATTTGAACAGCCAGAAATCGCGTGAGGAGACGCGTATATAAAAAAATAACCCCTTTTAATTCAACCCCTGCCATTACCGAAAAGAATAGAGAACAGACGACCGTTATAATAAAAATAAATGAATAAGTTTTACATAAAGACTTCTTTGTTAGCTAGGGTTCACCAATGCGATGTGTGCGCGGGAAAAATATCGATCAGGGTTGCTACGAAAAAAATGTTGACACCCCCTGGTGCACTATTGGGTTTTTGTGTATTAAAAAAAATGTGGGGTGGTTAGACTCCACCCCGGGTCGCAGGTAAAAAGGAGGTTATGTGCTACAAAAAAAACATGGTTGAAAAAATTTTTGGGTTGTCGTTAAATAGGTTTATGTATTTGTTTATGTAAGACGCTATTATGTTATATCTTTGGATAGATAAGAATCATAAACTAACCTAGGTTATTTATCTACATTAGATACCTATCCACAATGCGTATTAATTAGTAATTTTGTTCGAATTTTTAACCCTGATCTGAGAACCTTATATAACTAGAACTTTATATTAGACTAGAAGCCACAGTGTCTGTTAATATGTTTGTCCTGCTTCCAAACTTCAAAATTGAATTATTATTTTACGATCAACAAATACCTTATTCGGAAATAACTTCACAATAAATTTTCATTGTACAAATAATGAACGACGACTAACAAAAGCCCCCACTTACTGTTGGTACCTATTACTTTACAAAACCATTATCACATTTTAAATAATAAACCTAATCAGAATTACGGCTGCAACTATCCACAAAGTTTTACTCCGTCAACAAATAAACGCTAAACGAAATATTGTAAAGAATGTTTAAGATAAATCAAATTATTCACAACAAATAATAACAATATTATAAAACACCTAAAACTTTTTTGTTTCAATACTAAACAAAAAAAAAGTTCACATGAAAAGTATGAGAACTCATTTCTTCATACTTCAAACTTAACCCTATCTCAGCCGACGCACTTTTTTAGCACTAAAAAAAGTATTTCTCACTCATCCGATGTCCAAAAAACACATTTACATAATCTTTTTGAGTAAAAAAATCGCCACCATCGTATGCAAATTTCAATTTGATTCAGCGAAGGGGTAGCAGCGACCACAGTGAGTAGAAACTTTTGTTTTTTTTTTCTCTTTAAAAAGTGGTCACGTAGACATTTGCATACATGTATGTATTACAAGTTAATTTTATGCATCTCTCACGATGTCTTGGCATTTTTTGCTGATTAGTAAAAAGGTTTTTTGCTTTTCTCCTGTTTGTTAGTGCACCTTTGTTTAATTAGCGTTCGGTACTCATTCGTGAGAAGATATGGAAAATATTTTTTTCTGGATTACTTGTATTTTTTGGTGTAACTTATTTTGTTCATTCATTATTATTATGATATTATTTTTAGTGACTATTTTGCATCTACTATTATTTAGGCCTTTTTTTTTAGTATGCAAGCATAAATTGAAATAATTTCAGTAACTTGTAAAATGTATCAATATAGTTGCAACGTTGCCGCAGATGCAAAAACATGTTCTCCCGAGAATATATGGTAGAACATAGTTGGTCCTGTTCTGTTTAAAACATTCAACAGCTGTCTGTACCAACTCTGCCCACAACTATTGAGGCAACTCTCCATGTGCATGCATCAGTTCTAGCTGACTCTACTATCGTAAGGAATTCTCGAGGATTCGATCTAATAGGTCTCTGTATCTGGTCGATCTATATCTGGGAAAATTCGCGTCATCTACATGACATTTCAAACATATCAATTTAGGATGAAATGATCTTGACAACAAAGTTATGGACAAAGTTATTTTAAATTAATTAGAGCTGTCCTGGCTCGTGTAATTGAAACATTCTCGTATGGGGAAATTTAAAAAAAAACCAACGCAGTCGACACAGCCTGTGAATTTGCATACTGAAATGGTAGCAGGCCGGTCATTTTTTACTCAAATAGAAACGAGTAGAGGAAAAGGTGGGTCGGAATGGGCACGAGTGAGGAAAGCTGTACTCGGGCTAAAGTTATAGGGGTTGTGTTTTTTTTATTAAAGTCTAGACATGTGTAGTGCATATTATTGCTTAATTTAACTTTATGATAATAATAATAATAAGACTTACATTGCTCTCATAATACCGGGAGCTATTAAAATGTGTACGTTAATTGTGTCAGAAAGATAAACACTCCAACAAATGATTAGAAAGTAATACAATGTAAAAAATCTAGGAAACAAGCTAATCATTGAGCTCCTTTTTACAATGAGATAAGATCCCACAAAATCCCAAACGAACATCAAATGACATAATAACGGGTAATAAACTAATTCCCGCAAAAGAAACACAAATAATTAGCATAACAAACAACTTCCTATCTAATTACCTACTCGGTTACCGCAACACACACGTGCATCTCGCACCGTGCGAAAATACCTACTAATTCCTCAATACGGTAATTAGCTGGTGAGGGTTAGATCGAAAGGAATCGAAAAAAACTTGGTCCTTTTATTCTATGGTGTGCTCGCGCATAATTTGAACGCATCTTTATTTTGGCGGGCCTTTGGTTCTTTGGCGCGAAAACTATTAGGTATTTGTTTTTATTAATTAGTTTAACTTATTACTAAAATAGGTCTTCATACAAAATATAAATAATAGATGTCCTTATTTATATTAAATATACGTTAAAGTTTAAAATTTACTCCATCGGTAAATATTAACTGCCTATTGTCATTAATACCTACATACAAGCATGGAATTAGTACGTACTATAAAGAAAAAAAACGAGCTCCTAATTGAAAACTAGCGATGATTTGTTTTATATGCTCATTAGGACAAGAATCTCAATAGTTGCTATGGACTTAGGAACAAAAAATTATCAATACACGATGAAAATGATTACAAAGCTCTAACATCTCACAAAGCGTCTTCACATTATCATGCGTAAGATTAACGGATAAACAAAAACATTGTATTGTCACGAATTTGAATAAGCCACACAAAAACAGATTCGCTATGAAAAGGCGCTAATGACAGTAGAAGACAAAATGGCGGGGTGTGCTTGCGCATGCCATTAGATCCTTTTTAACACTTGCATAGTGTAGTGATTGATATGCGTAATATTGTGCCGATGTATGAATATTTATGCGGCTTTGTACAGGTTAGGTTCACGAGGAATTTTATCTAAGACTTTTTTTTTGTTTTCGAATTTTCTGTTGGTAATCTTCCGTGCGAATTTTGTGTGTGTCTGTGCATCTTGTTAAAAAATTCATGCTCAAGTTTTTTTTATAGGCGAAATAAAAAATATACGCACGTGAGAATAAATGCGGTACGAATTCAACATGGTAGATTAATATTTTTACTTGTTTAATTTTCCAATCTTTGTGTTTACGCGAACATGGAAATAAAAACAAAATGCCAGGTCTTAAACGTTTCTCTAGATCAAATTAATTGAAGTAAACTAATTACAGCTAATCGTTCATAGGTGAGGCTAAGTGTAGTGTCTCAATCTACAAGACTTTTCCCTACAAATAGCCATTCGGAGAAGTATTTAGGTGTAATGTTGTGTTTTTGCGGCCACATAACCAAAGATGAACTAAGATGAGTTCTTAGTAAGACCCTATGGTCGATATCGGCTTTGCTTCCCATTTAATAAAAATAAAATAGAATAGTACGATCCTACATAGTAATTAAGACCCTGTGATGCGAAGGAATGAGGAAAATATCGTGAGAAAAGTTTAGGGTATGAATGATGATGGCTTCAAGTTCATAGGGAAAGACCAAAAAAAAACTTTGTTGCGGCGCTTCTTCCTCCCAGCTAAAGCACTAGGATGTGGTGAAGGGTGGGCATTTTAGGGGACCATCTTATGTCGAAAAGTGCTGATTCTCAGCCTAGCTTGAAAAAAAGAAACGATGGATCGACTGTGTGAAGGATGATATGGCTAGAAAGGGGGTGACTACCGAGATGTCGGCTAATAGAGAAGTATGCAAGAAAGGGACATGTTGCGCATAAATGTCATAGTAAGATCCTATGTTGTTGACACGATATTTAAACTGCTGTGTATCTTATCGACTGCAAAAGCGATATCGATAAAAATAAACGGGTTATTAACAATCATGATAAACATTATTTCCGGTCCTTTATCTTTATAAATAAATGTACCTACATAATAAATCGTTATCATTGCAACCTCATAAAGTCGCGCATTATCTATATAAACTGTCATTTAATACAACAACATAACATGACATCACGCCTGTAATACCCAAAGGGTTAGGTAGAGATGTATACCTCGCCCACATTTCGCCAGTTATGTTTAAGTCCCATGTAACAGGGGGCGAGCCTATTGCCATCAATCGGGCACAAATCCAGACTCCGGACTACTACTAAGAAATTCCTGATGGAAAAAACAAATAATACCTACTTTGACCGACCTGGGAATCGACCCCAAGACCTCATGCTCAGCAGTAGCGTTTGCGACCAGGGGTAGTATTATGAAGTATTAATGCCATCATTATTCCACTGCGAAAACGGGATGGCGCTCGCGGCCTTGTCTAGCTCCGTCTCTCTCTCACACTGGAAAAATGGTGGCATTAGACTTAAACCGTGTCTCCGTCAATTCATCCATTTAAACTTTTATACTAATAAACATTACACTTCTTATTTGTTTTCCTAAATAAAACTAATGACAGCTAATAAAAAAAATCTTGATTAAAAAATTCTAATCCCATCCCATATGACTTCCGCTGACGTAGGGTTAAGAAAAAAACCGACAAAAGACAATGACTGGTCGATTTACATACGAGATTAGACCGAAAAAACTTTCTTCATACGTAACGATTTGGGGTTCCACACAAAAACGATAAAAACGCATCTTCGTTGGAGTTACCCCGGAGGGTTGCGGAGTCAGGCTGCAGCCGCTTCGGGTAAAATTCGACGTCATTCAGCTGATTACACTTTGTCCTTTCGATATTCAAAAGAAAATCAGCAAAGATACCTTAGGTATGTAATTTGGCAATTAATTAATATCTGGTAACAAAATGTCTTTAAATTAAGTAGACCGTACGCTAAGAATTAATGATTAAAGCTAATTAGATGTGCTCTGCACAACTACAATATATCGAATACTTGGTTTATCTAATTTACTTCGCGAAAATTGTAGAAAAGCTTTCAAATATTTCAAACCATTAATTTATTTTCATTCATTTAACGTTTTTGACTGCATTTTGTTTCGAAGAACTATACCTACCGAACCATCAACATTAGAGTATGTCTCATTCAATTCTTTTTAGATCTTTTTCCACCGATCGAAAGTGAGATTTTCGGGCAGGTGGCACTGACCCAAACGCTTTTTCTAGTAATTAATCAGTGTTGCATCTGTTGGGTAATTACGACTCACCGGTCGCATTTGAAGGGTTAATCAAATATAATAAAGAAATTAGTTTGACCGGCATGTGTTTCTCTTGGTATGCAGTTTGAATTAGGTGCCGAGACTTAATTTTAGAGTAATTACGAGTAATTAGTTCGATAAAATTATCGAATAGTTTAGTGTTTTTCAGACGATATCTCATAATCATAAAAGACAGCATAATAATTAGCATTTGAAACTGAGTTCAACTTATAACATTTAAAAAGCATTCGTAACGAACATTGTTTATCTTTCTTCATTTACATACTCTGCCTTGTTCCTTTATCTTGCAATTTACAAAAAGTTTTCTCAAGACAATATTCAAAATAAGAGTTAAAAAAAAACAATTAACAGAAATAAATGTTACATGATATCTATTTCTGTAAATTGGTAAAAAAAAAATATTTATCTTTTATTTATCTTAATCTTTTATGCGTAAGTTAGTTAAATAATGATTATATTTTAAATGGTAATGTAGGTTTTCGTTTTCATCGAAATAGCTACTACTCGGTTCTCATATGGCAGGTGACAAAGTTCTTTTTTTTTGTTTCCAACCTTATCTCGAACAAACCAATAAATCTAATTTCTCGTATGTTAACAAGTTTATCAGAAGTCTCTATCGTGTAAAATATTTCACTCTATCGCAGTGAGAGTGACCGCCCGAGATTAACAATAAATCGCCAACCCTCGCTTTTTTATGCTGATTCGACCCTGTTTTTCTGTGTCTAAATGTAGGGCTTTCACGAGAACAAAACACCGTGTGTGGGTAATAGGTAATGTTAATAAAAATAAATATATTTGGGAGTTTTATTTTTAAATTATTTTAATCTAGATTTTAACAAAAATGAAATATGAACGAAATTCAAATTTAAACAAAATCTAGATAACAATTCGAAAGAAAAGCATTACTATCATAATCACTTAAAAAAACGTTTTCAAATCGATAAAAGGAAAAAAATGCTACGGCGTAGCTTGGCGTAGTACGCGACTACGCAGAGCTACGCCGTAGCAGGAATCATTACTTTTGAATTTTCCGTAGTAAATTGGTTTAATCTTTTATTGCTTACGTCAAATTTAAATATTGATTGAATTAAATCAGTGGCTAGACAACCCTCCTTCTAAACCGTGCTCTCATCCTGAGTAACGCATAACAAAAAACAGGTTTGAGTCGACCCCTAAGTAAATGTAAAATGACCCAGTGCGCCACTGAACTCCATACAAATACTTTTTATCAAACATTCTTCTTTTTATGGGAATAGTAAGGAGAAGGGTTAGGTATTGTAATAGTAATAATTATTACGCAATAATGATAAGAAAAATGACAAGAGTTAGATAAATGTTTACCAAGGTGATGAATGTAGTGTTCTAAAAAATAAAATATTAGAAGTGTACTATATTTGTTACACAAAGCTGGAAATACAAACTGTTTTTTACTAGCTTGGGATTGTATTTTATTTAAATGATAGTAGCAATTAAACGCACATGGGATATTTAAATCTCAATATCAAGGACAAAAGACTACGTCATCATATCAGTGTCTTTGACAGAAACGAAATGAGTAATTATAATCTACGCGAGTGAAGTGGAGTTTCTTCATACTTCAGAGACCAACGTGCAGAATAAAGATTTAGCAGGAGCAAATAACTTTTAAGTTACAGATGCTTTGAATTGATGTCATTTTTGACAAATATAAACCTACTATAATGAGGGGGCTAAGTAATAACAGCCGCACGGGTCGATCCATGAGGTTAAGCTACGCTTGCCGGGGTCGGTCTGTGGATGGGTGACCAACTTTACGTACCGGGATTTCCTCCGTGCCTCGGACAGCACGTTAAGCCGTTGGTCCCGGCTGTCATTCGTGAATCTTTGACAGTCGTTACGGGTCGTCAGAAGTCCGAAAATCTGACAACCAATCTTACCAAGGGGTATCGTATTACCCAGTTACTGGGTTGTGGAGGTCAGATATGCAGTCGCTCCATATAAAATACTGGTATTCAGCTGCATTCGGTTCGACTGGAAGCCGATCCCCAACATAGCTGGGAAAAGGCTAGGCAGATTGATTGATTGACAACCCTATTTTACTGAAGTTCTTGTTAAACACCTTGCTTGAAACAATTTACTTAAACATTCTCATCTACCATCACTTATAATCAATTCACTATTCCATCGACCTTTATTCTAAATTCAAAAGGCAATAAATTGGAACTCCACAAAAACGTTTTTACCCCGAAGCGCCACTTAGGACTTTTACACATGGTTCTTTGTTTCCATTACCCGGAGCGTCTAATTGATACCCTAGGCCTGAGGGTTTCGTACTTAGCACCTCTACGGCCGAGGCGTTTTTTTAACGTTTTTTTACCTGTTAAAAGTGCGTTTTGACCACCATTGGCTGTGGTAGGGTTGAATTTATGTAAGGTGATAGGGGTGTCTCTGCAATCTGCAATAGTATGACATTATGTAGTGTAGTTATTTTTGCTTATTCTGAATGCACGGTAAATTAAAAGGTTTCAATTATTATAAAACAAGGAAATAACCTTGATCCTTACTGACTGTTGTCTATTTTTATCATAACGTTGTTGTTTATTTCTAACATTATGGTACCTGTGTAGATTATTTCTAAGATTTTATGTTAATACTTTACTAATTTTATACTTAATAAAATATATATTCTATTCTATTTATTTTTCATCAAATATAAAAACAACAAAGCAATACTTTGTTATTATTTGACTGCCATTCCCAAACCACACCACCAAACATATTTATTAGGTCAAAAACAAAAATAATAACCCAAAAATTCACTTCACTTCCGCATCGCTATCGAAAATGTAACAAAAAACTAAAATATCAGGCAACCCTATCCGTCTCGCGGCTAGCCATCTGTCAGTGAGTGACAGGCGCGAGTTAACCCTTCAACGGCGACCGTGTTTATGTACACTGGGTACTATTGACACGGTCTACTAATTTATACGTTTTAGTGTTAAACGAAGTGCATTGCCCGTTGATTGTAATTTTGTTGTTTATTATATTTTCAGTTGAACGTGTTATAAAGATAAAGCTTAACAAAAGTTATCTTTGCCTTTTAATACGTAAAACGCAATTTACACAAAATTCGTTTGAAAGTTTTATTACATGATTTTATAAGCGAAAAAGGTGCCTATTGTGTTTAAAAAATCCTCAACAGATCGATGTTATGTACACTTAGGGTCAGTTCAGAACGCGATGTGAAGCGACGCGCGACGCAATGCTGCGCGGACTTTTAAACAAATATCGAACCTTATTTTCTTCATGAAAAGGTATAAATTCAGTTGAAGGAACGTTGACATTATACTAGTAAGAGGAACTAGTGGTTACTCTTATAATGTCTGAACTAAAAGGTATACAGGAATATTCATCATGCAAGGGTATTTATTGTATTTTTTTATGAATTTTCTGTTGCAGATTTATCAGAGAAGACTGATCGCAAAACACGATCAAATAACATTAATGAATGACCTTTGTACTCATGTTTCGTAATATTTTGTGTTATTATCTTATTCGGTTATTGTTGTTAGATTACTTATCTATTCATAATGCTACCTGCAAAATTACATGACAATTGATTCAGGAGTTTTAACAGAAATCGTCAAAACAAAAGAACAAAGAATCGACCACGCACACTAGGTACGATAACGGAAGATTCGCTGAGTCCATTAGCAAAAAGTAGCAGGAAAGCATTCACATCGAGTAAATGTCTATTTGATCCTTAGATAAGCACCCTAATATCCATAGAGTCTTGACCATGAGATCCGTTCGACAAAACAACCCCTTGCACCCCATCCCTTTGTAACGTCAGTAACCGAACACTCTCGGTCCACCCAATAATGAACTTTTTACCTCTCCATATCCTCTCATTAAACCTCAAACATCTTCCCGGATGTTAATTCCGAGGGTCACTTATTCCCACCAACAGCACCTTACATACACGAAAAACAAACTAATAATTTTTAATACTAGCAACCCTTCCGTGTTTTTTTTAAGTCTGAAGAACACCAGTCCATTCAGCCTCTTCCGTGAGAACGTCAAACATGACCATAGAGAAAAAGTGCTCCGTAAAAAATGAAATGGGGGCGAGTGGACAGTTGTCGGATAAAAAAGCTCTCTTGCTTAGAAATGAATAATAAATAGGTTTGATGGCGTATTATCTGATTTAAAAATGTAAAGGTGGCTTTGATGTTGCGTTTTATTTTAATGATGGTCGTATTCGATTTAAACGATGAGTAAATAGTTAATTATCTGTGGGGGATTTTATAGTTGTTAATAACTTTATATTTTAATGATCTCTGTTGCTACTAGCGTAACGTAAAAAGTTTTAATGTCTTGCATGCTAAAAGCCGCACCCGAATTGCGTAACACACTTTGAATCACAATCTGAGAGTATTCAAGGTTATCGCTAATCCATTGTTTCATAGGTTTGAAAAATTCGTCTGCTCAAGAGCGTTTATAACGCAATTAACGTGGGTGAACTGTCAAAATGAAACCCATTGTGATCAATTTTATTCGTGTCCACATGATATCCAATCTCTCGCTCGACCCCAGCTATATTTACCGTCAATGCTTATACTCCACTTAAATTGCTCATTCAGATTCGTTACATAATTAGTAAATAGTTTTTCAAAAGCAGCATTTTTTAAATCAGTAAACTAGACTAAGATATCATGGCAAAACTCCTAAATTAATTTCTGCACCACCAAATTTTAATCTACAAATACCTTCACTTGTTCCCTAGCTCCCTATCTTATCAAAACAAACCGCCGCTTCACATTAATTCTCACGTTCGTTTCATTAAGTTTTTTTTTAGTTTTTTGGCTCTCATCCTCAGGCAGTCAGGCACTCCCTCCCTCGCCTACAGGTGTCTTTATAAAAAACATTAACCATAGAGTGTGTACGTCAATATGAGTTCCCGCGTTTTTCTGCGTCCAAACTTTTTCAATTGAGGTTTTAATTGTTTTTGTTATAAATTGTGTTTGTTTATCCATCTGGAATTTCTCAGTAGCAACCCGGAGTCTTGATTTGTGCCCGGTTGATGGGAATAAGCTCGCCCCCTATTACATGAGACTTATCATAAATGGCGAAATGTGGGTGTACTATAGGTACACCGTCCTCTGTTCAATCCTTCGGGAAAACAAGGCGTGATGTTATGTTAGTTTGTTTTTCGACGATGACATTCACGTCTGCCCTAATAAGTGTAAATAAAATGCTCTTGAATGATGTCAGTGTAATTATAAGTAGCCAAGAATTTTCGATTAAAATGCAACAGATGCGAAAAAAAAATTAACACATCTTTGAAAAGATGTCATTTGGATGTCATACTTACTAGGACATTTAATTAATATTTATTAATGCATAACATAGACTTAAACGACTAATAAAAGTTGGGAGTTATGTCTTAAATGTTGCGATGTTGCAATGATTACCTACGTATTCCATTAAATTAATTAAATAATTCTATATTATGTACAATTATATAACAAAATTAAAAAAAAAAATATAGCGAAAGAGCTCATTGGGCAAAAAAATAGAAATAAGAAGATAAGTTAGCATGCGAATGCAATTTGTCCGTCTGTCTGTCCACAACTCGATTCAGTGGTCGAAAAAACTGGAAGCGAACAATAAAATTAAATATAATGACGAACACATCGACACATGTCACTTCCGATGCGTCGGCCATTAAAATCAGTTAACCCTAAAATGAATCCGAAAAACCAATGTCTCAGATCGACAATTAAAAAGAAATAAAACAAATTGTGGCGGGAAACAACTGTTGTCATTTTTTTTAATCAACAGGTGGCAAAGGGTTAGTGATGTAATGCCTATAGAGAAAGCGTAACAAATAGTCTGTCTAAACATGTGTTAGGTACGTTAATTAATTACTGGAGAAATTGAAAGTTACCCTTTGCCGCGAGCGGTAATTTTTTCTACTTATATTGAAATCGAATGGGCAATGAAGGATGTAATTTATTACACTGTAGGTGTGATAATGTTTTTGTGACGTCAGCCAGGCTGTTTGAGTCACCCCGCGGTCATGCCTGTAAAAAATAAATCTGTGTCTATTGGGATATGGGAAGAACGAAAAAGTGAGTGAGTCAGCTGTTTGACGTCCCGTGTAACGTCTGGAGGTCAACTGAGGATACGATTCTCTAGAAAACTCGATAGATAGACTGGCAAAGAAATAAGAATCAACTTAGGATGGTAAGTAGTTGTTGGTATTTTTTATGAGAATCAATAAAAATAAAAGACAAGTTAGAAACTATTATTATATTTCTTAACATTATTTTTCTGCATACATAATAAAACGGTAAATAGTTATTCAAATAGAGTCCGACCTTTCGGTGTTTGGCAATTTCGGCTATTATCTTTTTCTGCCGAAAAAAATCTCACTTATAAATCAAACAGTTTATTGTTAGTGATGTTATTGAGAAAAGTATTAAGTTTTTTTTCTTAAAAAACACTTCAGTTTTAAACCAAATAGGTCCTTTTGTACAACAATTCTAGATTGGCTCCTGCAATACCTTTATATAATTTCGTATTATTAATTATGTGCTGATTAAAAGTAAAATAGAACTAAAAGAAGGAAGAAGACATCATAAAATCAAGCCATACAAATCATCTCACAAAAACAACATGTCCTTTAAAAAAACATTTTACTCAAAACAAACAAAACGATTCAATCCCCATATCCTGTCATTACCATAATTACAAACATTAATACACACTGCCTGTCGACCGTCACCTTATCATCTTTATTATAAGGTCGATAATAGCATAAATGTTACTTCGATATGAGAACTATTTTATAGATTAGGTACAGCCATGTCATTTGGGTCAAACGACAGTTGGCTTTGATTTTTTTCTGATTCTAACTACATAGTAATACTTGTGACTAGCTGGCTAGTAAATCAGTTTTCATATTCTGTGGTCGTAGTTTTATTAATATTTGCGGTTTGATAGAACCGGTTTTAGAAAATTTGATCGCAGACAGCATTTTAAGGGTTATGATTACGAAAAGATTTTAAATCATCTAGGAAATTAATGAAAATATTCAATTAAAAATATGAATAGAATAATTTTTTTTCTAACCTATTTACATTATAAAAATGAACATACGAACACAGAAAATTTGTTTGCCGAAACGTATGACAACGTATAAATTTTATTTTCAATATTAAAAGTCAGTACAATACGACAGACATCCCCTATAACACCTGTCAATACAGAAATAAATAATTGTATCAATACAAACATTTGGGCGAGGTCTTTGACCTTTCGCGTACAAAAGGACCAAAAAAATCGTTTCAATTCAAACCTTAACATCCAGTTTCAAGGTTCGATTTCAATTGTAAACATTGAACTTGAATCGAAACCCAGGACATTTTTTTGGACGTTGATGGTAGAATTGCTAAAACAAAATGAAGAACTATTTCTTTAGTTTTTAATAGAAATGTGAAAATACGTGTTATCTATATAGTGTGCAAGTAGTGTGTGTTGACTTAGGCAAATATTGTAATTTTTTAGAGTTTCTAATTCTGTAGTTAAAGTCCACGCTTTTCACTAAGCCCGTTCATTTACGAAGAAAATCTGAACAGTGTCTTAAAAACAAAGTCTTCAAATTAAATTAAATTATTTCAATTATCCGTGCGGATATCCGCCTTAGCATCCAACACTCCACTGCTACAATTGTCCGAGCGGTAACATCTGCCCCACATCTGCTGATCATATCGGACCTGTCCGGTGGAAATCAACGCACGGCGGCAAGCGAAGGGTTAGCTTCAACTTTAAAAAAAGAATATCAACGGCTTAGAGTTGATTAAAGATTAGGTTAGATTTAAGATTAGAAGCTTATAAGAATTCTGTTTTTAAATATATTAAGTTTGTTTTTTATGAACATAAACTAAGCAAAAGAAGTATGTAATGTAAGGATCGTAACAGGTGAGTGTGAGTTCAATTTAATTTAATTATGTTTTATTTTCACGCAACTTAAGTCAAAAAACAAAAGAAGTTCAAGATTCGTTTATCTACAAAATACGCTTTCATAAATTAAAAATATATTCAAAAAGCTTTCTGAACACTTTCGCGGTGTAAAAAGACCTTAATTAATGCAAGATAAGATATAACTTATGTTAACTTGTGTGTTAACAATAAGTTAACATGTTGACATTATTCATTAAGTACTTTATTTGTAGCCACTGTTAATGCAAGTATTTTATTTATTTTAAAGCTTTAACCACTGTTTAATTTCATTTTAACATAACTGGCCAAATGTTGGGTGCACTATAGGTCAGCCGCAGTCCTGGGGGTCATGCATGACCCCCCCAAAATCATTCAAGCTGTCGAGAGACTGAATGATTTACGTTCTTTACTAACCAAAAATTGTTGGTACTTGAGCCACAGTGACCCCGATGGGCATATGCAAACACAAGGCTTTTAGAGTACTTATAAATTAGGTAACCATTTCCCTAAAAATATTCTTCGGCACCAATGGTGACCCCCCAAAATCTTGGGCTGCGACCACACCTGCTATAGGTACAGCTCTGCCTAATCCTCGCAACCATACGACTGAAGGTAGGTGTACTTCACCAGTCACCAAAGAAGTTGCTTTCAAAATGTCATCAAGTTAAAAATTCGAAACGTGAAGGGTTTTATTTTAGCAAAAATCTCTATGTAGCGATGTTTGGGGCCTAGGGGAGACATATGTCCGGCAGAGGAAGTCTTTAAGGAATTATACTATAGATATAAACAATGGCCAAAAAAAAAAAAATGAATTAAAAAATCATTGCGAGTTCACATGGGGGACAGCTGATGGAGAATTGTAATTAGAACCAATTTATTCGAAAAAATAAATGTCTGAGACCCCTAGTGGGTGTATTTGAAACTCCACTAAACTCGAAAGTCGTATAGGCTCCTAGAAAAAGCTGTGAATACGCACAAAACCGCAGCAGCTGTGATTGGCACAGTATCGTTAACGATCTTAAGCACACGAGTAACCTACTTTCGTGCGGCAAAAAAACTAACAATCGTTCTCTTATGTATGGCAACTGGCAACAAAAACAACGCGGCCAATTGCAGTCGATTTAATGTGAACATTATGGCAGATTGTAAATGGCGAGCTGATAAATGTCGCCATTTGATTGAAAGGTTCCGTTGGTCCTTACTTTATTGTTATTTTCCTCTTCTTCTCCATAGGAACCTACTACGCTTTTGAATAGGCAACTAGCTTCATCACTGTGACTGACCAACAACCCCTTGACAGTTCAAAAGTGTCTGTAATTAGTTTGATTGAAATTTATACCTTCGAGTTTGCTTTGAGTTTGAGTTTTGTCAAAATCAAAATATTTTATTTCACATAAACCTACATGGACACTTATGAAACGTCAGAAACAAGGTGCACGAAAAACACTAGCTAGCTTCATATTTCTGACTGACTGACTCCTTGACAATTCAAAAGTGCCAGTAAATGGTTTAATTGAAATAAATGCTTTGAGTTTGAGTTTTGAGTTTGACAATAGGAAGCTCTTTTGCTAGGTGCAGGAACATTATCCGGATGGTAGGGGAAACTGGATGAAAATAGCCCAGGACCGAGTGAAACAGCTTCATATGTGAGTCGAGAGACCTAGTCCAGCATAAGACTGCTGCTGATGAAGATGATGACCTGACACTGCCTGAGAGTATTTAAGTCACGAGTAGATAACTTGTAGACGAGAAGCGTGAACCCTACAAGACCAGATCACTGCTAAACATCAAGTAGGGCAGACAAGTTAGTAGCCAATAACAAAAAAATAAAACAGGAATGAGTGCAGTATTTGGAAAATATAAACAGCTTTGGAGAACTACTATTAGTTCGAATGAGTTGTTTTGACAAAGATCCTGAGTCCATGAGTGTAATCATCTCTTGGAACTTGGGAGTTTCATTTATTGCATGATGCAAACTAACCTAATTATTTGCAATATTTTTAATCAACAAATAAGACCTCTTTATTAATCTTTATCGTTCACAATAATCGTTTAATAAAGTTATTAACATTTATACGTCGGGTTGGAATGTATAAGCCAAAGCTCTTGATGGTTATCTGTGGTCACGAACCAAAGCGCGCGAAAATAGCCGCGGCGCGCTAAAAAAACAGATGCTCAACTTTCCGGACTAAAATAAACATGGATGGCGCGATTCGGCGCTAGCCACTTATTATAAATAATTAATGATTCCGTCCGCTCTTATGCACGATAAAATGCCATTACGGTTTTCATCGGTGGACTTGCAAAAAATAACGTGAGCCGCCCGAACCCGTCCCAAACAAAAAACACGCTTAAAAGAGTGCGCGAGCATCGCTGAAATTCCCGCCGTTTCTTACCGCCACTCGGTCATTTGACTCCGACCATTATCTGCGGAATTAACAACGGTAAAAAAATACACGATTCGATAAAAGTATATAGGCGTTGTCGCGAACAGTTTTTGTAATAAAATAAAGGGTACTGCGGGCGCTACGCCAGGCACCGACAGCGGCCGTAATGGCGTCAAACACGATAAATATTGCTACTCATGAAAATTCAGCGACGCATTATCCGATCGAGTGGCCCTGAAAAACATCGGACCTCATTCCTTTCGAGATATTTCATCACATCTTAGACTAAAAAATACATCATCGCAGCAGTTGCGCGTTTATTTTTATGCGACAAAAAAGTAGAGTCATTATAATGTTCCGTTTTACGTATGTGGCAAGCGGTGCGTTATAATATCAGAAATGACAGATGCGTCATTCCAACTTAAGTCAACGGACAGTAGCGTCGCGCATAAAAAATTATAAAAACGCCAAGACAATTATACGATTTGCATATTCACACAGCGGTATTATTAAATAAGCTGATTCAACGAATGAAAGGAGAAAAAAAGAGCTTTTTTTCAAATACGTTTCGCTGTTTTCGAACGCATCTTTGCATAACCGAGTTCTTTATTCGAATTGTATGACTGAACTGGCATTGTTCGAGCGGGGGAGTGCTAACAGGACCAAAAAAAAGCGCTCATACAATAACTGTGCCCTTATCTCAATCATGACCCTTTAAAATATTTTTATATTTACTAATTGCAGTTGTTTTTCGTTCTTATGCTCATAAAAAAACCCTTTCCAATTATTTTGCTAACTAAGTTCTGTATACTTAATTCTTACATGTTCTTACACACGTATACACATCAAGCTATACATTTCCAGTTTATGCTGATCTCGCATTGTATAGGATTTCCGTACAATGTGAGGTCGGCTTATACTGGAAATGTATAGCTTGATTTGTAGACTTGTGTACTACTACTACCTACTGTCAGAACATAACAGGGCTGGACTTTGTTAAAAAAAATGGTCCTTCTATCCGCGACCGCATACAACACTCTTTCTTGTAGAAAAGTCTAATACAAAGTTAGGTTGAGTTGAAAGTAAAATATATAAATCGAACGGTTAAGTAAGACTCCATAGTCCAAACTGACGACCTAGTCAAGACAAGAAACCTTTCGTTTCTACGTTACGAAACAAAAGCGTTCTTGTTTTGACTTGATCGTCAGGGTGGACAATTGGAGTCTTTAGACAATTATTTAGTTTAGCCTTAACTAAGTAAGCTACCTAGATTACTTCATCATCAGCCTATAGCAGTCCACTGCTGGACACAGGCCTCTCCAGTTGCACGCCATTCAGCTCGATTCTCGGCAACTCTCATCCAGTTGCTACCAGCCATCCTGCGAAGATCGTCGCTCCACCTAGCCTGAGGGCGTCCTACCTTACGTTTACCCTACTTAGTTAAGGCTAAACTAAATAATCGTTGTAAGTACCTAAAAAATAGGTCCATAGAGCTTAATTAATATAGCCAGCTTAGCTACAGGGGGTCAAAATAAATTACATACTTATGTGTAAATGCAGCCTACATATTTAGTTACCAAGTAGCTTTATAAAAAAAAGTACCGGTCCTAGGTACTTTTTGTGAAGATAATTTAATAAAGAATGCTTTAATAGTGCTTTAAGTATTTTTTAACACGACACGTAGTGACATCTGTAGCATTGTTCTTTAATACCAAACTTTTACGGATCCTCACAACGATTTCTTTAGTTAAACTGCAAATAAACTAATTAAGATGACCTTTTAACGCAGCTCAGTTTCTTTAAAAAAAACTCTGTGTCAACCGGTAGTGGCGTGATATTTCACGCAAGTGCGAAAATGAAAGAATTTGTGGTATGTCGATGTATGGTGACCATTCGATATATTGCCTTAAACGGAGTCAATAAAAGTAATGACAGGAGACTTATTCAGAAAACATGTAGGGTGTAAACAGTGCTGCTATGTAGCATTCGTGTTTTCGTCCTTCAGCACCCTAATTGCGTAATGCACGATCGGTCAGAATTGGAATGGGTTTGAAACAAATATCTAATCCATAGCTTCATACTTTCGAAAAAAACCGGCCAAGTGCGAGTCGGACTCGCGCACGAAGGGTTCCGTACCATTATCTGTAAAAACGGCAAAAAATCATGTTTGTTGTATGAGAGCCGGGAGCCCCCCTTAAATATTTGTTTTATTTTAATTTAATTATTTATTTTTAAAGTGAATATGTAACTAAATATTCTGTGAATATTTCGAGCGTCTACCTGTTGTCGTTTTCAATATCGAGCAAAAACGAGCAAAAAAAACACGTTTGTTGTATGGGAGCCCCCTTAAATATTTATTTTATTCTAGTTTTTAGTATTTGTTGTTATAGCGGCAACAGATATACATTATCTGAAAATTTCAATTGTCTAGCTATCACGGTTTATGAGATACAGCCTGGTGACAGATGAACAGACAGACAGACAGCGGAGACTTAGTAATAGGGTCCCGTTTTACCCTTTGGGTACGGAACCCTAAAAAAACTCCTCAACTACGTAACTTACGAACTTATAAAGCAATGGATTAGACATTTGTGTCGACCCAATTCCAATTCTGATTGATCGTGTATTCTTGTGGTCGCAAGCGCTACTGCTGAGCATAAGGTCTTGGTTTCCATTCCCGGGTCGGGCAGTGTTATTGAGTTTCTATCTGGAATTTCTCAGTAGTAGCCCGGAGTCCGGATTTGTGCCCGGTTGATGGCAATAGGTTCACCCCTATATGGGACTTAAACATAACTGGCGAAATGTGGGGGTACTATAGGTACATCTCTGCCTAACCCTTCGGGGAATACAGGTGTTTTAATTGACATACCTACTAATTAAATTAATCCCAAAAGAATTTCAAAAGGGTGGTCTTTCTGTATCTACACCAGGACCAAACGGTGCAAAATATTTACAATTCTTTATTGAAAAAAAGCGCTTGATGTCACTTCATATTCTATTTAAAATGGAAAAATGTGACAGCTTATCCGGCACATTTTTCATCCGAATCGAGTTAAAATAAAAGTTTTTATTTCAAGAAAGGAAGTGTATTTACGGAGGCGCATACATTTGTATGTTTTAAAATATTATGTATGATATCATGCTAGAGTTTCGTAAAAATTGGCTCGCATCTACATATTATGTAGATTTTGTTGTGCTTGCTTAAAGGTAGGCTCTTTCATAGTTGGCGAGGACTGAGAACTTAGTCCTTGAAACTTTCAACTAAAACTGTTGAATCCCAAGGAAATAGAAACGCATTATGACAATCTGTCAGAATAAAACTGCGGTGTTTTGGGTATTATGCGTCAAAAGTTATATAACCTATTTACATACACAAGTAGAGCGGGAGCTGGAGCAGTGGTGGCCCAGTGGTAACGGCCCCAACTTACGAGTCGTTGGTCGTGGGTTCGAACCCAGACTGGCGCTTTACTTTGTGTAAATCATTTCATCACCATTGCTCTCAAAACGGTGAAGGAAAACATCGTGAGGAAACAGGCATGTCTTAGAACCAAAAAATTCGAAGACATGTGACGTCTACCAACCCGCACTGGGCCCGCGTGGTGGATTACGGCCCACTCCCTCTCGAAGAGATGAGGCCTGTGTCCCAGCAGTGGGAACATTATAGGCTGATTATGTATACACAAGTACACAATATACACACAAGTAAACTATTGTGTACATACAACACAAATATTTATCGATGAAAAGTTTTCATTCAAACAATTTTGAAAGCTTTTTTTTTTAACCCCACCGCGGACTCTCTTTGCCTGCATCTAACCTGATGGTAAGTGATGATCACGCCGAAGGTGAAAGCGAGCTTCACCCGAAGTTCTCAACCACAAAGGAATTGGCTATCGTATCTACATTTAACAGCCGAAACAAAAAAACGCTGTTGACATTGTTGTTATGGCAATAGATTGATAAAATGGTGGTAGCTAGCCAGGCGGACTTAGTACAAGCCGAGAATTGCCGAGCCGAGCCAAGCCAAGAAGCCGAAACAAGCCGAGCCAAGAATCAAACCGAGCAGAAAATTTTGCCCCCACTGGGAATTGAACCCGGGACCTCTGGAGAAATCAGGAATTCCCGGTAAAAGTCGGTAAAAGCTGTACACAGAACAGAACTTCCCCTTAACAAACATTAGTTAGCAAGGCAAGGCAAGGCCTGGCTCCGTCCCGTCTGCCCACGGAAAAAACTTCGCTAAAAATAAAAGTACTGCACCGCGCCTTAATAGCGTTCCGCGGAGAAGGGGAGAAACGCTCAGGGATTACTAAGTAGATTCTAATAGGATTCGTTTAAATCGTTAGCTTCCCTGTTTTGAAGATAGGGAAGATTTCAATACAAATAGGCAAAAAAAAACATGAAACAATGTTTACTAATCAAATTAATCATGGTTGTAAAATGTTTGATAATCAAATAAGTAAATACCCTAAATACGTAAAGTGACTAATGGTTATCAGAACTTATTTATCTATTTGTGAAACGGCTATTAGGTACTTACAGTATTTGTGTAAGGTTTTCCATTCCAGCTTTTCCGAAAGTATACGAGTAAAGCTTTATACACTAATATAACAGAAAATATTTGTATCTATTTTTGTTTGTAACTCAAAAACGACTCGACCGATTTAAAAAATATTTCACCAGTTGTCAAAGTCAAAGTCAAAGTCAAATAATTTATTTCAACTAGGCACATTAAAGGCACTTTTGAACGTCAAATACATAGAAATAGAACTGATTCTAGTTGCCCCTTCCGTAGTTTTCGTATGGAGAAGAATGGGCAAGAAACTCCACCGCTATTCTTTAAAAAAAAAACATGTTTTACAATATTTGGTATACATCAATTATATAATTACATGTGAAGACGATGCACCGAGAACACAATTACTGTACCACAATAGGTAAAAAAAAGAAGAATTAAAAATGAAGCAATGACAAATAAATTAATTAAGTTGAATGCTATAATATCACTGAGTAACTTATGCTATAAGTTATAAAGATATCACGCAGGCGAAGGCGCTGGCGGAAGCTAGTTAAAAATAAATAAAAACTGCAAATGTTTCAGCAGTCACAGTCTTGTATGAGAAAATATCTTTGTTCTTTAGTGGCTGTGTTCATATCTTCCAAAATCAAAATCAAAATATTTTATTTCACATAAACCTACATGGGCACTTATGAAACGTCAGAAGCTAGGTGCACGGTTCCAATTGGTCGTTTCCTATGGAGAAGAGCCGGCAAGAAACTCCATGGTTACTCTTTTAAAAATAATTGGCTTTTACAATACTTTCAAATTACAGTGTTGGTAGGCATGGGAGGACAATGAGGACAATTCCTGTAAACATAGATAGGTCATAATAATAATAATTGTTCGAGTTTTCGACGACCAATCTTTTGGATCCTACTGGGCGCAGGCAACCCCGTACTAGCACTACCTACATAACATACAACGCCAGCAGCTGTTTGTCAATTTAACAGAAAAACAATCAAAATTGACTACGGAACCATCATCTTAAAACCAATTCTCGCATTTTTTTTTCGACCGACCATTTTGTTTCATTTCGCTTAGTTTTTCAGGCGCACGGCAGACATAGTTATATACTTTATTACGAACGGATTAAATTCAGTCAAGATTTGTTTTTATTAACTTGCATTTTTATGGAACCATTTTGCATAATGTCCTTTTTTACCGCGTTGTAAGTACGCGAAACGAAAAAGAATTTTGACACTTGATACTTTTGTGGAGAAGAATACGTTTTTTTTGTTTTTCTTAGTAGGAATATGAAAGAGTTTTTCTGGGGTTTGCAATACAGAAATTATGAATTATGTTTTTGCTTGAAAATGTTCTTGGTAAGTAGTAAAAGACTAGGAAAGCGACGATGAAAAGCCGTCTATACTTTGTGTGTGTACTGCAGTGAGTAAGTAGGACCATTAAAGTGTTTGTCTGGGGATTCCCGTGCAATCCAGAAGTTCTTTTTTTTTCTTCATTTTAAGGGGAAAACCGACTTATTCATAATCTTCTGTATACAGCGAGAAGCTGAATATAGAAGATTATGAATAAGTTCGTTTTTTCCTGAAAATTTAATTCCTGGTAGTAAATCATAATCCTGCTTTTTGCTTCGCCGTAGTCGGGTAAAGAATGGGAAAGCCGACGAGGATAACCCACGATGTTCCTACTTTGAGCCACAATTTTCCACTTGATGTTGCCCGCGACTTCGTCTGCGATCTAGGATGCATAAACGTAGTCTATGTCCTGCTATAAGTCAAGGTCCAACCCTTTTTTTTTTTTGCTTGTGTGAAATCATCCTCTGACTTCTCCCGCTCTGGGTGGAGCGAAAGTGCGTGTCAGACTTTTACTAACTAAAACCCACCCGTGTTCCTTCAGTTGCCTGTTGCCAAGGCCCCGGTATCCCTTTCGGACTAACCCGCAACCCTGGCAGGAAGGTCCATCCCTGAGCCAAATTTCATCCAAATCCCTTCAGCCGTTTTAGCGTCAAACCGTAACAAACAAACTCACTGTCGCATTTATATTTAAAAAAGTTAGGATTACCCTTCTCCCTTCACGTAATTTTTTACACTGAATTAAATGATTCCAATTGCAATTTTTAACTATTAATAACTTCAAATAGTGAATTCAGAATATCATGTTAAAAAATATATTACAACGTTACAATATCAGGAAAATGTCAAGATAATGCCACCAATCCTTACCACTATTTATAATGATACAAAAACAAAATTAAAAACAAGGCACAAGCACATTCATATTATCATAACTACTCCACACAACAATAAATGCGTTTTTTAATAACATTTCCAATGAGCATGTGACAAAAACGTATGATATTCAAAGACGCACGCGATGGGAATCGAACCCGTTGCGTCGCGTAATTTGCGTTTTTCTGTCCCAAGCCTGGCGTCGGTTTGTCTTGGGTTGAATGTTTTTGTCTCTGCCTCGCTTCTTGATGGTTATAGCGTAGTTATGTCGTTTTGATAGTTGGTGACGTTAGTGTGAAGAATTTAAAACTGATAGTGTATACTAGCGGCGCAAATACTGTAACCCTATGGGCGTATGGGTAACTACAATTTTTTGCCATTTGGGGTCGAAACGCTCGGGTCATGGGGCCCGAGTGCAAGTCTCCTTTCCAACTGGCCGACACTTCACGTGACCAGAGGGCTGGCTCGTTCTTTGACCAAAGAATTAGCATTGCCATTCAACGTGGCAATGCTGCCAGTCTTCAGGGCATGTTTCCGGATGACAGCGATGCGGACGAACACTTCGACGCCTAAGTGTTCTTTCGTTTTTGTATTTATTTGTAAAGTTAGTTTAATTTGGTACCTAGTGTAAATAGTTGGTATATACCTATACATATAACGGTCTACGATAGACAAACGGATTGGTGATCCCAGTTTTGATCAAAGCAGACAGTAAAGTGCCCGTTTTCTGTTCACACCCTTAATATCATTCCTTAAAACTATAGCCTCTCTTCCTACTTTAAGAAAAAAAAAATATTTATGTGTGGTATGTGTATGTTTATGTGTGTTAGTTACACTAAGTAAAGAAAGGGTTTCATGGGTTTAGGAAGATGTTTTTATATTAGATTATATGCATGGATAGATTGCAGGTTTTATCCCACATAAAGAAACATTAATGGTTGGCTCGGAGATAGCTGTGCCACATGGACATTTATTGGACAAAGTTTTTTTTTTAAAGATAAAATAAGCATGAATTGTTTTGATTTTTTGAATTTTTTTGGTCTAACTACAAGCTTCACACTCTGTTTTTAAATTATCAATAAGATTTTTAATCACCATCATTGACGCCTTCGATCATAGAATATAATATATTCTCGATACTAGGAATATTGATACAGAAAAAAAAAAAACGACGAATTGAGAACCTTTTTGGAGTCGAAAAATTCAAATACCGAAATAAAAGGGCACCAGGCATATTATTGACATGAAATTAATTTCTCACTTATGTATTTCTCCATAGTATTTCTATATACATTTTAAAACTTTACGTTCACATAGCATTCTTGAGTTGAAATTGGGAGCGTAAAATAACGTTACACTTCCATAGAGAATTGAGTGACTAGCACTCTTGCCCCATTCCAAGACGTAATGCTTAATACATGAATTTTTAGAAAAGGAATCTTTTCCTTCTCTACAGTCTATACATACATACAATATCAATAAATAAAATTGAAGTGTCTATTTGTAATGACAAAATAACAGATTTTTACTTTGGTTCAATGCGTTATTAAAACTTTGTTCTATGTATAAACTCTTTTGGGATGTAGAATTTGATGTTAGTATCTTTGATTAAGTATATTTTAATCGAGATCTCTAATTGGGTACGCGGTGGTTACTTTATTATATTATTTTCAAATTACACAGAGCAATTTTATTATGCTTATCCTACATAAACAAAATTAGAATATATATTTTTTTAACATTTTGAAATGCAAATAAAGATAAGAATACGAATATGAAGAAAATACAACTTTTAACACAATATTTGACAACATGAAAATCCATACAAAACTCTTCTGTCAAATGATCAAGTATCAAAACATTTCAATCCACGTTACATCTACAGTCAGTCCACAAAAACGCCTAGTTGCATGGATGTCGGAAAAACCGTGGAAACTGCGGAAAAAGTACGCTCACACTGAGAACTTAGAAAAACTGGCCACTCTGCTGTGAACGATTGTTCTTGCTGTACTTACGAATGGTTTTAATTACGGGGGACCCGAGACGATTAGACGTCCTTTTCGACTGTATTTTTTTGTTAAAAATTATCTAGTTTTCCTGAATTTCTCGTTTGTGTATTGATGGAAGTGTATTGTTATTTTTTTCTTAAATTTTTAGGTAACTGTTGACTGCTGCGCATGAGGTCGTGTGTCGATCGCCAGTTCGGTTATTGGCTATTTCTATCAGTTTAACTCAGTAGTGCCCGGAGTCTATATTTGTGCCCGGTTGTTGGCTTTAGGTTCGCCCGTTATTACATTGGGACTTAAACATAACTCGCGAAATGTGGGTGTCACATACTAAGATACACCTCTGCCTAACCCTTAGGGGAATTAAAGGAGTGATATTATTTTTAATAGTAATTTATTTTGGTCCTAAGGTGCGTAGGCATAGGACTGTTTATGGTTTTTTGCTAACTGATTATAAGGTGCCGTCTTACATTAATTAGCAAGTCCTCTCAATAGCTTCTGAAGTTCAGATAAAGTTATATGAATCTATTAAGTATGTCATGTTCTTGTTGAAATTCGCGGAGGAACCTGAAGGCCTATTCTCGTAGGAAGGTTCTTAAAAACGTTCATATTCAAGTCGCAATCTATCAAACTTGTCTAAAATCTTGGTAAGTACCTAAATTGATTGTATTTTTGACAGATTGCGAATGAGATGCAAATGCGAACGTTCTTAAAAATTACGGCAATTACCCCTCATTGTTAGTTACGATGACGGTCAGTGGGGACTATTATCAATTAAATAAACCTTCACGCTTGTTTTTCCCGAAGGGTTTAGCAGAAATACATAGCTAACTAACCTGCAGTCTACAGAGGAGAGAGAGGAGGCTTCAATTGGGAGGAGGCTTTTAGCTGAGCAGTTGTATGATGCAAGCTGCGAGGTCTTTGAAAATAGTGTTGGAGCATAATTCTTTGTATTTTTTAACAATAAACAATTAAAACTTTTCAGACGCTAAACAAATATTTTTTTTACGCTAAACAAGGATTTTGCACGTCGAGTCTCCTATACTATTTCTAAAAACTATCGACCATACCTACCTAGGATATGTTTTTTTTAATTCTATATAAATGAAACGAAAAACAGACGATTCGGGTAAAAGTAATTTAAATAAATCTTCAAATTAATTACAGTTTAAAACCTTATCAGGGTCAATGGGTCGTCTTAGGGCACTTAGGGTAGATCTATTTTAAAACTAGGAAGTAAGTCTAAATATTTTTGTTAAATTATTAGTTTTGAGCAGGTTTAGATTTTATTAATATTTGTGTATTTTTTTAATGAATTTACATAAAGAGAGTTGCATGTCGCTACCACAATTTGTTACCTCCTGTTGCAAAAGTTTTAAGCGCAGTTGAAGCAAACTTTTTAATTCATATAAAATTGCAGGCAATTTAGTAAACGTCATATAAAATTCCGTCCCCATCACACAAGCCCGTAAATACGATGAAAGGTGCCGGCGGCATTTAAAATTGAGCAAAAAAATATAAAACATTAACAAATTAATTGCACTGCGTGACTTACTGGTCCCATTCACATTTCGTCCGATGATCTTATTGGAGCCATTCGGCTGCGGGCCGGCGGGGGTGTGCGGTGCGGGAGGCACTACCCGTCCCGTTTCCTCGCCCGGGCTTTCCATATCACACCTCTCGCTCGCACACATCAACCCGACACCCGCCAATTCGAAAACTTCACAAAAATATTGGCAACTTTTTACGAAAAAAAAAAATTACATTTCAAGGATAAAAAGCCCGATATCACAGTTCGAATTTTAAGAAATATATGAATTTTGGAACAATGGCGTGACGAACTCCGATTTTGGCGGTAAAATTTGAAGGGTAGCCGTGACGTGTCGTGATGACGCGCGCGCCTCGACTGGCGGCCGCCGGCGGAGCCCTAGTGCAGCTGCATCGCCCCGCCCAGCACCCCACGCGACCCCTCCACGTGGCCCCACGCTTTCCTTGCCCTCGGCTTATGTAAAAAAACATAAAGGCCTTAAATTTCGTGAGTGTGTGCGTTAAGTTTGTGGTGTCGCAGTGTGCGGGGAAGGGGCCGAAAGGGTACGACTTGAGGGTCGACGGGTGATCATTATTGTATTTTTTAAAATCAGTCTTGTTCTTATCGATCGTACTTACTATGTTTGAATTTTCGGTCATGGTAAGACTGCTGTGATTAAAACTACACAAGTTACCATGTCTGGTGAAGAAACGAGGAAGATTAGTTTGCAACAAATTAAAGACATCAATTAGATTGATTAACTGCCCGTATAAGCAATTGCCTTGTACGGGAGGATGTAAATACGAAAGTTATTTAAAGAATTTAGAGAGAGGCGAAGATTTTAGAAGCGCCGGCAGTGCCACCGCTGTGTCAAGATTTCTAAGAATGTCATGTAATGGGATGAAATAAAACAGTGCCTTATGTGAATCGCAGCCATTTGAAAAACTAAACACGTCCTAAAAAAGCACTGAAGAAAGATACACACGGCTGTCCCATTTCAAAACCTAGTAAGGACTTGAAACTAAATTTTACAGTAGAGCGCATAAAACGTAAATAGCGTCAGTCTTTGTAATGTTTTATTTTTTAAGGTTTTTATTTTTATTTAAAAACCTAACAAGCCAGTTCCAGAGACTTACTAGGTTTTTAAATGGTAGGTAGTTGTAGAACTAGAAGATGTAGAAGTCCTGAATTCGATTCAAAGGTTGTACAACCTGTATTGAAACCTTTTGTCTAGAAAATGCCCCGGAAACTCGTAATCGGACATTGGAGTCTTAGTCAACACCATACACGTAGGTATACTAGTTTAATAGTACATCAAACGTCATTAGAGATCTTTAAAGATCTCAAAATATATGGTAAGTGGCCAATTCTGTTCTGATTTTAAATTTTGTCCTTGTGATTCTCATAACGCACGTTGACCTGATAGTTATGCCTGCCTTAACCCAGGCTTAAACTCCCACAGTTGTAGAAAGGGTTAGGCCCTAACCCGTAACGGTTATATGCAAACCCCTTAAAAAAACGTGGCACATAATATTTGAGGGCATCTCGACCTACGCAAGCTGTACTTGTAAATCAACGGACGGCGGAAGCGAGTTATTTATAAAATGCCCAGTTTGGACTTAATACGACGGCTTCACTCGGCTTTTGAGTTAAATGCTGCAAAATGCAGGGCCTCATTAAAGACCAGCGCTAATTGAGACCAAGAATTTTGAAGACGGTGCGATGGCCAAGAGAAAGATGTACCCAACGAATTATTATATGGGTAACTACGTACTGAAGTTTTTCAAGAGCTATCTACACCTTTTTATTCCATGAAGAAATATAGTAAAATAATTTAAAAGAATGGTAAGTAGATGATACATTTACAATTACTAGGTTGTTACTTGTCTATGTAATTTTGACTGTCTGCATGAATCTACGAACTGATGGATGAAAGAAAGTGGACTAAAAAATACAATAGACGCTGATATATTTAGTAACCTATTCCGCTTGACTAATAAGTCAAGCGGAATAGGTTACTAATTATATCAGCGTCTATTGTATTTTATAATGGATTTCCGCAAAGTCACGCCTGAATCAATTAACTATCTGAAAGTGGACTAGAAAAAAAAACGAACGAGCCTTATTCGCAACTATGATGTGTAACATTAAATTACCCTCCTTCTGGGGCAGTCGGGTAAAAAGGTATAAATCAAAAAGGGATGGTACCATCTGATGACTAACTCCAGCACCGCGCGAGCTCATTGGTCAAATCAAATAGCGCGCGCTTCCCTGGGTTCCTGTTACACACTTCCGTCCCTTTTCACGAAATCACTCCCACAATTTTCAGAAAAGCCAGAGAAAAGCTACCTACACATCAAAAAAGATTGAACAACGAGATACAATTCGCATTGTAGATACTTCTTAAAACGAACTAATAATAGGTAGAGGTAACATAGGGGAATCATTTAACGACAACGGAGTTCACAATATGCAAAAACACGTTCTCAACGTGATAATAATAGTGAAAGCAGTAGAAAGCGAAGGGCTAGGGCTGGCTCTAATGATCGAATGCAACGAATGCTTCGAGAGAGTGAAGTTATGCAATATGAAATATGTTGGTTACTTGGGAAAATTGTCCTTAGATAGGCATCCTTTGAATGTTGGAAGAAATAGATGTTGATGATAGATAGAAATATATCGCTTGTGAACTATGAGCTTATCAGTTATGAACGAACTTCAGAAGAAACCCTGAAATGAAATGGAAATGGCAGATCTTTTGTTTAGAGCCAAAATGTCACAGAGCCAGGCAAGTAAAAGAGAAAATATGTGTTTTAGACAAATAACTTTAAAGTGTGCATCAAACAACAACTTGTGTCGCGACTTTTCTTTTCTTTCTTTTACCGAAATCCCACCATCCGCGATTTTGTGGACGGACACCGACGTGCCCGGACGACGGACCGTGGGAAGGTGTACGTGCGGGGTATCGCAGACATCGGAAGTTCCTCGGTGCGCGGTGCGTGGCGGTCTGTGGTCGTCTACCGTGCGTGTCCATCTCTGATATTGCCGATCGTCGGATTCCACCATTTCTTTCATATAGTCGCACAACCTAAGCCTTCTTCTGTTTCTCGTTTCGACGGTAGATCTATAGTACTTATAGGTCCAGTAGATGGCCACGTTTATTGCAGCGTCAGAGGCGTTGTTCAGTCGTGTTCGTCAAGGGTGCAGGTGAACTGACATTTGGAACACTAGCAAATGGGACATAGTCAGGAACACAGCACTCGCACTGGATGTTGGATGAATCGATAATGCCCCATTTCGCCAACTTAAATTTGCAGCTGCGTACTTGGGTACGCAATAGAATGCACGTAGAATTGCGTACCGAAACTCATACCTAGATCGTGGTCCTAGGATCCTTCCACCTAGGGATGAGTTTTGGCAGATGAAAAAACAGATTTCTAGTTTTTAAACTTGTCGGTATCAGCAAACCATACAACATATAACTGCGTATCAGCATAATCCTACATCAAAATCTTAAAACCAAAAGCCTAAGCCTATAATATTATCGACCCCAAAAAAATCAGGTAGATAAAGGCTAAACAATTCAGCAAACTTCTATCTGACGAGAAAAAACAGCCCACGGAAGGTTTCGTGTCGGTATCAAATTAAAAATGATAATCAGCTTGCAAGAGCTTAATTCGGTTGAGATACGAAAGCGGATTCTCGGAAACTGTAAAAAATACATAAAACTGCCGACCCAACAACGGTATACGGGTGATGTTGCAAAAAATCCTATATTTCGGGTTAACAGGCCTTTGGTATATGGGTTAATATAATTTTCTTGTGGGCTTATGGGCAGAGTGTATAATTTTGTTTGTGTCTTGCCGTTTCTTTTTTTTGTATTTCAAACTGGATCTCATCTCATTATATCGCACGCTTTTGCCGAGATCAAACGAATGCTGCACCGTTCTGTAACCAAATAAATTATGAGTAAGTAAGTAAAGTAATTCCGTAGTAAAGTAATTATGTAAGTAAAAAAATGGAATCATCCCAATATTTTTTTACAGGTTGATAGAATAATTCCAGTTAGAAATGTTACAAGGGGTCACACAATGGGCACAATGTAATGATTCAATACTTACAACCTAAAGCAATTTGATCTCCTTGGTGGTCTTGATTAAAATTGAAGAGATATAGACAAAAAATATATTTTTACAGTCAAGTTTTCTCGTTGCTCTAGGAAGTCGTGTATTCAGCCTTTTTCACATCAAGCCTACAAAAAGGTGGCACCATAGTTTTCCCACAGTGTTGCCGTTAGTTTATCATCATATCGACATATTTCTAGCTATCTTGTGTTGCGACAACCTTTCACCGGCTCAAGGAAAAACCTACACTGCCTTAAGAGTCAGTCGGATATTATTTACAGAAAAAGTGAGGTCATAAAAACAGCGGGTGGCTTATGAAATATAGGCACCAATTTTTGAAGTGAAACTTCTTAGATTGAATTGAGGCCACGTTTAACATTTCGTTACATGAGCGAGAAAAAAGATATATAACTCTCTCCATGTCTCTCACAATAAATCTCTCGTAGTTTCAATTTTATCACGTGAACGGTGCTCTACATACTGAAATTGTTCATAATATCTATTGCTTTACCTAACGATTTAAGTCCCTTACTTAGCATGTCACAGCCAGAATGCCTAGGTAAATCGGATATTAAGGATTAGAATTTATTGTTCTCTAGAGAAGCAAAATTCGCGCCCAATATGAATCCGTCTTGGACTACATGGATTCTTATTGGAAGTGAATTTTGAAGAACGTAGGTATAGAAAAAAGTTTAGAACAAATTCTCCTTAGGTATATGCAATTCAGCATACATTATTATGGCTTCTGATTACAAATTTAAGGAAAATGAAGGACACACTCAAAGGCCAAGAATTAACTACTGGTAGCACTTGTGCGTCAGTGACTTACGATAAACGATAGATCTCAACCCCATTTTTTGTCTTTTGCGAAAGCCTTGCTCTTGATGATATCTTGATTGTCTACGATGGAACGAGCAAGCCCAGAAGATGCCTGTTCACTCTTGCTTTGAAGACTAACGGGTTATAGATGGAAAGCACAGATGCTAGCAGTAAGTTCCACATTTTCGCCATGCGCATAATAAATGTGGAGGAGAAGCGCTGAGTACGACTCGACGGCTATCGACCAAGTGCGGATGGTACCCTGCTGAGCGTCTGGTAGTCCGGTATTGGAAGGGAAGATAGTGAGATCAGGTCCTGGAGCTCCTGTGCATACTCTCCGAAATACAGTCTATAGAAGACCGGCAAAGACCGACTGACCGACCTCTCAACTGTTAAAACCGCTGTCCGCTCCGCTCATCGCTCCGCTGTTTGCCTAGCCCGTGTATACAGTAAAGACACTCTCGAATGAGTATTTTCTCACGGTGACCGGCCTCTCGCCTCTCTACATACAAGCTGTTAATTCCACACATTGCTCGCTGAACATTTTCATATGTTAGGCAAAGATTCGTGGACTTACTCGTGCTTTCTAGACGAGCTGTTAGTCGTCTTGACTTGTCACCGTGAGAGGGTTATGACGAAAATGCGAGGGAAATGAACACGGCTGTTGACTAACCATACATTTTTTTACATTTTATTGACTCGGTAATTAAATTATTAATTTGATTGATTGTGACACAAAATTGGTAGGATTTAAGAACGGGCAAGTCCTAATACTTATTTCAAATGTGCCTTTAATTATCTAGCTAAACGTAACGACTTTCATTCTGTTTTTTTTGCAAGGTTTCAACATTATGCCGGTTTTTATTTCTTATTAAGTTATTACTTTTCCATGGTATTTGAGCAAATAAGAAAATACGAGATTTATGACAACATTTTATTTATCGTACGACGATTTGATTAAAACTTCACAAAAAGGTGGTCTCCTAAGCGGTAGGGTACCTACTTACTTAAACAATGAAAAAGCTCTGCTAGAGAAAAAAATAAAATTGTTGCTTTATTAGAGCGACGACGTAAGTGTTTCAAGCAAACGGCATGCGTGGCATTAATAAGATTGATATGATCGGTATTCTATTAATTCAACAGTAAAATACTAACATTACATAGGTACTTGCAAAAACATTACACTGTAAAAGCTAACAGCTTGAATTAACTCGGATCTTTACCTACACTTTTTACACGCCTCGTCAAAATTAAATACAAAATGAAATATTTATAATATTAGGGATAAAGCAGCATAAAAAAATATCATTATACATAAACGCCCATTCTCCAAACAAGAATTTCATCGGTTACTTTTTATCAGGCCGCAATTTTCGGAACGCGACCATCATTTCGAATCGTTTGCGCGGGAAAAACTATAAAATGGCCGACGGCGTGCGTCCGATGCAAATTGCGCGCGGAAAAAGCTCGCGAGCGGTAAAAACTGAAAGGAACTCATAGTATTTCATCGACGTCGCCAGTTATTGAGCGGGGTTAATGTTTTTGTGTAGATTCCAGTGGTGGCGACGAGGCGACTTTTTGCGCGTTGCGGAGTCTGGGAAGCGCTCGGCGGCAACTCTCGTCGCGGGCAAAAAGCAAACGAGGGCCGCCATAACGCTGCTAACCGACGCAAAAACGTTGCGACATACGGATAGAATTAATGCGGCGACTCTTTAATTTTCTTCAAGAAAGCGCGGGAGGAAATGGTGTAGGTAATGAGTGTTGCCAGACGCAAAAACTATCTGTATAATGACGTAGCTCATTTATCCAGTTTATTTTTCTGTTCTTGATGGTTCATATGTAAAAAGTGCATGTAGGAATGTTTTAAAAGCCTCAATCCTATTAGACACGATTGAAGAATGTTAGATCTAATAAGAAACGGGAGCGTTTAATGGTCGTCCATTTCTAATGGGAACATTGTATGTAAGTAGTAATCACCTGTGGTGGCTGTATGGGTCTTATTTGTTCTTTGGAATATAATTTTGCATTTTATGTGGTCTGAAATATGCCTGGATATGTTAATTATGGGATCTGCACTGCTTAAAAGTAAGCCCGTAACCGTGTGTAGCAATATAGGTACTATGGTACATAATGGTTGAAACGAAACTGCCAAGATTGTGGTTCTCCTAGGATCTATCTGGAGATAAACATTATTATGTATCACATGCATTCTGAATTGGAATTGTAGAGCAACATTACTATCTTATTGTTTTGCTAACGACCAAAGTCAAAAGTCAACTTTTCAAGGGAAACTTTGATTTTGATGGAATAAGGCCCACTCCTTGTCACAGAGGGGAGACCTGTGTGCCAGCAGTGGGAACGTTAACGGCTAATTATTATGCAGGTGGAGGTATTGGTGATTAATAGTAGATTATTCGCTCCGACAGACAGGCAGACACTGCTGCCCATCCTCTCCTCCGTCCCCATTTATCACGCTCCTGGTAGTCATGGGCGTTTTTGGATTTTTACACAAACAGTTAGCAGATTTTGAAATCTTTTTCAAAATCCGTTTATAGAAATCGATTTCGGGAATGACTCCGGTGCCTCCTGCTCGCTGTTTCGAACGCCTCTAGTAATTTATTTCGGTTGTAAGTGCATCAATCAAAACTATCCAAACATAATAAACAAATACTTGCTTACGCAAATCTACTCTGGCCGTGGTTTTGTGACATCGGTTTATCTCGTTCGGATTAATATACGATTGCAACTGAAATCGGATATTAGATACGTTTTAATATATCTGACGCCTGTCTTACTCCTATTGGGTGACCACAGGACGAGTCGTCGATCTCGCCCGATGAGCGATGGATGAAGTCCATAGTGCTCTGTGGATGAAGTCTACAATGGAGCGAGCCAGCACTGGCAGACATTTCCACACTTTGGCTGATAGAATAGAACCACAAAGTAAAGAAATCTTTACTCATGTGATAGTAAAAATAAAACGTAGAAGTATAAAAAAGAAAAGTTGGAACTATCTACTCCATATTTATATAGTGCATCTACTTACCATACCTCCTGTGTGTCTATATTTACCAATATGATATCTTATTCAAAAAAGTTTTCAAGAATTTACATAGTCCAAACCTTTTTATTGATGAACTGTTTACATTAATAAGTAATGCAATGGAGAGAAAACTTATGCCAGGACATCTGCTTATTTTTACTGTACAAGTTATTGAAATCAACACAAGTTTTTGTCAACACAGGTACCTGCATATAGGTAGGTACACCACTTGAAAATGCCTACCTAACTACCTAGGAATTCGTTTTATTTAGGCACCGAGTAAGTATGTTCTGTGATAGGTACCATTGAAAGTAAACGTGCTGCATTATGAAGTCTTGAGATTGCGGTTCGAGCACAAGACTAGCAGTCAGACAAGCATTGTGTTAGAAGCGCCTGTGTTAATCCATTAGCAAAGAAATGTTGTAGATTTGCTTGCTATGTTTTATTCGACCATTTGGACATGCTGTGACGTAGGTATTCATTCATTCTACGTTTCATTTCCTATTACACTATTCTAACCGCCAAAGTGTGGAATATATATAATAGTAGTCTATGTGTGGAATTCCCTACCAGTGCTTGCCCGTTGCATACACTTAGCAACTTCTAAAAGTGATTTGCTTCTATTGTATTGATTGTCATTTTATATTTTATCGAACAAAATTTTTTTGAACCATTATTATGAAATAGGTACACACGGCTACACATCAAGCTATACATTTCCAGTTTATGCTGATCTCGCATTGTATATGATTTCCGTTCAATGCGAGGTCAGCTTATACTGGAATTGTATAGCTTGATGTGTAGCCGTGTGTACTACCTATCATCTCAAAGTTGCAATTGTTATTCCACGAGAAAATCGTTATTGAATTTTGCTGAGTGTATACATATTTTTGCTCGTAACTGTACGCAGCGCACAAACGAACAAGAACTGGGTGAACACGAACATGAACATCGAACACTTTTGTTCGTCAAACATGTTAGTACCGATCCAATTTCGAATCCATGCCATGGCTATTATAGAGAGCGGGGCGGTTGAGCGCAAACACAAGTCGAGTCGAGTTGAGCCAAATGTGCCGGTCGGCGCCCGCGCACGTCTGTTCATGTTCAAAATGTTTTGTTCGGTCGTGCCATAAATAATATTCATAAATTTATTCATTGGCTGGAGTGTGTTTCATCAAATAGTACCTTTGCTGTAATATTAGGTCTGCTGTAAAATTAAAAAAATGGACCTGAAGGGCCGCACGTGGGCCAAAAGACATGAATTGAAAGTCCTCGGCGTAGCATAGTCGTATTGGTCTTATAACACTATACCCAACATTATGGCCTAAGACGTAAGTGATGAAACGCACTATAATTTTTTTATGCAGAGATATGAAAAATTACAAATTTTTGTAAGTTTCTAGAGATATTCAATCTTTTATATTACTATAATAAATCGAAATTACACCGCAAACCATGTAAATAATTAGTTCTGTTAGAAAACGAAACGTAATTTTTTGACATGGCTCAAAAAACTAGTATCCCGATTTGGATAACAACATCAGATTTGAATTTTGTTTGAAGCGTAGCACCGTTCAACGGATTTTCTGACAATTTCAAATATAGTGACGAGTTTTTAGTGAATTTATTCAAAAAACAATTGTAGTGGAGTGTTTATTTGCGAATATTTTGTGTATTGTGTCAAGATGACGACGGATAAGATTCGGAAGGACAAGAACCAGAACATTCAGGTTTCCATTCGTTTGAGGTAAATATTCAAGTAACACTTTGAATGCTGTACTAATTTTTCGTTAACCGCATGACTCACTGGATTATTCGTTGTATTTCATTATAATTCCTCTTATAGTCCTCAAATCGGCATTATATAAATGCATTTATTGTATAGTTGTGCAATTCTGTAATCTAATCATGCTGAAATTAGCTAAACAAAACTATGAGCTCAATTCAATTGACCAAAAAACCGTAATTGTTTACAGTAATTATTCATAATAACTAATGATATTAGGTTCTTTAACCTAATTAAATGTTTATAATCCCATATTCATCACTTTCTAAAAAAATACCACTCTAGAAATCATTTCATGAATCCATTGTCAGCTGAATGACTGTTCGAAGTACCACATATTACCTATGAATTTAATTAACACAACCCTCTGACCAATTATTAAGTTTCATCCACGAGTTTCTTCAATGTAACTGCTAAATTGGCCTATAAATAATCTAAGTAGTCAAGAGGTGCGGCCTATGTAGGTCAGTAACATTATGGAATCACTCTGGTATGTAATCATGACCACAGAGTCTTAGGTGGAGTTTAATTACTAATGGATCTAGTACCAGAGATGCTTATTTAAAACAAGAAGTCTAAGATGACAAAAATCATCTATTTGAATGTATCATGTAGTTTATGTGGCAAAGAAAACACCACTATAATAATAATGGTGAATAAACAAATACATTTCACATATGGCTAAATAAAAATATGGAACGTAGTTTCCATAAGATTAAAAAAAAAAAAAAAAAAAAAAAGATGTTTTCTCAGGTCAAAAATCAAGAATTCTTTCAAAAATGAAACTTAGTTTACTGAATCAGGTACCTCTAGGCTACTAGAACACTTATATATAAAAAACCAGCGAAGTGCGAGTCGGTCTTGTGCACAAAAGGTTCCGTACATCTATAAAAACAAGCAAATAAATCACGTTTGTTGTATGGGAGCCCCCTTCAATATTTATTTTATTCTGGTTTCTGTATTTGTTGTTCTAGCGGCAACAGAAATACATCATCTGTGAAAATTTCTACTGTCTAACTATCACGGTTCATGAGATACAGCCTGGTGACAGACAGACAGCGGAGTCTTACATCATGGGTTAAATAACGAATTCATAAAACATCTACTCTTCCCCAGACCACTTAACCAGCGTGAGAAGGACATCAAGTCGCTGGGCGTGATCGAGGTAGTAAACAACCGTGAAGTGGTGGTGCGGCAGTCACAACAGACCTCGCACACTAAGAAGTTCACCTTTGATCGGGCCTTTGGACCCAATGCTAGTCAGGTATGATAATAACATATTTTTGTAAGTAAGTAACAAGTTCAGAATACCAGCCTGCAGCCAGCAGGAATTTCACTCATGGTGACAAATCTCTGCGGAGACTAGCCTTTGGCGTGGGAGACATTATAGTGCACAAGACACAGGTGCACACTCTTCCCTCACTCCCACAGTCCTCTATATACAACTAAATAGGTAACAAAATCTTTTACACATCAATAATATTTCAAAACTAGATGAGGTTGGTCTTTCCTATCCAAGTACTCTGAGATAAAACTCTGATCTCTTTAAGTCCAGATATTATCCTGGTCAGATCATGTGAGGACCATTTTATTCAAATATGTAATTATCTAACTTGATGGTAATGTAATGATACCCTTGGGAGCACAGCTGTCTGTTCATAAAACATACTATCAGTTGATAGTATGTTTTATGAACAGACAGCTGTGCTGCTGGGGAGTTTGTTGCGCCACTTCTTCTTCCCAGCCAAAGTACTAGGAAGTGGTGAAGGATGGGCGTTTTGGGGGACTGTCTTATATAATTTTGATGTTAGAAAAGTGCTGATTCTCAGCCTAGTTTGAATAAATGACTTTTGATTCTGATTCAAAATAAAGTAATTCTATTGTACAATAAATAGTTCAGTGTATTTTTTAGTAAAGTCAAAGTCATTTGACTTTGACTTTACTGAAAAATCCACTGAACTATTTTAATATTTATATAATAATATTTATTTCAATTAGGCACATAAAAGGCACTTTTGAACGTCAAAAGTATTCAGTTCTGTGTAGGTTTTGTCCTTAGTGTACAATTAATATAACTGGTGGTTGTTGGACTACCCAAGTTCTGATTAACTGACCAACTCTTTACCAATTCAAAAGCACTTTGAAATTTTCTAAAGTATGAAGGCATCACAAAGTTTTTGCAATGCAAAATGCAATGGTAAATCACAGTGCTGTAGCATTTTGTTTAGCAATAAGAAGCCAAGGTCAATAGTAATATTATTTCATAGAATTAACTTTGAAAGAAAAGAAAGATTAACATTTATTTGGCAATAGTTCATAAAACACAAAAAAGAAATAAAAAATTGAAAATATTTTAAAATCCATCAGTCCATTTCAGCATTAACGCCAGACAGTTGCTGTCTGATGCTGTTTTTCGAATTAACCTTTAGGGACAACCTTGTCACACTTTGACTAAATTGTTTGATAGAAAGGTCTACACCAAACCTTATTTACAAGAGTGCTCCAGGCTCAAAGTCCACCTCACGTCTACATCCTACATATTTTCAAACAATATTCCTTTTGCTTCCAGCTCCACATATACCAAGAGGTGGTGAGTCCTCTGATAGAGGAGGTCCTCAATGGCTACAACTGCACAGTGTTCGCGTACGGGCAGACCGGCACCGGCAAGACACACACCATGGTGGGAGAGCATACTGGCAGTGATACACACTGGCAGAATGTGAGTATACCAAGACGTAAAAAAAGTAAAATAAAGTTTATTCTACAATTGCACAGTAAAACTTTCTAGTAAACATCACATATTTTAGATTGCAAAAGGTTTCTTTTATTTTATTTCTTTAGAAAAAGCTAGGATATTGATAGTGAAAAACTGCAATTAAAATAATTTTAGAGAAGAAAAAGAAAGAGTGGACAGGCCAGAAAGAGTAAAAAGTAAAAGCATGCAGAGAGAAAATTTTGCATAGACTAAAACAGTTTCAGTGATCCTCTTTTACAATGACTTTAAAAACAAGAGAAGGTTCTAAATTCAACCTGTATGTTTCCATGTACCCAGGACCCGCTGGCCGGTATAATCCCGCGCGCGCTCTCGCAGCTGTTCGACGAGTTACGTCTCACCAACACCGAGTACACAGTGCGCGTGTCCTACCTCGAGCTGTACAACGAAGAGCTGTTCGATCTGCTGTCCAGCTCCGAGGACAACTCCAAGCTGAGGATCTACGAAGATGTGACGAGGAAGGGATCCAATATTGTTAATGGATTGGAGGAGATTACGGTAAGTGGAGTGTTCTCCATAGGAACACATGCGGGACAGTCTTTGGGTACTGCCAATAAAAGTGAAAACTAAGCAACAATACGTAATCCAAACGGTAGACGGTAGGTGGCGCTAAACACATTTCTTCAAGCGTGACGGTGACGATGACGCGAGTTCCATGATTTTTGTTCCAAAAAGTGCTCAACGCGCCTAAAGCAGATTTCACTTCTAAAACTGTGGCTACTTTTCGTTTCAGTGAAAAATATTTCAAAAATACATTTCTTTTTTGTGACAGGTTTACAACAAAAATGAAGTGTACAAAATCATGGCTCAGGGTCAAGAGCGGAAGAGAGTGGCTTCTACACTAATGAATGCTCAATCAAGGTAAGATACCATATTTTCTAATCATACTTACGTACCAGAGGGCCTAGACAAGTGACAATCAATTCGAAAGCGTATCGTAGCTTCTACAACGACTTTCAACAGGATTGACATAAGCTTATCGATAGCTTATGTCAGTCCTATACATTTTTGCCTTTTCCATCATCGTTATCGCTGATAGAACGTCACTTTGTCTAGGGCCTCTGGTACTTGAGTATGAGTGCTTGTGCCGATAGGATTTCGACAAAAATTACGAACTTTCACACATACTTTCATCCCTTAATTAACCCCTATGGGGGATGAAATTTCAGAAATCCTTCCTTTGTTGTTCATTTTCGCTATTCTTTAAGGAACTCTTGTGCAAAATTTCATCCTTATAGAACCAGCAGTTTAGGCTGTGTGTTGTCTGAATGAATTTAAGATTTTTATTAAAAAGATGCTATCTTACTTTTATTTGTTTTACTTTTTCTCAATTAAATGTAAATAATTTTAATATTGCAGCAGCCTTCCCAATGGCAAAACTAATATGTTGTAAGTCTTCCTAACATAGTAGACAGTTTTGTTTATGCTTCTTCTTTTTTACTTGTCTCTTCCTTTATTTTTTGCATTGGGTCGGTTTCTTCAATCGTATGCTGAAGAAGCATGATCAAACATGATAGATGTGCCACAAACCTGGGCACTGTTTATCAAAGGTTACAAGTCTACACGTTCACAAGTTACCCAGAATGTTAATTTTTGTAAAATTTATAGCTCATCTTCATATTCGGCCTTAATGTTCCCACTGCTGGGACACGGGCATCAGGTCATCTCTCTTTTTTTTTTACCACAATTAAAAATACAAAAACATTTATTGCGATACTAAGCACGAAACTTGTAAGACGGAATAGAGAGTACCTGGACACTCAGGATTTGCTATGATTTTGTACAAGTTGTAACTTACAAAGAATTTATTGCTAAACAAAATCACGAATAAAAGTGTGAAAATATAAGTACTTGTGAACTAATTAATGACATTTGGTAATACAAGGCTTGTAAGTTTTGATAAACAAGGCACTGTTCTAGTTCGTTTCTCTAGACTTAAATATTAAATAATATGTGTTGATCTTCCTAGAAGCACCTACAAAAATCTATTTGAATTAGATAGTCAGTAAAACCGTAATTTGTTAGTCTTACTGTAGTTGACTGGTAGTAAATGCCTATGGCAGTACGGGTCAGCTCAGACCGCGACGTGAAGCAACGCGACGCTGCGCGAACTTTTTAACAATTATCAAACTTATTTTCTTCACGAAAAGGTATAATTTCAGTGCGAGTGTTGACACGTGTCAAAGTACTCTGAGATGCGCGGTGCTGCGCAGCGCGTGTACCTTATTGTGTAGTAAATAAATTCGGTATTGTATCGGATCATAAAAAGTGCGCGTTGCTTCGCTTCTCGATGTGAACTGACCCTTAGTCTGCCTCTGTACATTTGTGTGCATAAAGTATTAAATAAATAATGAAGTAGATTGCAGTAACAAATTCCTGATTATTTGACCCATAAAGTTTTTTGAGCTGATGTATAGATTAAGGAAGAAGTGGAGTCAGTCTCTTCTTCGTAGCTCTTGTCAGGTCATAGCGGTCGTGGTGCTCATGTAGTTTCATGTCCAGGGCCTGATGTGATTCGCCTCACGATTTCTCTGCACCCATGCAAGGGATCGCCCACTGCCTATTTAATTTGGTCAGTCCATCTAATGGGTGATCGTCCGCGTTGTCTAGTGCCAAGCACGACAAGGCGCTCTATACAGTCACCATCATGCCTCGAGACGTGTCCGAAGTATTTGAGAATGCGCGTTTGGACCAGAACAGATAGACGCATTTTGATGCCGAGTTTTTGGCGTTTAAAGCTGTTGGTGCGAAACTCAGTGAAATCATCCTTCCGTCTGTAAAATACATGTGGTTACGGAGGAATGATACTATAAAACGACCCTGCGAGACACGGATAAAACCCGGACACGATCTTTCATACCTTTCTTTTTTTCACATTTTAATCAACAAACCCCTTCTTTATCCGTAGCCGCTCCCACACAGTCTTCACCATCGTAGTCCACATGAAAGAGAACAGTCCCGAAGGTGAAGAGCTGATGAAGATCGGGAAACTGAACCTGGTAGACCTGGCCGGGTCTGAGAACATCAGTAAGGCAGGGTCTGATAACCCGGCGAAGAAGGAACGCGCGAGGGAGTGCGTCAATATCAACCAGTCGTTGTTGACGCTTGGGAGGGTCATCACTGCGCTTGTTGAGAGACACCCGCATATACCTTACAGGTGTGTATACAAGGTGGAGGCGACAATACGACAAAAATCTAATGACGTACTCGGTCTACATACAAAAAATTAATCAAATATCTATATAAATAAAAAGAGAAGTCCTGACTGACTGACTGACTGACTCATCAATGCCCAGCCCAAACCCTTGGACCTGGAAAGCTGAAATTTTGCACAGAGGTTCTCTTTATAATGTAGACAAGGAATAAGGAAGGAATTTTCGAAATTCAAACCCTAAAGGAGTTAAATAGGGGATGAAAGTTTGTATGGAAAATCTTATTCCTTAAACTAATAAATTTGAAACTTGGCACAAATACTTATTCTAAGTTAATAATAAAACGTGTCTATTGCTAGGTTTCAGGATTTGTTATCCTCCAGCAATCATATTATATCAATCCGCGAACCGCACCTCGAATACTATAATAAGCAGTATGAGAAGACACTGTTTAACTGGATTAACATAATATAGGGTACTTTTAATCCCTGTAGTACGTCCCCGTGGCATATTTTCCGACATCCACGCGGGCGAAGCCGCGGGCAAAAGCTAGTATCCAATAGTTTAGTTACGATAGCTATTCAAAGATCGGCAAACCCCATAGTCGGCCCATCACTACTATTTAGTTTGTTTGAACAAATTACTTTTTTAATTTCCATGTTAGGATTTATTTGATAGTTCCAAAATACTCTTATGCATTAGTATTGCCAGTGTTTTCATTTATTGTTGTATTGTCGTCTCCACAATAGCCAGTACTCCAGACTGTATTTCGGCCATGGAGGCCAATGTCAACGGAGATTAGCCTTCGGCGCGGGAGATGTTATAGTGCAGGCGTGTGTGCGCAGATACAAGTGCACTCTATCTGCCTTCACTCTCGTAGTGCGATGGGACTATGAGAGTGAGGGAAGAGAGAGTGCACAGGCGCACGTATATATGACATAGATTAACACTTTCGCGGACACTGAATGAGACACAATTATTGTTATTACGTCTATGAGCGTTAAGTCCGCGAAAATGTTAAGCACATGAAATCTCATTTACCAAAATAAGTATTCTTTCTCATGTCTGTTAACCCTACTGTGCAAGGACAGGGTAAGTTTTGTTTTTATAAAAACAGAATGGCGAATTTTAGACGCCATAAGTAAAGTATTGAAAAAAATCGTAGTTGACCATGTAGTGTATCAAAATAGGTTTGAGGAGACTATTCTAAAAATATGGGGAAAAAGATAGAAAAATATCCAAAAACCCGACTGCAACTATTTTAGTTCAATCTCTGCTGCCACCAACTGTATCAGACTGCTTCAAAACTGATCTTGTTTGGAACTTTTTAGTTGCAGTCGAGTTTTTAATTTATATGAAATAAATTAAAAACTCGACTGCAACTGTTGTTTTTTTTTTAAGAAACTTTTTGATCAATGCAAATGTTCTACCATGCCCCACACTAAATACACACCAATTTCCACAGGGAATCCAAACTTACCCGTATCCTCCAAGAATCCCTGGGCGGTCGGACCAAGACCTCCATCATAGCGACCATATCCCCTGGACACAAGGACCTGGAGGAGACCATGAGCACCCTGGAGTATGCTCATCGCGCCAAGAACATACAGAACAAGCCGGAGGTTAATCAGAAGATGACTAAGAAGGCTATATTGAAGGAGTATGCAGAAGAAATTGATAGACTGAAGAGGGACCTGCAGGCTACCCGGGATAGGAATGGTAAGGAAAAACCATTACATAATTTTATTTATTTATCCTTACATTTATAAAACAAAGTCCTCTGCCGCGTCTGTCTGTCGTCCTGTCCGCGATAAATTCAAAAACTACTGCATCGATTTTCATGCTGGTTTCACCAATGGATAGAGTGGTTCTCGAGGAAGGGTTTAGTTTATATAATAACCGACTTCCACGTGGGCGAAGCCTCGGGCCTCAGCTAGAGTATAAAAAAATCCTAGTAGTAGCTAGTTACCCGACTGCCCCAGAGTACTAAATAAATATTACCCTCCTGGTAATGTTTTTTAGTTCTTTGGAAGACTTACAGCTCAACAAAACAGAATAAATATAGCAAGCCAATAACAAGGCTTCACTTATTAAAACAACTCGAGGAGGAGCTCGTGGCTAAGTAATAACAGCCGCACAGATCGATCTGGTTAAGCTACGCTTGCCGGGGTTGGTCCGTAGATGGGTGACCTTCTTTACATACCGAGACAAAATTTGGCATTGAGATAGGTGACATCCCGGGGAATGACATAGGCTACTTTTCATCGACATACTACGCGGGCGGAGCCGCGGGCGGAAACAAATGTAAAATATATTAGGACTAACTCTGTATACAGGATGTAAGGGTAAACACTCTTGTCATTCAAACCATGGGTAGTTGACTTAAATATAAGAACAAATGACCGAACACAACAAAAAAAAAACGTTATTTTCATTAAAAGATTTTAAAAAGTTTCTATCCGACACCGTGCTCGCTAGCAAAATAGCTGAGAGATTGAAGGAGGGGTCGCGTTCGCGGCCGGTCAGGTCAAATCCCGCACCCCGCGCCCGTGTTGAGACGCAAGTTCGTTGCCCTAGCGCATAGGGCAACAAACTTACGTCTCTTGTGGTAAAATGTAGATTTAAAAAAATAAAAAATAATGTTGTAATTTTCCATTTTGATTTTACGTTCTATAAATGAAATCAAACCACTGGTTGCAAAGATAACGGTGTTTACCCTAACACCCTGTACATACATTATAACTAATAAAATATTTCTATTATAATCTATTCTTCAATAACGGTCCAAAAATATTTACCCAAACATTTTGTGTCCTATAGGCGTATACCTAGCTAGCGAGACATACGCCGAATTGACGTTAAAAGAAGAGGAACAACGCAAGGAGATTCAAGAATTGCTCCTCAAGAAGCGAGCTATGGAGGAGGAGAGGGATCGCATGGAGGCGGTGTTCCAGGAGTTGAGCCAGACGCTGGAGGTGAAGAGTAATGAGCTGGCGAACACCGTCACAGAGCTTGAGGGAACGAAACAGGAGCTGGCGAGTACTAGCCATGTGAGTACACCTTGGATAATAAAATACAATAGACATAAATATATTTAGTAACCTATTCCGCTTAACTATTCTTCAAGAATCATAAAGGTGTCCAAAGGCGTCCAGCGCTCTGTGTCACACGTCGTGTTCTGGTTTGCAATTGGCCAATCGTCATCCTGAGATGCCTCGTTGAGAGGTGCCACACGTGTCGATTTCTTACAGGCTTTTTTATGACTCTTGAAGAATATTTAAGCGGAATAGGTTACTAAATATATCTACGTCTATTGTATTTTATAATGGATTTCCGCAAAGTCACGACTGATTAATTAACTACCTTGGATGATGTTATTTTCGCGAGCATGTTGTAATTTTTTTGTGTTAGTTAAACACGACACTCAAATAATACAGTCAACCGCACCTCAAACGTATCGGGTGCACGTTATAGCTACGACAAATAGGCGCTGTCAACGCTAAACTTTTTACTGGAGACGTATGGACGACTGTACTTACGATTGTGATTTAAAAAAAAACGCAGTTTAGCATAAAACATGCCAATTTTCTAAACCGTCTTCTAGCTAACATGCCAACCAGCTTCTCTAGAGAGTCTGAAACACTGAACCTTGTAATATATTCGATGAATATTTTCGCTAAACACTGAAATCTCGCATCTTTTTTCTCAGAAACTGGTCCACACCCAGCGAGCTTGCGAGGAACAGCAAGTGCTAGTGTCAGCTCACTGCAGCACTGAGCTAGCTCTGAGTGCGCAGGCGCGCGAACTACTCGCCGCGGCCGACCTGGCCACTAAACACGTCGCCTGTCTACACGACACGGTGGACAAGCGCAAGTAAGTTATACATAGCAACAAGTGCTGTATGCAAACTACCAAAAACAACAATGTTGGGGTCGGCTTCCAGTCTAACCGGATGCAGCTGAATACCAGTATTTTACATGGAGCGACGGCCTATCCGACCTCGCAACCCAGTAACTGGGTAATACGAGACCCCTTGGTAAGACTGGTTGTCAGACTTTAGCGCTTCTGACGACCTGTAACGACTGTCAAAGATCCTTGAATGACAGCCGGGGCCAACGGGCACGTTTCCGAGGCACGGAGTAGTCTCGATATATAAAGATCCACATACTAATCAAATACAAACATTAAAAAGCCTTCATAAATGACTATCTCTCTCACCAATACGCGTAGCATAACCAACCATAAGAACGGGTTTAGTCGACGGAAGAATAGACAAAATGACAGATAGTGTTCGTTTATCTGTCATTTTGTCTATTCGTCCGTCGACAAAACCCGTTCCTATTTTGGTCATACTAGTGTCAATGATGAGTGTCATGGTGAATGACATGATTTTCATTCATCATCTACATCATCTTCTGCGTGTTTGTTGCACCCACTGTTGATTGAGTATAGGCGTCCTCCTTCGTTGGTACAAAAGAGAGGACGCCTATACTTCCCTGGTCTGTGCGAGTTTCATCTACGAATGGCTCGGAATTTAGCTACTTGCTGCGCTGTACCCCCGCTGACACAGGAAATTATTACTGCGGAGCGACTCGCCTTATGTTCCGAGCCGCGATTAAGTTTGAATCGAACTGTACCCAGTGATTTCAAAAACAATTTTTTCTCCCCAGAAATGTGGAAGCAACCAACCTGCAAATAACTCGCACGTACCGCGAGGAGTCCGAGGAACTGCGCGGCACTATAAGTACCGGAGTGGGGCACTTCGCTGACACCGTCAACAGTGCCTTTAGCAACCTGCAGACTGCACTAGGTAAATGCGTATTATATTGTAACAAACTATTAGCTATGCTCTCCTACTTCACACGGGTGTAATCTACTGTTGTGGCGACCTATCAAGACATTTATCAGAATTTCTGTGCTGTATCCAAGTTAAATATCAATGTAATCATTCTCCTGCCCTTATCCCAATTTATTTGTGGTTGGTGCAACATGTCCCTTTCTTCCACACTTCTATATTAGTCGACATATCGGTAGTCACCCCCTTTCTAGCCATATCATCTTTCACACAGTCCATCCATCGTTTCTTTGGTCTTCCCCTACTCTTATAGCCATCGACATTCATACCCAAAACTTTCCTCACAACATTTTCCTCATTCCTTCGCATCACGTGCCCATACCATGACAGCCGATTTCCGCACTACTTTTCAGTCACCGGTGCCACTTTCAGACTTCCTTTCTTATTCTATCCATTTGTGTAACACCACACATCCCCACCTTCCAAAATAAATTATAAATGATGTGATACATTTAATGTAGTTCAGAAGACCTAAATGGATATACAGACAGACACGAAAGACCTAAATAAATGGACATACAGATAGACACGAAAAGCGGCTTTTATACTATAAAATGTAATACAATAACGTAGTTACTACATCACTGTCCTGCAATGTAGTTATTCGCAAAAAAGGTGTCACATTGTATATTTGGGTTTTTTTTTATTTTGATCAAGCAATCACAACTTGTACAAATTACAAATTCATAAAAAAATATTTTCCTTTTACAGATACATACACAACTTCGAGTACGCAGACACAGGAGCAAAATAAGCAACAATTAGAGAACTTGGTGCAGACTTTCATTGATACTATGAATGAGGTACGTAACTAAACATGATCTCAGTTATAAGTTACATGAGCAGTTTTATTACAAGTCACGCTACACGCTCTGAATTTGCGTCCGAGACTGGTTCGGTTCGGCACGATTTGCCGCCCGGCTGTGCCGATTAATGCCGACCTGAACAAGTGTTCACCTAGCCTTATTTTTCTTGCGACGGGGTTTATCTTTAATAGGAGACTGATGTAGTATCAAAGGTGTAAGTTTTATCTAAAATCGTAATATTTTCAGATAAAATCGGCAACATCAGAGAGTCACACGACGCTCGTCCAATCGAGCGCGACGCACCGCGCGCAGCTGCAGTCGTCGGTGACGTCACACTGCAGCGCCGTGCAGAGCACGCTGGCGGCCTTCCTGCACAGCTTCGTGACGTCACTGCAGCACGCGCACGCCGTTGACGTCAAAGGGAATGTCGCAGCCTTCGTGCAGCAGTGGGTAAGTTACTACAGATATTTATAGACTATTCCATGTGTTACATTTTAAATTTTCTAAAAACTTTATAAATTGTAAATAATAATATTTACTTACAATCGATGTTTTTTTCCCCTTGGGATGGGATGACTAAAAGCAATTTTTTTATAAATTCTGTATTACATAGTACTATTACCAATATAATAAATCTCAAAACGACTTAGCTGACCGACAAAGTCGTTAAACGTTATAATTTATATACCAGTTATTTCCATATCTTAATCAGGTCATAATTATTCCATCCCGCAGTACAGCGGCGCGTCAGCTCGCGTGTCGTCGCTGCAGCGCGCGCACGCCGCGCACCACGAGCGCGCGCGCGCGTGCGACGAGAAGCGCGCGCACGCCGAGCGCGCGCTCAGGGACAACAGGCGCGCGCAGGTTGCGCGACGAGCGAATAAAGCACAAGCTTGTCTAGCGGTAACTTGTGATTTCTATTAAAACAAAATACCTAGGGAATATGCATGTATTTTTTTAATATTTTTATTCGATAGTTTACATCATCAAATAATAGTTTAAAAAAAATCGATGGCAAAGGAGCAATTTAAAGTACTTAAAAAAATGTTTAAAAATATCCAACCGATCCGGGCTATTTAAACGCCCTCCATTTGGCGCGCTTGGTGTGGTGACGTCACAGTCCTTGACAAGCAACTGTCAAATCAACGTCAAACACTCCTTTTTCTATGAGCGTTTGACATTGACTTGACACTTGTTGATTGACTTGACATTGACATTTTGATTGTTATCCCGGATTGTTACGTCACATCCGCTCTTAGCCTTTTCAAGTATTTGAATTACCCACAGTTTTTTGGGACTTTTAAAAAATTAATTTCTCGCTCAAAAATAAATTTTATTCAAAAATATTGATGGAGGCATAATTCTGAAGTAACATAGTTCATAAAAAAAATATTTTACACATATTTGAATCACATGCATATTCCCTATTATAAGACTGAAATTAAATCATTTTACCTACAGGAAATGGAAGAAGAATCAGCGCGTCTAGAACAACTCCTAACCCAACAACTTTCCGACATCGAAACTGAACGACAACAAACAGAGAACAGACTCCAAGAATGGATGGAAGAGAAACGAAGATTACTAGAAGAAGAGCTAGCGAAGCACGTGGCTACAGAGAAACAGGCTTTAGAGGACAGACTGGGGAAGAAGGTGACAGAAATAGAGATGCAGAAGAAGATGTTAGAAGAACGAATGGAGCGCTACAAGGTGTGGCAGCAGATACAAGCGGAGGCGGATAGGGAAGAGTTGGAGATGGCGGAGGGAGAGCTACAGGAGTGTGAGAATGGGAGGGAAGAGTGCGCTAAAGATATCAAGAAGTATGGCAAGGAGTTTGAGGAAGGTATGTGTTAAAATACTTGTTTAGTTTATTGATTTTTTTTTAAGTATATCGTCACTGTCCCTCAAAGGGGTAAGCAGAGATGAATAGGTACCACATTTAAAAAAAAAATGGATTAATTTTCATTATATTGATAACTAGCTGCGCCCCGCGGTTTCACCCGCGTAAGTCTCGATCCCATGAGAATATCGGGATAAAAACTATCTGTTTGCCAAATGTCATCCAAATCCATTCAGTAGTTTTTACGTGAAAGAGTAACAAACATCCATCCATCCATCCATCCATACTTACGAACTTTCGCGTTTATAATATTAGTAAGATGTCTGATATAATACTCTGATTATCATTGTACGTAACAGCCATTGTTGGTTTTTATTGGCGTTATTGTGATAGACAGGTCATCTCATTCGTGAACTTACTGTAGCGGCATCTACACTGCCAAATGCGAACTACGTATTACACTGACGTCACGCAAAATCCTGTATCGCGCAAGCGAAGTTTGACGCGCGACTAGCGTATATACAACGTCCCGACATCAATAGGCCACAACACCTATCTGGTCGGAGGATCCTCCCTTTTCTATGGAGGATGAGGAACTTGACACCCTGTTCCTCATTCTTATACATGATCTTTTAAATATTATGACTGAATGTTACTTATTGTATTTCTAGGCTCAGACGCTATCAACGTGGACATGGAGATATTCAGCAAGAATGTGGTAGAAGTTGTGGAACACATCAATAACGAGATGCTGCGAGTGTTGGAACAGACCCGGGTACAAGTTGAGGTATGTATTTCTAAGTTTATGTCTGTAACTTTTATGGTGTACAGTCACAAGTAAAAATATGTTTACACTCAGCAAAATTCAATAGCGTTTTTCTCGTGTAATAACCATTGTAACTTTGAGATGATACCTATTTCATAATAATAGGGGTTCAAAAATACTATGTTCGTTATATCATAAAATTACAATCAATACAGTAGGAGAAAATCACTTTTAAAAGTTGCTAAGTGTATAAATATTAGGGCTTGTGACTGTACATAATAAAGAGTATCCTATATATCTATCTATGTTACTAATGGGTAACATGTCAAGGTGTAATTGGAATAACTAAAACCCTGAAAAGGGGTCATTTAAATAATTATTATGGAACATTTTCGCTATGGATATGGGACCAAACCTGAAATTGCGAAAAAAAACAGCTCTTCCATACACGTTGTTCACATAACTCGACAAAATGTATGGAACAGCAGGATATTTTTTGGTTAAATGTGCTGCTTGTATTTTTTTCTATCTGAAACCTTTTTTGAAAAGATATACTGCTACAAAAAAAGGTGAATTATGAGATATAGGTGGTAAGTAGTTGTAGAAGAGATAAACTCGATTCTTGTTCACATAAAGAATCTGGTTTAGTCAAGAATCGAAGCCAATCTTTGGTACAAGAATAACCACTCTGTATGAGCGAAAGTGTAACTTAATTTTCTTCTTTCTAACAACATGAATGTCTCATGTTGTGTTCAAAATATGTGGGTACTAGCAGCATCCGCATAAGTCTCGATCTCATGGGAATATTGGGATAAAATGTATCCTATGTGTTAATCCGGTTATAAACTATATGTGTGCCAAATTTCATCCAAATCCGTTCAGCCGATTTTGCGTGATTGAGTAACAAACATACAAACATCAAACTTTAGTAGGATTTGCAAGTCAGCAACATAGTATCGGAGCTGACTGCATAGGCTGATCCTAATAATATGTGCTGGCAATCTGGCATATAAAAGGGTCACCTAAATATTTTATAATCTTAATTTCTCTCTCACAGCAAGAAGTATCCAACGTGATATCGACAGACGAGGCGACGTGCAAGCAATTTGTGCAGGAAGCTGACAATACGCTGACAAGCATTGTGGATAGCACTAAACAGATTACTGACACGCTTGTCAGTAAGATTGAGGTAAGAATGTATTTAATTGGCGTTAGGATTCATCCAAAATGAAAGGATGTTTACCGATGTAAGTTACACAATTTATTTCAAATAAAACTTTAGATAGCATTACCTATTGGCGCATTATCTAGTGCATGTCGGCGTTGTCCTTGTTTACATAAATGATTGTCACACGAATACGCTATGTTTGATGCCTAACAAATGACAGCGACGATTTTTTTCTATTAGCACACAGGGTAATCATATAGAATAAGAAAGAAAGTAAAAATCATCATTATCCTTATTCTGACTTCACTGAATACTAGGTGGGCACAGTCCTTGCTTGTACCAAGCCGACATCATGTAATATGATCCCTAAAATCAACTACCGAGTTGAACTACTGACTATCAATTCCTTTATTTTATTTTTCTTTATATTAGGAACAATCCGAAATTATTAATTTTATTCAAAAATATTAGGTTTTAATATATATTATATGTATCTTTTACTCTTTTAAATAATTGATGATTTGTATTGTATTTTAATCAACTATTATTTTTTATGTTTTCTTTATATCTAAGTAACGCTAATCTAGTGGCACTTTTTTGCATCATCCTATTTTGTAAACATGCTGATAATGTAATGGGCTGCAATATTGTTAACACTACTTATGAGCCTAGTGTTATTTGTAAACATTTTATATTGTAGCTGTTTATTGTCCCATAATGAATAAATAAAATAACTAATGTTGAAATAATATTGTGTATTATAATAATATTTGAATATCTTGTGTAAAGTAATACATAACGTATTACTTTATCAACAGTCGTCCAATAATTCTAACATATCTAATAGGGAAATCTTTATTCAAGAATGGCGTCACTTAATAAAGGTAGTTTTAAAGAAAATATGGGCAATATTATCAATAGAATTACTTTTTAGTGAAAAATATGAACAAATAACATTTATTTTCAGTCAAACTCCAGCTCCGCCATCGAGCAACTATCCCACCTCAGCACATCGACCGCCGAGCTAATCTCCCTGTCCCTGTCGCACCGCTCGGCGCACGCGCAGTCGTGCACACTCGCGCGCGAGCAGGCGGCCCGCCTGCAGGCGCGGCTGCGCTCGGCGCTGGGCGCGCAGGCGGCGCTGGCGGCGCGGCGGCTGGGCGCGTGCGCGCGCTACTCGCCGTCGGGCGCGACGCCGGCGCGCGCCGCGTACCGCTACCCGCGCGCGCTGGCCGCCACGTCGCCGCACGAGCGCCTGCTGCGCCGGTTCCGCGCCGCGAGGCGGGACCTGGACGATGTCAGTACTGCATGTAAAACATTATTCTCATCCTCAAACCAGTGATAGAAACAGAACGATGTTTCAGATTCCTGTAGCATTAAATATGGTTAGTGATGTCGGTAGCACAGAATAATACAGAAGGCGCACTCCGCAATTTAGGTATGAAGCTACAAGTACGCGGCGGACCCGTCTTGTTGGGCCATCTCAGTGAGCGTAACGTAGTCAGAAGATAAGAGTTACGCGAAAAAAAGAGAAGCAACTTCTAAATGAATATAACTGTAGGTAATTAACGCGGAGCGACCTGAATTGCACGGGTTACACGACATTGATCAAGTCTGATATTTGCCAAATCGGCAATTCGTCAAATTTGATATTGGTCAAAGCTGTAGTTCGTCAAATCGTCGTTTTGTCCAATTACGAAATTTGCCGAATACACTATTGGTCAAGTAATTTAAGTACAATCAAATATAATAATGAAAGTATCTCATGATATTTTTTTATTAACTCATTTATTCAATTCATATTGTTTACAGAGAATTCATACCCAACACAACTGTTTTAAACACTTTAACGCATCTAATTTTCCACTCAATAATTTTTCTATTTGGGCATCTTTTATGATATTGGATGTTTTCCTCTGTTTCTCATCTTGTCTTTTAACTTTATTTAAATAACATTTCGGTTCTTTTTAAAAAATACTTATATACATGAAAATATTATGTTTTTCTTCTACTTTAATCCCTAATCTCCGATTCCAAGCCTCGACTGCGTTGGTGGTACGATGGCGTTCATTTGCCAGCACCACATGTCCTGAGAAATCCTTATTTGCCATTGTTCAGTTAAATATTTTTGAAAATTTTCCGCACTACTATCATTTTCTGGCATCATCTCAACTATTGCTAACCGTGCATCAGGAATATACTGATAGGGCTAACGCTATATTTGTGGTTAGCCTAACAATTTTTTACAAATTGTCGTCAGTCGTCATTCCAAGTGCTTTTGCTTTTTTATAAATTGTTTGATTAAAATGAAAAAAACAGCCTTTGACAAGAACATCAGGGAAAATGCTTTTTACAGCGTCAATTATTGCCATTTCGTAATACATTTTAGAAAATTCACATCAAGCTTGAATTGAGAACGCAAAACCGAGAATACTCTCTCATAGGTTTGCTGAGTTTTATTGGGCAAGAGGCAAAAAAATATGGGAATAATATTGGTGCTTGCTCTTGTACTGCCCACGTCTACGTGTATTGATAAAAGTTGAAAAAAAGGTCGCAGTACGGTTTTAAAAGTGCCATCTACAAAAATTAAATCCGTATTTAATGCTATTTCTATACCCTGAGCTGTAGCAAAGATGAAGAATTTCAGTAGATTGTCTTTGCTTTCATAAACCAAAAAATCATTTGAAAGTATGTCTGGAAATTTGACCGTATCTACCGTTGGGAACTGGCATGTTTGTACTCCAATTGCTTTCTTTCGCAGTTTGTATAGACCATCACGCTTTGATTTCAAACTTAGTATGTCCACAAAATCATCTTCTTCCTCAAGTTCACCCATAGTTTCTTCAAAAATTTTACTTACTGATTTCCATTCCTTCTTTACTCTTTCTCTGCATTTATTCATCTTAACGTCAATCAAATTCTTTCCCTCAGAATTGACCCAGAATCACTGCTTAAAGTTATGGATCCATTGCACTCGCTTCCATTTACGCAACGCCAGATTGTAGTACCGTTTATGTTTGTTGAGTTAAAATGAAATTGATATCCTGCACGTAATAGTTTCTTTTTGCCTTTTTTAGAATCAGTCAATGTAAATGCAGAATCACTGCCTTTACTAGTAGAAGCCATTAGGTATATACCTATATATATTTCACCAAACCGAAGACACAAAAATAAAGAATTATTAAGTAATTGAACGGGGTAATTGTTGTCATTTACAAATAATGAAATGTCAAATAATTGAAGGGAAAACAAATGATGGCATATTACGCTATTCTATTAAGCCAGCATTTTCCGCCTAGATTCTACCGGGCAGACACTTACAGATTCAAAGGAGGTAACAATCAAAAAAGATTAAGCCTCAGAATACTCAATTACTATATTTTAATTATGTAAATAGGAACCTACAGCAGGCGGCTTTTCCTTTTGTAAGACTACAAGTAAGTTATGTGAATTCAAAACGCATGTTTTATCGACTGTACATGGACTTGACCAATAGCGTATTAGGAAAATTTCTTAATTGGACAAAAATACGATTTGACGAACTACAGCTTTGACCAATATAAAATTTGACGAATTGCCGATTTGGCAAATATCAGACTTGACCAATGTCGTGTAACTCAATTGCACTTTATTGTGTCAAATCAAATCAAATCAAAAGTCATTTAATCAAACTAGGCTGAGAATCAGCACTTTTCGAACGTCAAAATTACATAAGACAATCCCCCAAAACGCCCACCCTTCACCACTTCCTAATGCTTAAGCTGGGAAGAAGAAGTAGCGCAACAAACTCCCCAGCAGAAGCTGTCGTAGCAAGAGTCGCTTATTTTACATAGTAAACCATCTGTACCAATCTGTGTCGATGGTGCAAGCGTACCTTCTTCTTTTCTTATTAAAACAATAACTTTACCCCCTTTTTCTCCCTTCAGGACTGCGTAGTAATAGAATCCGACCCGGAGGCTCCTGCAGCGAGCGACTCGGAATGCTCCGCGTCTGAGGACTCCGCGCAGTTCGCGGCGCCCTCGCCGCCCGCGCTGGGCGTGCCCGTCAGCAGAGCTAACAAGCAGATCGTCAAGAGCACCTCTGAGACTGACATACTCTATACTATGAAAAAGGTAAGCATTTTAAATATAATAAAAGAGAAGGAACTGTTTGGATCAATCACCGCTGCTGCACATTGCGTGTTTGTATATCTCAAGCTTTGCAATATTTTCCGTTACCGCTGACAGTATAATAAGGGAACAGCATTCTATCTCGGAAGTGAACTTGAAATAATTACCTACGGCCGCTCGGTAGATAAACCTTCCGCGTCCGTGCATAACTGCCGCGCACTCGAGACTGTTGCGTACTGGTATACACTGAGACTCCGAAGCGCGTCGTTTTGGCCGTTTTCTATGAAGACAAACACGTTTTCGAATCCGCAACCATATTATTTCGCGTCTTAAAGTTATTTTAACAGTTTGTTAGGAATCATCACAGTTAATTGCAACATTACTTTTTATATCAAGTTATATTTTCCATTAAAAATCGTTAAACCCTTTTCTAATTTTCGTTCACAGCAACAAGAAAACGCCAAAGAAAACGCGAACCGTTCCATTACAAGCAAAAAGCCTTCCAAACTACCCGCGCCCTCATCTCTCAAGAAACCTCTCGTGGAACGGAACGCCAACTGACGTCACAGTGAATATACCGTAGTATACTGTCCTGTACCTTTAGATGATATGGCGTGAATATTGTGTTCAATGTGAGTTCAGTTGCGAATTTTAGCCGCTAGAGGCGCTAGTTGTGCTCTTGAGGTAAATCCTTTTTCGTACTATTGAAATAGTTAGTCGATTGTAGTGTTGATTCATCATAAAACATTAAAATGACTATTTTCGCGAGTGTTTTCAGCGACTATTTTCGCAGTTTTCGTAGAAAAATCTCACCGATTTGGATAAAAATATGTTATTTTATATTATGACAGTTGACAAACTGTAAATTGTATAGTATTTGACGAGGATAAAACATTATGTAGTTTAAAACATTCTATATTTTTTCATGATATCGTTAGGCGAGACTCACGAACAATTTCTTAACAAAAAGTTATATAACATAAAATTAAAATATAATATACTAGCGACTTGACAAAACATAGAGGTATCTTATGTGTAACATATTAACGTATTATACACCTATACATTCCTGAATAAATTCTCTAAACGATGGTGAAAACCTCATCAAAATCTGTTGCGCGGTTTAGAAGAACAAAGCGAACATACAGGCATACACGAAAAGCTACTTTAATGTAAATTGAAGCTACTTTAATAAATGTAGATTGTCACACAGGGTAAATCTAAATACTAAAAAAACAATATTATAAAAAGCGAAAACAACACTTTTCTGAAATAAAATTATTATGTCGACTGTCAAACTTAAAATAGTAATTATTGTAATTTATATTGCATAAAACATTAGTTTCTCCTGATATTTATTATTACTACTTTATTTTTATACGCAAAAAAGTTCGGATTCTATCTTCCACTTACAACATTTTAATATATTTATAAGTATTTTCAAACAATTACATCATTCTTCATTTAATTTGAAATTTTATACAAATAAATAGTTTTAATTGTAATGTAACTATACTATGCTAAGATTTATATTGTTCGGTATATTATTTTAGATAATTATTATATTATTTAGTTTGCCACATATCAAATGTGTAACCGTGTGCATGTGGATCGATAATAATATCGAATAGTTTGTTAGAAAATATATTAACCATGTTTAAAAAGTATTTAAAATTAATTCTGAGACGGGACCAAACCGGGGCTTAAAAAAACAACCTTAGGTTCAGGCATTTATACTAGTCGCTCATAATGCTCGTATCTAGATTGTACGTTACGCAATTGACATAAAGTTCATTATGCTTTGTACAATTTTGTTACGAAAATTCGCTTCTATTTCGCGGCAATGTAAATTGAGCCATCAATATTACTAGTAGCCAAGCCTTGCGACAGGTATTATTCTATGTTATATTACAATACAAGCTCATTCATGTATAAAATGAAGCACATATTTGATATATTTCATACATAATTAGTTTACAACGCTTTTCTGTATTCACGTGAGTGTAAGCTCTGAATAAATATAATTTACTAATATGGAGTTTTTCTTCAACACCGATCCAGTTTTCTTAGGCTTATATGTACGGGTATCCTAGTGAGTTAGCCACCCATCCCACTAAATGACGGCAGCTCTGCTCACTATTTTGTTTATAATAGGTTGAAGATGTGATTCCAATAATCATCCCAGTAGTTTTGGCGCAGTATGAAATTGCTTTTTTAAATTTTTTTCTGTCTATCATTCGTGGATCTTTGACAGTCGTTACAGGTCGTCAGAAGCCCGAAATTCTGACAACCAGTCTTACCAAGGGGTATCGTACCTATTTCCAGTTACTAGGTTGTGGAGGTCAGATATAAAATAATGGTATTTAGCTGCATCTGGTTAGACTGGAAGTTGACCCCAACATGTTAGGAAAAGGCTAGGCTGATTGATAATAAAACACAGGATAATTTTATTCGTATTTATTAGCATATAGAGTACCTACATTTACAAGTATTTGAAATAAGATCAGGCTGATTCGTATCCCGTGATATGTTTTTGAACACAGTGCACATTGTACTTTGAATAGAGAATTCTATTACAAACCGAAAAATCCTATTAAAAAATAAAATGTAGGTATGTGTGTGTATGACAAAAAATTGGAGAATGAGTCCACAGTCAACTAATGTCCATTTAAATCCTTGTTTCGAATATTGATGTTATTTCCACTTAAACAAACATCAACTTTGTGCAAGTGTAAGTAAAGTTGATTTTAGACTGAATAGTGCCGTTGAAAAAGTCATAAAAAAAGAACTTGAAGCGCGAACTGAACCTTATGTGTAGGCAATACAGTTGATTTTCCTAAAACTCATGTTTGTTTACATGTTTGGCGAATAAATCGCGAACGCAGAATACATACTTGGGAATACTTTAAACTAACATTTCGCGAAATATCAAATCAGTCTGATCCACTCAATAATATTTACAACCTCGCAAAGAGAGGTACCAGATTCCACCACAATTTTAGTAAAAAGAAGTTTTGTTTACTTAATAATATACAAAACATGATTTAAAACTTGTCTCTTTCTTTCCCACCGTGAGGTGGAATGTCACCTTGAGATGGAATGCCACCGTGAGATGGAATACCACCGTGAGATGGAATGCCACCGTGAGATGGAATGTCACCGTTAGATGGAATGTCACCGTTACATGGAATGTCACCGCAAGATGGAATGTCACCGCAAGATGGAATGCCACCGTGAGGTGGAATGTCACCGTGAGATGGAACGTCACCGTTAGATGGAATGTCACCGTTACATGGAATGTCACCGCAAGATGGAATGTCACCGCAAGATGGAATGCCACCGCAAGATGGAATGTCACCGCAAGATGGAATGCCACCGTGAGGTGGAATGTCACTGTGAGATGGAATGTCACTTGCACGTCGTTTATTGATGAGGTCAATTTTGCTTTCAATACCAGTGTGACAAATAAATAGTTTCATTACACGGTGAATTGAATGACTTTTCATGAAATCGTAACATTTTGTGGTCGCGAATCATATTTTGATCAAGATACAACCTGACACTGACCTGCAAATTGCAAAAAACGTAAGAAAAATTGAACTACTGCGGATCCACAAAAGTGGAAAAGGAATTTTGAGATCAACTATACATCAAAACGAATGAACCTTGAACACAATATAAAATGTTGATCACAGTAAATAATACAGTGTCCTTAGTGGTGGAACCAGGCGTAAACTAACAATAAATAGTTTATTTTATAATCCGACAATTATGGCTGGATACTCTACGAAAAACACATAGATTATGTATTTTTAACAGCATAGCCTTTTACGTAAAAAATAAAAATAGATAATCTATCAGATTCTGCCTGCGTACTACTTAAAAAAACTAATTTTTTATTTCCGTTTTTTTTTGCGGTGCAGGCAGATTCTTGTTCCATGAAATTTATAAATAAAGTAACTAGAAATACTAATTGTGTATGTAAATAATATAAATAATAGTTATTGTTTGGTTTTTCGTACTACAACTAAGATTATCTGTTTATTACTAAAAATAAATTAATGTTACGTATTTAAAGGGATGTATTGTAAATATTTTATTCAAGGAAGACTTTCTACCCATGACCACAATACTATTTATTGCACAAGAAAGACATTAAAAGTTAAAATATTAGGTGCTATACTTTTTTTACGGGCCCTTTTTCAAAATAATGTAAATACATAGCTTTAAATAAGCTATTCAGTGCCAGGAAATCTTTTACCAATAATTTGCATAATTTTTGCATACTGCTTGGTAAAAAATATTTAAAAATTGATGGTGGAGAATACAACAATAAATGACAACATTACGTATAATACTTTAATACCTAATGACGTTCCCAGTCTGCATACAAAAATTAATTTAAATATATCTAATAGTAGTCACTATAGCTAGTAAAAGATTGGCGAAACCGGCCAACACTATTTTTCAGTTCGAATGAAAAAAAAATGCTTTTATTAATTTATTTAATCGATTCAAAATAATCCCACGCATAAGTATTGTCAGTGTACTCATTTATTGTCATTCTGTCGCCTCCACGTTGTATAATTAACTCTTTTAAGTCGGGTTTCGCGAATTGTGTGTCAAAATAGAAAGTCTTAAACGAGTCTTGACTAATAAAATTATAAAAATTGTGAAGTAAAACAAAACAGTACAATTTGGAAAAAAATACAAAATAAATTCGACTTTACCTTGACTGAGAAGATGGTGGGAGAGTGTGTAAATACCGACAAAAATAAATAAAATATCACCTAATAAATAAATAACTTAAATCTAAAAAAGTTGTTTTGTAATTATTTACATTGCAGCGTAGTCGACAGCAAATCAAATACTGTGCGGAAATAGTAATAATTTAAAATAAATATTATTTAAATGCAGATATACAGTCATTTTATTATAAGTACCTATGTCCTAATTTTATGAAGGTGAAACTTCCAAGAAAAAAAATCATATAAATTGCGCCTGTCAAGGAAAATGACGCCCTTGGTCGATGAAAATAAAGATGAATATTATATGAACAAAATTTATAACAAACAGATTTTTTCTGTTTGATTCCTATATGTTATGAATTATGATAATAACTGTGCACATATTTACATTATTATGCGACACTTATTAACATAAGCTACAAAGCACCTGATTAAATACTTTTTAATAAAACCGGCATGACTCAGTTGCCATATAAAAAAAAAATCACATCCCACAATTCACACCATAAAAAATCCTAACTGTCCAAAAGGAGTCTGAGAACCTTATTTTAAGGGAATAATGTTCCTATTCGTATAAGCGAATGTTAGCAAGCGTTTCATAGGAATATAAGCCTTCCTTGTTAAAAATTAGATTGATATTAGTTTGAAACGCTAACTTTACTTAGGTAAGAAATTTCAAAGTGCGATCTGAAAATCTAGCCCTCAGTAATAAACTCTTAATCTCATCCAAAATGGACACCTATACGCTCACTTTTTACATCAACAACAAAAATTCACCTAATTCCAATTTTATTACAAAGCACTAGAGCTCATTCGGCTTCAGCAACCGACCCTTACTTTAGAAACCCGAGATTCATTGCACTGTACTATAGGTTGTTGACGGATATGATTTGGTTGATCCAGCCGATGAATGAGGACACCTTCACGTAGACTCCTGGTACATCTTGCCGACCGCAGCCGAAGCCCCAGGAGACCAGCCCCACTAGTTCGTAAAAGCCATCGTCTTGGCATACCAGGGGACCTCCGCCGTCGCCCTGTGAAGATAATTTAGCCATGATATATAGACCGTACCAAACATACGAAAGGGAATTGGATATTAGGCGAAACTAAAAACACCAATCCAAACAAACTGCGTTCAACGCGTTTTAATCTAGAAAATACTTATTTTCTAGGTTAAAACGCGTTGAACGCAGTTTTGGACAGCTTCTTAATTTTTTTTCCGACTTCCAAAAAAGAGGAGGTTCCTTCTATGTTCGTCAACGTAAAATATTCAAATATTTTCGACTAAATATAAAAAATCCAGTGAGGTGATTTTTGAACGTGCTCTCCGCGGGTACTAAGCGAGCAAGCCGCGACTGCGCGACGTGTTCTCCGCGTGTTCACAATTAATGTAATGTCGCTTGTCTCACTCACTCTTCCACAATAACGTCAATCTCTCTCGTTCCGCGAACGCAGCGAATACTTTGATCTACGTGGCGTGCTCGCTACGCACACGCAGCGAGAACGTTAAACATTCGCCTCGCTTGAAACACGCTCGCAAATCGCCAGTGTGCCAAATCGCCAGGCCTTTAATGTTGTCAAGTTGCTCTACAAAAAGGAATCTATCTTTAACTGGCACCTTACATTATTTTTTTTGCTACTAACCTGACAAGCATCGTTTCCTGGCTCGCCACCGGCACAGAAGGAGCTGGCCGGCAGGATGAAGATCTTCTCGGTGACCGCGTTGACCTTACGGATGCATTCCGCGTCGCTGACTATCGGCAGTTCTGCCTCGCGCACCCGTAAGGGGATGGGACCCGCTGGGAATTGAGGACAAGTCAGATTTTTATGGTGAACAAAAGTTGCATAAACAAGGTATTTCAGCATTTAGGTGTCGCCTAGTGTTAGTTACGAGTAAAACAAGCATATGCCGCCCGCTTATATTGGTTTTGTTACCTTACCACAGAAGTACGGTCTACCATACCTACAGTAGGGACAACGCCGTGTGAACGTATTCATACACTGTAACACAGGCCCTGCATAGTTTGCAACTCCTTCACGAATCACGTGGGTACGCATGGCCGGATTTATACAAAAACCCCGTCCGCTTCGTATAGAAAGTACAAGTATATATTTTAGATAGGAAATAAGAAGGAATATCAACTTACTTTCTCCCATGTATCCGTAACCTGTGACCGTGCACCGCTTGCCGGCTGCGTGGCTCACTCCTCGAGCCGGCAGACAAACCAGGCATACTCCTGTTGATCATAATACAATTAATTCATCACAAACGCCTATGAAATTCCAACGGAAATACTTATCCGTCTTATCTCAAAATGAGTTCTAAGGTTTAGTTCAAGCTTGCTTGCTTCTTTGAGCCAGTTACGATTATAATTTTTATGGTTTTTTAATGAATTTCGTAGCAAATTCCATTTTACATTCGTAGGTATAACGCTCGGCAAACGTGTTTCATCGGATTTCTATCAGTTGCCCTTTGCACTTGGTGCAGACCGGACGCTCTCAATCGACTTGGAAGTATATATGTAGAGTTGTTAATACTTTTTAACTTAATGTAATTTATAAAAAAATTGGGATGGGATGGGAAAAAAATGGGAGTTTTACAGCTCTATTTATAGTTCACATAATAAAGTACTTAGTTCTGAATTCAAATTATTAAACACGATAAATCTAATAATGATGGACATGGAAATAAGCATTAGTTTGTGTTCGGAAATGCGATGATTTCCGAGAGACATTAAGTGTACTGTACTCCGTTCTATAACTCGTTATCACCAAAAAAGATAAAACTTCCCACCTTCTTTAAGCTCAGCCTTCCCGTGCAGCTTCAGTAACGCTATATCGTTGTCCAGGGTCTGGCTGTTGTGGTTGTGATGTATGTACGTCGTGGCGACCCTCAGCGTCTGCGCGCCCGGGGAGCCGTACTTGCGGGTCAGGTCGTGGTCGCCCACTCGCACGTAGATCGCGTCGCCAGAGCGGACGATACTGGAAAATGTTGGAAATAAGTAACAAGTCGGTGACCAACCGTGCCACACCAAAGTTGGTCGCCGTTAGTTGGCTATATTTACTACTAGCTGCGCCCCGCGGTTTCACCCGCGTAAGTCTCGATCCCGTGGGAATATCGGGATAAAAAGTACCCTATGTGTTAATCCAGGTTATAAACTATCTGTTTGCCAAATTTCATCCAAATCTATTCAGTAGTTTTTACGTGAAAGAGTAACAAACATCCATCCATCAATCCATCCATGCTTACAAACTTTCGCGTTTATAATATTAGTTAGATTAGATTTTCAGGACCCCAAAACAGGAATGATTAGTTTCGATGAATGCCATTTTATTTTCAAACGTGTAAATAAATACGAGTTTACGAGTAGTTTATGAGAAAAAACAAACATTAATCATCAACATCTGCCTAGCGTTTTCCCAACTGTTTTGTGGGGTCGGCGTCCAGTCTAACCGGATGCAGCTCCATACCAGTATTTTACATGGAGCGAATGCCTATCTGAGCTCCACAACCCAGTTACTGGGTAACACGATACCCCGTGGTAAATCAAACAAACATTAATAAGGTCTTAAAAATAAAACCTCTCCTCACACACCACCTATTATAACGATGAGTATACTCACTTGGTAACACAGTGCGCGGCAGTGAGCACCCACTGGGTGCCGATGAGCGCGGCGCCGCACAGGTACTGGTTGAGCGAATTGATGAGCGCCACCTGCCAGCACCACTCGCCGCGCTCGCCGTCCTCGCCGCCCATGACTCGCCCGGCGCGGCGGGCGGTGCGGGACGTTGTGCCTGGAACACGTGGAGATGTTCCAGATTCCAGACTTGAATGAAACTGAACGCGGTCAACACAAGAGTTGTCAGCGTCATCACAGCTGTCAGCTTTTGAGCGAGTCTTAGATCTATATGCTGATCGGCTGATCGCGTTCAGTTTCATTGGTGAAATTCGCCCTTTTCGCTCGCACCACAAGCCACTAATCCCCTTTTTAACAAAGACTAGAAAACACCTAACTTAACGCCCAAATATTATTGCACAGTTGAACTTTCAACTCTGGGTGTAAACGGCCGGTTTTTAGGGTTCCCTACCTCAAAAGGAAAAAACGGAACCCATAGAGGATCACTCGTGTGTCTGTCTGTCTGTCTATCACAGCCAATTTGCGCTTTTATCTAGGCCTTTCAATTTCAATTCAATGAGGCAGTGAGATTCAAGACTTGGACGCCTATGTACCTTAGTAGTTTCGTCAAGTAATTCCACAGCCAACTTGACGAAACTATTACTACCGCTCATAGCTAGGCAAAAATAAAATCACCCTTAATATAGACTTGAAAAGATTCATAGACTCATTCATAGATTCATTTACTTTGCTCAGTAACGTAAGTGTAAGTTACAAATACATATGAACGTTAATATTTTAACAATAATGTTCATATTGCATATGCAACGCTTAAGCTTAGTGAAGTAAGTAAAGTCAAAGTGCGAGCTGTGTATCTTGCCCTAGGTGTTTTCATACTGAAATAATTTTAACAATCCTGAAAACCAGTTACCTTTGACTCCGCACACGTATTTGTTGTATTTTTCAGTTGAAGACAGCGTTGTACCATAGCTTGGCTCGTATGGTGCTGAAATACAAGGAATGAAAACATTTGATAAACTGGAAAGTACACATAGAAGAACTCAGTAAAAAAATTAGTAATTCTTGTTACGCGCTGTTCAAACTGGTCCCATTGCTTAACACTGAATCATTGCTAACGGCCTATCACGGTTTGGTTTCTTCACATTTAAGATATGGAATCATTTTTTGGGGCAACTCAACCGACAAGGATATACCCTTTAAAGCCCAAAAAAGATGCATCAGGACTATGTTTAAATTACAGTCAACCGAAAGTTGTAAGTTTTACTTTAAAAAATATAAAATATTAACTCTGCCTTGCCTTTACATTTTAGACACTGTCATGTTTGTAAAATCAAATGGGCATTTATTTCCACGTCAATCGGAAGTGGTCGATCGCAACCATAGTAGACGCGATGACAGTATTCTCTGTCTACATAGATCGAAAACAGCATTAATGCACAAGAGTGTTTTCTGTATGGCCCCTAAAATTTTCAATAAACTCCCAAATAGTTGGAAGGAGCTTAATGTCCGTCAATTAAAAAATAAATTAAAGATACTGCTGGAAGGGAAAGCATACTACAGTATTCTAGAATTTCTTAATGACAACATCTAATATTATCGATACATCTTTGACATAATTTATATAAAGCAACATATTATTATTGCTAGGATGATAATTTTAATTGACATTTAATTATTGTTATGTAACTATGACCATATATTTAATTTGTTTGTTTTTAAAATTGACATTTACTATTTGTTCGAAATTATGTAACCTAATACTTTATCCAATAACTTCTATGACTGAAATTTAAATATTTGTACGCCACTAAGGCCAAACATGACTGATCTTATACTATAATTTAATAACTTGCATGCTCTGTATGTGTACTCATGTTTCCACAAATAAACAATCTTGAATCTTGAATCTTGATTGAAATCTTCTAAGTAATAATGTTTTCTTGTATTATTAGTAAAGGGTACAAACTAACTAAATAAGTAAGGGGTAACTAAATAAAACATTAATTGATATAGGGTCTATAACTGCAGTCGCTTTGAAAGGAAAATTCACACCAGAAGTAAGCATTAAGAAGCAGGAATTTGATACGAGAAAATATTGTTATTCTAAGGCCGTGTCCTAACCGAAACTGATTGTCGCGCAAGTACGCGTAAATATGGATACATATGACGTTGTCGCGTGATCAAACGTACGTCATAATTCATGTATACGATCGCGTATTCGCGCAACAATCGCTTTCGGTTAGGACACAGGGTTATATTAAAATCAAGCAATTTTTACCACTCTATCACCAAAAACAAATACCTACATTCAATTTGACTTAATAGAACGTTATTTTGAGATTCACCAATAGGCGTCGTATGCGTGTTCGCAAGCGCCGTGGTGTAATGCTGGTAATTGGTCGACGGCTGCGGCAGCGGCAACGGCGCCGTGTCATTGGCTGGTCGGCCCCCCACCACTTCGAGCACCTTCGACTTGGGGGCACAGCATTGGGTGCCTGCCTTCTTGCACTTGAATACGTCTGTCATCTCCGCGTTACCTGTGGAAATATGTATGAGTTTTTCCCTGAAAACATGAATGCTTTTCATGTGTTGCAGAAGTTGTCCTACAAATAATTCAGAAAGATTAGTCTTACAGTAGGCTGCTGCTAACAACTGTTCAAGTGGATCCATAGTATCCGAAGAGATTGCTGTACAGCATCACAATACTCACGGAAACAAGTGAAGGAGAGTAGTGACACGATGCAGGACCCAGGACAGTCGGGGCGAGGGTCTGCTGGCGCTGGAGTCGTGGTGGTAGTCGTGGTGGTGGTGGTTGGACGGCGAGTGGTGCGTGGTGGTACTCTGGGGGGTAAACGAAAGTTATGTATTAACGAACATACATAGTATTATCGAAACTATACTACTAGGAAGCGGGGCTTTTTTTCAAAATTGAAATTTTAATTTCAAGAAAAAAAAAAAACGCATTGCTCGTTTTCGAACACCACGTATTATATACCTAGTATTGTCGCAGCATATATATCCTTCAGCGTTGCACTCAGTTCGGTGTAGGATGACCGCCGGGGGGCTACAGAAGGCGGCCATGATGTTGTGCATGCAAGAACCTGGGCACCGCGGGAGAGGGGGCTGAAAACACAAGCACATATCGTTAGGGGTCCAAAATTGTATATGTTAAAATGTTTTATATGAGATACAAGAGGTCATAAGCAGTTAGGACAGTTGTAACTTACTATAAAATGTTATTAGGGTCTTCTTCTTAACTTTCAAAGTCTCAGTTAAGTGATTTTTTTTGGGTGCATTTAAAAATCGACAGGTGACGGTATACCGGCTCAATATGATATGACATGGGAGAACCAACGCAGTTCAAAGAATTTAGGGCACAACTCTCGCAGAAAGAATGGCTAGTGAGGCCAAAATTTTTTCGTGTGGATTCCCCGGAAGGCGTAGCATGAGTGCAGCGACCAAGAAATTGGTCGACACACCGTTGGGGTCGTGGAAATTCGCCTGATACGGGAACCGCATTATTGGTATTTCTGGCGCTATTAAGGGGGGAGGCCTATGACCAGCAATGTCTTTAAACTAGATGATGATAATGATGATGAATAAAAATAATCTCTCCACTCAGCCACCATTACCTTACGAACCCTTACCGGCGTCTGCGGTCGATGAGTCGTGGGCCGCCTGGTGGTTGTCTCCGCAGCTTTGTTCTCGTTGATGCAGCACACACCCTCGTTTGGACACACAGCATCCTCGTCTACGTTGTCACAGAGCAGTGAGAACAACCCTGAGATGCACTCGCCGCGGCATTTGTGACCTGGCCTCTGCTTTGGGGCTGGTGTTGTTGTTAGCTGTGGAAGCGAAGTAGTGAATGTTATTAGTTGAGAAGAATGTAAATGAACATTGAATAAGCGCCAGGCAGTAAACCGTAGCAGTTCGCCTATAGGTAAATTTGGTATAAAACAGGGGCATTTTGAACACCAGCTTCAAATCAAATCTTACAGGATATCGATGTGAACTTTTTCCCTTCTGGAAACTATCGCAGGAGTCAGTTCCCTGGACATTTGGACAGGTGCAGCCAAACCTAACAAAATGTAATAATAATGGTTTATTCTGTTTTCATTGCTGTTGAGCTTGTAAAAGTAAATATTTACCGCAGTAGTCGGCCGTTTAGTCGAATACTTCTTCTCGTTGGGCACGACCAGGTCTGGGGGAGGTCTGTCTCCGTAGTTGTCCTTCGAGACGCAGCAGAGCCGACCCTTGACGCAGAGGTCCGGGGAGTCGAGGTAGGCCTCGCAGTACTGAGACAGGCGAGCCTCCACGCATACTCCAGGGCAGGCGATGTTACCTGTAACGTGATGGGAGTCTTTTAAGTAACATTAATGACAAACAGACAGCTGTGCTGCTGGTGTGTTGGTTGCGGCACCTCTTCTTCCCAGATGGGGGTGTTTTAGGAGACTGTCTTATCTAATTTTGACTTTTAAAGAGTGACTCATTTCATTCAAGTCATTTGAATAAATTACTTTTGATTTTAATACAGGAAATACAGTGATAAATTATAACGATGATGCAAAAGTCAAAAATGTACCTAATTAATTAGATTGACCTATAGGCTACTGAAAAGATTATGTCAATCCTGTTGAAAGTAGTTGTAAAAATTAAGTCCTCAAGGTACCTAATTGAATCTGGGTAACAAATATTGTAGTAAAATTATCGGATGAAATAGTGGGAAGCAACCATGCCAACAATTTGTATACCTATATCGTAGTTGTAAGCTGCCAAAACGATAAATGAAGGCCAAATCATCTTCCTGTCTGCTTGTAATAACAAACAGCGATCGCCTATACGTTTGCCAACGGTGGTAAACATGGGAGTAGTAACTAGATAGACAGAATATGCTTAGATATTTCGCTTTTTATGATCCAATCTTCCAGTAGGTATTAACGTACTATGATGGAACATCATCCATCTAGCCTTATGTAGCCTTTGTATAGCCGCGCGTCCTAATCTAAGAGTGTCTTCTGACATCTGCTCCAACATCATTATTCTCCTGCCCTTTTATTTATTTATGGTCGACGCAACTTGTCCCTTTCTTCCTCACTTCTGTATTAGCCATCATCTCGGTAGCCACCCCTTTCTAGCCATATCATCTTTCACACAGTCCATCCATCGTTTCGTTAGCTTCTCCTACTATTATTATCTGCTTCAATATTATCTTGTGTGCCATACTTGCTAGTCATAAGGGCCATGTCGACTCCTTCTTTTCTCTGACGGATGTGTCGAAAGAATTGATTAATCCTAATAGTTAATAGGGTGTACCTAATAATTACCACTGTTTTTGTATTTGTCTTGCGGCGCCTGCGTGGTGGGGTCGTCGTAGTCTTCATCTGATACCGTCGTGTGGCGCGTCGGCCGCGGACGCTGCGTCGTTATCATTGTCTCGTTATCTGAAAGATTCGTTTATTGGTTAGGATTGAGAAAGGAACTGTAATGTCCAGTACTTTAACAGCATGTTGTAGGATAGGAGCTGTAGTGTTCAGTTACGTTAAGATGTGTAACCTGTGGCATTTGAAAGTATTCTCCTGTCTCATACGATAACATAAGCTGGGGTCACAAGTCTGCCAGGCGAAATTGTCGTTTACCTACATCAAAACCTGAGGTGTTTGATTTTCTCAATCATTTCAGATCAAAATCGGTTTATATAAGTGGTGTTTGGTATAGTGCAACGTGAAAAAGAGAACCTCATTCTCGTTTTGAGAAGGACAGCACATAGGATTAATGTTAATTTATTTCTTTTTGAAGTTATTAATATTTAATCAAACTCAAACTCAAAGCATTTATTTCAATTAAACCATTTACAGGCACTTTTGAATTGTCAAGGAGTCGGTCTGTCAGAAATATGAAGCTAGTTACCCATTCCAAAGCGTAATAGGTACCTATGGAGAAGAACGGGCAAGAAACTCCACGGACACTCTTTTAAATCAAAATATTGTTACAAAAATAATCCTTCGAATAACGCTGTTGATTTACATAATTGCTAACTTTAAGCTTCATTGTTTGTATTCTCTATTTAAGTATGTGAAATGCCTTCCTCCGTAAAATATGTAAATTTGCCGTATGTGTAGAAGCCAACCGGTTTATAATCGGTATAAGTCCAACAAAATCTTTCCAACCAAAGGGCATTATGTAAAATAACAAATCCATCTTACTATTAGTCTCATCAGCACAGCACTTCATGGAGGGACTGGGGCACTCCACCTCCTCCAGCACCTCGTTACACAGCAGCGCCGCGAGCGCGTGCATGCAGGTGCCCGGGCAGTTCTTAGCCTCCATCTGCGTGTCCAGCGTGTCGAGTAGACCTGGAAAGTTCAGAAAATGGTGGATTAGAAATAATTTCTTTAAATTAAATCTGCCTAGCCTTTTCCCAACTATTATAGGGTCGGCTTCCAATTTAACCGGATGCAGCTAAATTTTAGTGTGCCAGTATTTTACATGGAGCGACTGCCTATCTGACCTCCATAACCCAGTAACTGGGTCGTACCCCTTGGTAAGATTGATTGTCAGACTTTCGGGCTTCTGACGACCCGTAACGACTGTCATAGAATGACGAATGACAGCCGGGAAAACGTGCTTTCCGTGGCACGGAGGAGTCTCGGTATATAAAGATGGTCACCCATCCACGGACCAACCCTGGCAAGGTAGCTTAACCTGATGGATCGACCCGTGCGGCTGTTATTAATTAGCCACGAGTTTCTTTAAATCAAATTATTTTAATGTTGGGGATTCTCATAATTCATCCTGAACTATATCTTATTTTTATCTTGTAGGCGATGAATTTGTGGGAAAAAAAAACTTCGTGTCTTCTTGCTTCGTCATTACTGTGTGAGAGGAAGCGTAGGTCCGCATACATTATTGCATCAAAAGAATTGCTACGGTTTCCAAATGGAGTTTTTTTGAGTTTATTCCACACAGCTTTTGTGAAAAGCCATCCTAGGTTAGTCCAAAGCCGAGAAGAAATTACTTCTGTAACCAGTAATCTACGGTCAATAACAGCAGTGTAAAACTGTCGTGTCATTCATGATAAAAACCAATTGAAAGCCTAATTTTATTAGAATGTCATAAACTAATTGCCAGTTTCTTCATCAAAAGTAACAGTCAACCAGTTCTTCCACGCTGTTGGATTTATTTATTTATTTATTTATTTATTTATTTATTGCATTCATGTCGTTTCCAAGGTCTTGTTACATTTTAAAAGTTTCGTACATGAACCCTGCTAGGGCACCGCAACAATTAGTATGTATTTATAATTACATGCATTCTTATATAAAGTTATTTAAAAGTATAATATTACATTTCCAATTTCTAATGTCTATTGTTATCATTTCATTATTCATTAATTTATTATTGGATGTCTTTATTACATTGCGTAAATTTTCAAAAAATCTACCTCATTAATTTATCAGAATGTCAATTTGTCAAATAATATTTTATAATTATTAGTGAAATGTTAAATAAAGAACTCATTTAGGCTATAACACTTCTGCATTAGGTGCATTTTTAGTGCGTTTACAAATTTATTGTCAAATTCTATGTCTTTAATTTCATTTGGTAATTTATTGTAAATTTTTATGCACATTGCAAGAGGTCCTGAGTGATACATAGCCAGTTTTGAACTTGGCAATGCTAATTCATTTTTTACTCTTAAGGAGCGTTGCAGCGGCCTCTGACTTTTAGCTAAAGGGAATAACGACGCATGGTTTCTCACAAACTTGCTTACTTCCAAAATGTAAATGCTTGTTAGGGTGAGCATTTTATATTTAATAAAATAAGGTTTACAGCTCTGCATTTGGTCTATGTTCGCAATAATTCTCATACATACAACCCTCGCCTCAACGCCGAGGATTGAAAATACAACAGTGCAAAAGAGACTTTGGCTGTTAATTTTGCGGAATGTGACAAAATGGCTCTCTGATAAATAACCTATACTCTTCTTTCTCATACTGCAATATTGGATATTTTCCATTATAAACAGAACCTAATTTTATCCCTATCATAATTCATAGTTCAGAAATACATAGTCCTAATCTAACCTTAACTCATATCTAACTGGGCCATCGTCAATAATTACTGTCAGACCTAATTTCCGCCATTTACAAAAATGGCAGGCGCCTTGCCCGTTAGTATCGTCCGCATTCTGTGCACGCATTGCGCCTGCGCCGGCTAGCGGCTGTTGTACGAATGTGTGCCATAAGTATGAGGCGAAGCGACTTGTGTGCTGTTATCAGGGGTGAAGAGTTCAATAATCTGTCTAAGTGACGTTAAAACTGGATTGATCAGTAAATTTTAACTGCTTCACTTATTTTGATTTATCTCTCCCTACGTCCCACACGTTGTTCCTTAAGTCTTTACATAGTGACATGCTATTTATGTATGATAATATTATGGCCACCGCTATTGCTATTTTGTAAGCTTACAGACATCACAAGATTTATCTTTCAAAGTACCACGTGTTGCCAGTTAGTTCATCAACCTTCATAATTAAGAATGATGTCAAAACTATAAATTATTCTTAAATCTTACCAATTTAAGAACAGCCCAACACAAATAAACCCAAAAGTAATTTTACTTCCCTCTAATTCCACACTGAGCTTCCAAAACCCTCAATAAATAACATCAACCGATCTCCGAATAACCAAATCTAATCTCATCTCATCTCATAACATCACCCGTAACCCGCACGGCTACATTCCTCAAGCCCCATGGTGCTCTAAAACAGAGTGCCGTTAGCTCCTCCCGTCCGATGGATGGGTGATCGTCCTCCCCCCTGGCCCCTGGCTGCGCCCGCGACGCCCAGCGACCTCACGCCACTGACACAGAATTAGTCGGAGCCAAATGAAAGGAAAACAGACGACGACCTCGTTGATAAGCGGCAGCGGGTGATACATTGTAGTTTTGACTAATTGTCCTTTAAACTGACTGGATCCTGCGATACAGGGTATCGTACTGTGGGATCCAGTGTCACATTTAAATCCTAACTAATATTATAAATGCGAAAGTGAGTTCATTTGTTGTTTTGTTACGCTTTCACACTACAACGGCTGAACAGATTTGGATGAAATTTGGCACATGGGTAGACCATGACTAGGATACCTTTTTATCCCGATATTCCCACTGAGTCGAGACCTATGCGGGTGAAACCGCGGGTCGCAGCTAGTAATGTTATAATTATTAGCTTAACACGACTTGGCCCAGAGGTGACTATTACACGGATTACACCCCATTGCGCTAGTTTTGTTCATGAACCCCACCATGTAATATATTGGCTCTACAAGCTCCAGTAGTTCAACGTCACGTCAAACATTTTTTTTTTCATATGAAATGAAATTGAAACGAAATGAAATGAAATGAAATTGTTTATTCTGTAAATAGGATATTGGAATCACTTTTACACGTCATATTAAAAAGTTGTAAAAATAAGCTAGGTGAGGTCGGCGTTTCCTATCTGACTACTCTGAGAAGAAAGGCCGAAACAAACTCAGAGGTCACCATATTTTGTTAAAATTGGATTTCACAGAAAAACATTACATGAATCACCATGATGATCATGACAATGTTCATCATGATTTTACATGAAAATATGTAATCTACGTAATTTAGGTGCTTTTTTTTTTTAGGAGAGGGTGTGAAATCATCAAATGACTTCTCCCGCTCTGGGTGGAGCGGAAGGGCGTGACAGACTTTTACTGACTAAAACCCACCCGTGTTCCTTCAATTGCCTGTTGCCAAGGTCCCGGTATCCCTTTCGGACTTTCCCGCAACCCTGGCAGGAGGTAATTTAGGTGCTGGCAATACCATACAATCATGAATTCGGTTATCTTTCGGTTTATCTCTCGCAGTAAACGAATTGAACGAAAACGTATTTTTTTTGTATTTCCTCCAGCCGTACGTAATTCCGCTTGTTATCTTCTCTTTCTCTCATGAATTACGCCTGTTTCTGGTCACAAACCGTTACCCGATGACCTAATGCGCGGCGGGCGGTGAAATCGACCGCAAGCGCCGAAAACGAAAGTACATGCGTGCGCGCACGACACTGGACGGCGACGCGGGACGTCGACTGCGCTGAAAGGGCGGCAGGTATCACCACATGACGCTGGAGAAGAACAAACAAGACTGAAGTCTGCAACATCCTCCCGTGTCGTGATAAAGCGGATATATAACATAACATCACGCCTGGCTTCCCCGAAGAGCTAGGCAGAGGTGTACCTATAGTAGGTACAGTACTTTTCGCCAGTTATGTTTAAGTCCCATGTAGTAGGAAGCGAGCCTATTGCCATCAACCGGGCACAAATCTAGACCCCGGACTGCTACTGAGAAATTCATAGCGCAGATATCGAAACAACATCAACCTGTCCGGGAGTTTTAATTGGAACTGTGAAAATTTACAGGAAGTATTTGTAATTTTTACCCGACTGCGCTACAGCAAAGACAGGGTTATGTTTTTTTCATGGTACGGAGCGAGAGGGCATGGGAAGCCGTCACCTCCTTCTGCGAAGCAGTAATGCACGCGAAGGAGGAGGTGGAACGCGTGAGGGAGAGGCAAAGTTTGCGACCTAACCCCCCCAATCTCCGCCCCTGGAGACACCCCGGGCGTAGGGAATCCCAGGCGGATTCCCGGCCACCTAAGGCGCAGGTTTGCGGACGGCGAGCAATGGGTAGCTCGCCGTCCGATAAGGACCACGCGCGACTCAAAGAGACGTCAGCACAATTGGTGGGATCCGCTAGGACCGATGCCTGCCAGGGCTGCGGGAAAGTCCGAAAGGGATACCGGGACCTTGGCAACAGGCAACTGAAGGAACACGGGTGGATTTAAGTCAGTAAAAGTCTGCCACGCCCTTCCGCTCCGCCCAGAGCGGGAGAAGTCATTGGATGAATTCCAAATCAAAAAAAAAAAAGTGTTATGTTTTTTGCGCGTATCTATGTGCCTCCCATTTGATATTGTTGTACTTTAGATGGCCATTTTTTTTTCTTAGCAGGTATATTAATGCCTGTCTCTGGCAATTCAGTAAGTCAAGCCAATATTTACCCTTCAATAATGTGTAGTCACAGAAGTGTATTTATCTAAATAAAACCACAGATCAATCAGTATACTAATATAAAAAATTGTATTGACTGACTTGTGGTTTTATTTGAAATCGCAGTTCATTATCCTTACATTATATCTGACCGTCTGCATGTGCGTACCTTCCCCTCTCAGCGCTTTTAGTTTTTATCTCATGTCGGTTTTTCTACGTACTTCTTTATGGTCAGTGACACTTGGCATGGATCACGTTCAGTTTACGGAGAAAGATTATTAAACACGAATGTTTTATTGTCACGTTTGTGTCCTTACGGCATTTATGATTTGGTACGAAATTGTAGAAAAGAGCAGTCTTGGATCTCAATTAACTCGGCGAAAAACTAAATAGAGTATGCAATGCATCAACAAGTAGACCTGACAATTCTGTCACGAATAGCATTGTACCCGATGTTAAAAAATTCTTGGATATCACGATTTTTCGGCCCTGATTGTTAATTAGATATGTAAAAATCTCGAAATCCAGTATAGTTCAAGAATTGAGAGATTGAGATTTGGTTGAGATTTTTCGAGTTAGTTGTCCATTTCGCTATGTTAGCCATGGCGCTCTATGAGAGATACTATACGTGACAACTGTTTTGTCACGTCTGTGTGCGTGGGAGACTGCCGGATACGATGAAGTGCAAACATGTCCTTATATAAGCATATATAGAGGGTGTTTGTGTTTGGGTAAGGCAATGTGGAATCAAGAGTCAAGAAATATAACCGCGTAATAACCTTATGGTACATCTTAGTAAAAGTTTTCATGTTCAGTATTTTTTCTTAGCAGACAAATTTAATAATAAATATTATTAGTACCCTGTCTCTGTCAATATAATTATGGGTATTCAAAATGAAGTTTGTTGAACTTAACATAATCAAATAAAACCACAAATCAATCAGTGTAATATTATATTAATAATAATATTATTGATTGACTTGTGGTTTTATTTAATTTCGGAGTTCACCATCCTTACATATCACACGCGTCTATCTGCCTGTCTATGCGTATATAACTCGAAAACCACTTATCTGATTTAAGTGATGTTTTTATTGATACATAGATATGTTCCCTGGCAAACTGTTTGTATTTTTTTTTTCATATTAATTTACAATAGCAGCTGTATAGAGCTATAATTTCAAATGAGTAGGTGTGTTAAGTTAGTTTTTGCACATCGCTGTTTTATCTCATGTAGGTTTTTCCGCGTATTTCCTTAAGGTCTTAGGCCAATGACACTTGGCATCAATAGCGTTCAATGATACAGTTTGAGTAAGAAAATTAAACACTACTTTGTAGTAATGTCACGTTGGGTTATTCCCAAAGTATTCCATTCTTTGGTTCTAAAAAGATAAGAATCTCATACATTCATTCCCAAGTTACTACAAGGAATTATTATTATTTAAAAAAACTTGTGCCCATTCTGCTCCATATGTATCTAGAATTCTCCATCGTACTCCATCTTATTACCAGATTATTCGTTATCAATTCTCAAACTGCTCCATCTACTTATTAACCTATAAAATACACATATTTCATTACAGTCAGTCACAAATATGTGTCCTAAAGGAATAATATTAGGAAATTGTATGTTGTAAAAGAACGAGAACAAAAGTCTAAAAACCAGTCTTACCAAGAGATATCGTGTTATCCATTGCAATAACTGGGTTGTGGAGGTCAGATAGACAGTCGCTCCAAGTAAAATACTGGTACCCAGCTGCATCTAGTTAGACTAGAGGCCGTCCCAACATAGCTGGGAAAAGGCTTGGCAGTTGGATTGAGAAGGAAGAAAACAGACTTGGAGAGAACCAGAATCATAATCTCCGATATATGACTCTCAATAAACTCGGTTAGATAGAGCCTGTGCCCCAAATTAACCGCAATACCATTGAATACAACAAGCGAACAACCTCCCAATTGGTCACGGATGACATTGTATCCAATATTATGAAATTTTCTGATTATCACGAGTTTTCTAAAGTATAAGTTTTAGGATGATTTAACGCATTTATTTCTACTGTTCTATTCTTTGTTCGTATTCCTACGAATTAATCGTTTGTATAAAATAAGGCTTTTACAATATTTTATGGACTAAAACTGACGACAATATAGGAAAACTTCCAAAACGTTTTCAAACTCTGAGGTGACCCTGCCCTCGGAGAACTAGAATATAATATGTACCTAATGCAATTAAGAGGAAATAGGGTCGGTCCCCTCCCCATACAAACGCTCTCGCCTGTTTTCTCTCTGGTTGATGATCTTAGAGCAATTATTTGTTACAGTAAAATAAATATCAACTAGTTCTATGCCCCTATGTTTTCCGTTTTGATGATGAACCCTCAGAAAATGCTCAAAATTGCCTGTTTAGACCGCTGTCATCAGAGGCCTATTGTACAAATTTGAAAACTAGAAAAAAGAAAAACATAGGGGTACATGAAATATCCTATTTATTCAATTTGTAAAATAAAAATTATTTTAGAAAGAAGGGCTCATAGGGCGTCAAAAAATTCTTCCGCATCGCTGTCAGTGGGAAAAGTGCCCATTATATACAAAGCGAAATTTTTATTTCGCTTTGTATATAATTTTAGTGTTAGATTGTATATAAAAACATATGATGAATAAAGTAAAAATTTAAAATGAAAAAAAAAAAATTGTACAATATCATTCAAATTGGTCCAAAATTGGAGGAGGAAATAGACGAGAGCCGAACCTTGAATTATGACTTTTTGTATGGAGAAAAGACCGACCTATTTCCTCTTAAGTACTATATTTTACTATAAATAATTGTTTCCAAAGCTATTATTAAATAAGGATAGACAAACTGTAGCCGATAACTATTTAATTATCAATAGATCAGCCAGCGGGTGCTTTCTACGGGGTCGATGACCGCGCGAAAGTCGCCGCCGCGGCTATGATACAACTGTGCTGTGACTTCATGTGACGATGCCTCGCGATTCGACGATTTAGAGCCTTTTTTACAAACAAAATAAAATAATTTATAATTTTTACTGTTGGTTAACATTGAGTCTTCAATATGGAAACAAAAGACTTCAACGCGTTGCTTAAATTAGAATTGTAAAAGTTGTAAAAAAGTTTTTAATAACTTAGTCAATTTGTAATTCTTATTACAAAATAAGAATTACAGATTGGATTACTTATTACTACAATGTTATTAATAAATGCTTATTATTTTTAATAACAGTATTACACAAAAAAAAATACATGACACAACCATTTTATCCTAGCTACATTGTCTTTAAATTAACTTCTAAGATATACTCCAAAACTGGCTGTAAACGAAATCAATAAACTAGAACATTCCGGAACTGTAGGTAAATGAAACTCAGTATACCACTTGTGTAAATAACTAAATGCTAACATTACATTCTGTAGCCTCTCCGGCCATGTTTTACATATTAATTCACTTTCAGCCGCCGCGTCGCGTCGCGTGCGGTTTTCACCGAGTTTCAGAGCAACGCGAAATAATAAATAATTACATGTCAGTTTAATAACATGCACTGGATACTGTGTTATTTCAGTTTTTATACGGTTGTTATCTTAATTATGTTTGTGTTGGGGATCTACATCGTTTTATTTTAATTTGTGTCGCTTATGGTGATAATTGAAGGGTTTTTGGTGTTAGGTAAATCTAGGAATATTGATATATGTATGTGCAATGCAAGTTTTACTAAACGGTTAACACGGTAAAGAAACTCAGAGTTATCTACTAACATTACTAACATAGCAGTTAAGCACAAATTGTTACTAACTAATTACTAACAATCTAGGGACTGTAACGACAGAATTATTGTAATATCTTTATAACTTTTATGACTAACCCATTCAAAAAAAAACCTCAAATCAATCCACAAGATATGATGATAAACTTAGATTAGGAACCTATTACTTTTAAAGCAAAAAGGCCCATAATCTGCATCGACCATCGTGTAGCAATATACTTGACCATGATCGAAAGCCCGACTCCCTCACATAATCAACAAAACCAGATTGTCAATACTCAATGGTAATCGATCGTGGGACCGCTGGCGACCCACCGCAGTCCGGCGTCGACGCGTCTGCAGGACTTTCTCTCATCCCCTCCTCCCCTGGCCTCCTCACTAGGCACCCCTCCCCTTCTTCTCCCTCCCCCTCCAGCCTTTCCCTCCATGGTCAAGAGCTGCAAGATTACGCGACATTGAATGTTGAGGTTGAATAATCGGTTATATTGTGGCGTCGCCGTCATGTTTTTGTACTTTTTTTCATCAATGATGGTTGGTTTGGTTCTTGTTGATTTGGGCGTCTTTTGTAAAGAGCTGAAAGGTGTTCATGTAATCTATTGAGTTTTTATTGCTTGCTGAAAGAGTTTTGGTTATTAAAATGTTTGGTTTAATGTTGTTTTTTTTTTGGTTTAATGTTGTTTTTTTTTTTCATTTAAAGAGGAGTTTTATGAGCTTCAGACATCTGTTGCTACATCTTTTTTTTGTTACTTATTTTGTTTTGCTAAGCATATATTTTTTAATCATATAACCAATAATTTAACTACTGTGATTGAAATATATCATGTTTTTGGATAGATACAGGAATAAGGCCTTCTGACTTTAAAAAAAAACCTTACCAAAACCATTGTCATGTTGTTACTCACTGTTTACATATAGTACTTTAAAGTCAACCCAAACATACAGCATGTAACAAAAAGTCTGTCCGATCCGAAAGAGGCACTAAGATACTGCAATAAAATTACCAGAAAAAAATATTCTAAAAGATTATTGGAATTTGAAATTCACATTTTAAGTACCAAAATTACCCCTATTTCATTATAAATTAGCAAATTTTCTACAGAGGTCTAATTTTATGACTTGTAGACACTCGCTAGACGACGGCAGCCCGCGCCCCATGTAATAACCCGATAAAATTCCCCATTGAATAAAAATTAAATTAAAAATGTAAAAAGCCCCCGACAAAAACAAAGCGTCTAAAAAGTAAAAAAATAATATCATAAAAGTTGTAGGTAATATTTTGATCCAAGCGTCGTCGTGTCGGGGGACGGCTAATGCAAACGCCAACACACACTCGGCATAATGAATGTATGCTGTTGTAGAAAGGATAGCTGCTGTTAACTTCCTATTTTCATAATTCATGGGTATCCTGCAAACTCCAGGTGATGCTGCAGCATCAGCTCAAGGTTACTACATATATTCATTTCATATCATTGAAATAAGAGAATTCTAAATTTCCAATCGATTAGACCTGTGGAAGATGCTCACATCCATTCATCAACTAGAAAAGAGCTAATAATTTTCAAACGGCTCAAACCGATTTTCTTGAATCACAGCTAAGAACACTCTCGATTAAGCCACCATTCAACCAAAACCAAAAAAATCTAAATCGGTTCAGCCGTTTGGCAGCTACGATGGCGCAGACAGACACACAGATACACACGTTAAACTTATAACACCCCTCTTTTTCCGTCGGGGGTTAAAAAAAAGCGGCGATTTTTTTTTTCTTTTCTTCAAAAAATAAACCACTTTTATAGAATCTCAGTATGATTCTTAACAACACCCTCACGTATCGGACAGAGTTTTTTTTACACGCTGTATAGAGTATAACAATCGCTGCTATAGTAAAAACAATAATTGCAAACAGCATAATATCTATGCCACAAGTCTACATCGCCACTGAATCACAGAATGTATAACGAAGTGAAATGTCACCGCGAGCGAGTATGAATCATGCGCCCGCACATATCGGCATGTCAAACGTTCGCCGATTAATTAACCGGAGAACGAAGAGGCTTTCTTTTTCGTCTGTCGCTTGCCGCGGTTACGAAACTGATGGGTGACTCGGTTTTTCAGAAATTGGATGTTTGCGGATGTTTTGTTTAAACATTTTGTGTGAGGAGGATGTTATGAGGTGTGATGCTATTTCCTTTTCGAATGGAATTGGTTTGTTCTGAATGATTGTTAGATTAGCAACGGATTTAGGTAAAAGAATCTGGCTGATAGATTATTATTGTTAGTTAAAACAGCAACACCAATTACGTTAATTAACAAAGAGATTGAAACGGGTACGGAAGGAAAAAGAGTGAACAAAAATATTTCAAATACTAACATATAATAGAGGACAACCTAGCATACTAACTCTCGCAAGCATAATTTAACTGATTTCTTATCAGTCTTCGGCATCTCTGCATTTCCGGCTAAGACTATGCTTTCATATCTTTAGATTACTGAGTTCAATAATTCAGGACATTTTATCTCTAAAGATCCAATCAGTGTCAATAATATGTTTTGCATCGTGTGATTGGGTATTTTCGCCCAATCACACGATACAAAACAAACATAATTATAATTAATAAAAACGGGTATTTTTAGACCCGTTTTTATTTTCACCACATTCACATCATAATTCACACTAAATAAATATATTTACCATCATCTGCCTAGCCTTTTCTCAAGTATGTTGGGGTCGGCTTCCAGTCTAACCGGATGCAGCTGAATACCAGTATTTTACATGGAGCGACTGCCTATCTGACCTCCACAACCCAGTAACTGGGTAATACAATACCCCTTGGTTAGACTGGTTGTCAGACTTTCGTGCTTCTGACGATTCGTAACGACTGTCAAAGATCCACAAATGACAGCCGGGACCAACGGCTTAACGTGCTTTCCGAGGCACGGAGGAGTCTCGATATGTGAAAATGGTCACCTATCCACGGACCAACCCCGGCAAGCGTAGCTTAACCTGATGGATCGACCCGAGCGGCTGTTATTACTTAGCCACGAGCTCCTCTTATATTTTAAAATATATTTACCAACATCATTAATTAACTTCGTGACAGGTATTGTTCTGAAGTTTCTGCCTACCCAATGGGAAGAACGCGTGAATGTATGTATGTGTAAATTAACTTTAATATAATTGTAATCAAATTAAATTACAAATTATTTAATTGAACGGAATGAACGCGTTGATGTCTTTTGTACGCGCGTACAGTTCGCGCGGAATTGGCGCAAGAATGCTATAAACCTAGTAACATTGTAATTGAAACACATTCATTGTAATTGTTTTGCCGAAACTGTAACCAACTGCGAGTCTGTAATCATTACAATATAAGATCTACTGTGTGTGTGAGAAAACCGTACGTAAGTCAAGAACGACCTATAATAATAACATTATTTTCAAGATATGGCGTTGTTTCCTCGTAAATCATGTTTTCTTTCTTAATACAGCGTGTAAAAAACACTCTGTCCAATTTGTGGGGGTGTAATTTGTGGGGGTGTAATTTGTGGGGGTGTAATTTGTGGGGGTGTAATTAAGAATCATTCTGAGAATCTATTAATAATCAATTAATAATTAATAAATTTTGTAGTGTTTGTTTTTTCCTTTCGTTATATATTTTTGTGGTGTACAATAAAGTATATATAAATAAATAAATAATCATTCTAAGAGTCTATTAATGTGGTTTTCTTTTATAGTGAAAAAAAAAATTCGCCGCGTTTTTTTCAATGGGGAATTTTACCGGGTTATTACATAGGGTGCGGGCGGCCGTCGTTCAGCGGGTGTTTACAAGTCATACATGACTTAGGACTTGTTTTATAATGAAATTGGGGTTATTTAGGAAATAAAAACGTGAATTTTAAATAGTCATAAGTTTCCTATTGTCACAAAAAAAATATATTACTTTTTAATTTTTGTGCACTTTTATCGGAAATGGTATTGTTACATGCCATACCAAGAAGTAAACGTTTTCTAATCCACTACAAATGCGTGCAACACTATCAGTGATAAGGTGCGTGCTGGCGCTCCGACGCGCATGCTTAACGGAGCTCGCGCAGGCGCACCGTTAGCGTGCCCCATATACCACCGCTTAGCCATACTTAGATACTAAGGTAGTGATAGCAGACTGTTTTCTTTTATTTTTATGACATTTCTAGCAGACTTATGATTGAAAAAAAAAACCGGCCAAGTGCGAATCAGACTAGCGCACGAAGAGTTCCGTACCATTACCTATCTATAAAAATGGCAAAAAAATCACGTTTGTTATATGAGAGCCCCCTTAAATATTTATTTTATTCTGTTTCTTAGTATGTGTTGTTATAGCGGCAACAGAAATACATCATCTGTGAAAATGTCAACTGTTTAACTATCACGGTTCATGAGATACAGCCTGGTGACCGACGGACAGACAGACCGACAGCATAGTCTTAGCAATAGGGTCCCGTTTTACCCTTTGGGTACGGAACCCTAAAAATATAGGGCATCATTACAATTAACATTGAATAGTGTAGAGACGACAAATCTGCATTCAAGAGAACACTCTCATTTACATACATATAACATCACGCCTGTATTCCCCGAAGGGTTAGGCAGAGCTGTAACTACAGTACACACACATTTCGCCAGTTATGTTTAAGTCCCATGTAACAGGGGGCGAGCCTATTGCCATCATCCGGGCACAAATCCAGACTCCGGGCTACTACTGAGAAATTCTAGATGGAAAAACCTAATAACAATTTGCCCGACCCGGGACTCGAACTCTTATTTAATGTTTCCTTTTAAGGCCGCGTTAAGAAGAGAAAAAGAAGTCATGTTTCTTAATTCCTAGAACGTCCCCACTCCCGTGTGGGCCTAAAACGGTCACATTAGCAATTCCTCTAAAAGCGATTCATGTCCTGAATTTCCAGCTGTCATTAACAATTCCTCTAATTTGACACAAAAGCAATTCATAATGTGGGGACCATTTTACGAATCTCCGTAGAACACTGTCAAACAGGGGGCCTAAACTGGCCACATTAGCAATTCCTCTAAAAGCAGTTCATTTCCTGACTCCCAGCTGTCATTAGCAATTTCTCTAATTTGACATAAAAGCGCAATTAATAATTTGTGGACCGTTTTACGAATCTCCATAGAAAACTGTCAAACAGATGAATTATTTCGTACCTAATAAGAATCGCACGCAGATCATAATTATTATGAATTGTCAGTTTTTGACATTTTACGATGATTCATAAAATTTTCCTATTAAGACTCTAACAAAGTGGCTGTTTTCCATTATCTGAATTACAATACTGTATTATCCTCAAAACCATTGGTAATATAAAAACAAAGAACACGCAGACAACGTAACACAACATGGTTCCGTACAATCAATTAGATATACTTTCCGTTTCCGTTCAAACAAAAAAGAGGAAGCTACACATAACTGTAGTAAGTAAGGTGCACGAAATTCTATGAAAACGTGTAAGCAATAGGAAATAAATAAATTTCTTTTGGTAACGAAGAGTATAATTACCCTTATTATTTGTTCGAACCTAAAGCACGCACCTTTGACTTATCGGATTAATGTGCGTATTATTAAACTATCACTGGATCATTCCTGAAATATAGGTACTCTAACCTAGCTCTGGAGCCAGGGTCTCAATTTTTTTTGTAACCTGTTTTCATGGCAATAAAGAATTATTTATTTATTTATTATCACTTGCTTCAAAAACGGTGAAGGAAAACATCGTGAGGAAACTGCCTGAGAGATATTTTCTCGACGGCATGTGAAGCCAAGTCCCATGGGTGGCATACAAACTCTGACCAAACCAGCGGGCTTAAAACGGTGACTTTAGCAGAAGCATATTATGAATCATTGTAAAATGTCATAAACTGACAATTCATAATATGATCTGTGTGTAAATCATTACGAAATAATTCATTTGTTTGACAGTTTTCTATGGAGATTCGTAAAATGGTCCATAAATTATGAATTTATTTTATGTCAAATTAGAGGAATTGCTTATGACAGCTGGGATTCAGGAAGTGAACTGCTTTTAGAGGAATTGCTAATGTGGCCGTTTTAGGCCCCCAGGTAAAGTAAAAGTTTTTATGTTGGAATAACAACAAATTGACTTAATTACAATAGAAACCTAACTTTTGTAGCTATCACAGCTACAAAAGTTAAAAACGATAGTTAAACAGTGTGTAATTATAATACCACTGTTGGAATTCCCATGCACAGGAAGAAATTGATCGACACCATCGACACACATCGATCATCGATCGACACAGGTACTCAGAAATAAAAGATAAGTATTCTATTCTACAATGCATGAACACGATTTGATATAGGTCTAATATTCTCTCTTCAAAATATTTTCCATTAATGATGTCTTATTTGAGCAAAATAACAGAACCTACGAAAAATGAAATACTTACATTGAAATAGCCACATTAACCCGTAAAAATACTTGCACACTTGGCAATCTGCCAGTTTTTCTAATCACAACCATATCAGAGTGTATATAAGCTTACGACGACCGCAATTTTATAAAAAAAATATTCTTCATTCTACAATGGAGTACAGCAGGGGCGTGTCATGTGAACGAGGCCACTAAGCATTTATACAGTCTTATATCAAGATTAGGGGGCAATGAGTGTTCTAGTACAAATTGTGGTAGGTCCGGTAAATCATACTGCTAATCAAGTCCCGAAACGATCAATCGCAATTGTCAATTTTTACGTGATTGATACACATTGATGCGCAAATTGATCGTCTACCAAATGCAATTCATCGTTTCGAAGACCCTAGAATGCCAAATATTTACCAATGGAAGACAACATAAATCAGTAGGACATTTAAAAAGATAATTCCTGACTCACTCACTCACTGACTGACTCATTAGAGCACCCTGCCCAAACCACCTAGAAAGCCGAAATTTTTCACAGAGGTTTTTTCGAAATTCCTCTAGATGGAAAATAGGGCGGAAAATGCTTGTAGGAATATAATTAATATCATTCTTACTAAAGAACGCAAAAAATTCTAGTTTGGGGTTGAATTTTGCTTGTCAACAACTAACTGTAGCATTTGGTCTTTCGGTCCGAAGGCGTACCAGACGGGCTATATTAATTTTATGGTCAGTCTGGGGTCTATCCGGTAGGTATGCTGTCTTATTTCTGGGTCCATAGCTAATCAAAGCCGATCCTGCCAAGTTCTACATTTAAACTTAAGATAAGCATCGAAATAACGCCATCGTGATTTCGATATAAGCATCTAATAAGCTCTGTTATTTTATGATAAATACAAAGAAATGTATGTAACCTATTTGCCATTTGCATGCCGTCTGAAAATGCCGTCATTTCAAAAATATAACGCAATAACTGTCGTGGTCGTCGCCGTTATTTGTGTAAACTACATGGAGTCTATATCGCTACTGGAATTTGAATCAAAGACCGTGCTTGTCGGTCCACACTTAAAGTGATACAGTTGGAATGGTCATTGAAGAAATACCTTTTAATAACCCATCAACATAATTAGTGAGTTGTGGCCTGATATGAACCGTACATATTATTTCTTGGTTTAAATGAATGGCAAGTTGGATCGATATCATATATTGCAACCTACTGAACAAGATTGGTGCAGAACGGAATACTTAACTAAAGAAAATTTGTTTATTTACGGCCTGTAGTTTTTGGCAACAGTTGAGGATGATTATGTAAATCATCATCATCATCAGCCTATAGCAGTCCACTGCTGGATATAGGCCTCTCCAATTGCACGCCATTCAGCTCGAATCTCGGCAACTCTCATCCAGTTGCTACCAGCCACCCTGCGAAGATCGTCGATCCACCTAGCCTGAGGGCGTCCTACCTTACGTTTGCGGATTCGCGGTCGCCACTATATAACCCTACGGTCATCGGTTCTACGGCTACTATGGCCGCCAAACCTACGGCTAATATGATGTAAATATCGATTCTATTTCACTGGCAGTTTTAACGGAACTGCGTACAAAACTGTTTGGCTTCGAATTTTTACGATCACTGTACTTCCCCGGACTCTCACAAGAGGCTCTACTAGTACTACAGTTTGTATATTTGTGTTTATAATAAGTAAGAACTTCCTAATTTGTTAGTTTAATGCTCTGTTTCATTGTCTAATAGCTCGAATGTGCCCCTTAAGACGGATGTGGACCAAGAAAGTTAGCACTCGGACTCTGAACAATGTGTACAGGCCGTAGCAACCTGCGCAGATACGCAGAGATCCTACCCACCCTGTTACTGACCTAGCGTAAGGCCGTGCGTTACTCCTCTCAGTTCGAAAGCTAGTCTAGTTTAAAAGTTCAGCGCTGTCACCATCAGAACACATTTCTAAATTACTTTTCTGTCTCCGCCTTCACTGTATATGCTAAACTTAATCAAATCGTACGCATTTATCAGATAATTGTTAGATCAAAAACCTGTTACTTGATATTTTCATTAACATGCGTCCGTCATATAATTTTTGGAAAGTCTGAATACTTCGCGTACCGTTATTTTGTTGGTAACACCTTTTAATAATATCTCTATTTAAACGAGCGACAACTGTTTCTTAGGACTGTATTACATACTTTTCATTTGATAGGTGTATGATAGGAAATGGCGCTGTAAGAGAATAGAAAATCTTTGTAGCACGATCTCGAGAGACGGAAAATTAGCACAAATAGAGCTAGTAGGTATCACAAATCAATCATAGTTCTCTCGTAGCACACTGACCCAAAAGGGGGACCTATTTAGGGAAGAGTCTCACCGGACAACAGGGAGCTGGCGAAGGATTCCTGGCAGTGAGAATGGGGCAGTATGGCGGCGATGGCCAGCACGGCCACACTGAGGCGCGCCACTGTCATGGTCACTGGTTGCACTGTCCGATGGCACTGTCTCGCATGGCGCGTCCACTGCCCGACTCGCGCGCGCGCGCACTGCCCTCCACCACCACCAACGTGTTTGGGTGCGTAAGCGCAGCTCACTGAGCAAGTTCTGCAGATGCGACAGTTGGTGCTCTTGAAAGTGCCTCAAAGGACCACTCATGTCTCTAAGGACCAATCTCACATGATTTTCGTGAGGCCTATGCTGAATTAGAAAATTTAATAGTAAACACTGCTTTTTCACGAAATGATAAACACTATACCGGTAGTTATCCATTAGTGCCCCTACTGGGTAACTAAGAACAAAATAGAGAAGCTAATTGACAATTTCAGACGCAATTTCATACCGTCGCGTAACTTCAGAAATTAGAAATCACTCAACCAGTATAATAAGTTCCTGAAGCCTGGAGTCTGGGGCAATGCCTCTAATGGTAGTTTAGTGATTTCGTGTGGTCGTATTTGATAAAATGTAAAAAAAAATGGATCAGAAAACGTACCTCATATGGATACCAATCTGTATCACTTACAAAATGCTTTGATTTGATTATTTGAATAAATAAACCCGAAACTCTGATTTCAAAATAAATTCTGAATCACCTTAAAGATAGGTTTTTTTTTTGACAATTTAGTATTTTCGTCGATGATTTTTCAATCACAATTATTTATAATCTAACTTACTAAACCTTCTAAATACAGATTCGTTTACACTTTTATCAAATACTTTTGGAAAAAACTTAATAAACTACACACACAACTGCATATAGGCAAAAACCATTTTACCATGCCTGCCACATCTACACTTTTATAATCTTTGTCCAAATTAGCATCGTTTAACGGCAAATGCTGGTTACCGCGGATCGATATTATTGCAAGTAGTGCCATCGACGTGGCCACGTGATGGCCCATGAATGGCTACGTGTAGCCCATGAATGACCACGTAATATACCATGATAGTGTCTTCCGTAATCCAGAAATGGCCCTAAAATATGTACCTTTCTATAAAAAGATGCAAGGACCATTTTTCCTTGACAAATGAATGGTATCTAATACATATGTTCTTTCTAAGATAGGAGGGAACAGATGAACATACATACATACATACATACCGGTCAAAATCATAACCCTCCTTTTTTCTTCGCCGTAGCAGATAAATTATTTCTTTTCCATCCTAAGCTTTGTTAGCAGACAGCGTTTCTTTTGACTCCAATTCAAAGTCACTGATGGGACTACAAACTTACTAATATGAGAAATAAACATAGGCCCTCAGAATAGTTATTCTACTCGATACTTTTTACTGTATCTATACATACAAAACAGCTGAAATTAATGAAGAAATACTTGCAATTTTCTTACCGCATCCTGTTTTGAACATTGCCCTCGGTGTATATTTCACATATTATCCACAGTCTTTCAGTCTTCTCCATAGAGCAAACTTTCTGGATCAGCGCAAAGAAATCATTATTCTCAATTTACTTGTGGTCGGTGCAATATGTCTTTTCATTCCTTTCACACATGCATCCATCGATCGTTTCTTTGGTCAGCGCAACCAAATTATTATGTTTTAACATTCTAGATTTAAACACACCTACATAATTATTATGTTTGATTTTTTTAAACTACTCTTTTCGACCGAATTGAGACAGACGGACATGATAACGAGTGAACATTACCTTCTTGAAGCGAGGGTATTTACATCTACCCTCACTTTGCATTGATCATTTTACGCATCCTACCCGCCAAAAAATTAGCCTAGGCAAAGCCAAAATGCAAACATGTTTTTACCCAATTTCGTCATAGAAATGAAGATTCCTCCTACAGTTTGAAGGTAAATAAACAATTCAATTATCAGTAAGTAAGTACAAGAAGATATCCATCTTAGGCGCGAATACGCAGTGCCTAGCGTCGGGTCGTTTACCCCGCGGGGCCTAGACCTGTCCCCTGTCTCCATAGCTGTCACTGACTACTTTCGCGGGAACTACTTGATATAATTCATAGACCAATAGATACGCAAGGTATCTATTAAAGTGCCGAGCAAACATGACCATAGACCACGAGATAAAGTTGTATTATGTTTATGACTTGGATAAACTTTAGCTAGAGCTTTTTCTTATTGGGTTTTTCACAATGAAACTACTCCCAAACGATAGGAATTCGCCGAGTACGACCTATATAGATTAAATAGTTAATTGATTCAGGCGTGACTTTGCGGAAATCCATTATAAAATACAATAGACGTAGATATATTTAGTAACCAATTCCGCTTAACTATTCTTCAAGAGTCATAAAAACCCTGTAAGAAATCGACACGTGTTTCACCTCTCAACGAGGCATCCTCAGGATGACGATTGACCAATTGCAAACCAGAACACGACGTGTTACACCGAGCGCTAGACGCAAAGATAGCATAGATTCACTTTGTGTCCAGCGCGACTACAATACAGTCACGTCCACCCAGATTACAGTAATCGCGGCATAAATAAGCATGGCGGTGTTCCCTGAAGAAACTCTTTTTACAAAGAGTAATAAACTATAACTTCTTCGCTGCTACTTAATCTGTGGTTACGATTCCCGGTAAATAATTTGACATCATTGTTTGTGGGTTCTGTAGTTGGTGGATAAGTTCTATGGAGCAGCTTTCTTCTATGTGCAAGTAACAACGAACTACTATCACTAATAAGTATCAGTAATCGTAGTTTGTTGTCAATTACAATTTTGTCAAGTACAATTTTGTCAATTTTAATCAACTGCGACTAAATATTACACTACATCACCAACTTTTACTTTTTAAAGTGAGTGTAAGTTGGTCAATATTTGTCGTTTCATACATACATGAGCGTCCGAGTGTAATTTGCACCTATTAGGAGATATTGCTCCCAATGCGAGATGACAAACAGTTGGGTAGGGCAGGCCGAGGTTAGGTTTAAAGAACTTTATTTTCTCATAAGAACATAGTTCACTTAAAATGAGATTCACAAAAATATCTTATTAAATTAAAATTAAGATACAACTTTAGCTTAGGGCGACAATTTTCATACTATTACTACTACATAATTTTATTTCACAACCTGTTCAGCAGCATCTCATTAGAAATAGTGACTGTAAATATGCGATTTTAGTTTTTTTTTTTTTTAGGTTAACCGTCGTCTTCTACGGCAACAACAACGGCGCGGCAGCACTGCTGCATGCAGTAGGGTCGGAATCTTACCTTTAAATTAAATAGCGTAAAACGAATAGATGAAGTCACAGCAGAGTTAACAGGTATTCTAATCGTAACTTAATATTATAAATCCGAAAGTGAGTTTGTTTGTTACGCCCGTGTCCCGCTAAAACGGCTGAACGGATTTGGATGAAATTTGGCACAAGGCTAACCTAGACCTGGAGAAGGACATAGGGTACTTTTTATCGTGGATCGCAGACGAAGTCGCGGGCAACAGCTTGTTAAAATATAAATAGACAAGTGTGATAGAATATCATGATAGAGTAGAGATGTCCTTCCTTGGCAAAGCTTGAATTTATAGTCACACTAGTAAGTCTACGGCTTTACTCCATCCTAGCGCGATAACTTTATATTATGCTGCGTCTTTAGGTAAACGGAATGGCCTGGAATTTCGCTTCTGAATAGCCAATATCTATTAAGACTTTCTTTAGGAATTGGTTTATGGTTTAGTTGTTATAAATGCGACTGCTAAGCGCGAGAAATCTTTTTGATTTCCGGAGGTGTAGACCAAGTGACATTCCGTCGATATTTGTCGACTTTGGTTTGGCAAAAATGTATTAGATTAACTTAAGCTACCGAAAAGCTTATGTCAATCCTGTTGAAAGTCATTGTAGAAAAGTGAAGCGCTTTGAAAGCGAATGCCACTTATCTAGGCCCTCACAGGTCTGTCCAAGTGTTTTTTAAAGTTGCCTCGTTGGTCTAGTGTTCGCAAGCGCTACTACTGCATGAGGTCCTGGGTTCGATTCCCAAGTCGGGCAGAGGGACTCTCAGTAGCAGCCCGGAGTCCGGATTTGTGCCCGGTTGATGGCAATAGGCTCGCCCTCTATTACTTGGGACTTAAACATAAAACTGGCGAAATGAAGGAGTACTATAGGTAAACCTTTGCCTAACCCTTGGCGTGATGTTATGTTTTTTGAATGACCTAGGTATACTTATTCATCGGTTAAGTATATATCTAATATATACTTAACCGATGAATAAGTATACCTAGGTCTATAGTCAGTCACAAGCAAGTTCTTTTTCTTTCAAAACCTTTCATCTTCGAAGGTATGATCTGAAAAATTAATGTAGGAATTATTGTAATACAGGCGGGGGTAAAACCTAGCTCACAGAATAAAATAATTCATTCCAATAAGCATAATTATGTGGACATTACGGTACATATTAGCTAGCGGGCAGTGGGTTCGACTCCGGGCGGACCTGTTTCGAACTGTAAACTAAAACAAGTGACGGTAACGGCTAGTAGTAAAAAGAGAAAGTTCCTTGGACATCATACATTTAGTTAGTCGCCTCACTCAGTCAGCTGGCGCTTTAGAAGTATTTACCCTACTACGTAATCGTGGAAGCCTAGCCTTTTACTTATTTTGTAGAGGTCGGCTTCAACTAGTATTTTTAGATGACATCGATAATTCAAGGCTGCCTGAAACTTGCCTCTGTAACATTGATTTACTCTGTAATATCTCTACAGTCTACGTCAAGAGAAATTCCGCTAAGCCAAGCATGGGGAATGGTGATTATAAAAATCGCTTTTGATCAAACTTTCGTACATAAAACAGTTCAGTGGTAGTGAGCCAAGATTCAGCAATAAACATTAATGGCCTGATGACATGTAATATCACTAAAAACAAACAATCCAACGAACCTCGTACAGTAAATCCTTTTAAAAATCAAAACCCGTCGTCATATTTCAAGATTTCATTGACCAATAAAAGGATCACGAACGTGTATGTTACAAGCGGCCATTAATCTCTCAAAACAGAGGATATCGGCGTGCGCCGGCGCAGGCGGCTGTTTCAAAACACGACGGATCGTTAATTTGCGGCCTTGTGGACTCCCACCGAGGTAACGGGACTTGGCAGACGGGCTGGCCGGCATAGAGTATGGTTTAGAAAGACCAGAGATTTTTGTCTAAAGGGTCACTATCAAGTATCTGCCTACACATCAATCACCTCATTTGTCGTCTCTTTGGAGTTATAAAATGTATAAAAAAATATGAATTATTCGAAATGTTCTTATATAGGCAGGAGGCACAGAAAACAACTTTATTTCCTGTACATATAGTTTGTTAGGACTTGCAAGAGGCCTGATACGGAAAGGGCGTACGTTCCACCGAAGAACTTCTTATGATGAAGACGGCCAATGTGATTTAGTTAGAGGAATCTTAAACAGTACCCCTTCGATTTCCTGAGAGTATCCATGAGGTATATCCATTTATGCCTACAGGTAGCTAGATGCACTTTATCGTAATTAGCATTGCAGCCGAAAGACGTTCACTGCTGCACACACTAGGCAGACGTCCCCACGGACCGTAAAACGGCTGGTCCTGCGCTGCCAGCATCTGTAATTGCAATAAATGATCAGCCTACTTAGGTATAATGTTCCCAATGCTGGGACACAGGCCTCTCTGTAAGAGGAAGCAGGACGTAATCCACGATGCACAATGCGGGTTGGTGCATGCTATTGCGTTCAATCCTCAAAATGATATCGCACCTACGTCACCTTACTCTTTGCCACATCACCGATATCAACAACATTACGGCTCAACTCTTTCATCGGGAGGTCCCACCGTCCCACGCATGCGCCTCCCCTGCGCCCTGCGCCCGCGCCGCCATTCGTGCACGCATTGATATAATTTCAATACTTTGTGGCTAACATCACATTTTAAATATAACCTTATAAATGGCACACGGATTTACAGTTGGTTCTCATCGTCCTGGTATACCGTTATGTATCATGTACCTATGTACAATAAAATAAAAGTATCATCGCTTTTTTGTTAAGATAATGAAATACGCGTATACCTATTAGCTGTGTGACGTAGGTAATATGCGAGGGGACTTATAGGTTAGCAGATTAGCTCTATTTAATTCTGAAATCAAGCCACATTGGATAATGGTGCCCAGTTCCTCTGTTCCTATTTCGAGTCGTTTTTCTTCCCGATCGTAAAATATTTAAGATCTCTGAAACGGTAGGTTAGGTATGCATACATAATAGAATACTTACCAAACTTATTCTGCTATAGGGTAGGTATAGTATAGGATATTATAGACTAGCTGCGCCCTGCGGTTTCACCCGCGTAAGTCTCGATGCCGTGGGAATATCACGATAAAAAAGTATCATATGTCCTATTATGGGTCATGGTCTACCCCTGCGCCAAATTTCATCCGTTTAGCCGTTTTCGCATTTATAATATTAGTTAGGAATGTTAGGATAGGATAGCGGTGCGTTTTTGTCTAAAACACGAACTTCCATACAAAAGATATAAACGCGTGGTGTCAATGAAAATATTTCATTTTGGCATTTTCTTTGGTACCTAATGTTGTTAGGTACTGTTTTTTATTTAAATTGTACACTTTTTTCTGTATTTAGATACTTAACAAATTGGGAAGAAGTGAATTTTGGCGTTTCGTACGCCCCTGCAGGATTTCAAATGCGTTCTGACCGTTCGATACGCTTCCGTGGCGAATCGAACATCAATTGTAGCTGTTTGTTGTTCCTATGTAATAAAAATAAAATAAAATCAATCTTATCGATGGAGGCCTGTTCACAAATCTGAAACCTGAAAATGTTGACAGTTAATTAAACCAAATAGACGACCGCTATTTTTCTGGCTACTTGCAGTCAGGGTCTAGGCAAATCAGGTAACTGAAAATGTGCCCATTTTAGACTTGGAAAATAACCTGTTTAATGGTTTCGAATAGGTATGCAGAACAAGCATTACGATTCTGTGTAGTAAGTATCTACCTATTTATTTTGCTATGGAATCGCTATTTCTGATGTATGAATAAAAAGCAAAACAAATATAGGGAGGGTGGGACATCGATCTGGAACCCCTGGAATATATCGTCAGTTATTGAAGTGAAAACTTCTTTAGGCGCGTTGAGCACTTTTTGGGTGAACAAAAATCATGGAACTCGCGTCATCGTCACGCTTGAAGTGATTTGTTTTTTAAGCGCCATCTACCGTCTAATGTTTGAATTACGTTGAGGTTACGCATTTGCTGCTTAGTTTTCACTTCTATCCGCAATCCCCAAAGGCTGCCCCACATTTTTTTTTTTAAACAGCTATTTCCTACTATAGTACAATACCAACGCGATCAAAATGTATGGAACCGCGATTTTTTTTTAATAAACAGCATATATTATTATTTAGTTTTTTTTATAACAGAATTCCCTAATGCATGTACTGAATTCATGGTTAGGCTGCGTTTCCACCAGAGATGTGCGATGGAAATGTGTCGTGTGAGGATGTCTAGCTGTGCTGTGAAAATGTGTGGGGGTTTCCACCAAAGCTGTCCGATGAAAATGTGCTTACGAGACTGTGAAAATGCGCATTAATGTGTGGTGCGAGGATGGATGGACTGACTGGTACAGTATGCGCAAACCTCGCAACACATCCTTTTCAACATACATTCCTCGCAACACATGCCTCGCACACATCCCTCGCTTGTTTTGTATGCGCAAAAATCTAGCTCCACTGAGCCGTTTCCACCAGAGCTGTGCTGACCGAGGCGAGGTAAATGAAGCGATTCTATTGGTTCTTTACAAATACATCCCTCGCTACGCATCCTCGCACATCTCTGGTGGAAACGCAGCCTAACAGGGGGCAAAGTCTACTAATTTACAAACGTGTCAGTGGTCTCACAATGATCAGTTTTTGACAGATATGCCATACAAAATCTGTCAAAAACTCATCATTGTGAGACCAGACACGTTTGTAAATTAGTAGACTTGGCCCCCTGGTCGGTCTCCCTGCCGCCGCTGTATAGTTCAAAGAAATATAGTAGAATAATCTTGGAAAAAGAAAATAAAATGAAAATACCTTTTCTTAAGTCTTTATTATGCCCAAACACATCTTACGGCTATATATTTACACTTACATTTTCAATGGTATCACTTATAACGACAATGTCACTTATGAGTACAAAAAAATGAGGTGAAAAGATTAAATTGAGTGATGCAAAACCTTAAATAGTAAGATATTAGGTACTGTTTTCAGATAGCCTTAAACTCAGGCACTTTTTATAGATCTTTACACATGTTAAATTGAAAAATAGTTATGATAAGCAGAAAAAAAAATACCTCGATTGGCATTGTGTCAGCCATAGACAGAAATGACTTCAGAAGTCTATGGTATAAAAATTATACACAACTGATATGTGCGTTAGCACTGGAGAAACATTCACATGTTGAATGTTATGATTTGATGATGTTAAATCATTTTATAAATGATTTTTTGTCGATTTAATCAAGTTAAGGAGCATTTGAATTTCTTAATTAATGCTCGATTCCTATGTCCAAATATATTGATTCCCTTTCAAGAATCAGCAAAAAATTTACACAAATAATCAATAAACTTCAACTGCAAAGAACAATATAATTACTAGAATCAAGATTTGGTCAATCACCTTATTTTGTTGGTAATAGAAAGTCGTTCGAATTTATGGTTACGTTTACGTCGCTCATTCTTGCTGAGGCGTCTGTGCCAGGGCTTGAAAACGATACCAATTCACATTAAAAGTAACGTTAAGTAACGGTATTTCCGTAGAGATACTTCGATATCGGTACAATTTGGTAGCGTTACTTAGTAGCATAACATAATAATAACGTTAACATTTTTGGTAAAAATTACCGGTATTTTTAACGTTATTGTAAAATTAGCGGTAAAAAATTATCGGTATTATTTTGTTATTTTAAGCGACGTTGCCAGCCCGCCTCAAAGGCGGCCGCGGCCGGCGTGCGCGCGCGCCTCTCTCACTCTCACACCCTGTCGGCGCTGTTGCCATTTCGTTTGTCGTCTTCATATCTCTCACCGCTCACGGCAGTCGTACGCGCTTACAGAACACGGTGGACCAACCAACCAAGTATATTCTCAAGTACAAGCACAACACAGAATAGCAATGATAAGATAATATCTATTAAACGCGCAAATAGTCGTACGGCAGTCTTAGCGTCGATGCAATCTGACATTTTTTTGCAATTGGACGAGAGCGACGGTAACAAAACTAATTATAACGATAAAATTATCGTTACCTTAGATTTTAACGTTACGTATGTTTAACGGTAAAATGTGCCAGATATAACGGTAAATAATATAACGTTATTTATTAGTTAACGATACCCGCATCAGAAGGCTGTAACGATACCATATTTTTAACGGTATTTCAAGCCCTGGTCTGTGCCTCTCTCGATGTGTGGAGTACGTCGAGGGTTGTCCCTAGTCTGTGCTATAGTTTGACCGGGCCGCTACTCCGTGCCTTAGAAATGCGCGACGAGGCCGGCGTTGACCAATGAGCGGCATGCGGGGGCGCGTGCCGGCAGCGGTGACGAATCAGCGGCCTGCACTCACCTCGCACTTACCTCCGGCGTGGAACAGCGGTATCGGTCAACTATAGCCTTTATAGCCTAACACATTAGTTGCCCGGTAATCAATGGCATTACTTTAATATTCTTGCGGGTAGGCCTATATGCAACAAAGCCATTTACAAGACTAGTTTGAAAATATAAAAACAAACGATGTTTTTATTCAATTTGATTAAAGATGTGTGTATTCATTCTAAGTTAGAAATGTATCAAAATGTTTTATTTACATGCACTTATAGATATTTTAAAGTTACTAGACTCGCGACAATCTAAGAAGTCCCTTTTGACAGCTATAAAAATGCTTTGTGTAGCGATGAAAAACAAAATTGGTTTCTTAAAAACTGATTCTCTTGACATATCGATTGTAAATATGAAACATTGAATTTTTTAAAGAAACTCAAACAGCTATGTGTGCCGTAGAAGCTGCTCTACAACGCAGAACTTTTTCTATAACTCCATACATACATAAAGTCACGGCTTCTTCGAATGGGGGTAGGCACAAACTACAAAGAGACACCTGCTAATATCTACCTATAATAACGCCATGTGCCATATTTACGGCCGCGTAGATTGCTACTTGGTAGCTTTTAGGAATATCACGCTAGGCGCACTAGGCGACCACGACCACGACCGCTGGTCGCACGGACGGCCAATTAGCCGGTAGCTATAGTTTACCCAGAGCCCAGAGGGCGTAAACAAATGACAATCGCTTCGAAAGTGTTTCATATTTCTACAAACAGAATTGACATAAGCTTTTCGATAGCTTATTTCAGTCCTATACATTTTTGCCTTTTCCATGATCGTTATCGCTGATAGAATGTCACTTTATCTACGGCCTCAGGTCGGTGCGACCAAAACTCGTGGTCGTGGCCGTCTAGTGCGCAAGTTCCCTTAGTCGTAGTAATTAGATAAAACGCTTGTTATTACTATTCCAGTTTAAAATTGACAAAAGCTCAGTGGTGAGGGCGCCAAACTGGTTAAAGTCAGTTTAAGCCCTTCCCATTGATGTGATCCCAAAATCCACTCATAATCATATTTATTATGTACCTCATTTAGGATTATTTTATCAAAAATACTAGTGATGTCCTACCAACATTTAAGATTACTAATCTGTCATTAATTAATTTTTCAAATACAATTATTGTTAGTCAATTATCACTGTCTGTTTGTTACATTTTTCACTCTTATACTACCTAGCGGATTTTGATTAAATTAGACAGATAGGTAACTTGGATATAATAAACTTTGAAAGCTTTTTAATGTACTCCTAAAATCTGTTTGTGTATAAATAGCTTACAGTTTAACCTTGTTTCATCGGGTTTGATATCATTACTTTTTTATTATAAAGCTTTTTAACCATAGAGCAGTCAGATGAAATAACTGGGGCCATATGCTAGAGCCATCTGTTCCAGTGTGTGAATGAGCTAGAGCTATGGAGGACCAATACCACTCTGCCTTTTCGGCAATGGTTGTGCCCAGAAGGCATAGTGGTGAATAAAAAAAAAACAATTGTTACCTACATTTTATGAGTTATGTAGTTATGGGTTATGTTATAAAATAAATGCATGGAGCAGATGATTTTTTTCGAGATTTCAAGGTTGGTCCCATAGAAAAAGTTGTTCAGAATGACCCCTTTTCAAGCTTACAGTTATTTCAATTAGCCTTGTATGTATACACAGTATTATTTTCTGTTCAACTCAGTTCAGAACAACCATGTTACTGCTTATCTTTCACTGCTTAGAATGAACACACACACCGCACTGTCCACTAGACCACTTCACTCCAGCTCCATCGCATTCTTCATATAGTTTTCTAGCTCCTGGTCCAGCGCTGCCTTCGTGCAGGACATGTACTGGTCCAGCTGGGCGTCTAACTGGTCCTTGGTTAGAAGCAGCCGGGATTGGGACTGACTGCGAGTTATGCCACCTGGAGAGAATTGTTGAGTGATTAGATTTTTGGAGGAAAAAAATCGGTTCATCCAGTGCGAAAGTCCAGATTTAGCACTTTTCGTGCTAAAACATTATAATGAAGTATAAAGATTTGAGTTTATTTTAAGCGTCATTTCTACGAATCGAACACCATTTTCTGATGATTTTTTTGTCAGCAATAACTTTTTTTAACCCAGTTAGTTGTAGTCTATTTTTCATAATAATAACTATGTATACAAAAATATAGTATTTCACCATTTCTCTTAGAAACCGATACAGCATAACTGAAGTAACTTAACGCAAACGACCCCGACATCGTAAGTAAGACACAATGCAGCGTTTCAACATAATTAACTAGTGGATAAAATCCAATGTACACCCAGCTAGGCGTTAAGCTTTCTCCTTAAAGATAATATTTTTTTCTTTCAACTACATAGTAATGTTATCATTTATCACTACAAAACTGATCACAAAGGACGTATTTTTGCTTAGAACCAAAAGTTGTATGTTTCATTGTTGCACTGTTGACCTGACTTGAACTGACTTGATTTGAGTTAACATTGAGCAGGTATATTATATCACGGTAAGTACATTGGTAGTTGAAAGAAAAGTAGATTACGCACCTTGCTAAAGTGAGTTATTAATGCACGAGGGTTATGTTGGTGTGCGAGCGCATGCGAGGGCACTAAATTAACACGAGTGCATTAATAACTCACTTTGCGCTCGATGCAACAATCTACTATTGATTTTGATTTCTATTTATGCTTTTTTGCTGACATGAATAATCCTAACTTCCTAACTAATATTAGAACTGTGAAAGTGAGTTTGCTTGTTTGTTACGCTTTCACTCTAAAACGGCTGAACGGATTCAGATGAAATTTGGCACAAAGTTAGACCATGACCTATAATAGGACATATGATACCGATATTCCCAAGGTATCGAGACCTATGCGGGTGTAACCACGGGGCACAGCTAGTAAAGTATCTATGTATGTATTAAATATTATTCATTATTTTCAAGTTATATATTATATTATGTTGCACCTGCCATGTCTGTCTCTGCATCACCCTAAGGTTTACTGGTAGAAAAATGCCTCAGGCATTAAGTCTGCCTTTGTACAGTAGTTTTTTTACTTGTGCATAAAGTTTTAATAAATAAATAAAGTATATTTACCTCTGCCCCTTCCTCTCGCCCCCCCACGTCTTGCCACCTGAGGCCTTTGCCCTTGTGGCTGTTGATCCTGAGCCCCTGACTGTTGTCCATTGTTCTGTTGCTGGTTCGTGCGTTGAGCCCCCCTGCGTTGTTGAGCCCCCCGACGCTGCTGAGTCCCCCTGCGCTGTTGAAATCCTTGTCGCTGCTGGAATCCCATGCGTTGTTGGATTCCTATGCGTTGTTGCACACCTCTGCGTTGTTGCACGCCTCTGCGCTGTTGCATACCGATGCGCTGTTGGAATCTGTTGCGCTGTTGGAAGCCATTTACTTGGCCATTTTGACGGGGTACTCCTTGACGACCACCCCTGGAAGATGACGAATTTGTGACGGTTATCGTAACACGTATTTATTCCAGGCGATACGTAAGCCGCCGGTTTTCATATTTTGTGTGCCACATAACGTAGCACAAACACAAGTGTTTGTAACTAAACACTTTTCTTACCTGAACCGTCCACGCAGTGCTCGCTGGCCACCTCCTCGCTTGCGGAACCCGCGCAGCGCTTTGCCGCGCCACGCGAGGTTTGTCAAATTGTTAAATGATGCTGATCTGCTGCAGAAGAAAAAAGAGAACCATCAGTTTCAATGTTTAGACTGAATGCATGCTTCTAATTGTCTGATATCCTAGTTTCTCCAGCATACTCTCACTAATGGTACAACAAAGTTCTTCCTTCTTGAATTTTCAGAAGTTTTAAGATATATCAAACTACTATCACTATTCATTAGTTAAACTCTGGTTGAAATTCGTGAGAATTAAGACTGAATTTGCCAGTGGTAGACATCATGCAAATTCTGATTTTTGACAGCATTTCCATACGTATTTGTGAATGGTTGATGGCAATAGGCTCATCCCCTATTATACAGGTCTTATACAATACCGGTTAAATGTGGGTGTATTATAGGTCAACTCTGCCAAACCCACTGGGGTATACAAGCGTGATGTTATATATATTGATACTTCCATACAAAAACTGTCAGATGCTAATTTATTTCACGTATAAAAGTTATCTGATGTTGATAAAATCAGCAGCCATTAGTAGTTTACACACTTTAAGTTTTTTACACACTTTAAGTACTATTTACACTTTTAAGTACTATTTTACACTTTAAGTACTATTTAGTACTTTACAAAGACTATGTATGTATACATGTGATTAATTTGTGATGGATACTTGTAAATAACCAGATTATAAATAACTTAATTAGATAAAGACAATATGTTGTACAAACCTGAGATTGTTATTAGATTGTTTCCAGGAAACTCTACTCCTAACGCTCTGTTGGCTAAGGTTACCAAAACTATTAGATCTCTTGAGGCCCGGCAAGCTGCTCTCACTGCCGAAACGACGGAAACCGCCAGTTTGTTGGTAACCTATCCGCTGCCTCATTGCTTGCTGCAAATAATTGTTTGAAGAAATCATGGTCAGCAGGCATGTCTTATCATAACTGTCTTACTGTACTTTATTATTGGATTTAAAGATTATCAATAAATAATATTTGTTTGTGTGAAGGGGGGTAATGCTGCTCGCGTCCATAGGATTTACCACCTTCTCCTAGGCCCACCCTATACGTGCCCCCCGGGTGGTGCAAAATGAGCAGCAACGCCGAGCAACAGGCGGCGGTAAATAACCTGCACAAAGGCATTCGCAGGCCTCGATAGGATTAAATCCCTTCCAAAAGTGCGACCACAGTACCTTGGGAAAGTGCTGTATGTATGTCCCAACTCGTAATATGAAAGTATGAATGATAATGATGTCGATTTGTCATGCGATCCGGCTAACGCCCGGCGCTCGCAGGTACCCGGGCCTGCGAGTGGGAAATTGGTTACCGAAGTCTGCGCAGGGGTAGGCAACCAGGCCCCTGTGACGGAAAATGCTACTGGCAGCACAAAAAAAAATCTTATACAGCAGGCGTTTCATCCGAGCCTGTTTATCTCAAGACCTAGATCTTCCTCACTTGGAAATAAACCAAGCACAACCAGCAACACAAAGGAGAAAGACTTACCTCCCACACCACCAGCGACTATAACCATAGAGGATGATGACATCAGCTGTCCTCCCACATGGCAAAGAATACCTAGCCAACGCAACCCAAAAAGGAAAAAGCTGTCTAATAGCCCACCTTCTACGGAAGGACATAAGAACTCATCACAGAACTCGCAGAGCTCTATCAAAACTTCTAACAGATACAGTGGACTTCCAGTAGATATACCCGATGTCTCCACTGAACCAATGGAAAGTCAAGACCATACTAAGAAAGTTAGCAAACCACCACCAATAATCCTATATGATATTACGGACATATCGAAACTGACAGAACTCCTGAATAGTTCCGTACCAAGCGACACTTACACTTATAAAATTGTCAATAGAAACCAGTTGAGAGTCATGGCGCAGACAAGTGAAGCTTACAAAAATATCATAGACCTAATTCGAAAGAATGGACTTATAGGCCATACGTTCACACAGAAAGACAAGAGAAGCTGCAGAATCGTGATTAAGAATCTGCACCACACCACTCCAAAAGACGTCATTGTTGAGGAAATAGAAAAAACTGGGAATAAAGTCAGAGGGGAAATCATATGTCCACTCTCAAGAAGAAACAAGAAGCCACTGAACATGTTTTTTGTGAATGTGGAACCTGGCCCAAATAACCCCGAACTTAAACGTATCCATTCTATATACCATACAAAAGTTAAAATTGAAGATCCACGGAAAACAAATGAAATTCCTCAATGCGCTAGATGCCAACAATACGGGCACACTAAAAATAACTGTATGCGCCCTTACCGATGCGTTAAATGCGCAGAAGGACATAGAACTATAGACTGCCTAAAAAAAGACAGGAATACACCAGCCACCTGTACATTGTGCCTTGGAGATCACCCTGCCAATTACAAGGGGTGCCAAGTATACAAGGAGATTCGCGCAAGGAAAATTTCACAGCTACTCCACGGAAAAACTGTATTACCAAATATTAAGAATCCAAGAAATAACACTGTCCCCTTTCAAATAGATGACTTTCCACAATTACAGCCAAGTGGCCACGCTAGACAACAACCACCAAACCCACGCTCTCAAGATGGCGGAAACACTGCACACTGGAACAAAAAACAAGAGAATGTACAATCTCAGCCAACTAATTCACTAGAACAAATCATCATTAAACAATCAGAGAAAATAGATATTCTCATACAACAAATAGGCACCCTAATGGGACTCCTTACGACTCTAATTGCCCAATATAAGAAATGAAATTCCTACGCATCGCAGCATGGAACGTAAATGGCCTGTCTCCAAATAAACAGGAAGTAGAATTTTTTATGAAACACAACAAAATAGATATCCTCCTAATCTCAGAGACACATATGACTGATGAAAAGGCCATCCTTATCAAAGGATATAATATATATTACACTAATCATCCTGATGGAACATCACACGCTGGGACTGCAATTATAATAAAAGAAAGTATAAAACAACATCCTCTCCCAAACTTTAAGCAAGCCTACCTACAGGCTACTGTAGTATCGATAGATGACTGGCAGGGCCCACTTAACATCGCTGCAGTGTACACCCCGCCTCGGCATCGAGTTGACGAACAAATGTTTAGCGATTTTCTTAACACGCTCGGTGGTAGATATGTCGCTGGAGGTGATTGGAACGCCAAACATGTCTTCTGGGGCTCCAGGCTGACCTCAACCAGAGGCAGAGAGTTGAAGAAGGCAATAGACTCTAACGCACTCAATATACTGACTACAGGAGAGCCAACTCACTGGCCATCTGATCCCAACAAAACACCTGACCTCATCGATTTCTTTGTTACAAAAGGAATGTCAGGACTATACACAAAAGTTGAATCATGCCTGGACGGCAACTCCGATCATACACCAATAATATCTACACTGAGCACCACAATTATTTGCAAAGAGCCCCGCGAGACGTTATACAATCGTAAAACTGATTGGGACTCATTCCAGAACTTTATAGAGGAAAATACCGACTTGCACATACCCCTTAAAACAGAGGAAGACATAGAAGATGCAGCCTGGTATACAACTAACCTGATCCAAACAGCCGCTTGGATGTCTACTCCATGTATAAAATACAGTCCTCAAAAACAGGATTATACACTTAAAATAAGGGAGACGTTAGCTGTAAAACGAAGACTGAGACGACAATGGCACACAAGCAGGAATGCACATGATAAAAGAGCCTTCAATAAAGCACAAAAGGAGCTAAAGGCTATGCTTGAAGAGCACGATAACGCCACTCTGCAGGATAAACTAAAGACTTTATCACCTCACAAAGCAGACGACTATTCCCTATGGAAAATAACTAAGTCACTAAAACGGCCACAAGAACACATGCCCCCATTAAGACAGCCAAATGGTGAATGGGCGAGGAAACCTGCGGAAAAAGCCGAGCTATTTGCTGAATTCCTAAAAGATGTATTCAAACCAAATGAACCCGACATCATGTACCCAGAAGAAGAAATTGACGAAATCCTTGATAGTGATCAGCAAATGTCTCCACCGTTGCGACTGTGTACCCCAACAGAAGTTTGGAAAGCTATTAATAACTTGAAAAAGAAAAAGGCACCAGGTTTTGATCTGATTACATCAGAAGTCCTAAATCATCTACCGAGAAAAGGAATTGTCTTGCTAACCATTCTTTTCAATGCAGTGTTGAGACTACACTATTTCCCTCTCATCTGGAAAGTCTCAATAATAAATATGGTAGCTAAACCTGGAAAGCCTCCTACAGAGGTTTCCTCGTATAGACCAATAAGTCTGCTTCCTATACTGTCTAAACTATTCGAGAAGTTACTGCTACAACGACTGTTACCTATACTCGAGGAACAAAGGACTATCCCAGAGCATCAATTTGGTTTCCGAGCGCACTATGGAACGACAGAACAAATACACAGAGTGGTCCACACAATCCGGCAATCCTTGGAAAGAAAGGAATACTGCTCAGCCGCTTTTCTGGACATACAACAAGCGTTCGACCGAGTATGGCATAAGGGCCTCCTGTGTAAACTAAAAATTTGCCTACCGCACACTGCATACATGCTGCTCAAGTCTTACTTGGAGGACCGGGTGTTCCAAGTTAAATCTGGAGACTGCCTATCTGCATTCTATCCTATAGAAGCTGGAGTGCCCCAGGGTTCTGTGCTGGGCCCTACTCTGTACACAGTCTACACTGCTGACCTACCCACCTCAAAGTTAATTGTTACTGCAACCTATGCTGATGACACCGCAGTCCTATCTTGCGATAAGGACCAGATTAGAGCATCCACGAAACTCCAAGAACACTTGGATAAGATTGGATCATGGCTGAAAAAGTGGAGAATTAAGGCTAGTGGTGCTAAGTCTGTCCATATTACCTTCGCCCTGAGAAGAGGGGACTGCCCACAAGTGAAACTCGGTGAAGACGCTCTACCACAGAAAAGTACTGTCAAATACCTAGGCATGCACATCGACAGAAGACTTACCTGGCGTGAACACATCAAGACCAAAAGGGATCAAGCTAACATAAAACTAAGAGACATTCACTGGCTCATAGGCAGACAGTCATCACTAAGCTTGGAAAATAAAATTCTCATTTACAAAAGCATCCTTAAACCGGTATGGACATATGGTATAGAGCTCTGGGGATCCGCAAGTCACTCAAATATTGAGATAATACAGCGGTTCCAAAATAAAGCTCTAAAAACTTTAAGTGGTGCACCTTGGTTCACAAAAAACATCGAAGTACATGAGTACCTACAAATCCCAACTATCAAGGAGGTTGTAGAAAGGTCTTACAAGAATTATAAGGAAAGACTCCAACGACATAAAAATGAACTCGCTGTGACACTTCTAAAGTCCGCAGACTCTACATACAGACTTAAAAGAGAACGAATAGCGTCAATCTAACCAACACTAATAAACCTAATAACGAGATGACGCATCGTAGGATGTGAATAATCTCCAACTGCCAGTGAAGACACAACCCATCTGATTAAAGCTCGAGGGCTGATTGCAGATAGAGGAGGAGAGGAAAAAGAAAAAAAAAAAAAAAAAAAAAAAATATTTGTGGAATTAAACAATGCATCAGACTACAGGCTGCTACTGAGAATTACCATATTAGGGAAAAACACAACTGTTTGTCTGACATTGGGATTGAGCCCAGGACCCTATAATCAGCAGTTGTGCTTACAAACACTATACCAAAGAGTCTTAAAAAATATAACTGGAGGAAGTTGGCTGTACTGTGGGTACTTCTGCCGTGCCCTCCAGGAAATATAAGTATGTAGTAAAAGATTTTTTAAACCCATTTGTACTATGACTATACTTGAACATGTTAAGTTTTGTTTAAAATTCATGTAAAGACGATATGTACAGCAATATGTGAAAACAAGACTACACATGTTGGGATATTAGTTATCAGCAGCTTAGTAGTTCTATAGACCTACAACTGTCACTAACGAGACACAATATAATTTTAATTGTTATCGGTTTTCTAAAGGCCAATCAATTATTGAGCAGATATTGTACCCAAATCAAAGTGTTATGTGAGCTGAGCTGAAGGAAATCAAAACATTACATCAAACAATAATGACAAATAGAGACATTTATTTATTGAGTCAAGGCTGAATGTAAAACATTTTATACAATGTTCTCTATAACCAGTCCACAAAATTTTACAAATCTACATAATGAATTTCACAAAAAGTACGTTGTAATTGCTATTTACTGTATTTATGTGAACTTGTGGTTATATCTACCCGTTTGGTTTGCATCTCCAACCGGCGTGCGACCTGCTCAATCAACCGGTTGCTGTAGTTGTAATTTTGGCTTATTATGGACCCCGCCGAGGAACGTCTTTTCCGCTGCATAGCAACACGGTCCGGTGCCGCGTTCGTCAACAACGAAAATCGTTCGTTGAGGCTCAGCCCCGTCGCCTGAAGACCATGCACTTTCTCTATTACCATCTTTCGTAACTGTGGGTAATAACAAAACAAAAAATAACCTCAACAGCCACAGAAAAACGCACGATAACTTGCACTAATGAACAACAATCGCCATTACGGCATTACTGTTGATAAAATACAAAATTCAGCGTAATTTGATACAAATATTTAGATGGAATAAGCACTAACACGGCAAAAAATTTTCAATGACGCTCGCGCGCTGCCAAATTTTATAATCTGTGCTAGACCCTCGACTGCCAGTGCTGCCACTCTTACTTTGCCAGATTCATTCGAGTGTTGGGCGGCTGGGCGCTAACTCCACCCAAAAAAGCGCTAGATTCCGCTAGACAACTGCAATTATTTTAAAAAGCTCTAGAGCCTAGAGCTATATGACATTATTTTTAAAAAATGGAGAAAATAAACGGGCGATTGCCTTTGAAAAAGGTTTGCGTGACTGCGTTTCTAGAAACGTTACAGCTTTGACATTGACACTTTGACTTTGACAGTGACATTTTAAAGCCATTCGTCATGTCAATCTCACTTGTACCGACTTGTATTTTCGGTCTTCAGCGTGATTTCGAAATGATTTCATAATATTTCCTAAGAAAATATTGAATCAAAACAGTTATAAATATATTTTTAAGGTACGTGAGCTTTGATACTACTAAAATCTACTTGTAAAGTAGTAGTTTTGTGTGATTATAAGCGTTACTAAGTGTTGTTTACGTTATAGGTCACAAAAGGTTACGCAGAGTTCGGTAGTCATGCTGGAGGTGCTTATAAGCGGTGGTCGCGAGGACTGGCGACTCATTTCGATCCAACCACCAATGTTGGAGGATAGCAACGGAACGCCAGTCGACGAGTTCGATTGCAGCGACATGGACGCCTGCTATGAAACATTTGATAAAGATGGGTATGTTTTTAATACCATTTGCTTAATTATTTTCAGGAAAACTCGATTAAAAACTAGTCCCAGAAGTTACCGTTATTCACAGGACCGTTACTCAATGTAAGGAGGTCTTTGCTTGGAGTTTTTATAAAAGAATGAATGAAAACATAACTTTGTTTTTATCAGTGAAACTTCATTTTGTATTTTGTTTTTTTTTGGTTGCCCTTGTAAACTTAAAGTGCTCAGGATGAAAGAAAGTAGCATTCTGTCTCCTTTCTCTACTATTTTGGCACAAGCATTTAATTTAAAATATAGTTCCTCTTCTGAAATCTACAGTTTAATGATTGAAAGTAATCTTACTTTCATTAATATAAAAAGTAATTAACTGAAACATCTTTAAAAAAATTAAATAATAATATTATAATAGATTTAATAATTTAAATTAATTTGTAATGCAAAATTTCTAATTGCGTACATACTTAAAAATAGTATGTGCAAATGAAAGACGGAATGTATTGTTTAAATTAAATTACCATGTTATTATTTGAATGTTTTTACATACATTTTCATTTGTCTGTGCCCTGAGTAGCAACTACAAACAGTTTCAATTAGCACTATGATACAATTTTATACAAATTATAAGTTATTTCTTATAATATCAGCTATCTGACACTAAAACCCCCGTCAAAATTGGTCCAGCCATTTCGGAGATTAGCCACATAAAACAGACACACAGACAAATAAAAATGTTTTTTTAATAAGTTCTGTGTAATACTTTTGTTACCATTTAGTAAAAATCTGTTATTTTGACATTACAAACAGACACTTCAATTTTATTTATTTGTATAGATTTTAATATCCAGTCAAGATTTTTCCTGTAAGTAATTAGACTCACTGCAAATCAAACTAAGAATACTTTTACCCAATTTCAAGAACTTTTTGATTATTCTAAATTCAAAAACTAAATTCTAATAAAAAAAAATATTTTTATTCATTGTAAAATCATTTTACTGTAGTTTTTTAAACCAAAATGGAGGATTTTTAAAAGAAATAAACAGAATTAAAGAATAAAAATGCTTGGGACGCTTGGTGTTTAACTGATGACTTTATAGGTCCCTTTATCAGCTATATGACATACTAGCTTCCGCCCGCGGCTTCGCCCGCGTGGTATGTCGATAAAAAGTAGCCTATGTCCTTTCTCAGGCTCTAGACTATCTGTGTACCAAATTTCATTTGAATCGGTTCAGTAGTTTTGGCATGAAAGCCCGATAGACAGACATACCGACAGATAGACAGAATTACTTTCATATTTATAATATTAGTAAGGATAAGTAAGGATATGCAAGTTAAACAGTCCCTTAAAATGCACATGTTGAAACAAGTTAAATTAAATTAAAAAAAAACCCGACAAAAACAAAGCATCTAATAAACTATTTTTTTTATTGCTAAGAACACTGGATCAAGTCACCTTTCAAACAAAACCAAAAAAAATCTCAGACCAACAAAAAAGGAAAGACAGATCACGCCGTACGTCAAAAGTGAAGCCACCTGTTTATCTATGTGTGTGTAAAAAGGGTTGTCAGTTGTTAAAGTTTTTCCCTATAACTTGGGGAATAATATTTTGGGTAGGCTAATATTGTACGAGTAAGATATTGTTGAGTATGGTATTGTACCTCAATTGTAAGGAAGAATTCCGAAACAAAAACATTTTTTAGTACATCGCAAAATAAAATAAAAAAACAAATAAGTACAAAGTGCATTTAGGAGATCACCTTTTATGCAAGAATTGCATGTGTTAGGAGACTCCGCTCTTTCACTTAGAATTATTCATTAATTTTCAATAGAGTGTTAAAAAAAAAATATATATATATATATAAATAGGTTAGTAAATTACAGAAAAATCAATCTGTATATAAATGAATGAGCGTAATACAGCTTCTTCCAATAACCATGCACACAGAAATTAAACTATAAGTTATAAGGTAGTTGAAGCGTAAATCATATCATCGTCGTGGGTATGAGTCTCTAAGTAAATTGTTTTGAAATAAAATAGGTACTTAATTATATTTTTAATCAACTTTATTAAATTCAAAAACACCACGATAACAAAATCAATGACTATAGAAAGTACGTAAAAAGCGTCCGCAATTATAAAATAAAAACAATTCAAAAATTAAAATAAGCCATGGCTACTAAGAGATGACAACTGACGGCGCCCGTTCACGAACATGACGCACACCTGTGCTATGCAATTATGTAATACAAAGGAGATTGAGTTTATGCAAAGATGGTCTTACAATCTTCAGCAGCTCCAACAGTATTTTCAAATGTTAATTAGTTAGTTGTGGTTGTGGAGCAGGACCAGCATTAAGCCAAGCATTTTTATCAGCGATGTAATCCTCCAACTTATAATAAATGTCTGCATGCATAGTGTGCGTTTTATACAAGTTTTGAATTTCGTCTCATTCAGTTGAAGTATGTGGGGAGGAATTTTATTGCAACATTTTAAACAGTACCCCATGAAAGATGAGTCTACTTTAGCCAGCCTGAAACCTGATTGAACTAATAGGTCCCTATTTCTAGTACAATAATTATGTCTATCACTTCGTTGACTAAAAAGATGCAATTTTTTTCTTAAAGAAAAAAATATCAAGAAAATGGGAACAAAAAAAATTTTTTTTTAGTCGTCTGCTCACATGTATATTTCTATTCTCCGTTTAAAAACCTTGTTGTTGTGTTAATTTTTTGAATTGCTGCCTTTTAGATTTTAGTGTCTGTGAAATTGTTTCTAATTTTGAAATGTGGTGAAAGCGTATTGTTAAATATTTTTCAATGATACATTTAATTAAATGGACCTTATGCTCATAGCCTACAAAATTATGGTCCAGATCCAAGTTTACAAAAATGTTATCCTTCCCTAAAAATGATTCTAAAATTTTGTTACTATATATTTGTACTGATTTACTTTTATTTTTATTTATTTATCCATTTATTTTTATTTTCAGTATTACTTGGAAATCTAAAATATTAAATGCATAAAAAAACAGACATAATAATTACTCGAAGTAAAAAATATCGAATGGGGAAATTTGAAATCATATTATGGCAACCCTCGCTCTTTAAATGTCACTGTTTTCGTTCGTTCATTCGTTCAGGTTTTTTGTTCCAAATAACCTAAAATTCATAGTTATCTAAATTAAAAAACGATGTTATTACAAGTGAAAAGTGATTCCGTGAGACTTTTTCTGTGATTTAGTATTGTTTTTACACGTTTTCACTACACAGGAAGGCATAATTATATTTGTTTTGGTGATGTTAGCTAGACGACGACTCGTGACGTACTAGGAGCGATGAGCTTGGTTTTAGTGTAGGTGTGTGCGTGAGCCTGTGTGTTTACTTGCAGGAGCTTGGTTTTGTGGCTTCACTCTCGATGTACGGCGTGATCTGTCTTTCCTTTTTTGTTGGTCTGAGAAAAAAATCAAAATCGATTCAGCCGTTTGGCAGCTACGATGGCGCAGACAGACACACACGTTAAACTTATAACACCCCTCTTTTTCCGTTCGGGGGTTAAAAAGTACAGAGCAGGGCTCCTAGACAAAATCCCTTTTCTGTAAGCGTTAACGTCAACGGAAAGATCAAATTGTATGGAGTTGACAAATGTCAATGTCAATGTATAGCCTCAGTTCCCTCGTATGAAAATAAACGCCTCGCACATGTGAATGTCAAACAAAAACATTGTATCAAAAGATGACGCGCGCTGTATCGATAATTTAGTCAAGTTCGGCGTCGAGTGAACCTGTTATCACCTATCTATTGTTTACTTGCAGCTTTACTTAGTTATGTTTTAATTTAATTTTAGATTGGCACTTGTACAGGTGTGCTTAGTCATAGAAATATTTAGGATAATTCTCCTACATCGCTGTCTTCACAGATAGTTTTTCTTCTTCAGCTCACCCATTTTGTCCCTTGTGCAGTTGTGCCTCATCATCATTGCTCACATCTATACTTGTAAATAAACCGTTTTAAACCGAAATCCGTGGTTTAAAAACCGTTTTAAACTTGTTTAAAACGGTTTAAAACCATAACCACGTGGGCCGTACATTGATTACACGCATTACATTAAAAATTAAGTTAGAAAAGCTAATTGAAATCTTTCACCATTATAATTTATGTGAGTCATTTAAGTAGCTACTTTTTTAGGATTAGACAGACTGAAAACAAACTTGATATGCGTATGTATTAAAATATACATATAAAAAATAAGTTTTAGCAAGTATCAATAAAAAAATTGTCTGATTAGGTTTTTACTCAGCTACTGCAAATTTTTAGAATGTATTTTCTTGTAAATATGCATTTATAGTGGTCAAATCGAGATTATTTCTAAAAGATATAGGGAATACATGTGGTCCAGCTAGATCACTTCGTGTGAAGCCTCAGTGCATTCTATTCACAAAAAAACATTTTAAACCAATATTAAACCGCTAAATGCGGTTTAAAACGTTTTAAACCAAAAAGACGGTTTAAAACCAAATGGTTTAAAACTTTTAAAATACTTTTTGCATCTAAATCATGGTCGCTCACGTTAAGGCTCGTGCTGCGTGCAGAATAGCGCGAATTGTTGCGCGATGCGACACCTATAATAGTTCTATCGTGAAGTTTTTTCAGAAATTGTTTTGTTAAAGTCGCGTCGTTATATAAACACGTTTATTTTATCCTTAATTCCTTATCCACTTCGCCAGATTACCTATAGGATGTAGAGAATTATAGTTAGCTACTTTTTTTCCTTAAACTTAAAAAATAATTTAAGGAAAAAGCAAAATTCTTAATATTTAAGAATGCTAATTACTCCAAAGATCTGTTGCTAAAACTTTCCTATTTCTTCATAGTTAAGAAGCTAAACCTTACCACATTCTGGCGAATAAAGGCCAAGCTTTTTCTAAAAATGTGTAGTGAGAAATCACGTTCTTGCGTGAAAAAAGAACAATCCAACAAAGATGACTTTGCTTCATACGCATTTATATTATTAAGGCAGATTTCTCCTACGCAATAACTTTATCTGAATTTGACGGATAAAAGATATCTGACGTTGAAAAATCAGCCTTAGGCTTAATCTTAGGCACCTGTCCCACCGCCAACGACGATTTTCTCGCTCAAGAAACGTACAAAAGATTGTAGATTAGTTAGCCACCGCCGCCGCTGGCTATCAAAGGGACTACTACCCTACAGCGACACTCGCTTGACGGCCAGAACGGTTGTTGAGACTCGCACTTGGTACGCATACCAGCGCGTAATCGCTCATCGTCGCCGTCGCGCACTCGCTGAATTTTCATTGGTCGTTAGGGGCCGCATGCGGGATGCGGGAGATTTTTGTAAAGCATGCCATAGTGCCCGGATTCGGGGAACCGTTTTCATTAGTCGATAAGGAACGATTGCTATACGGAAATATATGGAAAACCTGCACCGCAGGTTTGGCAGTTGCTTTGAAGGCTCATTTTCATTGGGTGTTAGTCTCCGCACACTTTTTACCGAACAATGGATGTCATTGGTCGCTAGGCCCGCTACGGGGTTCCCCACAGACTGTCTGCGGAAAATCCCCGCATGCTGTATATCAACCGAGTTATACTAATGAAAATGAGACATTAAAGTAGGATTATAAGCGAAACCATTTCTCGTTGCTCTTTCTGAAAAATCGAGATGCTAAATCATTCTTCCCCTACAGCGACGGGAAATTAAACCTCGACGAGTTCCGGGTGATCTGCAAGGCGCTGTTCCGCAACGACAAGGGGCACATCTACCCGCTGTCCGAGGAGAGGGCGCGGCACATCTTCCAGGTGTTCGATAAGAACGGGGACGGCTTCATTGATAAGGAGGAGTTCACCTTCTGCTGGAACCATTGGATTAAAGTGGTGAGTTTATCAAGTTGTGTTTAGAACCCTCACCTAAATAAAAGCGCGCTCTTGGATTTCCGAGGCATTCAGTGTAACAGAAAACAGGTATTAAACTCTACATTTTAGGTAGAGGATATTAAATTGTTATATGTGTGAATGAGTAGATTTTGCGCAATTAATAAACTGATAAAACCATTTTATGGCGTACGACAAGGACATTTATTAATTGTAATCAGTTTATTGCCGATACTGGTATAGCTTTCTTTATTTATTTAGAGGCAAGTTTATTTTGAATAGGAATTAGACTTATTTTCTCTCCATTTATAGCTTGTTTGTGTTTGTACGTAATTATTCATGCATTGCATGCACTTTTTGTAAGTTTTAAGTACCTAAGTAAGCTAAAAAAACTTAAAAACATGTTTGAATTTTGACGCCCATTTGTACATTCGATTCAATCACAATTATGTAGTTGGGTAGCTCGGCGGCTCTAAAGCGGCGGCGGCGGCTTTTAAGTCCTGAACTTACGCCTTTGTGTTACAAATATTATTTTAGGATCTTTTTGTCGTTATTTATGATATTGTAAAAGCCAATTATCTTTTAAAAGAGTAACCATTCTGTCTGACTGTACCTTTTTTGGTTAAATTTCAAAGGAAATGCCGCAAGGGGCGAGTCGGTACATCAAAATAATTATTTAAATGTCAATTTTCCACTCGCCCCTTCGTAGGGGGCGAATCGGTACACAAAAATAATAAGAAACGGGGTGAGTGGGACATTTTAATCTAAGGGGCGAGCGGGGCCTACACCGGAGTTTCTTGCCAGCTGTTTTCCATAGGAAACGACCAATTGGAACCGTGCACCTAGCATCTGACGTTTCATAAGTGCCCATGTAGGCTTATGTGAAATAAAATATTTTGATTTTGTTAGATCGTGCGTCCGGTGAGCGCTTTCCTGATAGTGGACGTGCAGAACGACTTCATCTCCGGCACGCTCAACATCAGCAAGTGCAACGCGCAGCAGGATGGCAGTGAGGTCAGTCTCTTACATTATATACGTCGGCCCGTGTATCCCTATTACAGCAAGTCTTAGGGTCAGTTCAGACCGCGACGTGAAGCGACGCGACGCTGCGTGCACTTTCTAACAATTATCGAACGTATTTTCTTCACGAAAAGGTATAATGTCAGTGCGAGCGTTGACACTTGTCAAAGTACACACGGCTACACATCAAGCTATACATTTCCAGTTTATGCTGATCTCGCATTGTATAGGATTTCCGTACAATGCGAGGTCAGCTTATACTGGAAATGTATAGCTTGATGTGTAGCCGTGTGTACGCTGAGATGCGCGGGGCTGCGCAGCGCGTGTACCTTATTGTGTAGTAAATAAATTCGATATTGTATTGGATCATGAAAAAGTATTATTAAGCTGTAATCAGACCCTTTACGTTTTTTTTTTTGTCTTACATTCGAAGTGAAATGTCTAAACATAAAATGAATCAAAAGTGAAAAAAATGACTTCAATAGTGAAGCAACCCAACGATGTTTGATTTTCGCATTCGGCATCTTTTACTCGAGGTCCGAATCATAGAAAAACGAAATGAAATGACGTTGACGTGCAATTTTATCGGTGTCCTATAAACGTGGAATGAAACGATTTCATCAATACGTTGTAAATTTACTTTAAAATTTCAGCGTTCTCTACAATATCTGAAGGAAACAGGAAAACAAACGTAAACATTACGAGCAGTTTTTCAATATCGAAATATAAATGTACGTCATCTTTATCGACAAGTGAAATATGTGTGTCAAAAGATAATGATAAAAAATATTGATAATTTACACTAAAACCGGATTGTTAAATAAGTAATCTATGTTCTTCTTCGTAATTAATAACTCAGTTGACAGCTATATCAATGAATCAATCAGTATTTATTAATATGTGAACGTCGGAATTCCTTCACAAAAGTTATCATTAAGGTCATAAGAGTTAAAAATCAATTTTAGTGTGATCTCTATTTTATTAGCGACCCGCCTCTGTTTCACACGGGTGCAATGGCGACATGCCAAACCATCGAGTGTTACATCTAAGTTAAATGAATAAGGAATAAATGCTCCAAATGTTGATGAAAACCGCATCAAAGTCCAGTGTGTAGTTTAGAAGACCTACACGAGACACGAAAAGCGATTCTATGATTAGATCTAGTAAGTATATCCTTACATAGTATAAAACAAAGTCCTCTGTCTGTCTTTTCGCGATAAACTCAAAAACTACTGCACCGATTTTCATGCTGTTTTCACCAATGGATAGAGTGGTTCTCGAGGAAGGTTTTAGTAGATTTGGTCAAAGTCTAATTCTATGAATAGTAAGTCGTTTGCTGAGATTGCTGTTAGGTCTGGTCAAGTCTATTTGCAATGTTTGTATAATAGGTTGCAGTGTCCTACAATTGACTGAAATTGCCCTTTTGTTGTCGAAAATTAATCGATAAACCTCCCTTCCCACTTCCGCGTATTCCTATATTTGCCATCTGGAGCCATCTCTTAAAACCTTTTCATCATCAGCTTCACCTGCAGTCTTCTACTGGACATAGGTCTCCCCTAAAAATCGCCATAGCGACCTCCTAAAAGTCTCAAATTGGCTACAAAAAGCGGAACATGTCCATCTTGGAACTCAAAATCTTCTTTGAACACCAATAAGCAAAACATGGCCATCTTAAAAAAAATAATCTAGCCTCAATTAAGACCTCCTTGCATCACGATTTGTCATCCTGAACTTGGCAGCAGGTAGTAGTAGGTTAGTTTCCGTGATTTTTCCGTACCGCACTAATACGTCACGGTCATATTTTTCGATAAGCGGGTACACGGTATGCTAATGCCGTCGATATGGGGGACTAGCACGAACGCTGGTCTTATATCTATTGGTATAATGTAGCGTGAGGCCTTAATATGGCAGAAATGCCAGGCCCAGTAGAAATCATTGGGTGCATTGGAAAATTTTCCTATAATAAATAGAATAGAATACTCTAAACCTCTCACTGTAATTTGAAAACATTGTAAAAGCCAATTATTTTTAAAAGAGTAACCGTGGAGCTTCTTGCCGGTTCTTCTCCATAGGAAACGACCAATTGGAACCGATAGTAGTAGTCCTATAGTAGTAGTGTAAAATCTAGGTCTATGTGAAATAAAATATTTTGATTTTGATAAAATCACATAATTTCGGTCTACTGCCCAGCTAGCTTGTCAACTATTGCAAGATCTAGAGCTCGCAAACTATAAACATATACAGTTTATATGTAAACAGATCGCTCTTAGCTTCCCAAACCACATCTACCTATAAGGAAACTAAGTTTTCACAGTCTGATGTTATCAGATGGCAGGCGAAAGCTTCTGTCGATCCCACTGATACCGATACCAGTCTATGTTGAGGTACTTACGACAAGATATGGACGTGTACTGTGAGCCGGAGCCTCCCATTTGTATAAATTATCGTTATTAGGCTCCAGAATATTCGACTTCCTGATACGTGAATGAAAGTTACGAAGAGTAGCTGATACAATATTTGGTTAATTTGTTATGTTTTACAAATTGTTATTCTTCAAACATGCTTGGAAATTCGAGTATTATTTTGACAACCTTCTTCGAGATAAATCGAAAATGCTGTACTGGTCGAATACATGCGAGCGTCCGGCCGGAAATGTTTGTATGAAAATCCATGTTTCGTGTTATGAATGGAACGATTTTTTTTATTTCAACACCAAGGAGGTAACTTACCAAAATTAGAAACTTAATTTATTAGAAATTTTAATCAATTTTTAGATTTGGCTTGAAAAATTATATTATCATTGTTCGTCTATCATTCTGAAATTTGTAATTAATTAATTTAGTTGAATTTCTGCGCATTATTTGAGAAAAATGCTACTAATTAATTCTTAAAAAAAAAAAAAAAAAAAATTATTTATTCAGTATTGCATCCCAGAAAATGTAGCAATATATAAACAAATACTTATAATTATATTCCGGTGTAAAGTTCTTTTTCTTTTGGTTCATGGCCATCATATAATATTGGCAGCCATATCACAAAAAACCTTTGCTCCTTCTGTGGCCTGGAATCCTTCATACCGGCCACGAACTTAAAACGCTCTTATTTATAGCCCCACGCTCTTATTTTTAGCTAAAGTACAAACATCTTTTATGGGTTACTGCGTTAAATGCTATAACAAAATACCTAGTGATATATTGCAATTAAATGAAAGAAAATTTAAAACTCATATTAAAAGTACACTTTGTAAACAAGCATATTACCAATTAGAGGATTATATCCAAGATAAGAATGCTTGGAAACATGCTGGTCTTGCTCCATACGACAAATTCGAGGCTGGACAAAATCAAACTGGTTGCTAATCTAGTTGTAAAATTTATTATTTGTATATCATCGATTTTGGTTGACTGGTAGAGAATGCCTCAGGCATTAAGTCCGCCTTTGTACCTTTTTTACTGCGAAAAGTTTAAATAAATAAATAAATGACCAGTGCATGGCCTCTTCAGCAAACTATGACTATCGTAAACAGAACAATTTTGTCTTGTTGTATTATCTTGGACAAAAAGTTTTGTCTAGGCAGTAGAATTTCGATAATTTGATTGAGATTATTTTGTTTAGAAGCCCGGAAGTCTGTCAACCAGTGGAGCGTCTTACTAAAGGGTATCGCTATCGTACGTTAACCCAGTAACTGCCTTGTGGAGGTCTGGTAGGCAGTCGCTCCGCGTAAAATACTGGTATATATGTTGCTGCATCCGGTTAGACTGGAAGCTGACCCCAACCTAGTTGGAAAAAGGCTTGGTAGATGATGATGATGACAACGACGATTTTTCGGTATATTTTTGTCGTCTAAGGGACTGTTTTTCGCGCCATTTTTATGTTCATAGAGCGATGGTGTTCAGTCACTTCTACTAAGGCTACCTTTCCCTAAACTGATCAGAAAGATATCCACTTCAAATCATGCTACATGCCACATCAACAAAGATTGGTAACCATGGCAACATAAACGCAATTGGAAGACTTCGAACATTGATTAGCGACGTCCTTAAGAGCCGGTGGCGCATGTCGTGACGTGTGCAACACACGCGTGTGTGTTGCGACCAATCAATGGGCTCTGTTAGGTCGATACTATTACCGTGGTGAGTGATGCCCTCTGAATCATAGTTTTTTTTAGTACTACCCTTTGTTGGTAGGTTTTAAAGTGGTGTGTATCTTTTTCGGCAGGTTCCTAATGTTTTTGTTTTAAAAATTAATGGGGTGGAAGAAATTCGAAATATCAGAAGTATGTATGAATATCAGTATACATAATTCTGATATTTATCGGGTTGAAATATACAACAACAACAATTTCTCGAATATTGATCTCAGTAATAGGATTCAACATAGCATATTGTATCCAACTGTTATTATTTGTTCCTTATAGTAATTTCACCCTTCTGTGCAATAGGCCAAAAGCGTAACTAGTTGTGCAATTTCAACTAATTAGATTGTAAAAATAATCTAGGAACTGACAATTATAGAGGTAAAAATTTTACAGACTATATTTGGAAAATGTGCAAACCCGCCACTAACTAAACATATACGTAACTATAGGTTTTGCCATTTCTCAAGGAAAACGTATTAGTTTAATTATTCATATACACATCAAGCCACAACTGCATTTTGTTTTCCTCGTAGGGAACAGAACTAAAGCAATAAAAAATATTAACACAATTTTTTTTTTTTTAATTAAATTTGATTCTTTTTTCACCATCTTTGTATTGTTGTTTGTCTGCAAAAACGTTTATTAACGGACTTCAAACCAAATGGTCTAAAATCAACAACATTCAAGCATTCATGGCGCACAAAAACATCGTCATGAATTCTAAACTACTAGGTTTGAATTTCTGAATTCATCAACACACAGTCAAGCGACATAATCATCTGCCTGCCTTTGTCCAACTAGGTTGGGGTCAGCTTCCAGTCTAACCAGATGCAGCTGAATACCAGTATTTTACATGGAGCGACTGCCTATCTGACCTCCAAAACCCAGTTACTGGGTAACATGGTACTCTTTCCTTCACTATAGGGGAAAAGCATGTGTCAAAAAAAACAGGCTAATATTCTACAAGTATCATAGTCTCGCCGTATTCCAATCCTACTATAAATATGTATAATAATATATTATATAATATACTTGGTACTTAATAAAAAAAAATTCTAATAAGTAAACATTTCAAAGGTCACCGCACCTTATAATGGAAGACGTAGTTTTATTCAATACATACATATATATCATTTGACAATAAGTACTACGAGGGAGTTTCTCCAAACATTATCAAATATTTCCTGTAAGCATGCAACGTTGAATAAAACTTAAGTTTTTCCGATATTTATGTAGCTGTAAATAATGTTATTATGTTTTGACGTCAGAATGAAAGTTACAGGTACTAAAAACGAAAGAAGGGAATGAATAAAGTTTTTTTTTTTCAAATAATGTGTATTCAGTAATACTAATAAGCCAGGCAGGCTTATTAAAAAAGTTAATAAAAATACATACTTAAACAACAGCAGTAGTAAATAGGTAATTCGGATACCCCTTGGCCGCCCGCCCTTTGAACCCTATTTTCTGAAACAGTACCTATCGGAAGAGACTGTTTACTGTGACACAGCGTATCCTAGTGCGAGTTCCAGTAACACATGGAAATAATGAGAATGACACAACATTATTTGTGACACCCTGCTATAAACTTACAAGTCATTCTTCATACGTATTCATGAACTAAATAATATTTTTTCATTCAAAAAATATTCGATTAAATCAAGTATCTATAGGTACATCAATTTAGTATTTACATAACTAAAACGATTCCACAATCATTATAACACAATGCAAGGACATAATCACACCTCATGCGCATCGTCATAATGACCATCTGTCAGTCTGCGCGGGAGTGTCCCACGCCGCGTTCATCTAGAATTATGTATGTATGTACGCAGCTGTTTATATGCTAGTAATAAAATAGAGAACCTATGTAACTATGCATGCTATGTATCGTCAGAAAGATCTTAGTAATTTCCGGCAAGAAAATATTCTAGAATAGCTGTAAAAATCAAAATATACTTAGCTATGTAAAAAAATCTGAAAGATATCCTCAATTTCTCAATTCTTTATTGCGTATCATAATGTATATAACATAATTTTTTGTTTATGCTAAACCCGAAAAGGGGTCATTGGACCAACCTTGAAATCGCGAAAGAAAAATCAGCTGTTCCCTACATTTTGTCGATTTAAGTGAACACAAATGCATGGAACAGCTTATTTTTTTTTTCGCGAGTTCTAGGTTGGTCCCATAGAAAAAGTTGTATAAAATGATGAGTACAATGACCCCTTTTCGGGTTTACCATAAACAAAAAATAATTTTGTATAACGTCATCGGGCGGGGCTATTTCGACTGTGGGGTAATTCCAACTAATAAGAATAATTAACTGTATTGATAAGTATTTGAATTATTTTCAGTAGTTAAAATTACCCACAGTCGAAATAGCCCCGAATTATATTAGTCACAATTATGGACCCTGTCGGGCCCAGGCAATATCAAGTTAGTGAGAGGAGGAAGCACACTGGGTGTAGATATTATTTGCATTAAATTGATCACAACTTTATCTCATGAAAATATGTAGTAGCAGCACATTTTAATTATCATCCGAGCATAAGATGCGTTATTTGATGCTGCAAAAATATAAGATTCTATGGTATAGGAGGTACAAGAAAAACCTCTTTTGAACCTACATTTTGAAAATGCATTTTTAAAATGAACCAAAGACAATAATGGATTCTTGTTTAAAAGCTGCTGTATATTGTCATTATTTTTCTTTAAAACCATCAGGAGGCGCTGCTGCCAATCTTCTTGAAATGATCTTTTTGTCTTCTTTTCTGTAAACCACGGCTGGGTAAGAGAGAAAAAATAGAAAATAATGAAAAATCCTTTAGAGCTCATAAACGCGGTGTTCATGATACCGCGTTTATGACTACCCATGTAGATATTATCAGGCCAAAAACATCGCGTGGAAGCAGCAATTTAACACTTTCAGAAGTCCAATCGGCACAAAAGTGGAATAGAGCCGTAACTCAGGGTTGCATGCTATCTGGTACCTACCTGCCTCGTGCCTGCAATGAAATGATAGACAGCTGCGAAACTTTGCACGAAAATAGATGATGCCAACTTTGTGTTGGTTTAAAAAAAAGGTTATAGGTACCTACATAATTTGTATAGAGGAAACTTTCGCTAGAAGTAACAATTTCTTAGCTGACCGCAGCGCAGGCGGCAGCAGCGTGTCGGCTCGACACGACTGATTTCTATGTAAACATCAAACACAAAGCATCAATTTCAATTAAACCATTTACAGGCACAGGGGTTGTCAAGGAGTCGGTCAGTCAGAAATATGAAGCTAGTTGCCCATTCCAAAGCGTAGTAGGTACCTATGGAGAAGAACGGGCAAGAAACTCCACAGACACTCTTTTAATAAAAAAAATTGATACAAAAAATTGGTTACATCATTCATGTTGAAATTATACATGTGAGAACAATGTAGAAAGCACGTTAATTAAAAGCGTCCACAATTATAACATAAAAAAAACAAAATAATTCAAAAATTAAAATAAGCCATGGCAGCTAAGAGATGACCAGTCACAACTGACGGCGCCCGTTCACGAACATGACGCATGGATCAGCACCATTCAGCTCAACCATTTTGAAGGGAGCTAACATCAAAGGAGATTTCCGCGACATTGCGTTTTGAGACAAAGTTGAAAATTGCCGCTGTCTTATTGGTTGCTCTAAATACATACTACTATTTCAAAAATCTTTAATCTTGGTTGATAAGTATGTGCTTCAGCAGTTCAGCTGATCATGTTTACGTGGTGTCTTTAAAATAATTCACATTGTATGTTTTACGATGCAAGCGTTCAATACTTTATTATCTCAAATATCTGTGGTTATTGCAACTATACATTGTGAAGACTATTATATTTTAGTACTACGCCATACATAACTGCACTCGTGTGTGAAACATATTATTATTGCTTTTCTACTTAAATTACGTCATAAAGAATCAAATTCTTTTGGGGTTATAATATATATATTTTTGAAATGTGCTCATTAAGCCCTTTCATTTGATACCCAACATGGTACGATTAAACCATTTTTTTTTTAAGTTCCTCACTTTATGTCCTCTAGAGGGCGCCATTTTTAATTTAATGTGACTTCACATAGCCTATAACCAGCGGACAATCACGACGCTTCTAACGATACCTCATTTGTCAAATTGTGATAAGTGGTTTGGAAGATAGGAGGGAACAGATGAACATACATACATACATACCGGTCAAAATCATAACCCTCCTTTTTTCTTCGCCGTAGTCGGGTAAAAAGAGAACTAATCTCATTTTTACAAAATATTATATTACTAGCTGCGCCCCGCGGTTTCACCTAAGTGTCGATCCCGTGGGAATATCGGGATAAAAGTATCCTATGTCCCATTCCAGGTCAAGTCAAGGTACGCATGTGACAAATTTCATCCAAATCCGTTCAGCCGTTTCAGCGTCAAAGCGTAACAAACAAACAAACTCACTTTCGCATTCATAATATTAGTTAGGATATTCATTTAATTGAGGCAAGAACCATATTACATAAAATAAAATAAAAATTCACAATACTACCACAGAATAAAATGTTAATACATAAATACAATTAAAATAAATTAATAAGTAGGTTAGGTACAAATGACAAACTTACACCTACTCGAAACATGTCCGCTTTGGGTCAGTGGGTCGTCTGGGATGTCACTGCACCGATGATTCCTCTGGAATTGCAGATGTCCATCACCAGGGGAGATCACTCATCATGTGGGAAGAATACTTTTTTTTTACACCCAATACCTACTGAAACCGCTCAGTAGTCTACCAGTCAAATTACAAGCACATGAAACTATAAACTGTGCACCAAAGTTTGGCAACGCATCCTCAAACGTTTAGTTTCTAGAGATATATATTACTCCCATCCATAGAGATATTATATTACATAGAGTGCGCGTATTGCACAAATCACTTAGTGCGCATCGTAGACAAGTGGGTATAGATTAGTGTTGGGTAGGGCATGCAAGAGGCACTTCAAATCTCCCATACAAAATTATTGAATGTCCCAACACCTCAAAATAACATTTTGTACCGCTTCACTGTGAATCGAACTGACAAGTGAGTGTGTGGTGAGGAACGTCGTGTTGTTCAAACCCGTGTCTACTGTTCATAGTTTGTTGCGCGCACTCTATACTATAATTATATCTACATGCCCCCATCATACACCCATACCCTACCTCATCATGCAAAATTGGTTAGTAGGCATACTAACCTTATTAAAAACACTCTTTCGGTAAAAAATAACCCTCACCAACTTTACTACAGTCAATTAAAAATCTCTGCCAAGTCCTTGTAAAACCACGCCATCATGCACCAAGTTTCACTCCAAACTCCGTCAAAACTGCAAATTGCCTGTCAAATTCGAAACTTCACCCAAAAATAATGTTGCAAAGATTAATTCGGAGCCGCTTGAAGTTCACACCTATCGGGGGATCGCAATTAGACTATCAGACCGATAGCCGCGTACCTGGTACCGTGGTGCCGCTGGTGCCGCATTAGAAGGGTTGTACATTGAAAATTGTGTATTCTAAAATTGGTTTTTTGTCTTGTATTCATGTGGGGGTGTTCGTGAATGACGTCAGGTTATTGGTATTTAAAGAGCTAAATACTGGCATTCAGCTGCACCCGGTTAGACTGGAAGCCAACCCCAAAATAGTTGAGAAAAGGATAGGTTGATGATGGTATTTAAGAGACATGATAAAAAACTTGCTTCTTAAATGAATTTGTTTGCAGTTGATCTGCCAGTTTCGGGAAGACGAAGACAGCTTCTTTCACATCTTCCCGAAACTAGCATTCTCGCCTACCTAACCTACGTTATAAAATGATGTTAACCCACGAACCATTTGGGAAAATTCAGTTACACTTATCCAAATTATATTTTAAATGAAATATTCCTTTAGTTAAATAATAATTACGTATTTCCAGAAGGCCCAATTAAAGAAACTACAATATCCAAAAAATTCGCGAAGAGAAAAATACTTACGGAACCAACTTCAATGTAATCAACTACCTTTCTACTTTCGACAAGACCTTGCAGAAGCTATAGGCATAGGCACGTTGCCAAATGCCTAGAAATCTACCTAAAAAACCAACTCCCAAACTAAGTCAAGTCTATGTTAATCAATAGATTCATGGCATAGCACGCGTCTTGGGAACTGCACTGCCGTGGCAAGGTCACTGCAGGAAATGAAAGGTAATCGCAGACAAATGAAAGTAAATGCACCATCTGGTACGGAAGGAACCGCTGCATTGATTAATTGTGAACGTTTTGATAAAAGAAATGTAGGTGAAGTTTGAGTAAATTTTTCGGTTCTAGAACATTTTGCTGAAGTAGTAGTGAAGTGCTTAATCTAGTTTTCATGAAAAGCCTAAGTCCATGTACGCCAATGAATTGGTATGAAGCCTAGAGGAAGACGATAATGAAGGCTCAATCCTGCGAACTCCTATATAAGAATGAGAATATCCTGAAGTTTTCAAGTTGAGCGCGCTTTGTATTTAGTGAGACTTCAAGCACTTGTGGCTTTATTCATAATTAATCAAGAGTTTCAATCGATATTGTTTATAACATAGGCCATTTTAAGCTTTACGCAAACAAAAACATCAAGCTTATCAGCTTCTTAGATTTTCCTTCAGTCTACCATACCATCTAAGTATAGGCCTGAGGTGGCTGCTGCGCGGTGCAGGAGATGTTGACGAATCAGACAGTTGTCACAAGTTGACGAATCACTGAGCTCTCGCATCACGACACCACACCACACCCTCCCGCACCGCGCAGCTACCTCAGAAACGGTCGCAGTTAAGCGATCGACCTTATGCATGGTGATGATATTCCAAGTTTTGATATGTGACTCGTACGTCGTTCCGGGTAGTAGAACAACCAGTCTTGCCAAGGGGAATCGTGTAACCAGGAACTGGGTTGAGGAGGTCGGATAGGCAGTCGCGTCATGTAAAATACTGGTATCGTATTCAGCTGTATCTGGTAAGATTGGAAGCCGATCCCAAGGTAGTTGGGAAAAGACTTAGCAGATGATGATAAGTGATTCCTTTCTGCAATGGATCTCGTCGCCTTTTGCGTACAAGAAGTATTTCTATTCATTTACATACATACATACATAATCAGCCTATAATGTTCCCACTGCTGGGACACAGGCCTCCTCTCTGTGAGAGGGAGTGGGCCGTAATCCACCTCGCGGACCCAGTGCGTGTTGGTAGATGTCACATGTCTTCGAATTTTTGGTTCTAGGATGTGCCGGTTTCCTCACAATATATTCCTTCACCGTTTTGAGAGCAGTGGTGATGAAATTATTTACACAAAGTAAAGCGCCTGGCAGGGTTCGAACCTACGACCTACAACTCGTAAGTCGCGGCCGTTACCACTGGGCCACCACTGCTCTCTCTTCTATTCGTTTATCATCCATGAAATTAATACTGATGGTTTTTGTGTCACTTATAATTGACTTGGATTTAGAAGGAAATTCTTACCTTGAATAGCAATTTGCTAAGGCGTTAATGCGTAAATAATGCGTGGTTACGTGGAAACTATTATTTCCAAAAGGTTCGTCTATCAGGAAATTGTGTGGTGTAAGATTGTATATTTTAGGTAACTTTTGATTAGTTTTAAAGTAAGTTATGGTTGGTGTGAAAAATTGGTCAGGAATTTACACATAGGTTTCGTCCTAGGTCCGAATGAGACTTGAGGGTTGTTTGTAAGTGCGGCGAAACCCATCCATAGTAATTATAGTATTGAGTAAGTGTAGTAATAGTAATTAGTACTTGGCTCAGGAGGTTTTCGACATGTGGGATGTGGACTCTGCGATCATTGTGCTGATAGCCGTATCAGCTAATGGCTTAATTGCCAAGAGGCTCGACCAACACCTATGGAGGCTCTCGTTGGGCAGCTGGGTTAAGGGCCTGATTCAGAAAGCGGTACTCCAGGACACGGCCCGTATTGTTAGGAGGTTCCTCTCTCTGGAGCCCTGACCGGCGTAGCTTGGACCCTGTTCCCGATACCGGTGGACTTCTATTTTTATTATTTTTAAATGTTTTTATATTTTTCTAGTCTAATTTTCTTTATTTATTTTTAAATACATATTTCTTACATTTTTAAATATTTTTATAAAAAAACATTTAAACAAACAGCAGAGTCCACGTCTCACATGTCGACAAAATTTATTTCATTTAAAAATGTAATTTAAATGAAATAAAGGAGAATTATAGTACTTATACCTAATTTATTTCCAAAACTTGAATTCAAACGTTACATCAATGTGGTTTCGACCCATGAACTAGGACATCCTGTATGCCAGGGGTCGAGGTTAAATTACAATTGAAATAAAATAAAATTACAAAAAGCTAATGAATTTTTTTTTTTTTTTTTACCTTAATACATATTATTCTGTTTTGGATTATAACAGGGGTAGCATGTGTGTGTGTTTGTGTGTGAAAATGTGTGTTGCTCGAGTCTGTCAACTAGGTTAGATTACTGATCATGTTTTCCCTATCATCACAGCTTTCAAGCCGAAGTAAGATTTCCTTTTTTTATCAGGAAATTACTCACGTCTAACTGGCGAAATTGGCTTGAGAGGCCTGGCTACATTAAAACTATTTTCATGAATTTAAAAGGCAGACATTTAACACACACAATTTACAAAAGAAAATAACACTTATTTAACCTAATTCCATTTAAAACACCTCATTGAAAATGTCAACCTTCGACGACATCACTGTTGAACGTTCCAGAAACTTGTATCGTGTAATTCAGCCTCTATTGACAGACTGAAGGACGAAGCCTACAATAGGACAATTGGTTGCCTTTAACCATTGTTATTATTGTTATATTTTGCACCTTTGGTCTCATGGTCGCAAGCGCGACTGCTGAGCGGGTTAGATTCCAAGCTCGGGCAAAGTGATACTAGGTTTTTCCATTAGGAATTTCTAGTAACAGCCCGGAGTTTGGAATTTGGCGGTGCCCGTGACTCGGCCCTGCGCCTGATCTCTCTCCGGTCGTGTCGGATTGCCGTCCCATCGGACAAGACGTATTATAGAGTGAAGGAAAAGAGAATGCACCTGTGTCTGCGCACACACTTGTGTAATGTAATATCTCCCGCGCCGATGGCTAGTCTCCGTTGAGATTGGCTGCCGTAGCCGAAATATATTCTGCACATTTTCAATCAATTATGTTCTATCAATTTTAATTCTAAAGGATTTTTAATCAATCCTGTATCAATGCCAACAATTGTACAGCCATTGTTGGCACTATTTATAATGTTCTTAATCTCGCAAACTTTATTATATAGGTATTTATTCTTTTTATCTCATATCGGCACGAGCCAATTTAATGCCAATATCTCATGTCGTAGTAAAGAGATGAAGCAGTGCGATGGTGCTCCAGACGTACCTACTGGTATCGTCAATGGTGAATGCTCTTTTCACAATATACCGTACCTATGTCCAATTCAGGGAAAACTGACGTTTTTCTAATGTAAATATATCACTATCAACATTCTTATCCTAACGAGAGTCGTTCAAGAAACTAAATTGTTTGTTTTCGATAGAAAACGATACCCCATCGACATAATTATAAGGGAGTGGCTCACAAAACCCATTCTTCGAATTAGCCGCATTTACCGGGTGCGAAAACCGTGTTTGCTGATTATAATCGCGTCTAAAAGGTTTCCGGACTCCATTCTATATATAAATTCGGATTAATTTTGTTAATCCTATTGAAAACCAAGCTATTCAAACCACAAACACGATCAACAATGGTGCTGCCACAATAGCCATGTCAACTCATGAAAGATGGCAGCATTGTTATAAGTAATAGCTATAAGGTCATATATTTGAATCCAGTCTTGTATATTATACTAGCGATATCACTGGCTTCGCACAGGTGCAATTTACTTGTGAAGACGGTATTCTATTCACAACACGTCGTGCACTAGTTCTGAGTAGTTACCTAACAAAAAGTACTAGGCTAAACTAGGTTTGTATGCACTCAAGATAGTATTTCATTAGCATTACTAAGTACTTCTTTTTGTATCCTTACATATTATAAAACAAAGTCCTCCGCCGCGTCTGTCTGTCGCCCTGTTCGCGATAAACTCAAAAACTGCTGCACCGATTTTCATGTTGTTTTCACCAATGGATAGAGTGGTTCTTGAGGAAGGTTTGTGTATATAATAACCGACATCCACGCGGGCATCAGCTAGTATATTTATAAAATACTAGCGGACCCGGCAGTCGTTGTCCTGCCCGAACAGCGCCACCTACTAACCCTAATTACCAACATGTACATAAGAATTATATATATAAAGATATAGCCTCAGCCTATTTCTGTCTGGAATAAGTACACTCCTACCAACTTATCTGTGAAATGGCGAAAATTGTAACTACGGCCGTCATGTTGAAAGTCATTCGATTGTCAGTGTCTACCTACTACATTCAGTGCACCATAATAAAATTATTATCATTATTAGAATGTAGATGAATTCATTCATTCTGATGTTAGAATGTTAGAATTAATTTGTATAATCAATCAATTAGCAACACTGAATCGACTGTGGCGTCCTCTTTCAGTTCACAGATAAGTTGGTAGGACTGTACCTGTCAAATGGTGGAAGAATTTTTCAAATAGAATCTTTAAGGTTCCCCACATATACACAAACTCACAAAATTCACTCTCTCTCTTTATGGTTAATACTAGTATAGACTTTGTAAATTATTGTCCTCAGGCTACCGACGATGTGATTAATTTTGTCATTCGCTTTTTTGCGGTAATATACAATATTAGGTGGGGCACGCTAGGTTTGTGAGTTGATTTAGTGGTATGATTGTTGAGTCGATTTTTACGTTATGTATTCTTGCATGAGGTTTTTACTTCAATTTGTTGAGTTAGAGCAAAGGGAAGAAGGTTTCTTTCAGAATTATTGTTTCAGAGACACATTACTTACATACCTACTTGCAATGTACCTACTTGTTTTTATTTTTCAAAATTCTAGCGCATTTTCATCATTTTGACTTGGTAAAATCAGTTCCTTTACAAAAAAATACAATAGAAGTAGATATATTTATTAAGGCCGGGACGTAACCAAAATTGCCTGTCTACAATTTGATGTTTCATAAAATTGATAAGACTTAGGTGTAAAATAAAAATAGAATGAGTAACTACATAATATTTCCAAACTTTTTGTGTAACAGAAACACAAAATATTAAAATTTTCTCGATAAAAAAATATTACGAAGTTACCTCTAATTTTCACGTATTTTCGATTTGTACTTAAAATGCTAATGCCTATTATGATAAAAATTAGATGATTATATGTATTAAAACAAGGCAAAAAAAATTGTGTAGGCTTTTTTTTTTATTCCTTTTATTTTTGGTTTTATTACGAATCAAAGCTTGTAGGACTTACGACGTTCTTAGTTCGTGGAAGAAGCCATCTTCCGTCGCACATTACGGGAACTTCAAGCATATTTTTGTTTCACAAATCAGTCGGCGTCGCTCTGTTGAGACGAGAGGACTGCGCTCAAATTTTTAGCTGCGCTGAGATATTATTTATTTTCGTAAATAATATTTTCGTAATTTATCACATTCCACAAAAGAAACTGAGACATAGAAAACATGAAATAAACACTAAAACCACTTCCAAAACGAATATTACAAGTGTTATTGATTGATAAATAAATAAATACCGAGTCTTAAATAAAGATATAAAATTCAATGTTGATATTTGAAAACTCAAGATGACATACATTTTATTTGACAGATTTTTGACTGATATATTAGCACGGAGTATAGAAAGAAGTAGGTACAACTAGCGCCATTGTTCTGTATTGCGGAGAAAATTTACAACATAGCCAACGAGCCCATTCTACGTTCATTTGAAAGTTCGCACTGGAGATTAAATCTTATTGCGATTTACTCAGGATCCAAATTCGTTTACTCCCACTTTTTTTGACAAACTTCTTGTAAGGTGACCCTTAGACGAACAATTGGAGCGACTGACCTAAATAAAACTTGTTTAGAATAATACTTTTATTCTTCGGTTATCGAACTCGAACAGATTACGTATGACTCCGGATTTTTAATTGGTCTGTCCGTGATGTCTTGTTTATATCTCTTTATTTGACTTTTTTGTCGTAGTTGGGTTTTAGTTTTTACCTGACTGCGGCGAAGCAAAAAGGTGGGTTATGATTTTGACCGGTTTCTATGTATTTATCTATGTCTGTTCCCTCATATTATCTTCTAAAAGACTCATCACAATTTGACAAATGAGGTATCGTTGGAAGCTTCTTGATCGTCCGCTAGTCATCGGCTATATGAAGACCAAAGCACAATCAGTCACACACACACACACATACACTCATACACACACAATCCTACAACACACTCACGTACACACAAAACACACAAACATACATAAACCACTCACGAGCAAGCATGCATGCACTAAATTTATATTGTTTTAATTTTATTGCATAAATTGTTAAGTTTAAAAAAAAAACGGGTGAAGACACTGGCTCCTGTAACACAGGTTCCACCTAGCTCAGGATTCAGGGCTTCAAATTAAAATGTAACACCTTTTTATGTCAATAAAATATATTATAACCCCAAAAAAAGCAGCGACAATCAAGACGTATACTGCCATATGTTATGTTAACGCGTGGGATGATAAGTGCCGCTTCACGCGCCGCCGCACCGTAAACAGAAAAAACGTCAGACGCGCCGCGTGACGCCACACTGCACGCGACGCGCCACGCCCCGCGTCTCCGTAAATGAGGCCTAAAGTTATAATGCAACTTTGCATGTTTTCAAAGCTACAATTTCAACAGTTAAAAAGAGGGACCATACTAAACTTTCTACTAAGGGACTAGTTATAACAAGCGCCCGAGACGCGCATTTTGTACGCTGCGTTTCGGGCGCTCAATAAAATTGTATGAATTCCTATGTAACGAATTTTATCAAGCGCTGCAGTCTAAGCGAGCGCCCATGCCGGGCGCCGTTAGGCCTGCACATGTCGCTACTTGCCACTCTCAACTTGCATCTCCGTTGTGCGATTTACAAATAAGACTGGGAGAAGGTATGCCGCGGGCATCGCTTCATCGAGAATTGCTGCTGTGTGCGCCGCCGTGATGAAACACCGCGTGTGACGCGGCTATGCCATTCGCGGGCTCCGCCGTAAAAAACGCTCCATTTCAAACAAACGCGTGTAAAATCGCGTCTCCGTAAACGCACTCATACAACGCCATATGTTTGAATTCAGTGCGGGCCGCGCCGCCCAAAGCCACGCGCGACTCCTCGCGTCTCCGTAAATGAAGCCTAACCGTGCCCTTGACGCTTGGACGCGAGTTCCTTTTTCACTATTTTTCCTTGTCATTTTCTCCGCATTAGTAATAAACTTAAAAGAAACACGGTTCAAAAGTTACAACAAAATGTGGAAATCTTGTTGCGTTTGACGAGCGTCCAAAACGCGCAGGGCGCGCGCCCAAAACACAGCGCAGGTACTGAGCCGCGTGTGTCGGGCCCTTGTTATAATTAGTCCCTTTGGTACTTTGGCACCCATTTACTTAGATGAATAGATGTCAATTCTTTTAGTGGTGAAGCCGAAAATCCTTCATTTATTTCTTTTGTACAGAACTCGGCCTCTTTTTCACATGTTTCAAATGTTTTCGAAGGGGATTGTTCGCGTTTGGCGCAGGAAAGGTTTTCATGACACATGCCATATTCGTTGCACAATACAGTGCAAAATTCATTATACGAATATTTATTTTTTACTTGGGTATCACTTTGCACGATCCTCCAAAGAGAGAAATCCACGATATAGCATTATATTTATTACTTGCTAACATAGTTTTCCACAAAGACGTCATTAGGTACAAATTGTACAAGGTCCTAAATAAAATTTGGTAACATTTAAATTTGAACTTTTTCACGTCAACATTGAGTTTCTAGTTCCAAAACATGAACATGATCCATAGTTCTGAATTCAAGCTTAGCGTATCGTATAAGCAAAATAAACTACAGAAGATTGAAATTCGAATTCTATAAACGCCAGACGAAAAGTTTCTGCTGGCGGGAAGGCATTGTGTTTTGTTTTCGTCGTGTTTAATGAGAGGGGTAGGTAAGGATTGCGCGGGTGAAATATGATTTTTTGCTGTCAATACACGCCCCCTTAACGCCGAGCGCCGGACGTAGACAGAGAGGTTAGTTAAGCAGAATAATGTTACTAAATACATCATCTTAGGTCAGACGGGGCAAGGGCGCCATATTTTTTACATAGATGATTTCGATGCAAAATATTTTTTTTGGATGTTGACTTATGAGCGTCCATTTGTTTAATTGACAATGACAACATTTGTATTTTATTGCTGCAATAAACTTCGATTCAATCAAATCTGTCAATAATTTTACGATATTTTTTAAGAAATTGGATGATAAAAAGATATTGAAAACTTGGATAAAGGCGCACTTACCGCTGGAAACTGGGCGAGTGCGCCAATATAAAAAAAAAATACTAAAATCGTACGTCACCAGAAAGATTTTACTCATCGGAATATTAACAACTAAACGCTTTATTCTTTAATATAGTCGTCAAACAGGCAACTGCGGCTTTAAAGAAAAACATCTAAATTCTATACTCACCTCATTGGTTTGCCGCAACAATATTTAAAATTATAGGGGGATTAATATCACATGGTCATCTCCGATAACAGATTTATATGACACTAATACTAAAATGTGAACTGTGTTTTAGATTGTTGCATAGATATAAGATGTCGTTAGTTGTAATAACTGTAGTTTAAGATATATTAAACAGGTGCGCTAACCCCGTCGTCGGCGCACTTGCCCGGCCTGACCTTACGTCTATTTTATTTTATAATGGATTTTCGCAAGCCACGCCTGAACCAATTAACTATCAGTTCCTTTTGTCGTATCTAACAAGAAAACCTGTTCCCATATTTTGGGCAATATGATTTCCCTCGCGATATTAATTTCATAAGATCGTTTATTCAAGGCTTTACCCAGAAATTATTACCTTATATGCATATTCCCCACTGAACACTGTCTAAAAGCTAACTCCATGTTCCTGACTCTGCTGACACAAACGAAGAGAAAGAGACAGAATCTATTCTAAGACGCACCAACTAAAAAGCTACGTATATAACTCAAGCAAACTTTATTGAATGACGTCAAAACATCTTCATACAAGTTCCTATCTATATCCGTTTCAATGCCAAGCTACAGGCTATATTATAGCCTATAATACAGCCTATATTGTAGGCTATATTCCAGTCTACATTGCCATACATTAAGGTATTAAACCTTCGGTACCGACTCCGGTCATCAATTTACATGACATTATTGAATACGGCCTGTAACCACATTATTATGTATTGGAACTGAATTACTTGTTAAATAGGTATAATGTTATGGAAATTATTAGATGAAATTATGGTAAATTCTAGGTCTAAATAAACGACCTATGATAGAACTGACATTATCGGGAAGGTTAGGTCTTAAGATGGTGATGCGACGTCAAATCGTTGACGTACCGTAGGTATACAAATCCTACGTTGGATAAATCACGATTATAGTCCTTATTTAGCAATTCATAAGTAATCAATAGAAACCACTTTTTCAGTCGACATATTTTGCGCCGCCCATCATGTACTTAGAAGAATGATAGACACACTTCAAATAATGTTCTGAAATTACTTGGGTGTTGAATTCGACTTCCAAGTCGGGCACAGTAGCTCAGTAGCGCCCGGAGTCTGTATTTTTGTTGCTTGGTTTATGGTTACATCTGTTGTATGCCACTTAAACATTATTTAAAGATATGAGGAACAGTTACACTCTGTACCTCATACCTCTAATTCACTCATCCTATAAAGAAATGGGAGGATCCTCCGACCGTTGTTGTGTCTGGCTTGCAACTGCCCAACGATTGATGACGGATTCTTGTAAATATGTTGATCGCGCGGTAAACTTTAATTGCGCGATGCAGGATTTGTGTGACGTCAGGGCCCTGTTTAATAAAGCTGACAATGCGACATATATGTCAAAAAATGAACAAATTGAAAAATTGTCGCGCTTAGGCTGTTTAATAAAAGTGACAAATATGTCAAAAATCGACAGGTGCAATCTTGCCATATTTGTCATTTAAAAACGTATTTAATAAAACTTAGGTACAAGCAAAAAAATTATCATGGCGGAAAATTTACAAATATGTCGGATTGTCGCACCGTCCGACATTTTTCTGTTTATTAAAACTTTTCGAGCGACAGGTGACAGGTGACAATTTGTCGTGAAAAACTCTACAAATCTGCTTTATTAAACAAAAAATTATCATGATATATTGACATATTTGTAGAATTGTCCGACAATTCTGACAGGAGCGTTACCCTCTGTCACGAAATCATATTTTAAATTTTGAAGGGGTAAGAAAGTGTTTTTAAAAGGTTTATTACAAAAAATGGTACATTCATCGAGCAGTGAGAGTAGTGATGAAGAATACTTAGAAGGAATAAATTTAATAGCAGAATCAATTTCTCCTTCTCAATTACAGATTTCTGCTTTAAAGAAAAATTTAATTTTCAGTCATATTTAATTGATAAAATTGGTCATCGAATTGAACACCTTATAAGTAGAAACCTAGGACTTACACCCGACAAACAAATTTTATGCGCTTTGCATTGGATGGGTTGTGGTTCACAGTACCACGTTACCGTGTACCGCGATAGCTTAATTTATATCTTCTATACCTAGTTTAGCTTAAGTAAATTATCGGATGTTTAATTTGAAAGTCTAGATTAAGTAAATTAAGTTTAAAATTTGCATGCCTAATAGGCAGAATGTACAAGGCCCTGTAAATAATATTCTAACACCAAATTGTAAATACATGCATTCAAAGCAAATAAATTTATTTCATTTCATTTCATTTCACGTTATTGGTGATGCACATAGGCTTAATAAAGCAACCGTACATCATTGCATAAGAAGGGTATGTGGAGCCCTGACTACTGAATTAATCGGAGAAGAGGTTCGCTGGTGGCTGATGTAAACAACATATTGTAACAATATTCTGATTTTAAAGATTGTCCGTGGAGTTTCTTGCCCGTTCTTCTCCATAGGAACCTACTACGCTTTGGAATGAGCAACTAGCTTCATATTTTCTGACTGACCGACCCTTTGACAATTCAAAAGTGCCTGTAATTGGTTTATTTGAAATAAATGCTTTGAGTTTGAGTTTGAGTCTGGCTTGATAATTTGTAACCGAATACCAACACTTTTCTATTGTGGACGTTTCGTTAATTCCTCTAGATGCCCCTTATCAAAATGAATCTGCGTTTGTAGACAGAAACGGAAACCATTTAATTAATACTATGGTTGGACCGAATATAATAGATGGATGGACCGAACATTCAACTTTCTATACATTCTTGGTTGATAACTTATAGTTTTCCCTCAAGTGATTGGTCATTGTATTTACACGTAACGTATGCCACTCCGAGCCAAAACCAAAATTTGACTATAAAATTGTCAGAAATAATGTGGTTTTTTGACATATGTCGAGTTTTATTAAACAGTAAAATTTACAAATTGTCACTTTTTGACATATGTCGGACTTGTCGGATTGTCAGCTTTATTAAACAGGGCCCTGGGGGCCTAGACAAAATCCTAAAATCCTAGAAAATGGAGTTGACATTAGTTTTAGAGATGTCACGTGACTGCTGCTGTCAACTGCATACAATTTGATCTTTCCTTTGGCGTTAACGCTTACAGAAAAGGGATTTTGTCTATAGCCTCTGGTCTTTGATGCGTAGTTCGCATGTGGCGATGTAGATGCCACCACAATACTGGTGAAATGAGATTTACAGTCAACCTCAAAAATATATACTTATACTGCATCAACCAAAAATAATTTGACGGTCTTCAATTTGTGTTCACAATATAGTACCAATCTATAAATCCAATTAAGTACCTATCCAATCTGTAATATACTTTGTCGGCTATGGCTACTCTTTGATAAAAACATAAGACACATAGATTGTAGACAATACGTCCTGTATAACCTTTCGGGAATACAGATCATACCTGTATTCCCGAAAGGTTATACAGGACGTATTGACGTATTTTGCACCTTTTTGATATTTTTCAAACCTTTGTTGTCTTGCAGGTGGTGGAACCAATCAACCGTCTGCTGGACTCGGTGCCATTCGACGCTCTGTTCTACTCGCTGGACTGGCACCCGCCCGACCACGTCTCTTTCATAGACAACGTGCACATGAGAGAGCTACATCCTTCTAGCCCGGTAAGTCATAGACATTCTACTTCTTCATTATTGTTATTTTATTGGATGGCAAATATGACTTATCAAGAGGTATCGTGTTACCCAGTAACTAAGTCGTGAAAGTGAGATAGGCAGTCCAGTCACTCTGTGTAAAATACTAGTATTCAACTGCATCCGGCTAGACTGGAAGCCGACTCCAACAAAGTTGGGCAAAGGGTAGGCAGTAGATGAGTGACCCATAACCTTTCAAAATTTGAACACTGCGGAACTACCTACCCCGGATGAAGTCCTCTTCAAACAGAGAAAAACGAAGAAGCTCATGTTTTGATATAAAGATTTACCTGTCAGCAGGGTTGGTAGCTAATGATCAGCAGTTATGGAACGAGGTCTATTACTGACGGTGAAAATGCATTATAAAGGAGGTACCTAGGCTAGGTTACCCATGGTGCGCTGAACGTCCCAGTATCTTCATTAGATAATAATTGTGTCCAGAACTTTTAAAAGCACGCACATCAGCAGATGTTCCTATGACGTCAGTATCCAGGCCAATAAGTCAATTCTTAGACTAGATAGACTTCAATTAATTCAATGTCATGAAAATTAAACTATTAAAGATCCTAGTTTACCCGTTTAATTACATTCTTTGAACCCAATTTGCGAATAAACTATGTTCTTGCTAATAAGGAATTACTAAATTCGTATACTTGTAGATAACTGGGTAAATTAACTTGTAAATTAGGAGCTTCGGCCTTTAAGCACGGAATACCGTTGGGTCGTAATAACATTATAAACTATTAAAATGACTTGTTTATTGCTAATGAAAGTCCTTTATGTTGAGCTTCATGTTTATTAGCAATTGATAAATACAAATAAACAATCTGCATAGCTTTTTCCAAACTATTTTGGGGTTGGCTTCCAGTCTAACCGGATGCCGCTGAACACCAGTATGTTACATGGAGCGACTGCATCTAAACTCCATGACCCGGTACCTGGGTAACACGATAACCCTCGGTAAGACTGTTTATCAGACTTTTGGGCTTCTGACTACCCTTAACCATTCCTTACCCATTCCCATCAAATTAAGTAACATTGCACAAAAGAATTTCTGGCAAATGACTTTATTTTTAGTGTGAATAATCACGCAAAACATTGTTTATGCAGCGGTTCAGAATTCGTGGGGGCATTTAAAATTAAGTAATAGCATTTATAACTTGCTTTCTTTAAAAAACGTCTGAAAAAGTTGGAACTTTGACCTTCAATATTTCCGTAACCAGAAAGTTCCCAGTCATGGTCCAGAACAAACAAAATATCACAATGATGGGAATAACAAGTGACTTTCGGCTTCGTTAAGCATCTTTTTACGTCCATTATATTTGGGATTAGTGCAGGAGAATGATACAAACAAAATATCATCCCCGATAATCAAAACAAACTATAAGTACTTATTAATGAATCCGCTTCGCAAAATCATTGAGTTCAGGGTGAAATCTCAAACGATAAACAATAAAGCTTGGAGTCGTACATTGTACCCTCTGGCAAGTCCTCATAAAAATGCCAATAAAAATTTAATGGTGCAAACTTTTTGAGGACATCCGATTCAATTCGAACTTGACCTTGATTTTATTTTAAGGGCTGTCTCAAATGTAGACTTTTATTGTTCTAACAGTTAAAAGATATCTACGAAAATTCCAGATATAAGGCAGTCTTTTTCCAGTTCTGGCAACGCTTTGAGCTGTGACTTGATCCAAGGTTGCGGGAAAGTCCGAAAGGATACCGTGGCCCTTGGCAACAGGTATCTGAAGGAAAAAGAAGTGGGTTTTAGTCAGTAAAAGTCCCTCCCAGGTCCGACCAGTTGAAGTTACTTGATGAGGTCCGGCCTTAAAAAAAAAAAGCTGTGACTTGATCCTGCGTGACCACCTATACTTGTCCAAACCTTAGAGCAAAAATGCTCAAACTAATTCCGCCTTAATACTAACTTTAATAGCTGGTATTTCGATAAAAGGCCGACATCCTTCGCTTTATCAGGACGGTGTTTCGCAGTAGTTTATCCATCCGGGTTTAACGACAGACAAATAAGAGCGAAGCTAAAGGTGCATGTTTATTGATTGTAGGAAGGCACAAATGGCCAAACCAAGAACAAGACCACATAGCGAAGAAATCTACCAACTCAACTCAAAGCATTTATGTCACACAAACCAATTACAGGCACTTTTGAATTGTCAAGGGGTCGGTCAGTCAGAAATATGAAGATAGTTGCCCTTTCCAAGGCGTAGTAGGTTCCTATGGAGAAGAACGTGCAAGAAACTCCACGGACACTAAACCGATTACGGGGATGCTTTTTTTACCCTATGTCGCCTTTCACCATTAACATTTTAGCCTATGCCAGCCCTACGCCACAAGCATGTCTGCCGTGCGTGCTAAACTTATTCAATGGTATCCACCCATCCCTTTGTTACTCAATCGCGTCATTAAATCGATATCTATCGCGAATCACTTTTGTTCGATACTTGATTAGTAGAGAAGTACCGCGGTGAGAGTGACACGAATTTATAGTTTTAGGGAGAGTTTAATTATAAAACGATTGGAAAACTCCCAGTTGAAACAGCACATATTCTAATCATAAGGATGATCAAGATATGAAAACTTTAACATAATGGTGTTGAACAGCTTACCCTTAACGATAAAATGGTCGGTTACAGGATCATTTCGAAACCACCAGTATCGTATGCCTATTCGTGTGACTGTCATACGCATGTCTGCATGGTCCTGATATGGCCTGACTGACTAAGATTATGTGTGGACTTTAGGGCCGGCGCACATCTGGCGAGGCTCAGCGCAGTGTATTAGTCACTGCCAAACAAATATCGACCCTGTAACAGTTGAAATTAAGTTGAAAATAAATAAACTCCCATTAGCTCGAGAGCGCGTCTGCGGAAAGAGGCGCGCGTCACGGGTTATTTATTCTCACAATTAGTTTTTAGACCAATTTAAAATGTTCTTAAAACTTCACTTCACTCATGCTCTATAGGAAAGGGAGGATCGTCCGACCAGACGGGTGTCGTGTCTGGCGGGCAACTGCCCAACGATTGATGTCGGGATCTTGTATATATGTCGATCGCGCGGTAAACTGTAATTGCGCGATGCAGGATTTTGTGTGACGTCTTCCATGGATAGTTCGCATGTGGCGATGTAGATGCCGCCACACCATTATCAGATAGTCTTAGTATAATGGCACTCCGTTAATAACCTTGTCAACATCATTCCACTTACAGGTCCCAGCAGACAAAGCCCAAGCGTACGACACAGTGGTGTTCGCGGGCCCTCCTCCCATGAAACAGCGTCTGTGGCCGCGTCACTGCGTTCAGGACACCTGGGGCGCTGAGCTGCACAAGGACTTGAAGGTGAGAAGCTTATGACACTTGTAGGTTGAAGAAAATTCATGTATTCGAATAAGGTTGAAATCAGCACTTTTTGAACGTCAAAATTACATATGATAGTCCCCCAATCCCCCCCCTTCACCACTTGATTTAGCTGGGAAGCAGAAGTAGCGCAACAAACTTCGCAGCAACACAGATGTCTGTTAAGTTAGAACTTGGTTCTATACAATAGTATGGAAAGAAAGTAATTAACATTACAAAACTACCACTTCCACTGATCATTAAATATGTTTTATCTGCGGATAATGCAGTGGACTGCAGCATGAATACTTAAGTTTTGTTAACCGTATTTGTAATATTTATGTTGTAGTTGTTTATTATCCCTTAATAAATAAAATAAAAATAAAACAAAGAAACACAAAGAATTAATATTTGCGACAAGTTAAACTGCCCTGCAAAGGAATATGGTAGGTACAGGCCCAGGTTTTCATACAAATATTTATATACCGGATGACATTTTTTACCGTCTCGAGCATAATCAGGTGTGTTGTGTAAGTGGAACAGAAGCCATACCCGAGAATATTTGCTTAGTACCATTGAGATTGTACAGGTTCGGAATTTCCTTCAAAAATCATGAAAACTATCCATCCTACGGCCCGTGCGTAAAAACGAATAATAGCCAAAATAGGAGATAGTAAGCGGCGTAGGCTGCGATGGCGCATGAATGATAGTTGTACGTGTGTGCGAGCGAAACGCACGCACATTTCTTTTGCGTAGAAACCTAGTAAGCGGCCGCCCCTCGCATGGTACAGTCGTGTTGAAAACGTTTCCAAAATCAACGCAATAACATTTATAGTCCACTTACTAATAAACTAAGACAAACCTGATCTACAAATAAAATGAACACAATACCCAAAAATTCTCAAACATACAATACAAATACCCAATTGACCAAATAAGCCTCACACCAAAAGAATAAGTAGTAAATAGGTAATAACTTAACACAAGTAAGAAAACTTAACCTACCTAAAATAATAAAACACAACAAATACTTACGTAAGTACAAATAAAAACCCCACCAATTTACCAATTAAAAAGATAAAATAATAAGTAAACCTATCCTTACAAATAAAACGAAAACAGTAACAGACTCGGAACGAACTTTTAAAACAATCTAAGTAATCTTTTTTAAATAATTCGAAACAATAAATACTTGAATAAGCAAGAATACTCGACTGTACTTCATTCAAAATGAAAAGGACGTGCCTACATGCGGGAGCGAGAACATTGACAGAATGTTGTTCGGTCGACCCGTTGCTAAGTAACGTCGGCGCGCCTACGCACACACACGTACATTGAAACTTGATGTGTGCGTGAGAGTTCAGTTACCGGGGTTCACGTACGAGAGCCGAGCAGCTGAGCGGTACTCGCGCGCGGGCGACACGACCGACAGACGCGCACGCGCATTGCGCGCATTTTACAAAAAATGAACTTAGGTCTGTACCTACCTTTTTAGCGATATCGCAGTAGGTAATTATTGTTCAAAATGTTTCGTTCTAAACATAAACTAGCACGTCTTTGCATATTGTTCGGTAAACTTCGAGGCGTGTCTCTATCACTTTTCAAAACATTAAAAGCGTTTTAAATTATTCGCTGTTTTAAATCACTAACGCTTTGAGCTTCTTCGGTATACACTAAACGTCAGACTAAACGTTTTAGGTCGGCCCTCAAATAAAAGTCAAGGGGTGTTATGTAGGTCTGGTGACCTCGGCCGCCAGTTCACAGGTGCACCGCGACCTATCTACTTATCACCAAATTGACCATCGAGATACGCGCGCACAGATCGTTTGTAGTGAGCTGGACATCCGTCATGCTGGAAGTACATGTCTTGCAGATAGGGATCAGGAACGTCTTGCAACATGGTGTCAATGACAGAACGGTTCTGCACCCAGTGACAAAACTCCATGCGGGGTCCGAGGGGGAATTTGAGGAGAACGGATACCGTTCCTTCGCAGCGACTGAAGATTTTCTTCTTCTGCGTACATTCGCCTTGCACTGGCTGTTTTCACCAAACAAGATACTCTACGTTAGAATATTCGTACATGTTTAGATACGACAAATATGACCGGGTGCACGATGCATACGTGGAAACAAACAGCGCGACGTCACGCCGCCGTGACTAATCGCAGGTGACTGAAGCTCGGGACGCGGGCGGGCGGGGGGATGCGCGAGCGAGCAGCTCCGGCGCGGCGGCGGCGGCTCAAGCGCCTGGTGATATCAAAGAAGCCGACGGCAAGTGCGGCGAGTACCTATCGGCCGCAAAGGAACGTATCTAATTCATTGATAAATTCCGTGCATTTAGTAGGGTGCGTATGATTTGAATTTCGATATTTTTTCATGGATTTATTTAAAAAAAAAATAATTTCTGTTTTTATTGTTTTTGTATTAAAAGTTTACTTCAAATGGGTAGTATTTTTAGATAAATCAATTTGTTTAAAGGGTATAAAAAAAATAAAAAAATTAGTTGACTATGCCATTGGCTTCTACTCCGTTCACCTACTACACCCTATGTTTGTCGAGACGGTAAAAAAAATCATCCGGTATATTATATTGTATCTGCCAGTGAAAGTCCTGTCAAAATAGGTCCAGCCCTTTCAGAGATTAGCCGGAATAAACAGACGTAAAGACAGTAAAAAAAAAAAATGATTGTTTGCTACAAATATCGTAGGCATTTAGTAAGAAAGAATGGTATTTTGACATTACAAACAGACAATTTTTATTTCCCGCGCAATGGAATTCTCTTCACTCTCCTAACGTACATTATTTAAATACTTTTCCTATCTTTTCAGATAATGGACGGAGCAGTAAAAGTCTACAAAGGCACGAACCCCGAAGTGGACTCATATTCCGTGTTCTGGGACAACAAGAAGTTGACGGACACGAGTCTGGGCAACCAGCTGCGTCACAGAGGAGCCTCCGACATCTACATATGTGGGCTGGCGTATGACGTGTGTGTAGGTAGGGGAAATTATGCATTTTACACATGGAGAGCAAAAATAGGAGACTTATACGTTATTTTTTAAGTTCATAAAATGCAACCGGACCACATTTAAGCCCCGAAAGCTCTGCTACAGTTGGGGGTAATACACACCCCTTTGCAAAAAAAACGGGTGGTTTTGATTTTTGTACATTATTGGTAATCATTTAGTTGTAAAGAGGTTTTAATAGCCAAACTATGTTACTAGCACTTAATAAAAAGTCTGGGTAAGAAAAAAAGTTAATTCCAAATTCGAAACTTTTGTTTAAAAACAATAATAATCCCGTTTTCCGTTTGTGACTTTTACTAACATTTTGCAGGTTTGCGGTTAGAAGGTTATCCTGGCAACTAAAACTAACTTCTCGTTTTTTTTAGTAGAATAATTTATGTTTGTCGCATAATCCAGCCTTATTGTGACTTAAAAGTGATATCTTTGTGTCGATTGTAATGGCAGAAAAAGCAATAAGAGCTAGTAAAATTGTAGCGCTACTGGAAGAGGGATGTAGCCAAAAAACTATATTCTTATTGATTATAACAAATTACTAGTCATTTATGCTAATGACATAGTTTAGTTTTTTTTGCAAAGGGGTGTATTATCCTTTTCCATTCTCCCCTGTTAGCTGTCATGCTTTCATTCACTCCGTTTTTTTCCTCTACAATAGTACAGTCAGGAAAATTAATGGTCCAGCAAATTGACAACGTACATCAATCTGTCGAGTTAAAGCCATTTTATACAGCTGAAAAAAAGCTGTTCTGATTTGAATATACGGACAATTACAGTTAGTAGTCCATTGTTCCCCAGACTTTTGTATATAATATCCACCTAATTTGATTCCATTTTTTTTCCTTTTTCTAACTATAATAATTCTAGCCTCCGCCCGCAGCTTCGCCCGCGTGGTATGTTGATAAAAAGTAGCCTATGTCCTGCCCCGAGATGCCATCTATATCCTTGTTTATCGAAATTTTATCGAAATCCGTTCAGTGGTTTAGGCATGAAAAGGTAACATACAGACAGACAGAGTTACTTTAGAATTTATAATATTAGTATGCGAATTTATAATATAAGTATGGATTGTTTTGTGTTCAGGGGCCACCATAGCCGACGCCCTAGCCATCGGGTACCGCTCGATCCTCATCGAGGACGCGTCGCGAGGCGTCGACCTCGCCGACATTGAGAAGACCAAGTCCACCATCGTCAACAACAATGGCGTTATCGTTAACTCTGATGAGGTAATACTTCTTTATAACATGAAATATCGGAGAATCACACAAAGTCAGCGGTTCTGACAATGCCTATTCTTCAACCATAATAGGGAATATGCATGTATTTTTTTAATATTTTTATTCGATAGTTTACATCGTCAAATAATAGTTTTAAAAAATTCGACGGCAAAAAAGCAATTAAAAAGTACTTAATTTTTTTTTTTATAAATATCCAACCGATCCGGGCTATTTAAACGCCCTCCATTTGGCGCGCTTGGTGTGGTGACGTCACAGACCATGAAAACAAACAAGCAACTGTCAAGTCAACGTCAAACACTCCTTTTTGTAGGAGCGTTTGGCATTGACTTGACATTGACATTTTGATTGTTATCCCGGATTGTTACGTCACATCCGCTCTTCGCTTTTCAAGTATTTGAATTACCCACAGTTTTTTGGGACTTTAAAAAAATTAATTTCTCGCTCAAAAAGAAATTTTATTCAAAAATATTGATGGAGGCATAATTCTGGAGTAATACAATATATAAAAAAAAATATTTGACCCATATTTGAATCACATGCATATTCCCTATTGTAAAAATTCTTAATATCTAAATTCCAGGTCTTAGCAATGGTTGAGGGTCGCGACCGACGGCCAGAATTAGGCTACAAACTAGCCATGGAGTTGAAGAACGCGATGGCAGACAAGTGAGGGCCTAATACCAACAGCTATTTTATTAGTTAGCGCGATTTATTTATTTATTGCCTATCATGCCAATAGTCAATAGCCAATAGTAGTTAAGTCTTCGCGAACTTAAAAAACAAGAGAAATGTCAAATTTTGTCCAAGAAATACGACAAGATTTGTGACATTTGTTACGCGTGTAACGACTGGGAATTAAAAAAAAAATGCCTATTTTAAAACGTGGACATTAAAAGCTATACTTGAATTCAGAATTAAAGATAATCTATAATTGCCGCTTAATCAACTATCAACTTTAGCATTATGTGGACTAAGTTGATTTTTGAGTGACCATTTGCAAAAAAGATATCAACGGAATTGGAACTTTGTCACGTATGACATTGAGTTTGTTGTTGTAAATCTTGATAGTTATCTAAGATTCAGAATTGAAGTTAAGCACTACAGCCGCAACAGGCCGCAACGCATCGCATTGTAAAACAAAAAGTGAGACGCGGGCCATCTGTTGTGTGCGATGGTTCATACATAAAGCGATGTAGAAGGATACTTGTGTGCTAGCCTTAACATTTCTTTGAGTTCGCGAAAAGTGATCCGTCAGAATAACATAATTATAATTAACTTATTTATTTACAAGTTAAAATATTGATTGCAATGTTGCCAGCATGGTTTTTATTTTTTGCATTGGCAACATTGGTCACACAATTGTTTAGTCTTTCTCAAAATTAGTGTTAGTTCGTTTTTGGCTGTAAAATAGTTTGAGACTATAGTGATAACGTTATTCCGCTAAAGCTAGTGAAAAAACAAATGTACTTATAATAATAGTCATTTTATCTAGCAAATAGTTTACTCAGATCACTTAAAAATTTGTATTTTATTGTTGATAAACCAACTCAGCACACTAATAGCGAAACACAATTTCATTTAAAAGATTTTGAAAGAAACTGCTAATACATTGCTTCATATTTTTAAAACATTCGTCTGCCGACAACCTTAATGACGCAATGAATTTTGTTGAAACGTCAAAATGAAATACATTGTAAGTGTGTTACGCTATTATCCCGCAGATTTTGATTACAAGTTAGATGAAGATTGAAGTGTCAATCATCAGTAAAATTCAACTTCTAAGTGATTATTTGAGTTAATTTTCCTCCTTCTAACGTATTACAGGTCGGTACTACAAGTACTTATCTTATATCATTTAATAATTAACGCGTAGTACAAAACCTTACTTAATTGTAGAACAAGTAATAAAAAATCTTGATAATTTTACTTAACTAGACTAACTTAATACGCTAACTTAATTTATTGTCACTTTTTCCAGTTTGGGGTTGCTAGCATTAAAAATTATGTTGTTTTTTAAATAATATTATGGCAATTTATCACTTGTGATGAAAATTATTAGTTTAGAACTTAACTTTGCAGTGTTTTTGCTTTGTTTATTTAATTAATTAGCTTTAACGCGATTGGTAGAATTCGCTTTTCCAGTGTTGTTGTTTTTTTATCTTTTAACTTAATCTTAATGATAAAGGTTTTAGTATACCAGCATCTATAATAATTAGGCTTACTAAATTATTTATTTATTTTAGAGTACATCACAAAATTCGTTCCTAAACTTTGGCAACACAATTTGATCTTAAATAGCGATTACTATTTTATCATTTTAATGTTGCAACATTAAAAAATAATGCACTTGAGACATTTGCAAGTATTTTATAATGTGCAAAATGTACCGCATTGAATGAGTACAAAATAAGAATGGATCTTATTAAAACGTGTGATAAATATAAAAAATATGCAAAACTGCATTGAAATTGCGACATATAAAATATATATTTATTTAATAAATTTAATATTACGGTGGATTATTAGAAATCTCATATTTTTCATGACAATGTTTTTTTTATTTAATTCAGAATACAAATTATAATATTTAAATCTGTTAGGCCGTACTGCTTATCGATTGATAAATGAATTTGGTTGTTATATAGATTGATAAAGGCGAATATCATATGTAAAAAGAATATCATGTGTACCTTACCAAGATTCTTTTAAAATAATGGAATCAAAACGCAAATGTATCTAAAACTCTTAATATAATTTCAACTAGTACTTTTTCAGAACAGTCTTTAATAATTTGACAATCAATCAGTTTGTTCCAGTGTTTGTTTTTTATTAATTTATTCGAAACTTATATTAGTTGTAGGTATTTAAGTAGGTATAAGTAAATGCATTCGTTTATAAGATTCATTGCACTTTCATTACCAAAAGAAAACTTGATATTTTATTTCGACCAAAAGAATTGATAAATTTGTAATGGTGGATAGATGATCAACCTGAAAGATTGATAGATTGATCTATCATCTAGGTTGATACAAAAATAGTTTTTTTTTTGTAATTCATGTGCTAAGGCTCTTACATACTGGGGCGATTCGCCGCGCCACCCGACGCCGCCGCATTGTTCGCCGTGTAGTTTTCTCAGAAATTGTTTTGTTAAAATTCGCGTCGCGCGACGAATCGCCCCAGTATGTAAGAGCCTTAAAGCTACTGTTCCCTAGAAGAACGGTGGCCGCCACATAACGGCCACAGTAATGAAAATAATGGCAGTGGGGTTTCACTTTACGTTGTCAAAAAACGATATCTAGGGAAACACCAACTTACTTTCAGTGACCTTATTCGCCGGTAAATTGCGGGTGCTATGTGGCGGCCACCGCTCTTTAAGGAAATCGTAGCTATCGTCAAAAATTAGAAAAACCAGAAGAATTGCATTTTACTTGCATTCCTTCTTTAGAGCACCTATTTAGACATTCCTGTAGGTTTAACTAGATAAATAACTATGAGAACGATGGATTGTACCGAAACGTAAACATATCTTCAAGCTTAGCACCTGCAGGGTAGACAATAACGTAGGCAGTAGTTAAATAACACTATTATAATAATAAGAGGGTCTTTATCATACAAGTGAATTTAGAATAGGTATAGTTCGATTCAAACGTAATGGCGGCTCGGAAGATACTCGCTGCGCAGTACCGCACCCTTCACCCCCGCTGAAAATTGAAATTGTTACTGCGCAGCGAGTCGCTTCATATTCCAAGCCGCCATTAAGTATTTATGTTTGAATCGAACTGTATTTATACATTATGATTGCTGTCTATGACCGCCTTGTTCTTGTAAACCACGCAACAGATTTTGATGCAGTTTTCACCATCGTTTAGAGAATATATTTCGGAAGGTTTAGGTATATGTATAATACATGACTAAACATAAATATAATGAAGAAATCTCGATGTTTTGTCAAGTTTTAAATACCATGCCAAGCAGGGAAGGGTCGCTAGTCAGTTTATATCATGTTCCCTCTGCTGGGACACAGGTCTCCTGTCTATGAGAGGGAGTAGGCCGTAATCCACCGCGGGCCCAGTTAGTAGATGTCACATGTCTTCGAATTTTTAGTTCTAGGATATGTGACCCTACGGCATTTTTATCTGAAATCGCTTGTAAGATAAATACCTAATAGTATTCAAAATAGTTTTTGGTGCGATCCGTCGAGATTTTAATCGATTGAGATTGTGTGCCGTCCTTGTCTATCATTGTGCTATGTGAAAGAGACGGAATGATCTGTCGATTAAACTTTACTAAGATGTAGTGATATTCATATATTTATGAGTGTGTGGCTTTTATTTATTAATACTGACATTATTTGTAAAATAATTGAAATGCTGAAGTATGGCATCACAATTAAATTAAATTACTTAATAATTATGTCAATCTGTGGTAAATAATGACAAATTAATGATAAAGTATGTGAATCTTATTAAGTTTGAAACTTTTTTTTTGTTTAAACGGTTTTATCACCCGACTGCGCGACAGCAAAGACGGGTTATGTTTTTATTTACATATTTTCATGACTGTTTCCGTTACAGGCTGTCTGCCAAAGATGTACATATATTTTTTCTGCAGTGTAACCACAAATATCTACTTACCGTTGTATAATACTATAGTTTATCAGTATTATGATCAATACCAATTAATATAATGTAGTTCAAAACGTGCATTTAAATCTCAGTATTGTAAACTAAATTCCTAGAACAATTTTATCATCAAAACTGTCATTAAACTGAAAAAAGACGTGTTATTTATTTGTATAATTAATTCTAGTTTAGTGTAGATGTTCCTACACGCGTAGCATGACCACTGTTTGAACGGGTTTTGTCGACGGAAGAATAGACAAAATGACATATATACAAGTGCAAACTGGTTTAGTTGACAGAAGAATAGACAAAATGACATATATACAAGTGCAAACTGGTTTAGTTGACAGAAGAATAGACAAAATGACAGATGTGATTGTTTATCTGTCATTTTGTCTATTCTTCGGTCGATTGTCGTTGTTAATTATTTGTATAATTTATTCTAGTTTAGTGTAGATGTTCCTACAGATAAACAATCACATCTGTCAATTTGTCTATTCTTCTGTCGACTAAACCAGTTTGTACTTGTTTAACAAAACCCGTTTCTACAGTGGTCATGCTACGCGTGCAGGTAGTCATATAAGAATAGCCCATTATGCATATATCTGATTATATAATATGCTATAAGTTCATAACTATTTGGTCTTTACATTGATTGTAGATCATCTTATAATCATGTTTTTCCTTAATTTTGGGATCAATGTAATTTATTTTATTTATCTTTAGTATAATATGAAATAACGGTTATTTTAATATTGTCAGTGTTAATAAATCTGGGCCTGACCTGAATGATCGTCATCAGTTGCCTTATATTACTAGATGTGATAGCTTACAGTAAATTGTTCCTGGATTTGTAAACTGAGCACTCAATACAAATATTCAAAGATTCTACTTGTTTTATTTCATAACACCACACGCACACAGCTCACGTCATTATTTAGGATAGTTAATGAAACAAGGAACTGAACTACTTAGCATCACAAATATATTACCTGTAAGTACTAGGCAGAGATCTATATTAACGCTCGGTCGCGCTTGCGATTTTAGGGGTATGAGGAACAGGGTGTAAAGTTCACTCATCCCCCATAGAAAAGGGAGGATCCTCCGACCAGACGGGTGTTGTGTCTGGCGGGCAACTGCCCAATGATTGATATTGGGTTTTTGTATATATGTTCACTGCACGGTAAACTCTAATTGCGCGATGCAGGATTTATGTGACGTCAGGTCTTCGATGCGTAGTTCGCATGTGGCGATGTAGATACCGCCACACGATCATAGGCATTCTATCTTCTAAAGTCTAAACTAAGATCGGACTAAATCTGTGACTTGGCGAGAAATTGCGACTAGCGACAAAATTTGGGCGAAAACAGATCTTCGCTAGGTGCCCTAGCTTTTGAGATTCAAATTTACCCATAAACCCTATAACTTTTGACCCCTATTAACAAGAGACCGGCAAATTCTGATATTTGGCGTCAAATTTCGACTAATTAGCAACAATTTTTTTGTCTTATCAAAATGAAAATCCTTGATGGTGGCCTTGCCAGTGTCAGTCACACTCATTCTCAATGAAAAATCCATTTAAAAAGAAAACGATTTATTTTCCAACACCATTTTGTACAAAACAAATTAAAAAGGTGCATCGTACTTAATCAACTATCTAGAATATCCTCGTAATAAGTTTCCTTCAGACAAAGCATAAAATCACCATGGTAAGGTTAGTCACTCACATTCATCTCGAGACCATAAGAAAAATATTTAGAGACAATTATTTTATAAAGGGACTAATAAAAACTACAACAAAGATGTTGATATAGTGAGTAACCGGCCTTAAGAAAAATGAGAAAAAAAAAAGAAAATTAATAATACACGGCATATATTTGAGTGCGTCAGTATAAGACGTAAAGTGTGATATCACCTTTATACATTGTTAAACATAATAGATTCTTTATTCATATTAATGACAATTAAAAATTCTAATTACCTAATTAGAATTTTTAATATTGCCCTAAGTACCTTTATTTTGGGTAAGTACTTAAAAATCAATCACAGAGTGAAAATATCGTTAGTAATTAATATTAAACAGGAACTTATTTTAAAAACATAATTTTATGTAGGTACTTTCTACAATAATTGTAAGAAGTAAATCAGACAGTAATTTTCAAATCACTTTAGCAAGATAACTGACGTATGAAACCATAGTTAACAAGTTTATACTTTGAACGGAATATTATAACAAGATTATCACATAGGTGCCAAGTACCTACAGTAGGTACATCCAGCATTCTAACATTAACAGGACGGCCGCGTTTTATACCTAGAATTGAGCTATCTGTGTATTTATATATTAAGTATATTCCACCATAAATATAAATATTATCAGTATATCCGGTTTGTATATCATTTGGATGCTCCTCAACATATAATAATCTTATTACCCAACATGAATGTAAGGCCCCATTTTATATACCAACATCCAAATAAGTATATAAATATTGATATGTAGCTACTAATACATATTAATATAATGGTAAACTAAGTTTAATTGTCATTTGTTACAAAGCATTTGAGCAACTATTATGCAGTGTACTTTTAAAACTATGTCATTAAAAAACTAAGCTATCAAAAAGTATATATTAAGATATTGTCATTTAATTAAATACAAACTAAAATATTATTTTGTAGGCATGTAGTCGCGATGTTTGGAGAACTATTTATTCAGTTTGTGTATAAAACCTATTTGCCTCAATGTGGCTATTATTTTGTTCTTATTTATGAGTGCAGAACTTTACTAAAAAAAAACCAACAAATAAGAAATATTAGTATTTTTGTTTCTCCCAAAACATTACCATACATCTTGGTGATTTCATTTTTTTTTTTTAAACCTTTAATAGCAATATTAAAACTACTTTTACAATTTATTTATATCCAGATTGCTTTGCTCCTTTACCAAATAATAATTGTTATTAAAAGAATGTTTCCTTTTCCTCTAAGTACTACTCATTTCAGATGAATAAAAAAAGTAATAAAGGACGCCTCGTAATATAACAAATGTTAATTTAGGAGCCATCATTAATTACTATCACAAAATAAGTTTCACATACAGTCACTTGTAAAAACTTGATTACTTTACAATAAACATTGTGTGTACAAGTGTTAACAAATGATTGTAAAATCGAGACCCCATTACTAAATCTACAGACATCCTTTTCACTGATATGTAACATTCGACAATACTTCTTTGCTAAGCTTCTGTGCGATAAACTCTAGGATTGTGAACACCAGTTCTCTTCGACTTGCCATGCACCCCATTAGGATCTGGAAGGCTCTCACGTAGTCAACTGGGTCCAGTCTTCGGAGGTAGTTGAACACTATGTATAGTAACTCGCTGAGCTTCTCTTTGACCATTTCCCATAGTTCTCGGAGTGATACTACCGCTGTTACAATGAAAGTATATTTTAGATTCGCCTTGTCAGGCATTTTGTAATATTCTAAAAAGTTTTCCATGGAATTTCTAGGACAGTAAATAGTACATACAGTACCTACAGTACATAGTATTTTCTGGGACATTCATGTAGCAAATGGTATTTATGTGTTATCTGGCAAACAAAACCATAGAAATAACTTGAGGACTTGTCCAAAGCAAATGAGAATATCTGCAGTTTCACAATGATATCATATTTTTCTATTATCTTTGTTTAATTCCAACCTCCTAATGGGAATTTTTCATACTTTAACAGCAATAAGGAAAAATATTTCGATGACTTAATTAAGAAAGAATGAAAGAAAGAAAGAATAACGTTTATTTGGACACAGTTCGTGAAACACAAAATACAAATAACAAAATAAAAAAAAATAAACAATTTGAAAACAATAGTGTGCGCCTCACGGCTGCGCCAAAAAGGTTCATTTCAGCATTAATGCCAGACAGGTACTGTCTGACGCTGGTTTTCTAATGAACCTTTAGTGACAAGCGACGGGAAGTACAAACAGTTTCAACATACCCATTAAATATTTTAACCATTAGGTACCTATTAATAAATAAGCTAGTAAAAAAAAGGAATAAAAAAATAAATAATATAAGTAAATACAACAAGAACCGTCTCAGCAAACCCGTTTAGCGATTACATCAATCAATGCGTGCACGGTGCACTCACAATGCGCTACAGGCCGCCGAGCGCGGCGGACAACCCACCGACAGTTAGGTATTTAGTTTGTCGAAGAAAGAAAATACTGTGAATGAGAGTGAGAAATACTCATAAATATTATTTTAATTTAATGTTTTTCGGGGGTAAGTGAAGTACCCACTTATAACCATAGATGAAGTAGGCACAAGCTTAATAGAAGAAGGTAAGCGTCATTTAATTTTAGTTCGATAAATAATTTTGCTAGGTTGATCAATATTTTAGTTTCGTGTTAGTGTAAAATATCATAATTAGCTCCTTTTTGTTCTAGTTGTCGATTTTTGAAAAAGGGCGGCTCCATCTGTACTCAAAAACAAACATCGTTTTCGGGCATCGTCGGCCAGGATTTGATTAATAAAATCGAGGGTTCATGATGCGATCTCGACGCCGGCTGTGCGTCACAGGCGCAAGTAGGCCAGGCATAATGGGTAAGAACGAAAACAACGCGTTATGATTGAACAGAGCACGAGATATGATTATGACTTGTTTATGAATAAATAAAACGAAATTATAGAATTATTGTGTCTATGCTTCTACAGGTCTCACAACTGCGACAGCACATAGTAGCACATAGTAGGCGCCACGGATGGCACAGCAGTGTCATCGAGTTGGGACAATTTAGGCAGCAACGGACAGAAAATCACCGAGCGCGTGCAACTACCCGCATACCCAGAACATAATTTGCGTGACACGACAGGAATTATGTATTAAGCTAAGTACTGTAGGCATTTCATATAAGTGAAACATTTAGGGCGACCATGTCTAGTTTCTGTTGTGAATCTATCAGATACTGCCGTAAACGTGTTCTGAACGTGTGGACAGTGCCCAATATCCTTAATGGTGGCGGGATATTATTCCACACTTTAGACGCAGCATACCGGAAAGTGCCTCTGAAAGCTGCTGTCCTATGAGACTGTGTGGAAAGTTGTTGTGCACATTGCCTGGGCGCGCAATCTCGTCTACTAGCCATCCAACTAAGCTTGTCGTACAAATACTTCGGCTTCTTAGACTTAACGATTCCAAAAAGCAGGCACGCTAGGTGTAACTTTCGTCTCGACTTCATCTTGAGAATAAAGTGTTTGTTAAGAAAGGGGGTGACATGAGTTCTAGGGGGAACTGAGTAACAGAAGCGCGCACATGCATTTTGGACTCTTTGTATAAGTCGATCGGTACGAGCCAGCAATCGTGGGCCATACACCGTATCAGCATAGTTTAGTTTAGACAGGACAAGCGTTTCAACTAGCTGTTCGCGAAGTTTTTCAGACAGGAATGGTCTCATTTTGTAAAGCAGTCTTAGACGATAGAAACAGTTTCTTACGGAGTTAGCAACGTGTTTCTCAAATCTAAGGCTGTTGTCCATACATAACCCAAGGTTTCGCGCCTCATTTACGCGTTCAATAGGCTCACCCATTAGTGTCAAATTAAGACTTAAAGGTACCTTCTTCAACTGCTGCCTCGTACCAAACAACATGTACTTGGTTTTTAAAGGATTTAATGCCAAACAATTCTCATCAGACCAGGCGGCGATTCTTTCTAAATCATCGTTTAGGTCTCTTATGGCTAATTCATAATCATCTGGTTTGAAAGACAAATACAGTTGTACGTCATCGGCATAAATATGATACTTGCATTTCTGAAGGCACCTTATTATGTCTGCACAATAGAGAATAAAAAGAATCGGACCCAAAATTGATCCCTGAGGAACGCCTCTCTCTATAGACGTAAGGGCTGATGTTAAGGTAGAACCATCCGACAAACGCAATTCTACAAGTTGCTTTCTGTTACTGAGGTAGCTGTGGAACCATTGAATGGCATTATCGTCAAAACCGTAATATTTTAACTTTGAAATTAATAGTGAAACATTAATGCAATCAAATGCACGGGAAAAATCAAGTAGCACCATCAGTGAACACATGCCCTTATCTTGGGCTGATAGAATATTGTCCGTAACATCCAGCAAAGCCGTAGAAGTGCTACGTTGTTTCCTAAAACCGGATTGAAGATCAGGTAACACTTCGTTCTCCTCTAAAAACCGAGTCAATTGCCGGCACACTACCCTCTCCATCACCTTTGAGAGACACGGCAGAATACTGATCGGCCGCAAGTCTTTAACTTCTGTAGGGTTTGGACTCTTAGCTAGTGGTCTAACTGTGGCAATTTTCCATTGGTAAGGAAACTTTGATGTCCATATGGAATAATTAACAATATAGGTAATAGTAGCTAAAGTGTGCGGCAAAGTCAAATTAAGCATACGTAAGGTAATGTTGTCGTAGCCCTCGGCATTTGACTTCAGGTCAGAAATAATGCGGGAGATGTCATTTTGGTCTACTGGAGCAATTGTGAAAATTGCTTCGCTATATCTGTGGGTCTCATAGAATGATATAAGCGATGTGCTAGCTACCGGGTTGCCAGGGACATTCAAAAAAGTGTTATTTATTACGTCTGGATTTCTAAAATGTGGGGGAAGGTCTTGTACTTGCTTTGAGGGTGCAAACGTGGATTTAATGTTTTTCCATAATAATTTTGGATTATATATTTTATTATTGATATTGTGCCTAAAGTATGCTATTTTTTCATGATACAAGGAACTTTCCACCAAGGATTTTAATTGTTTATAGTAAACTTTTTTTGTTCCCGATTTAGTATTCCTGTAGTTGTCTAATGCACTGTCCCGTAACTGCATCATGAGGCGGATAGTGTCCGTAATCCAGGGATACGATAATTCCCTAATACGACAACTCTTGAGTGGCGCGTGGACATCAAACAATGATACTATACATTGATTAAAAGTATCAACCATGTCATTCACATCGGTAGATTCATAAACACGACCTATGTTAGATTGCGACAAATCTGTATTAAAACTATCCATACATATGTCTTTTATCGGCCTAAATTTGGTTACATATGGTATAAATTTGTCCCGCTTTATGTTAAATTCACTTACTATAATAGAATGGCCTGTAATCGAACCAAAGGATTCTACAGTAGTATACCTTGCCCTAAGGTCTGTGCACAATAGGTCGATAAGAGTCTCACTCGTATCCGTGAAGTGCGTCGGGATCGTAACAAGTTGAACGAGACCTACGCAATTTAAAAATTCTTGTATTTTTTTGGTTTTAGTTTCATTTATGTTGAGCATGTTCACATTGAAATCACCGAGCAAAATATAATGATCACAGTTCCCCAACGTAGCAATGGTGTTCGTGACGGCATCAAGGAAGAGATCTAGATCCAACCACGGTGGCCGGTACGCTGTACCAATGGCAATTTTTTTCCCGCTTAGCGAGATTGTCAGCCACATCTGTTCGACGGAATCGAACCTGGGATCAGCCATGCCAGTACAGATACGCGCGCTCAGACCCCGCCGCAGATAAAACCCAACGCCCCCACCACGTCCCGCGCGAACAGCTGACGGCCGCGGAGTGTGACGTAGACGATAGCCGGGCACGACAGGCGCCCGCCCCTCCTCCCCAGGCCGAAGCCAAGTTTCGTTTATAGCCATTAAATCAAACTTATATCTGTCAATTGCACAAATCAAATCATCATGGTCTGTACCCAGAGAACCTGCGTTATGGAAGCCCACTTTAAAATAATTTCCACCTTTAGGCATCATGACTATAATTTAAAATTAATACTACAGGCAAAGTTAACGCCAACTTCACTTTTAATGCATATTCATTCAAAATCCTATCAGTTTGTATACGTATAGTGTGTAATAATGTTATTAATAGAAAAATTGTATAGGTATTTGTAAATATTGGATAGTTAATAATGTGTATATGATGTATAACAATAATAAGTAGAAATGTAAATAGGATTGAAAATATTGCTAGATGTAGGATAATTTTGTAAATAGTTAATATAACATTATGGGCATGCCGAAACCGGTTTACTAACCTACTGAGATGCGCGCGCGTAGCCGCCGTGAGACAAACAAAATAACATAACATAATATCACGCCTGCTTCCCCGGAGGGTCGGGCAGAATGAACACAATAAATAATAACTATAGGAATAGGACCATGATACGATTGCACCATAAAATAATAAATTATACTAAGTGCTTAGTCCTCGATAATTATCCTGATTTACTATGTAGTCTCACTACCATTCCATCGTGTGCACGCGAATATTCAGAGAATAAAATCCTGCAAAAAAAAAACTTTTACGCTGGCAACTATATCCAGCTTATGTCATTCACTATTTTCGCGTCGTGTAGCGCACGTTACTTTGTTGAAAAATATTGAATTTTCATAAAAAACTTCATAGTTTAAAATAGATATTATAGAAAATATACAATGTCAGACGACAAATTGTGGAAGAAACTAAAGAAAATAGAAAAGAGGCTGCGTAGGCGAGCTAAACAGCGATGTCGGTTAAGGTCGTCGTCGGCATCCTCTTTGGAATCAGTATTACAGGCTGATCAGGAAAAGACATCTAATGTGGTAAATGAAGAACAAATCTCGGGTATGTAATTAATGTGTCGTAGTATTAATAATTTCAGAGGATGAAGTTGATTGATTTGGATTGCAAAATAGCAAGGCCGCCATTTTGCCGGTGCGCGGTCCATATTTTCTTGTAAAATGTAACATGAAGTTCGTGTTACGACAGGACCTCGAGGATTCAATCTCGAAACCTCAAGTTGGGGTCAAAGAGCACAAAATATATAATGCATTTCTTAGAAGTTCTATGTTATGCACGTAATAACGTTTCTTCTGTGAGAAATCGTTATTATGATTGATAAACAACAGTTCTTTACACATCATATTATTATCATGTATCAGCAGACTTAGTTAGTCTAATGATTAATATGTATCTTGTAGATACTCAAGAATTAAAAGATGATGGTTTAATGGAGTTGGATGACACAGTGCTATCGGCCTTGGGAAACCCGTCCAGTTCTGAGAGAAACTACGCTGAGGATATTCATCCCGAAATAATAAAACGTGTTGAAAACATTTTGACAAGTGGAATTGATAAAGAAGTTAAAGAAGATTTGTGTAAAAAATATTTAATACCTAATAATTTACAATTACTGGATGCTCCAAAATTGAATTTGGAATTGGAGGGTCTGCTGAGTGACCCGATCAAAGAAAGGGACAAAAGGGTGGAAGACCGCCAACAGCAATTAGGGATTGCATTATCCGCAGTGTTATCAGTTGTTGATAATTTGATAAAAATCAACCAAAACACTAAGAATATTGAAATTCTCACAGATGCATCAAGATTATTAAGCGATTTACATTTTAATGATACCTGTACTAGAAGGAAATTAGTTGCAGTTAATTTAGATAAAAACATTATTAAGACAACAGATGCTGCGAAACGGGACAGTTTCCTGTTTGGGGAAAAGTTTAATGAAAACGTTAAGTCAGCAAATGCAATCAAAAAGGCAGCCCCAACTATACTCAAGAAATCTAATTTCATACGTAAAACTGTGCAACCTAAGCAATCAGCTTATTATTATTACAAAAACAAGGAAAACTTCAATGCCCCCCCACACTCGAGTCGAGCCAAACAGGGGAGGGGGGGCAGGTATCAACCGCGGACCAAGGGGAGACAGCAACAGCAGAGGAACTCATCGGGCAAGACGTACCGTCACAAACCTGTACGTCAAACATAGAGGTAAAGACTTTTGCTGGTCGCCTTAAATATTTCTACTCTTGTTGGCAAAAAATCACACAAGATAAAGTTATCTTGTCATGGTTAGAGGGATATAAAATTCCATTTAAGGAAATTCCTACACAACATATAACACCAAATAATTGTACATTTTCAGAGTCTGAAAATATAATTATATCAAAAGAAATTAATAGGTTGTTGAATGTGAGTGTTATTAATAAGTGTGCACCTGTCAGTGGACAGTTTTTATCAAAAATATTTGCTGTACCCAAACAAAATGGAGGTACCAGGCTTATATTAAATCTGAAGTGTCTGAATAAATTTATCCATACAGAGCATTTTAAAATGGAAGACATTAGGACTTTATGTAAACTGATTTCTAAGAATGATTACATGTGCACAATTGATTTAAAGGATGCCTATTTTTTGATACCAGTGAACAATGATGACAAAAGATATTTGAGGTTTTATTTTAAAAACAATATTTACGAATTCAATTGTTTGTGTTTTGGTTTGTCTACTGCCCCACTGACTTTTACTAAAATATTAAAACCAGTAATAGCATACCTACGTAGTGGGGGATTTAAATCTGTGATTTATCTCGATGATATTATTTGTATTGGAGATTCTTATAAAGAATGTTTAGAAAATTGTAGTAATACAGTCAGTCTGTTGGAGTGCCTTGGCTTTTATATAAATAAGGATAAAAGTAATTTTCAACCTAAACAAGTTGCAGAGTACTTAGGATTTGTGATAAATACAAAGAATTTGACCTTGTCTGTGACAGATAAAAAGAGAATTTCAATTAATGTATTACTTAAAAAGTATTTAAATAATAGTTGTTGTTCTATTAGAGATTTTGCACAACTCATTGGAACCTTAACAGCTTGTTGTCCAGCTGTGAGTTATGGTTTTTTATACACAAAGATTTTGGAAAAACAAAAATGTACAGAATTAGCTAAACACAACAATGACTTTGATTCAATAATGAATATAAATAGGGATAGTAAAAGAGATTTACAATGGTGGCTTAAATGTATAGGAACGGCTAAAAACCCTATAAAAAATTGTCAATTTGAGATTGAAATCTATTCAGATGCATCTCGCTCTGGTTGGGGAATATTTTCTGATGGTCAGGTAGCAAATGGGTTTTGGACAGAAGAAGATAAGGAGAATCATATAAACTATTTGGAACTCTTAGCAGCGTTTTTTGGTCTACAATGTTTTGCCAAAGACTTAAATTCATGCCAAATTTTATTACGTATAGATAATACTACAGCCATAGCTTATATCAATAGAATGGGTGGTATTCAATTTAATAACCTTAATTGCCTGGCTCGGGATATATGGCAGTGGTGTGAAGTCCGAAAAATTTGGATATTTGCATCTTATGTAAAATCTAAAGATAACATAGAAGCTGATCACGAATCTAGAAATAAAAACATTGATTGTGAGTGGGAACTGGCTCCTGCAGCATTTCAGGACATAGTGAGATCTTTTGGAAATCCTTCCATTGATCTATTTGCTACTAGAGCCAATACTAAGTGTGATAGATATCTGTCCTGGCATAGGGATCCACTTGCAGAAAATATAGATGCATTTACAGTAAATTGGAGAAATTACTCATTATTTTATGCATTTCCACCATTTGCATTAATTTCTAAAACAATTCAGAAAATTAAAGATGATCAGGCAATTGGCATCTTAGTTTTTCCTTTGTGGCCATCCCAACCCTGGTACCCATTTATCAATTCCATGGTCATATCACAGATCAAAGTGTTCAAACCATCAAATGAATTATTGTTATCACCTTCCAGAACGCTGCATCCTCTGCACAGCAGCCTTTCCCTGGGGGCCTGCATATTATCAGGGAAGCTTTTAAGAAACAAATGATTCCAGATGACACCATTAAGGTCATGATATCTTCTTTATCAGATAACACTGTCAAACAATACTCGGTAGCTCTACATAAATGGTGGATTTTTTGTATGGGTAGAAATATCCACGACTTTTCTGTAACTAAAATATTAGAGTTTCTTACAGACCAATTTAATAATGGCAGTTCATATACTTCACTCAATACCACTAGATCTGCATTGTCATTAATCATAAGTTCTGATGTAGGGATGAACCCTCAAATTAAGAGGTTCTTTAAAGGTACTTTTAAATTACGACCAAGTCGCCCTAAATATAATGATACGTGGGATCCATCAATAGTACTAAATTTTATAGAAAGATGGTACCCGTTACAAGAATTATCACTGGATAAAGTAACCAAAAAGTTGGTAATTCTTTTAGCTCTTACTAGTGCCCAAAGAATACAAACCTTATCTGTAATTAGACTTAATAACATTAAATTTATTGATTCAGGTGTTACCATAGAAATCACTGATTTGTTAAAAACCTCTAGACCAGGAAAACAGCAAACAAGTATTATGTTACCCTATTTTTATTTGAAACCTGAAATTTGTCCTGTTATTACTTTGCAATATTACATAAATTATACACACAAATTGAGAAAGCCAGAGTTAGGTAACACAGAAAAATTGTTAATTAGTTTTAAAAAGCCTCATAATTATGTTAGTAACCAAACAATTAGTCGTTGGATTAAGCAAACCATGATGGACAGTGGCATAGACATCAAGAGATTTACCCCTCATTCAACACGTCATGCATCCACTTCAATGGCGAGTAGGGAAGGTGTGACAGTAGATACTATCTTTAAAACGGCTGGTTGGTCCATAGGATCTAAAGTTTTTGCAAACCATTATAATAGACCTTTGATTGGAAAAAATGATAAATATCTCTTTGCCAAGACTGTTTGTAACGTTGAGACTGATGTGATTTTGTCATAATTTAATAATAAGCCAAATGAGTATATTGATTAGTTGATAATTAAAATTAGAAGAGAATTAAGAGTTTAAGATGTTGAAAAGTTTTTTAAGTTTACAATAAAGGATTGATTTTAGGTTATTTGAATGTTTCATTGTACAATAGTGTCAAATATGTTTGTAATTTACAACTTCATTTCTCTAAACTTCTACATAGTAAATCAGGATAATTATCGAGGACTAAGCACTTAGTATAATTACTAAATTAAACGAACTTACCTAAGTGAAGTTCTATTGTAATTATACGAAGTGCTTAGTCCTCGATACTATGTTCCCTCCCAAGCCCTAAACAAGGCTGTTTGTTTTTTTTTTTTTTTTTTTCTTTACCCTGGGAATGAAGTTGGAGAATTACTGTCTGTTAATTTTAATTCTCTCATTGCAGATTACTCTAAATAGAATGACATAAGCTGGATATAGTTGCCAGCGTAAAAGTTTTTTTTTTGCAGGATTTTATTCTCTGAATATTCGCGTGACACGATGGAATGGTAGTGAGACTACATAGTAAATCAGGATAATTATCGAGGACTAAGCACTTCGTATAATTACAATAGAACTTCACTTAGGTAAGTTCGTTTAATTTAGTAAATATGTGTCATCGGTATGTTAAAAACTAAAAGTAATAAGTAGAATAAATTGAAACAAAAACAGCAGGAATGATAAGAAATAAAGGTAACAGTAAAACAAACATATTTAGGCCTTGTGGCTGTCGGTAACCGGTACAGGTACGGGTACAAAGATGCGCTGTACATCAGCCTCGCAGCGGATTTGGGAAGTGGCGTCCCCGGGTTTGTATCGGGCAAGTATACGGCCTCGTTTGCACCATACAAATTGCCAACCGAGCCGGCCGCCGGCCTCCCGCGCCATCCGAAACAACTCACGATTCTGCTTGGTAAGGCGTTCGTTGACGTAGAAACGCGCTGGCAGACCGGGCATATCGAGATCAGCAGAAGTCATGCCACGTCGTACTCGTGCGGCCCGCAACATCTCGTCGCGCAGATCGCGGCGCGCGAGGCGGACGACGAGGAAACGCGGGCGGGTCTCCACCGGCGCTGGCTGCGTAGCATTTATGCGTCTGCCTCCAACGCGCTCGGCACTCACAATATCGCGCGCCTCGATCTTTAGGCCCATCTTTGATGCCACTAGCATAGCCGTATGTATGGGGTTTTCACCACTCGGTTCTGGCAAGTTTGAGATTTGAATATCAGTGGCCAGCAGTTCCTGATCACGGTCATTCAAATCGTTTCGTAATTGGGTAATTAATTTATGCACATCCGGCGAGACTTGGGGTTGAACCAATTTTTGGTTCTCCATAACGGCCACTCTCTCCTCCAACCTACTCATACGGTCATTAGTGGAGTTTAATGAGGATCTCAGGTCGGCGAGATCATTTCGCAGTAATTGGAATTCACTCCGCACCGTGTTAATAAACTCTTCCTTAAATTTCCTCAGCTCGGTAGTGATATCCTGAGTGAGCTCATGTGTGGCATCCAAAGCGGTGGTATTTATTGGACTAGTTTCCATCAGATTTACAGTTTTACTGCTGTCATTCAGTGGTGCCACTGCCTGGCCTCTCACTGGCGTATCGGCCCGGTTGTCCCGCACAAGGTTCTTTTTACACTCCGGGCAGTGCCAGGGGGATGGTAATAGGCCTTTCCCGTGTATTCCAACGCACTGCCGATGATACCAATGTGGGCAGATGTCGCATTTGGCCGCATCCGTCGCCGCGAGAAATTTACCGCAGGCATGACACTTTACCATAGTAAAATTGATGTGTCGTTTGCGCAATCGGTCCACAAAACTGTTCACTGAGAAATCAATAGACGGCGCTGTAAATGCGTTATGGTAGTATCACAGTGTTGCAGCAAGCTGTGCGCGTGATACCAATCGATCCACAAAATGGTTCACACGGGAATGAATAGATGGCGCTCTTTTCAGTTAATGCGTTTATGGCAGTTTTGACGGTGTTCTAGCAAGGTGCGACACCATAAGACGAAACACAACGTCACCGTAAGGCTGCACACGCACTGAAAGTTGGTCACACAGTATTTTCAGTAGTTATGTAGATAAGACTGTTATTAATTGTTCGTATAGGGTAGAAAAATAACAGTACCCAAAAGGATTATGCTTATTATTGTTTTTTTATATTGTACACAGCACAGAATCACTAGATAATAGTGACACTTATAAGTTGCACTTATTAATATATTTTCACAATAAAGTTTTTGCAAAACAAGCACTTGTTTTTTTTTAAGATACGTAGGGATATTTTGAGACTGTTATGTACTTAGTACCGTCACGTACGTATGTTAATTCATGTTTATTCATGTACTCACTTGATACTCCAAGTCCTGTCACTCCACCAATACTGGCACCGAGTGCTGCCCCGAGCCTGCCTCCTGCATAACCACCCACCACTCCCCCAGCTACTGCCAGAGCCGTGGTCAGTAATGCAGCATTGTTGTCCCATACTACGCGGATCTCAAATGCATCCGCTACATGGAATGAAACAAATATTAAGATTAGATCAATGTGAATTCAAATAAATGAAATAATAAGCCCTTGGTTATTTACCAAAAAGATTTTCTAAGATGACCCACTGACGTTTTGGTCCAACAAGTTAAGCTGGACTCTGGGCCGACTGATAAATGGACTTCAGTTGATTCAAAATATGTTTTTGGACTTTTATCTTTAGTAGGCTTTTTTGAGTTCAGCATCCTCTTTGTTTTAGTTGGAAAAATTTTTGGCCTTGCACAGATTGCAAACACAATAAGCCTTGATTTTATTTGGTAGAAATCTGGTAACTCGAAGCGCCGACATTATGTTTTCCCCCGTACACAAGATAACAAAATAACAATTAACAATAAAGCACTGACTAAATATAAGAACACTGAAGTATTATCTTACTACTTACTTCAACTTATAATAAATTACATAAGTAAGTATACAGTGGGTCCTGTCTTTTTCCTCGTAACGATAAAAAAAATGTTGACGATAAAAATAGTGGGTAATACTTTAATAAACGGACCATTGTAACAACTTGTTACAAAAGGAATTATTTACCAACGGTCGGTATTTCAGCCTTATCATTTCGATATGAGCAACACTCACTGTACTATATAATATATCGGACGATCGTATAACCTTCGAAATTGTACGATGTTAAGCTTCGCGTAAAAATGAAGAATAACTATTTCTTACTTACCGATTTGCAAAAGTATTTGCTCTATCCAAACTCGGTCAAATCTCAGTTCACGTTCAGTATAAGCTTCCAATTGCATATCCATATTGTATTAATCGTGTGATTATTTGTGGTGTGGGATACTAATAATTATTTATGAAATGAATCAAACAAACCAAAATACAAATTTCTTGGCAAGTAAACAAAAATATTACAAACGTGAACGTCACTGGGCCCTTTGACGTTATTAAAACAGATTAAAAATGATTACGTTCCGTATTTCCGTCTAGAAGTGATCTAGACAGAACGACACTTGAAAACTGACTGACTTGATGAATGAGAAGGCCGCTATATATTATTTTTAACCCCGACAGAAACAGACGCGTGTTATTTATCAAGTAATTAGATAACGCATTATGTACCTAATTACGATATTACGACATAATGCTAATATGATATAGGTAAAAGTTTTGTATTCTTATTCAAGACAACGTTTGATTCTTTGGATTGGCCACAGGACTTGGCTTATACCCAAACGAATCTAAAATAATAAAATTGCAGCAGACGCTCTGCCCTGGGCTCTGACTCATTTAGATCACTATCATGGAAGTAAACAACAACATTTATTACATTTTTATGATTGATGAATCAACTAGGGATAAATCATTTAACGAAATCCAACAAAAGGAGTCTACTTTTTGTTTTGCTGAATGATAACAGGGCTCTGTAGTACATGCAGAGTCGGTCTGAGACCCAAAAAACTACCGGGATTTTTTGAGGTTTCGAAATAAATCTTACTAATCACGGCTTTGCTCTAAATAAAATGAAGGGAAAATGGCCCCAGGGCATACCGGGAAAAGTCCCGGTATGCCCTGGGGCCAGACCGACCCTGAGTACAGGTAAAAGACCGACGTAGTACCTATAATGGGAAAGTGCCTCGCTAAATTGTTTACGTACTTACCTAGAATATTCCCAAAATGGCAATCACTTTTCACCCACAAGTTTTGGGGATTTCCCGTAAAAATATAGACACGGGTTATGAACCTTATCGGTCTCAAGATAAGGTTTAAAGTATTTTGGCATAAAAATAGTGTATTCCACAATCATTTTGATAAGCTTCAGAGTTTTTTTTTAACGGTGTCCCGTTTAGTATGTCATGTACTAGTGAGTGGCCGATTCGTATCTTATCAGTATCACGTTGTGGGTAGTCTACCCTTAGAATATTATTAAGTAATAATGATGAACCATTTAGTTACCTATCATAAGTGAAACAGAGAATACTATAATGTAATCATTGTAATCATCTAACCAAAGTAAATGCCTAGTGATTGAGTGGGCATTGTTTTTTCCTGTTGGTTTTATCAGTAAACCACTAAGTACAAATAGAAAACTACAGTCCTTGTTGGATAGAGGGTGAGTCGGTTAAGGTAAGGTAGGTGTACCTACATTTATTTTATAGATGTACAAATATGCCCTTTAAAGTTACTTATAAGTATTAATGGTATGCCCCAAAATAATAATACAAGATCACATTAATAAATTAGCTAGCGAAACTCCGTAGACGTGATGGTATTGATAATTATTCTAGACTAGCTGCGCCCCGCGGTTTCACCCGCGTAAGTCTCGATCCCGTGTAAATATCGGGATAAAAATTATCCTATGTGTTAATCCAGGTTATAAACTATCTGTTTGCCAAATTTCATCCAAATTCATTCAGCCGTTTTTACGTGAAAGAGTAACAAACATCCATCCATCCATCCATACTTACAAACTTTCGCGTTTATAATATTATAGTTAGAAGTTGGATAATTAAGGATAAAACGAAAAAAAAAATTGTTGATTATTTTTTGGGGTCAACGTTCGCAGTTATTGTAGTTATTTGAAGTACCTACCTTTAAATAAAAATGTAGGTACTCTGTGACTTGAAGTATTAGGTATAGTACAGTTTATGTAGTAAATTCAGTTTTTTCGTGTATAAACTTCAACTACGTGATGGGTATCAATATTTTACCATGATAAAATAACACAAACCGATTTTCTAAACCCATACTTCAAGTACTGCAGTTCGTCACCCCAAAAAATCATCATAAATACATATTCAATTTTATAGCCATTATATAGAATAGACCATTTAGATACTCCTCCTATCTGAATTTAATTTGACTCTGTAAATAGTTTTTTTTTAATCGCTGGTCTGCTTTAAAGTCTTGGTATGTGTCTTCCTAGCTTCAATAATCATTATCAACAGCCTACAGTAGTCCACAATTGGGCGAAGCCCTTTGAAATTAATTGTAAGAACGCATGAAGACAACTTTTTTCCAGTTTATGCTGAACTCATAATATGCCATTCTACGTGAAATTTGTTCTTGATTTGTGTACCTTACTTCTCAAGGGAAATGGGGCAGCGATATCAAGGTATATGAGGGAAGAGGAGCTAGATAACTGTCTAGCCAACTTATACCTACTTGGCGACTTGAAATTCTATCATTAAACATTAATTAACTACATACCTATATTGTATAAAGGCACCTCTGCATAACCCCCGGGGGTACAGCCATTATGTTATGTTATACAGGGTGTTAGGGTAAACACCGTTATCCTTGCAACCAGTGGAAAATTGCTATCAATGGAAAATTACAACTTTTTTTTAATCACAACATTTTATCACTGAGACGCAAGTTCGTTGCCCTATACGCTAGGGCAACGAACTTGCGTCTCAACACGGGCGGGGGGTGCGGGATGTGACCTGACCGGCCGCGAACGCGACCCCTCCCTCAGTCAGTCAGCTGTTTCGCTAGCGAGCACGGTGACGGATAGAAACTTAAAATCTTCTAATGAAAATAACGTTTTTTTTTTGTTGTGTTCGGTCATTTATTTTTACATTTAAGTCAACTACCCATGGTTTGAATGACAAGAGTGTTTACCCTTACATCCTGTATACTGTAGGTACCTGTAGTTGATCTTTGTTTAGCAAACATAGGACAGGTCAGAACATCCAGGATGCATAAAAAAGGTCACTTAAAAAAACAACCATTATTGTCAAGACTTTAAGGCATTGCATATTTAACTTACATTAATGAAATACAAACATAATGATACATACACTTAAGAGATCTATTATTATAAAATTGCTTACAAAATACAATGCTAATACAAAACTATGTCTAAATTACAATAAATCGTTCATCATCATCATTAACAAAATATTATTCTAATTTTATAATTGACCAGCCATTATAATATTATGCATTCATGATATGTACTTAATTCCTAATAAGTCAAGCTCCATGATAATTTATTATTATCACGATCTACATGATAATAATATAGATATAATTGTTTCAAGATTAGCAAGGATGTCACATTTCTAATGTCATAGCTTTTTACAATACAATAATGATATAAAAATATATGAGTCTATAATACAATTATGTCAACATTTACTAAAATACTCTGTCTCATTAAAATGAAAATTATAAAACGTTTACAAAGCAAAAATGGCTCAAGATTAGTCATACTTAAACATTTTTCATATAAATTAACAAGGATATTATGCTGGAGTGATGCTAGACAAAATCTTCTTGCCAAGGATACTGGAAGTGGTGTTCAGGATAATCATAGCAAGCTGGGTTTTGTCACCGGGCTGGGTGAGGAACATGGCTGCTCGCCGGTAGTCCTCCAAACCCATGCCAGCTAAGTAGTCATACACTATGTCAAATAACTCTGACAATTTGTTCTTTATTTCCTCCCAGATGCTTCTCATGGAAACAGCTGTAACAAATAGAGAAATTAGTTTACATTTTATACGAGGGTAGATGCAAAAATGTTTGGAATTTTCTTTAAAAATTATAAATTGAGTGACAAAGCTTTAAAGATAATACACACAATTCCCAAATTGATAATATAATGTGAGGAATGAAAACGGTTTTACAAGTATTATTCCTTTGGTTTTACTAAAACTTAATGATGCGCATGTGACTGACTTAATTTGTAGAAGTCAGTTTTTGGCCATAATTTATTTGCAGATGATCTATTTGGTTTTATGCTATTATCTATTTTCACATGTTATTCAATAATCAAATTAAAAAAATTCTCTGAAGAAAAAAAATGTACTGATGTTTCTACCCTACAATCTAAAAATCACTAACTGTGTGGATGAAAGTATAAAAACTTTGATGCCTTGATTATTATTTTATACAATTATTGTATTGTAATCAAACTCACCAACAATGCCAAGTCCGCACGCACCACCCACGGCTCCACCGAATGCAGCCCCCATTTTTCCCCCATAATGGCGACCGATGAGCCCCCCCGCTATTGCAAGTCCCGTCGTTACCAGCAAGGCTCCCTTCGCTCTCTCATCGCTCATTATCACACGGAAGTCGAATTTATCGCTAATTGTCAGGATCACATTCTCGATAGCCGTAGGATCGAATGGTAAAGCGGCGTTTCTGCAGGACGCGCCACGGGTGCAAACCTCTTCGTATCCGTTGTCGGAATCGGATCCAGAATTGTAATCAGACATTTTATTTCTATATTTTTACACACGATGATACTAAAGAACTAGCAACTGGTAGCGATAGATGCACTGATCGAAGAAGTAGGGGTCTTTCTTGTTAGTGACCACTCGTGCCGATGATAAAAATATTATTGTAATCAGTGAACAAAACTGTCGGTATTTGCGTAATTTTCTAATCATAGACAAACGTGGACGATATTCTCGTTTTCTCGTTCTCATTTTGAGTGTTGGTTCTTTCTTAAGGGGGATGCGCTAAGGTGGCCCGCGAAATTCAAATTTTCTTACGTTTTTTGCAATTTGCAGGTCAGTATCAGGTTGTTTGTTGATCTAAATATTATTAGCGCTCGTAACAAATATGGATTTACAGAATTATAAACATTAAAATCAGCAATACAACTCTCTAAGCTCATGAAAGTGTATTGAATGACTATTTCATGAAATCATGACATTTGGCACTTTCATGAGCTTAGAGAGTTGTATTGCTGATTTTAATGTTTATAATTCAGTCTGGCCAACGAAAGTCTGTTGATCCTGAAAACACGCACGAAATTTAAAAAAGACAAGAATGTCCTTAAACAAACATAGTGCGATATGGCGCAATTTCATTGGTCGTTAACTCGTTTGGTATACAGCATACGGGGAGTGCCCGCAGGCGAAATAACAACCAATGAAAGTTAACAAGTCGATAAGTGTTCGTCACCATCTGCAGGGATTCCCCGCATGCTTTATACCGATCGTGATATCGACCAATGCAATTCATCGGTCGATATACAGCTTGCGGGTCGTGAGTAAAATATTTTTTCGGTTCCCCGAATGCGGGCCCTGTGGCACGCGTTCCAGAAATCTCTCGCACCCGGCATTCGGTATCGACTAATGAAATTGCGCCATTACGTGTATAGCAACAGTGCTTTGGCTGGTCTCTGGTACTACTTGGTCTGTGGTGCTCTGTGTCAACATCGACCAACAAATGTCATCGTATTGTTTTTAGTCTGTGTGTCTATAAGTCTGTCACTTCTGTCAGTCAATCAATCGAACACGAATGTTTTGGAGTTGAAGAATCTTGGTGTTGATACCGTTTTATTTTGTAATTAAGCCGTAGCTTAAGTTAAAATTACAATGCAAAGGACTAACGCGCGTCTGAGCCACCGAATAGCCCAAGAGGCACAGCTTCTAGCTGAAGAAAAATGGATTATAGACGCGCTGAGAACATTAAAACAACAAAGAAATAGTTTGCAGGTTAGTGTACGAACCTTCTACGTCCGACCATGCGTAGCCGTTTTCGCCTTTTTTGCGCACACACATCCGTTGAATGCGGGAAACAGAACCGGTCCAAGTGGCTGTGCTTGGAACTCCGCCCCTATGACGACCCACTTACCCAACTTGCATTTGTCTTTTCAATAAGTCTATTTACTATCTCTTCATTTCGATATTCGGTCACACACAAATTTATTCCGCCCCCAAGACGACCCACTGACCCCGTCATTCTTTTAGATCGAAAGACTACACTTAGAGAATCTAAGAGCAACTGTAGACAACAAAGATTTGAGAAGACTGTTAACTTCAGATAATACTCAAGTTACCCCTCGAACTACAGTTCCTCAACCACCACCTTCCGAGTCGCCGAAACAGGTAGTTCCACCAAAAGCAAATTTACTTGTAACAACCTTGTCCCACTTCGATGTACCAGTAGCCGGCATTGATGATGAGATGTGCAACAATGAGAAACTCAATCTGTCTGTAACAGACTCTGTGTTCAGTAAGTGTGATATTTTGAATGTTATTTTTATTGGTTTCTGCTTGCATTAGTTAGGTGTTGGTTAAGACTAATATTAGTTTTACAAGCATCCCATATAAGATTTTTTTCTGTAATTTTGTGCTAACCCATGACATCCCCAATCTCGCAAAAAAATCGTGTTGGTCTTTCTACCAAACACCCTGTATAAAGCTATTTAGCGCCATTATTGTGTCCACTTGCCCTATACTTCACATTACAAATTAACGGAACCATTAATAATTCCAGCCAATAAGCAACTCAATGGATTGGACATGGAAGAAGATGACGATGATTTGGACAACGGCTTGGATGATGAAGAGGATATGGAGAATGCCTTGATAGAAATGAACATGTTAATGCAGGACAAATCTTGATGCCCGAGCAGGCAATGCGGTAATCAATCTCAGTTTATTTGTGGTTTTGAAGCACTCAATGGTTTTCATGATTATATTTGGGGGCACGGTAAGTTGGCAAGACATGCAAAGTGCCAAGGGCACTGCCTACCTTTTCTCGAAGCACTTTATCAATGCATTATATCAGATAAACAAAATTTTTGTGTATGATGTCAATAGTGGACTTATTCAATATATAAAGTTTCAATGGCATAGCTCTTGATATTTATTATTGTTTTTAGTTTATTTTTATTATGAACAATTGTTGGTTGATGCAACAATTTTGTTTTTATCTTGTTACAGAAATATTGAGAAGCTTATTGAAACAGAAAAGTATAAGCATATTCTTCTTATGTTGTTTGTCTTCTTTTATCTTCTGTAGTGTCCAAAGAAGTGTCTGTAGTTGTAGGTATTTTAAGTTCTTTGAGTGTTAAGTTTAATTCATCATTTTCTGTGATTTGTATTAAAATACAGGGTGTTAGGGTAAACACCGGTGGTTTGGTTTCATTTATAGAACGTAAAATCAATGGAAAATTATTCTTTATTTTAAACTACATTTTTCCACAAAAAACGCAAGTTCGTTGCCCTATGCGCTAGGGCAACGAACTTGCGTCTCAACACGGGCGGGGGGTGCGGGACGCGACCTGACCGGCCGCGAGCGCGACCCCTCCCACAGTTAGTCAACTGTTTCGCTAGCGGGCACGGTGTCAGATAGAAACTTTTTAAAATCTTTTAATGAAAATAACGTCTTTTTTGTTGTTGTTTTCGGTCATTTATTTTTATATTTAAGTGAACTACCCATTTGAATGACAAGACTGTTTACCCTTACAGCCTGTATAATATGATACTTTAGATGTAATTGTAAAAATAAATAAGAATGGTGAGAAAGAATAAAATACAGAATGAAACAAGTGATTGCTTTTTTATATTTTTCAGATTATTGTAAATTCATTAAAACTAGAAAAATAAAAAGGCAACATGTATATTAACAAAGAATTTAATAAAGTTTGTCTTACATTTACCTTTACATACAATAAACCATTAATGTATGCTATATACAAATGTTCATACAACAGTTTATAACAAAAAATATGTTTTCGAGACCAAATAGTGTTATTTAATGGAAACTTTGCAAATGGCACATGTGTCCGGCAAGAGAAAGTTGCTATATAATTTAGGCACTGCTATTCGTTATTTTTGATAAGTTAACATAATAAAATGAGATGTTTGATCACAGCTGTGTGTTCAAATCCTTAGCCGATTTCTTGTTAGGTTATGTTCGCATTATGCGATTAATCGCAGCCTGTATAAAGCTTATATAAGCTAGAACCACATTGCACACTGAAATTGCTAAAACAGTCATCGTTTTGGCATCTGAATTATTCTAGTCGCATAATGCGTACATTGCCTTATCATTTAGACTGGCAAGTTAGCTATGCAATCAGTTTAAGATCATTGCTTCAATAAACATCTAAGAAAAACGCAGTCACTTGATAAAATAAGTATATATTATAGGGAGCTTCACCTAAGGGGTTTGAATACCGTGAGCGTCTGTCGAAATCGTATAGAAAATACGTCGCGTTGAATCGACGTCAACACTCAAAGGAAAACACTATTAAATCATCTCTAAAACCTCACGCTGCAAAGTATATTAAATGGCTATCATAATCCCTGTCACAATAAATAAAATTAGCAATCTTCTAATTGCATAACTAAATAACCAGTACAATTATAACAGTTACAAGCCATGTGCAATACAATAATGAAATACATTTATAGGTACAATACCAATCATTTTCAGTCTTTCATTCATAAACATTAAGTGTTCACTCACGAATATCATTCACTCTAGCTGTTACTCTAGCGGCGACGACTGACATCTGTCAATGTCATTATTGACATGTACAGTAATACTAAATTCCAGGCAATAATCTGGTATTCAGTTTATCTTCCTGCTGACTGTACAATGTACTTAGCCGCGAAAATGTGTCGCAGTTATCTTTTAAAGTTACTGTTACTTCAAGCACATGTATCAGAAAAAAAAAACCTGTATGGGTTTTTACAAGACAGAATATTTGATGTTACATTACCTCCTTAAGTCCTTCGCCAAAGTCGGGAAAAAATGTTGGAAGAACAAAAGTAATCAACGTCTAGAAAAAAAGTAGTTAATATGCCACTTCTTGCTATAAGTGTGGATAAACAACTGAATTAACTCTCTTTAAAAAATAACTGTAACACTAAAAAGAAAAGAAAATTAAAAATATTACAATAAATTAATGAAGTATTAACCCTATGTAATCGCAACATGGAAAAGCTATTTGTACAAGGCATAGTTTATACATCAATCATAATACATCTATAAGCATGCTTGCTGGCTTTTCTCAAAAACCATAGATCATTGTGATATTTTTTGAATGAAACCTTCATTGTTTATAGATAGCTCGTAGACAGTATTGAAAGGACATACATGTAAATTTTATATAGTTACATATTAAAATAATACCGGGTCGTAAATGTGACACACCAAGCTTAACGTATCGATGGATTTATTTATATCAATTGCTGCCCCTAGCACCAGCTCATAAACCTAGATCGTGCAATGAAACAAAAAACTAACGGTTCTCAGTCGTAAATACGACTGAGGCGGCACGGGCACGAAAACATTTGTCGTATTAATCCGACTAGGGCGGTCAATAGGTTAAGAGACTACCGATGTGGCATATTTTCGACGAGGTATCGCACATACAATGGATCCTATAAGATTCTTGGGCAAGAATCCACTGAAATCGAGTATTGTACTGCAAAAGATATTTCGTTAGCTTGGCGAATTCTATCATCCCAAGTCCAACTATGTCGGGGTCGGCTTCCAATCAACTCAGTTCCGCCTGTATGGAGACTGTGCGCTAATCATAGATACATTCTACTACTACTGTACCAAATTTCATCCAAATCTGTTCAGCCGTTTCGGCGTGTGAGTTACAAACATACAAACACTAACTTTTGCTGTCTTAGTAATTTATAACATCGCTTGCAGTGGATTCTCAACACAACTCGTATATCATAAATATAATTGTCCATGTCTTTTAAATACGAATAAACATACAAATAGGCAGATGTCTTTTACCAATCGATACCAAATCGTACTAAATCGATATCTAATCGATTTTATTCGAAATCTAACATTAGTGGATTATACAGCAATACTAGGTCACAATAAAATAGTTACGAGAAACTTCGCAGACATGTTGGTTACTGAAATCTAAACCTGATAAAACACAAAAATAATGATTTGATGAATGTAATTATTTGGGCCAACAATTGTAGTTAGTGTCGTACTGGACATAAACTATCAGATGCAATGGAAAAAAAAAAATCTCAACTCATACTCTACGGTGGTAGACTCCAAAAGAAAATGACCAAATCATTTTTCGTTTTATCATGTTTAGATATCGATAACCATCAACTCTGCGGCGTTTAGCTAACTAATATAATTTGACCCTGTATATAAATATTATTATAATAACGCTACATCCATGTCATCGTTAATCACTGAAACGTTCACACAACGACGCACTTAAAAATTTCCTGTCTAACTTGTCAGAGTCACAGTGTACCGCGCTACAGTCGCGTGTGGCGCGCTACAGTCGCGTGTGGCGCGCTACATTCGCGTGTGGCGCGCTACAGTCGCGTGTGGCGCGCTACAGTCGCGTGTGGCGCGCTACAGTCGCGTGTGGCGCGCTACAGTCGCGTGTGGCGCGCTACAGTCGCGTGTGGCGCGCTACAGTCGCGTGTGGCGCGCTACAGTCGCGTGTGGCGCGCTACAGTCGCGTGTGGCGCGCTACAGTCGCGTGTGGCGCGCTACAGTCGCGTGTGGCGCGCTACAGTCGCGTGTGGCGCGCTACAGTCGCGTGTGGCGCGCTACAGTCGCGTGTGGCGCGCTACAGTCGCGTGTGGCGCGCTACAGTCGCGTGTGGCGCGCTACAGTCGCGTGTGGCGCGCTACAGTCGCGTGTGGCGCGCTACAGTCGCGTGTGGCGCGCTACAGTCGCGTGTGGCGCGGGACAGTCGCGTGCTCGCGCTTGCGCTTGTGCAGCGCGGAGCATCACGAGGCGCACGACGTGTAGAACAGGATGTAGGCCGCGCTCGACTTCACCTCGCTCGACGAGATCTCGGTCACCACGTGGTCGTCGTATTTGTACCATCTGTGGAGGCGGATTGGGTATTAGAACTAAAGGTATTGGTTTGAAGTAAAATATTATGATGGTAAGTGTTCAAGAATTAACTTAAAAAGCGTTTAAAGATTTATAGCTTCCAATATTATCCTTAATTTTGAACAAAAATGGTTAAAACCCATATTTTCAACATTGAACAGGCTTAAAAAGTCTGTCTTCACCTGTTTAATGCCTATTTTATTTATATTTTTGCTTGAATCAATATGACTGATTGTATATTTCCCGGAAAAAATAGAAATAATTTAATCAGATATAAAATAAACTAATAAAGTCCTGATGTTTACAAGAAAATTACATAATATCCAAGACAATTTATGACACGACACGTGTTACTAATATTTCTACAAATAATAAAGTATCTTGAAGAAAACACAAAGAAACAAAAAGAACCTCTTTTTAAAAGTCAATTAATTGAAGTCATACTTACTTCCCATAAACACTGCTCTTACAATACGCCGTATAATGCCCCCCTTCCATCGACCCGTAGTGATTGGACACCGCATACAGATTATACGAGTGATTGCTCGGACAGTGCAGCGCGAACTGCCTCATATCCAGGTCTTCCAGAGGGAAATCTATGTAGGTCTGCTTCTTCCGATATGCGTTACACATATACTCCTTCGGGTCGACGTAGAATCGCTTGAAATGTATGACTAAAACCGGTGGGAGGCGAGAGATGTCGAGTTTCTTCACTGCGTCCCGTTTTTCTTTGCAGTTTGGACAGTTCCACCCGGGTATTGTTTCGCCATTTAGGTACAGTTTTAGGCAGTCCTGTGGAGGAAATGTTTTTGTTTATTTATTTGTACACGATTATAAAATGATTAGTCCGAGGCAATTTTGAACATAAAATTTTGGCGAAACTTCAGAAATTTGCATCTAAACTAGCGCCACTGCATGATGGCGCCTGTGATAGCCAACAAATAAAATAAAAAATAAGCTTATCCATTCAATAAATTATACATAATTCCAGTTGGACGTCACAATTACCACTAGAACAACAATAGAGATGCCATCTGCTGTTTCAAATTTAGCTGTCAATATTTACAACGTTTCAACGTTTGTTTAGAAATACAAATGTCACAAGTCACTAGTGCCGCCATTGTAATGGGCATAAGAATAAAATTTAATGAAATCATAATTATTTGACATGAGCGTATGTAAATAAAGAGACTAGAGTATTGATTATGAATTTAGGCAACCGTTTTTTTTCTATTGGGTTCCGTGATTTTTTTTTTAAACTATTTGCCGCAACTTCACCGACATGGTATTCTATGAAGTTTCGCTAGTTAATTTAAAAATGCCCTGCATTATCTTAAATACGAAATCCACTCACGCTCAACGTGCATCTGTTGGCATTAGCCGGCAGCTCGAGCGACAGGTTGGAGAAGGACTCGTAGGTGACGCTCTGCTTGCCGCACACGGTGCAGCGCACGGTGGACTTGATCTGTCCGTAGAACAGCCGCAGGATGAGGCTCTCTTTGGACTTCGTGTACTCGTGCCACGCCTTCTCCGAGGGTTGGAGGCTGTCCTGTAAAAGAGGTTTGGGTTAGTTCGATGGACAATCAAACTGCCTAGCCTTTTCCCAACTATGTTGGGGTCGGCTTCCAGTATAACCGGATGCAGCTGAATACCAGTATTTTATATGGAACGACTGCCTATCTGACCTCCACAACCAAGAAACTAAAACAAGTAACTGGGTAATACGATACCCTTTGGTAAGATTGGTTGTAAGACTTTCGGGCTTCTGACGACCCGTAACGTGATATGTGTGAATCAACCTTTATCCTGGCAGAAAGTTGAAAATGAGGACCTCATCATCTTCTTTCCCAGAAACCTTTGGTAAGAACTGCTTACCTTGTGCGGCGGCACGTTGATGCTGAACTGCAGGTCCAGGTGCAGCCAGTCCATGAGGATGGTGAGGAACTCGTGCGAGTCCTGCTGCTCACAGCCTCGGAATGCGCGCTGGTGTTTGCCGACCTCGTTCTGAATAAACGAAGAATATTTTCATAAGATAAATTGAGTAACAAGTAGATCACCTATTCAAACCTCATCGGACTTTAAGTACCCCATCATATTACCAGGGTTAGATGGATCAATTTTTTTAATGAAAATAAAAATTGGAAATAACAACCGAACTGCACCTAAAAGTTCCAAACGAGCTCATTTTTTAAGCAGTCTGATGCAATTTTTTTTCCACACCATAAATAACGCAACGGTTGTTTTTAGAATTTTCAAAATGAAATGGTCATTCCGAGTGTGTTACGCAAATAGGGTACTGGAAGCCCTTATACTTGTAGGGACATTCCGGTATGTGTAACGTGTCCCGTACCCGCAGGTCCCGCGTGGCGATGAACCGGTACTGTCCGGACCACAGCGCGCGCACCACCGCCGCCAGCTCTTCTGCTATCGCGCCGCGAGTGCTGTGGGACCTGCACACGACAATATTTAATATTAATCGAAATAAAGAAAGAAAATACATCTAATTAGCACAGACTAAAAGGCACACAACATAAGAATGTGCTTATGAGCTTGCAAGTGGTTTACATACTATTATTGGAGTCCACATTGTAGCCTATGTGGCCACGGTTAATGAAACTCCCGATTTCACAACAGGCTATTTTAAGATTTCGCGAACAACTAAAATGCTGTATTTATGTAAAGACTATATTTTCATCTACTTTCTAAATAACACAAATATCGCAAAGGTTTTTGGATTTTACAGACTCCTGACTGCAAACGGTGCACAATCACTATTAATACAATAAGAGTTGAATATGATTTCGAACATCATTCTACCCTGAAATTCAATGTTATCACTTATCATAAAGGGTGGTTCTGAATATTTTACGTATTATACTACACTATTTTCTATCATACCTGTTGACATGTTCCAAGTACTGTCCGTTGCAGAAGTACGTGACGAGTATGGCAGTGTTGTTGAGGCACTGGATGATGGAGTTCATGTAGCACGTGTTGCCCAGGTTCTTCAGGCCCGTCAGTCCGCGGCCCTGGGCGGAATAGCTTGGTTAGTTATCGTTATACTATCAAGGCAACACATGTTTCCACTTAGCAAAGTTAAAAAGCAAGTACGTATACGTAATTCGATGGTTTCAATACAAGAAATGTGTCGTTTAAAAAATTTAATTGGTTTTATTATTATTATGCACACGAGCAGCTAATTAGCTGATGTGTGTTTCAAATAGCTTAGAGTGATATGCCAAAATATCTCATAATTTCAATCGATTTATTAGGACAAAATTGCTTACAATTTTGCCAAGACTACGTCTCTAAAGACTGTTAGCAAAATCACAATTAAAAAAAGCTCAGCAATTCGTTTTTTCTTACCAATCGTAAAAATAACAGATTACCTTACCAATAGTAAAAATAACAGATTAACAGACAGAAGTTTCGGTTTATCCAATGATGCAAGGTCATACCATCATCGGATATATCAAAACTTACGCTCCCCAACGCAAAAGAGGTGAAACAGCTGTTAGTATGCTAAGTTAGCTGTTCGTGCATAAACTCAATCGATCAACATACTCAGTTTACCGTTAAAAGAACTACTAATGTGTTTACTTCCGTTTTGACAATAGCTAAAAGGGATCGAAACGCACGGTTAAGCAGTTTGTATTGAGTTGGCTATGATTTACCTATTATGATTAGGTATAGGCAATTCTATTTTGCTGTTTTTCTGTTTTTTAAACCTACAAAACAATAGTAATAAGTACACCATCTTCAAAAGGGCAAAAACCACCTAAGAATCCATACACCCTTACAGAACTAATTCATCAAAACAATTACCCAAGCAACCCTATTCCCTGCCATATAAATTCAGACAAATTACGGCGTCGACCGCCGGACCGATGGCTATCACACCGTAAGGTCACAGGTCAAGGTCAAGTTCACGGCGAAACAACTGTACACCGTAGTTTTCAACTCACTTTAATTTATCGAGTGTAGGGTTACCATGAAGTAGGGACAAAAGGACGGATATTTGAAAACAGTTTTCAGTAACAACTTTTTAATTTGCTTCGATTTCACGGCTGTATTTCTTGAAAGGCAGAGGCGTACCTACATTACACCCACAACTGTTTATGCTTCCGCTAGTTATGTTTAAGTCCCATCAAATCAAAATCATTTGTTTTCAGAGACACTTTTGGATTGTCAAGGCAAGTCAGTTAGAAAGTTGAAGATAGTTCATTCCAAATAGCAGGTTCCATGTTCTTGGGAGTGACCCTTTTCCTAACATAATCATTATCTTCCTGCCCTTGTCCCATGTTACTTGAGGTCTGCGCAACACCGGGCACAAATCCAGCCTACGGGAAACTATAGAGAAATTTTCATTACAACCATAGAACATCTTGCCCGATATGGGGATCGCACTCACTGACTACTAAACCAAGGCCTTTTCCTGCTCATTGAAAGTTCTGCCAAAGTTCATTAGAAAGTCGGACATGTCTGGACTAATAAGTATTAGTCTAAGTAAGAATCTACTAAGAATTTCTCATAGGAAGACTAAAGAACCTTGCCCGACTTGGGATCGCACCCAGGTCCTCATGCTCAGGCAGTCACGCTTCTGACCACGAGACAAATGACGTAGTAAATTTTCTTTATCTTTCTAGGTTTCTGAGCATTTTCTCTTTAATCGAAAAGTCTTAAAAGCCCGAACGGTAGGAAAAAATGCCGGACATGTCCGAACTAATCCGAACTTATGGAAACCCTATCAGAGTGGGTGTGTGAGCCGTCTTAATATAGACCCGACAACTTGATTGGTAGTTGTGTATATTTGAAAAGGTCGGTGCAGTTCCTTAGTGACGTAGGTATTGGAAGGTTTATGTCGTATCATGTATTTTTGATTAGTCTATGCCTTTTGTATCTTGAATTGTTATTGAATCTTACACTACTACCCATGGTAGTAGGTATAGTAATGTTATACCAGGTACACACGGCTACACATCAAGCATCAACTGGAATTGTTTAATTTCCAGTTTATGCTGATCTCGCATTGTATAGGATTTCCGTACAATGCGAGGTCAGCTTATACTGCAAATGTATAGCTTGATGTGTAGCACATCGTCTAGTACATCGTCTTCTCATTTTATTAATTAATGTAATACAAAATATTGTAAAACATTAAAAATACGTAACTATGGAGTTTGTTGCCTATTCTTCTCCATAAGAAACTACCTATTGTAATGGGCAACTAGAATCAATTCTATTTTCTTGTATGCGTTTTAAGTGCCTTTTAATGGCCTACTTGAAATACATGATTTGTCTTTGCACAAAATAGAGAAGATTTTTATGATCTCTATTGTAGAAAAAAATAAACCGAATTTCTCTCGGTTTTTTGCTGTTCCTCTACATATTTTCCACAAGCATGTAACAACCAAATATTTTTCTTTTAATTGTGTCTGGCCCGCTGCTAAGGATCCCCATTTGTTTTAAGGGTGCAAGTTGTCGGCTGTTGAGAGAGCCAGACAATCTGTTTTATTTTTGTTTTTCAAAAATTCAATTAGTAAAGTTATACCTTATTGAAAGTCAGTATCAATAATAATGGAATATTTCACATAGGTAAGGCGTCATACACGTCATTCTATCTCTTTATCTCAATCGTCATATTATTGTAAAACGGGACTGACACAATAACTGCAATAATACATACAATATCCATCGATATTGTATTTGTTATTGCAAATATGTAAATGCATGGTATTTAATAGGTAGGCTATTATTTTAGCTACATTATGAATTCTACTCTAGACTGCTTGTTGGTGGCAAGCGCGAATGCTGAATTGGGACTGGGTTCGATCCTCAAGTCGTTCTGCTGGGGACTTTGTTGCGCCACTTCTTCTTCACAGCTAAAGCACTAGGAAGTGGTGAAGAGTAGGCGTTTTTGGAGGACTGTCTTATGTTATTTGGACGTTCGAAAAGTGCTGATTCTCAGCCTAGTTTGAATAAATGACTTTTGATTTTGAATCAGGCGAAGTGTTCTTAGGCTTTTTTTATCTGAAACTTCTCAGCAGTAGCCTAGTCTGAATTTTTGCACGGCTAATGGCTCGCCCCATTACATAAACTTAAACATAATGAACTGGTGAAATGTGGTTACCTGCACTATATACCTGCCTAAATACCCCTATACCCACATCTATAAATCCTGCCTATCCTTTCTGGAAATTCAAGCGTAAAGTGATGTTCTATAATAAATCTAAATCTAGATAAGTGTTATTTCCATCAACAAGCATAACTTACACGTCTAAACAGCCAAACGATATGGTTCTGTGAGTACTTAAGCCTGACTTTGACTTTGAGCACCATGTTGGCCGTGTCCAGCGGGATGCATCGCCGTTCGTACCGCAGAATCTTGAAGATCGTACCGCCCTTCGTGACCGCTATCGCAGTGCGGTCTTCCTTTTTGCACGGTATGGTAAGGCCTGCTGATTTGACGGTTTAGGTTTGAAGTTGGTTTGACGCGGTTATTTGTTCTTGTTAGTTTACTGTAGAACTGTCTATCTTTAAGCCGTCAAACTTTGTAATATAAGATATTATTTCAACACTGTCTTAAAGTAATTTAAATAATTTTTTATAGTCCTACTCCGAATTATTGGTTTTTGATTTTTAGCTTAGATTGGAGTAGCTGTTATTACAGTTCATCGTAATTATGTTTGTTTTATTTGTGTGTCGTTTTCAAATTCTTTTGATGAAATTGAAACTTCCTTATTTTACGCGACGGTAAAATATTTCGTTTAACACATATTATTCATTAATGAGACAAACAAATATTCATGTATTCAAAAAAAAAAACTAAACAATACATTCACAAAAACACTTCTTTGTTTATTTTACTTAAGTCGTTGAACTTTAGAAATCAGAATATAATGTAAAAAAAAATGTCAATTATCATACCCAAACAAAAGGTTAGATTTGGTATACTTAGACAATGGAAACACTAGAATAATTAATACTAATAAGTACAACATAAATAACGTTGATAATATTGTCGGGAGCATTACACACAACACTTATTTCAATTTTCACTTTTTTCTTTAGGTAATATTTTTATTTATTTATATTTTTGTACGTTGCCCGCGTGTGGTCGTGAGCATAGCCGAGTTCGAACTGAGTTCACGTGTTCACTTTGTGCCGCAAGTAAGGGATGGGGGTGCAAGGGTGGCTAAGTCTTCAGTATTTATTAGTATGTCTGTGTTATTTGTACGCTTTGTTCTCTAAAACGTGCAAGTATATTGTCTTTAGTTAAGTCGTGGTTTATTTATGGGTTTGTCATTGTAAATGTAGTCTCAATACTGGGGAATTGATGTGTAGTAATACGAATTTAAATGTGAACGAATTAAAAGTGACTTTCTTCGCCTATCTATATTTATAAAAATGAATCCCTATTTCCCTTGGTCACGCCATCACGCGTGAACGGCAGAACGAATTTGGATGAAATTTGACACATAGGTAGACCATGAACTAGAGAAGGACATAGGATACCTTTTATCCCGATATTCCCACGGGATCGAGACTTATGCGAGTGAAACCGCGGAGCGCAGCTAGTTGGCAATAAATGTCGTGTTTTTCAACTTCACATATTTTTGTATTGTTTTATTCAACAGCGAAAGGTCTACCCCACTGCAGGGTAAGGCCTCCCTTTCTCCACTCTACTCGATCCTGAGCCAATATGAACCAATGCCTCTTAGGGGTTTAAAGGAAGCCAAAAAAAAATATAATAAAATACTCTTGTTTTTTCAAATGCATATACGCTTCACCAATTAAAGTTTCATGTAAGTATACATGCTTTAACGGTACCAAAACAACAGGAACACACGATTTTTTTAATTTGGCAAAAAAATATTCTTATGTTTTTCAACGAATTTCATAGTGTCCACATTTCTTTCGTGTAATGTTGCCCTATGCATAAGAAAAGGCGCGTGTACACTGTTTGGTTAACAAAACATTCGCATGATCGATCGGGTCTGTGTGCACAAGGCGAGACCGACGTACAAAAAGGCTTTTTGGTAAGTTTTCGTCCAAAAATATCAGAGATATGGCTACGAATAAATTTTCTGATGGAGTAGATATTAATAGTTTTACGGTTTTACAACCATCTTATGCCTCGGCGATATTTGGTCCTCATGCATTTTATACTTATTACCCAGACAAACGATCAAATTGTGCAATTTATTTCACTATAATTTCTTGAAAACCCTGAATAAAAATTTCTCGAGGTATAGGTTCCCTTAGGACCAAAATATCGAAGACATGTTACAACTACCAGCCCGCACTGGGCCTGTGACGTGGATTATAGCCGACTTCCCCTCCCTAATAGAAAGCCTTAGTCCCAAGCATTAGGAACATTTATCGACTGATTATTATCGATTTTGTGTCTGGACATGATTTGAAATTCCTGGTAATTGAGGATAAGCGTAAACAAAAACTGAACGTAGTTTTGTCTACTCTAAACACTCCCGATTTGTTCACTTTATTTTATTCATCATCATCATCTGCCTAGCTTTTTCTAAGCTATGTAAGGCTGCGTTTCCACCAGAGATGAGCGAAGATGCGTAGCGAGGGATGTGTGTGAAACTAACCAATAACATCACTTCACAGCTTGAGCTAAGCTAGCGTTGTTATTGGCTAGTTTTACGGACATTCCTCGCTACGCATCCTCGCTCATCTCTGGTGGAAAGGCAGCCTAAAGGTCAGCTCCCAATTTTAATCGGATGTAGCTGAAACCAGCTGACCTTCTCTCTTATTTAATTATTTAAAATTGAAACAATACCAGTAGAAAGTGAGGGCAATTTAACAGTAACTGTGACGTAGTCTTCGGGTACTTAATAATAAGTAATAAGCCGTGCTCTTTGCGTGTGAGACGTGGATATCGCCGAGGAAGGGATTATTTATCTTATATGTACAGACTTCCCTGCACGTCAGGCTAGCACGCGATGTATTGACGGTGGTCAGCAAACGCGAAAGGCTTTCAGCCTTGGTCAGCGAAAATCTCGACACTTTTTCTTTGAAGGGGTAATATTGCCATTAATAGTTTAAATTTTGGCTCCGTTAAGTACCTGGTACTTGTTGCCCTCCCATACCTATTAACACTGTAATATGTCACTGTAACTGATATGAATTTGTTTAAACGCCAATTATTAAAAAAATAGTAACGTGGAGTTTCTTGCCGGCTCTTTTCCTTAAGAAACGACCAATTGGAAGCGTACACCTAGTTTCATAAGACGTAGGTGAAATAAAATATTTTGAATTTGAAGTCCCACATAATAGGAGGCAAGCCTATTGCTATTAACCCAGGCATTTATCAAGATTTAAAGTAATTTTTACCCAACTACGGCGAAGAAAAAAGGAGGGTTATGATTTTGACCGGTATGTATGTATGTAGTATGTATGCATGTTCATCTGTTCCCTCCTATCTTCCAAACCACTTATCACAATTTGACAAATGAGGTATCGTTAGAAGCGTCGTGATTGTCCGCTGGTTATAGGCTATGTGAAGTCACATTAAATTAAAAATGGCGCCCTCTAGAGGAAACAAAGTGAGGAACTTAAAAAAAAAAATGGTTTAATCGTACCATGTTGGGTATCAAATGAAAGGGCTTAATGAGCACATTTCAAAAATATATATATTATAACCCAAAAAGAATTAAAAAAAAATCAAGTAGTAAAAACTAAAACCCAACTACGACTTAAAAGGTATAAACAAGACACCACAGACAGACGAATTAAAAATCCGGAGTCACACGTAATCTGTTCGATTTATTGAGATTTTGTTTTAGTTTTTTCCTTTCGGTCAGAAGGCTTTTTGGCCTACAAGAAAGAGGTATTTACAATAACTTGCTACATCATAAACCCACTAAAAAGCCTTTCGTAACCTTTACCAAAAAGAGTGCCCTATTATAATAGTTAATTTTAACTGCCTCATGCCAGCGGCTTTAATAATATAATAAACGAATTTCAGACAAAGTCGAGGTCAGTACTCAGTACCACTATTATTTAAATCGGTGATACATATTGCGGTGGCCGAGGGACATTAATCAAGCTACCTGAAATTTATTATTCCACCTAGGGGTCGCTACACGGGCTAATTAATCGGCAATAGTTAATTAGTATAAAATATGGATGTCGAGGAATTCTTTTTTATTTAGCATAAGTTATAAAAGGTGAGATATGACTGATATGAGACTCTAGCCGACGAAGAATGCTCCACCCTTATTTCGTAATACACTATCAATCAGAATTGGAATCGGATTGAAACATAATGTCTTATCTATGGTTATCTATATCTTATGGTTCATAAGTTCGAAAAAACAAAACTGCTCGTCAACGTAAATAACGCAATGAATGTTGTTGAACTGTCGAAATGAAACAGATTAGTTTAATCGGTTACAAACGCAATTAGGTAGCTGGTTGGGATGCCTTATATCCTTAAAAGTGGGCGCAAAACAATGAGAAATGAAGTTTGACGATCCTTAAATGCGGTCACATTATTGGATACTTCTTTTGGCAATTTTTATGTAGATAAATGGCTGCAGTTATCAGAAAATTGCTTTGTTGTGCGTCAGGGTCAAGCTAGGGTGTGATCGGAAAGTATTATGCGTCAATCATCGTGATAATTTAAGATAACTTGACGTAGGTACTACCATTTAAAATTACATACTTTGTTTAATTAACGTCATTAATTTGTATTACCCAACACACAATGCACAATATAAAATAAATTATAGTTGTATTGTTTGGCATCTTAATTGAAAGTTTAATGTGAATTTATTCCACAAACTAGAAAATTGGCTTTAAAGGTTATAGTTCAAGTTTATTTTGTACCGAGAAACACATACGTAGGTACTTTTTAATGCAGTGCACGTGTACACTCGACATACGTCACAAAACGGGCGCCTATCATTTGTGTGGATTGGTAAATTATTCAATAATGTTCTATTAGGAAAAGAAATTTACCTAGAGGCTTTAGTTTAAGCTCTTAAAACGTAACATAATTTCACACTAATAACTTTTTTTATTTTATTTCATTAGGTAAAATATATATATTTTATTTCATCGTTGGAGGTCAGTCGCGCAATGTAAAAATATTCAGCTGCATCCAGTTAGACTGCAAGCTGACCCCAACATAGTTGGGAAAAGGTTAGGCAGATTGATATTCATCGAGGGAGCAGACAGCGGTGTATTCGCCAGCTATGTAACAAGTCTCATCTTATATGTAAGTGTGAGTCTCATCAGGTGAACCTACGTTCACCCCATATAATAATAATCTAGTACATGACAGCTGCAGTGTCATGGATATGAATCTAGACTCTAGCTAATGAGGAATTTCCGATTCCACTAAAACTTTCCCCGACCTGGGAATCAAGCCGACCCCTCGTTCAGAAATAGAAAAACTGACGAAACATCAATCCATAACGAATTATAATAATTAGTGACAGCTTTATAGATTAACAAACATGTGAAGTTCAGTAGCAATAATCTTAAATATATTTGGAGTGGCTCGGAAGCCGTACACGCATGCACGCGACTTGACATGTGATGACATTGGATGTGTGGCGTTTGGGCAGGCTTAGCGGGTCACGACTTGTGGCACGTTTGTCTTTGTTTAGCGTGACTTGAGATTTGACGGACAGGGGTTCGTGTTATTTTTAGCGTTCCGTACCTCAAAAGGAAAAGACGGTACCCTTATAGGATCACTTCATTGCCTGTCTCTGTCTGTCAGTCTGTTAAGACCCCTTTTTCTCAGGAAAGCGTGGAGGTATCAAGTTGAAATTAATATAAAAGCGTTGCGGGAAAGTCCGAAAGGGATACCGGGACCTTGGCAACAGGCAACTGAAGGAACACGGGTAGGTTTTAGTCAGTAAAAGTCTGACACGCTCTTCCGCTCCGCCCAGAGTGGCAGAAGTCACTTTATGATATCCCACACTCAAAAAAAAAAGAACGTTCTACGGTCCGTTGGAGCTTCTAAGTCAACGCAATAAAAAATACGGCCATTTATGCGATATATTTTCATATGCAGACGAGGTATCATCCCAGAGAAAGCTGAAATGTCTCACGTGCCTAAAATACACAAATACTCTTTGAAACAATTTTGAACATCTGCCATACCAAAGGCATTACAGGTGCGTTGCCAACCTACAGAAATATGCCGTGTGCTGGGAATTACACCACCACGGCCACCAACCCTCAAATCGGAACTAGACAACGCTGCTTCGACGAAGTAATAGGCCTAGGTACGTGCTCGGACGAGCTCCATCACATTCATGCGACTAGACATGTGATAACATCAAATGTGTGGCGTTTTGGCAGGCTTAGCAGGTCACGTTTGTCTTGGCGTGTCACTCTAACCCCGACCAGTGAACGTTAATGGCGTTTTTCCTATTTATTTGACGGAGAACAAATCGATTGCCCACTTGATGGTAACTGGTCACGGTCGCCGTAAACATCAACAATAACAGAGGCAACGCAGATCATGAATTGTCATCACAAAGATGAAGTTGAAATGTCTCTTAAGCATTTTGTTCTATTGGCACCCATACTCTTCCAACTGGAACAGCAATGCTGCTTGGCGGCAGCAGTTTGTAGTACTACTTTACTAAACTTTTTCCCACAATAACAACTTAATGATCTCATAAAACAGGGTTTCCTCTGTCCTACCCTTTTGCTGTGCCCTACAGGGTCCATAATGATCTTAATTATATAGTTACCACCTAAGTACACATTATGGTAAAGCAATAAAGATATTGAGGATTGAGTACTTCCTTGGACGAGCTTCATCACATTCATGCGACCAGACATGTGATAACATCGAGTGTAGAGCGTTTTGGACAAATTAGCGGGTCACGACTTGTGTCACGTTTGTTTTGACGTGTTGAGCTGTGACTTCGTGATTTCTTTCGAGGCAGGGAAGAGCTTGACTTGTAGGGTGTTCTTGGGACCACCATAACCAGAGGCAGATGGGTCTAAAGCTACATTAATAGTAATTGTTTGGATCTGACGTAGATCTTGAAGCTGTAAACGCTACACACGATACAGATTCTGGTCTTTGATCTTTTGAGTCTGTGACACAGGTATGAGTCGAGAAGTCAGTGGCAGAGACGATGCGCGACGCTCTACACAGCCAAACTATGTAAAATTCGATTTGTCATATTTACGACCTAAATTACGTCGTACTTCAATTCAATTCTTTATTGTATATCACATGTTTTACAAGATCTTAATAATAACTACTGTTATTTATACTTCAAGGGTTTCATTATAAATTTTGAAATGTAAATGAGAGCCATGCCCTTCCATGTTTATTATTATTGATGAGTGTGTAATGGCGGCACGTTTGCGGCTAGTTAGCGGCGGATTAGCGCACGCGGTGGGATTCCTCGCCTTGACTGCGATGTTCGTCACCGCGCCCACGCACCAGTGCATGCGGTGCAGTAGAGCACTATTTTGCGAAGATTTGTGTTGGCAACAAAACAATATTTAACAAATAGGGGTCTATTTAATTTTACAAATAGGGGGTCTATTAATTATCATAAACTGTACTGATTCATAAATAGAATAGCTTTTACAATGATACTAATTTAGAAGTATCAAAAAATATGTTTAAGCTGTTCCATACAGTTTGAAGCCGACCAGGTATTGCATTTTTGTATGGAACTGCTGATTTATTTATATTATATACACAGGCTGTTAACTTTTTCCTTGTAATGAATCATTAAAAGTTTGGTCTTTGCAGAGTTCAATAAAACGATTTATTTAAGGTTTCTTTAGTACCAAAGTATTTTTTTAAGACCCAATATACTACTTTCAGTGACTAAATTTGGCTTTGAAAGTCTCCTCAAATTACCTTTTATTGGGTCTTAAAACTATAAAACTGAGACTTTTAATGTCCTTACTGTTAGTACCGCAACTGTATTACACTGACAATGCATTGACGTAGTAATGACTCACATATTAAAGTGCGTGCGTCCAGCGCACTAAGTCCAGCGGCTTAGCGTATCAATTTGCATCTAGTATGTTCTATGTACGCTTTTACATAATTATACAATAAATAAATAACGGCTCGTTCCCCCTTATTACATGGGACTTAACATGGGTGTATTATATGTAGAGACGAGCCTTAGGAGATTACACGCTTAATATTATGTTACGTGTCAAATAACGGCATTTAGAAAAAACTGCTTGCATTAATTATTTTTAAGTATTGCGAAAATATACATACACAGTATTTGGTGTGTTTTTGGCTATAGGATACCAATCGATACACAAAATTATCTAAAGAAAGCTGAAATAGCTCTATATTTAGGTAATTTTGTTAAAAATCCCTGAATTTTTGCACATTTGAAGATGTTATTTCAGTTTTCTTAGAACGGTAAACACAGTTGATCGGTGGAGTACGTAAGGGTCGCTTTGTAAGTTTATTTAATTAACAGCATCAGTAAACGTTACCAAATTGTTTTTTAGAATTGTTTAATTTGGCCGAATAGGTGGTTACTACTCATGCATGTCATAAAATCCCTTCATTGCTGTTTACGAACAGTTTTAAATAAGGTGTGTAATCAGCAGTCGGTCTACACGAAGGAATCTTACTTTCACCTAAACTAATCAGGGAGCTACACACATTTTCCGTTGGGTACATTCGATTCGGCAGTATAAACAAGTCGGGAGCTACGAGGTTCGATACATTCGATTCGGCAGTATATTTGTTAAATAACAACCGACCCGAAGCGGTTACTATATTCGGCATTCATTCAGCTTGTGCCGATCGGCATCTCCGTTGGCTCGGCTCATTTCTAGCTAAACCAAGCGGCTTTTCCCGAACTTTATATCTTCATATTATATTAGATTTTCCCACATGGCGGTGTCGAATCATTCCAAGTCGAATAAGTGTGTAGCACCTACAACTTAAAAAAATGTACAATGTAAATCTGACTCACCACATCTCCCCAAACAGGTTGAAAGTCTCTCTGGTGAAGATCGCTAGATGGCGCCACCTTCGTTGGCTTCGTGCTGCGGTCGAAGGCCGGAATGCAGGGTTCCTCTTCATCTGATGACACCTGAGGAACGGGGTGAGGAGTTAGAAGAAGAACTAGTACACAGCCGCTAAAGCCTTATATTTTTTCTTCTATTTTTTTTACTATGAATATGGGGCCAAAACACCCATAATAAGCGATGATTTAAAATGTAGATTGGATAGAACCAAAACGCTATTATAACATTTTGCAGGACACTAAGGCGTGTATTACAGAACTGCACTCAAAACTCAAGCATAACTTAAAACTCGTTTAAAGCCTTTTTATCGTAAGTAATGCTCGAGTATTATGTGAGGATCTGTAATAAGAGCCTCCAGACGAAATAATAATAACTATAAAGCTTCTATTGTGTCTCGTTCAAAGTCCTTCAACCGATTAAATGGTAGCGGTAATGGAGTGTTTTTATCTCAATTGTGTGTGGTGTATTCATCAAAATCATCACTCGATCGATTGAGTTAAGTTAAATGACTGAATCTATACAACCCGTGCGCATTAACATGGCACCTGGCTCGGAACTGCCCCCGCGCCCCGCGCCACACCGTCACCGTCACATTGAGCCAGGGGCCATGTTAATGCGCACGGGTTGTAGATAAAGTTTAGGTGTGGAATCAACAAACACTAGTGTATCAACGTGGTGATCATACATGCCTTGCCCATAAACTCGTTAAGACGTCTATCCAGCAGCCGGGGCATACATGAAGGGACTTTTCAGGCTCATTTACACGAGTAGAGTTTCTCACACGCCAAGAGGCGACTTTTTGTTTATGAGACATCCTAACTAATATTATAAATACGAAACTGAGTTTGTTTGTTTGTTCCTTTTCAAGCTAAAACGACTGAAGGGATTTAGATATTGAAAATTTGGCACATGGGTAGACCATGACCTAGATAGGCCATAGGATACTTTTTTTTAAAGATAAAGAAAAGATTTGGCTACTTTTGTATATGTATTATATGTCTTTTTTGTTGAGTGTTTGTTTTGTTTGTGCAGAATACACAATTTTTCTTTCTGTTCTTTCTATTTTATTTAAGTCAATTGCATCACGGAGGCATCGCGCATGCGAGTTTCGTATAATTAAAAAAAATATATCTCTGCAAGAATTGCATATTCAAGTCGATAAACTCTAGTCCTATAAATGAGCCAATTGGCCAACATCATTATTTTTACACCCATGCAACATACAAGCAACAATACAAAGCTATGTAAATGTCATTTAATGGTTACCTTAGCGATATTAGGCGAGGAGTGCGACCTATTAAGTCCGGCGGCTCCCGGACTATCGGGAGACATCATGTACGAGTCGCCGTCCTCGTCCTGTACATCATGACTTTGTTATGGGAGGTAGTTATTGTGGCAATCAAAATTCAGTTAAATTGTTTAGTGCACACAAATATCAGTTAAATTGTTTAGTGCACACAAATATCAGTTAAATTGTTTAGTGTAAACGAAAATCAGTTAAATTGTTAAGTGTACAAAAAATCAGTTACAACTATTTATTGAACTATAAATCAGTTATATTGTTTAATGTTACACAAAAATATGCTGTTTAGTGCATACTGATTGGAATGGCTTATGAATGCTCTTTTTGTTACTAAAATGTTTTAAAATGTTTAATTCTTCTTCAGACAAGTGTTCAATTATTATATGTTTCGCGGACAGTGTTATGTGTGATAGTGAAGTGAAATAAATGTATAATGGACAATCGGACATTTTTATAACATAGGATGCAAACAAACATGCAGTTCCCAGGATAATGTTTCCCCATTCAAAGCACATTGTATTGAAAACCACCAATACATATTAAGCTGGTATCTCACGGCGTTTAATATCACGAGTCACGCCAAAAATCGAGCTTCTGAGCCGGTGAAAGAGTGAACACAAGCGCGGATTTTACTGTCAACAAATGTCAACCCTGCGTATGTTGAAATAAAGTTGAAAATAAATAAACTTCCATTAGTTTATGATTAGTTAAAATGGGATTGGGCGGGTAACATCAGTCGCATGCATGATGACCGTTGGGCAAGACTCCACACAGTGGGTGTCTGAAGATGGACAACACCGCCGAAGCCGGCCAGGCAGAGGAGCGAAAGGGCATGAGAAACAGACGGCGCCGTGTGTTCCACGCGCGCCTCAAAGAGGTGACAGTACAATAGGGAATATGCATGTGATTCAAATATGGGTCAAATATTTTTTTTTATAAAGTATATTACTTCAGAATTATGCCTCCATCAATATTTTTGAATAAAATTTCGTTTTGAGCGAGAAATTAATTTTTAAAAAGTCCCAAAAAACCGTGGGTAATTCAAATACTTGAAAAGCTAAGAGCGGATGTGACGTAACAATCCGGGATAACAATCAAAATGTCAATGTCAAGTCAATCAACAAGTGTCAAGTCAATGTCAAACGCTCATACAAAAAGGAGTGTTTGACGTTGACTTGACAGTTGCTTGTTTGTTTTCACGGTCTGTGACGTTACCACACCAAGCGCGCTAAATGGAGGGCGTTTAAATAGCCCGGATCGGTTGGATATTTTTAAACTTTTTTTTAAGTACTTTAAATTGCTTTTTTGCCGTCGATTTTTTTAAAACTATTATTTGACGATGTAAATTATCGAATAAAAATATTAAAAAATACATGCATATTCCCTATTGACGGGTTCCGCTAGGGCCGATGCCTGGCAGGGTTGCGGGAAAGTGCGAAAGGGATACCGGGGCTCTGGCAACAGGCAACTGAAGGAACATGGGTGGGTTTAATTAGTAAAAGTCTAACACGCCCTCTCGCTTCGCTCAGAGCGGGAGAAGTCATTTGATGATATCCTAACATAAAAAAGGCAGAGGTGGTGAGATAACCTGGTAGAGCACCATTGGTTTAAGGTGGCGCGGGAAAACAGTTCCAAGGAGGAAGGAGTTGGGGGAGGCCTTTGCCCAGCAATGGGACAGTACAGGCTAAAAGCGGACATTGGTTGTTTATTTTCTACTTTATTTCAAATCATTCAGGTTTGTTGACAGTGAAAGCCGTGATTGCCAGCGCTCTGTTAGGTCGACGCCGTGCCGGTCCTTTCTCGAGACGGCGGCGTGACCGGAGCCGGGTGACGCGTCCGCGACAACGACGGAGAAGGCGCGAGGTAGCTAATTACGCGTAGAGCTCGTACGAATCCGCTCGACGTGGCGCGACTCGAGATACACGCGGCGCGGGAGCCGCCCGACGTCACGGCGCTCACCCCGTGCTGCGGCTCGTCGGGCTTCCTGTTGTCGCGCGCGTGCTGCAGCTTGCGCTTGCGCTCGGCCTCCAGCAGCTCGCGCGTGCGGTCGAGCTGCTGGCGCCGCAGCCGCGCGGCCGCGATGCGCGCGCGCGCCGCCGCCAGCTCGCGCGCGCCCGCCGCCTGCGCCGCCGCCAGCTCGCGCGCGCCCGCCGCCTGCTCCGACGCCATGCGCTGGCGCTCTGCGGGGACGACATATTTATAGCTGACTAGCTGCCGCCCGCGTGGGATGTCGATAAAGAGTAGCCTATGTCCTTCCCCGGGATGCCATCTATTCCTTGACAAATTTTATCGAAATCCGTTCAGTGGTTTGTGTGAAAAATTAACATACAGACAGAGTTACTTTCGAATTTATAATATTAATATGGAAGCTGCTTGCTCGATGGCCGCATCGAAATGATTCAGTCAGAGCCATTGTGGCGGGATACTTCAGCTATGTTGTCAAGCACTTTGGTAAAAACGTAGCTTGTTTTTCGATGGACCGCAAGATGCATCTTTGAGGAGCACTAAATCATAATATATCGATCATTTTTCACTTTTTGGAAAAAAATACCCATCTTTGACTAGCTGTATCTTCGCAACCTAGAGTGCTTATAACACAAAGATACCTAAAAACGCAACCTTAAGATATATTTTTCAAAGAAACTGAAACAAATGCATAAGTTCTTCGAGCGCCATGGGAGTAGCACACAAAGTTATCAGAGTTGCAAACTTGGGAATAAACTACTCTCAAGGGATCTAACATCATATAAAAACATCGGTGCAGCCTTTGATGAGGTGGCGCTTACCAGCATTTAAATTTTACTATATATGAAAATATAGATATAAATAGTATACCACAGACGACCAGCAGTATTATCTCTCCTTCTGTTCAATCCAACCAGGGAAAAAAAAAGTTAAAAAAAATTATAAAGTATTTTTTTTACATTTAATATCTGTAAGACTCTGTTGTGGAAACGGTAATAAATGAATCATCCTGTCGACGAACAGTCCAATGGCGAATCGGTCTTCGGGGAATGGTTGCAGAATCGTAATTTATATGATGTAAGTACATGATAAAGAGTATATAGATAACTATCATCTATTTTACCTTCGACGTCAGCCACTTCCGGTTCCTCCGTGGCATTGCTGATAGTCTCAGCTAACTTCTCAGCTTCCTCCCGCTCTCGCCTCTGGTAATCTTCTAACTGTTCGCGAAGACTCTGGTTCTCTTGTTCCTAAAGCGTACATGGGTTCATTAGTATTGGAACCTTTGGACCTGTGGCGGTATCTACATCGCCACATGCGAACTACGCATAAAAAAAGACCTGATGTCACACAAAAATCCTGACGTCACATAAATCCTGCATAGGGAATATGCATGTATTTTTTTAATATTTTTATTCGATAGTTTACATCATCAAAGAATAGTTTAAAAAAATTCGATGGCAAAAAAGCAATTTACATTACTAAAAAAATGTTTAAAAATATCCAACCGATCCGGGCTATTTAAACGCCCTCCATTTGGCGCGCTTGGTGTGGTGACGTCACAGTCCTTGAAAACAGACAAGCAACTGTCAAGTCAACGTCAAACAATCCTTTTTCTATGAGCGTTTGACATTGACTTGACACTTGTTGATTGACTTGACATTGACATTTTGATTGTTATCCCGGATTGTTACGTCACATCCGCTCTTAGCCTTTTCAAGTATTTGAATTACCCACAGTTTTTTGGGACTTTTTAAAAATTAATTTCTCGCTCAAAAAGAAATTTTATTCAAAAATATTGATGGAGGCATAATTCTGAAGTAACATAGTTCATAAAAAAAAAAAAAATTACACATATTTGAATCACATGCATATTCCCTATTAAAGTTAACCGAGCGGTGGACATTTATATACGAGAACCCGACATCAATCGTTGTGCAGTTGCCCGCCAGACACACCCGTCTGGTCGGAGGAACCTCCCTTTTCTATGGTGGATGAGTGAACTTTACACACTTTTTTTTTTTAAACTTGGGTCCTCTACAGAGAAACGTGCATGCAAGTCCAGTTCCTGTAGCTGAGGGATAAAAATCCAAGAACTTAGCCAAGTTTTTTTTTTTAGCTTAGCTGTATAGCTGCATTGACGCTATTGCAGTCCGTATATTTTGCAATCATCCGTTATATGTAAACGAACATTTAACCGCATGCGGGCACCGCACAATGAGTTTTAACCGCATGCGGGCAATTAAGGTTGTTTCAATACCTATAATATGTAGCTTTATAAGTCTCCAATGATAATTTATTTAGTGTGGAATATTTTGCTAAATTGCTATGGTGTAGTTCATGTCATGTTTTGAACCCCTTGAATGTCTAACTATCTACTTACCACATGAGTGCAATAAAATATTTGAGTATTATTCTAGTTTGTACTCACCATATCATACTGCTTGTTCTCGAGCTGCATGAGCTGCGAGATGATCTCCTGTTCCCGTAACTTGTACATCGCTCGCAGATCATCTTGTTCCTCGCCTTCTCGTTGTTCCCGCACTTTTTCCCAGTCCTAAGAAGCAGAAATGGTCTATTTAAATCCTTGTTTCCAATAATGATATTTCCACTTAAACAAACATCAACTTTATACAAGTGTAAATAAAATTGATTTTAGATTGACTAGTACCGATGAAAAAGTCATAAAAAAATATGAAGTTGTAGCGCAAACTGACCCTTATGTAGGCATTACAGTTGTTTTTCCTAAAACTCGTGTTTGTTTACATGTTTGGCAAATAAATTGCAAACGCAGAATACATTTCAAGTTTATTTTTAACTACCGCACTAACTAATAGTAAAAGGAACGTAGTTAAGAAAATGGGAAGACTACTTTCCACCATTTCGGGGTTTTACAGGGGTGTGATGAAATGTTTACAAGGCCTGTCTTGAATAACGAAAATCCGACCGGGAAATAAATTACTGTAATACTACGATAATACCGTTTTAAACCAGTTGCAATCCGGACTGCAAAAGATAACAAACGCTCCAAACACGCTTTAAAATCACTATTATCCTATTTAAAAGCGATCGGTGGAACTTTTTGTTCGGTGAAACTGATCGCGTGGTCGCGCCGACAGAGGGCGCTTTCTGAACAAACGTGACTATGTACGCGACCGATCGCGTATTCGTGGGACGATGACGTGGCCTTCAGGGCGTAAATACGCTCAATTTCCTCTATACTTTGTTTCTTTTTCTGATTAACTTCTATTCAAAGTATTTGTTTTTTATGCCAGTACGTCGGTATGTAAAGCGATTATTTCTTGTGAAGTCTACATATTATTGTCTGACGTACCTGTTCGGCCTCAATTCGCTGCATCTCTAGCGTAAGCGAGGTGTCTGCGATGCGCTCCTGCTGTTCTAAGATCAGTTGCATGTTGCGCGAGCGCTCTGTGTACACCTGCACTGCAGCGGCCTGTAACAAGGACATACGTTACATAAACATTGTAAAACAAGCTGTATTAAGAAGATCGATTATACCAATAGAAGCTGGAAATACGTGAAGTTGTATGCGGGAAATCACCAGAGACGTACTTGCCGGGCCCAGGTGCATCACCGGTGATGCCATCCGGTCCCAAGGAGGTTAAAGCATAAATATCATCAGCCCATAATGTTCCCACAGCTGGGACACAGGCCTCCTCTCTGTGAGAGGGAGTGGGCCGTAATCCACCACGCGGGCCCAGTGCGGGTTGACGAGTGTCACATGTCTTCGAATTTTTGGTTCTAGGACAAAGGTAGCATACTGACAGAGTTACTTTCGCATTCTTCTTCTTAGCGCGTCGATGCCAAATATAATTTAAATTTCCTGTTTGGCCCAGAACTCGGCAACGCCAACACCATGCGCTGACGCAGACATAAGGTCCTCACGTGTACAGGTGAAGATGAGAGGTGCGCCATGGTCTGCGGGGAGACGCCGCATATACATTGAGGATCGGAACCATCCGAGAAACCCCACCTGTGAAGGTTGTCTTTATAATAATAGAGATTAGAGTCACTAATATTGTTTAGTCATACATTATTAAGAAAATCGTTTGCTTTAACAATATTTGTATTCATGATCAATCAACTTTTACACCAGGTGAGTTTTTGAGACAAAACTTTAGGAAAAACCTAAGCCTGCATTCAGCTAAATTTACATCTTCTATACATAGTTATAAATTAAAGTAGCTTTTCGTGTCTCTCTGTGTGACCGCATTGTTCTTCTAAACTACGCAACGGATTTTGATGCAGTTTTCACAATTATTTTGAGAATTTAATCCGGTAGGTTTATGTGTTTACGCATTAATTTTAAACTTACATTCATATAGAAATCCTGATGATTTGTCAAGTCGTAAAAAACACGTCGCTAGGTTGTACAAAAGGAACCTGTTACCTTACTACTCCTGTCCACGACGGGCTCGCCGGGCTTGCCGCGGGACGAGGGCGGCGCGGCCGCTGCGGAAGGACTCAGGTCCGACCAGTTCGGGTAGTCGATCTCACCTGCAAGAGGGAAATTAAATATATCGTTGAGATATTGGCAGAATTTAAATAGGCCTTTTCCATTACTTGAGTGTAGCCTTATTTACGTCCCATCTCTGAAAATCTTCTAGGGGTATGCAACTGAAGGAACACGGGTGGGTTTTAGTCAGTAAAAGTCTGACACGCCCTACCGCTCCGCCCAGAGCGGGAGAAATCATTGGACGAATTCCCACACTCAAAAAAAAAAAGGGGTATGAGGAACAGGGTGTGAAGTTCACTCATCCACCATAGAAAAGGGAGGATCCTCCGACCAGACGGGTGTTGTGTCTGGCGGGCAACTACCCAACGATTTATGTTGGTTTCTTGTATATATGTCCATTATTGTCCATCGTGCGGTAAACTCTAATTGCGCGATACAGGATTTATGAGATGTCAGGTCTTTGATGCGTAGTTCGCATGTGGCGATATAGATACCGCCACCGTCTAATGCCTTTCTAACTTTCATTTCAAAGAAGGTACTTAGTATAATGAGATGGTCGAAATAATCTGTATAATCGATGGAAATAATTGTGGAGAAGCTTACACACTTTAAAAGTTATTGGAAGGGATTATTCCCGTACTTGTCGAGCGGTACGGACAATGATGGCGCTAGTATGAAGTGACATGATAGTGACGTCAGTTTTGTGATAGAACCGTCTTTGTTTAGGCTCTGTTTTATTAAAACCTTTATAGCATTTTTTTAATAATATTATTTGCACTATTAGGAGTGACTACCGAAACCGTTTGTACTATTTGCAATGTTTAGAGTTTAAATTATAAAAAAAAAATCATAATCATTTTATATATAATTATTATGTCCGTAGGCGTCTCCATGGCATTACAGCGGGCCGTATCAGAATACCAGCGCGTAGCATTATGCTGAGATAGGAACCTTTTTGGCCTCGCACAGGTCGTTAGTTAAGTATTTTGTTAGTTTTTAAATTTTTCTTTTTTTTTTTTGTTTGTTTTTACTACGTATGTACTTACTTTTTTATTCCTGTTTGTTTTTCCTGTGCGGGTCCCAAATAAAATGTTTTTCTTGCTTTCTTTCCTTATCCCTATTACATGTTATGACAAAACTAAATCGAATTTCCCTGAAGATAAATAGTTTAAAAGATGTCAAACCCTGATCAAATTCTTGATAACCCAGGCGTGAATATGGACTATGTTGGCTTACCCAGCATGTCGTCCATGAAATCGTCCTGGCGCGGCGGCACGGCCTGCGGGTTGGTGGTGAAGGCGGGGTACTTGAGCAGCCAGTCTTCATAGCCAGCGTGCAGAGCCAGTGGCTGGCGCGAGTACTGGACTTTTACGTCCCACTGTAACACACACATAATCATCATTATTACACAACACACTTTTTGTCGAAGACACATAGATTACCTATGGACCTATTCTCACTGCTGGGCAAACGCATTCGTGTAGAACGGGTTTGCCCAGCAGTTTCTATCATCATTATCTTGTCCTTATCCTATTATAATTGGGGTCGACGAAACACGTCTTTTCAGTGGTTTAAAAACAAATTGTCTAATCCCACCAGGGTCAACATAAAAATGACAAAATTTGCTATAAAGCCTATATCCTTTTTCTCATGAGATGTGAATAATGATCCATCAAATGTCAGAAAAAAATACAGTGCTTTTTCATTTCAACATCTGGACAAACCTATTGAGGTTTTAGTAAAGTTTCAGTTAACGTTTTGTTTAATTATTTAATTAATAAAAAATAAAAATAAAATATTTGTTGTTGTGTAAATAGCGTTAACTTGTTAACTCAATCACTCACTCACTACTATTAAAATTATATTTTAGTTAGTTTTCCATACAACTTAAGGTATACCTTGAGAAGTATAGTCTTGAGCAGATGCAGCGTCTTGCCAGGTATGACGGCGGTGCTGTTCCAGTCCAGCATGATGATCAGCTCCATGGTAGCGCGGTCTGCCCACACAGGTCGGGAGGCGGCGGGGAGGTTCTGTTCCAACACGTTTGCTGATTGTCTGCGGATTGGAGAGGGCATTTGTGCACAAGTGACATAATATTCTTTTCTAAAAGTATCCGATCTCAAAATCGCGCTAGTACCCAGTATAATACTTTAAACTACTGAACTTTGAATGACTGATTGAACAATACATCATCCAGTCATTTGAAGTTCATGCGATCCGAACGCGCTCAAACACGGGACTACATTGGGCCTAAAACGGCCACATGAGCAATTCCTCTAAAAGCATTTCATTTCCTGAATTTCCAGCTGTCATTAGCAGTTCCTCTAATTTGACACAAAAGCAATTCATATTAAGTGGACCATTTTACAAATCTCCGTAGAAAACTGTAAAACAGATGAATTGTTTCGTAATATGAATTGCACGCTGATCATATTATGAATTGTCAGTTTGTTAAAATTTTACGATGATTTATAATATTTTCCATTATGATTCTGCCAAAGTGGCTGTTTTAAGCCCTCAGACTGTTCACTATAACTTGTCCCTTGCCGTCATGTTGGGACCTTTGCTTGAGAAGCTTAAGTTTCAATACTAATAGAGTTTAAAATGGCGACTGACAGAACAGCGCTACCAGTCGCGTCACCGGACAAGTTAAAATGAACGCACAGTACCTGGTATTTACGGTGAAGGGTGGGCGTTTTTGGGGGACTGTCTTATGTGATTTTGACGTTCGAAAAGTGCTGATTCTCAGCCTAGTTTGAATAAATGACTTTTGATTTTGATTTCGGAAATACGATCATTTACACTTCCAAGCAGAGTTTTTTTTCACTTACCCTGGAGAAATACACTCTTCAGGCACACTGATGCACGCTGGGCAGTTTATATGCGACTCCACATAGTCCTTCCCTGGCCTCGCATCCAAGATCATCACTTTCAGCTTACCACTCTTCAGAATCGTGTACAACTGCTCACTCTTGATCGTCACCTCATCAGGACCTGGAACCAAGCAGTTTAATGTAATAAGGTGGAATGTGTATAGAAAATACTTTTTCGTTCACCTTATTGGCAGGGCAGTATTGAGGTTTTTCGATCTTGAGTTTGGTAAAAGGTATACCTATTGGGAAAATTGACGAATTAATTGGTGTCTTTAGGTATCTGCTGCTTGAATTTAAATTGGTTTATTTAGTGAGGATGATGAGCCGTCATACATTGTGGTGTTGACTTTAAGATAAATGACAATACGTTATGTTTTTCGAAATATGAAAGTTACTCACATTACCCGACTGCCCCAGAAGGAAGGAATGTTTTTTTTAGAAAATAATGGTTGCTAATTATTATGAGATAGCCCACTGCAATTGAATGACAGAATTATCAGGTTTTGTGTGGTTTGTTCAAGGACCATTGCTTCAATAATGCATTTCTAAGTATTTTTAACATCAAATGATGTAAAAGTGTCATTATTGGAAAAAAATGTTTTCAAGTCAAAGTTTTATTGTTTAAGTGTAGGTGTACAAATAGGTGTTGTAAATAAAATAATACTTAGGTACTTAGAGATCTCTTTTTTGCCGATAATAGCGTACTGATATCAAATTGGTATACAAAAACCAATTTGAATTTAGTAAGTAACATAACTGAATTTGTTTTTTAAAGAAGATGACAGACGTTATCAACACTCATTTATTTAAATAATAAAACAAAAAACTATAAAAGCAGAAAGTATTTTTTTTTTAAGAATTCAATAAGGTATTTTATCTGATCACAGCAGGTGGCATTTTGTAGTTTTTGCCTACCCCCATGGGAAGAGGGTGTGGGTTTATGTATCTTAAGAACCTACCTGGTAATCCAAGAGGTTGTGGTGATTCAATGACGGGTGTGGTCTCCGTTGTCTTCTTTCGGCTCTCATCTATCTTCTGTTTAATTAACTCATTCTCTTTTATATCGTTCAATCGCTTATTTTTCTGTTCCTTCTGGTATCTTAAATTTTTACAAAAAAAAATTTAAGAAAATAGAACATATTTTCTTAAAAATCGTGTTCTATTAAAAAGCAAAAAACAGCTATAATCCGATGTACATATGGGTGTAACACAAGCGCTACTTGCATAAATATTTATACAGGAAACCACTATTTGTTGGGTATAATTAATATGATAATTGAAATAATCAATTTATCCCCCAATTAGATGGGGCATAAAGATAGCTGGCTAAATGTGACCTCCGTGATGTGCTACCATCCTTTGTGAAAGCAGGTGGTTACTTAATTTTCATGAGCGCACTGGGCCTGCATGGTAGATTACAGCCCACTCCCTCTCGAAGAGAGGAGGACTGTGTCCCAGCAGTAAGAACATTATACGCTGATTGTGCCATGCTAAATATCATTTGTCAAATAAATAACAGATTAGCCAGTCAGTACGGTTGGCATGGCTACGTAAGCTAGCTTAGTACTACTTAGATGGATTATATAAAACCAATAATTTCATTTGAAAATTAGGTATTATATTGAATGTGGATAAGGGCAGTAGCATGATGATATCTAAAATAATAGGGTTTTGTCAATAGATTTTTTTTTAACTTCATTATTTGAAATAATGTTATCACATAATCACATCTCTCGGAAGAAATGAACTACTTGCATAGATATTAAACACAGTTGGCCATTTTGAATTACAATGTTTAATAACAAACACAGCATTTACCAGTTTTTTTTCTGATGAAAACTACACCCAAACTTTATTTACCTTATGACTCACAATGTTATTACTTAGCATTTATAGATAATGATAAGTACAGTAGAATGTAAATTCAAAGTAAATATGTCTCCACAACACTTTCTTATCATAAACAATAGTTTTGACTATTCTTTCTTCTTTGACTTCTAGATTAGACTTAGGCTTTAGATTTAGTGCCAAGATACAGACTAACTGTCTAGGTTGGGGCTCACTGACAATATTAATTGTGTAAAAAATAGCTATAAGTAATACTTCTACTGTTAATTATTAACTATAATGATGTTTTTCATCTATGGACCTGTATGTGTATTAACTGGAAATACGTATTTCTATTTACCTGTCTATGAGGCTGTTTTTCAGCTTCTCAGCATAATCTATTGCCTTGTTCGGGTTCTTGGCACCCAACATGTTGTTGAAATAAGACTTGTCCTTTAAATAATCTTTGTCTTTGCTGATATAAGCTATCACGCGAAGGTATTTCATGTAGTAAACATAAGAGTACTCCTCATCTCCCTTCTCACGAGACTCTTCCGCACTTTCGAATAATTTTTGAGCAGTTTTGCATAACCTACAAGCAAAATAACAATTTTATATCGTTTTTTCGGTTAGATATGAGATTTTTTGCTTGAAAATGTTGAGATTACTTACAGAGTAGCCCTTTTCGACTTCAAATCTGGTACATTGTGTAATTGGTCCAAATCCTCTATACATTTTCCAAGGTGAAGCTGTATTCTTCGCGTTTCTGTCATGATGAAATTTTGCACACCCTTACGTCTTATTCGAGGTATTACCGTAATTTAAAGTCTCCGGGACTACGGAATCCTACATTTGTTAGATAAAACACAGAGATTGTTGTAAAAATTCACTGCAAACAAAAATTGTGAATCAAATCAGAAAATGTCAAGTTTTTTTTTATTTGCCAGTTTTCAATACAGATTAAAATTAAACAAAACGCTTCGTTGTACGCATATTTATTTCTCAACAACATTGTTTAGTGGATTTTTCTCAACAACATTGTTTAGTGGATTACTGATGTTATAAAGAAAATGTAATTATATTCTTCAAGTGAAGTGATTTGGCTTATTGAAATTATTCGATTTATGAGCTTTTGTGCCTGTGAATCTGTGAAGGACCATAAGTGAAAATCAGTTCTTTTCCCTGATTCTTAAATAGTGAGTAACATTCAGAACATTTGAGGTTGTGAGAACTGAGATATTCTATCATATTCATTTGTAAGTATACATTCGTACACTTGCTTGCAAAGACAATACATTTTTTTTGTCGCTTAGACCATAACTAAACGTAATTATAGGATTACGTTATCTGTGCTTTGACATATTTTTGACGTCTACAGTACAGCCCTCAAGTCAATAACATAAGTTGGAAACCTTACACGCTATTTTGGTCCTTATCTCAAGGAAAGAAGTACTAGATTGGCATTCCGAATCTCTTTGCTTTGTGTGGAAACATCACAAAGCGTAAATAGCGCAGAAGCGCAAGTTTTCATGCGCAGTGGTTTCTTCTTCAATTTCCCTGGTCGATCGTGGTTTTCCATTTAGTTTTTCAGCTGATCACGCTTTCTACAGCCGCATAGCAGACCATCCGTGTCGTGGGTCATGTGCGAAACTGTCGCAGCGTAGTGAATTCGCTGAGTGATTGTGTTGTGTAGTTGTTTGAGTAGCTAGTGCCAGTGAAAATGTTTTCAGGACTTACGAATCAGGTTAGCTCGTGGATGGGGGCTGCTAAGGGCGAACCCCAGGATGAGGAAGTCCCAACCCCAACGAAGGAACCGACTGGCGAAGCAGCAGCGGCGGTGGCAGAAGGCGAAAAGCTAAGGTAATGGAATTTTATTGTTTACATTCTTTTTACCTTGGTTTTATCTAGCTGGTATCGGGTGGTAGTACTAAAATAGGCGTATTCTTTATTAAAACGGGTATTTATAACAAAATTCCTTAAGTTTTTTTATTTACAAAAATCTTCTTGCTACTTTTCAAGAAGTAGGTTCTTACGTGTTTTTTCTATATTGCGTAGTTTTTTACGACGAGAATTGTAAGTATGTATGTAACAAAGCTTTCGTAAATTATTGATTTTCAGATACAATGAATTTTTATCTGGGTCAAGTACAATTACCATTGCATTTCATTTGGAATGGAAACACCTTCATTTAACTTATTTGGTTATTTAGAAAGAGAATATTACAAATTCTTACACTTTTATAATCATGAACTTACTTATTTAATGGGGAATAAAAAAGGGTTCAACATAAATATACATTTTTAGGTCAAATTGGCATAATTTTGGTACAGGTCATATTAAGGGTTGGGCTGAGTGATGTAACTGTCTAGGAAAAACCAGACATTGGAAAATGACAAGTCTAGTTAGGAACCATAGGACCAAAATAATTATTAAACATTAAACATACACAGGAATATTTAAACTAAAAAAAATAACTCTTTAATTTTCTGTTTTCACTCAATCAAATTCCATATTTTAACATGTTCTATTTTTCACAGTCCCACAAAAGCTGGCAGTAAACTGGACCTCATCACCAATGTCAAATCCCAGATGACTGGATGGCTCGGTTCCGGAATCCCTATCCCTGGTCTTAGGAAAAATGAGCCTGCTCCAGCGGAACCGGAAGCCATTCCAGTGGAACCTGCAGAGGTTGCGGAGCCAAGAGCTGAGGGCAAAGATGATGATGATAATTCTAGGTATATTAGGTACGAGGGGTTGGCGGATGTAATGAGTTGGACGGAGTTTTCTTATGCTTTTTCTGTTTCGGTTCTCCTGGCTGGTGTGTTGTTTCTGGTGGTAAAGGAGTATACTTAATAGTCTGCAGAAACTGTTTGGTGACCCGATTTGCACAAATGGTGAAACTAAATGGGTTACCCATTTTCCTGGCAATTCTTTTATATTTGGTCCTTTTGTAAAATATTTAAATTATTTTTATATCATGTTTGGTCCTTCCAGTCTTAATATTTTAGAGTTGATTAGAAAAGAGATACTGGATGCAGTAGTATCCATCCATTAGTAAATTTGTCCTTTTATCAGAACACCATAAGGTAGCGAAAAGCCAGTAGGCGGTATGATAAGATAAAATTAAAAGATATCTTGATTACAAGTGCTTTAATCAGTAACAATACACCAACCTCATATATTCATATAATTTGACAAGTTATTGCAACAAAAAAAATATGCTCATGGATATTGTTATAAGCCTTCTACGACACAAGGATGCTTTTGATATGGCACAATCAAAATTGTATTATGAACAAATTCGCTTTCGCTTATTTTAATCACAAATTTATTTTCACAGCTTTTCGGCACATTTCATTTTGAAATTATCGAGCACTTTATATTTCTCGAAATATTTCATCAATTATTCTGTACATGAATTTTTGACCATTTTAAATTGGATTCGTGACATTAACACTTGCATTATTGAATAGATACTTACAAATACATCAATTTTAAGTGTTTAGCAGAATTATTACATAACATAGTGAAGGGAAAATTACTTCATGAAAATAAATTAAACATTTTAGAACAAATTAGACAAAAATCACAGATTTAAACATAGTTTTCTAGATGCACATGCAAACTTTACAAACTCATTTATTCTGCTCAAACCCCATTTTTAATTTCTCATTGTTGTGCATTCTCTTTAGTGTACTGTTTTTTAATAAAATCTATGTTTTGGTCTAGTCACATTCTCGGATTTTAGACAAACTTGAAAACTAGTTACTCCTCATTAACATTACGTTACGTATCCTTTCTAAATAACACGGGGTGTAACTCCCTTGAAAAAATATTGGTATGTAGCATCTCTTTCGTAAATCGAATTTGGCTAGACTTGATTTAAATCTCCATAGTTCTAGATAAGAAGTTTACAACGTATTAGTTAAAACCGTTTTTATTTCGTTTCCCTCGGTGTAAAACCATAAACACGCGTATAGGTGACGCAACTATTTGCGTCACCATTGAAATTAGAAAATTGATTGAATCAGCTGATTACCTACCTACTGTGGAAAAGGAAAATGATTTAGTTTTTAGGGAAAAAATAGGCCGTTTTTCCCGTAGAAAAGGATCTTTATATTTTTTGACAATAACAGCGAAGGGTGGACAATTCGGGGAAACTCTTCAACAGCACGTCGAAAAGGGCTGAATGAAATAATCATAATTTATTTATCCTTCTAGATTATTGTAATACCAACTCAAGATTAGTTTTCGGTGTAATATATCGCCAACAAGGCTTGTCTTTCGATGAATCACGTAAAACCATCGCCCTCTTCAGGAGGTATTACGTAATAGTTCAGGGGGCAATAAACGGATCATTCGCTCCAACTTTGCGCTTAGCTTGCCAGATCGAGGTCGCAAATAAATCGAGCGAGGACCTCTGAATATATTAGTGCTATTGATTTCCCACGCAACGTATGATACGGGGGTATAATATTAAAAAAAAAATAGGCTGGATTTCTTTGGAATGTTTAGAATTTTAGGAATTTTTTAATGATCAGCAGAACTAACTACAGCTATTAGTACTTATAACGTATTGTAAAGGTTCTAGTGAAACTTAAAGTGACCTTCTGTAATTTTCAATCAAGTATCTACTCTTTAGTGGTAGAGGAGTCTTTAATGCAGACAGTTACCTTATCTAGTTAGACTTCGAGTTTGAAATAAATCAGGGATCCTCGAAATATATTTCGATACTGCTTAGCTTACTACAACAGTACACTATGAAATGTCTTCCAAAAACCCTACGGCCAGGGTCGGTCCTAATACGAATGTTAACTAAACTTGTATGCTTGGACGCAGCGCCACTGGTGGTGCGGATAGCAGGCCAGCTTCGACTGGAGGCACCCCTACTGAAGAACAGCCAGGCGGAGTTGGAAACGGTATGTATCTGTAGTTATTGCTATTGCTGGTAAAGTGGGCTAGATCAGGACCATCCATAGAGTTGTACCAGTACCAGCCTATTATTGTTCCACTGCAAGGCACAGGCCTCTCTTCCTATACCTGCAGAGAATCAAGTTAGGAAAAACTTTTTACAAAAAAAAAACCAACCGACTTCCAAAAAAAAAGTTTAATTTTGGAAGTCGGTGTCTATTTTTGGTTCTTAAGTGTCTTTGGTTTTTAATTTTCGTTTTTTGCCACAGACTTCAGAAATTAAACATAAAAAAAAAACATAGTTGAATTGAGAACCTCCTCCTTTTAGAAGTCGGTTAAAAATACAAGATATGTTCCACAAGGTATGGTTAAGAAATCAAGTTATCTAATAGAAGCAAAATGAGCGGTTGAATGACTAGACTACTGGACTAGATTGTATTATTGTAGCTAGTCCCTTTCACTGCGACCTTCGCAGGACCCAGTTATTATGTAACCGCATATTTTCAGAACTGGATACTAAAGGGGACTGCTTATTTATTTCTTGACAGATTTTGATTAGGGGTCAATTGGACGTCTCCGGAAAATATCAAAGCCACTTTTTTGTATTTGATTTTCTGGTCCTTTGCCCCAAAAGTGTGTGACACCTTTTTTGTAGCTATTTTTGTACCTTTTTTAACTTTTTGAGTTTGCTATGATTTTTTCTTATTTTGTTGTTTGCTAATTTTGTTTTTATTCCATTTGTTTCTCCCACATTTCCAGGTAACCAGAGTAGAACACTGTTTACTGTTGATGCTATTGAAGTACCTGATATGCAAGAGTGTTAGTAATTATTATTTGTATTTGTATTTTATTTTATTTTTGTTGAAATAAAACTGGTTTTACTGTCGCCCAAATCGCTTTAGCGGTTACAGAATACAGATTAGGTTTTTTCTGCGCCGTAAAATTTGTGGTACATTTTTTGGCTTGAAATTAAACGATAAAAATGCAAAGCTGTAAATTTTTCGTGCGTTTTAGGCCTATTGTGGTTGATTTAAATTTTTCAGCATCTGTGGTTTTATACAACTGTAAAACTAGTTTTATTTCGACGTCCCTTCTTTAAGTATAATTTTTTTTAAGCCGAAAGTTGTTGGCTCTGCAAAAATATACCTGTAAGAATTTGGGGGAGGTCTTTGCACCAAGGGGGCAGGGTAAGCTAATTTAAAACAAACCGAACGAAATCTTAGAGATGTGGACTTTAGGCCCAGAAGCACTGATCTGAAGCATCTACTAAATCTTTCTTAAATGAATGCCAAATTAAATTCAACGTCACTGAAGTGCCTTAAAATTGCCTCTCGTCCTTTCAGCCCAAAGATGTTTGCAAAGCCATTAGAATTCAACACTATCTTCAATCCCTTTTTCCTACTTCAAAACCGTTCCGACTAAGAAAAGTAGCTCTTAGAAAAGTAACTCTCTAAATGTACTTGTCCGGTCTTATTACTATTCTTGGTCCTTTTTTTTTAAGGTTGGAAGTCATCAAATGACTTCTCCTGCTCTGGGCGGAGCGGGAGGGCGTGTCAGACTTTTACTGACTAAAACCCATCCGTGTTCCTTCAGTTGCCTGTTTCCAAGGGTCCCGGTATCCCTTTCCCGCAACCCTGCAAGACTATTCTTGGTCCTAAGTTTGTGAATTCTTCATATTTTTATTCCCAAAGTAGGGGCACAAAAATTCTCTGATACAAACAAAATATTTGCTTAGGCACTTCTTAGGCAAATATTTTCTTTATAATGTAGTCATCAATTCGAATTGAAACTCACACTCGAGAAGCAGTTATTTCAATTAAACCATTTACTTTGGCAATCTCAAAAAAGTCGCTGTCGGTCATTCAGAAAAATGAAGCTACTTGCCCATTCCAAAGACCATTTCAGACACCAATTTACATTGTCTTCACATGATCTGACCAAGATTATGTCTGGACTTTAAAAGAGACTGTGACCTCTGAGTTGGTTTCGGCCTTTCTTCCCAGAGTAGTCAGATAGGAAACGCCGACCTCATCTAGTTTAAAAAAAGTGATTGACGTGTAAAAGTGTTTGTACAAACCTATCATCCTCATCTGCCTAGCCTTTTCCCAACTATGTTGGGTTCGGCTTCCAGTCTAACCGGATGCAGCTGAATACCAGTATTTTACATGGAGCGACTGCCTATCTGACCTCCACAACCCAGTAAATGGCTAATACGATACCCCTTGGCAAGACTGGTTGTCAGACTTTCGAGCTTCTGACGACAAAAAAAATGATTTATTTCTGTAAGTATAGGTTTGTAGGTACAAACCTATACTTACAGAAATAAATCATTTATCAAAGCGTAGTAGGTTCCTATGGAGAAGAACGATTGAACGAAGAGGAAAATATTAATTCTCACATCCTATCTCCACCACACACAAGAATCTTTTCCAAAAATATCTTCAATTTCTATCAATTCGACAGTGACAACCAAGGCGGTTGCCGGAGCCAAGTCCCTCGGCAACTTCCTCTACTCTGCTGTGAACAAGGCTGGTGCCAAAGTCAGCGAGGCCAGCGCCAAGATCAAGAAGACCGTCGAGGAAAACGTGAGTACTTAGTACCTAAGGACCAGTAGAAATTAAATTACGCTGTATATTTCGACCAGTACCTACTATAGAAAAACTAAGGTTCCGATTTTGCCATTTGGCTACGCAACCCTAAAAAAAAATCAAGTAAAAATCCGGAGTCACACGTAATCTGTTCGATTTATGCCCTAACACGTGTGACTTCCGATTTTTAATTTGTCTGTCTGTGGTGTCTTGTTTATACCTTTTAAGTCGTAGTTGGGTTTTAGTTTTTATTACTTGATTTTTTTTTAAATTCTTTTGGGGTTATAATATAAATTTTTTTGAAATGTGCTCATTAAGCCCTTTCATTTGATACCCAACATGGTACGATTAAACCATTTTTTTTTTTAAGTTCCTCACTTTATGTCCTCTAGAGGGCGCCATTTTTAATTGAATGTGACTTCACATAGCCTATAACCAGCGGACACTCACGACGCTTCTAACGATACCTCATTTGTCAAATTGTGATAAGTGGTTTGGAAGATAGGAGGGAACAGATGAACATACATACATACATACATACATACCGGTCAAAATCATAACCCTCCTTTTTTCTTCGCCGTAGTCGGGTAAAAATATCATTGAGAGTATCAAAGGACTTTTACAAATAAAAAAAAATGTGTTTTTATTCAGTATGTTAAATAACAAAGGGCGTTCCCGTTAACAAGCAATAATATAGCGTCAATAAATGCAAAAAAAAATACTAATAAAACAAAAATATTATATGTTGATAAATTCACAAAACTATTAAATTGATACCAAAAAAAAACCACTGTAGACGCACACTTGTATTTCAACGCAGAAAAACAAGTGTGCGAGTACAGTGTTTCTTTTCCGTATCAATTTAATATTTTTTGTGAATATTTTAATATAAAAAAAGTTTTTTTTTTGCATTTATGTATAGACGCTATACTATTGCAGGTTAACGGGAATGCCCTTCTTTAGATAACATACTGTATTTAAGTGCATTTGTAGTCAATATTGATTTTTAAAGTATTGCTAGTACACTCTGAAAACTGTTTTTTTATAGGATACGCAGTAAACTAGCTCGTAACTACATGTACTTACTGATTATCGGCACAAACAGTTTAATTAATCAATTAAATACCCATTGTCTGCGCCAGTTTCAAATCAAAGGAGTGTGCTGCCACTTTGATACTCAATTTTCGCGGTGGAAATTATCCCCTTGTCCCTATAACCAACGATTATTTACACAGAATTGTATGGAAATCCTTAATGGCGTCCCCCAGGGTGCTATTAAGGGCTCCATTGGTTGTTTGGCCAAGTAAAGCGGGTTGATTGCTCTGATGTCGATAGATTACAGGATTGGTGTGTTACTATGCGCCCGGTCAGCTAATACCGCCATTGAGGGCGGCTCATTGAGAACGTTACGTTTTATTCGAGGCTTTGGCCAAAAGGTCCTTCGGATAAGTGGTGGTTATATTTTATTTGTCTACCCTAAAAGTGTTAGGCGACTAAACACTATTAGCACACCCAAGTTTTATCAAAATATTATATACATCGTGGGACCTGGTTCTATTTTGGCGAAATTTCGGACACAAAAAAAGGGTTTGTCATGATACGCAAGTTACTTATTTTTTAAGTAAACTGCGTAGTTTAAACCAAAACAGCTGCTGTATGTTCATAGCCGTTCATTGGCCTGAAAATGACAAATGTCAATTACTTACACGCTCTTTCATATTATTATGACAAAGAAACACAGTGTAGAATATTAATTTCTTGCAGCCAGGCTTGGCATACTGCGCCACACTATTTGCGTTTGTTCAGCCGTTTTTCAGGCTACACACAGCCAGACAAGATTCATAGACATGGCTATTTTTGCTCTTTGCTTTAACATAACAACTCTTTTCTCCGAACGGTTAGGCAAAGGTGACCTGTATAGTACCACATTACGTGCCCACATGACACCAGTTTAAGTCCCATGTAATAGGGGGCGAGCCAATTGCCATCATTCGGGCATAAATCCAACCTCCGGGTTGCTACTTCCCGAAGGAAAAACCCTTAATTTAATCTATATATAGTACTAGCTCCCGCCCGCGGCTTCGCCCGCGTGGTATGTCGATAAAAAGTAACCTATGTCCTTCCTCGGGATGCCATCTATCTCCTTGCCAAATTTTATCGAAATCCGTTCAGTGGTTTAGGCGTGAAAAGGTAACATACAGACAGACAGACAGACAGACAGATAGATAGATAGACAGACAGAGTTACTTTAGAATTTATAATATTAGTATGGATGAAATCGTATAAAATCGTGGCTGTACACGCTGGCTAAGTTCTTCCAAACTCAACAATGCATTTTGATGCGGTTGTCACCATCATTTAGGGAATTGATTCCGGAAAGTTTATGGTTATAATACATTTATTATTAACCTTTAAGGTTATAATAAAAAATCTCGATGTTTTGTCAAGTTATAGAAATCGTGAGAAGCGGGGGCGATTCGCTAATGCTTTTATATCATGCAAACAGGCTTTTCTAGGCATTTTTGGAATATACACATTATTTTCATTTATGTCTTTAAGTAGCCAAGTTACAGATATTTGGCAAGTTGTTCTGTTATGTATTTTGGCAGACTGAAGCAAGACAACTTATGCCACTGAATTGCCTATTGGCAACGTCACTAGTTGACCGGACTACCGGAGTTATAACTCTGTCTTGTGCTTCGGGTATTAACCATTAGCCTTGATTACATCTCAGGAGATAATCAACATGACGTTAGGCATCTAAGTAATGGATTAAACAGGCTTTGCAGACTCTGAACTTGTCAACAAAATAGTAGCCAGGTACTGTTGTTGATTAATGCGATTCTTTTTTAATAGAACAAAAAGGGTATTTGACCTGCAGTGACGCAATAAAGGGAATATTGTCTTTTCATGCAATAGACAATATTGTAAATCTATAACTTTTTGACTTCTCTTTTTGTTTTTACAAGCTTTATATTAGCTTGCTCTGTTCGTATGTGTTTCCGGTTACTCCTTTTGTCATCAATTTTTCAAGCGCTTCCTGGCATCCGATTGAGCTGAAACTTGGCATACTCATACAACTACCGAGACATTTCGAAAAAATGATACCATGGAGCTGGTCTGATGATGGAGCCGGAAGATAGGTATAGGAACTCCTAAATCAAACAAGATAACACCATCGTGTTTGGACTCATTGGCTATGTATTAACCAGTGCTTTGATGCTAGGTGGTGTTCAGAGTCTGATGATGGAGCCGGAAGTTGGCCATGGGAAAATCCTTTTTAGTTCATTACAAGCTTGTTTTTAAAAACATTTTTAACTTATATTTTATTATTGGTTTTCTTTGTCGATTAAGTTTTTCGTAACTTTGGATAAAGATGTGTATTTTACCGTGTCATTGCTGATAGTCTCAGCTAACTTCTCAGCTTTCTCTCGCTCTCGCCTGTGGTAATCGTCCAACTGTTTGCGAATACTCTGGTTTTCTTTATCCTAGAGGGTACACGGGTTCATTAGTGTTTTGGGACACTTTTGGATTATTATGTTTTTTTTTTTTTATAATGTGCGTCTTGTGTCTTGTGCGTCAGTGAGACGGGGTCGCGGCAGACCACGTAGGAGATGGCGGGACGAGCTGGATAGGTTCCATCAAAACTGGAAAGAGGACGCGCGGGCTCGCGAAAGATGGAAGGAGTGGAGGGAGACCTTTGCCCAGGAGTGGGACAGAGTAGGCAAGGAAAAAAAAAAAAAGAAAGTGCGTCTTATTAATACAGGATGTAAGGGTAAACACTCTTGTCATTCAAACCATGGTTAGTTGACTTAAATATAAAAATAAATGACCGAACGCAACAAAAAAAAAACGTTATTTTCATTAAAAGATTTTAAAAAGTTTCTATCTGACACCGTGCTTGCTAGCGAAACAGCTGACTGACTGAGGGAGGGATCGCGCTCGCTGCCGGTCAGGTCACATCCCGTACCCCCCGCCCGTGTTGAGACGCAAGTTCGTCGCGCTAGCGCATTGGGCAACGAACTTGCGTCTCTTGTGGTAAAATTTAGATCTAAAAAAAATTAAAAAAAAAGTTGTAATTTTCCATTGATTTTACGTTCTATAAATGAAACCAAACCACTGGTTGCAAGGATAACGGTGTTTACACTAACACTCTGTATAGTATAAATATTTTTTCTTTCCTTGCCCTTTTTTTTGATGGTGGGAAATCATCCAATGACTTCTCCCGCTCTGGGCGGAGCGCAAGGACGTGTCAGACATTTACTGACTAAAACCCACACGTGTTCCTTCAGTTGCCTGTTGCCAATGTCCTTTTTTTTTTTTTTTTTTGGGTTCGGAAATCATCAAATGACTTCTCCCGCTCTGGGCGGAGCGGAAGGGCGTGTCAGACTTTTACTGACTAAAACCCACCCGTGTTCCTTCAGTTGCCTGTTGCCAGGGTCACGGTATCCTTTCGGACTATTCCGCAACCCCGGTAGGGGTTGCCAAGGTCCTGGTATCCGTTTCAGGCTTTCCCGCATCCATGACAGGTTCTTTCTCTGCCCTGCGAGTCAATAATTAACAAATAACAGACAACAACAATTAATAGTATAAGTACAAATAGATACCAATGTTGAATAACATGTAGATCGAAACAAGCTTTGTTTCTGAATATAAACAGTTGCTACTGTAGTTTCAATGAGTTCTAATAACACTTCACTGGTTCAGCCACCGAATTGTGTATTTGCTTGGTTTAAACTGTATTCGATGCACTCTATCATAAATAATAGCATTGTGTATTGTCTGTGAAGAGTGCTGTATTTTGCTGGGAGTCTTTGACTTCAAGTAATATCAAGCTGACGTCGTCTGACTCAGCCTTTTCCCAACTATGTTTTGGTCGGCTTCCAGGCTAACCTGATGCAGCTGAATACCAGTATTTTACTTGGAGCGACTCTTCGTAATACAGTTACTGGGTAACATGATATCCCTTGGTAAGACTGGTTGTCAATCTTTCGGGCTTTTGACTAGTATATTAAGATGACAATATATGAATGAAATAGTTGTCCCATTTTGGGTCATAAAAGTTTTCTTTACTATGGATCTCTGTGGTCTGAAATGAAGGTTTATTATTTTACAAGATATAATAAATATCGAGACTCCTCCGTGCCTCGGAAAACACGTTAAGCCGTTGGTCCCGGCTGTCATTTGTGGATCTTTGACAGTCGTTACGGGTCGTCAGAACCCCGAAAGTCTGACAACCAGTCTTACCTAGGGGTATCGTATTGCCCGGTTACTGGGTTGTGGAGGTCAGATAGGCAGTCGCTCCATGTAAAATACTGGTATTCAGCTACATTCGGTTAGACTGGAAGCCGACCCCAACTTGGTTGGGAAAGGGTTAGGTAGATGATGAATAACAATACTACCATACCATCAAGCCTGTACTCTCCGAAGAGTTTGGCAGAGGCGAATTTATAGTACGCATATTTGACCAGCACCCTAATTTCGTTACACACTTACAATCACAATCGGAATGATTTTGAAGGATATCGATAATCCATTGCTTTATATGTTCGAAAAAAGTTGTCTGCTTGACAACGCAATGAATGTTGTTGAACTGTCAAAATGACTATTGCTACTGCAAGTGTGCTACCCAATTAACCCCCCCGCTGTTATGTCATGTTTGTTTTTATAACAATACCCTGAACTAATATAACTTCCTAACCATTAATGATGTTTAATTTTGAAGACAAACTAGAAGAGTTAATGGAACTTGCCGAAAGAGCGACCATTAATTAAGTTAGATAAGAAAGTCATTACCGTGAACAAAACGGAGGCTGAGACGGTCCAGACGACTGCGTCGCGAGATAAAAACTTTTGAATTACTTCGCCGGCCAGAATTGAGTTATCGGAGATCAGTTCGCTTTGGTTTTTAGGGTTCCGTACCCAAAGGGTAAAACGGGACCCTATTACTAAGAGTTCTTTGTCCGTCCGTACATTCGTCTGTCTGTCCGTCTGTCACTAAGCTGTATCTCATGAACCGTGATAGCTAAACAGTTGACATTTTCACAGATGATGTATTTTTGTTGGCGCTACGTTACAACAAACGTGACTTTTTCGCCGGTTTTATAGATAATGGTACGGAACCCTTCATGCGCGAGTCCGACTCGCACTTGGCCGGTTTTTTATGGTTGGTTGGAAGATTCTTTTGCATTACTTTTCAATGGTAAAATCCTAAAAATAATTTTCAGAAGGCATTTTCTAAAGGCGTTATTAAAGCTATAAATATCTGTAGGTACCTACGCTTCAAACTGTCCGTGATGCTTTACACTCTGTAGTAACCACTGGTGGGTAAAATTACAGGCGATATTTTTGACAACGATACTAATTAATCATAAATTTCTAAGAAGTTTGTTGCACCACTTCTTCACAGCTAAAGCACTAGGAAGTGGTGAAGTGCTGGCGTGCTGGGGGACAGTCTTATGTAAATTTGGCGTTCAAAAAGCGCTGATTCTCAGCCTAATTTGAATAAATGATTTTTGATTTTGAATCCTTTTTCCCATAACGATGAGCGAATTCTTTCACTACTGGGGATCGTGTCACAGTAAAATGTAACTCAGAAAAGGGAAATTTTATTTCCAGTTATCTCTGAAAATAAAAACCATGAAGTGCTGACACATAAAATGTCCTATATTTGATGGTAGCCATTTGTGACGTTGCATGAAATCCCGATAAAAAGTACAAGCCAACCTGAACAAGCATTTTCCATTACTGTCATACTGCGAGGATTGTTGAGGCGATGTTACAATTTACACCGAAATACCCTAGTCGAATAGTTAATGTAATTATACCAACTAAAGTTAGCTCAATGCACAACGATAACTTACTGACTGTCCAATAAGTTAGCATTTTGCATTGAGCTAACTTCGAAAGTCTGTACCTTATCCAGACTCGTAAATATTCATATCAACTTCAAGTGACTAAACTTTATTTCAAACAGCTTTAGTTCGGAATTGTTGAAATTCCAAGTGATTAACCTAATGCATTTCCGGAAAACGCACCTTTTTCATCGAAATTTCGCACACAGTTGACACTACAAAACACAGCGTTCGAATCCCCTTAAGTGGAAACTTAGACAGTGTGAATTCCTGAGCAGTTGGAAAGTTACATGAGTGTGTTATTTGGCGTAGAGCCAGGTCTGGGAGAATTAGGGCGAGGCATAATGCGGGTATGACGCAAGGGTCTTTGCACCCCTCGTAGCTTTGTGACAGACGGATAGACAAAGATGGCGGGACAAAAGGTTACTCGTTAAATATTGGAACGATTCTCGAATGTCACGGTTCTTTGTGTCCTGTTTGTCTAGTTGCTGTTTGCTAGCGTTGGTGTCGTCAAAGATGCGCCCGATTTTTTGTTTAGAAAGAGTCAATAAAGCATTGGAAAAGTAATTCGCAGTAGCAAGTCGAGCTTTCTTATCAAATATTTTTTATGTTGATATTCTTTTACAAAAGACTCAATTAACTCAAACTTAGGGCTGATTTAACCATCTTTATCTGAGGAATGATTATAATTTTGTCAGTTTTCGGCAAAACCGATCCCAAAATATTTGGGGAAAGGCTAGGCAGATGATGACGTCACCGCAAAAACCCAAAACCTTTCAGGTTATCCAGAGGTCTTCCTTTACAATGGAATATTGTTCTATTTTCATATCCACGTAAAAGGCATCGTTTTTCGCAGAAAGGCTTGCTCGAGGGGTAACCATTGATCGGATTAGACTTGGAACTCGGTGCCTTGGGATTTCTGACTTTATTTTTCTAAAAGATGTAGAAACAGATTTCTATTTTATTTTTGTGGTTTTTATACATATTTCATGTTGTGAGATTTTTATCCACCTGGATTTTAGTTTCCAATTGTCCAGGTTCGTTTTTCAACGACTTTGGAGCAATTTTAAGATTCACCTGTTTCTTCATCGTCCCCCTTAATGCTGAGGATCATGACCACATATGACGCATCACCAAATTATGCGGTCTTCAGTAGTATGGCTTTACCTGTCTGTATCTTTTAGGTAAATTGCGCTTTATTAATTCATCTGGCCTATATTGATTACTAGCTGTTGCCAATGACTTCGTCTGCGATCAAGGATGAAAAATAGCCTCGCTATGTGCCAAATATCATCCAGATCCGTTCAGCCGTTGTAGCGTGAAAACGTAACAAACAAACAATCTCATTTTCTCATTTATAATATCACTTAGATAGGATATTCAAGCTTTAGATGACACTTAGACAACGACCTTATTCTAGTCTAGACTAAATTCCTAAAAAGTCTAACACAATTCAGACAGACACTTTCACCCGTTATTCTACTTACCCATCAACTCCATAGGAGTCATATCATTCCCACATAGCTAAAAAACCGTGTCAAAAAGCCAGAGTACTTACTCTTAGTATAGACATTTTCCGTAATGGTCCCTCTAATTGAGTTTGATCCGAGAGTTTCCGCCTTCCGACTCCCAGTTTATCATAGATAATGATGTTGATATACCTGCAATTAACTATTACAACATAGCTTCATGTCTGTAATCCTCGGGCAGAGGTATAGGGTACCAGTAGTATCAAGCTATACATTTCCAGTTTATGCTGATCTCGCAGTGTATAGGATTTCCGAACAATGAGAGGTCAGCTCAGCCGTGTGCACACCCACATTTTGCCAGTAGATAATGTTTGAGTTCCGTGTAATAGGGGGCGAGCCTATTGCCATCAACCGGGCACCACAATTCACTTTACTACTCAATTATTCAATTTAATTAACTATTATGTTGTAAATGGTGCTGGAAGCTTTTTGTGGATTTGATGCAGTTTCATTTTGTTTAATAACCTCTGCAATTTACGGGATTTTTTACCGACTTCATTGATGAGACGAAAAACCAAAGACAACTAGAGTTTTGAAAATATTATTGACTTGTAAGAGTGTTTGTATAAACCTACTTTCAGACATGAACTAATTTATAATTTAAAAATAGTCCGCTGATGGATTTTGTGATGTAAAGTCAAAATTATAATCAGATTTGGAAGTGATGAATAAGGTTCTGAATAAGAGAGTAAGAAAGCTTTCAACTAAAGGCACACAGCAACAAAACAAATACCTTGGATTCAAAGGAAACCTCGTCTTTATCATAAAATATGGAATATAAAATTCTCCAGAGATATTAACAATACAAAGGCTCTCGTGTAAAATGTCGTCGCGCGTCTACAATCTACATACTGACTCACAATGCCCGAGGTAACGTTATTCCTATAAATCTACAGGTATACTCTCCAGTGTATTCTACTACATAATCTAGTACACACGGCTACACATCAAGCTATACATTTCCAGTATAAGCTGACCTCGCATTGTATAGTAAATCCTATAAAATGTGAGATCAGCATAAACTGGAAATGTATGGCTTGATGTGTAGCCGTGTGTACAAGCGAGCCACCCTTGCTTCCCAAAGTTTTTACGACTTGACAAAACATTGAGATTTCGTTATTATAATGCAAGTTTAGACGACAATACGACAATAAATTGAACTTCGTTGGTAAATCTAATGTCGTTCCCAGTCTTCATACAAAAAATCAACCAAATCAATAGTTTAGTCACGGTATCACACTACTATTTAGTTTGTTCGTAATAGTCACGTTTTCTATTTCGATGTTAGGATTTAAGTATTTGACAGTTCCAAAATACTACTTTGCATGAATATTGCCAGTGTTTTCATTTATTGTAATAAATTCTCCAAATGATCGTGAAAACCGCATCAAAATGCGTTGCGTAGTTTAGAAAAACAACGCAGTCACGCAGAGAGACACGAAAAACAAATTCATTTTACAATATTACAGCTAGATAGATATTCCTTCCGTTTGAGAAATATCGGGAAGCATCTAGAAAATTCTCGAACAGTCGTGATTTTTAGACCGTGAAACAATTCACATAAGATAGCGGCAGTCAACTAATGCGGATAGGAAGTTTCTGCTACAAAACATGTTGTTCCTAGGAAATAGAGTCGATGGTTATACAACACAGAACCCTTGAATGAAACTATGAATACTGTTAGAACGTTTTGTAAGTGAAGGCACGGATAGTGCAGGAATTATTAGATTACCGTCAAACGCAGCAGTGCTGAGATAAATGCATTATTATCTTCGTAGAAACTTGACCTTTTATGAATAGACGAGGAGAAAGGGAGTAGGATTCTCAGTAGCAACCCGGATTCTGGATTTAAGACCGAGCGATGGTAATGGGTTCACCTGCTATTAAGGGCCTACCCTAACTCAAATTGCTTAGTATGATCCTCGGTTATGCCGAAAATACTACAGAATTCATTTTTGAAATAAATGTATTATGTTTGACGAAGACATAAAAAGAGATTACATAAAATATTCTCTAAACCGAACTATAAACCGCTGGTATTCCAAAATACTTCAAATTAGATCATGAAACTTTGCATAATAACTGAACTACCTACCTATAAAGCAGGTCAAATATTTTTTTTTTTAATTACCATTATTTTCACCGTAAAAACCTAAACTATTCGAGGCTTGAGAGCCGCCAGCACCCCACGCCGTCTCGCTCTCACATAGGCCGCCAGTAGTATGGTGGGAGTGAGATAAAATTTGAGGTAGGGAAAAGAAATACATAGAAACCAGTCGTGTCGCGGCGACACGTGTCGCCTACTGCTGCTGCCTGCTGTCGGCTACCGTATGGTGCCTTAAATATAACTAGCCAAATAAGGGAACCAAATACCATAGTTTTAAACAAATAACTGACTTACTAATACTGACTTAATATAATTAAAATATTGACTTTAAATAATTATTATTACGTAAAAATTCTAGAAATTAGATATAAAAGGAAAAGTAGAAATTAAATATAAATACAATTACTACTTAATATTATACAGTATGTTAACTAACAAAGGGCGTTCCCGTTAACCTGCAATAGTATAGCGTCTATACATGCTAAAAAAAATATTACCATTAAAAAAAAATGTTTTTTTTTGTTTTTGTATAGTAAAATATTCACAAAAAATATTAAATTGTTACGGAAAATAAACTCTCTGTACACGCCCACTTGTCACACTTGTTTTTCTACGTTGAAATACAAGTGTGCGTGTACAGAGTTTCTTTTACGTTTAAATTTAATCGTTTTGTGAACATTACACGACACAAATAAAAATTTTTTTTTTTTGTTTTAGTGTTAATATTTTTTTTTAGCATGTATACCTATACTATTGCAGGTTAACGGGAACGCCCTTTGTTAGTTAACATACTGTATACAAACAAAGCGCTCTTCCTCCTCTCTCCTACTATGCTGTGCCCGACAGGGTCCATAATTGTGCCATTAATTTTAAGCCTACCAACTGCAACATTATGGAATGCAATAAAGAATTGAGAATTGAGAAGGGTGACGAATAAAACACTTTGTGCCTATCCCTTCGGGGAACACAGGCGTGATGTTCATGTCATTTTATTTTACTGTTGAGGGTTGTATAGTTAGAACAAGTTCATGCTGATAGCTTTGAAAAGGTCAATGCTCGGAGTGAGGTGATTGCCTAGCTACCTATCTTGTAATAGCTGTTAATTGAACTACGAGGGCGGCACTGAAAATTTCGGGAATCAGGGAAGTGACACAACATTACTATTTAAAAATGTATTTATTGCTTTTCGAAGTATTCTCCGCGAAATTTGACACATTTTTCCATACGATGGTACCAATCATTGAAGCAACCATTCCATTCGGAAGTTGGGGTCTCCAAAATGGCCGTTTTGTAGGCGTCCACAGCTTCTTCAGGTGATGAAAATCTCTGTCCACGCAATTTATTCTTTATTTTAGGGAAAGTATAGAAATCATTAGGGCTTAGGTCGGGGCTGTACGGCGGATGGTCTAATAATTCTGTTTTCTTGCTCTAAAACTCTTTTGTTCTGTGCGCGGTGTGAGAACTCGCATTGTCGTGATGGAGGATGATGCGGCGGTTGCAGTTCTCTTTACAGAGTTCAGAAACGACCTGTGGCAAACAAATGCTAGCATACCATTCTGCATTAACCGTTCTTTGTCCCTCAAGAGGAATAGTCGTAACATGGCCGGTTTTGGAGACAAACGTGGCCACCATTTTTTTTGCAACTCTCCGTGAACGAACAATTTTTGTTGGCTTTAACTCATTTTCGAACACCCAAACTCGTGACTGGTTTTTTGTTTCGGGTTCGTACGCGTATATCCAGGATTCGTCACCTGATACAATGTTGTATACAGCATTTGAGGATCCTGCGTGGAATCTTTCGAGAGTTCTGACGCACCAAGTAACGCGAGCCGCTTTTTGCTCTTCACAGAGCGAATGCGGTATCCATCGGGAAAACAACTTTTTTACACCTAATTGTTCATGCAAGATTATTTGTATTTGACTCATGCCAATGTCTAAAGTTGCCTGAATTTCGCGGTATGTCACATGTCGATCTTCCTCAATCAGCTTACGCACAGCATCAACGTTTTCTTGGGTGACTGCAGTTTTTGGACGACCTTGACGGGGATCATCACTGAGCTTGACACGTCCACGTTGTAATTCAGCAAACCAGCGATAAATTGTGGTTTTGGATGGGGCTTCATCACCAAATGCAGAAATCATCCGGTCAACACACTGTTTTTGTGTTAAACCACTTCGAAAGTCATAATAAATCATCGCTCTTGAATTTTCTCGAGTCAATTCCATTTTCTCAACGACTAAACAAGTTTGACAAAACCTTGTGACAAGACCGAGAATCTTTTTTTAAATAAATAAATGGTATTCGATTTTTAAAACCAAGGAGTTTTCAATTAAAAAGATTTTAATATGACAGGAACAGTGGAAATATTCCATTCCCGATGCTTTTAGTGCAGCCCTCGTATTGACGGAACCTAGTACCGAAGTATTTTCTATAGAAGCTAGATAATAGACTTCGAGTAATTATTATTTCTTTTCGTCGAAGAATTCTGAGTGTTATGTCGTATCGTCTGTAATTTTGGTATGAATAAAATAAAAAAAATCAACATTTATTTCAGAATCACTTCCATCATATTTGTTAGTAACAATGTAAACTAATGTAACATTAATAAGAATCCGAGTCGTAATTTATCATAAGGTTTCGTCTTCAACCAGACCAATAACCATTTCTTTGATGTCGCACAGTCGGTTAAAAATAATGGCTTTATGTTCGATATGAATCATGTAATTTCCTTTGCGTCGAGTTAGGCTTACCATTCATCTTGCGGTCTCTATATAACCAGGTTCTGTGACGACCAGTACCTATCGCCACCCTGTGTGGCTACTTCTGTTCAGTGTTCGTCATACCTAATGACGTTAGGGGCTTGTCGCTAATTAATGATAACAGGTGCGTGGGTTGATCGAAGTTTAAGTTACGTTTGCTGCGGTCGGGTCGTGGATGGTTGACCATCCAATTTATATAGAGACCCCTCCGTGCCTTGGAAAGCACGTCAGAGCGTTGTTGGTCCCTTCTGTCATTCGTAGATCGTGTGACAGCAGTTAAGGGTAGTCAGAAGCCCAAAAAAAAAAGTCTGACAGCCTTGGTGTACCCAGTAACTGGGTTGTGGAGGTCATATAGGCAGTCACTCAATGTAAAATACTGGTATTTAGCTGCATCCGGTTAGACTAGGCAGATTGATTGTTCGCCATTATAGATTTGTTTTGTATTAAGTACCATTTATTTGGGTTAACTCATAGATATACTAAAAACCCGGTTAACTTCACTTTTTTATCTACACCCATGCTATAAATCCTCTATTATATGCTCGTGTTTCTGTGACATTAAACCAATTTTTTTTCTTGTATTTATTTCATCCTATCCCTGTATTAATTTACCAGGTAAACAGCGCTTTCAGAGGTGATCTTAATGTAAGCCTTAATTGATTGATGAAAATGTTATTCCTTTAGATATAATTTGAGTAAAGATTTACAAACACCGATTTCCAAATTAGACTATCGGTTTCCCGAAATCGGGTTTGATTTTCAGGAAAAACGCCTTTTCCCTCTACAGTAGATCATAGTAACCGGTATCCGATGAATAAAATTCAATATATTTATCGTGCCTGCCCGTGCCGGTATCACATAACCTTTTCTGACCCTTGTCAGGATCCACTGAATATCGTTTTTTTATGGGCTTTTCTGGTATGTCAGATATATTTTACCTGTCCTTTGACTTTTGCCTTAAACTGAGGAAGTTAACCGCTGTTAAATGGATGTTGTCGACCTTATTTGGGGTGGGTCGGCCATTTTGTTTAACGGAATTACTGTTTGGTAGTAGCAATTGCTTCTGAATGGTTATTGTTTAGTTTAATAGTTTGCAGAGATTAGGAAACTTGAAATGGAGAACTAGATTTAAATCTAAACTAGTGTTATAAAGAAGTAAAATTGTTTATTAGAAATAATCACTGGAAGTAATGATCCAATTACAAAAATACTTTCACTGATAGAAAGTTTCACTATTGCCGAGGGCCATAAGTCGCGGGTAACTGCTAGGTAAATAATAAAATTGTGATCTAAGTAAAAGATAGGGATTTTAATAAACCCTTCAGAAATATATTTTGTTGCCTTTTACTGCTTCCCTTTTCATGTAACTTCAGGATTATCTTAGAACTGCGTAGAAAAACACGGAATATTAGAATATTCCCATTGCGCTCACTAGGGCAGAAGGCTTCTCGGGCTTCTGCCGGAAGCCCCAAGAGTAGCCCCTTTGAACTTCCAAATGTTATTTTTAAGACGAGGAGCGGTTTCATCCTTTGATCTCGACCGAGAAATCTAAAAGTACACTTACGGAATACATACAGACAGGTAATTGGATGGTTAAAGTAAAATCCGTTTTTCTTTACTTGCTCATTTCCGGAGTTATTATTCATGTACCGCATTAAGTTGTACCCTATGTGAAGTCTTTGACTTAAATAAATGCTAGCCTTTTGAAAACCGCTAAAACCTATTTAGATTTTATTTATTTATTATTTATATACACTTTATTGTACACCACAAAAATATATAACGAAAGGAAAAAACAAACACTACAAAATATACAATGAGCGGCCTTATCGCTTTCCGCGATCTCTTCCAGGCAACCTTGGAATGGACAGTGATTTGCCTGGACATAATATGGGGCTGCGATATATGGGATATCTAAGGGATGCTGGATTTTGTCCGTAAAGAGGTTCTTACTTCCCAAGAGAAGGGACTGGCCATGAAAAAGGGGAATTTTGAGGTCCCGACCCGGATTTAGATACATCAATAAAGAACTTTGAGCACAGATGACGTAGAGTTGCCGGAAGCTAGGCAGGGTTACATAAAACACTTCGGCCTGTTGTACATCAGTCAGTAACGTGCTACAAACTCTTGAATCAAAAATCTGCCTAGCCTTTTCCCAACTATATTGGGGTCGACTTCTAGTCTAACCAGATGCAGCTGAATACCAGTATTTTACATGGAGCGACTGCCTATCTGACCTCCACAACCCAGTAACTGGGTAATACGATACCCCTTGGTAAGTCTGGTTGTCAGACTTTCGAGCTTCTGACGACCCGTAACGACTGTCAAAGATCAACGAATGACAGCCGGGACCAACGGCTTAGCGTGCTTTCCGAGGCACGGAGGAGTCTCGATATGTAAAGATGGTCACCCATCCACAGACCAACCTCGGCAAGCGTAGCTTAACCTGACGGATCGACCCGTGCGCCTGTTATTACTTAGCCACGAGCTCCTCCAAACTCTTGATTGTCACAGCAATATTATTCAATGGTGGTCCGTCGGTACACGACGCGCCTCACTGACGAGTTATCAAATAGTTTATGATTGGTTGCGTCATGCATGTTCGTGGATATCATGAAAGTTATATTTAAAAAATGTATATTATCCTCTATTTTTAGGGTTCCGTACGTCTGAATGCGAAAACGGAACCCTTATAGGATAACTCGTGTGTCTGTCTGTCCGTCTGTCACAGCCAATTTGCTCCGAATCTTAGTGACAACACGTCCAAACACGGACGTGTAATGTAATTATAAGAATTTTAAATACTGATATAAAATGTTGAAAAAAAATATATAGAAAATTGTCCTAAACTTATAGATTACAGAAAAACCTATATAAGAATCTGGATCTGGATTTGGTCTTAAAATAACAAAGTAAATCTTTTAATATTGTGTGTACAAACTTAAGTTTGCAGTTGGTATTTATGGGAGAACATGTTTTTAAACGAAAATGTTTAGTTTGTTCTTGGAATAAACTCATCTCGAATACGGAACCCTTCATTGTGCGTGGTCCGAAACGCACATGGCCGGTTCTTTTTACTATTTCTATTTTACGCATTGTGGCACCTATAAAAGTCGTTTTGCAGATGGGATTACAGAAACGTTACGACAAGATAACTATGTATTTCAACGCGTGCTTATAAATCTTTACTTCATGCCCTATCTAGCTCGAGAGCTTTAACGTTTAGAGGCATCCATTTTATTTTTTAGGAGTCTAACGAAATCCTATTCTAACGTTAAATCTGAATTTACTGTGATATTTACTTTTACCCCAAACGCAGTGGGTCAGCCAGCGTCAGATTAATTTAGCTTTTGGGGAAACCTGACGATTTTTTTACCAGCTTTATATTAGCTTGCTCTGTTCGTGTGTGTTTCCGGTTACTCCAATTGTCATGCATTTTCAAGCACTTCCTGGCATCCGATTGAGCTACCTATGAAACTAACGAGATATTTGGATAAAATGATACCATTGAGCTGGTCTGATGATGGAGCCAGAAGTTGTTCATTCGTCTGTTCAACAACATATTATGTAAATAGAGCAAAGAAAGAAACGCGTTTACAAAACGCGCGGCAGCATCGCTACAAAAAATCGCCTTAGAGGTACATTTTAGGCATCCGGAACAGTCTACATAGAAGTCAAAATTAGATGTAAGTATGTAATTAATTATTAGCAAGCCCTAACCGAGGCATTATCGATTGTCCACGCAAGCTTGGCTTCAACAAGAGACAACCCCGGACAAGATCTGTCACAGAATAGATTATGAGTCAACCCCATCGATCACTCTGGCCCCGGATTAGTGGCCGTATCATGGATCAGGTGTAGGCTGTGGCGCACTGCGGGCTTAGTGACAAGGAAATGTACGACTCCCTTGAGCCTATAGGCCTATTGTTTTTAAAAACGTCACACAAAAAATATGATGAATCTGAACTGGAACGACGTCTTTGATAAAACCGTGACTTTACGCAGGAAGAAAATAATGGTAGCAACAATTCAAGTATTAATTGTCATGGATTTCCACTGTAAAATGGTTTTATTATCAAGTATGTAGTTAATAAAAACACAATGCTATACGTATACAATTTTAACAGCAAAAAATTCACGCATAATAAAAAAACATACTACAGCATTTCGACCTCTGCCTCTCGATGTTTCAAATTCACAAATTGAATCATCTCTCAATGAATATTTATTTAATTTTTCGGTCCATCTCGCGCCAATGTACTAGCCTTTGTACCAGGCTATCAGAACGGGACGGAGCAAATAGCTTTTAGCCGTCGAAGGTCCCCGATTCAGCTTTTGACCTTGTTTTTAAATGGACCTCTGTAGTATTAAAGTTGGGTGGAGAGTACTCCGAGATTTAGAGAATATACGACCCAGATACATAATGGATGGAATGGAGAGAGAATCGATTTTACTGAAGCTCCTAAAAGTTTTATTTTCGCGGCGGCTAAATGGAATAAGTGCATGCATTTTTAGTCCGAGATCTAGCTGGTTGTTGAAAATTATTATTTTTGCGGTTGGACTGAATTGGCTGGTTTGCTTACCGTTTGTGGTAGAAAAGGTTTTTGAAAACATTTCATTTGTTAGGTTTGTTTTTGCAAAACGCGAGGAAAATTAAAGCTCTATTACAGGCAGTGTTGCAGGAAGGTAGTGAAAATGTCACTGTGAAAACGTGTTAAGTGAAGTAAGCTGTCATTCCATCGGATGCTAGAGCTTGACACTATTGACAGTTTACTTCACGCTCACTAATTTCACGGTGAGATTTATACAGAATAGTTCGACGGTTAAAAATCCTTTCTTACTTTGAAAGATATAAATAAATAAATATGGCAAAGATGAACTGTAATGCTTTTGTCAGTTAGCGCCAATGCCATTTTCAAAATGTATTGTCTCTTTTGAGAGAAAATACAAATTAGAAAACCCTGTAGTTTTCATCCCCCCCGTATAAATTCACAGTATTTATTCGACACAGACTTTCGAACAGCACTTTGTGAAATTGTCCGAGCTCTGGTCCTAGTTAATGTGTTGTTATGCCGAACTATGAACGTGTGTCGGGAAATTGTAAACTGTAATCTGAACGAAAGGGGTGGATGGAATTTGGGATGCAAGCGTTTTGGATTCAGATGTTCAAGCTTTTTAAACTTTTGCGAGTTCAAAAGGATGCGTTGGGTAATTGGGTTAGATGTAGCTTCGAACTAGGTCTTTTAATATTTGAGAGTCCAATCAGTCCAGTGTCGATATTATTTTGGCAAATTCGAACATCGTAGGAACAAATTGTCACGCAAACTTTTTAAAATAACCGTCGAAGAAAAAGTAGGTAATTATAATGTATCGCCAAACTCATAAATTATATTGGCTTCTAAAGTAATTACTTTCCCAGAGTTATTGATTGATTGTCGAAGAGCCAATTCGTCACGTTTTGAATAAAAGCACAATTTAGTATAAAAAATTGTGTGTAAATGTTGGATTTATACTGTTGTTTTATTAAATCATGAGTGATTTCCAATTGTTAGTTTAATGGAGCTAAATTAATTACTGTACTACCAACAAGTGCTATGTTGCATATCGTATGGTAGGTTACGTATCTTATGTAGGTAATTACTATTATGCATGTGGGTAAGCTTTATGCTGCTCTAGTTTTGGTCGTGCAGTTGTGCACCTACCCACCATCAATTTCTTAATCAATGGTCAAAGTACCTCATTGCTTCACGTTCTATTTTTTCCAAGGGAAACTGCTACATAATAGCTATACATTATTCCTCATAACAGTGGACCGGCAATTGCTTAGCGACCTCTTAGCGCTAAATAGCGTTTATAAATTAAGATTTAAAATTTAACTAGTGTTTATAAATAACACTGTATGAATGGAAAGCAGTTCTAGAACGTGGCACTTAGGTTCTTCCATAATTAATTGTGTACGTGTGCCGAAACTAGGTACTGTTTACTAGTTACATGTATTTATGCCTCCTCCCAATAAATGAAGCATTATAAAATAAGTTTCATTTAAAAAAATAAACAATACAATATTCAACACAAATAAGATCTTTGTTTTCACACAAAAGACATTGTAAGTCTTTGAAGAACGGACACGGGCTTCTTCACATTATCGTATTTCCTCAATTTTCGACCTTTCTTTTAATTTGTTTTATTAAGTTTTTAATGCTTCTAAGGCCCATCGTCCACGACGCTACTCAAAAGTAACATGTTACAAACTGGGCCCATAACCTAATAAAAGACATTTTCTATTTTTACAATAGACTGACATTTATTGTCATTTATAATGTCTACAATGTTAAATAGATGGCGCTAGCAGTTACATAGTTTTTGTTATTACTAACACAAATCGCCAATGAGTAGCCAGAATGTCACAGCACTAGTATTTTAACCTCTAAAATATCACGCGAGCCGCGCCAGCCAAAAAAAGTCGTATTTCATTCGAAAGCCCTTGAGCACTTAATGGTGGTCCGTGCACGAGCACGTCACGACTTACTAACACGTTATTTACTCGTTTATGATTGGTTATGTCATCGTATACTGACCGCTATTGAAATACTAGTGCTATGATATTCGGGCTACTAATTTGTGATGTGTTTTTTAATTAGCGTCGTGGACGATGGACCTAAAATGTACAAGGTAGCCTCAGGTTTACCTTTTTTAATATTACTGTTTTGTCGTTAAGCCAGAATTTCCCTGGGGTGTTTACCTTAAAGTAGGGGCTCGTATTACAAAAAATATTCGTTGAGAGATTCAGAAGTATTTGCTGAACTATGATTTTAATTGAATATCTCTCAAGGGAATGCGAGAACACCAGTGACTATTAGAAAAAAATATGTCGTAATAAAAGAGAAATAGGGTATTTCTATAAAAATCGATTTTTTTCCTTTTTTTTTCATTAATGATCCTGCCACTAAAATAGGATTTTACTAAAAGATTCCGCAGACTTAACGGTCCCACGTTGGGCGCCAATTCAATAAATTGTAAATCTATCCCAATGCTAAGCCCATTCATTTCAATGTCTCGGCTAAACGGCTTAAAGTCTTAGCAGGCTCCGAGGCGCTCACGATAATACATTCTATTACCAACCTAGGCAGGTAAAATGTAGCAGCCCCAGGTGTTCGCTTCTACGTTTAGGTTTTCCCGACTACCCACTTTTCTTAGAATATTCAACGCCACACTGAGTTATATAAATCGTGGAAGTTTGGCTTCTAAAATGTTATAACTTGGTGTTTTTGCGTGAAATATGATCGTAGATGATGTCAGATGGGCAGCCAAACTAGAATATATTGCAGTTGCTGTAAGTAAAATGGTGTATTTATAGCAGTTTGTCTGTATTCGTCGTTGATATTTTGCTCTACGCATCTAGAAATAGAACTCTTTTATTTTCTGGTTATCGGTAACGATGTTAACAGACGTTAACAAGATTTCATGATCCTTTTTTTGTTGCAGTGCCTCCATATTTACAGGTTGGTCGATTGCTTCGAATTTTCTTTTGTATTTCTGGTCATACGTAACAGTTCAGGCTGGCTATACCTGATTCCATCAGGCATCAATCATCTGCTTAGCCTTTTCCCAAAAATATTGGGGTCGGCTTCCAGTCTATTTTACATGGAGCGACTGCCTATGTGGCCTCAATAACCCAGTTATTGGGTAACACGATATCCCTTGGTAAGTTTGGTTGTCAGAATTTTGGGCTTCTGGCTTCCCGTAACGACTGTCAAAGATATACATATGACAGCCAGGACGAACGGCTTAACATGCTTTCCGAGACATGGAGGGTAGTCTCGTTAGGTAATGGCTGGTCACCCATCTACGAACCGACCGCGGCAAGATAAAGATAAAGATAAAGATAAAGATAATTTTATTTGTCTAAACATGCGTTTACATGCAAGTTAAGCATGCAGGATGTCACAATAATAATATTTTACGTACGTCCATGTTTCACCCATACGGCGTACAAATTTATAAGATTTACAAAAAATAAAAAAATAATCATAAAAATTAAAAAATAATCATAAAAATAAAAAAATAATCATAAAAATAAAAACAATAATCATAAATTTTAGATAATACTACGTCACTAAAGGCACAATAGTAGTGTCATTCAAAAAGTCACTTATATTATAATAACACTTGTCTGTTAATAAATCTCGCATCTTTTTTTTAAACATATTTACCGGCAATGCTTTATATGACTCTGGTATTTTATTGTAAATGTTTGGAGCCATACAGAAAACGCTTTTTCCCATTAATGCCGTCTTTGACGCATGCGAACACAGTCGATTTTTGTCACGTCTGTTACGGGGGAAGGTGTCAGCTAGTCGTGGAAATAGGGATTGATTTACCCTAACAAATGCCGCAATTTCAAAAACATACAGAGATGGTAAAGTTAATAATTTGTGTTTTTTAAATAATGGCATACAGCTGTCGGTTGCCTTCAAATTGAACATAGCACGAATGCATCTCTTTTGGGCCTTAAACGCTATTTCTTTGTTTGTGGAATTCCCCCAAAATATAATACCGTAGCGTAATAACGATGCTACTAGACTATGATAAGCTGTTAATAAGGCGTCTGTGTTTAGCTCTGTTGCCAGTTTATATAAGGCATACGCTGAGGAGCTTAGCCGTTTACTTAGGTATTCGATGTGTGCCTTCCAGTTCAATTTAGAGTCAATAAAAATTCCTAGAAATTTTGTGTCGTCAACAAGTGTAGCTTAACCTTCGATCACCACGAGCTCCATCCATCAGGCATGTATAAACAAAATATAGGTACCTAGATGTTGCTTTTTAGCATAAACATTATCCAATCAATGAAATAACGGCAGAGCAATTTCTCACGCAATAAATTCAGTCTATAAGTAATCCCAAGCAAATTCAATGTATCGAAACAGTTCTCCTGAACCCGTTAGGCATAATCATGAATTCGTGATGAAAAAATCATAACACTTAGGACTTCAACCTTCCGGCCCGGGAATCAATTCGCACAAAATTTCCCGATCATTTCAATAACTGACTTTATTCGAGTGTTCGGGTAATATCGCCGTCACTTGGAGCGAAATTAAACAGGCTTTTTGTTCAAAATTGGAGGTGTGGGCGTATCGTTCCAACTTGGTATTAATGACATGAAAATATAACTTCCATTCACGCGTCAGATTGTTTTTATAAAATTTTGTTTGGAGCAAGAATAATAATTTTGGATGGGTTTGTGAGTATTTCCACATTCTATAAGGCTTGTTTAAAGGAAATTTTGGAATGGAGTAAAATCGTTAGTGCTACTGCTTCACAATTGTGCAGTCAACTAAGAGATATTGGGTAATATATTCCGGAACCAATGAGCTGGAGACAGGTCGCGACGTCACTGCTCCTGTGACATATTAGTTTCATAATATAGTCATGACATGAATGAGGGAACAGAATCTTCTTCGCCGCTATGCTGTGATATCTAACATTTGCAAAGTTTGGCGATTATGGCAATATAACGCACACAACGGTTGATTTTCAACCGACTTCAAAAAAGGAGCAGGTTCTGTGTTCGTCGATATTTTTGTGTTTTTTTTTGTCAGTATCGGACTTTAGAAAACCATTTAACCCGTATTAAAACGACCTAACTTTGTCGTACCCAGAACAAATTGCCATGTATTTCCAGAACAAAAATCAGATTAATGAGTTCCAAATTGATTTCGTCACTCCCGGCAGTTGGGATCACAAAGTACTTCCATAAGGGAGGGTCAGCGGACTAACTTAGTCAATTATCGCCCTTCGTCTGTCGTCGGCAGAAATAAACGTCGTTACTCTGACTTTCAGAGGGATCGTAGGTATTAAACTGTCCCTTGAACATCGCCCTATGTTAGAAAGCGAATTTACGCGACCCGACACAAAATGGCAGAGAGAGTCGATGTATCAAAATGTTAACTCGTTAATGTCGCTTATTTGTACGGGCACTGCTTTTATCGCGTAATGGTACCCTTATCACCAATTTCTAGTAATAGGATAGAATAGTGTTATTGCGTCGCTATTGATTTTTATGAAGAGAAACAGCGCCTTGTGGGGTTTGGGAGCTAAATAAATATTGACAGTAAGGTTAAGTATACCTGAGCTTTAGGAGTAGGTAGCAAAAAATCTTTTTTTTTTTTCGAGTTTGGCGAAAGCTCGTTATAGAAAATCACGCCACGATTCCTTTCTGTAGATATATTTGCTCCATAGCTTTGTCGCATCATTTATTTATAGCGTCTATCACTTAGTTAGGACTGTAACTAACATGCTCACCCACCGAGACACGAAAGGACCCCCGACAGAAAGCTCTCTCAAACTTACTCACATTTTTATCACTGCGGACTGTAATGGATGCGTGCCCGTATCTCCGTGAATGTAAGTGCTTGCTCCAACTTGTTTGTTTTGGTGGACTCTCCAATTTGTTTGCCACGGTGCCAAAGATTTATAGCCTCTTATCTTGAAGATATTTTTGGTGTCTTCGCCTTTGTGTAAATTTGGTTAAGTTAATTGTTAGCGTTTTTGAAAATGTTGGGTTTAGCTTGAAATTAATTTCTGGGAATTTGTAGTCTGATTTTTATATGTCCTATGTCTTAACCATTTTATGTTATTTTCTTCTAGTCTTCGTGAATGTCAGCAATGAGTGGAAGAAGCAAATAATATTAAGCAAGCCTTTGAGCTTTATTAACTCACATCATTCTTCATACAAATAAATATTTCAAGCATTTACTTTTGACTTAAAAATATTTTCTTTACAGAATACAAGTGTACTTATTACAAGTTAGTTAAATTGTCTTTACTTGTTAGACATCTCAATGTAGACCCCAATTTCGGGATATCAAAATGTCGAGACAGACGATATATTGTCGAGAAAAGGGTGATAATAAAATGTTCTCTTTTATTTGCAAGGACTTGTTTTTCTTTAACATTGTGACCTCTGACATTTTCGAGAACATTCGGCGTCAGTGACCTTTTGTTTGTCACTGTCAAGTTATCTGGACCTTTTTGGGACGGGAAGGTGCTCGTTAGTTGTTATAAATCAACTTCCTTCCAAGTTTATGACAAGTTATGTTACGAATTTTCTTTTGCACCTTGGGGAACTTACCTTTATCTTCTCCAATCTGATGTTATGTACCTACATCATTATTGTTCGTGCTTATTCCGTCACCCTTCTGAAAATCTTAATTGTTCTATGCGCAACAAAGATATTCACCTACTTCGCTCAAAAAGTAAAATCTTTCCATAGATTTTGAACATTTGCAAATCTTCAGTGTTTTTTGAAGATCCGACCTTGACACAAAAAATAAAACTGGCAATTAGTTACCGCTAACGAGTCTCGAAAATCTATTAAAACGATACAAAAACTCTTTGCAGCCCTGATTAAGTTCAGAAACTTTGATTAACGACGCGAACAATGTTCTTTACTCTCTAGAACCAGTTTATCTTGATCTACGACCAAAAAGGGTACTAAGGGTAAATGTACTGTATTTGACATAACGGTTGACATTTGTCTTGGTAAGCGGCGCCGCCATTACAGGCCAAACAAAGATGGCGGCCGCGAAAATGTCGGCGCCAAAGTTGTAATAACGTTTATAGATGTTGTTTTATCTGCGGATTATGACGAAACACCTTTATATTTAGTTAAGGTGTTTATTTAACTTTGATGGAGACTTAATAAGTTAGAACTGTGTATGGGAAAGTAATTGTGAGCGCATTAATGTTGGAGTTCAGTAAAAATTCAAATTCAAATTTTTAATTCAGACCAAGAGATCCATATAGTGTTAGTATGAACTTAGCCTATGTTAGTACAACATAATAACGAAGATACGAAAATTATAAACTAGTTGGCTACATGAACATGTGCACGCACATGTCTGCCAGCCCAGAGCCTGATAAATGGTCCATCGACCTTGTCCGTCAGTGTAGCTAAAGTGTTGTTAGGGCTACCCCTGAATCGCCGCAATATCGAAAAAGCTCGTAAAAGCTTTCCATGGAAGCATAAATATTAAATCCTTTGGAATCAAAGTTTTTGAATCACTTTTTATACCGAAATTTATCATAAGTCAGATGGGAAGTTAAAATAGCGTTTCCTTTCAAATTCCTAGTAGGTATTACTAAAACTGAATTTGGGATCGTCCTAATTTGTATTCTGGCAGGCATAACTTCAAAGGCGAGTTACACACGTAGGGTTTAATTCCGTTTGTCGTAGCCCACGCTTTTACGCCTTTATACAATAATATTGTGCACATCCCACGTGTTAGAAACCTTTGTATAGGACCAAGTTCTGGGAATTGTACATTGAAATATAATATGGCCTTTTTAATGCTATTGAGAGAATGTTCAGCTTTATGTGTTTAAAATCACTACGATGTATTAAAATGACCATTGTTATAAATTGTTTTAAGTTAGACTATGTAGAGTGTTGATCTTCGCAGTGTGGCTGGTTGCAGCTGGATGAGAGTAGCCAAGGATCGAGCTAAATAATGTTCAATAAGAGAAGTCTATTTCCAATAGTGAACTGCTATAGGCTGATGATGATGATGATAAAGAAGAAACACCGAAACAAACTCACTCATTTTTTAAAGTCCATGCAATTTCATGGCAAAATGGTTAGATTATATACATAAAAACCAATGTAGGTTAATGTCTGAGTTGGGCTCTCGATAAAATTGTAACGTTGAACATACAGGTATGTCCTTATTTCAATTTTCACTTTATATAATGTTTTAAGTCCAGGCAATTCCCAATAGACCCAATTTTGGTCATTTTCAGTTCATGTTGGTAATGGTATTAGTCCCAGGGGCCGATCTGTCGATAGCGAATTTTGGCACGACTCCAATACCCTAGCTATGACTAAAATTGCTTGTAACAGAAAAGTCCAATTAATAATTATGATTGATTCGAGCCAGACGGTCGTCATCTATTCGATATAGTTTTTGAGTCCAGACATTTTGGCGTCTGATTATAATTATTTCTTTCACTTTGCTTTTTGTATTTTTCTCTAACGTCTTGTCCCACTGCTGGGCAAAGATCTCCCCGGTTGTGTCCTTCCAAGTTGTTCCTTCTTCGGCCAATCCGTCAGGTATGAGTTCAAATCGTCACGCTACCACGTCTTAGGCCTGTCTCGGTGACGAACTGACAACACGCGTCTTCAAGCACCCACTGTGTAACGATCCCGGCCTATCTGTCTTTACTAGAATATAATTATTGTATTTGACTCTTATCAGCCTTAGGCTAAGGTGCGTAGCCCTTTTTAATTAATTCCACCTTAATGAAGCAAGGTAACGTAATTAAATATAGCACAAAGGAATATTATCTGACTGTCCTCTTCTTACTTTGATCGCGATGGGTTCTTCAGATGAACCTTTCAATTCATTAAAGGTATCATTACTGTTCATTGACTTAATATCAAGTAAAATTCAAAGCCAAGTTATATTATAATAAATCCGGATAATAAAATATTTCCCCAGATTATGAATATTCCGAGAATAATTTTCCTTCCTATTTATACGTATATAATTTAATCCGAAAGTAAGACAGAAAAAGCTATTTGCGCAGCCATCCCGAAGTTTTATTAATGTGAATTTTCCTTTGTAATATATAGTGCTTCCAAAATATATGTACTAAGATTAATAAGTAGTTCTCAGTATTGCCGAGGAACGTGGTGTAGTTAAAAGTCACATTTGTCATGAAAACACAAGGAAGTTTGAACATTTCCTTTCAAATATTTGCATATAAATATTCTAGTTTGGAAAGTCGCTAACTCTGTATATTGTTGGTTGCCTTGTTATCTAACTTGGTTCCAATAAGGTCCAGAGCATGTTCTTTGTCAGTGGTTAGGGTTACCTTTGAGAATAGTTGTAATAGTAGAAGTATTGAATATATTGGATTCAACGTCTGCGAGACTTTGTTCAACATTCTCTTTGAGATGGAAATATATATTTCCTTTTTTTGTTCCAAGATTCTTTTTCAATCTTGTATTATTTTATTCTATTTTAAGCTTAACTTTATAAGACATAAATAAATCGAAGCATATTATTCGCTGGTGGCTGGTGTGTAATTATTAGACCTAGATTTTTTTGTAAGCAACTCGAAACATGACGCCTTCGTAATTTGGTTTCCTTTTGTCATATATTTATATTCGGTTTTATTTAGAAAGCCTTTTGCCTACCTAAATATGTCTCCTCCACCTCTATACAATTCTGAATCCAAATTAAGCTTGCTGAGTTTATTTATGCAAAGGCCTGTGGCGAATGAATCAGTGTTTTAATGGAAGTCTTTATTTGCAAAAGTTTCCAAAAGTATGAACGGTTTCTAACTTCTTTTTGATTCTTAATTAGTATATTTTTTCCTTTTTGATCTTGAGTGGAGTTTGTTTTGTTTGTGAAGGGATATACTGTCTTATATGTAGGTATGTATAGTTTATTCATAAAAGTTTAATTATTACAGCCCCCAACATTCTCTACATGAAAAATTTTCAGTTTATAAAATATAATTCATAACGCTTGATGTTTCGGTTTAGACTTGAAACCGCGTAATAAACGCGTCGTGTCTAGGTTAAATTTAATAACCTTCATCAAAGTTAACGGAGTTGCCGCCAACTTAATGTGGATTTAACCCAAATCCCTCTGGTATCCTGTATTTGCACAGACATATTATATACCTTATTTGAAGACGGGACGTCTTTGCTAATGGCTTAATTTGTGGGAGATTGAAATCTATATACATCTCAGAATTAAGGAATTTGGTTTTGAAATCTTTATGAAGGCCAAAGAAAAGATGGATGGATTGTGTGAGGAATTATATGAAAGAGAAGGGAGTGAATGATAGCATGACGGTTGACAGGGGAGATTAAAAAAAAGAAAACGTGTTGCGCCGACCACAAGTAACATGGGACAAGGGCAGGAAGATAATGATGGTTTGGAAATGTATAGTTGATGTATAATATGTACAAGTTCTGAACATCATTGCTAAGATTCTAACGCAAATACGAATTTATTTAATCATCTATTGTTAAATACATTAATTCCTTCCACAATTTTTAGACACCAAACCTGAAGACTGGAATGCCCAAAAAACAATGTTTTTGGCTTAGAGTCTTCTCAATGTTATCATCCTAACAGCCCACATACCTTTAACCGCTAAGTCAAACATTCTAGCGCAAAGCAATTAGTTTGCTTATAAATCTTGTGTGCTATGCCGCCATGTTTGATGTTAACTTCAAACAGAACAAGAAGCAAGGAACGGTTAGCAAACAGGACATGCGCATTTCCACAAGTAAATGCAATTCACCGTAGGAAACCAAAAATGAAGAAAAGTTTTTTTTTTATACATGAACGTCGGGTTTATCATTAGAGTAGTTTTAAAGCTTACTGAGTTGCTTCAAACAAAAGCAAAGAGTTTTTCTTCTTTCTTGAAAGCGCTCATAATTCTGTTTTTGTTTTTGTTTCCTCTCGTCCATCAGCTACATTTGTTTTCTTATGAACTTAGTTATGATGAACTTCTTGTCAACTGAAATACCAGTTCCCTGTTATGATACATATCAAAGGTTTCCCCTCTTTTCTTGAAAACCCTAATGTTATTTGCACTTTCTAATAGGATAATATCAGCTTAATCAAGATGCATTTCTCGTTAGCTAACTCAAGATCAGTTTCAAAGTTATTATCCATGTCACAAATGCAAGCAAGCTCATCAATACTTGCTCCATTGCCCAGAGCCCCAATATTCTGAGGTTCTCACAAAGCAATTACATGGTTTGTGTTCAGACATCGTATTGTTTGACGGCTGGCTTAATATTGTGTAACACCTTGCTTGCTGTGTCTAAGGCTTTGTGAGAGGTAAACTGATGAATTTAGACTGAGGAGTTATTGGTCACAGGTAGTAGCATTGTCATCTTAACTGTTGTTTTCAAGCTAATACCTTTTTGAAAGATGGAAATATTTCCACTGATCTAAATATTTTCTGATCATTCATCGTCATTTGGGAGCCAAAATTTTGTATTGTTAATCTGTACAAAAATCACAAGACAATTGCAACGTTTGTAAATTAGTAAAAAGGCCCCTGTAGTTATGTTTACTGCCCTAAGCCTTCTTAGGCCGATTCTAATCGATACCCTTTTAGGTACTTTCTCAGTTATTCGAGATAAGATTCCCTAAAGTTTTTCCGCCCGTAGGTTGTTCCCCCATTTTCAGGCACTCTACTAAATTCGTTTCGTAGATAGAACATTAAATAGGGCAAGTCATGCATGTACTCATAGTAGATACATTTTACTTGACCGGATATAATATACGTTTATATTTCCTTGACCCATGAGGCTCCAGTTAATGCTCAATATGCAGTGCCAAAGGTTCGCAGAAAGCTATGTTATCGTTATCAGCCATTCAATTAAGCGGAGTATTTTACCAAATCGCATCCTCGCGTGTTTTTCCTCTATCTGCTAGACGTTTCCATGGATATTGACTTTTGTTACGAATTCTCGTGTTGATTCTTATGTTAGCTTGAATGTGCTACTTTGTAGAGTTGGTTTTGTAATCTAACTTTTAAATAAAGGGTTTTTTATTCTTGGTACCATCACAGGTTAGATCTTTTCGGTTTTAACTCTATTTTCTATTATATTCGTTTTTTGAACGGTTAGCTTTGAATTCAGTCGGACTACAAACTTCAGTACTATGCTTTTTTTCTATATTAGTTCAAGTTCTAGTCATTAACGAGACACAATAGAATTTAATTGTTATATATCTTAAAAGACTTTTCGACAGTCGGAAGGTAAAGAAAACAGATCTATATTTTTTAATTGCAGTACTTTTATTCCCGTTGAGTTACACACAATATAATACCTAGCAAATAAGAATCCTTTTAACCGATCAAATACTAAACTGTAAACGATACATTAAAGAATACCATTGTCAAGAATATAGAAGCAATAACAGTCGCCTCGGGAACGGGAGATAGGAAATGCAATATAACTATCGACCCTAGAAAGCAATGCGAGGCTAAACTGTCAGTAGAGTACTAGAACGTTCAGTAAACTCAATACGATATTACTGCACTCGATTCCGAACTGTTACTGAATACATACTAGTTTATAGTAAAGGAATCGATGGAAATGGAAATGTGGAATCAAAGTTTGATCGAAATGAAGATTTGAAGAGTTTGAAGAAAAGAGATTATTTTAGTGAATTAACAGTGGTCTGTTATTAAATTTAAAGATTTCACTACACATATATTGGCGAGTAGTGTTTTGGAACCACTTAGTCATTTATTTGTACCTATACTATATCTAACTTATATATCAACTATACTCAGCACTGGGTGGAATAAGGCTGCCAATGATAATGATGATGAATGATGGTATCTAACTTATCAGAGATGATCATAAGATTGAATTATATTTATGTATTTTTTCTGGTATAAACATCACAATACGATAAGAACTGTATATAGATTTACGAATGCGGTAGGCTGTGGTTCTCTTAATAAAATACCAAAAATATGTGAATACTTGATCTTCACGTTACGTAACTTCAACCCCTAATATTGTCGTCGCCTATGAAGACATAATTCTGTGACCTAAATCTGTGCACTGGTTCCACACACAATAAGTTGTGTTGACTTACGGTAGCATCCGTCACACGGCTGGCTGCGTTGTTAAAGTGAAATATATATTATATAGGACTTTTATAGGATATGGGAATGTTGTAAGGTTGAGGATGGAGAATTTTATGTCACAACTCACAACCAACTACAGCAATGAAATAGATATTTTTTAGACTTTCATGTTGATAACTACTTTTATGGGATAGATAAAGTTTGCCATGTATTCAACTATAAACTAGCTTCAACACTTTATGATGAAGAACTATAAAGTGTTTAAAGTACCAATAATCTTAGTAAAAGCTAAAAGCCAGACACAAACAACATTTATCCAAAATAATAATTTTCAAGGGCATGTCGTTAAAAACTCTCGCTGAAACGAACCTGATCGTTAATGCACTAATTACAAATGTCCCGTCCCACGGACACGCTCTGCGCCAAACAGCGAGGGCGTATCGACCAGCACTACAAAGCGCAGAAAGGTACAGTAAACCCACAACAACTGAGGAAGCATTCGCAGATAAATTGTCGCTACTGTAGAGATAAATCGGAATTGTAAACTAACTTCTACAGTCACAGATTGTTCAATACTTTTGTTTCGTTTACCGTCCACGTCTACGTGAGTTAGTGTAACTTCTGTCTCTCTCGTCTGCCTTAGTGCCCGTTCACACGACACTGATCCCTATTGATCCCCGATCGCTGCGACCTCCGCGTGATATTAATTCTTCGCTGGAACATTAAGTTTCTGATATTGAATGTCGGTATTTGACGTCGGCTCGTCTCGCTTCGAGAATTTCGATGCTTAAGGGGAAGCGGTGAAATGAATCGACGTCGATTAATTTCGTCTTTAATGGCAATTGATAGGCGGAGATGGTTTCTTCGTTTTAAGAGCCAGGACTTCCGTTATAAATGAAGTTCTTTTGCAAAATTTAGGCATGCGTTTTTCAGAGTTATCTTTTGGCTACGGTTGTGTTGTACCGTGTCGTTTTTCGTTTTTCCTTCTTGTGTCCTTGTGGAGTTGTTATAAGGATTATTTGAGAAGGATCAGCATCAGCACCCTTTGTTCCTATACACACAAATATCAATGATAGATCCGTTTGTGTAGTTGGGATACTGTTTACTTAAAGTGAACCATTAGAATTGTGATTTTATTCCTCTTAATACAAATTATACTTACTTCTCCAATTTATATTTGACTTCGACACCAATATTATTAGATAAATTCAAGTTATTCAATGGTAGGGTTTCGTTTAATAAACTTGGGTTTTAACGTGAAGTTTATGAATACATAATGAGAGGTCCCAGTTGACCGCAAAGTTTGATTACTAGTAGCCGATTCGTTACTTTGAAGTTCTCGGTCATCGATTATTTATAAGTCACTTATAATTAAGGGTTATGTATAATTTTGGTTTTAATATTAAGGTCTCGTAGTTTTGAAATAAGTTTTAATGAGAGAGGCTTATTTCCGACAACTACTGTTGGTAGAGTCGATTGATCGCTAAGTAAATAAATTGTAATATTTGACTGGTTTGCCAAAACAAGAGCTTCCCAAATTGCTTGTTGTGGTGGCGTAAAAGTAAAAACATGGGAAGCAGCATCCTCCCGTGACCATCTTGTCTGATAATATCATCAAATTGTACAGTATAACCTCTCTGCGTGATGACTGATGAATAAAGAAGTCCTCCACATCAACATCCGCTTTTATATGCAAAATAGGTATAGCAGATGATAAAAGTCATAACTCCTGTGAGTAGGTGGTAGTGGGCGTGCGGCTAATACTCGTAAATTTTCACGCCTCGAGTAGACTTCTCTAGTTTCGAGAAGACTGGCACCGAAGAACTGAATTCGCCAAAATGGTGGAAGGGAGACAAAAGATGAAAGGCTGTAGGCTAAGTGAGATGTTGACAAAGCATGAGCATGAGCTTTGAAAGCAAACAAAAACCACACAATTTTATCAAGAAGAGTCCAAAATTAAGTAACTACGTAAGTTAGGACCTGAGTCAATCTGCCTAGCCTTTTCCCAACTATGTTGGGGTCGGCTTCCAGTCTAACCGGATGCAGCTGAGTACCAGTATTTTACATGGAGCGACTGCCTATCTGACCTCCACAACCCAGTAACTGGGTAATACGATACCCCTTGGTTAGACTGGTTGTCAGACTTTCGAGCTTCTGACGACCCGTAACGACTGTCAAAGATCCACAAATGACAGCCGGGACCAACGGCTTAACGTGCTTTATTACTGAGCCACGAGCTCCTCCTCGAGCCTCGAGCTAAGTTAGGACCTGAGTGCCGACTTGAAATTTTAGATGCTCGTAAAAGCTTGAAAAGACATCTGAAAAAGTTCAATGTAATTGCCAATCGAATAAGTTACGCACCCACGCGTTACTTATTCTGAATAGGGCACGTAGTACTACGTCATGTCAAAGGTTATTTTCGAATAAATTGCCTTTTACTCCCACGTTTATATCCGAGGGCAACTTATGTAAATACAACATCGAGAAAAGTAGAGACAATACTTACGTAAGAACTCCATATTAAAAAAAACCGAACAAAAATTCGTTTGTTTCCTCTCAAATAACTAAGTAGAGCTACGGTGTCAAACGATAAAAAGCACGTGCGTTGACAAAAATACCTTAGCGCATCGTCTTGACGCGTAACGAGCCGACAAATCAGAGGCCGCCTCGCACCGAACGGCTATCAAATTAAAATTAAACCGAACGCCGTGATTGGTCGGCTGACGGTGTGCGCGACTGCGCGGAGTGGGGGGCGCGATCAATACGAGACGCGTTACGTAACCGAGGCAGTCGCTGCCTTACCAGACAACACCCTTTCGTGCTATTATCTAACCTATTTACAGGTTCGTAGAGCTTATTTTCTCATGCTGATATTTCTAGGGCTCTCGGCGCCATTCCTCCATACATCCGACACAAGATTCGGGAGTTGCGTTTCCGGCGACGATCAGTTTACTTTGAAGCTTTACAAAATTAGTTGCGAGAATTTTCTGATGTCAACTTTGTAATGGAAGATTCAAATTAGAGGATTTTGCAGACTTCGAATTGTTTGCTAAAATTACGAAATTATATTTTTGTCGTTCATTGTTTGTCGTCAACTTTAGGCAATAATGCCGTTACAAGTTTATTGTCAGCATCAATTACCATAAAATTCTCATCTTTACCAAAGTTATTGTTTTGTCTATGAAAATACCCTGAAATCAAACCCTTTTAAAATTAGACTCGTGGGAAACCAAAGCTGAATGATCCTTTATTTACGTTCGTTGAGAGTAGCTGCATATTACGAACAATTTACGACCAGGCACACCCATAGCATATCAATTATTAAATCTAATCGTGCGACCTGCGATACCGAGCGCCACCTGACAATTGAGACGTGCGTTATACAGAACATGAATATATCGAAAGTCAAAACATTTTTCGTAAAGAATCGAATTCCAATTCTGTATCTCAGCATATTTTTATCGGAAAATAAGATTTCACAACATAAATGAAGAGAAAGAAACTCATTTTTATAGTAACATTGTTTATTGTATGTGATTCAATTTAATGTTAGACATATTAATCAGTTTCAGTCTACAGGGGGATCTTTTTAAGGACTCGTAAGAAGAAATAATAGAAGAAGATAATATAGGATATAATGGAAAGAAACGGATTTATCATAATTGTGTATATAAAAATGTTATGACTGTTATAATCAGATTTATGTTAAACAAAACAACCTCTATTACAGACCGACGCGACTCAAGGAAATCTTCGCAAGATCCTCAATAGCGGAAAATATATTCTATGAGAACGGTACCCTTTGAAAAATGCGCGGTCATGCTCGTTCAGAGGCTTAACTCCGGAGTATTCAAATGTCCATCTTCCATAAAGATTCGAGTGGCGATAGAAATCTTGAATAATAGAATTTCTGAACCTTGGAGCTTATAAATTCTGGATTTACCCTCTTTGTTCGGGACTATTTAGTCAGTAACGTTTAATCTTGTGACTGTGTATTGTTTATTGGGACTATCTGATTTGTTAGTTTGTGCTTGCGTAGGATTAAAAGTAAATTCTTTACTGATATTTTTGGTATCTTTATAGTAGACAGAAATTTTGTCGTGGGTTGTATGTACTTATTTTATTTGCTAACATGTAAGTTAGTAAAGCATTAAACTTTAATGACACAGTATAAGGACATGCACAAATTTGCTTATGTCAATGTGTTTAAACTTTCCGTGGGAGATTCCCAGTATTATAAACTATGTTTTCAGGAAAACTTCGTAATCATATTTAGAGAGTCGATTAAAACTGTTCGAAGTATTATTTTACATAAACTGAAAAGGACGACGACAAAGAACAAAGCTGAAAATGATCTAGCTGCTAACAAAACCTGGATCCCTGTCAACTCCAAATTACCCTTACACGCCTACACAAGCGGCTTTTATATATTTCTTGCTCCCATCAACGTCAGGGTAATGAAGATTAATGACAAATGGACCTCCATGTTGAATAACAGAGTATTAATGTCCTGCCGCCGTGTCCTGCATTATAGTGTTTACATTTTTGTGCAAAAACACGTAATTAATTGACTATGATTTATTTTGGCGATTGATAAAAGTTATATCTGATGAATGATACGATACGGCTCGGTGGTCAGGTTCGGTCGTGTATTTTATGTTAAAAATATTGGTTCTGAAAATTAATCATGTTTGATAATGCATCTTTTTCAATTACCAATTTCATCCTTTTGCATTATAAACTCAATATTTAAAACCTCGTTCCGAATGCCTTTCCTTAAATCTGTAAAATAATTATTTTTCCCCAAGTGCAAACATAACCACTTCTAAATTACATAACCACACGGTTGTTCTAGTCGAGGGTTGTGACAGGTCAGACCAATATAGAATTGATCGTATTTGCCAGTAAAGATCTCGCAGGCCCAATACAATTTAGATATCGGTCGCAAAGTAATTTAACCGATTTCTCGTACTATTTAATCAGAATTTAAATCTGCCTCCGTCTGAACCGCGCCCGAGTTGGTACTTTGGGTTTGCGTTTCTTTTTGAAGCTTTTTTGGTACCTATATTAAATTTTTCTATCGTCATGAGTCGTGGAACCAGCGTGGATTTGAATTAGTATTTTAGACTACCGGATACTATCTTGCCGGTTTTAGAAATGACAATTTTCAAATTGGTTTTCACAAATATGTTGAGATTGACCTTTCTCCACGAAGCTTCTTAGACTCTGAAAGATCTGAAATAATAGACTCCTTGAATATTTACATAAAATAGGTCGCAAGCATGTTTAGCATTCTCATAAAAAAAACTGTTACGCAGGCCCTAGGCGAGACCCATTTAGCTCGAAATGATTCATTTTTATTGCACCAGTATCCATATAATCACCCTGACTTAATGTATTTGCTTGTGTAACACTCACTTCTATTTATGGAAATGAGGGAGAATTACTTTTTTCTTTCAAGTATATTTCTAGGTCGTGACACGGTTCGTTAATTTACTTTATTGCTATGCTTCATAATTTCTTTCATTCTTGTTATTTTTAGTGCGATTTTTTTTATCTTTCAGAGCCACTTTTTATGAATCAATGGGTTTAACTTGGTAATGAGTCGTTTTTTCAACACACTTAGTGCATTTATGCTTTGGAATTATAGACGTACGGATTCTTGTCAAGGAAACATGTTTAGTCGTAGACTATATATATAATGTCCATATTTGGATTAATTTTTGAGACTTGTATCCCTTTTTAATGTTCTTACAATCCTTTTTCTTGTTACAGGTAAGTGTCCAACAATCTTCATCATCAAAACGAAATCGTACACCACGGTAAAGTCGTAAAGGCAGTTTACCCTGTACTTCAGAGACGTACTCAATCCTGACACGGCGCGATCCAATTACGGCTGTCTGTGACGACGCTCTGAACATTTCAAGTGCTGTTTGCTGAGCCCCCTGATGGGAGTTTTGACGACCAGAACTGCTTAGATGATGTTTTGCAAAGCATTTAATTCTAAACTCAGCTTTAAGTTTATTTTGATGGTGGCATAAAATCTTGAGTTCTTTTTTAATAAGCACCCCATAAAAGAACGTTAAACACATTCAGTCTAACATAATGGGAAAAGTTCATAGATAGAAAAGTCGACATGAATACAGTTCGGAAAATAGAAGCTATGGTTGAACAGATTCAGCTGCATAGATAACTGGTTTCAAATTGGTTTTATTAGGAATTGTTGTTTGGCTACATGCCCTGAGTGGAATTGGAATGGAATTTACTGCTAGTGATAAGAATCAAGTTCTAGAGTTGCATTTCGAAAATTGTACATATCTTCATTTTATAGACGAAATCACGAAAGCTGTTTTCCACAACATTTAAAATCCAAGGTGGACATACTAACTGAAAATATGTTTTATTCACCTCCATAAAAGACATCCGTTGTTATCAGCAACTGTCGGGATAATTTCCGACGGCAGACGGGAGACTAATAAACACACGAGACAGTAAACCGTCGCAAATAACTTTGTAGGCAGATACCAATTCATTCGGATATAACCCAATTGGTCCCTGTCCGAAAACTCAAATGGGTTACGCAACCAATTGATGAAGTTGGGATGTAATAAAAGTGGCTTGCTAACTTAGTGGACTCGATAATTTGTTGACTTCAAAGGCTATATTTAAACGGTAATGTAATTAAAGTTTCTGGCACTAAATAGTTCTCCTTGTCGCTATTAGCACCGCCATTTTGTACTTTGTTCTCAACTATGCTCTAGTCTGCACAGGCTCAGGCACTTTTAGTGAGAGATAACTTTTAATTTAATTGCAGTAATTTCGTAAAAGCGGAGTAAGCTTTCCCCAGTATTTATTTTCTCAGAGAAGTGTACCTACTAGAGCTAAAATAAATAATAACAGTGAAGCACTCGTATAATGAAAATCTCTACTCTGGTTATTATGTTTATTAATTGAAATGATGACGCGAGCGTTTAATTAACTGAACACTGGAATATTTGCATCACAAAGCGATGCTCAAACCTACAAAATGAATCCTCCATAATTCAAAACAATTGTACTGATGATACCGATATTAAAGTTTAGTAAACCGTTGAATAACATGTTGTATTCCGGATAGTGAAATATCTCGTAAATATGTAAGCTTAAAATCTTGCTTTTACTATCAGTTTCGTAAGAATTGCTGAAGTTATGGCCTTTGTCGGCGCCGCCTGCACATTATAGGCGCTCAATGTTTCAATTTCAACAACTAGACTAATGTTGACAGTTGCTGCCTGGATGTTATTGTCTTGTTTTTAAGCGAACTTATTCTTAAAGTTTACTTAGATGATTTGCTAGTTTCGCTGTGCCTTGATTACTACCAAACTTCATCTGTCTTAGACTTGTAAAGATTACAGCATAACATTACATGCCATGAATGAATCAGAGGATCCGGAAGTAGATTCAAAATCTGTGCTAGAGACCTCATGTGCATTAAGTATTTTATGATTCAAGCAAAAACATTATAACGATGAAAGTAAATAATCAAACTGTAAGCTCACCTATATTCCCAAACGGATTTAGTTCTCAAGGTTCGTTTAACATTTGTGTCTTGCTAAGCTCAAAGTTATTTCTTTTTCTAAAGTAACTTAAAATTAATTACCACTATAAATTCTATCAAAAAGAAAATAACATATGCAGCGCTTTATTCTAAAATGCTAAACACTCTACCATTAACTTCCTAGTTAGAAACTGTACCGGTCTGCTGAAACTTTATTAAGTTTGAACGCAGCAGGCACATTATAACACACATTGCCCCTCGACGTGCATGCAATTTAGTCGCTTCCCGGTGTGCGAAACTTCCCACGATTGTTCTATCGACCTTGCGGGTAGTCAGAAATTGTGCAGCTTTGTTGAACCTTTATGTATGTACTAGGTACATACCCGCCACTGTCGGAGTAATGGTAGCAACAGTTAATTAAGTCTTTTGTGTTCAACGCATTTGTGGTTTTTGGCGCTATTGCCTTTGACTGGCGGCTTAAAGGTTTGACGTTCATTGTTGATGTTGATTGAAATCGGGTGATTAATCAAAATAACTTGCCTTTAATGATATTTCGTAAAAAATAGTTGTCCTGAATGAGAAATTTTGAAGTTATAGTAGTTATAAAATAAAATAAACTAACCTGTAAAAAATCTTTACCAACACCAGTTTTATTATATTGATCGCATCGTATTTGACAGTATAGGATAGGCAGTGATTAAAACAACTATAACGGAGGCTCTATTTTTTTGTGTGCTTAATTACAAACCTTCTCTGAGATTTGAATAACAATCACTCTTTTCCATCTTAATTTGTAATAAAAAAGGGGAAAAAGACAACTAAGAATATCTAAGTAGAGTACGATCTTTACGTACATTAAAGTTTATTTACGTAGAAATTTTCTCGCTCGGGAAGTAGCCAATCCGCTTTAAGCTCGCAACTTTCCATAAGCCGGAACGAAGAGGTGGTGCAGACTTCGTAACGAAGTAGATATTTTTTAAATTAGATTCTGAGCTAAAGGTTGGGAATTCTCGGTGGATTAAGGTCCGGGTTATCATCAGCTGTATTGCGATTGACGTACTTGGACGATGTTATTATGTTTGTGGTAACTTCGTCAAAAGTTATTTCATATAAGTTTATCTTGCTCACTTGTTTTCTTATAAAGGAAAACGAAGTCAATGTCAGTTGAGAAAAACGGATTACAGGGGTAACCCTCTAAGATGCTTTCCTAATCCGTTTTGTCTTAATTGACTTACGATTTGTCCTAGTTAGGTGTTAAGTGAAGTTTTCTACAAGTGGACGTTTTCTATATGTTCATTATGTATTCAAAGAACATAATTTCTTGCTCTTTCTTTAATCAGAGTTCTTTTTCGTCCCTATACAAGTCTATTTCTGGATAACAGTCGTTTTCTTATAGGTACGATATATAATTCCTGTTACATACACATACATACATAAACTCACGCCTTCTTTCCATGGGGGTAGACAGAAACTACAGAACTCCACCTGCTACGATCCTTACATACTCATTTTGCTTCGCAATTCCTGTTAATCACCACGCAATACTTACTTACAGCAGGCGTAGCATGAACACCGTTTTGTCGACGGAAGAGTAGACAAAAATGACGTTTCCTGTAGACAGTAGACAGTACGAGACGGCAGCAAAATAGAAAGAGTCAACTGCACTTTTTACGAAATTCACTCTTTTACATAATTCGACTCAGAATTCTTTGTTTTATCATAGGATTTATCGGTTGTCAGTGTGATTTTGACAGTAAGGATAGAAAAATTTCTTCCGAAATAGTCTACTTATAAAAAGACCTAGACAAAGATCGTTAGAAATGAAAGACAAAATGACAGATTGTAGAAAGATTTCTACGGTGGATGTCAAAAATGAAGAAATGAACTGTCACTTTGTATAGAAAAAGCTATGTCTATTCTTCGTAGAGATAGAAAACGCCATGCTACGCCTGCTGGTTGATTTTACCAACGGCCCGCGCACCAATAATGTTCACAACAGTACAAATTAAAGTAACAAACACATTTGTATTCACTCCTTGACACCAGCCATCTAACTAGCCAAGATACGACTCGCAATTATTACTTGTGGCATTTTAAGGAGTCGTAAAACCAGACATTCAGACCCACGCAACCTCAACATTTTATTAGGCCTTTGTAAAGGCACTTATTATGATAATTATTTCATCTACCATAAAACCACACTGGGGGCCTTTCTCACAAATTTTCATGACATTTTATTAGCACTCTTAAGTTTAGATCTTAATTTTCACTCACTTTTGGTACATAACGTTGTTTTGTTTGTAGAATGTTGTCTTTTCCTTGTTGATTTAGGTGTAAAAGATAAACATAAACTTATTAACTTCTGTGTAAAAGTGAGTTACCCGACGTGTAAGGTCACGATGGGATATAAAGTTACATCTAACATTACGTAAGACTAGTACCCTCTCGAGTTTGCTTGGATGGACGCTCCAGGTTTAATTAAAAATATATATTTGTATTCAATGCAGAGATATACGAGAAAAGTTAATCTAGACTGCAAACTGAAAATGTAATTACATAATTTTTTCTATCATGCATGTTCAAGAAAGTCACCGATCGTATTTCCTCTAGCGTCAAGCTTTTTGGTTATCAGTTTCGCCACAAAACAATGTATTCGAGAGTTGAAGATATTTCATTATTACTATCAAAGTTGTTCTTTGAACCACACGAGAGGCATGATCGATATCTACCAGTTAACGATAAAACTCATATTTCTACGTAACAGTATCGGTAACACTCCGGAAGTTGGATCTAGGCCAATTTATTAGCACTTTGTACTCGTTTTATCATTTTCGAGTAACGAAGGTAGTAGTGTAGCTTGCAATTTATTTTATCGTTTCCATGCTGAGTATTTAATTGTACAGTGTTTTTGCTTTTGGTCTTCGTAATTGCGAATAGTTTTGTCTTTGGCAGTTATTTTGCTGTTTCGGTTATAGTTTTAATTGGAAATGTTTATGTTAATAGAGACAGGTTTATCTGCCTTATTTGTGTTTATCTGCCTTATCTGCCTGTTATGTGGGTAGCTTTGAGTTTATTGTTGCGTTTGTTACTAGAGAAGTGGCAATTAGTATAACTATATTAGAAATCTTCTTTAAAATCTAGATTAAATATTTTGTGATTAGTTTAATCGAGATTGGTTAGTAATTCTCTCGAAAGTTTATACTGGATCTAAAATCCCTTCATCTAATATTTCCAATTTTCGTTGTTTGTTTGCAGTTATTAATAAAATTGGTTTCATTTGTTCCAATTAAGCTGTGATTTATATTTTATACCTTTATTAGAACCTATTACGAACGTAGTTTACGATGTAATTAACTTGACCAAATATTGTACATTCTAATTAAGGTAATTGCCATTAGGTAATTAACTTTGGCTTTTCATTTTCTAAAATACAATCAAAATTACATTTAGACTAATGTTCTTTATCGTAAAGCAGCGCTCATATAACACAAACATTATGAGTATTTCTTGCTATGCTTTTTCCCTTTTCCTGTGTTACCATATCAACTATCTTCTTTCCTTCCATTACTCTCTGTTCAGCGAGGAAGCGTTCTGCATTTCGCGTAGAAATGTATACTTCGTTTTGTTTTTAATTAGTTCTTGCCTCAAACGTCGTGCCTTTTAAAATATCGCGAGTTTTTTGCGCTAAGACTGTTGCTTCTTTATTTATTGTAGATCACATTTCATTGGGGTCTTGTTTAATAATGTCTTATTTCCTCGCGTTATTTTTACCAGAATACAAAGTAATTTAATATTATTTTCAATTCAATTTTTCTTCTGATTCTACCTTGTCATTTATCTTTTTCTTTGTGCTATCCAGGTAACATGTTTCTGAGATTCTATTTCAAAACATAGCGCACTTTGATACAAAAGTGTACTGCATAAGTACGCTATCACTCACCCTTTCCTTTATGTTCCTCACACTTCACCATAAAACTGACGACGCTTACATATTCCTAGTAGTGTCGATATTTTGTTCTTAGCTCGGATTCTAGACACAATATGCTGTGACGTCACTATTCCTCTTCATTACCTACCATTGTGTAGCTACGTCATCTTCCTCATGCATGTCAGCTACATAGCAACATTCCGCGCTGTTGAGCAGGACTGCTAAATTATTCGTCGCATTACTGACGACCCTGTGATGATACTACTGTACGTAAAATAGGTCAAATTTGTGCCATGATTTATGTTAGATTCTGTTTAAATGTGGTACTCTCTGCCTGTATGCAAGAATTGTTGTAATAGTAAAAAATGATGCTTGAAAACAGCCCGCATTTTAAACTTGAAAGAAATGTAGTTTAAATTTTACCTGGTTTTTATTATAGTGTTCCGCTTTTGAAGGTGGTTTGGAGGAAATTAAAATTCTACTTTAAAAGCGTAAAATATGAGCAGACACTCAGAATTTTCCTCAGTATATTTCATACTACTACAAAGCACATGCTGACCCAAAAAGTTCTTTCATAATTTTTAACCCCTGCCATCACAAACGTTGGCGTTGACGTCTCTCCCTTATGTAGCTTGATATTCCCTGTGTAAATAAGCCTGTATACATCTTTTGGATCATAAATAATACGAGCTATTGCCCATGATGGCTGGCATATCCGCCAATAGCACCATTCAACCATATATTTTGTGTCACGCAATCTTTGATAGAAAAAGTTGGAGCTATGCCCCAAATAGCTCCCGAATGCTTGTTGCTTGGCTATTCATTTTACCATATAACTTTGGATGTCAAAATAAGTGTAATTTTAGAATATCGAATTTATTGACATATTAGGGATAGAGTTTTAAAGAAAACTGTATCATTATGTAAGCACAATCATTCGTACCTATTGTGATTAAGCCAAGCTAAATCCAGCTATTTAAAATATTAACATGTATATTCATCAGTAGCTGTGTTGAAACAGAAATTCACATTGAATAGTAGTAGTACATCAGAATCAATAAAACCAACATGTACATGACATCTACGGATCAATACAGAATCCGTTCGGATAGCTGAGCAATGTCAGTAGAAGCCTTTACAATTTCATTATGCAATGCCAACAGAGGATTAAATGCACGTCCATACATAATCTATGCATGCACTGCATTGGCTTTAGCGGATGTGAAATACGCTACAGTGGCGGAAATTTGAAATGTTGCATTAACTCTGACCGCTAACGCTGTCATACTTACCCACATAATTGATATTTATGAAACGTGGGAATTGTATAGTGGAAAATTAATTAAGGAAGCTACTGGTGCGTAAATACATGAACTGAATGATGATATTGGTAATTTTAAAGTCACTATATGAGATTGGGATTAAAAAGCTTACAGTAATTATAGCAACAATGATTTTACTAATCTAATCCACCAGTAGCAAGAAAGATTATAGAATTAAGAGGCAGTAAAGTTGTATTATAGCTATTAAGGAAACTGGTGCTAGCTCGGGATTAGAACAAAGAAGTTATATCTTTATTAGCAAGCGTAGAACGTGTGTGCTAATTAGAGAAAGGTCAACGTTGTACTTGATTATAGAGAGTGCTTTTTAGTCTAATTAATATCTATTTTACCCTGACTCATATTGTGAATTGAATTGAAGTATCACCATAACCCAATCTTGCCCAATATTAAGAATTTCATTGAATATTAATAAAATGTTGAACTTTCAATTAATACTACAATTTCCTTTGTTCACCCAGCACTGTTATAGATTTATAATATAATATCCTGGCTGTGAGCCGGAAATTAAACAAATCCCACTTGTACATATTTACAGTGCTGGCTACAATGTATACGTATTTCATGATTCATCCCATTAGAAGCTAATGCAAGGCATTCATCAGCTGCTCGGCTCTCTCATTAGGTCCCGTCGCCCCTCGCGTCCGTGCGTCCCATAACAAACATGTCATGTAGGTATGTGTTTGTAGCTGTGATTATCAGTTTGGCTTTGCCTGTAATTTGGACTTCGGAAAATGTGGAAGCAGTTTGTGCATTTGTTACTGTTTTAAATTTATTCATGTTTGCAACGTTTTTGTCTTCTGGCGTCTAGAGTGTATGGGTTTCTTATAATTGAATCTCATAGAATTCAAACCAATTTTGTAAAACCAGGAATTTTATTTTTCTTAAATCTAATACAACAGTAAAGCCTGAGATTTGAATTTGCATCTCATCTCGTACATATTTCATCCCATTTGCAGTTAATGCTTGCCATTCATAACTACTCGGGGCACTCATTAGCCATCGTCGCTCCCTCTTTTAATATAAAATAACGTTCTTTGGAATGTCGCTAGAATTTATTTTAAATGTTAGCTTACATTCATCCTAGGATTAAAAGATCCTCTCTGCATCTTCGACCTCTTTTACATCAGCCTTATGCTAGACATGAACGAACATTCTTAAAATACTTGTAACTTAAGATAACGTAACGTCTGTATTCCCTGAAGGGGTAGACAGACCTACAGTAGTGGATGTACTGTAGGTCTGTCTACCCCTTCATTTCGCTAGTTAATATGTTTATGATATTGCATTCATTAGACATAAATCTAGACTAGCGGATGATACTGAAAAACTAACTACGCCCTACCGAATTCGATTGAATTTAGGCATTACCCTATTCAGCGGGAGCGCTTGCGATCACTACGATGAGGCTTTTTCCATATCGTCACTTATAGTGTAAATGTAGCTAAGTATGCTTCTTCCTACTCTTGTCTAATGCGCACCATTCATCGCCTAACACTCGCCTACTCATTACTCCCCTTCGGTTTTCACGTCGTGTCGCCTTGTGTGCGGCGTGCGACACGACTCTTCGTTCCCTAAGGTGTACTGGTTTTGCTGAAGTGACAATGGGTTTGTGTTGCCTTCCTCGTGTCGTAATGCTTCCTGTGTGTCTTTGTACGTAGCTATATTATGTATATGGATATAGTGATAGATGTTTTTATTAAAAGTTATTGTAACAGACACTTGTTCATGTAGCGTACATCATTAGAAGACCAAAAAGGTTTTCAGTAAGTAATTTTTTTTAGAGGATTAATGAAATATTTCCCTTGATTAAGTCCGATGAAGAGAGTAAATGTAATGAATAATGACGAATATGAAGATTTGCTGGTGCATGTTGTTATACTCAGTAGGATGGCATGAGAGCGTGAAGACATTATGGTTTACATGCTGGTGCTTTTGAGTTTTGAGTAAGGTTATAATTGGTTGCTACTACTACTAGGCTCTCCAACAGTAACAAGCAAACTTTACGACATGGCCAGCTTAAAGCCCGTAAAGAAATATATAATCATTATTATTTGCATTATGAATTCTTGATCGTTGCAACTTTAACATACATCCAGCTTATAATTATATATTTGCCACTGCAAGGCTCAAGCCTTTACTTAAGTGAAAGAATTAGCATTCTATTTAAGGACGCTGTGTTATTTCAGGATGTTTTCCTCTACCATCAAGTTAGCCAGTTCTATGTTAGTCTTAAGGCGCTCCATCACCCGGAGCATTCCCTGTAACGTAACCTTTACCTGCGACCTTGCCGTACTTCAATCAATTAATTATACAGGATGTAAGGGTAAACACTCTTGTCATTCAAACCATGGGTAGTTGACTTACATATAAAAATAAATGACCGAACACAACAAAAAAAATATGTTATTTTCATTAAAAGATTTTAAAAAGTTTTTATCTGACACCGTGCTTGCGAGCGAAACAGCTGACTGACTAAGGGAGGGATCGCGCTCGCTGCCGGTTAGGTCAAATCCCGTACCCCCCGCCCATGTTGAGACGCAAGTTCGTTGCCCTAGCGCATAGGGCAACAAACTTGCGTCTCTTGTGGTAAAATTTAGATCTAAAAAAATTAAAAAAAAAGTTGTAATTTTCCATTGATTTTACGTTCATTAAATGAAACCAAACCACTGGTTGCAAGGATAACGGTGTTTACCCTAACAGCCTGTATGTATTAACCTATCCTGCTGGTTTCCCTTACCTCTCTACACTACCTCGCAGTTGACGGCCTGCGCTGTCTACTTACATAGCCCTTGCCGCTACAGTGGAATCTTGGATGGTTAAATTACAGGCGAATGCTCCCGGCGACGCGTGCGACGGAGCAACTTAAAACATTGATTAACCTACTTTGAACCTTGTTTTTCTTGCCGTTTACTTTGAACCTTCAGGTTATAATCACGGCATAGTTTAATTACCTCATTAACTATGTTTATCGCTCATAATACCATTATCAGGAACACTATTAATCAGTTTAAATCATGTACCGCATCCCTCTCAGGGTGATACTCCTATAGTACACATTTACCAATTAATATTACACTGAACTGTCTCAACTGATATGAGTGATACCTCGTCTGTGCGACTTAAAAACATTTTTCCTTTATGACGCCATGATATATTATGGCATCCCGAGATGCTGTGAACGTTAGCAGATTCACGTATTATGGTAATATAGGCGTAGACGGTGAGCAAATATTCGCTGAAAGCTATTTATTGAAGCTAAGCTTTTTTCTGCGTTCTGGTTATTTTATGTGTCTTTAGCTGTGGTATTGACGTCTTAAGACGTAGACTTTTACCTTTCACTTCTAAATAGACTCAAACGGCTCTCAACATTGAAGATTTATAGACTTACCTAAATAAAAAAAACATAAGTAGCCATCCAATAGCTAAAAAAATTACATACATTGATCCAATGACTAAAGATTTTCTTCTCTCATATAAAAAGCTCCTACCAAACAACCATGATATAAAGACAGTTCCACCGTAAGCACTGGTCCATCCATTACAATTAAATCAATAGAACCATCGTCCCCCATTTACGACCAGGCGCAGAACAATAAAAATGGTCACATAACGACCAGATAAAGGAGCCCCAATAAAACTGTATGCTATTAAACAACGCTCGTCTTCAGATACACCTACGCTTATCTTAAGAACACTTGTGTTGCTGGTTGTAAAAGTTAGATATGAGTTGTATGAGGATGTACACTCGGTAGCTGTGCTTTTGCTCTTAGAGATTTTATTGGTCTGGTGGACTATTTCAGTTTCCGGTTTTGGAGACTGTTACTTGGTGAATGTCTTTCTTTCTTTTCTTTTTAGGAGGAACTCGTGGCTAAGTAATAACAGCTGCTCGGGTCGATCCAACAGGTTAAGCTACGCTTGCCGGGGTTGCTCCGTGGATGTGTGACCATTTTCACATATCGAGACTCCTCCGTGCCTCGGAAAGCACGTTAAGCCGTTGGTCCCGGCTGTCATTTGTGGATCTTTGACAGTCGTTACGAGTCGTCAGAAGCACGAAAGTCTGACAACCAGTCTAACCAAGGGGTATCGTATTACCCAGTTACTGGGATGTGGAGGTCAGCTAGGTAGTCGCTCCATGTAAAATACTGGTATTCAGCTGCATCCGGTTAGACTGGAAGCCGACCCCAACATAGTTGGGAAAAGGCTAGGCAGATTTTTGACTTGGTGAATGTCTTTACTTACTTTTACTTTTGTTTCTGTTATTTTTGTGTCATCATCATCATTTATATTCAGAATTTACCATGAATTTAGAGCCCAATCTTAAATAGTGTGTCTCTTCCTATTTTGTTTGGTTTACTTTCACAAAATTCTTGCCTTCAGATTTTCTATTGGGTTACGGTGATTGTTAACTCCTATTTAGACTCTATTTATGTCGTCATACTAAACTCTTCTTTGACGTTTAAAATAACCAGTGCAGCTGCTACAATCAACAGTTTCACACCACTTGGTTCTCTAAGAACTCCATCCATTCAGGAAACGTTGCCTCACGTAATTTCGTCAGTAAATAATGACTACCTTTGTTGCCTGAGAAAGAAAATGACGGACAATATATCTGAAGATAAGGAAACAAGAAAACCGTATTATTTCTTGCAGTCCTTTCTCTAGGCGAAGTGTTCTCGAAAAAATACAACCGTTGATCTTTATGGCGTGTATGAATGTAGGATACAGGACATTTTTCTTTACAAATAATTTGTTACGTCATTTGTTTCTTTTTACATCTTTCGAATGATTCAAGAAATGGAAACTGCTGATTGTCTATCCATCCTCCTTTTTTTTTTTTTTTGAGGATCATCAAATGACTTCTCCCGCTCTGGGCGGAGCGGAAGGGCGTGTCAGACTTTTACTGACTAAAACCCACCTGTGTTCCTTCAGTTGCCTGCTGCCAAGGTCCCGGTATCCCTTTCGGACTAACCCGCAACCCTGCCAGGCATCGGTCCTAGCGGACCCCGCCAATTGTGCTGACATCTCTTTGAGGCGCGCGTGGAACACGACGCGCCCACGACCCGGGCCTGGTCCTAATCGGACGGCGACCTACCCATTGCTCGCCGTCCGCAAGCCCGCAACTATCCATCCTCCTGCCCTTGTCTATTTGGAAGTCGACGCATTATGCCTCCTTCCATATATATATCTGATGTACTCTATCTGACGTCATCGTAGTTATCACCCGTATTTCTGACCATGCCATCTCTCATCGTTTCATCCATCCATCCATCTTTAGTTTTCCCAATACAAGTCAATACAAAAAACGAGTTGGCATCAAGGAACCGGAAGTCAGTTCCACTAACAAAACTACCCTCCATAGTGCACTTAACCTAGTGAGCCGCCCTCGAGAACCTTACTTACGTTTGAGGTGTTTTACGACTGCTGGTCTGCCTTACGTTCATACCTCGTACGTAATGGACCATGAATCCGTCGTTCCCGATGTATCTACCTACAGATACACTATTCAGATCAACTCGTCTCTTAGGCTTTCAATATGTTATTTTGGTTCGGTGATGTAAAGTGACTTATCTGGGTTAGGCTTGCCTAGTGGAATAGTAGTTTTATTATTAAAATAGTTTTTACGAGTGGCAATACCTTAACATACGGGTGTATTCCACTTTGCTCACATTTTTAACTACGGCGTCAGCTATTTTAGTTTGTACTGATATGAGAAGATTAAAGAAATTGTAGAAATACAGAAAGGAGAAGACAAATACCTATTAATCAGATCCGTTAATTACTGAAAGACCGTAGCGACTGTTGCGCAATAGAATCACAATTCCAGTCAGGTGACACAAGATTGCAGATCATAGAAAAAGCAATCATTGCAGTGACCTAGTTATCTTAATTGGAAAATTGAACTCTTCTGTGACTACGATAAGGATTGCTTTAAGAAGATATGAAAATTTTAACCTACATAGTTGAGTGCACAGATAGGGTAGTAGATGGACCAACTGAATGAAAAAGAAATGTCGATGTATACATTCCTTTTTCGAAACAGCTAAAAGAGTAAGAAAATGCTACATATAAAAGTGCTCAACACTTGTCTTTAGACATGGGCGTTTTTTATTTTTACGCAAACCATTAACCGATATCAGATTTTGAAAGAATTTAAAATAGCGAACAGAAGATGTTAACAACACACCGATATTATGATAATTTAACCGTTTTTCGCTGTTTGGTCCTGAATCCAAAATGTATGTGCTATGTTTTGGTGATCATGAAAAGTAACGACATACATTCAGGGGTTTGGGAAAATTCACGCTACATTAGGTGGCTCTTTAAAAATATAAAACATTCTGCTTCGCAACCGGATTTGTTGGGACAGATTTGATGAGAATTATTTATATTTCTGATTGACTTGCTTTTTTAGTAATATTTACGATTTTGATTATTATAATGGATTTTAAGACACATAACTACGAGTTTATTTATTTTTTGGGTGATTAGAACCCGTGTAGTAGTACCGTGTACGGGGATACTATGATTTCATGATTAAATTCTGTGTTTCTACGAATACAACGAGAGATATTCCAAACCTTTAGGTTTCAAAGCTTGTTCGCAACTTGGCAAAGTTAAATATTTTACGGAAAAAAGTTAAATCCTTTTTTTACATGCTCTTAACTCCACCAGAAATCTTGATGGATCCGCAAATTGAAAATGAACATTTTTCTCCACGGAATTTGGAATGCCAGATTAATTAAGTTCATCTTAATATCTTCGCGGCTTCCGCTGAACATGATCGGATTAGCGAATAACAGAATTATTATTAATATTAATTCTGTTTAACTAGGGTAGTATGCGAGTACATGCGCTTAGTATCGTAGTATAATTGATGTAGTTAGGAGAGTTGTTAGCTTTGACGTGTGCATAATTTATGGCTGCTGCAATCCCTTCAGATGGATTATTTGATTGCAGTATAATGTTATTAGTATCAGTCACGTCACCAATATATTGCTATGTCTTCATCGAGTTATCAACTATAACCATTTCTCCTGCATTTTTTGCTTTACGGATTTTAATGCCAAAAACCTAATTCAGTTTTAAAATATTGATGAGAGCCGATAGAAAGATAAGTACCTTAAGAATTGCTTCCTCGTCTCTCGCTGGAAAGTTAATAAGAAATTGATATGATTACGTCACGACGCCTTCTTAATCTAACACTCCCACGCTTGAAGCGTGTATCAACACGACCAGCAATATTTATTTAGGCCAAGAATCAGCCGAGATGAAAAAATGACTCTTTTATATGAAAAGTAATATCTTTGGATATTTGAAGACTCAAGTGCCAATGTTATATGTAACGTTGATTAAAATTGTTAATAAAATGTACACATCGAATTTACATGATTAATTATGAAGGCGGGTAAAATATGAATACAGCGGTTCTTGATTGGATGTGTGGAGAATTTATCACAAAATTCAGGTAACAACATTGAATTTTCTGCTTTATAAGTGATCTTGACGAAATTGATACTTCTTCTGACGTATCGTCTGTCGCAACGCGTGAATTGAGCAATGTAATTTGTTTCAGGTCTTCATTAACATGCTTAACCCTCCTATAAATTGCTCCAGATCACCTTCGGAAAGGTCGTTACTGTCCTGAAGTATATTACTATCACCAGTCTATGCCATGCTCTTTTTAGCAGTCTACTACGATCAATAGTGGTTGGTGCGTTAACATAGCCTCCACGAGTCGCGTAACATGTTCATCCGACATCCTTGAATACTAAACTCTGCTGTCACCTGGCTCACTGGCTTATTGTTTTGCCTCCGTTGCGGCTATTCTCATGTTGTTCATGCCAACAAGAGAAAGAAAAATATCAGTGATTACTGTTAGAGGTCTTGTGGCGTTAAGTCCGCCTATGTACCAATCAATCTGCCTAGCCTTTTCCCAACTATGTTGGGGTCGGCTTCTAGTCTAACCGGATGCAGCTGAATACCAGTATTTTACATGGAGCGACTGCCTATATGACCTCCACAACCCAGTAATTGGGTAATACGATACCCCTTGGTTAGACTGGTTGTCAGACTTTCGTGCTTCTGACGACTCGTAACGACTGTCGAAGATCCACAAATGACATCCGGGACCAACGGCTTAACGTGCTTTCCGAGGCACATAGGAGTCTCGATATCTGAAAATGGTCACCCATCCACGGACTAACCCCGGCAAGCGCAGCTTAATCGGATGGATCGACCCGAGCGGCTGTTATTACTTAGCCACGAGCTCCTCTGGCTCGCTACAAGTCCGCCTATGTACCACTACTGTAAAATCTTTATACCAGCATAATGCTATAATAATATTCGCATGAACACCTCGAGTTATTCTTAACATTTTTCTCACGTTTCTCTTACCGTTCGCAGCTTCAGTATCCAATCTCACCGGGGTTACGTGAACTATTTCTCCTAAGCTTGGTTTAATAAGGAGACGTTATTATTTTTCTTATTTTCTCGAAGTGTTTCACTTATTTTTGAAAAGCTTTGCCTTTGTGAATAAGATACTTTTATGCTTTAGGGTAAAAAATTGTGGACTTGTATTGACAGCAGCCTGGTTGGATTATTCTTCTTATGGTTGGCTCGTTTTGATGGCCATATCAGATTTCAAATAGCCTTTATTAGCAATCATAAAACTAGTTATACAATTTATTTATACTAAAGGTTAAGACGTCAGAAATCTTCAGATTGCTTTGCTCTTTGGTCTCCCACAGACTTTTCCATAGCTTTCTTTTTTTAACCGATTTCTTCAAAAAGAAGGAGGTTCTCAATTCGTCTGTATGTCTTTTTTAATTTTTTTTGTGTGTATGTTACGCGTTTGCTCCGCCAATTATGAATCGATTTTGATGATTCTTTTTTTGTTTGTTCTCCTCCATGTCATCCCCAAGTAGTTTTCTAGTCGTCTTCCCATCTTTGAAATGTCTGAAAACTCTGTTCCTCTTTCCTTCTCTGGAATATCATTCTGTAACGTCTGCGGCCCATCTTCCGTGTTTGTCCTTGGCCTTCTGTCCTTTTGGCCTTGTCAGATATTATACAGTTTTTCGGTCCTTATATCCGCAAATGGAATTGAATAACGGAAACCAATTTAAAATATAAAGCACACACTTGTCTGACCATTTCAAACGTCAAATACCAATATTTTATTTATTGTGAAAAATTCTCTTTGTTGAAACGTTCTCAAATTCAGACCGTGTAGTATTTGTTTATTCAAATTCATTGTTTGGTTTACCGCGGCACGTCGATTTCCGATGGTATCGTATAGTGAATGCACGTGTGTTGTTACCGACAAGGCTTACAGTGCTGTTCGCTTTGACTGTTGGAGTATTGGATTTACTGGTTTCGTGCTTGGTATTCTTGATATATCTTTCTTTTTAAGTTCCATGAAGGACACAACACACGTTGAGACATGGTTTCAAACTACCAAAAATTATAGAGAAATTGAGATATATGCCCTATGAGATTTTAAAAGCTTTAAAGAAAAGAGACCAGTTTTTACCAAAAAACTACAAGTAGTTTTTGTAAATCCCGCCTGAATTATATTATTTTATGTCACACATTTCCTCATTATACTCATGTACAGTGTGCATTCCTTCTTTTTTAACAAAGTAGGTAAATTTAAAGTGTGACAAAGGTAAAACGATCGTAGCAGGATGTGTAATTGTGTACCTTGTTACGTGTGAGCATTCCCAGTTTTCACTGAGTTGTGAAATACAGCCCAACATCTCTCATTTTCATTATTCTTGTTATTTCTAGGTTCTAGGTTGTTCAGGGTTCTGTGTCTGTGTTTTGTATGTTACAAAGAATGTACGTTATGTTATTTTCACGACAGCAGTTAGTTTTCTTATTTTAAAGTCATCATTTGGTGTCTGATTTATAAAGTCATCATACGTACGTACTGCTCGCAATATGCCTTTTTTTCTGTCGCCAGTATGCCTGAGATTCTCTTATGATTAATGCAATGCTGACTTTTATTTGGTCCTTGGTGGTCACCTTTATAAGCCATAGTGCTCCTATACCGCAGCACCCTTTCATCTTCTGCTCTGCCTTATTAATATATATTTACTTATTAATAATTTCCTTTGCATACTCTTCTACCTCTTTCATCATCTTATTTTAAAATAGTTTCCCGACTACACCTTTATAAGATATAACTACAAAATGTCAGCCACTGACATTTTAATGTATTCATGTAAAAATAAAAATTGTTGAATAAAAATAGCGAGTGACGTGCGTTTGTAGGTAGCACGGTTACAAAATGGCGAACACACAAAGCACTTTGTAACTGTATGGCATGTTGTGAATAGTTGCAACGTTGCACAATGTTTGTTGTACCTGGCTTTTTAATATTTAAATGGCTGAAAGGAAATTGGGGCGGTGTGTCAGTTTTTTAATTTAACTGCCTTTTTCATGAGAAGTAGGTCAATGAGGGTTCGATCCAAATCGGGGCATGTTTTTGGGTATCTGCTACACGACAAATTTTAACACTGTGTGCGGTTAATGGCTTTTTGGCTTTGGCTTTTTGGACACTTATACCATTATCGAAAGCTTCAGTACTCGGTTTTCTGTAGCCTTGGAAATAATCTTGTTGTTTATATGTCTGGTCATATTAATGCCACTTATAACCAGACTTCTTATTATAAGAGTCAATTTGAGACGCTAGAGATTGTATCGGTCCTTAAAGACACTTAAATATCAACCGTTAAATGTAAGTAGCAAAGGCTTAGTAAAGGTATTAACGATAAACGTGACTTGGTAGCTTATTGTGTCATTGGCTACCATTTCTGACTTGTATTTATTTTTACTTCGCAGTATTTTATAGTGAACGACCACGCCCGCTTTTATCATTGGTGGGGGCGGTTCAATTTAAACAAACCTACCATATCTATGAAACGACTGAATGCCATTTAAAATTATGTTTTTGTTTATATTCGAATAAGCTTATTTACCAAACCTCCCTACCCCCTTTTATTCAAATGCGGGATTTATAAAATGGAATAATTGCCGTTTTATGTAAACACCCTTCTCGGGACACTCGATGTGTCCTCGTGTGTGGGACCACCCGTCCGGGGCGCCGCATAATAAATGGCCACACGATTTTACCCAATTTGCTTCAATATTATGTATATGAGCGCCATGTTTTTAATCCTCAAAGGGGTTGGCAAAGCTGTTCTATCGGGCAGCCGCACTTCGACTATGACGATATACGGCACCTCATTGACCTTAATACTAGGGTACCTACTGTGTGAATATTTGGCTGTGAATTTTCTAACGAAACTGTCTCGATTTAGAGTTTTCACTTTGAAACTCTGCGTTTACGTGAGCCTCTATAATTTGCGCAAGAGTAAATAATATCTTTTTCCTATTGAGTTGAAAAATAAAATTCCTATTTATTTCGAAATTTGTATATACCTAATACAAAAACTAACTGTCATCATCATTATCTGGAAAGGTAAATATAAAATTCAAATTGAAAAAATACTGATTACTTTAACGAAGGAAACGTCCTATAACTCGTTTTTAATACAAATTGGATTACTTTAACCAATTTTTTCTCCAGTACTTTTCCCCATTAATTCCTCTTGAAAGACTTGGCCTGGATCTGGGTCATTAATTTAATTTACACAAAAGTTCCCCTTTACACGAAGTTCTGGAAAAAGACGCAACTTTATGAGATCCGTCTTCGCTCTTTGAATTTATTGATTAGTTACTTAGGTACATAAAAGCCTTTTTTGTAAAGGAAAAAAAAAACCTAAGGTCAGATTCGCTGAGTGTTACGAATAATTTTAGGTTAGTGAATAAAGGTTTCACCCTTTTAGTAAGTACGCTATGTATGGTATCTATACTTTTTTAGCATGAGTAAGTAAAAAAAGTCACAGCGTCCAAATTTTCCACTTGATTTTAAGGGGTTAACTTCTATCTATCGAGAGTACCACATTTTTTCTATCTAAAACCTGCAAAAAATGTGGTATTGTCGTGTGTGTTGACGACATCCGATATCCTTGTCCTTCTGCGATCCTGGTCCTTTTTGCCAGTGATGATTTGTACCTGATAATTTCAGTTTAATTTCCACCTGATTTCAGCATGTCTTGCGAAATCACATCGTTTTCAACCTTCATAGTTTCCCCAAAACTATAAGGCCCAAAAAAACACAATTTAAACTTTACCTAAATTCATTGGAAGCGCATGTGTTAAACTCATAACATATTTATAAGAAAAATCCCAATTCGTCCAGATACAATCTTGCGCGATCCGTTGAGCCCTAGGGTATTCTTCTGTCCGAGTGTCCGGGCTTCTGCTCCGGTTATACGTAGTCTAGTTAATGTTCGATGATATTGAGGAGTTCTTGAGGACTTTCATCGCAATCATCACATCGCATCATCTTTCATCGGTTCTGTGTAAGCGGAAGATAAATTGGTAGGTATTAGTAGCTAATTAATGGATCGTATCTTTTATTCAAAGAAAGTATTTGATGTCACTCATTTTATTGTGTAATGTTTAAAATAAAGATAACGTTAAGAAAATCACTTTCACAAAGACTTAATTAATTCAAAAAGAAGAAATTCAATATTCACTGAATTTATATTTAAAAAAAATACTGTACTTTTATCATAAATAAACTACTTGTCTTAAATACCACAATGTTAATAAAATGCAATTAAATTACCGAGATAGTTATTACTACAGCACAGCTAAAATTAGAATCACGGAATAAATACGACTAAACCACCAGACCAAATCCTCTAAACAATTCAAGACTCTCTGGCGCCACGAACGGTCTAGTCCAGACCATATACGAGTCCCGATCAATACCTACAACCACACATTCGCTCCTGTAACTCGAGCGCCGTTCCCCTTTCCAAGCTTACCGCGGAAGTCATATCTATACGTCAGGCAATTTTATATTCCGCGCGGAATTACGTCGTCGCAATGTTATCGCGACCATTTCCCAAAATTATTATGTGTTACGTTTAGCAATTTTCTGAACGAGAGAGAAATGATACCTTTCTTTATTAAATATACCCTAATTTTCGTCGGTATGATATTTCTGGAATTTTGTCGCCGATTCAATTCCCTTAATGTCGACTGATTAATATCTCGGTATATAAAGTTAAATACTTCTGACTCTGTTGCTAAGTAGAAAAGTCTGTTTACTGTTTACATAGTATCTGTATTTAGAAGGTTTCAAACTTTACATCTCACTACTTTTTCACAACTTATAATAGTTTGAATAAAATGAAAAAAAAATAAAGATTTTTTCATTTTACCGTACAGGACGTTTTCTTTATTGACTTAATAAACATTAATTATTTCAATAAAATATACAATCTAACACTAAACAATTTTCTAACTAATATTAAATAAAACTAACTGTACAAATAAACAACTAATATCTAAAATATGGCGTCGAAAAATTCCTCCGCATCGCTGTCGGCTGGTAGTGTACCCAAGAGACTGGCGGCATTGCCACGTTGAATGGCAATGCTTAGCCTCTGACCAAGGTAAAAGCCAGCCCTTGGGTCACGGGAAGTGTCAAACAGCCGTTTCGAGATTTCATTAAATAAATTATGAGCACTTGGATTATACTTTCGCCGCTTGAGATTTTCCGCAGCCGCAGCGGCGGCGCCAGCACAGCACGCCGAGCCAGGAAGATGAGATGGCGCAAGAGTATCGACGCACGTTGCGTCCCACACTAAAGGCCTACCCATCTTCCATGGAAATAAGGACATGCCGTCCGGTCTTTTGCCATCGTCGCGTGCCAAGCCATTGGGTTCTAATACAGCTGGAACGCCGACGGTGACAAGAGCTCGTCGGATGATGTCATTAATGTTAGCGTGACGTGCTAAGCGACCCGCACTTCGGCTGCAAGACAGGCCGTGGTGTCCGAGGCTGTTGACAACTTCGCCACAGTGACAGCGATGAGGAGAACAACATGGAGCTCCTAGTCGCTGGGAAGCAGCGATGCGGAACGTAGTGTCGTCGAACAAAGTTCCCAGGTTCGATGACGGTAGTGCGTGAAGCATAGTAGCAGTTTACATAGTAAGTTATTTACTTAAGTAAAGTAACAGAGGGATTTGGTTAAGGATCTGATATTTACCTTTGTTAAATTATTTCGATGAAATGGAATATCTTTGAGGTCAAATACGGTTCTTAATATAATTATTTGAATTAAGAATTTATTTTCGGAGATTTCATTTATTCCCAGACCATAAGCAGGGGTACAAAAAAAATATTTTCGTTTTAAAACGAAAATTATTTTTATACAATTCAGTTGGGAGTTGAGTACATATATTTTGATGTCTGAGGCCGTAAAAGTTGTAAACAGAGAGTGCTTTCAGGAGGCTTTCAGGCCTTTTAGCTGTTATAAATGATGCTTCAACGGACAGATAAAAGTTTACTGAAAGGGCAGTGAGACTTCTGACCTTTATGAAACTTTACAGGCGATACTTGTGATGGAAAGATATAGTAGTGAGAAGGGTAGGGGAAGGGTTACAGTAAATACACACTGTCATAACCAAATAATCAAATGAATTGCTAATTCTCTAATGAGCATAAATTCTTCTTAAAACCTGAGTTTCTGATACTCTGATGCAGAACCATTAGATAGCAAAACGAATCGCTTGTAAAAAATGACTTTGATTTGTGATCCATACGGACGTCAATTTCGAAACAACATCGATAAAATTCCGACAGTAGAAAAGATTAGGGATTGGGAAAGAATATTAATTCATGCTTCGGTAACTTATCAGATTTGGAAAAATAAGTTTCCTTGCAGATCCAGATCGAAGGCTTTATGATTTTGAAAAGCATATTTTACACCTTGACCTATATTTGAACACGGTGACCTCCATAGAAGCTTATGTGCCAATAAACGCAATAATGCTAAATTCACACAACAATTCAATTGACAGTTAATGAATGGAACCCTGTATGTTCAGAATAGAACCTCATTATTCTCCCCACCCTTACCCCTCCCTCCCCACCGGTTACGGGCCGGATGTCCGGACCATTTGACCGGATTACACGAAGCCTCGGACTTGTATGTGCGGTTGCGGGATTTACTTCCTGTTGGTCATACCTACATATCAGCTATTTAATTGCGACTAATCTCTTTCATTTTGACAGTTCAACAACATTCATTGCATTATTTACGTTGTCGTTCAGATTATTTTTTCGAACTTATGAAGCAATGGATTAGACAATTGTTTCAAGCTGATTCAGATTGTGATTGATAGTGTATTCCCTGTTGGTTGTCTGAAATGTAGGGGGATATTTGAAGATGTCTTTACGGAGTGACATTGATTATTCTTTTAAATTCCTTATTTTGCACTGTTCACAAAGGTTCACATAGCTATAATCATATAGAGAGAAGAATAAGCAATTTAACCAAAATGCCTATAATATGATCCTTTGTGAGAGACTGGAGTCCTTACTAGGATACCCTGTGTGACTGATAATCAGGCTCTCACTCCGAATTCGCGTGAGGAAGATTGCAATTGTGGTATTTCGTTTATATCTAAGGACTAATTTTGGTATTTGTGGTCTGAACCTAACTTGACCGTAACCTATGCATAATGCATCAATAGAAATCTCCTATTATTTCCAACTTTCGAATAATCCCTTTGACACTACCACAGAAGCTCACACCTATTCAATGCCTGTTGAATATTACATCACAAAATAAAAGCGTTCACAGATATAAAAATGTCGGGAAAAATCAGAAAATATCACCTTAGCGTGACCCACATTGGAACACTTTGTATGAGGCAAACGTAGTACGTTTCATATGAGAAACGTTCGGAGTTCGGAGCCTTTCATTCGGAAAGCTGTCCCACTTGGAACGAGCAAAGCGTTTTATACGAATCCAGTTTTTGAGTCGAATTAAAAAAAAAAGACAATCGTGAAAATGTTCAGTGAGCTGAGTTGTATTACACGACCTGAGATACAAAAGTCACCATATCAGGTGGTAGACCATCAATGGTAAACACACCAAATCATCATCATTGGCAGCCTTGTTCCAGCCACTGCTGAGTATGACGTAAGACGGGACTTTTCTCAGGGATATCTAGGTATAATTACACGTGGGAGTGATAAAGGATAATGTATTAACCAGTTAGCACTCAGAGCAGTCTGTGGTATAAATGGTAAATTATGTTAAAACACAACTCAAACTCAAAGCATTTATTTCAATTAAACCAGGGACAGGGACTTTTGAATTGTCAAGGAGTCGGATAGTCAGGAAGATAGTTCTTTATTCCAAAGCGTGGTAGGTTCCTATTGAGGAGAACAGGCAAGAAAATTCATTGACAATCTTTTAAATCAAAACACACAGTAGCCTTGTAAAAGGGAATTAATCGAACAGCCATCGGCAAGCGAGAACGCAGTTAGCACCGTCACATAGTCAAGAGATGAAATCTATACTCTCATTGATCACTTTGTCCGAATCTTCACTACAAAATGGTACCTCACTCGTTACCGATCGAGTATCATTCAGCTAGTCATCTCTCTGCCAGTATCTAGTTGGGACGGTTCAGCGGACTCGCTTCGATGGCTCTTGTCACCGCGCCGCGTCCAAAAACAAGAGTCCTTGAGATAGGGTCATATAACGGCCACTTTTATCTACTTCGTTTAAACTGAGAAGAATTCTATATATCTACTTATTTTCTATATTTCCGGATTAGTAACAAATCTCGCTTAAAGAATTTTATGAACCTGAGGCTAAAGACAAAATCCCTTTTCTGTACGCGTTAACGCCAACGGAAAGATCAAATTGTATGGAGTTGACATTAGCATTAGACATGTCACGTGACTGCTGCTGTCAACTCCATACAATTTGATCTTTCCGTTGGCGTGAATGCTTACAGAAAAGGGATTTTGTCTAGGTCCCCTGATTGACTTAATCATCATTCTGATCTTAGTGAAGACTATTTCCCGTTTCCTTTTTATCAGTGACGTAATATACTTCATTCTCTTGTTATTTGTCTAATATTTCATGCAAAGACTTTGCTCTCACTTCTCATGCTTCACCCTATCTGTGTCCATTTTCACCATTTGTGTGCTATTTCTTGTCTATGTCTGTGCACTTATTAAATGTTTTCTTTCCACTTTTTCCATGCTAATCTCGGATAACAGAAAAACAAGACTGTAAGTATGAGTCACTTATCATCATCGCTGTATTTGTGAGAATCATCTAATTTTTACTTCATCTCTTATCTTCGCATTATGATTCTTTTTGGTGTAAATACCCATTGTCTTCATCAACCACATTCTCATTTAAAGATAAAGATTTTGCATGTAGGTAAAGATAGATTACATTTATGGATGTCCCAATGCTGAGTTCAGCAGCCTTGGCCAACTAAGGAAAAGATTCCGGCAATGTCGTTAAAGCTTTTAAAAATCTGAAAGAACGTATAACGGCGGCAGTGTTATTGTTTGTCAATCGAATGATTGACATGGACCTTGGATCTACACGTTAGATTTTGATAAAGGGTTGGAGTATTTTTATCATGTGTTTCGTGAGTTTCAGTCGAATTTATAGAAAGAAGCGCTTCCGCAACAATCTCGAAAATGCTTCAAACTAATAACTACAGGAGTACTGAAACATTCCGTAAAACTAAGCTTCAATTAATATCTTTTGATTATTGTAATTAAATTATCAATGACATCCATGAATATTTGTACGCCTTCTGGTATAACATAGCGCGCTTGTAATTCTCAGTTATAACAACTATTTTATTGTACCTATGTTAACAAATGATTAAATGATTATGATTATGAATGTTATCTTATTAATGCTGCTAGATTTCTGCCGTCCATATATAGATACAGATTGTTGTTTGAGCCGTATTATACTTAAATGTTAAGCGGCTGGCGGAATATGGGTGTACTACGGGTACTCTTCTGCCTAACCCTTCGGTGAATACAGGCGTGGTGTTATGTTATATTATATTATAAACTAGCTGCTACTGGCGGCGTCGCCCGCGTGTACCCTAATTATTTTTGCTATCTAAAATAAAAGAAAGTTACTCCTTATAACATCTCTCACCTGCCAGTAAAAAGGCCTGTCAAAATCGGTCCATGCGTTTCGGAGATAAGCCGCATAAAGCTGTTATTTTCACATTACTAACAGATACTTTAATTTTATTTATTTGTATCGTGTAATCATTTATTTCATTTTTTTTTACTCACTTACTGCTTATCACGTTTTAAGACTATTCAGCCATTTACCAACCTTACTACTCAGTTTCTAGCACGTTTAAACCTTGCGAATTATTTCAAAACCGTTCGAAAGCTTGACGTCATCCATGCGCGTCAAGCACTACACATAACGGTCCTTTGAGCCAAAGCGACCCCACATCAACCCGCGTTTTATCAAAAACCAACTGAGCGTTTACAAAACGCTGTCACCTCTCTAGTGAACACAGCCTTCCAAAACTGTTTCGGAGGATTAATCAATACGGATTTATATTCTGTGAACAGCTTTGTTCGTTCTGCAAAAGGCTGTTGGCTAACGTTCGCAACATCTGTTACTGGGTATTGCAGTTTTATTTTTATTTGATAAACTGCTTCTGTTTGCATTGAATTCTTATTTACAGTTCTGTTTGAACTTTTCGGTTTTGATTTTAGATATAGCCATTCTTGGGATTTGCTTTTATGGAGGCTTTCTTCCACGAATTTATTGAAACGATTTTTGGTCTAAATATTGGGAATTTCTCCTCATACCAGATGTCCTGAGTTTACAAGCTTAAAATAATTAAAGGAATGGTCAACATAATAAGTATTTCGAGTAATTCTTATCAACCGGCTTCAAAGAGATTGGTTCTCTCTCAGACCAAATTCAAAAGTCTGTCCCACCCATTTATACCAGTCCCATTGATTAACCACAATAGATATAATAATATAGATTACATCTCACTCGGTATTAATCAACTCGGATTGATATTCCGTGAATGGTTTCAGCATACAGTCGTACATTCATTCGTTCGTGTTCAGGTTTATCTTGCGAGCAGGTTATTATGAGATAAATTGTTCGTGTTGGTTTTAATGCTGGGCTTCCATATTGCATAATTTATGATATGAATATAAGTCATGTGCCCCATGACGGACTTTTTGTCGGTAAAAATTATGAACTTCCATATACAACATTATTTTTTTGCGAAAAAATAAATCAGCTGTTCCATACATTTTGTCGATTTAAGTGAACACAAATGTATGGAACAGCTGATTTTTTTTCGCGATTTCAAGGTTGGTCCCATAGAAAAAGTTGTTCAAAATGATGAGTACAATGTAACCCCTTTTCGGGTTTAGCAAAAAAAAAAAAAAATGTTGTACAAACTTTCGAGGAGGATGAAATTTTGCACAAGAGATAAGGATGGATTTTTGAAAATTCGTGCCCTTCATCTTTTTTCTAAAGATACCTTTAGAAAAAGGATAAACTGTCATCCTTCTAGACCCAGCTGTTTAGGCTGTGCGTCGTCCGTTAGTAAATGAATGAATTTAAGATTTTTTATGAAATCTTCATATGTATTTTGCATTCAGTAGCGAGATGTCAAATGGCATTCATCATTTTCGTTGTGCGTTTCATTTTTTAAGCTTTTAATGTAAATGTCAGCTCATAAACCAATTAAACGAAAATGCAATCACTCTTGTTTCATTAATCTGTAAAATAATTATATTGCGTCGAAATGGAAATTAATTTCAACAGTAATTGCCATTAATAATAATTAAACATGTTTGGTCCTCATCGCGAAACATTCAATATTTTTAATGAGTTTCTGAGTTCAAAAAGCCTTGTTTTTTGTACGAAATGGAATTAAAGATCTTTATTTCTTATTAAGGCAGACGTTTACGAGGCGCAACAGAGTGAGGAAATGTCTTCTGTGGGCCTAACGGTACGTGGGAACTAAACGTAACATAAATTTAAACGAATTTGAAATTGAGAATACTCGTCTCGCACATAATATTTACGTAGTTTTACGAATTTACTCATATTTATGGGTGACTAGCTTATGCCCGCGGCTTCGCCCATGTTGATGTCGGAAATTATCCCACGGGAACGTAGTACCATTGCTATTCTGTAAGCATATCACCGTGAAAACGTAGGTGAAGTGAGCGTGGAGTGGGCTGTCAGTGTCATCGATACCTACTGATGCTAAGGCAGTGACAGTTCTCTTCAAGCTCACTTCACCTAAGTTTTCACGGTGATATGATTACAGATTAACAGTGCAGGTCATGGTCTACCCATGTGCCAAATTATATCCAAAATCGTTCTGCCGTGTTAGCGTGAGAGCGTAACAAAAATATAAATTACCTCACTTTCGCATTTATAATATTAGTCATCATCTGCCTAGCCTTTTCCCAACTATGTTCGGGTCGGCTTCCAGCCTAACCGGAAGCAGCTGAATACCAGTATTTTACATGGAGCGACTGCCTATCTGACCTCCACAACCCAGTAACTGGGTAATACGATACTCCTTGGTTAGACTGGTTGTCAGACTTTCGTGCTTCTGACGACTCGTAAAGACTGTCAAAGATCCACAAATGACAGCCGGGGCCAACGGCTTAACGTGCTTTCCAAGGCACGGAGGAGTCTCGATATGTGAAAATGGTCACCCATCCACGGACCAACCCCGGCAAGCGTAGCTTAACCTGATGGATCGACCCGAGCGGCTATTATTACTTAGCCACGAGCTCCTCCTCCTCCATTTATAATATTAGTAAGGATATTAATTCTGCTCGCAAAAATTTTAACCAAAATGCTATATGATAGTTGTGTTTTAGATTAAAAAATCGTTTTAATTTAGGTCACGTTTACGTCGCGCCTTCGTGCTAGGGCCTCTGGTCCTACGAGTCACCCTTCACGGGCTTATGAGGCGGTTCTCATACCGAACTGGACAGTCTCGATGCTTTGCATAATTTGTCAGACAACTTTTTCGAGGGCACTTCTTTTTAATTCTTGTGAATTTTTGCATACCTTTTCATCTTGTTACGCGGAACAAAGGTTTTAATAGCTCTTTGAAACTCATTAATGTCAGATTCTGTTAAAAATTAAATGGCTTTTGGTACTGGTTCTTTGCTATGTTTTAATTTCATTATCATACTGACAGACTTGCAGCCATAGGAATAATCTGTTTAGGATGAGCGTCGATCAGCGTCAAGTTTGGTTCAACAGAGCTGCCTATATCCAGAAATATGTGAATACGTTTGTCATAATACATTTAACCATAAATAATTTGCTACTTGATATGAATTTCACTTTATTTTATGAAAATATTGCTTCTTTCGAACTGGCAATTATTTATTCTATGAATAAACCAGTTATCGGAAGGTTGTTTACGTTTCTTAGTTCTTGTACAATTAATGTAATTCCAGTTATCGCTGTCATGCTTCAATAGAACATGTGGCACTTTTCTTTGAACTGTACCCATTATCAAATTCAGTGTGTCGTCATTCTGTCTATCCCCTTTTATAATTAATTTTCCTCCATTGTATTTATTTTTATTGTCAACTCCATTTTCCGTAGTCGCATCTATATGAATTTTAATAACGTGCGACTCATACCTTTCCATTTAATTACTTAATTGTTCGGTGTTTCCGTTAACAATAATAAATTGTGTTCAAAGTTGACCCAGTTTTCTCACAAACGAATACCCCCATTTTCACCCCTCATCATCACCCCCCGTCGAGGTGCTAATGTGAAATTTAATTTGTTTTATAGCTATTGTTGTTCAGCTTTCCCAATACTAGTATTCCAGTGAAGTTTGACTTCGATTTATCCTATATTACGTGCTGGATTATTAATTCACAGTTTTTCTAACCAGACGTTACTGGCTTGATTAGGATAAACTGTCTTGCTTGTACTGATAACAGTTAGACTCTCCTTCTATTTCTGATATTTTTCTTTCTATACTGTGTTTCCATTGTGTCCTGTGTGTTTCCTTTCTATCCTGTTTCCCTTGTGTCCTGTGTTTTCCTTTCTTTTCTTTCTGTCCAGTGTTTCACAAATTGTATCAAGCGATTTTACAGAAGACGCCTATGTACTCTTAATTATAAAAAAAAGTAAATATAATTATTGTGGGTCTTCCTGTTGATTTGCAACCCATGGTCATTTTAATCGTACATATCAGCACCTGCATAAAATGAGGCTATTAAAGACTTCATTGCTTTCACAATATTTACCCAAAACCGAGTCTACGTTAATTAATAGTGATATTTCACAAAACAAATGCCAGTTCCGTTTATAATAATAACAGTTCCTATAAAACAATTAATATCCGCTACATTTGAGTGCACGTTAAATATTAATAAAACATTAATTTTGTCGTTTATTTACACAGGAAACGCGAATTTCATTTGACGTGGAACAGTTTTGTTTAACATTCGAGTTATTCTGCAAACGAATCGATTATTGTGGCTCATTGAACCGAAAAATTGTGTTATTTTAGCTGAATCGATACCTAAATTGAAAACTTTAATTATATGAGGAAATCTTATGAAATAAATAAATCATATGCAACTTCCTTAAAAAAATATTTATATACTTACATGCTTACTTAACCGATTACATTCGAAACTGTAAACTTTATTATAACTAAAGAATAATTGTATAAATAACACAGTAACAATATTATAACTTGTCTAGCCAATGACTAACGAACAAACAAAAAATAAATAGGTACTACTTATAGAAACAAAACACAAACGTAAACCATTTGTTTAAAACACAAAAGAAATATGTGCATGCACTGTCTAAGACAAATGATCCGACAAGGACTTGCCCCTTGTCTCAGGCAAGAAGAAACAGGTGATGGCACCAAGTATAGGAAACACTGCAAACGCCACCGGAGGTAACCATGCAGCGAAGATTGTCATACTAGCGACGTAGGGGGCTATCATGGAGCCCACTCTGGATGTGGTTGAGGAAGCTCCCATAGCCATATTACGGGCTACAGTCGGGAATAGTTCTGAAGTGTACAAGTACCTGGAATGATAGAATAAGGAAATTAAGGGTTTTGTGGATTTAAAGATTATGCAAAACAAATAGCGTCTTTTTAAAATACGGTTTTACGACACTAGTTTTTGCCCCAGAATATGTTTTACGAAATGATCGGATTATTTTGTTGTAAATAAGCTTCAAAGCCTTGAAGCATATCGAAGAACATAGGGCACTAGGACCAATTAATCTGTACCCTTGGACCATTCTTAATAAAAAAATAAACTCATCAAACCATACTATAAAGATAAAGCTAAAGAGAAGATATAATAGTAGATATAGTAGTAAGCTAAAAAGAAGATATAATACTCACATAGTAGCGAACGCTCCTGAAGCACATCCCACCCCAATGGCCCCCATAGTCAGTCTTACAACGAACCAGTCTTCTGGCACGACTAGGAAGGCATTACTACCTCCGCACACGATGAAGAGGCTGATCATCGTGATCTTTCTGCCGAAGTATTTGCTCAGGAATCCGCTAAGCAAGATACCAGGTAGCTGGAAAGAATTGTAAATGTAATAAGCGTGAGATGACAAAGTCATAAAGGATCCAATTAAAACACTGCTAAAAGAAAATTTCTCAAAAAAAAAAATAGCCGAGTTCCAAATAACTGATGATGTGAAAGACGAAGGCGTCTAGTATGCAGACAGACATACAGACAAACAGACAAACAAAAATCAATGCAAATATGCATTATTGTCGATAAATACTAGTTACATAAACATATCAAGGATTGTTGGTTGTTATTTGATTATGTACACATTTGTTTTAAAATTAAACATTTGTGTAGCAGATGTCATGACGAGTTTATCTCAATATCAACCCAAGTGATCTGAGCTAACATTCTACTCATTTTTTATTACTGCAGACAGACTTTATTGTGACTACGATGATATATTAAATAAGAAAATAATAAAAACCTGTAATACTCCAGCCAAAGCAACAGAAATAAAAACGCTGGAACTCGTCTGTCCAATGTACTGGTTGCTTCCATAGTAGCTGACGCCAAGTATGAACCAGATGAGACATGAGCACAAAGTGTTGATCCTGAGTAACCGAGTCTTGAGTAGGTCCAAATAGGTGGTTCTGCGGATTGACTGATTTGAGTTAACCTTTTCAGGGCCTATACTTTTAGCTACGTCAAGCATGTTATCTGAGGGTAGATTGTTCCTGAAAAACAGTAAGAGTAAAATCAGTCCTTTGACAAAAGAGATTTTATTTTTCAAATAAGTCAATATATTCATCTCAATGCTTACCATTTCGCGGCTTGTGTCATCACCTTACTAGCCTCCTCCAGTTTTCCAATGCTCAACAACCACTTCGGAGATTCGGGCAATATAAAGAAATAGGCCAGGTACAAAACATGAGGAATCGCAACGCCCAGACAGAATCTGTTCCATGTTCTCAAGTAGTATGCGAAGAGTGGCATAAGCATCTGACCAACCGGCATTGGTAAAGCACAGAGACAGGTCATAAGTTCTCTCTTCAATGGCCCGATAATTTCCATCATCAGGATGAAGGAGCATAGAATTGTTCCGGCGGTGGCTGCACCGATGAAGAACCGGACCGTAGTGAACAACCAGTAGGTTGGGCAGAAGGCTTCGACAAGCGTAGTTACTAGCTGCAGCATGCAAGATATCAGCAATGCTGGTCGTCTTCCAAATCTGTAATTAATAGCATCCTTTGTGTGATAATCATAGCTAACATAAGTAGCAAGAATGATAGTTTCGAATGCTAGAAACCTAATTCCAACTCATAATTAATTAGTACACGTAAAACTGTACCTACCTAATGTGATGATGGTCTTAGTATACTTAATACAAAACGTATACGTTCTGCGGTATAGATTTATATCACATATAAGTCATGATCAGAGCTCTTGTTTTGGGTTGCAAAGCAAATAAAGGAACAGATTGGTAAACCGTAACATGAAATGGTATGCAAATAAGCCGTCCAACTTATACAATACAACATGTAATATAACACAAATACTATTCGGTACACTATAGATAAAACTACTCAGGAAATATTTACAATATAAGTCGCTTTGCTCACCTGTCAGCTATGTATCCGAAGACAATACTCCCGATCAGGACGCCGAACATGCAAATCGTTTGAGTGAAGTTCGCCAGCCAAGCTTTATCACAAATCAATTCCCACTGCGAAATTATGGTATTCTCGAAGTCCGTGTAAAAGTTATAACTAACACAATCACTATAACACGTTCCCATTTCTATACTGTCCGTTAGATTTGTCTCTGTGCAGATATATGTGGTCTGTGGTGCTATGAACACTATTCCTAGTTGGTGCCACGCCGATGACATCTTTGTTGGGAATGCTATTAGCAACGCTAGCATTAGTTGCCATTTCCCAAACTCCCCGATTGCCTTTATCATTTTGTCTGGCTCTTCTACTTTTGTTTCCATTTTTAAATCCTTCGTATCTGTCTTTGTATTCTTTTCTGTATCCATTTTTGTTTCTTATTTTATTTCTCTTTCACTCACTGCTATCTTTCTGTTTTCATAATCTTATTAAATTACGCGTCCTACTGTAGTAATTACACCAGTATTAGTAACTGTACTGTTATCTTGAGGGTCGCAGATTGAATGTAAGTATTGTTTGCATACGGACGCTTTTATAGTGATAGTAGTGATGGTAGTGTCAGTGTTATCATTTGAGATTAACTCTGATCCTGGTTGATGATCAGTTTGCGGTAGAATCAAATCTGAAATTAAGATAATATTTTTTTGATAAAATACATGTTACGCTGTAAAATATCATTTTATGAAACTGGAAAAATATTTTGTTTAATAGATTCGAGTAAACTTTGTGGTCTATATTTTAGTGTTTATGGATCACTTCAAGTCTGATTTATTACTATTCATGGAGTTTTGGAATTTGGGATTGCGAGTTGGAACTTATTCGCATAGATAGATAGATAGGTTTCCAGATTAGATAATATTTTTATAAATAGATTTAGATAATACTTTAAATGATGCAGCAATGCGCTCTGTTATCTTACTGATGGTTATGGTGGCATTTTGATAAGCCTTGATAGTAATGTATATGCATATTTTTCCTTAAAAGAAACAACAACAGAAATTACTTTAAATAGAGCTCAGTATCAGTTTACAACATAAAACAATATTCTTGGAAAGCAAACAATAATAATCAAATTAATAACCGACCTACTTTACCAATCGCAACTTTCTTTTGATTTATATACTTAGTTCTACATCGGGTTTCACACTTCAGATAACTTAGTATGTAAATAACAAGTAATTTTACAAAGAACACATTCAAGAAGAGTTTTTTGAAGTGAAAACGTTTTTAGACTCGTTTAGCACTTTTTGGGAGAAAAAAAATCATGGAACTCGCGTCATCGTCACCGTCACGCTTGAAAAAATGTTTTTCGCACCATCTACCGTCTACCGTTTGAATTACGTTGAGGTTACGCATTTTTGCTTAGTTTTCACTTCTATCGGCACTCCCCAAAGTCTGCCCCTTTTTTTTGTATGAACGTAAACGAGGCAAATGGAGTACGTAAGGATCGTAGCAGGTGGCGTTCTGTAGCTTCTGCCTACCCCTATGGGCAGAAGACGAGAGTTTATGTATGTATGTTTACAAAGTATATAAGACATTCTACGAAGAAGTTTTATTTACCTATCTATATGAATACTAATACTAAGTTTACTCGAACGATAACTACCTTACTACAGGGCTGTTTTTCGATCTATCTAAGGCCTTTGATCTAGTCTCTCATGACCTGTTATTACAAAAATTGGAGGCAACTGGGATTAGAGGCATTACACTTCAATGGTTATCGTCATATCTAAGTAATAGACAACAACGCGTTACTATTACTAAAATGGATACAAGTAACAATTTGACATCTCACTTTTCTGACTTTAAATCCAACAAACAAGGCGTTCCACAAGGGAGTGTACTGGGCCCTATTTTATTCCTATTGTATATTAATTCTATCACTACTATAACTAATCATAAATGTATACTATTCCCTGATGACATCTCTATTATTGTGACATCTGATAAAAAAAGTAATACAATTAAAGACCACGAGACAGAAATTAATAATGTAATTGAAAGATTGATAAAATGGCTAAAGGAAAATAACTTATCCATAAATTTAAAAAAGTCCGTTTATATTAAATTTAATAAATCAAATAATGCAAAACAAAATATTAAAATGAATATACATAAAATTAACGAAGTAACAACGCAAACAAAATTTTTAGGAGTAACTTTGGATCAAGATATCAACTGGAAAGCACATGTTGATACAGTATCCAAACGAATTAATAAGTTTGTATATGCACTAAAACAGATTAGAAACATAACAAACATTAAAACGTCTATAACAACATATCATGCTTATGTTGAATCAGTACTACGCTATGGCTTAATTATGTGGGGAAATAGCACTGATCAAAATAGAGCATTTGTCGCACAAAAGAGATGCATAAGAGCATTATGTGGCCTTAAGCCCGACGAATCTTGCAGGCCGATGTTTAAGAAACTTGATTTGTTACCGCTACCGTCCCTTTATATTTTTGAAATTTGTTTGTTTGTGTGGAGGCATAGGGAATTGTTTGCAAAAGCAAGCGATGTAAATTCTCGCAGCAGGCGCGACCCCTACAGGCTCGTGTTAGATGTCCTCCCAAGGCTTGCGAAATATAATAAAAGCTGTATGTTTATGTGTGTCCAGGTATATAACAAAGTACCAAATGAATTAAAAACATTAAATACAAGAATGTTCAAAAATAAGTTATACAATTGCTCTCTGCTAATAGTTTTTACAGTGTTAAGGAGTTCCTGGAACATAAAATCGCATGATGACTTATTGTTTCGTTATGCACGTATTTGCACGCTTATATCTGTTAAGCAAAACATGTTTGTTCACATTATTAACCTATCCATCTTTTATACCATGTTTTTAGCAAATAAATGATTATTGATTATTGATTTGACTAATAATATAGCTGAAGAGTTTTTTTGAACGCGTTAATCTCCGGAACTTGAAAAAATATTTGCATTTGATAGCCCATTTATTGAGGAAGGTTATAGGCTATGTAACATGACTCTACAACCCTTGGCAGCCGAGCAGAAATTCGGAAAGGACGCTAAGCGAAAACGAAGTAGGGAATAGCGCGGGCGGGCAATAATTTTATGCGGACAAAGTCGCGGGCAGAAAGAAGCTAGTAAGTTATAAAATAAAACTGAAAGATGTGACAAACAAATAGTTAACTTGGGAAGTTTCGTAGTTGCTGTTACAAACTCACAGGAACTGGAAGCTTGCCAAGCAAAACATTTATTTTCCAGCTCGTTTATTATGCTAGTAAAACAACTTGACTTCCATCTCATCATCTTAGATTTAGAGGTCACTTGCATAGCGCGTCTCCTCCGTGCTTAACACGTTAAGCCGTTAGTGTCGGATGTCATTCGTAGTTCTTTGACAGTCGTTACGAGTAGTTAGAAGCCCTAAAGTCTGACAATCAGTCTTACCAAGAGATATCGTGTTAATAACAGCCAACTCAGTAACTGGGTTGTGGAGGTCAGATAGGCAGTCGCACCATGTAAAATACTGGTATTCAGCTGCATCCGGTTAGACTGAAAGCCGACCTCAACATAGAACAGGCTACGCAGATTGATTGAATCTATGGATACCTATCTTTATTATTTTCAAATCCGTCAAATGGGGTTCTATTGTTAGGAAGGTCGTAACATTACTTTTACGGTAGAAATAGTTATACAGTAGGTATGTTATCTAACGAAGGGCGTTCCCGTTAACCTGCACTAGTATAGCGTCTATACATGCTAAATGCCCTAACACGTGTGACTCCGGATTCTTAAATTGTCTGTATGTGGTGTCTTGTTTATACCTTTTTAGTTGATCGACTTTTTTGTCGTAGTTGGGTTTTAGTTTATTACTATAATTTTTTATCTTTATCATCTAAGCATAAGTATTTGTCCCTTGATAACGTGCGTCTTAAGTTTTTGCGCCATGATTAATTCAAGGAGGAATTGTTTAAACTATTCAAATCATTTTTGCTACAAATGTGGAGAGTTTGTGTTTCAAGAAAAGTTATATCAGAGTTCGTCAAAAACACCTACTTGCTTCTTGGAATAAAACGAGAAGTCTTGGGCACCTGATTGCGTTTGTAAGTCGTGTGTTGAATATTTAAAATTGTGGAATGTTGGCAAAAAAGAGCTTTTAAATTCGAAACACCAACCATTTGGCGAGAACCACAAAAATATATCGATTTTTGTGTAAATATTAAAGGCATTAGCGCTAATATGAATGACTATGAATGACTATCATAATAATTAAAAACCCAAATGTTTGCGTGTCACATTATTATGACTAAGTATTAAGGATCTAGATTATTTATGTTAAGACCGAAATTGTACCAATACTTTGTAGCAAATAAATTGATTTGATTTGATTTGAATAATTTAGCTAAACGGCAGTAGCCAAGTACTACATGTGTTCAGCGTCCAGTGCAACATTCACCTGACTCTTCAGTGCCTAATAATACTTATATCTGAACCCTTAGTACAAGCCGATTGTCATGGAAGAACGCTGTCAGGGTTTTTAGGATACAAATATGTCTTACCGTGATACGCCATTTTCAAAAGTCTTACATATAAGAGTGTTTAGATATAATTATAAAGCTAAAAAATATATAGCTTAGATATATACACTCCTTTGCAAAAAAAAACGGGCGGTTTTGATTTTTGTACATTATTGGTAATCATTTAGTTGTAAAGAGGTTTTAATAGCCAAACTATGTTACTGGCACTTAATAACGAGTCTGGGTAAGAAAAAAGTTAATTCCAAATTCGAAACTTTTGTTTAAAAACAATAATAATCTCGTTTTCCGTTTGTGACTTTTACTAACATTTTGCAGGTTTGCGGGTAGAAGGTTATCCTGGCAACTAAAACTAACTTCTTGTTATTTTTAGTAGAATAATTTATGTTTGTCGCATAATCCAGCCTTATTGTGACTTAAAAGTGATATCTTTGTGTCGATTGTAATAGCAGAAAAAGCAATAAGAGCTAGTAAAATTGTAGCGGTGCTGGAAGAGGGGTGTAGCCAAAAAACTATATTCTTATTGATTATAACAAATTACTAGTCATTTATGCTAATGACATAGTAAAAATATTAATATTATCCATACAAAAGCCAATGACTGTTAAGTTGCCCGTTTTTTTTGCAAGGGGTGTATATAGATTCTTACGTATAAGAAACGAAGAACATAAAAGTTTTTTGGAACGAAATGTTTAATTAAATTTTTAAATATTTTTTTCTTATGAAATACCTGCGTTTTTTTCTGTTTTGAACTTAGATATCTGAAACTCAAAAACTAGCGCTGATCAATAGATTCTAATTATATATTTGAACTTAGTATATGTAGTCAACAACAGCAAAAAAAATCCCGTCAACAGGCTCACTGTAAACTAGTGTTATTTATAGAGACCGTGTTATCTCTGAAGATCAAGATTCCTCTCAACAGACCAATTTGTGGTCTTATTTATTACTACAAATTCCCACTGTTTATTCAAACTTACTTAATTATTACTTACAGCAGTAAATGGTTTATAAGGATAGACTCTATCATCAAGATATCTTCAAACACGTGTGAAATGGCAGTGTTTATTCGCGATTCACGTGTCTTGACAAGATAACAGTTGAAATAACTGATCTGATGATCTACCTAGCCTTTTCCCAACTATATTGGGGCGGCTTCTAGTCTAACCGGATGCAGCTGAATACCAGTATTTTACATGGAGCAACTGCCTATCTGACCTCCACAACCCAGTAACTGGATAATACGATACCACTTGGCAAGACTGGTTGTCAGACTTTCGAGCTTCTGACGACCTGTAACGAACTGTCAAAGATCCACAAATGACAGCCGGGACCAACGGCTTAACGTGCTTTCCGGGCAGGGACAGGACAACCCTGCATAAGAGTTAAGCCTTTGGACAGGGTAACCCGTACATTGGGTAACTCATATCGCAGTGTTACCTTTTTACATCCTCGAAACCCAGCGAAATGGTTAACACCTTTATTAAGGTAACCACGTGAAGGGGTTAACCCACTTTTTTTCGTGTTACCCTGGATTACCTAATAAACTTGAGCTGCATGTAGGTGGGGGGATTTACAAGTCGCTCGGCAGGTCGGTACACGCAAGATTGGCGGACCGCCGAGCGCGGTACGATGTCACGTGCGGTCGTGGTTATGCAATTTTCAAACTAATATCGATTGTAAACAGTGCATATTACAATATCTTGAGTTGGAATGGCTTACCCTGTTACAGTGTTACAGGGTGTTGAAAGGGTAACCCGTTCTTAACAGGTTAACTACACCCGTTCGAAGGTGTAACATGTATCACAGGGTTTTTTTTTGAAGCGCTTAAAAAAACCCCTTCAAAAAGCCTTTCAACGAGTATCCGGCCGGTCCCTGTTTCCGAGGCACGGAGTAGTCTCGATATGTGAAGAAAGAGAAGCGTAGCTTAACCTGATGGATCGACCCGTGCGGCTGTTGTTACTTAGGCACGAGCTTCTCAACACAGAACAGTTGAAATAACTAAAAATCATTATTCTCTTGCTCTTATCCCATTTTATTTGTGGTCGGCGAAACATTTCTCCCACACTTCTCTATTAGTTGTCATCTCGGTAGTCACCCCCTTTCTAGCCATATCATCTTTCACACAGTCCATCCATCGTTTCCTTGATCTTCCGCTTCCGTAATAGCCATTCATGTTCATACTCAAAACTTTCATCACGATTCCTAACATAATCTATTACTATAAAGAGAAAAGATTTGTATTTTGTATGTCTTAGAGTAAACTCAAAAACTACTGAGAGGGAATTTTACTAAATTTTTATACCGAGTATAAGTCTTATCCTGCGAATAAATTTTGAATTTTTGACAGTTTTTTAATACAAAAACTGTCGAAGACAATTTTATTCCACGGATAAAAGATATCTGACTTTTATTAAATCAGCCTTGAACCCTTTAAAAATTTTTTTCACCTTTCCCCATAATTATGATAACCCATCATGTGTCAATCGGGCTTTTAAATACCGATAAAAATTAAAATTCTATTTTGTCTCGTTAATGACAGTTGAAGGTATAACTGAGTAACATAGGCTATAATTATAGTGCTGAACAAAATTGTAAATGCATAACAGTAAGTAAGTACAGGTTTTGCAACTCTTACTAACAAAGTTAACTAAAACGATCACTATCTATCACTAGTAGTAAAACAATCACTTCACTTACTGCGTTTGATAAAAATAAGGTTACAGCCGAGGAATCGAGGATTAAAATCAAGTCATGAATTAATTGATAAAATTAATGTTTACGATCTAATTAATTATTAATTTTATGTCATCGTATTAATTGATAAGTAATGTCAACGACTCACCGATAAGCAGGTTCAATAAGCCCAGTTCAAAAAAACTGCAACTGTCACACAAAACTATGTCTTTCTTACAATTAAACACATAAAGGACTGAATACTAGTAAACATACAATTTATAGACAAACGAGATATATGTTCGTAAATTGTAATAGAATAGATACGTAAGTAAATGTTTGTCTTTTCTTTCAATGATAAAAGTCAGTTGTAAATGTGAGTAATGTCTTTAGAAAAATACAGTTCTTGTGTAAGGAAGTGCAGGGGGCCTTCTACGACGTATTAATGCCACCATTTTTCCAGTGTTAGTGAGAGACGGAGCTATACAAGGCCGCTAGCACCATCCTTTTTTCGCAGTGGAATAATGATGGCATTACTACTTCATAGCACAGCCCCAGGTCAATGAAGACAACACAATTTGGCAGTTTATTCGATACGTTTGTATTTGGTATTCTTTCATTTTGATGAGGTGCACTGCCCTTATGTAGGATTTTGGGCTTATTAGTGAGAGCTGGATAAATCCAGCAAAAGTAGTTAGCTAATCCATCATTCTTAAAAATAATGTATTTCCTTTGATAGTTCTTTAAGTTAATCTAAGTAATTATGCCTAATCAATCTACAAGATCAAAATGTAATATTACATTACCCAAATCAATCACACTTCAACAAATCATGATAATTTTAATCGTATCATCCTTAGCCATTCATTATTTTCAATAAAAACTGTTTTGAGGTGCATTAAAAGAGCTTCTTCCAGTGACCTTACTGCTAGCCTGGGCCAAGCCCTGGCAACCAACCGTGCTAATCTTATCACCACAAGCACCCTGGAGAGGATTTGTGCTCTGTTGATGACATAGACTCGCCCCTTATTACATAAGACTTAAACAACTGGCTGGTGCACCTCTGCTTAACCCTTGGGCGAATACAAACGTGATGTATGTAAGAAAATATAGGCCGCTTATTCATGAGAATTTTCTTTTTTCCTACAGAGCATCCTGGGCGAGTTCAACCGCGAACAGGACGCGTTCATCAAGGGTCAGGAGGGCCGTGGCAGCGCCGCAGCCGTGCCTCCCTGGGTCGGAGCCCCGAACGAGCCAGCCCTCAAGGAGGAGTGTCTCTCCTTGTCCACTGTGAGTATTGTTCAGTACTGAACACCCTACAATCACAACTATGTAATCACATTAGAGAATGGAACCAACAATAATGTAAACAACTTCCCAACGAGTACGTGTGGCCTAATAAAAGTATGTCTATCTTCAGAGACGTTCGACAAAAACAATCGCAATCTTTGCAAAGTTTCACAAATAAAGTTTCAATCCCCAGCATTAAGGAAGTTCATAATAAAGATTACAAACTTTGAGTCTCTTCATCGGTTGATCCTTATGAGTTACTTACAATAGCACTGTTGATCCGTTTTCTGATTCAATACGAGTTTTGACTGGGTTTATAAAATAAACAAAACAACATCGTGGGGCAAACGATCTGCTTTCGAGAGCCAGTCCATAGTTGGCTTATCATCATAATTTTACTCCTGCGTGCCTTATAAAATTGGTCTGGCAATTTGAGAACTTTATGCGACCTACCCAAATGTCCTTTCTTTGGTATTGTTCGTCGAGTCGTTGAGCACCTTAAGTTCTGAGTTGAGCTCCACTATTACTGACAAATGCTTGCACTGACTGGACAGGTCCACTCAAATCTGTGTGGTTCTTTCCTCAAAAGACCATTTCAGACTCTAATCTACATGGTCCTCATATGGCCTGACCAAGATTATGTCTGGACTTTAAAGGAGACGGTGACCTCTGAGTTTGTTTCGGCCTTTCTTGTCAGAGTAGTCAGATAGGAAACGCCGACCTCATCTAGCTTATTTTTACAACTTTTTAATATGACGTGTAAAAGTGATTCCAATATCCTATTTACAGAATAAACAATTTCATTTAATTTCATTAGGCTCATTTAAACTGTCCAGTACCAATATGATAGTCTAAGCAGGCTTGAGGCTGAGATCTATAAAAGGAACTTTGACTACTCAAGAAGTGCCTACAGTAGCGTGTCATGCGAAAATAAACCTTATTTTTAGATAAAAAATATTGCTAATTTTTTTAATCGCATGAAACGCTTGAGTTTATTCTGTAGATCTGATTCCAAAATACGGTAGTGCCCAGTTATAGGAATGTGGTGCTCGTATGACTGACTGATGTTCCGAACTCATTATTGCTGCATCTCTCTAGACCGAAAGCCGACTCCAAATTTGCGGAAAGGCAAGGCCGTGAGCCAGTTAATCAAATTACTGCCTTCATCAGTATCCCGAAGGCGATCCTCTGTCAGAAATATTGTGTTATCCTCATCAAAACTTTATATACAAACTTTAGACGTGGGAACGTTGTATATTCCTACCAGCAGGCGTAGCATGGCGCTTTCTATCTCTACGAAGAATAGACATAGCTTTTTCTATACAAAGTGACAGTTCGTTTCTTCATTTTTGACATCCACCGTAGAAATCTTTCTACAATCTGTCATTTTGACTTTCATTTCTAACGATCTTTGTCTAGGTCTTTTTGTAGGTAGACTATTTGGGAAGAAAGTTTTCTATCCTTACTGACAACCGATAAATCCTAAGAGAAAACAAAGAATTCTGAGTCGAATTATGTAAAAGAGTGAATTTCGTAAAAAGTGCAGTTAGCTCTTTCTACTTTGCTGCCGTCGTACTGTCTACAGGAAACGTCATTTTTGTCTACTCTTCCGTCGACAAAACGGTGCTCAAGCTACGCCTGCTGGTGGAATTTATGTAGTAACGCGAACTGCGTGTGATTTCGAATGATTTTTTAACTAGGGTAGAGTTTGAAGCAAAATGTGCTGGCCTGTTTTAACTTTTTCATCGCCTATCGAAATTTTGTTCGATAAAAAAAAAGGTTCACTTTTATACATATTTACATAACAATAAGGCTTTTTGAAAAAATAGGCGTTTCAATAAAAATAGGGTTTTAATTGTTGACGGTTTTTTCCTATGCTATTTCACCTCAAGGGTTTTGTTCTAACAAATGCGCAGCAAAGCCACCATTATGGTCTAGTCCAGAAAAGTCCGACATCACTCCACGGCGTTTACCCATTACGATCAGAGGCCTTAGGCAAAGTGACATTCTATCAGCGATAACGATGATGGAAAAGGCAAAAATATATATATGTCAGTCCTATATAGGACTGATATAATCTATCGAAAATGTCAATCGTGTTAAAAGTCGCTGTAGAAATACGAAACGCTTCAAAAGCGATTGTCACTTGTCTAGGCCCTCTGGCTGTTATGATACTGATAAGTTTCCAGCAACATAATCAGCGTATGTAGTTCCCTCAGCAGGGTCTCAGGCCTTCTTCCTGTGAAATCCCAGCAGCATTTATTCAACACGCGGGCCTGATGTTGATAAATGTTAGTTGTCTTAAATGTTTTGGGTTAAAGACGTGTCGACTCGATGTTTTCGTTCACTAATTCTTACATCGCTTTACCGGAGCATAAACCGATGTTAATTTAATTCCGTCTTTTTCCAGGACCGGCGGAACTTCGTGCGGGCCCCCCCGGCGGGCGTGGAGTTCGACTTTGACTACGACAAGATGTACCCGGTGGCCGTGGCCATCATGGGCGAAGACCCCAACCTTGAGAAGATGCGCTTCGATCTCGTGCCAAAAGTGTAAGTTGTCATACATAAACTGACGTCTTTTTCCCATGGGGGTAGGGAGAGACTACAGAACGCGACATGCATTGCGTTTCTGTAAACCATCTCACCGTGAAAACTTAAGTGAAGTGAGCGTGGAGTGAGCTGACATTGTCATCGATACCTACTGATGCTAAGGCAGTGACAGTTCACTTTAAACTCACTTCATCTAATTTTCACGGTGAGATGGTTACAGAATAGCAATGCAGCTACGATCCTTACATACTCCTTCTGCTTAGCCTGCCGAGCCAGCTTCAATAAGCAGCTGTTCGAAACGGATGGTGGGAAATCAAGCACGAAAAATAAAATTGATCCTTAGATCACGTTTCTAAGAATTGAGGAATACGACTGAAGAAGGAATGAAAACATTCTCAATGTTGAAATAGCCACTATCTACCAAATACATTAATAAATACGTGGCTCTGTATTTGTATGAAGTTATCTGTCATATAAGTAAAAAATTATTGAAACAGGCCATAAATACGCCGTTAAATTGCGTCGTTTGAAGACGTGAGGACTATTTTGTTCATCGCACGTTTATAGAAATGTGTCTGTATTTCCAATGTAGTTACGTTGCTACGGTTTTTTTGGCTGCTAACGGTACCATGCCCTTATCATTGTGAATCGTCGCTGTTCGTAATATTGAAGATGACTACTAAGTTCTGTTTATTGATTACGGGACCCGATAAAGGTCGTCACGTTTATCTAGTTTACTAGATACTGCACATTGTATTAGGTATTTATCTTGCAAATAAATGAAGCTAAAAGATAGCCCAGATACTATTTGACGATAGTGTCTATTTGTTTATTTGGATTACGGGGGGTTATCTCGGAAACTACTTGACTGATTCTGACATAGTATCTTTCAGCTTCAGGAAGTAATACTATTTTAGATTATTATAGTTCATGGTAATATAAGGTCATAGAAAATTAAGTTTTTAGGGTGTTTTTGTTCCGGCATCCGAGCTGCAATAAATTCTTCTTTCAACTACGTAGTAATGTTATCATTAATCACTACAAAACCGATCACAAACCACACCAAAATAACACTCGTGCATTAATAGCTCACTTTGCGCTCGATGTAACAATCTACTATTAAAATTTTGACCGTTCACTGTACAATGTTGAATTTTCAACATTAAAAACATTAGTCTAACTAAATTATTAAAATTTTGACCGTTCACTGTACAATGTTGAATTTTCAACATTAAAAACATTCGTCTAACTAAATTATTAAAATTCTAAATGGTTGAATTATTTTCAGAAAATGGGTTTATAAAAAAAACGATTATTTTCCTAAATTTTGAATTTCGCTTTTCTACTAAGGAACCCCTCATTTTATAACACAAATTAAATCATAATTTTCATTATTTTACGGTATAAATAACTATTGAAAAGTTTATGTTTGTAAGTTTTATCACTGCATCTTATATTATGGAATTTTATGATTTTAAAATCTAATTTTTTGTTTAGTAAAAAATAAAGTCTAATTTTATAATTGATTTACCTGCTCGGTCCTCTAGTAAAGTCACTGCACTAGTATCGTGAAAACTAATAAAAGGAATAAGATAACTTTTATATAAGAGCTTCCGCGCAATCACTTATCTTTCACCGATAACATTTACAGCCGCACTCTGAGACGTCACTTAAAATTAATCAACTCTTCAGGCTTTTGTAGGTACCTATTGTGACGGATAAACGATGGAGATTGATCAGTGAATGTTTTATTACCCGACTTGGGCGAAGCAAAAAGGAGGGTTATGATTTTGACATCATTGTTCATCTGTTCCCGCATAGCTTCTAAACTACTCATCATAATTTGACAAATGAGGTATCGTTGGAAGCATCTTAATCGTCCGCTGGTAGGCTATGTGACGTCACATTAAATTGAATATAGCGCTTCCTAGAGGACATAAAATCATGAACTAAAAAAAATATATTTTTAAAATGCCATGCCGTGCTAAATGTGCTAATTAAGCCCTTTCATTTGATATCCAATCAAATAAAAGGGCTTAATTAGCACATTTAAAAAATATATACAGGGTGTAAGGGATAGCCCTCCACAAATTAACAGGTGGCATTCAGCTCCTTATTTTGAATCATATTCCACCGGAAATTTGCAGAAAAGTTTTCATTTTTTTAAATTGTTTTTTCAGTTACTACTCTTTTATTTCAATTTAAAATTATATTCTCTGTACGCAGCACACCATTTATGTAAATAAAACAGCTAAAATAAAAAAAACAGCAATGGATGTTAAAATACTCGAGCGCGCCCGCCCCGACACGGGGAGTGCGGCTACGCGGGTTTTGCCACGGTAACGATACATTGCGCCTGAGGTAATGATTCAAATCAGGTTTATTGAATTTCCATAACGTTCCTGAAATAATTTCATCGGGATCGGCAGCTCCCATAATGGACAACGGTGGCGCGGCGCGCGTTTTATGGAAACCCTTCCAGTTTTCAGAACCCCAACTAAGTAACCCTAACTAAAATATTTTTTTCTGTATATTGTAGTCGTTTTTTATGCCTATCCCCCCTATGCCAAATTGAGAACCAAAGTCAGCGCCGGCAGCCAATTCAGGAACCGGCGCCGGCAGCGGAGGCACTTTAGTTTTTATTTTAATTTAATAAAAAAGTCTTATAGGTTGTTCGAATTCGAAAAATTCGAATGCACGTGGGTCGTATCCCTCCAATTTTGTTCGATATTAGTATTGCAAAGAACCTTTTATAGAGGATTCATATCATGGGTGTAGATAAAGTCTTGTATGCAACTGTAAGTAATTAGGTACTAAAACACTCATGTGATACTATTATCGCACTCGACTTCGCCTCGTGTGATAAAACCCACTTTCGGGTTTTAATACCCCTTGTTATATAACTGTTGCATAGAGAACTATTATGTAACGTCTCTGAGTGCGCGGCCGTTAGCGTATTTAATTCTATTTCAATATTCCATTTTAATTGCTAACTTACGTACTGATATTATGACGGACGGAAGCATTTGACATAGCAAAATATCTTTGGATTACTACTATCTATGTACCTTTTTGTGGTTTGATCAACCGAAGCCGAAAATTCACAATTTGTGAGTACCAGTTTGTGATAAGATTGTGCTTGTAAATTCATAAATTTTACGGCGCACTTGTTAATTTCGTTGAGGTATCGTCTTCCTACTGTGAAGACTATGTATTTAAGCATAATTCAGTAGTCATAGACCAAATCGGAACCATAGCACTTTGTTCTAATTTTGTTTGATCATTTCAATTTGACATTGAACATTTTACGGATGGAACATTTTATGTAACGAGGTGAAGACATTACAATGAGAAAGACCTATCCTAACTCATATTATAAATGCGAAAGTGAGTTTGTTTGTTAAGCTTTCACGCTAAAACGACTCAACAGATTTGGATGAAATTTGGCACATGGGCAGACCATGACCTGGGCTAGGACATACGCTACTTTACATCCTAGATCGCAGACAAAGCTGCGGGCTACAGCTAGTAAATAATAAAATTGACACGTGGTCATTAATGTTTGGGTCATACCAGTGCGAAAGTTTTTTTCTAAAACTCGATTCCCGGATTCTGTTTCTATTTGAAGTGCGTAGTATAGTGACACTGCAGTAAAAGGTCCCATGTGAATGGATGACCTTATCACAGATATCGGGACAAGGAGTGGCAGAAGCCGTGATAGGATATCGATAAAGATAGTACGACGACCATCGAATTAAATGAGGCTTTGCTTGATCGTTTTTATTTATGGCATCAAGATGTTACAGTTGAAGTCCCCACAGCCACGTGATTATATGATGGGCATTACATTTAAAGAAATTAGTTTAAAGAACTTATTGACATAAGTCAGTAAAGTTTATAGTATTAGTCTTTACTGACTCGGACTTACAGTAGTGTTCATGATTTGCGTGCATGATTGCGGTTACTAAAGCCTTGCGGTTACCTCCTTGAAAAATTAAAATAATCGAATGATTTGTATTAGTAAGTTTGTGCTTAGATCGAGGACTTTTCCGAAAACAATGAATAATAGATTTCTAAGAAAAATGTGTATATTTGGGTTGATCAAAAAAGCAATACCTACTATTGTGTTTATTTTTATAGTTTTTTATGTTCTGACTCTTCTTTTCCAGTATCACGGAGGAGAACTTTTGGCGGAACTACTTCTACCGCATGTCCCTCATCTGCCAGGCCAACGAAGCGGACGCGGCTGCCGGCCGTCAGAGCAGCGCCGACGACTCCCAGGGTATGAATGACGCAGATACTAATACATATTGATTCATACATCTTCATGATAAACAGTTTTCAAGGAAACACATAGGTACAGACTGAAATTGTTCATGAGCTTAAAGGCTCGTAGGAACAAGGAGAGTTTCTCGTCGAGACACGAGACTAACGATGCGAGATTCGCCAGCCGATAATTGCAATATGAGAATAATTATTGTCAGTTGCTTTTTTGCACTGTGATTTGATAACTCGAAATAAGATTCTTCGGTCTCAAGGATGCTTCCAATTTTGCAAAGAAAAGCAATTATCCTACGGACTGTTAGAACTAGTCAGATTCTTGTATGTTTTTTTAATAATCGCCTATTCAAGACGAGAAATTCTTCTCGTGTAACTGATCCATATCAACAATTTTAATAATTTTGAATGGGGATAGAGTTAGTTCATGACATGGGGTGACTTATCACTTACCTTTATAATCTGAACCAAGACATCATCGGAACTTAAAAAAACAAATTGAGTTTTCCACATAATATCATACATTAAGTTCATTCTTCATTTTGGTTTCCTTATTTTTATCACCATTTTGTTTTTTATCATTTGTTTTATTTTGTTTTCTTCCCGAATTAGACGACGATAAATCTGCAAGCGAGAATCTAATAGCCAATGAGAAATCGTCGCAAGAGTCGATTGATGACGCCAAGAAACTAATAAAATCTTTAAAAGTCGATAGAGAGAACGAAGATGGTAAGACTTAATTTTTTATTTACAGCCTAAATGTATTATTACCGAGAAGCATTGTTATTTAAGTTATGAAGTATTTTTTAGTTTGATAAGTTAATAACAGATGCGAAGGCTTCTACAATATTCTGGTCTATCTTAATTTATTTTATTTTGTTGAAATAATTTATTTTAACCATCGTTTTGGATTTATCTCTTTCATTTAAGTTTTCACACACATGGCCATATTATTTAGTTTTATGTTATTTTATTTTCACGAAACTTATTTCTTTAGGACTGACATAAACTAGCGTATCGTCGCGAAACCATTCACATTATAAATCAGAACCAACTTTGAGGAATATATTGCATGCTCTCTGTATATATAAATATTTGTCTGGCTACTACACTTTTGACTACCCACTTTTTATTAAAAACCACTTTGAGAAATCCTCCACTGTTCCTTCATGACTGAAACATACTGACTGTTCAACTATTTTAATATAAGTAAGTAAGTATAAGTAACTTCTTTCGTCCAAATATAATTTCTACAGCAATGATTTATTGTTAAATAACAATAATCAGTCGATATCAAAATTTAATAAATAAGCACCATCAAAATATCATTAGACTTTGTTTACTAAATGGATATTAATAATGTTGCTAAACGCATATTTTATTTCTCCCCGGAATGCAGCTTAAAGGACGTCTTTACATCCACAGCACACAATATTATAACACCACTGTTCTATATATTATTCTCTAATTATATGGTCTAGCTAGATATGTACTACGGAATCTAGTGTTTATTTCCGTGATTCTTGTTACTATAATTGAAGTTTAATGTTAAATTGCATTGTACCCACCATTCATGTTACCTGTTTGAACACATATTATGTAAGAATGATGAATAAATATATTGGAAATAGGTTTCTGAAGGTTCTAGCGTTGTAGACCGTTTGAGAGGACCCCCTTATGTTCTAGGGGGTGGGTAATGTATAGAACAGTAAATATCTAGTTGATACGATGCTTGCATCAAAGAATGTACTATGCTATTATCTTCATGAGACAATTGTTTCAATCTTGATAAAATAATGCCATCACGATCTAGCTAGCGGGTACGCACATGTAACGATAGAAATTGAAATATCGGTTTAACTGTTAATATTGAATGCTTTCGCTATTATTTCGCTGTGAGATATTTAAAATGGGTTGCAAAATCCCTGTATGTATTACCTAAACTTATCTTCCCTATATTGAACACGTTTTTCCTAAAGTTTTTGGTTTACCTCGATGATTTTATTGCTTCCGGTCTGATGCTGTAAGCTTGACAGTAAAGTCATGGCATTATTGTGTCAAGCCCACATCACTGTTAATCCTCTCACACATTATAAATATAATTTCAAGCGTTATTACTTATATAGAATTTATCGCTGTTTGCATTTTAATTTGACCTTTTAAAGATATATCACTGTGTCATATCTTCATCCTTGTTGTTATCTCGTGTGTCGTATATATATACAAAGTGAATGTTATATGACAATATAGCTTTTCTGTCCTTGCTATAAGGACTATAATAACTGTATATATAACCATGTGTTTATTTATAATCTGTTGTGTGTCACTGGTAGCACATTGGTCTGTATTTCAATAGCTAGCAGCATCATCTTAAGAGATTTGAACGATCTCCTGTTTATGATTACGCTATTGACGTAAAGACCACTATGGTTGAATTGTATACTTATCTATAAAAGAATAAAAATCAAATAAAATTTTCTCAATGGAACCTATTTTAATGTCTACTAAATGTTATATATGTCTAAGTATCGAATAAGGTTATATAGCTGATAATATCACACAGTTCATTAAAATTCGGCTCAGTAGCGTTAAATGTAAGTATATATTGTTTAGGTTTTGACATTGCTACTGGTATATCAACCCTCTTTCTTGAGCTTTATGGTCTATTATTGCTTATTTGTCATGTGTTGTTATTTATCTATCCGCTTACATATTTCTCAAAGTTGGTCGTTACTTCTTCGCGTTTGTTTCTCACTGCCTTTGAATTGTTTTTCGCGTAGCAATGTTGAAACTTCAAATCTTGTTGTACATAAAATTGTGTTGTCAGCCTATCTAAAATATTTTATCTTACTATAACGATTTTAACAAAAAATTGGACATGTAAATGATTATGAACGTTATTCTTAAAAGACACAGACCTACAAAAAAAACTCAAATAAGGTATTGTTTAGAAAAGAAAGGGTATATATATGGAATGATTGAATTTTGGTCAACTTTTAATAGAAAATACAAGTGTTGCTTGTACGCAAGCAGCCCTTCACAGCCGCGACATATCACTTATGGGTGACAGTCAATTATAAATCCATACAAACTGCCGTCTTCATAACTCTTTGGAACATTTACTGACAACACATTATCTTCCTCGTTTGTTTTGTAATTATTTACAATTAGCATTAGGTCTATATTAATCAGGAGAATAATCCAATGTTATTAAAGTTGTGTAGAACTAGTTGGACTCATTTATGATAGAGTTTGATGGTTGAATCGATTGTGACTACAGGCCTAGTATGCTGTCGCCCGGGTTTCTTTGTTGCCGAATCTTAAGCACTTGCTTTGTTGCTGGAGGCTTGATGTTGGTCAAGAATAGCAACATTACCATCTATATTTATATCGAGAGTATGGTCTTCTTCAGCGATTGCATGTATGTGTGACAGTATTGACACTTTATTCTTTTATGAACCAATAATATCACTGTTATCTTATACTGTATTCATCTATAATATATGTATCAGTCAGTATCTAATGTTTATTACTGAGAACTGTATGTTATGCACTTAAATAATAATAATATGTATATAACAATGTTTCAAGAATTGAATTCGATTATTCTATTCTATACATTCCACCAACAAGTTCTTTGACTCTCAATTTCAAGCCTCTGGCAACTCCAACCAAAAGTGGTAAGCAATAATTTAGTCGTGATTATAATCGTAAATCGGTGTCCATTTAATCATAGTCCCGAAAATAGTACTAAATAATTTGGCTATCTGTGTGTCTTCGCGACTTTCATCCTAAATTTTGTTTTCTACCTCGAGATTATCCTTGGTAACCCTGGCTAAACCTGGCCTGGTGTGGTCTGCTTCTTCCAGTAGCTCCCTACACGTGTAACACATGTAACTAGCGACAGTATATAATATACTCTTCGACACTCAAACATTGTTTAGTGAAATTACGACGTATAGTTAAAAATGAAAAATTGGCATTTATAGTTAGTTATTATGAATTGAAATAATTATATTATTCTAAAATAATATTCGTGTTGTCATTTTAGATTTTAATTGAAGATAGTGCCTGGTAATTTTGTGATAATAAAACTATGGCAATAGTAGTAACACTGTCAGTTTGATATATTTAAAAATACAGTCGGTATACTATTAAAAAATAAATAGAAGCATTTGATATTTATTGTAAATATAATTCCTCAGAAGAGTAAGTATCTGAAACTATAAATGAGATACGTTTCGAGAACTGAAGAACCATTTATACTATAGAGTGAATACGTAAGTATACTAGCACTAAGACATGAGTTTACGTGATAGGAGCCCGCTGCGGTGAAGTTGCTAGTTCTAATGAAATTATAAGCACTCAGCAAGTTTAGGTACCTCTTTAGATATAAGGTACGTGTCACTATCTTATAAACATAGCTTTATTGTCCATTCAGACGTACATCGATAACGTATCCAAAGATAATAATATTGAATATTGTACTAGGTCAGAGAAAAATGTGATAAAAACAATAACGTGGTACGATATCATGAGAAATATATAAAGAAGCCCTTTCTCCATTTGGCTTACGTGGTCACGAAAATCTGTTCGAAAATGTGCAACAAGATGGATAGAATGAATAATGACTTACTTAATCGACCATTGGGCCTCGGATTTAGATTAGATTTTGGAATATTTGTAACTTATTTCATTCGAATTTTTGATAAAACAATGACAATATACCTATACTTACTCTTGATTATGAAAGCCTGAAAATGTTATCAGTTGTCAAATCTTTTCTCTGATTAGTTATTATTTTGGGTAACCAATCACAATGGGCGATTTAAGATTTGAATACAGATCACCTGATCAAAACATTGAACAGGTTCTCATAAAACGAAGGTTACTTGTTAAACTTTATTGCATACAAACTAATACTCAAAATTAACCTACTTTTAGAACAATGGGAGAAAGAACTAGAAGCTGAACTAAAAGAATACGAAGTAGTAGCAGACAAGGCTGGTGACGACAAACAGTGGGAGAAGGAGTGCGAAGATCTATTGGGAGACGATATCGACCTCAAGTAGACCGCGGTCTACTGGCGGAAGACCGGAGTAGACCGAGTAGACCAAGGACTTATGAAGCTACGCCACTGATGTAGACTGGCCCCTTCAAGGTTTTTAATTGATATTATTTTTTAAATTAAGTTTTTGTTTTCTTTTTAGGAATTTATTAGTCATAATTTTATGTGGAGTGTTATGAAAAGGATGTAACTAAATATATATTTATTTTTCAATGATTTTAATTGGTTTTTAAGGCTGCTTATTGTTAAAGTTCATTAACTACAAGAAAAATAAATAGATATAAAGGGGCCGGTCTCAATCCAAAGTTGGCACACGGAGCTCAATTAAATTCTTATGAAGACATTAAGTAAGGGTGCATTGACCTCACTGCGCAATGCTTATGTATATGCTTGTAATTCCTCTCCTGTACACGATGGGCCATGGTTGACATGGACATTTTGTAGAGATGGGTCGATAAAAGGAGATTAGAGGGGCTGATTAGATTGGATGGTTATGTAGCGATTGTTGTGAAAGTTATAATAATAATGTAAGCATATTATTGTCCCAGTTCAGAACAAAACTATGAAAGAGGTATCCGCCACACAACGGCTGCAGTGACGGCCGATCTGAAAATGATGGCACTGGGGTTTGACTTTACGGTGTCAAAAAACGCTCGCTAGGAAAACACCAATTTACTTTCATAACAGTAAATTGCGGACGCTATGTGGCGGTCACCGCAGTCCTAAGAATTCCTAGCTTTACGTCCTTATTACGATAAACAAATGCAATCGCAATAGCGTACCTTTTGACAGCTCAAAATTTGTCTTGCGTTGTTTTATCAAAATGCATAAGACTACTGAGTTTTTATCGATAATACCTATTTGATATCGATATGACGCGTGACGCACTAAAAAGTGTGCATTATTACTTCAGATTAATGAATAATAGAAAAGTTTGACAATGATGACAGTAGCATGGCCCATTCATTACAGGAGATCAGGCCTACCTACAGCTTATGTTACAAAAATGTTAACAGTTATAAATAAAATAATATTAAAATAAAGGCTGGCTGCACGACATCTCACTAAATAAAGTTAGCACTAAACATAATAATAACGTTATTCTGTATCTGTCAACAAAATACGAATGTCATTTTTTTTGCGCTAATACTATTAAGTGAGGTGTCATGCATGTGGGTCTTAGTATAAGGCGGCGTCCTAACCAACGCGATCGTCCCATTCATTTTGTTCGGCGAACCCGTGTGGTCGCGCCGACCAGTGGGCAACTTCCGGTTTACGAATGAGTGACATAATATGAACGATCTTTTTGGTTATATTTCAACTTTATTAAATGCTAATTCTATAATTCGTGTTGCTAGATTTTGTCAAATAAATAATAATAATTTGTAGTTTAAAGAAAAGTCATCAAAAAACGTAATATATATTTATTATTTATTAATAACTAGCTGTTCGTGCCCGGCGTCGCCCGGGTGTAATTCCGACTTTATATCTTTTGATTCTGCTGGTCGATTTTGATGAAATAGAGACTAAATGTTACTCACAATAAAGCTTCTTATTGTTCATTAATTCAATTTGGAATGCAATGAGTGGCTTTTACGTGATGCGCTCACAAACGAACAAACAAACAGACAAAAATGTCAAAAAATGTTTTTTTACTTTCTTTTACTTATTTCTCGCGGCTTCCAGTACTTTTTTTGCAAAAATCTTTAATGTACAGACACGGACCGTTTACGATTTTATTATATGTATAGATAGGTTTGCAATCTAGTTCTTGTTTTGTATAAAAATTGCTTTGTTAAGGAGTTTTCACAAAAAAAGACTCCAGGCTAAATTGAATTATTCCACTTTGCTACGTCCACCCACTCATCCAGCAATATGTCCCAGATTGATTGGCGACCAGTGGGACAAAGTGCAATGTTCACATTTTTTTGTCGTGCATTGTCCCACTAATTGATTTTGATGGGGCAAATTACACTTGCACAACAGAGGAGCACATTCAGAGGAGGCAGCATTTGAACACCAACTAACTTTTTTTTTCAAGTTTCTCATCTTCTACTTTCAGATAAATTCATTTTGCATGTGAGCTAGTTTGATAGCTTTGAATTCCTGTCAACCCCTCTTTCTTGGTCTTTCTGTCAGAAAAAGAAAATGTATCTAGCCTTTTCCCAAATATGTTGGGGTCGGCTTCTAGTCTTAACCGGATGCAGCTGAATACCAGTATTTTACATGGAGCGACGAACTTCCTATCTGAACTCGATAACGCTGTTACTGGGTAACACGATTCCCCATATCCCAATCTCTTCGGATTTACTATACAGGTAAAAAAAAACCGGCCAAGTGCGAGTAGGGCTCCGGAGTTCCTTACCATTATCTATAAAAACTGCAAAAAAATCACGTTTGTTGTATGGGAGCCCCCTTAAATATTTATTGTATTCTGTTTTTTTTGTATTTTTTGTTATAGCGGCAACAGAAATACATCATCTGTGAAAATTTCAACTGTGTAACTATTATGGTTCATGAGATACAGCCTGGTGACAGACAGAAAGACAGACAGACGGAAAGCGGAGTCTTAGTAATAGGGTCCCGTTTTACCCTTTGGGTACGGAACCCTAAAAACAATCACGAAACGATGACTTAAATTGTATTTATTGTAGTAATAAAATGATATAATTCCATACAGATTAAAATCACTTTTAGATTTGCATTCCATTATTTACAAGTTATGACTTGATTATCTTAATAATAGGAGCTTCATCAGAACCAAGCTCCTTTTCAAACGGGTAAACGAAGAACCGGTGGCGGAGCCGAGTGAGTTGTGCTTTCATATCCATACATTTCGTCAGTACCTGCCTGCCGTGTGATGATTGGTACAATATAGCCGATTATGGCCGCTCCGCAGTTTGCGCAGGAGGCTGCGCAATAAATTTCTTTAGCAACTTATTGGTAACATGAGTGAACATGCTCGGAGATAATTAATCGGCCCTATTGAATGTCATAATAACTCGTTTCGAGCGCCCTTAATGGAAACTTCGCTAATATCTACTGCCGTTTTTTGTTATGTTATGCTTGCCTTATTACAATGTCTTTATTCTTCTACTTACAAATATTAAATGCTACTGAAGTATATTGTATAGTTTTTGTAAATATTGTATAGAGATACGTTTTAGTTTGTTATCTTGGGGATAGCTGTGAATTCATTGAAAGTTTAAGATTTATGTTTCTGAAATCGATCGAAGTTTTAAACGGTTTAACTGTTTGCCAAAAAAGCCTGAATTCAAGACGATTCAATTTACCTATTTGGGATTTTAAACTACTTTCCTCCCATCCCTATTGATACTGTAATTTGGAAATATATTTGTAAGAGAGTAACCATGGAGTTTCTTACCGGCTCTTCTGTAAAGAAACGGCCAATTTGAGCCTAGCTTCTGACGTTTCATAAGTGCCCATGTAGGTTTATGTGAAATAATTTTCATAGCTATGCCCGTTTCATTTTTACAAAATGTAATGATAAACCATGTATCAATAGTGCAACTGGAAGGATTCAAACTCAAGGACTTTTCAGTCGCTTGTCTGACATGTTATCCGTTGAACTATTGTCGCTTTTTAAATTGTGTTATTAATTGCAGGATCTTTACAATGTTTTTTTTAATTACATTAAAAGGTTATTGTATTATTATGTAAATACACAAACAGTTTAGTTGCAAAGGTGAGGAAGTGAAATTGTGAAAGGTGAGGAAGTAAATTTTATTAAAGTTCATTTTAAGAAAACGTGTTGCGACCCCAAGTACACACGGCTACACATCAAGCTATACATTTCCAGTATAAGCTGACCTCGCATTGTACGGAAATCCTATACAATGCGATCATAAACTGGAAATGTATAGCTTGATGTGTAGCCGTGCGTACCATGGGACAAGGGCGGAACGATTATGATTCAAGTTAATTTTATAATAATTCGTATAGAAACAAAGTAGTCTATCATGGATACAATCTCTGATTTAAGTTATAATTGCAATATAAAAAATAACGAAGTATTCTCCGAATTACAAAATAGATACCTACCTTACTAAAAATCATAAGACTATTATTCTTGTTTGACTGGTCTTCTGGAAATTCCACTCGTACGCACAAAAAGTTCATGATGCAAAAAGATTTCTTCACACTCAGTGCGTGTGAAGAAATCTTTTTGCATCATGCATCTTAACATGAACTTTCAAAATTCGAACAAAAAGACAGATAAAAAACAAGTCGATTACCTTGTAATAATGACGAAATAAAGTACCTTGATTGGTTCAAATATTATATTAGTAAGACGATTCGATAAGTGTGTTCATGTGAACCGGTATAAGACAAACTAAAGAGTTAATAGAAATAGCAGGGTAATTGATAATTAATCCATTGAAACGTTAGCCCCTACCACGAACGGGCGAAGTACACGTAACGTAAATTCCAACGATTTTTCAATCAAAATACAAATATCCTATGGCATTCTGATTTATTTTTTTGCAGCGAGCTTAATTAGTATCACCCTTGGGTATGAAAAAAGACGTCATGCTACCCAGAAACCCCATCACCTGTTTTTTTTTTTCATTTATAAGTTTATAATACTTTTGTACCCATTATGAAGGTACGCAATTTGTACATATTTAAAATAAAACCTAATTTGAATGCTGCTTTGAACTTTACATTATTATTACGTGTCACAATGAAAATAACCCAAAATAGCAATTGCCAAAATGAAATTAGCAATTCAATAATTAGTCTGCTTAGCCTTTTCCGACTATATTGGCCCTCTTCCACTCTAACCGGATGCAGCTGAAATATTAATGTTTTCCATGGAGGGACTGCCTATCTGACCACAACCCAGTAACTGGGTAACACGATACCTCTTATTAAGGTTGGTTGTCAGACTTTTGGGCTTCTGACGACTCGTAACGACTGTCAAAGATCTACTAATGACAGTCGGGCATTTCTTTATAAGTGTTCATTTAAACAGGCAATTGAATAAAAACAATGCGATTGTTACAGTTAAAACTTAAGATATAAGTTTCTGCATAATAACTATTACATATTCTGTTAATATAACAAAACTTGTGACTTGTCTTGTCACAACATTGCTAGCCAACCCAAAATATGTGAGAAAATTGTTACTCGATTAGAAACCACGTTGATAGTGTCACAGTGTCACCAAATCGTATGTAGATATAGAGTTATGTGTTCTTTATATAGTAAACATTCCTATTTAATTGAAAATAAAATGAGTGTTCATCTCCACAGTTGGTGTTTTATTTTAACCTTATAAACATTAAAATCAGCAATACAATTCTCTAAGCTCATGTAAGTGTATTGAATGACTATTTCATGAAATCATGACATTTGGTACTTTCATGATCTTAGAGAGTTGTATTGCTGATTCTAATGTTTATAATTCTGTAAATCCATATATGTTACGAGCGCTAATGATATTTAGATCAACATACTTACAACCTGATACTGACTTGCAAATTGCAAAAAAACGTAAGAAAATTTGAATTTTGCGGGCTACCCTAGCGAATCAACCTTAATTTTAATTTCGAAGTTAAGTTGGGAGCTAACTTTATTAGTTGCTAATTTTTATCCGACTACGGCGAAACAAAAAGGAGGGTTATCATTACTAGAGTTTTTCGGAACAAAAAAAGCTTGAATGAATTCTCAAAGTCTTGGAAACGCCATCATCTGCGTAGCCTTTTTTCCAACTATGTTGAGGTCGGCTTCCAGTCTAACCCATCACATCTGAATACCAGCCGACCTATTGACCTATAGTGCTGCTGCTGCACCTAGCGTCATCAGCTGGAATGACAGCTGACTTCACCATTTTTTCCATGGTGAGATTTTTACAGAATTGATCGGCACTATTTTAAATGCAGCGAGACTGACTGACTATTGGACCTCCACAACCCAGTTACTGGGTAATCAACTGTCGAGCACTATGTTCATTATGAAAAACCCCTGGTGTCATTGAAATTATTTTAATGTGTTGAGGGCAATTCTCGCATTTTTAAGAACGGCCCATTCTAATTTCAATCTTTACCTATCAAAAATTGTATACTTTTGACATAATTGTCGCTGAGATGAGATTGCGAGTATATTTTGAACGGGATTTTAATAATGGGAATTAGGCTTCAGATATTTTTGGACAGACTTTTCGTCCCGATATTTTTATCGCTGACTGTACAAATTAATGCTATGTTACTCTGCTCCCACATTTGTTTAACCGAAAGATTATGTAAGAAGATAGCGTTATGTATCTGAATGATAGGTACCTACATATAATAGGCAGACTTGAAACAATGTGAACAATGACTGTATACAATGAAATATCTCAGATAAAGACTGATCCTATTGAAGTAATTGAAGTATAGAGATATAAAGTGTAGATCCGGGTTCTGTACCTACTATATTAGCAGGCCCTTATATGTTCTTATTAATTCCAGGCACATGAGTCTACTTTTTCTATAGGCTCTCCTTTTCGTGTCCGCGATACTTAAATGTTACCACTTTATTATTGTTTGAGCCCAGGGGGCCTAAACCGGCCACATTAGCAATTCGTCTAAAAGCAGTTCATTTCCTGAATCCCAGCTGTCATTGGCAATTCCTCTAATTTGACATAAAAGCAATTATTTGTGGACCATTTTACGAATCTTCATAGAAAACTGTCAAACATGAATTATTTCGTAATATAAATTACACGCAGATCATATAATGAATTGTCAGTTTGTGTCATAATATATTCATATGAAATTGCCGTTTTGTATGAAAAAATTTAAACGAATTTTTTTTATGTAAGTATTTTTTATTTGTATTAATCGAAGTAATCACGCAGTGGCAGTTTATTGATGCCCTTCTTAAAGAAATCAGCTGGACGGGAGGCAACAAATTCTTCTAAGGCATTTTGTACTGCCTCTCGGGTATTGAATTTTTTTCCCGCCAAGAAGTTATCCAAATTCTGGAAAAAGTAGTAGTCTGTAGGCACAAGGTCTGGTGAGTAGAGCGGATGACGGAGAGCTTCCAACCCCAGTTCTTGCAACTTGGAGACCGTCTGCTGTGCAGTATGAGGTCGCGCGTTGTCGTGCAGGAGCAGCGGAGACGAGCGATTGACCAATGCTGGTTGGAGATGTGCCAGCTTCTCCATCATTGTGTTCAGTTCTTCACAGTACACATCTTCAGTAATGCTCACCCCGTTTGGTAAGAAGCTGTGATGAATCACACCGGCGCTAGACCACCAAACAGTGATCATCACTTTTCTAGGGGTAAGTTTTCGTTTAAAGCATTGTTTAGGTACTGAACCAGGATCCAACCAACTTGCTGAGCGCTTGCGGTTATCAAACAGAATCCATTTTTCATCGCAGGTAACAATGCGGTTCAAAATTCCTTCATTTGTGTGTCTGTTGAGCAGTGCAAGGCACGCCTCGACGCGTACTTCGCGCCGGCGATCATTGAGTTCGTGGGGCACCCATTTGTCAAGCTTTTTTACCTTGCCAATTTGACGCAAATGGACCAATATTGTTTTGACGCTAACGTCGAAAGCTGCTGCTAATTCAGCCGTAGATTGTGTATCATCAGCTTCCACAATCGCCTTTAATTCATCATTGTCGACCAAAGTCTTCGGACGACCGCGAGGTTCATTATTCAGGTCGAAATTTCCAGAACGGAAGCGAGCAAACCAATAACAGGTGGTGCGTTGGTTTATAGTGTTAGCTCCGTTAACCTCGTTGATGTTGCGTGCCGCTTGTGCCGCGTTGCTGCCACGACGGTACTCATATTCCATAATTATCTACTCGAATTTTTAACGTATCCATGATGACGAAAAAGATTGAAATGCGATGAAAATGTAACACTAATCATTAAACAAATGACTTCTTTTGAAAAAAGAATTCCATGTTTTTTAAATAAAATTAATTTGAAATTAGAATTCTTAGCCAAACAAAAATTATTTTGATTTGAAATGGCCAGTACTGCAGAACGGCAATTTCATAGGTAAAGACCTATTATTATGATTCTGCCTAAAATGACCGTTTTAAGCCCCCTGATAGGTAGCTAGACTAATTGCAGCATTAGTGGCATTCTTTAGGTTTTCAAAGGTGCAAGTGAAAGGGTATTTAGGCCTCTCCAGTAAGTGCGACATGGTCTGTTCAGAAGCACTCGCACTGGGTGCTGGATGGGTCGATTATCCCCCACTTCTACACGCCCAAATTGTGTCTGCAGCGGGCTACCTGGGTATGCAAACGATTGGGAGATTTTGATACAGGACACTGCAGATCACGCTCGGAAAACAAATGTTTCTGAAGTTTACCGACGTCAGGTCATGCTTTTCTTCCCACATTTTGGTTCTCTCATTGGGTGGTTTGTCCTGTAGGACCTGTGTAGAGCGTAAGAAAGTCTTACGACTTTTAAGCCTATACAAGGTCGTTATGTAATCAGAGGGGATGTCGGGAATCGGAGGCTCTAGGACGCATCTATACGCATCTTTGGAGCCGCTGGTATTGCAGATTTCTATAGGCCGTGGCGACGTCAGGTGGCCCCTTGATTGTTGACAATTCAATAACAAAACAAATTTTGTGATGCGTTCGGGTTCCCCTTTATTCTTTGACGTGAAATTTCATTTGTTTTTCTACTTTCCGTATAGTCTTGCAATGCTCAAAACACACTGGTCACCTTATCTTCTTCATAGGCGAAAACGGGATGGTGCTAGCGGCCTTGTCTAGCTCCGTCTCTCTCTCACACTGGAAAAATGCTAGCATTAATACTTCATAATACGGCACCAGGGCGGAGTGTAAATGAGGGTCACCTTTTGTACGCATTACCTAAGTAATACTATATTGCCCAATAATCTATTTTAATTGATTTATTAACCGATATCTTTATTTTGACGTCAAACAACTGATTATAATTACAACATGTGTTTCCTCAATAAAAATATTCACTTACTCCTATCATTAGATGGAGGCATTAGAAATAAAGATATCCAAAAAAAGATCACTTATCTTAAGGCTTTTATTATCTTGATAGGTATATACCGCCCCGTTGCCCCGTTGGTCTCGTGGTCGCAAGTGCGACTGCAGAGCGTGGGGTCCTGGGTTCGATTCCCGGGTCGGGCAAAGTGTTATTGGATTTTTCCATTAGGAATTTCGTAGTAACAGCCCGGAGTTTGGAAGTTGGCGGTGTGATATCCCCGTGCCTAGGAAAGCACGTTAAGCCGTTGATCCTACGCCTGATCTCTCTCCGGTCGTGTCGGATTACCGTCCCATCGGACTATGAGAGTGAGGGAAGAGAGAGTGCACTTGTGTCTGCGCAAACACTTGTGCACTATAATATCTCCCGCGCCGAAGGCTAGTCTCCGTTGAGATTGGCCGCCGTGGCCGAAAATACGGTCTGGAGGACTATTATTATTATTATTAGGTACATACCGACACAGGATGGATTCTATAGATTCCCAGGTCGGGCAAAGTATTATTTGGTTTTTCCATTACTTGGATTTTATGTCTCCTTTTCAACATCTTACACAACCCGTTTTATCCGTCCTACCTGCGTGAGCGTTTTTCTTACTCGTCCTAGTGACGCACCGTGTATATCACACCTTAGATCCCTCCTTAAATCTCATCCTCATAAAACTAGCTATTATTCTTATTCCTTCTCTGTCCATGCTTTAAGATTGTGGAACTCACTTCCGCTTAGTATTCGTATTTGTAAACTGTTTCTCTATTCAGACTTCGTGTAAAAGAGCATTATCTTTCCTCTCAACTTTGAGTATATTATTATATAGGTACCTACAGTGTATTTATGTTTATAATTTATATTATATTTGTTTTAAGCTTTATGTATTTATTTAAGTATATGCTAATTTTCTTGCGTATATGTGTAGGTATATTTGATATTTTTAGTTAAGACTTCGCATAATCATGTTTTTCTCTTCTTGTTTTCACACACTTTGTCTACATTTCTTTCTCATTTCTCCTTTCGCAGGTCTGCTGGAAGAAATTTCTTAAGAAATAAGCAGTACCTTTGTACTCATATTTTAATTATGTCGTATCTATTTTGTATTTTACTGTGTGTACTTATATAATAAAAAAAATAATAATAGGAATTTCAAATGCTCTTGTCATGCACCTAATCTATGTTCACGCGTCGTAAAGCACATAAGGTATTATTATTGCTTCATAGTAGTTATATTCACACGCTCGTGTAGGTACCTAATCTAAGTTCACGCGTCATAATGATTCAATATTGGTAGACACGACAAGTTACATTGCTCGCCAAACATCAATAGATTGTCCAAATTTATTTAGTCCAGTTTTTACGCAATGTCGGGTAAATAATGTGTAAAATGGTTTTACTAGTATTTTCAAGCAGTATCTGAGGGCATGGCAGTGCCCCCGCCAAGTCGAGCAAAACAAACAAAGGCACAACAGTCGTACCATCTTTTCACGAAGCCATTCAGGACATTTTTACCCCCTGTAAAAATGTGCTGTTGTGGATAAAGTTAGAAGCTTGAATTTTCAGTGACCAAGAGGGCTTAGTGTAGTTAGGTAGGATATTCCCAAATTACATTCAATTTGAACCCAGTGTTTAAGAACTATTGCAGGTCAATGTTCCCTAATTACCGAAATTAACCTACGAAAAGAAATGAGATCCCAAAAACATACCTAACATGTAAAAAAATGCAAGTTTCGCAACGCAGTTCTCTACCGCAAGATGTGCGATTTAGGGGTTTACTTAAAAAAGGTTGCTTAAAAGTAAGTGACGTTCAAAAGTCAAAAATGTATGATTATAACTTTAAGCAACGTTTATAAATAAACACCCTAATGTAAAATCAAGTCTGTTAATTTATTCTGTCAATTTATTCTTTATTTCTTTAAAATGACTTGGCAATAGCAATTTAAATCACTTGAATAATCTACTATTACTATAAAATAATCGGATTATCGCTTGTCGCCTGTCTGGTTTGTGGTTTCATTAAATACTTAGGTTCCTAGTTGGAGAAGACAGCTTCCATCGGCACCCATATACTCGTACTTCAGACCGAATCACAGTTGCATACACTGCAGTACGCCTACGGCCTACGTAATGTGTTAGGTAAGTAGGTACCTCATACTTCTCCGGTCAAGCTTCTTCACAAAGATAGATACCACCCGGGTATGATGGTTTTCTTTTACCGCAGCTTTTCCATAATCCTAACTAATAATATAAATGCGAAAGTGAGTTAGTGTGTTTGTTACGCTTTCACGCTAAAACGGCTGAACGGATTTGGATGAAATTGACCATATCGCGGACAACAGCTAACATAACGCCTGTTTGACGAAGTCGCGGGTAATAGCTAACATAACGCCTGTCTGACGAAGTCGCGGGCAATAGCTAACATAACGCCTGTCTGACGAAGTCGCGGGCAATAGCTAACATAACGCCTGTCTGACGAAGTCGCGGGCAATAGCTAACATAACGCCTGTCTGACGAAGTCGCGGGCAATAGCTAACATAACGCCTGTCTGACGAAGTCGCGGGCAATAGCTAACATAACGCCTGTCTGACGAAGTCGCGGGCAATAGCTAACATAACGCCTGTCTGACGAAGTCGCGGGCAATAGCTCACATAACGCCTGTAATCCCCGAAGGGTTTATAAGGGAAGGCAGAATACCTACCTATACCTAGATATACTCCGAGCTACTACCGACACTTTTCCCGACTCGGGAATCGAACCCAGGACCTCATACCCAGCGGTAGCGCTTGCAACCACAAGACCAACGAGGCAGTCTGTTTATATTTCGTCCAGTTTTCGGACGCGTACATGCAGTATCTTCTATAGCACCAACTTGGAAGCGGAACCAATCTATTTCTGATCAGCAACTAGTTAACACAAAAATATGCATCTAGCTAAATCCCAACCAAGGATTATGTAAAAACCTGCTACAAATTATGAGAATATTACAAGTTGTATCTCGTGACCGAGACCTTACCAGTCGATCTACACCGGTCCAATACAGCGAGCGTAAAGAGAACGTGAAAAAAAAAATAACAAAAGTGTAAAAGGATTTATTTTTTGTTTTTTTGTGAATGTTTAATTATGAAGTGGTTCGTGGTTATATTTGTTGGTATGTATTGATTTTGTGTAAGTTTTTCCCTTAATAAAATGGATTAGTAGGTAATTTAAGCATCTAAAAGTTAATTACAAGGAGACTAGTTTTATATGGAGATAGTTTTCTTTTTAGGTTAGACAGGGCAGAGGCCCTAGACACAGTGACATTCTATCAGCGATAAGGATGATGGAAAAGGGAATTTATAGGACTGACATAAGCTATCGAAAAATGTCAATCCTGTTGAAAGTCGTTGTAGAATTTCGGAACGCTTTCGAAGCGATTGTCACTTGTCTAGGCCCTCTGAGGGTTCCTAACAAAGCATATACCTATATTATGCGTATCCCAAACATGGGTAGGGTTTGTAAAGCAGATGTTTTTGATAAGGGGGTTGTAAATAAAGGATGTTTGTAGGCTGCAACGTCTTGTTTGCTATAATAATAACAAACTGCGATCACCAATTAGGTACCTACGCCTCTATAGAGGGCGGATGGCAATTTCCCCATTTAATGTTACCCTCGCAAAACTTATTTTCACTACGCTAACCTCATTAGCTTACACGAAGCTTAGGTACGCTTTGATCTGAAAAAATATATTTTATTTTGCCGTGATTACTTATAACAGATCGAAACATAAGTTTACCGCTAAGTTTCGTCTCTGTAATACCTTGCCTACCCCTAGAGACGTGCGCTCTTATAAATGTTCTGCTGACTTGGAACTATTAGCAGCACAGTGGTTTATTACAAACATAGCTATGCATGACCTAAATATTGTCAAAAGACAGGTCACAAAGCAAAGACCTATTCTTCAAACATTCTGCCATCAAAAATAGAGTTTATCTATGACTTTGGTGAAATGCAATGATAATGCAATCTTAACCAGGTCAAACCTTCGGAGCTCAGAGCATTTACTTATTAGGTAGCAAAGATAAGTACCTACCACAATTTTCGTTATTACATAAATTCGTTTCGCAAACATAGGTTTGTCAAATTTCACAACTTTGGACGACCATAACTTTTCCTTGTTATGTGCCAATTCGGCGTTAAATTGGTGACCAGTTGTTCATATCAAAATTTAATGGGGTACCTATTCATTGTAATCATTTAGTATCCCATCCATACATAAATTAAAGTCGATTTTCTTTCTGTCTGTGTAACCCAATGACGTTATTTCAGACCAAGGTGCTTATATATTGGTATACCCGCGGTGTTCCAAAATTCGCAACGGATTTTTGATGCGATTTTCACCACCTTTTTACCTACATTTATTTAAGAAATCTCGATGTTTCGTGAAGTCGTAAAACCGTGCGAAGCAGAGGCGAGTCGCTAGTATTTATAAAGGTAGAACGTAAATCACGGTGCTTTGGCTGATTCTCTAAATACAAAATATTTTTAGCTGCAGGTTCTATGAACCCACGAATTTAAGGATCTTATAAGCTGCAGATAATGGTTGTAACATTAAAATAATTTGTACCCATTAACAGTCGCTACTGGTAGTTTGTTGCGCCACTTCTTCTTCCCAGCTAAAGCACTAAGAGTGTGCGTTTTGGGGGGACTGTCTTATGTAATTTTGCCGTTCGAAAAGTGCTGAATCACAGCCTAGTTTGAATAAATGACTTTTGGTTTGTTATCGATTTAAGTTCCTTATTTTTATCACAATGATAATTACAAACAATCCATTTAAAAAAAATACGGAAGCTACACGGAAACTTAGTGCTGCATTGAAACTACATAAGTAGTTGTAAATATAGATGTTAGATTGATAACAAGTTTATACGCTATTTGAGCATCACTGACCTTTTAATGCCGTAGACCGAAAAAACTATTATTACATGCGGAACACAAAGAGCTGATAGCTAACTTTAGTTCACAAACACGTAAAACACATCATCCTCCTTTTAAAATCGTTGTAATTGGGTAAACAAGCCGGTTTGAGGACGTCGAGGTAAATACTAAATACCAATGGTTATATTATTATAAAATAACATGTAACTAGTTGAGGGCAGTCGGCCGTGGCTTACTATTTCAATGTAAATCCATATTTACATTGAAATAGTACCTAAGCCAGATAATATAAGTATTATTTTGTAGCTTAGCACCATGTTGACGCTACATGATTAGGTACCAAGCTATGTAGCGTTAACACCGGTGCTACTGTGACACAAATGTTGCAGAAGGTCCCATAGAACTTGCTTCGCATCAGTACGGTCGTTTTGTAGGGTTAGGATCAGAATAAGATCGACGACAACCACGATAACGGCATTTCCTGAGCGAAAAATTAAAAATAGTAACTTGACTTGCTTAGGTAGGTAAATACTAAACTAACATTGCTAAAACCCGTTGCAAGACAAAGACTTGCTTTAAATGTGCGGTCAACTGCACGTCAGAACTATATGAACTATGAAATTACTGCTCTTGGGCTTTGGGCAAGATAAACAGATGACAGACGCACTTTGAATTTTCTTTGTAAGTAGTAGTGAAGTAAGCGTCTCATACGAATGTGAACTTTAGGTACTTTTATAAAATGAATATCAAACTAACCATAAACGTGTAAGTGAGTAAAATCTATTTTGAATGATCAACATGATTTTGTTTCAAGTAGCGCTGTCGTGTGAGGGACAGAGGCCTCCCTCCCTGCCTCTGAGTCCTACCAGCTTCCGAACGATAGAACGAGGATTCAGCTGTGAGTATAATAACCAGTGATCGGAATAGGTAGAGCTAATCTACCTAAAGTTCGAAAAAGAACACAGACAAAGTGGAGACACCTTACGACAAAATATTTTTACGGGACTGATGTACCGGGTTTCGGAACATGACTTAAGTACAACCAAAATTAATAAAGTAAAACAATTATCGAATTCATTTCCAGTTTCTGTTAAAAAAAAGAGTATGCACGATTTTTATTGTTTAAAAAAAATAAAGGTAATCTCCTTATCTTCGTTTAAACTATGTAAGTAAGCGCGGAAGCTAATGTTATTTACATAACAGTATTAATATTTATATAATTAACAAGGTAAAGGTAAAAAAACAATTTTACTCATAGTAGGTACAACATTTGAGCTCGGACTAAAATATAAAACAACTGTTTAAATGAAATTCCATAAATTGTTGAATAAAATTGTTTAAATTTGGAAAATTAATCAAGAATAGTTTAATGTTTAGAATGTCTTAAAAGTCATGTAAAATTCAGAAACTTACCAAGCAGATTGATTACCAGAGCAAATGCCACTGGTGCCGATTCTCTTGTACATACACCGAACTAAACTAACAAAACTATAACTAAAATTTCTTACTTTTTACTATGAGAATCTTAGGGGTTTAAGGGTTCTAATAAAGGGGGGTCGAAATTTTAATTATTTTTGCGATAGGACCTACCATTTTCAAGATATAAGCAAAAGAAAAAAAAAATACAGTATTGTTTTGCAACTGAAGTCGAGGTGTTGGTTTGAATTTTAGTTCATGACATCTAATTTTACTCCACACCTTTAGCATTTATACTAAATGTACTTAAGTGATGTCCCGAAATCCCGACATTAGTCCCAAAAAAATATTTTAGTCGTCAGGAAGTCTCCACTTTTTTTGTCTCTGTTCTTTGAAGTTTAGGCGCATTAGCTCTACCTATTCCGATCACTAATAATAACACATTTGTGCAAATGTAACGAATGAGACAACATTTTGTCGTCAAGCGTAATTGCAGACATTCGCAATAGTACGGACGGACACTTGCCGTGTCTGAGATCACGCGATCGTCTGTCTGACATCACGGAGTGTGTAGTTACGTAAACCAGACATCAGCAGGTGTTGCCGACTACACCAAGTGCTTATAGGTATTATTAAAAGCCTGTGCTGTCCCACTGAAGGGCAAAGGGCTCTTAATCTCTTTCCACTTCTTTCTAGGTATTTAACGCTGCTAAGGCCGGTCTGTTAATTTGATACCCAGAATTCTCCGTTCCAAACCCCTAAGTGCGTACCTATCCTACCCTATCTATAATATTATAAATGCGAAAGTGAGTTTGTTTGTTTGTTACGCTCTCACGCTAAAACGGCTGAACGGATTTGAATGAAATTGGCACATGAGTAGGCCACATGAAATAGGACTTAGCACACTTTTTATCCCGATATTCCCACGGACTCGAGGGAATTCTAAACCATTCTGTTTAAACCATAGCCAAACATTCTATTTTTCAGCGGTCCCTGGCAGGTCTCCGATTGTGTCCGACATAATCATACGACATTACAGGTAGGACATGCAACAAACTACAAATTACCTTTTGATGACCATAATACCTGTAACATTGTTTTCATTGTCTCGGGTCAAGCGGTCTAAATTATCTCGTAATAACGTACATGAGTAGATAATTTGACGAATCTGTTCCATCCAAATGGGAGTAGGTAATTCGTCGCTTCCTTGGTTTCGTCTTATGTTAGGTGTTATGACCTCCTTTTGAACCAGGCTATTTGTATATCGTCCACTGCTGGGTACCTGAGTTAGAAGAGATTAAGAGCTCGTGGCTAAGTAATAACAGCCGCACGAGTCGATCCATCAGGTTAAGCTACGCTTGCCGGGGTTGGTCCGTGGATGGGTGACCATCTTTACATACCGAGACTCCTCCGTGCCTCGGAAAGCACGTTAAGCTGTTGGTCCCGGCTGTCATTTGTGGATCTTTGACAGTCTTTACGGGTCGTCAGAAGCTCGAAAGTCTGACAACCAGTCTTACCAATGGGTATCGTATTACCCAGTTACTAGGTTGTGAGGTCACATAGGCAGTCGCTCCATGTAAAATACGTATTCAGCTGCATCCGGTTAGACTGGAAGCCGACCCCAACATAGTTGGGAAAGGGCTAGGCAGATGATGACCTGAGTTAGAAGGGAGGTGCCTAAGGGAGGAATCAAATCTTAAGAATCATGCGACGCAGGGACGGGTGACGGGTCGCTACCTAGTACCTAAATAAATAATTGATGCGCTTTTAGTAGATATTATTTTGACTTTATGCATTGTCAATTTAATTTTCAGGACAAATCTCACATCTCCGTCATCTTACCGCATTGGTAACGTTAAGTCTTTGTTGACTGACCCTGAATTTGACGTTAAAAGACCAACAGTCATCTACGCGCATGGGTAAGTGACATCAATATTCAATATATCACCCTGAGAAGTTACCATTGATAGTTTGCTGTGTCTTTTATGCTCACGGACTAAGCACACGGCACCATAATTATTTAATTGATGGACATTTTCAATTTAGAAGGCTCTAAGCTTGTTGCTAAAAGAATAATACGAGGCAAATATAGCAGTGAAAGGACCATGGGAAGAAACGTCCCCACCCACCAACACGCTTGAGACTAGTGTCATTCGAAGCGTCTGGTGGGTTCGATACTTTTTTACTATGGCGACATCTTTCAAAAATGTGGGGTTTTCCTGGAATATTACTTTTTTTATTCAATATTAGCATTATTTTACATTTATATATTTTCTTAGTTTGCACTTAAGAGGCATAGAATATAGCGACCTAAATATGGTTCTCATTCATGACAACCTTTCTTTATATAAGGGACCATTTTTTTTTTCTCTGATACCTTTTTTTAAAGTTAGGTTCGGTTAGGTTATGTTTGGTAAGGATAGGTAATTATAGCTTAGGTTAGGTTAGCTAACCGAAAAGTTTAGGTTAGGTTAGGTTAGCTAATCGAAAAGTTTAGGTTAGGTTAGGTTAGCTTCTGTGCGCTGTCAACGCGGCTCTACGTGGGAATCGTGCGATCGATGGCCCTTTACGGGGCCCCGATCTGGGCGGCTGACCTGACGGCCGGTAGTATCGCAGTCCTGCGCAAGCCGCAAGGAGCGATGGCCGTCAGAGTCATCAGGGGGTATCGCACGATCTCCTACGAGGCGGCTTGTGCACTGGCCGGATCCCCGCCCTGGGACCTCGAGGCGAAAGTACTCGCGTCATCGTATCGGTGGCGCGAGGAAGCGAGAGTGCGGGGTGAGCAACCGATGCAGTGACACATAGAGCTGCATCGGTCTCAGCTTCGCGAGGTCTTGGTGGCGGAATGGCGGGACAGGCTTTCACGCCCTACCGCCGGCCTCGACATCATCGAGGCGGTCCGGCCGGTGCTCGAGCGCTGGCTCGGGAGGAGGCACGGCTCCCTGTCGTTTCGGGTGACGCAGGTGCTTCGAGAAGTACCTGTGTCGCATAAACAGGGAGCCGGACGCCCGGTGTCACCACTACGTTGAATGCCAGGAGGACACGGCGCGGCCTACGCTGGCAGAGTGTCCCGCTTAGGAGGGGCCGCGCCGTGCCCTCATCTCAGAAGAAGGCAGTGACTTGTCGCTGCCGGCCTTAATCGAGTCGATGGTCGGCAGCGAGGAGTCCTGGGACGCGGTGGTTTCCTTCCGTGAGACAGTCGTTTCGCAGAAGGTGGCTGCGGAAAGGGAGAGGGAGATCTCTTCCACTCACCCGGCCCGCAGCAGGCGCACCGGGCGTCGGCGGAGGGTGGTAAACGCCCTCTTCCAGCCCCCCTAAATGGGTCCAGGGACGACGGACTCGGGGACGTCCGTCGCCCCCTACACATCAGGACCCGAGGTGGCGGTGCGTAGTGTTCCACGCGCGCCCCTCTTAGACGTCACGGGGGGAGTCAAACACCTCACTCCTCGGGTCACGGGGGCCCCTGACCCGAGGAGTCCCGCAATGGCGGGCCAGTCTGGGGTTGCGGAAGATTTTTACGTTCCCGTGACCCCCGGCGAAGGTGTAAGGTGGAACACTGGGGTGGTTTTTAGTCAGTAAGAGTCTGAAAGACCCCTCCGCCCGCCCCAGGGCAGAGGTCATCCACGAGGATTTAAAAAAAAATAGGTTAGGTTAGCCGTTTTTTTAAAAGTTTTTTGTACAATTATCCAATCACAAGAATACACAAATGCTGTTCATCATTGAGGAGTTCCATTTGACCTTCAAAATCCAAGATCAAATTATCACTGTTAGGTTAGGTGAGGTTAGGTTATGTTTGGCAAGGATAGGCAATTATAGCTTAGGTTAGGTTAGCTAACAGAAAAGTTTTTTGTTATTACAAAAAAACCCCATTGATTTTGCAATGGAGCAAGACAGTAAGTCTTTCTCGGGATCCCTAAAAACATATTGACACGTATCCTATGACTGTTGGGGGGTGGGGACGGAGTCCATACAAAATCCCCCATGGTCCTTTCTGTGAAAAGTTTTATTTCATTTTGTATTTCGCTATCCGCAGAACTCTTCTTCTATTGAACACAAAGTCCTCACCTAAAGCAATGCAAAATAACACCAATTTGTCTGATAACTTCCAGCTACGTGGAACTATCAACGGACGAGAGCATCATTACCGTGGTGTCTGCGTACCTTCAACGAGGCGGCTACAACGTGCTGCTGCTGGACTGGTCCAACATCGCCTTTGGGAACTACGTCATCATCGCCAAGACACTGCCTGGTGTATGTGGATTGCATTATTAGATTAAAAAAGAAAGAAAGATAAATTACATTATATTTCTAGAACATGTTTAAAAAAGTAGGTAGGTACTCGACGATTATGTAATATTGCCTCCGTCCAGTGAATGAACGCGTTTTTGCACATTTCTTCCATAACACAAATGAGAAAAAAATTCTAGAAACACGATATTCGAAAATCCTTCAATGAAGCCCGCGAAATTAAAAAAATCTTACTTATTAAATAGTCTTATAACCAAAAACTATAATTTCGAAACGTACGTTGATGTTTTTAATTACTTAATTATTTTATCATATTGTCATGTATGGAATTTTGATTGAATTTTGATCAACATACAATTTAACGTAAAACAGCGCTGCAATTTGCAAAAAACGTAAGAAATGTTGAATTTAGCTATATTGAAGTTTATTTTTTTTAAATTATTTGTATTCCCATAGTGTCTGATGTTGGATAATGTGTCTTCCAGGCAGGCGCGCACGTAGGCAGGGCGCTACTGAAGCTGGTGAAGCGAGGTCTTCCATTCAAAGGTCTGCACCTGGTCGGTCACTCTATGGGCAGTCATCTAGCGGCGTATGCTGCTAGGTATCTCAAGTCCAGGGGATTTACAGTGCCGAGGTAAGAAGATTCACAGAAGAATTATTATTAATACTTATATTTTTCTTCAACTACTTAGATGGACTAGTGACCAAGAGCTGCTTGGGGTGCAGAGAGTATGAAAACAATCTTAATCAAAGTTCAAGATTTGTCTTCTAATTTATGGCTCAACTATCAGTTGACTCGCAAGTAAAAAAATCCTGATTTCGATGTTTATGTTCATTATCACTCAAATTCGCCTTTGGAGAGGAGCCGGCAATGCCATGGTTACTCTTTTAAAATGTTTGGCTTTTACAGTGTTTTCAAATTATAGTGATAATAGGTGTGGAAGGACAGAGTACTAGTGTAGACCTATCAACAAGTATCTTGAGCGATATTCACAGAAATCACAGCCTTTATGATCCACTGCAGTAGGTACATAAGTTTCCTCCTTTTTACGCCAATCCTCTATGTAGGGCGCCCGCCCAGCTAGTTATCGAACTAATCGAAATACCTTTTCCAATTAAATTAATGACAGATTTACCTAGTAACACCCGGAGTTACACTTTTTTTTTTTAATTGTATCATATGCCACTGTGTCCACTCTGACATATCAGCCTCATCATACCTTAAACTATACTAAACTACATCTACAAATACGAGATACATTATTAATATCTAAACAAATCAGTAAGTATGCTTGCTATCTCAGGTGAAGGCTGCGCTAAAACTTTAACATAAGGATAGTGACACATAGTTCATATTATTATATTGTCGTGAGTAAACTTCCGTAATCACAGTAAATAAACAAAGATAAACGCATACAACGTAGGAAACCTTTGTGTTATCTCATTAGACTAATTAATTACATTCATACTGCACTTAGCTCCATTAAGCCATCACATACATCAGCGATGCATCTGATAATGACTTAGACGGGTGTCAGACGCGATCGTGGCATGCTAATCACTGGCTGTAGTTCAAGTACAGAGTTCAAGTTAGAAGTCAGGGTACTAACGCTGACTTGTGGTCAGTAGTAAATTCTAACTAATGTTATAAATGCGAAAGTGAGTTTCTTTGTTACGCTTTCACCCTAAAACGGCTGAACGGATTTGGATGTATTTCCTTTTTATCGCGGGGGAACGTTCCCGTTGGATAGTTTTCGACGACCACGCGGCCAAAGCCGCGGGCAAAGCTAGTAGTAGTATTTTTAATAATGACCACATACCTGTAGTTACTCACTAAGAATAGCTGGTTCCGGTAACACGTGATATCCGGCATCCGAGTAGGTTTTCACAAAGTAGGTGCTCATAAGGTAGTAGGTAGGTACTTTTGTTTTTGTTTGACTATTTTTTATAATATAAGGTATATCTCTAATCTGAACGAAATTCTGAATGTGATATTAATCTCATAGAAACCATCCCGTAGTTGTTAGCTATTAATTCGAACTGCATAATGGTGCCAAAAAATAAATCACAGGTATTTCAAAAATCTTAAAAGATTTAACTAGCAAGCAAGATAAAACTATGCACCTGAGCTAGTTAGAAAACGCCCGAGTCGTTCTATGTTACGGGTTTGGTTTCCGTACTTAGTACCTAAGGTGGACCATTGTGCGTGGGCCATGGCGGCCGTTGGGGGTTATTCCAACCAGCCCACCTCCGTCCAGAAGTTAACTAACTCCGAGTTCGACAGAGGGTAGGTGCGTTCCCCCAGCTAGATCAACCGACTACCTTAAAAAGGTGGCTGGGACAGACTGGATACGGAAGGCAGAGCAGCCTGGCCATCAGTGGAATGCGATAGGCTGGGTTGTTGGGTAGGTTGAGTTCGTTGGTTGGTGCGCTGATTGATTTTCTAAACGAAAAGAAAGAGCCCTTTGCCCTTCAGTGAGACACTGCAGGAACTCAAATCTGTGTGTTTTTTTCCTCAAAACCAAACCATCTCAGACACTACTCCGCACGGTCCTCATATGACCTGACCAAGATTATGTCTATGACCTCTGAATTTATTTCTTTTCAGAGTAACCAGATAGGAAAATTTTAATTTTAATTTTACGTGTCAAAGTGCTTTGTATAACCTTTTTACAGAAATAAATAATTTATCATTATTGTACTAAAGCTCGTAGCTACGTAATAACAGCCGCACGGGTGGATCCATCAGGTTAAGTTACACCTGCCGGGTTTGGTCCGTGGATGGGTGACCATCTTTACATACTACTCCGTGTCTCGGAAAGCACGTTAGGCCATTGGTCCCGGCTGTCATTTGTGGATCTTTGACAGTCGTTACGAGTCGTCGGAAGCACGAAAGTCTGACAACCAGTCTAACCAAGGGGTATCGTATTACCCAGTTACTGGGTTGTGGAGGTCAGATAGGCAGTCGCTCCATATAAAATTCTGGTATACAGCTGCATCCGGTTAGACTGGAAGCCGACCCCAACATAGTTGGGAAAAGGGTAGGCGGCAGATGCGATGATCATTATTTACTAAATCTCCTAATCTGTTCGTCTTCACAGACTAACTGGTCTAGATCCAGCCTACCCTGGCTTCTACCCGCCGCTAGCTGCGCCCCCCATGTCCGCGTCGGACGCGACGTTCGTGGACGCGATCCACACGGACGGTGGCGGGTACGGCACGCCGCAGCCGACCGCACACGCTGACTTCTGGCCGAACGGGGGGCAGGCCAAGCAGCCTGGCTGTCTGTCGGCGACCATACCGCTTACTCTCGAAGGTATGATCAGTAGAACAAATCGATAGGACTTTAAAAAATGTGAGTCATCAAAGTTAAAAAGTTAGTGATTGATAGAGTGATGGCTGACTGGAGAGGAATCGAAGATAAAATCGTGTTTCGTTAACTCTAAGTAACATTTGACAAAGTTGATGATAAGTACTTACTTAGATACCTTCCCCTTTATTCATAAACGTTGCTTAAAGTTAAGCGACGTTTAAACGTCAAAAATTAATGGTTAAACAGTCGCTAATCATTCAAATAAATCTCTTCTTCACCAGACTTCTGCAGCCACTGGCGTTCCTGGGCGTTCTGGTCAGAGTCTCTGACGGGAGACGCTCTCCTGGCTCGAAGGTGTCAGGACTACGATATGCTCCTCAGAGGACAGTGCACGGAGGAGCCTGTGGTTTTCATGGGGATTAGAGCTACGCCCGAGTGAGTTTAGATTGTGTTGCTTTGAAGTTTTGATCAGGCGCTGTCGGTCTGATTCTGTTTATGAAGTGTGTAATACTGGCAAGGAGCTCTCTTGAAAGCCCTAGACAAACTGACTAACTGACATTCCATCAGCGATAACGATGATGGAAAAGGCACAAATGTATAGGACTGACATATGCTATCGAAAAGCTTATGTCAATCCTGTTGAAAGTCGTTGCAGAAAATATACGAAACGCTTTCGAAGCGATTGTCACTTGTCTAGGCTCTCTGGTAACCTCTTTAGCCGATATCAGAGGCGATATCGGAGGTATGCGAACGCGAAAACGAACGCTTTTTTAATCGAGAATATAAAACTATTTTGGTTTAATTGCGACAAGCACAATTAATCTCAACCATAGATAATTATCAATAAAGTTTCAAACTGAGTAAATATTATGTGCGGAACGACTCTTTTCAATTTTAAAATTGTTCGAAATTTTGGTACGCTTACTTGGCGTGCTGGGTCCGCTGTAATAGTAGGGGAGGCAATGATGCTAAATGGGGATTTACTCGAGCGTCGTGGGGACCTATTGGATTGTGAAGATTAGATGCTAAAAAGAAAAAAAGGTTATGTGAAGTATACCCTTTCACTGGTGGGGGGAGCGTCTATGGTAGGGGAGCCCTAGCGGGGATTTCGGGAGTTACTCGAGCGCGGCAGAATAACATACAGGGGGCAACCTTGTACCTTGTGAAGTACTCTCACAATACCTGAGCCCTGTACAAAGGGGCAAACGCCTAGGGCAGCCGATCTGATTAGTAAAAAAAAATCGATCGTTAGATAAACTCGAGCGCGTCAGATTAAGGTAAGGTAAGGTAAGTAGGTACATGCAGAAAAGTGTGCATTTCAATAATCTGACAATTTAAGCGTGAAATAAGGAAATGGGAGAGTTTTTACTAATCTGATCGGCTGCCCTAGGCGTTTGCCCCTATGTACAGGGCTCAGGTATGGTGGGAGTACTGCAAAGGTACAAGGTTGCCCCCCGTATGTTATTCTGCCGCGCTCGAGTAACTCCCGAAATCCCCGCTTGGGCTCCCCTACCATAAGCATTAACACATTTCAGGAAAAAAACAATGTGACCATGACTATGCCAAATGAAAATAGTATTAAATAATTTCTGCTTTTTGGAAATATATTCTAGCTATGTATAACTATGTATATCTATAATCTCTTGTTATATTTCCAGTTTACGAGGAAACTTCTACTTGCGCACTGGAGCGAAGTCACCATACGGACTGAACTTGAGGGGAGCTAGCTGATATCAACGATTAGAACATAAACCTATTTGGTGTAGTTAGATTTAGGATGGATCATCCGTACAGAACACAGAGCACAGGATTCACCTCGTTTAAAGATGGCAGTACCTACTCATAAAATACGTGGCGCCAAAGAGCCTTGAGAGCGTCTGTCACGTTCCGCCTCAAAAACGTCAGTTTCTATAGGTACGTCATTTGTGGCGTAGTACGACATACGGTGACACGCTTGGTTTATACAGTGTTAGTGTAAACACCGTTATCCTTGAAACCAGTGGTTTGGTGTCATTTATAGAACGTAAAATCAATGGAAAATTACAACTTTTTTATTTTAATGACATTTTATCACAAGACTATTTTATACTATTACCCTTTCACCCTATGCTCTAAGCCCTAAGGCAACGAACTTGCGTCTCAAAACGGGTGGGGGGCGTGGGACGTGACCTGACCGGCTGGGAGCGCGACCCCTCCCTCAGTCATTCTACTTTTTATTTTATATTACTACTATTTTTTTTTTTAAGTCTACATTTTACCACGAGTATTTCACTCTTTCACCCTATGCGCTAGGGCAACGAACTTGCGTCTCAACACGGGCGGAGGGTGCGGGTCATGACCTGACCTGCTGCGAACGCGACCCTTCCCTGAGTCAGTCAGCTGTTTCGCTAGCGAGCACGGTGTCGGATAGAAACTTTTTAAAATCTTTTAATGAAAATATGGTCTTTTTTTGTTACTCAGTCTTTTATTTTTATATTTAAGTCAACTACCCATTGTTTGAGTGACAACGGTGTTTACCCTTACACCCTGTATAGAAAGTCCTGACAACGCCATAGGAGGACATATTTATAGTCACTTTATTGGTGATGAAAGGTCAGGTGCGTAGTACTCGCAACCGGCGTGCGTGTATGACCTGAAGTATGAATGTAAACGACGCAAAAGGAGTATGTAAGGATCGTAGCAGGTTCTGTAGTTTCTACCTACCCCCATGAGCAGAAGGCTTCAGTTTGCGTGTGCCGCCTCCAGCAGCGGCCACCGAAGCGACTGCGTGCTCTATGGTACCGAAGTACTAAAGAAACTCTGAAGCAGGCAAAGTTATGGGATTGTATGGGGGATGAAAACTATGCGGCTTCAATTATATGTGTATGAGTGGTATTAGTTATATTTAACAGAAGTTGTATTAAAATGGAAAATAAAGATATTCTATTCTATGTAAAAGAAGATTCTTAACTGAAATTCTTGTTTGTCGTTCCCTAAATGCTGAGGAACGCGACCACCATAGGTACAACTGTTAAGTACCTATTTTCAAAATTCTTCAAGGTGTAGGGCCAGAGACGCGCAAACTGTTAGGTACCCTGAATTCAGTACCTCATGCTAAACCGTGGTAAAATTTTTCTTTGGTTAATAAAAAAAATACAGTCGATGTGTCTTACACCGCGATAAGGCTCCCGCAGACAGGCGCGACGCTTCACCGGTATTGTTCCACCTGAGTCACGTAGCGCCTGTCTGCGGCAGCGTTTATGTGTATAGTTTACTAACTAACTACTCCATACTACTGTATGTAGTAGTATGTTAAAGACAATACTAGTATCTAAAATGGATTATAGTTCTATGTGTCATATTGATCAATTGTAAATAAATACATTAAGTACCTACAATTTAGAAGTTATTTTAATAAAATATTTTATTTTCGTCATCACAGACATTAAAGATTAGTTTTAATACAATAGAATGGCAGCAGGAAACATTTTATCGATATTTACACAAAAAAAAAACTACAATAGGTACCAAAAACTTCTCCCACGATACTTTACTTAACGGTTTTTTTTTTTGTTGTTTAGTTATAAAATCCAATATTAAACACTTGCCTTACTACCACAAAACCGTGTTTACTAGTTGTTTAGCCTAAACGCCTTTTAAACATGACATTTCTGTATGGAGTTTGACATAAAACTGACATTAAAAACGCGTTGAACAAGTGTCTAAGTTTTTCTAGTAAGGATCTTGGTATTTTAATAATGGTTTCTTCTAAATATGGGATTAATAAATCCCATGGAGTTGTCACATGAATTTTATAAAAAAGTCTTAACTTATTGGAACTTCACTAAATTATATCACTTATAAAGTAGGTAGTACCTACCTATCTATAATTATCACTTATTTATTAGTTTCTAACTACCACTATTCCTAAATAAAAAGTTGTCTTTTTGATCTCAATTCACAATCCGCAAATCGTTCTTAATATCGGAATGCTAGGTTTAAATATCACAGTGATTACTGTATCATAAACTGTAGTTCACAACTTCAATATCATACATGATTATCAATTCTATCAATATCTCCCTCAGACCAAATAAAAAAACCAAGACAGAGCGCTGTCAACAGTGACGTGAGGCCGGTTTCGTAAACATGTGTGCACTTAGTGAGGTGTAGTTTGATTGTAAATGTGTGCGTGTGAGCGTGTATGCATGGAGCGGAGGCGTAGTTTTGGCATGCTTCACTGTATTGTTTTTAGGGCTTTGTCTTGGTTTTTTATTTGGTCAGAGATTTCTCCAAACACATTATCACTACTTAATATCATTATTTACAAATATTTTCAATCTAAACTCAATCGGCAGTCCTAATATCTTCAATACTGTCAGGCAAACTTCTGCCTTTCGTCTCAGGTAATAACAAACAAACCAAACCAGCTAGAATAGGTGCCAATCCAAAGATTAACGTAGGTAACCATGGAATAGTCGTCGCCGTATTGGATATGAACGGAGCGACCATTGACCCAATCCTCATAGCTGTAGAACAGGCTCCCATTCCCATATTCCTGATCACAGTGGGGTACAACTCGGAAGTGTAGATGTAGATGGTAGAAGCCACAATGGCGGCGCAACTGACACCCATGGTGCCGAGTGTGAGGGTCAACGCGAAGATGTTGGGGACGAAGTAGAGGACGATGACGAAAACGCCTCCGAGGGTGAAGAACACGGTGGTGGTGAGCCTCCGGCCCAGCTTCTTGATGAGCCAGATTGAGGCCAGGTTTGATGGTATCTGTAATTTGATACAGGATTTGTTACTCACAGTTAACATAAAATTTTAGTTAAAGCGTCTTAATCATGGCATGGCAATGACTAATAGAATCCTCTCGGCTAGTGAAATTATACTCAGTAATCCTGAGTAGTTTTCATTTCTTTTCAGACTAGACCACTGGACAATCCTTACTAATATAATATTATCAATGCGAAAGTAACTCTGTTTGTCTGCCTGTCTGTCTGTCGCGCTTTCACGCCAAAACTACTGAACCAAATTTTAATGCAATTTGGTACACAGATAGTCTAGAGCCTGAGAAAGGACATAGGCTACTTTTTATCGACATACCACGCGGGCGAAGCCGCGGGCGGAAGGCTAGTATTAACACTTTGGCAGACAGTAAACCCACAAAACAATTGTGGTGATGTCAGTGTGATGCGTACCTACTTTGCGTATGGCGTTGAAGATATCGCCACAAGGAGAACTATGCAAAGCCATGTTTACCATGTAGATTTCAATATTACGATCTTAAAAAAGCTCTTAGAATTCTGACAAAATTTGAGACGTTACCTGTATAGCCCCAGCCAAGGCCACACTGACGAAGGGGTCAGGGCTGGTCTGACTAATGTACTGGTTGAACCCGAAGTAGGAGACCCCCGTGATGAGCCACATAACGCAGCAGCAGCTGGTCTTCAGCAGAAGAGACTTCTGGAACAGGGCTGAGTAGTTCAGCTTCGGCTCATCGGCTTTGGCACAGATTTCTTTCGATAGCTGTGTTAAAGTTTCTTCGATTTTCGCTGTTGGTAGCTTGTTTCTGAAAGAGGAGAGATGTCAAGGTGTTCAGATTTTTTTATTAAGTGAGGTTTAAGTTTTGTGACTCATTGGGTCATAAAGACCACGTAGGTATTTGAATGCCGATGTAAAATCAGAAGGGATCATTATCAGTTCGTCTAAAATGATGGAAACTTCTTGAGACTGTTAGAATTACTTATAGATAGAAGGTAGAATACTCTTTATTATGTTACTCCATACGAGTAAATATGACAGATATAAATGTAGAAATGTTAACGGTAAAAAGGAGAGACAAAACTGCAGGTAGTATTAATAAACAAAAAACCTAGCCTACTATGTATATCAGTCGTTGTTTTTATACAAGATAACAAACAATCAAGATGTCCTTAACTACTACTACTTAATAGGTAAAATATAATAAAATACGGTTAAAATATTTGCTTAAATTAATGTTACATACCTACTTGTTAACATCTCGCAAACATGGGAAATAAAAAGATTAAGTAATTACAAGGTTATTGTAATTCATTGTTCAACTCATCTTATTAGAATCTGGGACTAGTTACTTTTTATTTGGTTTCTGGTGTAAAATTTCAATGTCTCTATTATGATGTTGTCTAATTATAATTATCTATACCTACGTACTTTAGCTGTTAATTTAAATATTTTTAGGAATCTAAAAATATTATATTCAACCGTGAGTCCGTGGCGCTCAGTTCTCGTTCCATCTTGTATTACTTCAAGGTAATATAAATACTTACCAAGTAAGTATTAATTATTATTGATAGATTGAGAGAGGATCTCTTGGCGCCTGAATTACTTTGACAGGGGACAGCTTGTTGGTGAGGTCCTGGGCAGAAATAAAAAAAGCAAGATGGCGGCGTTATTTTCGATTTTGACCAAGCGCCAACCAAGATTCTTGTAGGTACCGTCTTAAATGAAATCCGTCGTGAATCTTTTTAGGACAACGTATACTCACAGCATAGCAGCCCTCGTCACGATGTCCGTGGCTTCCTTAACCCTGCCCACACTGACGAGCCACCTGGGTGACTCCGTCAGCACGAAGAAGTAGCCCAGGTAGATGAGCGGTGGGAGGCCCAGGGCTAGGAGGTACGTGTTCCAGCTCCTGAAGTAGTACGCGAAGAGGGGAACTGTCATGTGACCTGAAATAAGATCAAAGGTGTGAAAAATAGTCTTTGACTCGTGCTAAATGATTATGAAGTGAGGACTTGCACGATGAGGCTCAAGGGAGACCAGTTTCAGTCACTCCTGATTGTTTATCTGTCATTTTGTCTACTCATCCGTCGAAAAAACCCGTTTCTACGGTGGTCATGCTACGCGTGCTGGTTGATCACACTCTCATGCACCTTTTAAAGGTATACCCAAAAAACGTGATTCATTGGCTGTCATTTTTGGATCTTTGACAGTCGTTACGGGTCGTCAGAAGCCCGAAAGTCTGACAAACAGTCTTACCAAGGGGTATCGTATTACCCAGTTACTGGGTTGTGGAGGTCCGATAGGCAGTCGCTCCATGTAAAATACTGGTATTCAGCTGCATCCGGTTAGCCTGGAAGCCGACCCCAACATAGTTGGGAAAAGGCTAGGCAGATGATGACCCAAAAAACGTGTATCGTTTCCGCGTGGAGGCTTCAATGACATTACAAACATAATATTAAGGATACCACCAGTTGGTACCTATGATAGGCCTAAACGTGTGAAAAGGGTCTTAATTAAAACAGCATCTTCCTGTCTGCTCACTTTATTGGTAGGTTACCTACCTGCTACCAACAAAGTCAGCAGACAGGAAGAGGCGTAGTGTTGGTAATATCCTTAGACCGTCCATTCTTAATTGCAAAACCTGCGCCATATTTTTGCGCATTAGATAAATGTGCCGTTGTTGAAATAACTATGTTAATTAACTAATTAAAATAAATGTCAACAACCCATAAGACCGGTTTTGGCAAACACGCACTTAATTATTTATATCAAATTCTAACTTCTTCTATACATACCTATACCTACATATTATAAATCAAAGTCTTTATTTATAAAACCTTTTCGTGTTTGTCTGTATGTCCGCGTTGTTCTTCTTCAACAACGCAACAGATTTTAATGAGGTTTTCACCCATTAAATCTCGGTTTAGTAGATATAGGACGTATTCGTAAAATGGCTTACGGCGAAAAAAAGGACCTGGGGGCCTACCACCACCGCTTACAGCAGGAAAGAGATGGAGATATACGTCTTGTAGAGCTTCATCTCTTTCCTACACTGAAGTAATATTAAAATAATATTGCTGTAAGCGGTGGTGGTAGGCCCCCTGGTCTCGTAATGGCTTATTCTTCGAAGGACTTGTTAATGTTTTGTCAAGTCGTAAAACCCGTGCAAAACAGGAGCGCGTCGCTAGTTTTTATTTATTATAAATGAGAAAGTGAGTTTGTTTGATACGCTTTCACGCTTAAACGGCAAAACGGATTTGATTGAAAGGCACACGGGTAGACCATGACCTAGATTAGGACATACTTAGGGCGAATTTAACCAAACTTTTATACCGAGTATAAGTCTTATCCTGCGAATAAATTTTGAATTTTTGACAGTTTTTCTTTACAAAAACTGTTAGACGCCATTTTTATTCCACGGATAAAAGATATCTGACTTTGGTAAAATCAGCCCTTAGGGTACTTTTTACCCGTAGTATACCTACGTTCCCGTGGTATAATTTCTGACATGCACGCGCGTGAAGCCGTTGGCAAAATAAATAACATATACATAGCTTATAGATAGATATATAATATACTTATAATAAATTATAATTTATAGGTAGATAATTGGGAACCTTAATGAATAAATCCATCACTAAACTGGTATTTTTATCTCATTAATGCAATCTGCGCAGGCGACACCCGTGGCGCTATTTTACGACCCGTTGTCCGTCTAACCAAGAAGACCAGAAATAGATAATTAAGTAGATATACCTATGTAATTTAGAATTAAATGAACTATCATTCAAAACGACGCGTCGTACCTATAAATCGTGTCTTATGTTATCTATCTAACTGCGTTGTTTTTCAAAACTGCAACAGAATTTGATGCGGTTTTTATTTTAATTGCTAGCTGTTCGTGCCCGGCGACGTCACTCGGGTGTAATTCCGAGAATTCCGACTTTTCCGATGGATTATCAAAAAAATATTTCATACAAACCCTGTCCAGATACGAATACAACAAAAAAGTCAGCCAAATCGGTCGAGCCATTGTCTAAGTGATGAACTTTCTTTCATACATGCGACATTAGATTTTTATTACAGACAATTTCAAAAAATGTTTTTTTACTTTCTATTTCTTGCGGCTTCTAGTACAATTTTTTTCAAAAATCTTTAATGTACAGACATGGACCGTTTACGATTTTATTATATGTATAGATAAGGTTTGTGTATAAAAAAAACATATATAAATGCGGTATAATACAGAGATGTAGCCGTTTTGACATCATGCCGCTGTCACAGATGGAAAATCGCTACAAGTCGTTCAGCTGTTTTACATAACGTAGGTAGCTGTTTTGTAAAAACAGCTAGCGGTTATGTAAAACAGCGGATTTGACAATCCATCTGCGACATCGCCACTTCAGTAGACACACGTGGAAGCAGGGGCGGGTAGCTAGCAGATACTTAATAATAAAAAATATGGATATCAATGGATTCGACTATTTTCAAGCTAATATTGGGATTATGATATCTTACCAATAATAAAAGGTATCTGGAACAAGCAGCCAGTGACCTCCCGATACCGAGGGCCCACAGACTCCATCACTATGACGAAGGACACCACCATGGTGCCAGAAGTAGCCACGCCGACCAGGAACCGGAGTATCGTGAAGACGAGGTAATTTGGGGAGAAGGGCATCCCAAGACCGAAGATTATCAGAGACAATATGGCGACGAGGAAGGTGTGCTTGCGCCCGTATCTGGAAAATATGGCAAATGCAGGTTTTAAAGTTGGTCTTTTGGTTCAAGTTTATTTTATATAAAAATAAAATATTTCAACTGAAAGTCTGACAACCAGTCTTGCCAAGGGGTAACGTATTACCCAATTACTGGGTTGTGGAGGTCAGTCAGATAGGCAGTCGCTCCATGTAAAATACTGGTATTCAGCTGCATCCGGTTAGACTGGAAGACGACCCCAACATAGTTGAGAAAAAGCTAGGCAGATTGATTGAACCACGTGTACTTATAAAGTTAAAAAAAAACCTTCGCTAAGTGCTGTTTTTCCAATCAATATTTCGTAAGGAGATAGAGAATAGATATAGATATGTATGTTGTAATAAAACTATTTAATTCTATTTTTACATAATGGTCCTTGACATTAAAACAGAATAGGATTTAAAGCATTTACTTGTTAATATACTTATAATAAAGTGATCTGTCAAATGTGAAATCACAAAATAATTAAAAAAAAATTGCATAGGTAGGTACTCATAAAGTTTTCTTTTTGTAAGTGACGATAATCGCGGATTCTATGATGTCAGTTGTCAAAAGGGCATGAAGGGCACTTAGGGCACTTTGTGTACTCGCACAATTAAACAAATGATAAAAAAATAAAAATTGTTTTTTTTCTTATGTTGACGCCCCAGACAATGCGCGTGTTGATAACATGATAAGATGTAGCAAGATATAATTATTATCTAGTATTTGAGATACACTTAAGATACAAATAGGTCAAAGAAATAATTTTATTATTAAAAGTCTAGGGCTCATGGCTTAATAGTTAAGCAACGTTTGTCGCGATCGGTTCGTGGATGGCCCATCTATAACATAATATCGAGACCACTCCGTGACTAGAAAAGCATGATCTTTGACAGTCGTAACGAGTAGTCAGAAGCCCAAAAGTCTGACAATCAGTCTTACCAACGGGTATCATGTTACCCAGTGACTGGGTCTTGGAGGTTAGATAAAAAGTCGCTCCATGGAAAATAATGGTATTCAGCTGCATCCGGTTAGACTGGAAGCCAACCGCAACATAGTTGAAAAAAAGCTGCGCAAGATTGGTTTTGGCTGATAATCATCTGCCATCTTTTTGCTCACAAGTTTTTATATCTAAGCAAAAAATCAAAACATAAAATTATACCGTGTTATTTTTTTATGAACAAAAACATGAGCACCTTAAAGAGATTTTATCTGAATTGTCTGAACTATTGTTGGTTTTTTATGTTTATTAATTAATCTTCAAACTTAATAGTATTTTTGTATTGTTTATTATACTTAGTATGAAGGTAATAATAGCTACTTCTTACCATAATATGCTCGCCTCGTATCCTGGATTTTATTGTCAATCTTTTGAATATAATTATGCCACCGAATGAAAAACGAATAAAAAAACAGAAAATATATAAATTACCTATCGTTAATTACAGTTTCAAAAACCATTTTTTTTTGGAATAAAAAACTATATTCTTCTCAAACTATCAGACTTATTCTCAGCAAAATCGCATCAAAATTGGTTCGGCAGTTTAACCACAAAAACACAAAACAGAGTTTCTTTCGCATAATTACGAGGGGAGGTCAAAAAGTTCGCGGAATGAAAGGGAAGGGGGATGAAATTAAACATGAAACTATTTTTCCTTTTCAATATATTCTCCATTAACCCTAATACACTTTTCAGACCTTTCAAATAATTTGTTAATACCTTCGAAAAAAAATGATTTGTCAAGGCCTTCAAAATAAGCAGAAATTGCCGACTTCACTTCTTCGTCATCCGTAAATTTCTTTCCACGAAGCTCTTTTTTCATGTTTGGGAACAAATAATAATCACAAGGGGCCAAATCTGGGAGGGTGGTTTAAAGTTCCGAAGCCGCACTTGTGTAAGGCAGCCATCGCAACATGACTCTTGTGAACGGGTGCGTTGTCGTGCAAAAGGAGCACACCTCGAGACCATTTTCCCCTTCTCTTTTCTTTAATTGCTTCTTTTAAGTTTTCCAGTAGTGTAGCGTAGTATTTCCCCGTGATATTGACACCTTTATCTTTATAATCGATCAATAAAATCCCCTCGGAATCCCAAAAAACTGTAGCCATGATCTTTCCGGCCGATTGTGACACCTTAAACTTCTTAGGCGGTGCCGCACCTTTTTTGTGCCATTGCATTGACTCCTGCTTCGACTCAGGTTCATAGTGATGAACCCAAGTTTCATCTCCAGTCACAATTCGGTTCATAAATTCATCCCCGTTTTCACTACACAGCTCCAAAAACTCGCGCGAACACTCGACACGCTGCTGTTTTTGAAGCGGTGTGAGCATTCTCGGCACCCATCTTGCACTGACCTTAGACATGCCAAGATGGTCATGGAGAATATTCAAAATGGTCGTAGGTGATACTCCAGTCATCTCTGCGATTTGTTTCTTCTTTAGGCGTGCATCTTCTAGAACAAGGTTTTCAACTTTTTCAACAATGCTTGAGGACGTTGCCTCAATTGGCCGACCTGAGCGCTGATCGTCTTCAATTGAGTCTCTGCCTTGCTTGAAAAGACTATGCCACTTGTAAATCATTGTTTTTCCAGGGCAAGAGTCCCCGTAAACTGATGTCATTTCTTCCAAAATGTTCTGAGGCGTTTTTCCTTGCTTAGTGAGGAACTTAATCACGGCACGATACTCAATTTTCTCCATAGTTTATATTTTCTTCCCGATTGACTTGTTTATCCAGTGATATCTCAAAGGTTAATGAACCCATTAGGGTGAAACTTAGTATTTATAATTGTATTGAGTCAACAAGTAGCGACAGGTAAAAATAACTACCCCCTCCCCTCTCTAACCCCTCCATTCCGCGAACTTTTTGACCAAAGTCAAAGTCAAAGTCAAATAATTTATTTCAAATAGGCACATATATGGCACTTTTGAACGTCAAACAAAGAAATAGAATTGATTCTAGTTGCCCCTTCCAAAAGGTAGTTTTCGTATGGAGAAGAATGGGCAAGAAACTCCATCGTTACTCTTTTAAAAATGTTTTACAATATTTTGTATACATTAATTATATAATTATATGTGAAGACGATGCACCTACAATAAGATTACTGTACTACGAAAGGTAAAAAGAATTATAAATGGAGCAATAATGAATAAATTAATTACCAGATACATGGTGCTCACATATTTACAAAGATTGTAAAAGCCCACCCACCCTCGTATAATGTTTCTAACTATCATAGCTAGAAATGTACATGTTTTTTTTGTACTATATTTTGTAATTGAACTGTTCCTTATTTCTTTCACTGAATTATGTGTGTAATATATTATGTAACGTGTCTAGACTGCGACTAGGCAATGTCTAGTTTTGAACTTTAGGTCTGTAACAAGTTGCGTTCTTTTTAACCGACTTCAGTAAGGAGGAGGTTCTCAATTCACCTGTATTTTTTTTTGTATGTTGGTTAGCTTTTTGATTTAAATGGGGTGGAGTACTTTGAGAACATTTTAATGTTATCATGGAGTAGAATGAAACCTAATTAAAAATATTATATTTTTCATGGAGTAGTTTGGGAACTCTTTTTGGAGTACTTTGGGAATAAAGGCTCTTACATACTGGCGCGATTCGCCACGCGACGCGACGCCGCCGCCGCCGCATTGTTCGCCGTGAAGTTTTCTCAGAAATTGTTTTGTTAAAATTCGCGTCGCGCGGCGAATCGCGCCAGTATGTAAGAGCCTTAAGCCGTTCAATTACGAATTGATTTTCATGATTCTTTTTTTGTTTGGTAGGTCATGCTTCAGAAGTGGTCCCATATATAATATAAATTTTATTAACTTTGCTTGCGTAGTTTATGAGTTAACTTCAATATTACGTATTTTTCCCAGTAAGTCTATATGAACAATGTTTTAAGTTACTCCGTTACTGTTATTTACATAGCAGGTGGTATTCGAATTTGAGTGGGGTAGGTACCACAACTAAATAGTGAAAAATAAACTTTTATAAAAAAAAGCAAACGAATTTAAAACCAAAGACACCGACTTCCGGAATTAAAGATATTTTACATTTTTTGCGTATTTTTTTTGTATTACCCTCTTCAAAAAATGTTTGTTTATGTAATTTTTTTTTTCTTTCGAAGCTGTTTGTCAGGTTCAAGTATTTTATCGTTACAAGGTTTTTGTGTTCCGGCGGCGGTCTCTCGACGTATGAAGCCCTAAGTTTGATTGCTTTTATTATTGTAAGAGTTTACTGTTTTTTGTTCGTATTTTTCATTTTCGGTGATGATATTGATAAAAATAATTAGATTGTCAGAAAATAAACACAGTTCTCTTCGTGTTAACTCTTTACTTTTTCTTTCGAACATCTTTAAGAATCAACCCCTAGGCAGTAGAAGATTGTATCTAGGTTGTATCGAAAATTCCATAAAATATTTGCAACACATAAAAAATTATTGGTCCCATTGCATGGGGATAAATAATTTTTTGCAAGCGACATGTTGGCCAACACCAACATGTCGCTTATCTTCATCTTATAGTCTTATTTCAAAATTGAATACTGTAGACGCGCTGTGTAAGCAATCATTTTGAAAGAATCTTGTTTTAAAGCAAGCTTTTGGTGTACAGTCACGGACTTTAATTGATGAGCCACCTTCAAACTTTACAATTTTGCAGTTTCATACATTCACGAGATTACACGATTAAACACGAACTCAAATCGCAAGCTCGTAAACAAGATGACAAATAAATTACTTTTAATCGGAAATATCCATAGAGGTTGACTAATAAGTTCTCAATGATAAAAATAAATACAATGTTGCATTAAGTTTATCCAATCTATTTGATACCGACCTCCTTTGAATCATAGCTCATTAACTCGATAATTATGAAAACATAACTGAAGACAGTGACAGTTGAAATATCAAGATGACAAATAAATTACTTTTAATCGGAAATAGTCTTATCCATAGAGGTTGACTAATAAGTTCTTAATGATAAAAATAAATACAATGTTGCATTAAGTTTATCCAATCTATTTGATACTGACCTCCTTTGAATCATAGCTCATTAATTCTGAAAACTTAACTAAAGACAGTGACAGTTGAAATATCGATGTCAGAGAATTTCTCCGTACGCTAACGTTACTATCGCAACAGTAACCTAGCAACAATTATTTATGGTTGTTAGGTTACTGTTGCTAGACCTGCAATTGGTTGACTTTGAGTAGTCACTCTGCTGTCAAGGTGACTCTCAGGTTAGCCAACCGGTATGAAATACAATTTTCTTCTTCTAATACGAAGACATATGACTTTGCGTGTCGGGAACCGAATAAACCCGATTTGCATTACACGGCTAAAATACGAACAGTGCCAGGTGGTTCATCAATTAAAGTCCGTGACTGTACATATACATAATTTAATAAAAAATATTGGTGATGTTCTTCAAAAAGGTCAGGTGCATAATACTCGCTACCAGCATGTGTGTATGACCATAATTATGTGTGAACGTAAATGAGGCAAAAAGTGTAGGTATGTAAGTATCGTACCAAGTGGCGTTCAGTTTTGCCTACCCCATGGCAAAAGGCGTGCGTGAATGTTTGTTTGTATGAATGTTATGTATAAAGATTAATTAAGTAAGTCAGAAGTTAGAAAGAGATAGACAGAATTTATTTAGACACAATTCGTGAATCACAAATACAAATAACAAAATAAAAAGTTATAATGATAACAATAGTGTGTGTTTTTTATTTAAAAATAAATAAAAGATAATATAATTATATATATTTAAAATTATAAAAACAACAAGAACCGAAAAATTTAATAAATCTTAAAAAAATCTGACACGTTAATAATATGCTCTTGCGCGTGATACCATGCATGAATGTCCTCTATATATTACTCAAATGAAGAAATAATGAAGATCTAGCAAAAATAGTATTTTTCAATCCGTAGGCGTAGAATAGCACGATCCCTTTTCCTTTTGCGAAATTGTTGTTACTTATTTTGCAATTTGCAAGTGATTCTAAACCTAGAAAAGGTCTTTGGCATTTAAGATGCTTATACTTTCTTCTTGTTGGATGCATCTAGGAGCCCGAGTCCTACTTACGATTCAGTGCAGGTTTTAAAGTCTTGATTTTAACAATTAAGTAAGCTGCAACAATTAAAATTAACAAACATTGTGATGACAGCCTAATAAATATTTATTTCCTCAGTCAGTGTCATTCAAGAAGATTACCTTGGACAAATAGTAATTATGAAATATTGAAAAATTCATAGAATTTGCCAGATTAGAACCCGCAACTCAACGCGGGTACTTTTACCTTGGTAGGTTAAAGGACTTGCCTCCTAAGCGTTTAGTTGCCATCATGACTTAATCATTATAATAATACGAAAGTTTGACTCACCTGTCCGACATAAATCCAAAAATCGTGCTGCCAATCAAGATGCCAACTTGAAGCATCATTTGATTCAAGCTGGCGAGCCACCGCCGCTCACAAATGAGGTCCCATTCCGAAACAATTGTGTTTTCAAACGGACTTGTATCATACTCATAACCTATACAGTCTTTATAACACGTAGAGTTCTTAATCTCGTCTGTAGAATTACCCAGACCCATACACCGAAAAGTTAAGTTGGGTGTCAGGAATAAAATAGCCATTTGAACCCATCCCGAGCTCAATTTCACTAAGGACACTGTACCGAAAACTAAAAACTGCCATTTTCCAAAATCCCCGAGTAGTTTCGCGAAACTGTCCTCTTTTTTCGCACTGTTTGTCACTTGGTTTGCTAATTTGATCACCATTTTGGAAAATTATACTAAGTCTTTTTCATGAGCACTTTTTTTTCTGTCTTTGATTGTTTTTTGTTCGTCGAGACGTGTGTTCTCCGTCGACGCCTGCTCCGTATTACCTGTCGGTAAGCAATCTTTTAGATTAGAGACACATGAATACGTTTCGAGGTTATCATTAGTAGGTGCTTCTAGGATTAGTTGGTTTATGGGTTGACGATGCATTGTTTATGGTGTTAAGATAGTAAATAGGGTTAGTAAACTGTTAGTTTATAATTATGTGCTTTGTGAGATGTTTTATTTGTAGAAGATTTATACTTTGTTGCATGGGAGAAAACTGGTTTGTTTAGTTAGCTGATTGTTCTTGTAATTAGTTTAAAATTGATTCTTGTTCCTTAAGATTTAAACCACCCACTCCACTTTAAAGATTTTTAATTAATATTTAATTCATTTGACGGTCAATCGCACTTGAAATGTAGTGTGTTGTTCTTCAGAATCAAAACTGATCTATTCACCAATCACTCTCCTTTTAAATACATTTTCATTTAATTACCCGACTACGGCGATCAATAAGGAGGGTTATGAGTTTTCTGCCTCTTAAAACGGGGAAACCCCATAAGGCTGTTCAAGATTATGGGCTGATTTAGTAAAACATCACTCCTTTTAAATGGCTGGCCTTCCAAATACCGGTTTAATAGCGTTTTATAATTAAGTAGGTTTATACAGGAAATATAACCTTAATTATACTCTTGGTAGATAGATTAGGTGATCTATCAAATGATGAATGGTCAGCCAGTCAGTTGGTTATGTAAATCTAAACTAAAGAGAATGATTTGATTTTTTCTATGTTTGTTTATTACGCTTTCACACTAAAACGATTGAACGGATTTGGATGTTTGGCGCATTGGTAGACCATGCCCTGGGTTAGGACATAGGATACTTTTTATCCCGGTAAACGCAAAAGTTGCGGGCTGAAGCAAGTATGAAATAAAGTCAAAGTCAAATAATTTATTTCAAATAGGCACATATATGGCACTTTTGAACGTCAAACAAAGAAATAGAATTGATTCTAGTTGCCCCTTCCAAAAGGTAGTTTTCGTATGGAGAAGAATGGGCAAGAAACTCCATCGTTACTCTTTTAAAAATGTTTTACAATATTTTGTATACATTAATTATATAATTATATGTGAAGACGATGCGCCTACAATAAGATTACTGTACTACTAAAGGTAAAAAGAATTATAAATGGAGCAATAATGAATAAATTAATTACCAGATACATGGTGCTCACATATTTACAAAGATTGTAAAAGTATACGATATTACAATAGTCCTAACATTGTTACAAGTAGTACTAATAAGTCAGTGCGTGAGTTTAAGGAATGACAGAGTGTAAAAGTCTATGACATACAAATAATAAATAAAAAAAACTAAATTAGCTATCAGTTTGATTTTGTCCAGACACTAAATCGTCCTATGGAGCAAGACCAGCATGTTTCCAAGCATTCTTATCTTGGATATAATCCTCTAATTTGTAATAAGCTTGTTTACAAAATGTACTTTTTATATGAGTTTTAAATTTTCTTTCATTTAATTGCAATATATCACAAGGTATTTTGTTATAGCATTTAACGCAGTACCCCATAAAAGATGTTTGTACTTTAGCTAATCTGAAAAACGGTTGATCTATTTTATCTTTATTTCTAGTATTAAAATTATGCCTATCACTTATTTTATTAAAAAGATTTAAGTTTTTTCTTACATACATAATATTCTCATAAATGAATTGGCAAGGTACCGTTATGATATTAATCTTTTTAAATAGTTCCCTGAGAGATTCGCGGTGACATAGATTATAAATGGCTCTGACAGCTCTTTTTTGCAAAATAAAAATGGATTCAATATCAGCAGCCCGACCCCACAGTAAAATGCCATACGACATAATGCTGTGGAAGTAACTGAAATAGACCAAACGCGCGGTTTCTACATCTGTTAACTGTCTTATCTTTCTAACAGCATAAGCGGCCGAGCTTAACCGCCCCGCAAGAGATTTTATATGAGGTCCCCATTGCAATTTCTCGTCTAGCGTGATTCCCAAGAAAACTGTTTGATTAATAAACTCCAGTTTTTCTCCATTCAATATGATGTCACATTCGCTACTTCTAACATTAGGTAATTTAAATCGAATGCATTTGGTTTTTTTTTCATTTAGTACCAAATTATTTACCGTAAACCAATCTTGTACCTGAAGAATAGAGCTATTCACGTCGTCAAGATTTTGTAAACGTCGATTTATTTTAAAAATCAATGATGTGTCATCTGCAAATAACACCATCTTCGGTTGATTTAGAAGTAATTGGGGTAAATCATTAATATAAACTAAAAAGAGGAATGGACCTAATATCGAGCCTTGAGGAACGCCCATTGCCATTTCAGACCCCAATGAGTTTACGCCGTTTACTTGAACTTGAACTTTTCTTTCTTTCAGATATGATCTTAGTAAATCAAGAGCTGTATTCCTAACCCCATAGTGCTCTAGTTTCAACAGAAGTGTATCATGGTCGATGCAATCGAACGCCTTCGAGAGGTCGCAAAAGATTCCAATGGCATCTTGTGCTTCCTCCCAGGCGTTAAAAATGTTCTTTATTAGGGTGACACCGGCGTCAGTGGTACAACGCCCTTTGGTGAAACCGTACTGATGTTCATGAAAGATGGAATTTTTATTAAAGTGACGTAACATTTGATTGAGCATCAACTTTTCAAACACCTTACTGAGAACTGGCAGAATTGACACAGGCCTATAATTGTTGGGTTCCTTACTATCACCGGATTTGAACAAAGGAACTACTTTACTGTGTTTCATGAGATCCGGAAAGACTCCTTGGTCTACACTGGTGTTAAATATGAAAGCTAAATAGGTCGCAATGGTTTCGATGATAGATCTACAGACTTTTACAGACATTCCCCATAGATCTTCTGTTGATTTAATTTTAAGATCTTTAAAAGCTTTTATAACCGGTTGGGGGTTTGTATGCTGAAACCTAAACTCCAAAGGGCATGCCTTTACATTCTTTCTAAGTAAGGCAGCAGAAAGCGCGGGTGAGGAATTTAGCAATCACTAAATAAGAACTTTGTGTAAATAGTTTTAGTCTTTAGTGGAAAAGTTTCATTAAAGTGTTTGTTTATTAGTGAAAAGAAATCGGCGTAGAACTCATTTGGGTCACATACATTATTAAAACTCTGAACACATAATTTACTGGCCAACGAATTATTTAATTTTTCTAAGTTTTTACATGTAATTGGCCTAAACCTTATTTGAATTTTTTGTAAAGGTATGTAGGCGCAAAAAGTTATTGTTTGTCCACTGTGATCAGATGGCAACTTATTTACAATTTTTTTATGTAAGTAATCACAATTACAAAATTATTATCTATACAAGTGGCAGAAGAAGCTGTCACTCGGGTTGGTTCAATAAAAACATTTGTCAAATCAAATGACCTAAAAAGACTTAATAATCGGACAGTATTCGAGTTATTTTCTAATAAATTAATGTTAAAATCACCACATATGATTATTGACTTACTATTAGTACTAAGTTTCTTTAGCACCTCTTCCATTACAGAATCAAATATAGGTAGATTCTGGTAGCTTGGAGGTCTATATACGCATACTATAACATGCTTATCAAGCTCAACACAGGACAATTCAATGGTGTGTTCAACAGACAGTCCAATGATGTCTTTCCGTTCTTTTGATTTAATAGAATTTTTTACTAATATTAATGAACCGCCATGTATCATACATTTTCGACTGAAATGGCTGACTACACAATAATTTTCTTAATTAATTGACTTTACTTGATGGTCTTTTAACCAATGTTCTGTTAAACAAATGACATCAAAACTTGGTATTTTCTAAAAACAATTCTATTTCCAGTAATTTGGAAGAGCAACCTTGGATATTTTGATTGAATAATTTTAACATATGTTGCCCCCCCTTTGGTTTCTTATTTTTGTGTATAATATTGCCAGAAGATACCTTTTTATTATTCTCTAATAATAATAATTGTTTATTTGAAGGGGTAACTTCTGTTGTCTTACTTACTAGTTTAAAACATTATCCGGGGTGACCTCCACAACTACAACTGAAGCGTCCAGAATGCCCGTCGCAGTTCCAGCAGGAAGAGAATACCTTATCTGACTGGTAGTGGCCTCCAAAGATGTTGGTATTATAAATAATAGTTTTACTCGTCCTTTTTTTTTCTTTTATTCCGTGTTTTTCTTTACTAGGTATTTCGGAAAATTAAACCTCTAAATCTAAGGCTTTGATCGCATGTCGCCGAACAAGTTTCTTACCTACTGGAACGATTTTTTTGAAGAAGTTATTTAGATTTGAGGAAAATCCGTCCAATCAAACATTTTGCTACAATAATAGACATAGCAGGATGTAACTGTGTTTTTTCTTAACAGAATAATGGGTAAAATCCTTCAATGTTGCGGCGATCTTTCGGACCTTATCAAAGATAGATCATACTTATTTAAAACTAAGCGGTTCATCCGCGTAAGTCTCGATTCCGTGGGAATATCGGGATAAAACCACATACATCTAGCCATGTGCCGCATCTAGCCATGTCCATCTAAGTCCGTGCAGCCGTTCTAGCGTCAAACAACAAACAAACAAACTCTCTTTCCCATTTATAATATTAGTTAGAATTAGGATTGGCCCATCCCCACACTGCTTGTGAATTACAGAAGTATTTGTATAGCACATTTTGAGGGGCTGCATACAATTTTAAATCCGATTATCTAATAAAGATATTTTGATCTGGGGGCTTAAAATAGTCACTTTGGCAGTATCATATTAGGAAAATATTATGAATCATCGTAAAATGTCACAAACTGACAATTCATAATGATCTGCGTGCGATTCATATTACGAAATAATTCATCTGTTTGACAGTTTTATATGGAGATTCGTACAACGATCCACACATTATGAATTGCTTTTGTGTCAAATTAGGAATAGCTAATGACAGCTGGAACTTCAGGAAACGAATTGCATGTAGAGGAATTGCTAATGTGGCCGTTTTAGTCCTCCTGTATGGCGACGTGTTCTTGAGTGGAGACCGCGAATTGGAAAACGTAAGGTAGGACGCCCTCAGGCTAGGTGGAGCGACGATCTTCGCAGGGTGGCTGGTAGCAACTGGATGAGAGCTGCCGAGAATCGAGCTGAATGGCGTGCAATTGGAGAGGCCTATGTCTAGCAGTGGACTGCTATAGGCTGATGATAATGATGGCGACAGCAGTTGGGAAACCAAAGAAACTCTAACATTATCTATTTCTCTCTCCTACGAGCCAGCTGTTACTGTCCTACTGCAAGATAAAATATCTCTACTCATACAGACAAGGAAGCATTGTAGTAAGAATATTTCTATTGACGAAAAAAGGTTGTCTCATTCAAAGCAGGAAATAACATAGTTTCGTTTTTTTACGAGGTACATAAATTGTAATTATTAGAACAGTATGCATTTTAGTCATTAAGTGCCTACGAGATAATTAACAATAAGATAATCGTATAATATTATCGTTCATTGTTCTACTGATACGATTAACTGATAAGTTACTAGGCGGCTTCTTTACAAAGAGCGCAAATACTCATTAGTGTAAAAACATAGTGACAGGGAACACAGGTAATCTTTTAACCACTGCATCAGCAAGAAACTACGAGAGAAGATACATAGGTAGTTAGGTAGGGTTACCTCTGTGCTGGGTACAGATTGGTGAAACGTAACATGCAATGTAACACGAAAAACTCGTACTAATTCACCCAATGCAACATGAAATGTAACACAACAACGAGGCGAATGGTTTCAACGTGTTTCATTCATCATTTCAGCTGAAAGACGTCCACTGCTGGACATAGGCCTCCCAAAAGAACTGCCACTTCGACCGGTTCTGTGCTTCTCGGCGAGAAGTTTTGGGAGAAGTTCTCGCATGCAGCGGATTCCTCCGGCCTTCACCAGGTCGTCGGTCCACCTTGTGGGAGGCCTTCCAAAGTTACGTCTTCCGGTACGCGGTCGCCAGTTCAGAACCTTTCGGCCCTATCGGCCATCTGTTCTGCGGCCAATGTGCCCTACCCACTACCACTTAAGTTTGGCAATTCTTCGGGCTATGTCGGTTACAATCTGTATCCGGCATTATTAAAACTTCCTCCCTTGTAAGTCGTTGGTATCGACCATTTCGTATGGAGCGTACACAGAGCTACACATCAAGCTATACATCTCCAGTATAAGCTGACTTCGCATTGTACGGAAATCCTATACAATGCGAGATCGGCATAAACTGGAAATGTACAGCTTGATGTGTAGCCGAGTTTTCAAGATTAGCTGATGCCATTGTAAAAAAATAGGAAGTCACCGAGATGGTAGCAGGGCTGCGGGGCTACCTCTCTAGGGTCCGTCACACACTGTACATTTGAGCATGCCTGTGGAAGCCACTACTATATGTCGCTGATGGCGATAGTGCTTGCTGTAACCTACACTGGTGTTGTACGAAAATGTGGGCCAAATGCACACCTGACCAAATGAATTATTTGTAACTAACTTACGTTACTAACTACTCAGACATTATTTAATTGTGAAACTAGAATAATCGTTCAAGGCATAAAATTCGGTCAGAAATGTTTTGGAAACACGGCGTTTATACCATCTTTACTTTATTGCCAGACACAATAGGTACTGCACAGATAATGTATTCCCATGCCAGTTTATATAGAAATCGAAACTGAGTTTGTTTGCTTGTTTGTTACCCTTTCACGCTAAACCGGCTGAACGGATTTAGATGATAACCATATAACCTGGATTAGCACATAGGGTACTTTTTATCCCGGTAGTAGGTACGTGTCCGTGGGATAATTCCCGACCTCTACACGGGTGAAAACGCCGGCAAAAGCTAGTATTTGTATAATGTATAAGTATTTAAAGAGCAGTTCCTCGTATAGAACTATTCGTTGAAACATTCTAAACAAACTAAATTCGTTAAACTTGATAGATAGATAGATAGAATACTCTTTATTCTGTACACCATAAAAATTACAGACATAAATTAGAAATTTAGAAAAACTAAAAAATAAAAAATTAAATTGAAAAATTTAGATTTTTTTATTTTTTTATTTAATTTATTTTTTGGGTAGATTCCTGTTAAATCCTAACTACACTTAAGAGGAAAGATTTGTATTTTTGTGTGTATGTTTGTAATGAGTAAACATAAAAACTACTGCGCCGATTTAAAAAATTATTTCACCATTAGAAAGCTACATTCACTCTGAGTAACATAGGCTATAATTTATAAAGATTACACGCGGGCGAAGCAGCTGGCGGCAGCTAGTTTGAAATAAAAAGATAAATTGACATTGATACTGTTAGTTTATGTGCTAAATATAATATTATGTATCCTTGACATTTACATAAAACTGGTCTTATCTAAACTCCAGCTCATTGTCATTATATATATATTTAATAGGTGTAGAAAATTGCTGCGTAGGATACGTACTTCATTAGGCGAACTGTCATACATTGCGGTTTTCCTTTTATCTGCTACTAGTGAGCCGCCCCTGCTTCGCTCGGTTCTTACGACTTGATGAAACATCGGATGTCTTTTATTACAAGTAAGATTCAAATTAATGGTCTATACACAATTACACATCTTAACTTTCCGGAATAAATTCTCTAAATGATGGAGAAACCGCATCAAAATCTGTTGCGTAGTTTAGTAGAACAATGCGGTCACACAGACACGAAAAGCGACTTTACTAGCTGTTGCTCACGACTTCCGTCTGCGATCCACGATGAAAAGTAATTTCGTTTTAATTAACCTTCCCCCCAACGGCTAGTAGTAGATACAATGAAAATCAATATTCTGTCGAAAACTAGAACTCAAATGTCAATATGTGGCAAAATCATAGAATGGGTAAAGCAAGCTAAAATTGCCCACAACATAACGCATCGTGGTCGTTGTAATTCTGTAACGAGAACGGTGCCGGTCTTATCTTATTGCGTGGACTCCTCTCACGCGGGCTCCCGCGTGAATGGAGGTCACGGTTATTTTATAGCAGAAAATTGTGCAAAACTAGTTATTAAAATAATGCAATAAATGCAATATAGTAATCATCGTATCTATTTATTTGCAAGTTTTAGCAATCGTAACCCAGATTTTAATGTTAGAAATACAACCCCCTACCTACCCACACAATACTCCTTTGGAGTAAAAGCCTCCTCCAAGGAATTTCATTTTTCTGTTTATTTGGCAGTCTCCAGCCATCTCCGGCCCACCACGGCCGCTATTTCGTCTGCCCATCTAGCACAAGGCCGGCCTCTCTTTCTAGAGCCTCGCGGTCCTGACCATTTTCTTATTCTTTGTGTCCATCTGTCGTCGGTGTACCTGGCCACGTGCCCTGCCCATTTCCTTTGAAGGGCAGAGGCATCGGTTATTTTTGTTTTCTTTTGGATGTCTGCATTTCTCAGTTTGTCTTTTATTTTTTTGAACCTAGACAACTAGTCTCCATTCTTCTTTGAATAGATTTTGTTTCTAGTTTTTAGATCAAGCAACAACCGTAAGTGAGGCATGGTAGAATTTCAGAGTCCATATTTATCCTCTTGGTAGACAATGGAAGCTGCGATTTGAATATTTCTTTATGAGCCCTGTACTTCTTCCAGGTGATCGTTAGTTGATCAGTATGCCAATACAAATTAGGCAAGTACTTCTGTGGCGGCATCTACATTGCCACATGCGAACTACGCATCAGACGTCATACAAAATCGTGACGTCACACAACATCATACAAAACCCTGACGTCACACAAACACATCGCGCAAATTACAGTTTTACGCGCGATGGAAATAATATACCAGATCCCGACATCAACCGTTGGGCAGTTGCAGCCAGACATGACACCCGTCTGGTCGGAGGATCCTCTCTTTTTACCCGACTACGAAGAACCAAAAAGGAGGGTTATAATTTTGACCGGTATGTATGTATGTTCATGTGCTCCTTCATATCTTCTAAACTACTCATCAAGCGTCTTGATCGTCCGCTGGTTATAGGCTATCGAAAGTCACATTAAATTGAACATGGCGCCCTCTAGAGGACATAAAATTGTAATCGGATCGATTTATGGCCTAACACGTGTGACTCCGGATTTTAAATTTTTCATTGCAAGCTGTTTAAATATTCTAATAAGGTGTACACCACGTAACATATACATTTTCAGGTGCTATGTGCAATATTGTAAGCCTTTTAAATTCGGAATGATGGTGGTTATGACCATTTCGGACCAGCGTGGGAGGTTCAATGACCATTATACAAGATGGTGAAATTACAGAAACATAAGTCACATTCCGTAAAAGCTTAATTGTGATGTCATTGAATCCAAAACCAATCAGTGTAACCTAGAACTAGCGGGTATGGTAATTATGTCGAATTTGTTAATAGGTAATATCTTTTTATTTTGGTTTTGTTCCAATTTGGCAACATTACTCGCTGTGTTGTGTAGTCGTTTTTGCAAATGTTAATGGCTACAACCATAATCCGTGGTTACAGCGCTTTTGTAAAACTAACACTGTGTTTTTGTTAGTCTTTAGTAAACCGTATAGTTACCTCGTTGGTCTAGTGTTCGCATTCCTTCCATCTGGAATTTCTCAGTAGCAGCCTGGAGGCCTGGAGTTTGGAATATGTGCCCGGTGGTGGCAATAGGCTCGCCCATTATTACGTGGGACTTAAACATAAATGGCGAAACGCAGTCAAAATGTAGTCTCAACAGGTATTCGATAAGCTTCCGTGACGAATGGAACATCAATCAATTTTATCGAAGGAGACCTCTAAACGCTGTTCACAAATTCAATACCCGCAAATTTTGTCACCGGCGGCTATTTGCTGGCAAATGAGGGAATCGAAAATATGTCATTTTCGATTGGTAAGCCTTGTCGGTTGTGAATGTGAATAGCTAGGCTGATCCGTGCAGGAATTGAACTCGCAGCCCTATCCCAAGCCAATCGCTTTAGGATATGGCTTATAAAATGCTCGACCTTAACAAAACCTCTCTAAAGCATTAACAAAAATCACTTTAACTATTTTATTACATCTATTAAATCAAAATAATACTTATTTATTATTAAATCGGCAGCCCAATCCCTTAGCAAGGTTCAAGACCATTCACTCACTAATGTTTCTTTTTACTTTTTAAATTAACTGCTCTAAGTGCAGTAACTTTTAGATAAACAAAAGAAGGCCGTCCTTCACCTTCACCTACTGAAGTACCTACCAAAAAAGGTGAAAGGTCATAGACTTAAGTATGACCTTCATGGACCTTTGTGGACTTGTGGAGATAATACTAACACCTTGATTATTGATTTTGGTGGATGTCAATTAGAAATGTTGGTGATTTTGTTTGGTACACTTTTTTTGAGTGAGTATATAAGGTAGGTCAGTGATGTAGCCCTGTAGTTTCCGAAAATAATAGAATGATAGATTGCTAAATATAAGTTCGTGATGGAGTGGAGATTTTAGACCACGTGGGCAATTAAATCAGTCATATAAAGTTGTATGGCAACATTTTTATCTATGATCTAGAATCAATATTTCCTGTTACAAAACTCGTATAGTCGTAGCCGAATCAGTGCTTACCTATCACGTGAGAGTATACACACGGCTACACATCAAGCTATACATTTCCAGTTTATGCTGATCTCGTATTGTATAGGATTTCCGTACAATGTGAGGTTAGCTTAAACTGGAAATGTATAGCTTGATGTGTAGCCGTGTGTACTACGTTAGCGACAAATGGATGTGCGATTAACGCTTGTGCGACAAGACTGTACTGCGACTCACAATAGTTCGACGAATGCACGCTTGTGCGACACACTGAACCTCGACATCACGCTAGTGCGACAAAATAATAATTGGTAACACGTGTAGATTCTACAATTTTCCGACGCTCACGCGAGAGTAGCTGCGGGCGAAAGTTAGTTGTAAATAAAATAATGAATGGACCAGTCTTACATGTTATTTACTAGCTTTTTATCTACTTCCGTTTCGTCACATTATTTATAATGCCAATTCGGAACTACCAGTATTTGACTTGAGATTACTAGATAGTAGATACTTACTCTAGTTTATCATCTGTCTCACCTTGAGCGCTCAGATAAGGAAACAGTGCAAAATTGACACATGGTTGACTACGAGGTGAACAGCGCTTACTGGAGACGGGTCAATGAATATTTACTCAATATCTTGCTCTAGACTTTTTTAGAAGGTGGGAAATCTTCAAATGACTTCTTCTGCTCTGGGCGGAGCGGGAGGGCGTGTCAGACTTTTACCGACTAAAACCCACCCGTGTTCCTTCAGTTGCCTGTTGCCAAGGGCCCCGGTATCCCTTTCGGACTTTCTCGCAACCCTGGCAGGAAGAGCATGAGGTCCTGGGTTCGATGCCAGGGTATGGCAAAGTGTTTTGGGTTTTTCCATCTGTAATTTCTCAGTAGCAGCCCGGAGACTGGAATTGTGCCCGGTTGATGGCAAAAGGCTCGCCGCAACATGGGATTCAAACATAACTTGCGAAATGTGGGTGTACTATAGATAGTTACACCTCTGCCTAACTTTAAGGATAACAGTCGCGATGTTATATTATTTTACTCGATATTTTCGTTCTCATGTTCACCGAGGATGGACATACCAAGGTCTCACTGTGAATTTTATTTTGGTAAGTATACAATGTGCTAAGTTCTTTCATTAAAAAAATATTTAAATCTTCCTACGAATTTTACAAGGTTATTATTATGATAGTAACTATTATTTTCGTGTCGCTTATGTTAAATACCTACTCGATACATAAGCGTCTCCGGTAGAAAAATTTCCGTGAAGTTTTCATAGAAATTGTTCCACCGGCCATTCGCTTCGCGCCTGTCTGTGCCTTTACTTATGTACGTAGGTAGAAAACAAACTGTACGAGTTTGCGAAAGAGACATTGTTTGGGAATATAATTCAGTATTAGTTTCTGATGAACCAAGACCAAAACGAAACATAGTCGTGTGTAGATTTTTTTTAAAGACAATTTTAAATTAAGTTTGATGCGTTACAAAGTGGTGAAGAATGAAGTAAAAGAGTTCATTTTGTGTTTAGATTGAAATAACAATGTGTTGTGTTATGTCATTTACACTAACTAACAAATACTACAAGGTGCTAACATTAAAATAACACCAGACTATTATTGTCCTACTGCTGAGGAGCTCGTGGTTCAGTAATAACAGCCGCACGGGACGTTTGCCGGGGTTGGTCTGTGGATGGATGACCATCTTTACATATCGAGACTCCTCCGTGCCTCGGAAAGCACGTTAAGCCGTTGGTCCCGGCTGTCATTCGTTGATCTTTGACAGTCGTTACGGGTCGTCAGAAGCCCGAAAGTCTGACAACCAGTCTTCCCAAGGGGTATAGTATTACCCGGTTACTGGGTTGTGGAGGTCAGATAGGCAGTCGCTCCATGTAAAATACTGGTATTCAGCTGCATCCGGTTAGACTGGTAGCCGACCCCAATAGTAGTTGGCAATAATTGATTGATTATTGTCCCACCGCTGGGCAAAGGCTCTTCTCATCCGCAGAAGGCGTGCGCATTGCTCACCACCCTTGCTCAAGACGGGATGGCGATTTCAGACTTATATCCTAACTAATATTATAAATGCGAAAGTGAGTTTGTTTGTTTGTTACGCTCTCACGCTAAAGTGGCTGAACAGATTTGGATGAAATTTGGCACAGGAGTAGACCATCACCTGGAATAGGACATAGGATACTTTTTATCCCGTTATTCCCACAGGATCGAAACTTATGCGGGTGAAACCGCGGGGCGCAGCTAGTTAACTATAAGCCCAACACCCTAACTGCATAACACACTTTATCACAATCTGATAAATTTTGAAGGATATTTCTAATCCATTGCTTCATAATGTTCATAAAAAAATGTCTGCTCAACAACTTAAATAACGCTATGCATGTTGTTGAACTGTCAAAATGAAAGCCATTGCTACTGCAAGTGTGTTACGCAATTACCCTACAGGTTTCTTCACATCACATTGGTACTTGCCCGGATTTGAACCCAGAACCTGTAGCATGAGAATGCCATAACAAACTGTTAAAATAAAGAGACTGCTTCGTTGGTCTAGTGGTCGCAAGCGCTACTGCTAAGCATGAGGTCCTGGGTTCGATTCCCGGGTCGGGCAAGGTGTTAATGGGTTTTCCGTCCTGGTATTCCTCAGAGGCAACCCGGAGTCTGGATTTGTGCCCGGTTGATGGCAATATTCTCGCCCCCTATTACATGGGACTTAAATATTAACTGGCAAAATGTGGGTGAATTATAGGTGCACCTCTGTACAACCCTTCGGGGAATACAGGCGTGATGTTATGTGATGTAACAGGGTGTAATCGAACCTCTAATATTATCGAAAAGTCTAATATAATGACTGCACCTTTTTTTGTGAACTCCAAATAATTTCTAATTTCGGATCTTCCTAAATTAACAAATGGCCAAGTAACTGCGTCAACTTGGGTGTAAAGGCTCTTACATACTGGGGCGATTCGTCGCGCGACGCGAATTTTAACAAAACAATTTCTGAGAAAACTACATGGCGAACAATGCGGCGGCGGCGGCACACGGCGTCGCGTCGCGCGACTAATTGCCCCAGTATTATAAGAGCCTTAATAGCGCTCGCTCGACGCGTCTCTCGCTCCCTAGCCTAACCCGTTTGATCGGGGTTAGCTTAGTTTTAGCGACCAACTGTGAGAAAAAGCCAAGCCAAAAAAAAGTGTGCATCATTAGAAGCGCAAAAAGTATTTAAAGGTTCATTAATTTTAAAAAGTGTCGGTCATTAGAAGGTCAGTAAGTTTTTACAGGATCATTTAAATATTTTACTGTAGGTTTTTTCCAAAACACAATTAAAAACAGCTAATCTTCATAATCGATCGACGTCGAGCAAAAAGTAGTGGAATACTTATAAAAAGTTACGAACGAACGAATGAACGATATTATGATATTGACTGGCAATGTCAAGGTCGCGTTCAAATCAGCTGCGCGTGCGATTAGCGATGAACCCATCGCTAATCGCATTTCTAGAGGCTTATTGGCATTTATTATTTAGCCTCATAATCAGTTTTTAAGGTCCCCTAAACAACGGCCCTAGTGCCGCGATTGGCGTGGTCACCTACCGGGCCCAACTCATAGAGCTTAAAAAATATTTTGCCAAAAGGAGAAAAGGAAATATTCATTTGGTCTTGTTTTTGAGGATTACATGTTTGTATTATACATCCATATTATACATATAAGTCATCATCATCATCAGCCTATAGCAGTCCACTGCTGGACATATGCCTCTCCAATTGCACGCCATTCAGCTCGATTCTCGGCAACTCTCATCCAGCTGCTACCAGCCACCCTGCGAAGATCGTCGCTCCACCTAGGCTGAGGGCGTCCTACCTTACGTTTGCCGATTCACGGTCTCCACGTCTACCCCAACGGTCATCGATTCTACGGCTAATATGGCCGGATCATTGCCACTTCAGCTTGCTTATTCTGTGAGCTATGTCAACAACTTTCTAGATATAAGTATTAGACATATATTTTATATTGTCTTGTATCTCTTTTTATATATTTTAGATAATATACAGATAGTTTGGATATTTTATTAGACTCCCGTGTTTGATTAATATTTGCACTCCAGAAAACTGGTAGAGTATGACGGAATAACAATGTACCTAGCTGCCTACAGTAACTACACGAGTCACTCAATAATCTTGCGAATAAATAATAATTCGTATTCTTAAGGTAAACTACGATATTCTTGATGGTACAGCATGCAGTATGTATGCAGCATATGAATGTCTAGGTTATGGTATTTTTCTATGGGCTTTTGTCGCCTGAAATAAATGGTATTATATATTTATAACAGCAGACAGACGGAACCCTGACTAGCATTCGCTCGGTTTGTTTCGTTGCTGTCGTCGGTTGATGGCAATAGGCACACCCCTATTATATGGGACTCGTAACTATCGTAATGTGGGTGTAGGACTGCAGGTACACCTCTGCCTAATCCTTCGGATATTACAGGCATGATATTATGTCATTTTATGTAGCATGATGTTAATTTGGTTTTGTCCCGAATTTGTGTTAAAAACAAGTTTTTTACTCAGGTCACTGATCCCCAAACGCCTTGATGTTGTGTTTACAAAAAACTGACCATTCACATGTTATCGAAACCTTCAATTATTTTTATTATTTGTTGTTGCGTGATAGTGTGTACACAAAACATACTATACTACTACAGGCTGTAAGGGTAAACAGTCTTGTCATTCAAACCATGGGTAGTTGACTTAAATATAAAAATAAATGACCGAACACAACAAAAAAAAAACGTCATTTTCATTAAAAGATATTAAAAAGTTTCTATCCGACACCGTGCTCTCTAGCGAAACAGCTGACTGACTGACTGAGGGGTCGCGTTCGCGGCCGGTCAGGTCACATCCCGTACCCCCCGGCCGTGTTGAGACGCAAGTTCGTTGCCCTAGCGCATAGGTCAACGAACTTGCGTCTCTTGTGGTAAAATATAGATTTAAAAAAATAAAAAAAAAGTTGTAATTTTCTATTAATTTTGCATTCTATAAATGAAACCAAACCATTGGTTGCAAGGATAACGGTGTTTACCCTACCACCCTGTATACTTAATTATTAATAGTAGGATGAATAAAAATAAATAATAATCGTAAACTATCCTTTCAAGCTTATAATTTAAATGAATTATTATGGTCGAATTTCGACCACTGGGCGACGACTAGTACTATAATAATGGCTTTTTAAATTAAAATATTGAAGTCCTGGTAAATTATGTGTTAATTAATTTATTATGTATGTATTGTTGTAGATCACTGGCTGCATACAGTATGGACACAATTTAAAAGAAAAACTTATTCTATTAAAGTAGGTACTTACTTATCAAACAATTTCAGGATTTAACAAATTTAATCATTCTATTTTTTAAATAGGACCTCTTTTGCATTCAGCCAGCGACCTACTCAAATAATTAAAAATCAATTCACACATTATCATAAACTTGGAAATATTTGGTAGTCACAACAATTTTCGTGCACGTTTATGACCCACTGACCCGTTTTTCTCATTTGTCTTAACATAAAAACAAAAAAAAAAAAAAAAACTTTGTACATTCATAAAATAACACCTACCTTATTTTATTTCAGTATTTTTCACAATAAAACTCTTGAGCACGTCCACTTGTCAAAGATACAGTCAAACTACTAATACTGAGAGGAAAATGAGAGAATGTGTCAAAGCAACCATGAAATTAGGCAGTATGCAAAACAGCCGGGATCTTCTTGGTATGACGTAGAATACTGGCGTAGTTAGTTACGGTTTTATTCTATCATAACATCACGCCTGTGTCCTCGATGGGTTAGGCAGATGTGCACCTATAGTAGGTACTCGCACATTTCGTTATGTTTAAGTTTTATCCTATTGGAGTGAGCCTAATAAATAGTTTCTAATAAACAGTATCCGCTTCTATAACAAGTTGCCAAAGTCGGTTACAGAACTTAGCGATGGAAAGTTTAAAACCCACATCAAACGAGTCCTTATCAAAAAAGCATATTATAAGATTAAAGACTACGTTGAAGACAAGGAAGTTTGGCAATAATTCCTTCTGCACATGTGGCTTCCCTGGTACCTCATTAACGGCATATTTATGTAAGTCTATTAACTGCTCCCAAATTACCATGTTTATTTTCTTTACATTCATCCTTGACATATAATCATTGTATTTGACATTATATACCTCCAATTAATTTCAACTCTTAGTGGCTTTTGTGGACAGGATTATAATTATTCAATTTGTTACAGTTTAATAGCAATCACGTCAATTGGTTTAAATAGGTTTTTATTTTTATATGAATTCTAATTTTATTATCATTAGTCTTTTAGATAGATTATTTTCTATTTTGTGAATGTGAGAACATTGTAGGCTTATTGGACTGTAGATTTATTGAACATCTTCTATTTTTGTTAAGTACCTGGTACTTACTTGTTGAAAGGCCTACATTGTCCCCCCATGCCTACCAACACTGTAATTTGAAAGTATTGTAAAAGCCAATTATTTTTAAAAGAGTAACCATGGAGTTTCTTGCCAGCTCTTCTCCATAGGAAACGACCAATTGGAACCGTGCACCTAGCTTCTGACGTTTCATAAGTGCCCATGTAGGTTTATGTGAAATAAAATATTTTGATTTTGATTTTTGATTTTGAGTGCCTAAATATTATTATTTGGCGGCATAGCTCGTATTTGCATAATAATATTAAACTCAAATCTATTTTCAAACCCGCAGACCACAAAAAAGGCTATAAATTAAGAAATACTGTATCTTTTGTAAGAATCAGCTCATTAATAAAATGTACTAATACTTAAGTAATAGGACTTATATGTCTGTACGTTGCTTATAGTTAATTAAGGATTACCATACATTTTTGATTTTTAAATGTCTCAACAACGTCTATAAATGAGAGGGTTAATGAGCAACATTTAAAACCAGTTATTATTTTAATGTTAGCTGTTACAACTGAGAAAATACAATTCAATTTTTGTTTATTTGTTAAATTGCAATTTAAGGGACAAACTATTTCGTATTATTCCTCTGTTTAAACGTTTGTGATGTTTTAATTCTTTGTCACCTAAAGTTGCGTTAAATGTCGTTGATTATGTAAATTACATCAACGATACATTTGAATAGGTACTTAGAATTAAGCCATAGATACATTTCAATTAGGTATAAAATATACGAAAGTATATCATTTAGATTTTATGAATACTTACGTCCCTACTTAATTGAAACATAGAGTGCGACCGAAAATATTTTTTTTCATTTTCGGCTGAAACGAAACGAAAAATAAATTCGGCCTGATAAGCATTTTTTCGTCCTGTAAATAGAAAACGGAAACAAAAAAAATATGTTTTGTTTGTCGATAGGTTTGGTCACTTTCCTTATTTGACCATTGCAACGATGTATTATAGGTATTTCTAAAATGTCCGATTACTCACTTGACCTGCGACATACCGTACGTAACATTGAACGTAACGAAGCTAGTAAGGCCGCGTACTATGATGTGCTCTTCCTACACAATACGTGATGTGAATGGCTTTCCTTAAACCGGTGCAGATCGCGTTTGTGTCATTAACATTAGGTACAGATGTAGGTAAACTACTTTACATTTTTTTCCCATAAGTAAAACTAATTATGTACCTATTGATATTTATGTAGATGTTGAACATTGCTTTTAAATCTTGATAACTGTGATATGTTGATAACAATTTGTTATATTTTAATTATAATAAATACATTTCATCTTTTGGACTAATTTATATGCGGACCGATATTTTTACCTTTTATTTATTTTGTGATGTGAAGAAGGGTCAGTTATAAGCGCCTGTGAAATACGCTTGGCAATCTGTTGCATGGCGTGCGTGATGCGAACATAATGTTTGCAGGTGCCAACATCCTCTTGTCCGTTAAAAGTCTCCAACATTATTTAAACCTCAATTAGATGCTCCGTGGCTGGCAGAATGTAAAGTCGTTTGATATGCAAGCCATACAGGTTGTTACTGAAGGTCCTTTCAGTAACACCCTGTATGGCTTGCATGTCTGCTACGTGGCGTCCTTCATCAGGATTAGGGAAGAGTTTTCTGATGCCGCCCATACACCAACATAATGGTAAGTTGTCTTCCTGAAGCAACATTAAGTCACCAAGTGCGCCAGTTGAACCTCTGCCTGCTGCCGCTCGGCAAAGTACTCCCTCTACCACTTTCGTCAAAAGTGCTGCAAAACTTGTCCCAGTTGTTTTCACTTTTAAGGTCGATTCACACATATCAGTCAAGCCACAGTCCCGACACAGTACCGGCACAATGCAAAATATTCTTTCATACGTTGTTTATGAACGCATGGGACTTATCAGTGTCAGTATCTCAGTATCAGTGCCGACACGGGCATGAGAATGTATGAAAGAATATTTTGCACTGTGCCGGAACTGCGTCGGAACGGTGGCTTCAAGTTATGTGTGAATCAAGCTTTACACGTGATAGTATTTAAAAAAAAAAGCTAGATGCAGTTGTCATTTGCTGTCTGGCCACCCCTGAAAAGAAAGGGCGAAACCAATCAGCGGTAAAAGTGTCCTATGAACGCCATAGGAACGAACTTTAGTGCGTCACCTTATAACAATCATCAGCCCCAACTCTATAGGGCCTATGGTCAAAATATGTCATGGACTGCCTCGTTGGTCTAATAGGTGCAAGCGCTACTGCTGAGTACGAGGTCCTGGGTTCGATTCCCTGACCATTCTCGGGTCGTGCAAAGGATTATTGGGTTTTTCCTTCTGCAATTTCTCAGTAACAGCGCGGAGTCTGGATATGTGCCGTTAATGGCAATAGGCTCGCCCCCTATTACATGGGACTTAAACATAACTGGCGAAATGTGTGTGTACTGTAGGTACATCTCTGCCTAACCCTTCGGGGAATACAGGCGTGATGTTATGTTGTGAAAGTGTGTCATTCAGTTTCAGTGGGCGGTGGACTACCGGCTTATGAGAATATTTCTACGTCATTTGTTTTTGTAAACACAGTTATGGCAAGGGCCAAGTATGGAATTATTCGTTAGATTTTTGACCCGGAAGTTCTGCTTAGTGTTCCATATGGAAGTTATGTTTTTCATTCAGAGTCGGGTAGTAGGTATAGCAGATTTCCGTGTCGTCCCTTCCCAGAACATCCGTAACTAAAAGTCACAAGTAATGAAGAGGGCTATGCTTGGAGTTTCCCTACGTGATCGAATCAGAAATGAAGAGATCCGCAGGAGAACCAAGGTAACCGACATAGCCCGTAGAATTGTACAACTTAAGTGGCAATGGGAAGGGCACATTGCTCGCAGTGGGGCCGAAAGGTTCTGGAGTGGCGACAACGAACAGGAAGACGTAGCGTTGGAAGGTCCCCCACAAGGTGGACCGATGACCTGGTGAAGGCCGCAGGAATCCGCTATATGCGGGAAGCACACAACCGGTCTAAGTGGCGGTGCTTGGTGGGAGGCCTAAGTCCAGCAGTGGACATCTTTCGGCTGAAATGATGATGATATGCGGTATTACAAAAAGTTGTAAATAAATAAAATTCTTGTACGATGACACATTTTTGGCAAATATTAAGTAGCATAATATGTCTTTTTCCAGGTCCCAGGCTATTTGTCAAACGGTCATTGAACCGCTCGTTATGAAATTTCACAAATAAGTATCCATGACAAGGTAACAGACAGACAGAGTTACTTTCGTATTTATATTATTATGTAAGTATGGATGCAGTAAGTTGGACCAGGAATTAAATTAATTACTTACACAATAATTCTTTATTCTAAAAAAATGACGGAAAACCCTCTTAAACAAACATACATTTTGTCAGACATTAATACAGTCCTTGGTATTTCCCCCTTCATCCAAGCATCCTGGGGGAGTCCAAAATAATTTAAGCATTTTGTAAACATTGCGCCAATTCTGTCAGTGTTTTAATGAGAACAGCTTACCATACCCATTTATGTAAACAAATCACTTCCAGACGTATTTCTCAAATGACGCATACTTTTTTTAGGAAATCGAACTGCTGACTCTGTAGATGTATAAACAGCGTGAAGGATTGAATGTTGAAAGAATGAAAGTAATCTATTTAGGTACATATTAATACATAATATAACCATAAGATCACGCCTGTAGGTATTCCCCCAAGGGTTAGGCAGAGCAGAGCACCTAAAGTACACTTACATATCGCCAGTTAATGATTAAGTTCCATGTGATAGAAGGGGCTAGCCTATTGCCATCAACAGGGCACAAATTCACCTGCCAGGGTTGCGGGTTAGTCGGAAAGGGATACCGGGACCTTGGCAACAGGTAACTGAAGGAACACGGGTGGGTTTTAGTCAGTAAAAGTCTGACACGCCCTTCCGCTCCGCCCTGAGCGGGAGAAGTCACTGGATGATTTCCCAGCCTCAAAAAAAAAAAAGGGCACAAATTCAGACTCCGGACTGCTACTGAGAAATTCCAGATGGAAAAACCCTATAAATAACCCTTTGCCCGACCCCGGAATCGAACCCAGGAACTTGTGCTCTGTATTAGCGGTTGCGACCGCTAGAACTTTTTTTTACACGTTCCCCGATTACTCGAAGATGGCTGGAACGATTTTCAAAATTATTTTTTGTTTGAAAGGTTGACGAATTAGTGAGGGGTAGGTTTTTTACTACAAAAAAAAAAACAACCGACATCACGATTTTTTTTAATTATAAAAAAGTGTTGTTTTTTATCTATTCATGATACAATGCTCACACATATGTATATCTATAAAATCAACACCATGCGCCAGACAGACCACTTCAAACTTATCTGTCACTACTAGAGTGGTGCGTCCACGAGCCTGTCAACCCGTCAATAGAGTTGCCCAACGATTCTCGTTAGCCGATTATTATCGATACCGGCTCGGCCAGTTTGTGAAGAAACTGTCGATACTATGCTCAAGGTCAATGTGAAGCTTTGTTCCAATTATTTGAAGTCGTGTTATTGTTGCGAAATTCTTGGTGGGTAGATCCTGATCTAGTTGCAGTGGTCAGTTGAAATATTATTTAGAGAACCTAAAACTTCAAAAAATCTCGTCCACACACAGATTTTGATAGCTAATTTGTCGCTGGCGATGTTAAAATGTGTGTGAAGACGTGAGATTTTGGAAACGCGTCGCGTCGAAAATAAATAAAGAAAAACAATTTATTAGACCCAGGCTAAAGGCACACAAAATCATGCAAAAAAAAAAAAAAAACAAATCATCATCATCATCTGCTAAGCCTTTTCCCAACTACATATGTTGGGGTCGGCTTCCAGTCTAACCGGATGCAGCTGAATACCAGTATTTTACATGGAGCGACTGCCTATGGGACCTCCACAACCGAGTAACTGGGTAATAAGATACCCAGATTAGTTTTTTTATTTTCTTTGTCCAGGACATTACCAACATATCGATACGGCAACTGCATGTCGACCCACGCACAGTAAGGCCGCTTGTACACGCTAAGAAAAGTCGCCGCCGTCGTTTCTACACACGAACTCTTGAACACTGCTTTTCGGCGCTGACCAAGAAAAAAATCTTATCTGCGCTAGACGCGACACTCGATATTACTGCGGTGCGGAAGGGGTGTTCGTGCCTAGATCCGACACAATCCTTGTCGTATACATGATGAATTGGTCCTAACTCCGTTAAGAACTCCGTTATCGTACGTAATGGTGAATAGGGAAGACATCTGTCAAAATGGCGCAGTCGTATCTAGTTTCAACAATAAGCTAATAGTATAGGAATTATTTTTTCCGAAAATAACTCGTTGTTGTGTACCTTAATACTTTGAAATTGGAGTCCACCTTTTATGAGATACCGTAAGAATAGTAGATTGTAGCTATTCGTTAAGTTTTTGAAATGAAGTTTATCAACGCGGCTTGCGGTACTGGACTGGCAGAAATCGTCACGCAAAAAAGCATTCATACTTGCGACTGTCTTCTTCTAATTCAAATAGGACGAAAAAGAGAGAGAGGGAAAGAGAAAGTGTGAATTTGGTCAAAATGAAAATCTACGATAGCAGCTGCGAAAATTTTCATATTTTTCGTCTTGGGTGTCGTTTTCACACTTTCGAGGGCGCTAAAGTCAATCGTGAGGTCAAAATATAAATCCATGATGACGTCTGCGAAAAATTAGTATCGAAAATAAAATATAGTAGTAGAACTTCGTTCCTGACGGGGGTCATTGTCTGTGTCCTACTGCTGGGCAAAAGGGCCTCCCTCTCTTTTTATTTTATTTAACAGAGTTCGAGGGTTACGTCAGAAAGAAAAAAAATTATATGATTACCTACCGACCTTCCCCATTAAAAAGAAGAATATTCATTTATAAAGACACCTCTGTAGTAGAAACTATTGAATGACATTCTAATATGTAACGCGGTTAGTACACCGAAGCCGCGAACCGCGGTGCGACAAAAGGGTTACCTCACTTAATTTTTTTATTTCCTGATCTCGTATACTGAATTGACTGGCGTTACATCGAGGTATTGAGATGTTCGTATGATGCTGATGATTGATTTGATATCCCCATAACTGTTCACCAACGATAATTATATATTTTTTCGGTCCGTGACTAAGATATAAAATAGCATAAAATGGAGTCCGCAGCCGGTTGCAGCAGCAAAAGTGACATCAGTTACGGATCAAGTAGAAAAGGGGCCGTAACTCTTAATTATATGTAACAAAAAGCAGCATAGAAAATTTAGCGTATACAGAAGCGGTTACTCTTTTTGGCGGTGCTTGTCTCAACCGTGTACAGGGTACTTGACAATGGATACCAAAAAAGAGATAGTAAAAATAACCAAGCACACGTGCCCAACAAAAATTATTAAACAAGATCTTAAAGAAGTCTTAGACAACCTTAAACATGAAGTAACTACTACTGACGAGCCCAATACCAAAGATTTATAAAAATGTTTTTAATCATTTAAGAGATCAGGGTCTCCACATGGCTGTCGATTTTATTCGAAAACTCATTACAATTATTACGACGCAACACGCCAAAGATACGCGTGAAAAACATAACCATGTCTTTGCTGTAAAATTTTAATAAGTCTAAAAAGTAATTCGTATTTGGAGCACTTATGGATACTGATTTTAGAACCCCCGACAAAAACAAAGCATCTTAAAAGTAAAAAAATTACAAGTATGTATTGGCCCTAAAAGTTGTAGGTAATATTATCTACTCCTTGCTTCAGGTGAACAAGGTGGAATTATCCGGTACAAGACTTAACTAAACTTCTGCTGATTTGTATTATTTGGATAACTCAGTATCAGAATTGTAATATCGGAACTTACGTTCCGAGATTCCAATATTGCGATATTCCGGGATCCGAGATTCATGCCCTAATTTGTATCGATATGTTTTGTTTGATAATGCCTTGGACAAAAAAGTACGTCCCATCACTAAAAAAATATTTTACGTAGGTGCCGTTCGGAGACTGAAAATAATATTAATATACTGTTCCACCGAACCGAAAATTACCTACCCGGAATACCTCGAAATTTGATTCATTCATTCATTTTCCGTAAATATTTTTAATTTTTTAAATATTTCTGTAAAATAAGAGAACAATAATAACTATTATAATTGATAATATTTATGCTTCTCTTATTTGTGCCAATAACACCACGCACTTTCTTCCACTTTCTTTCAAACCATAATTATTTAAGTAGGTAGGTAGAGCTTTTGCGCGACAAAATTGTGGGCGATTACATTAATTTTTATTTCAGTAGATTGAGGTGATCTATACTTGAGGAGGAGGAGCTCGTGGCTAAGTCTTAACAGCCGCACGGGTCGATCCATCAGGTTAAGCTACGCTTGCCGGGAATGGTCCGTGGATGGGTGACCATCTTTACATATGGAGACTCCTCCGTGCCTCGGAAAGCACGTAAAGCCGTTGGTCCCGGCTGTCATTTGTGGATCTTTGACAGTCGTTACAGGTTGTCAGAAGCCAGAAAGTCTGACAACCAGTCTTATCAAGGAGTATCGTATTACCTAGTTACTGGGTTGTGGAGGTTAGATAGGCAGTCGCTCCATTTAAAATACTGGTATTCAGCTGCATCCGGTTAGACTGGAAGCCGACCCCAACTTGGTTGGGAAAAAGGCTAGGTAGATGATGATGAGGTGATCTATACTATAGTGTTAGGTGTTCTGCGGGGTAATTGCGCAACACTCATAAAATGGCCATATAAATAAATTCTTTTCATTTTATCATTTCAGCCACGTTCATTGCATTATTTAGGTACGTTGTTGAGCAGGCAGATTAGGAGTTTCCTTCAAAACCGCTTGAAGTAACGTTAAACTTTAAGAACAGTCTTAACCACGCTCACACGTCTAGACTAATATATTATACCACTGGAACAATTGTGTTCCAGTGGTATAATATATTAGTCTTACCTACATCATTTAAATAAAATATCAATTCAAATGCATAAAAACATCTATCTACTGCTAGTAAAACAAAGAGATAAAGTGTCCGAAAAAAAATGGCACAGCTTTCATTTTCAACTCCATTTTGATTATATTATTACACCATGAAGTCAACGTAACTTATTATTTAACTATTACCAATTTGAACAAGGATACACCATATTAGCCGGCCGCGTCAGCTGCCCTTATTAGCAATGCATAGTGGACAACTTTCGTCCGTCAACAAAGTGAAATTTTTCATTTTTACTCGCATTTGATCGTAGGAGCTTTGCGAAGTTGCACAGTTTGTGAGTGTTGTAAAGATTTTAGAAAGTAAGTTATTTTATTATTTATTTTTAATTTAGTGTTTTAAATGTTTTGTTTTCTTTGTTCAAATATGTTTTTGATTGACTGCTCTGAAAAAGACTTGTCACAGTGGAATTGATTCGCTTGCCGGTTTTCTTGCGTGTGTAGTAAAACTGTCTGCGCTCAAGTAACTCACAAAATTGTTGGGGTAGGTTAGGCACATTAACTCATAACAACATTGAGCTTAATTGCGCGAAAATTTAATTACCTCTTTTGTTTATAACGCTGTTTTAAACTTATTTAACCAATAGTTTTTATGACATCTATGCAATCAAATATGTATGCCAAATAACCGAGCTTTTACGTGCGGTGGCAAAACGTTTCTATAAAATAAGTTAATTAACCAAATCCAGACCGCCCCTGCTACGTTCCTTACACAATCCTTTTGCTTCCTTTACGGTCATACATCTGAGAATGTTAGGCGGGATGTGTCGTATTACGCAAATGGATAGAATAAGGAATGAGTACGTATGAAGTCTGAAAGTGGCGCCGGTGAATGAAAAGTTGTGTGGAAAGATGGTTGTCATGTTAGGCATGTGATGCGGGGGAATAAGGATTTAGTGTAGTGTAGAAAAGTTTTGAGTATGAATATGGATGGGGCTATAAGAGTAAGGGGTGACTACCGAGATGACTACTAATAGAGAAGTGTGGAAGAAAAAGATAAGTTGCGCCGACCACAAATAAATTGGGATAGAGGACAGGGAATGTCGATGACGTCCATATATCTGGTTATACACGCACGCCGGTTGCAATTACTATGCACCTGACCCCTCTAAACAAAATCACCAATATATTAGATTATTTCAGCATACAGTTCAGACATTCAAAAAGTTGCATTCAATTATTAGGTATAACGATTGGACATTCTTATTCAGCGAAAGTGATTTTGAATTTAAACACTAATAAATTAAAATAAAACCTAACATTTCTAAACGGGTTTTAATTTTGAACAAGTTTTGTCTTAGTCCTTGTTTAATCGACATCTGACCGTCATTCGATATCAAATGGTGCTCATTATGCTTATTATTTACTTACATAATATTTTTTCCGGCATTCTTCATAAAGTGAATGGTATTCAATTTGATAATAATGTAGGACTTGGAAATGGAAGATGTAAGGTTGCACTAGTCGACGGCTCGAACTCGTAGGTGCGTGGCTAATATACTATACATGCTATTTAGTTTAGACGTTAGTATGGAAGAATGACCGACTAGGGTATCCTTAAGTATACAATTAAGTTGTTATTATTTTGATATAAAGAGCAGTAACTAAAGTCCTTGTTGGTCTTGGATAGATGGTCTGGTCGATTCCCGGGAGAAGTGAATAAGTTTTTTCATCTAGAATTCTTCAGTAGCAGCCCGGAGTCTGGATTTGGTAATAGGCTCGCCCGCTATTACATGGGACTAGAACATAAATGGCGAAATGAGGTGTACCTACTTACATTTCTTCCTTACCCTTTGGGGAATACGGTGTGACGTTATGTTACGTATTTTAAAGTTTATCCAGTGCCAGCCTCTCTTTGCAAATTAAAGCGAGTCACTTGGCGGCTAACATGCGCCACCGAACGTACGTCTGCAAGAAATTGTCATGTCATAACGGTGTATCAATGTGAAACGTTAATTTTTACATTCAATTCCTTCACGTCGTTTGAGTGTAGCGCCACCATTTGATCGGATAGACTTTACTATCAACTTGTAATCTACATAATTCTTGGAGGAAAATGAGTGTGGATAAACCATTTACTTTCTTGATTGGCTCTATTAACGTGGAAAACGATCATCCCCAGTCACATGGAACTTCTGATACTTATAATTATAAGTAACAGCCGTACCAGATTCTGTAAAAATCTCGAAACGAGTTGTCATTCCACCTGATGACGGATGGATACAGCTCCCTTCAGGCTCATTCTCAGCTCTTCACTTGTGTTTTCTCGGTGACTGTTTTGCAGAGTAAATCGGCAGGCATAAAACGTTTTATGCCTACCGATTTACTCCCCTACCACCAATGCCTGGGCCAATCCCTTTCGATGTACACAGTTATGCAATAAATATATCTTTATCTTCGTGATTGGGTGTCGTGTTGTGTAGCTATGTTGTTAGTTATCACCAAATTATGATTTCCAGGTAAGGAAACATGAAAATATGCATACTGTGTGCAGTCATCATTGTTTTACTGACAAACGACGCGCGCGCAGACGAGCTGAGCGATCAAAACATTTTGATCACGGAGGCAATGTCGTAAGTATTCATTTTGTGGCAATTTGACCTGGCCGTTGTAATATAAATGTGATGTTGTTAACTTAATCTTATTTTCAAACATTTGCAGAGAATCCCCAAACTTACCTCGTCTTCCAAGTTATGGGGAAATCACAGCACACGACCAACCTGATTATCACCCTGAAAACCAAGGCCACATCAGGTTTGAAGATCAGTCTCTAGAACGACCTGTCAAATTTAAAGATGACCCGAAAGAACATGGATATATTGACATTGACAAAGCTCATCCAGGGTCACTCCTTGCAGACATAACATTTGATAATGATGAAAGTTTCGATCAAAATGATCGTATTTTTAACACTAGATCTGGATATGAAGGTAAATCTAATAATTCGGAAAATAAAATAAAATTTGAAGGCAACACTGATGAGCAAGAGAATTCTGATGACCAAGAAGATAATGATGAAGAAGATGATTCTCAAACAGGTGCAAGCCAAGTAGTATTTGAAGACGATGGTAAAGCTGAGCAAGATGGGTCTGATTATTCAGATGAATCCGAAATCGAAGCAGAAAGTACTGACAAACCGATCAAATTTGAAAATCAAGATAATGAAACAAAAACCAATAATAGAGATTCAGGTAGAAATCCTGTAACTGAACGAGTGGTTTTTATAGATGATAGTCATCAGAATCAACAACCTGTCCAAAAGAAGAAAAGGAAACCAAGACGGAAGTCCCACTATGAAGCACAACAAACGAATCTCGCACCTATGCCTCCAAACTCACCTTATCCTGGCTTGGGATACCCTGGGTATCCAGGGGTAGGCTACCCAGGTCCCGGCTATCCAGGCCCAGGAGACCCAAACACAGGATATTCAGGCTACCCAACACCCGGCTACCCAGCCCCTGGTTATCCTTATCCTAATCACCCTAACCCGTATCCAAGTATGGCATTCCCAACTCCAGTGTATCCTGGCTACTCACCCTACCCTTCTATGTACCCACCAGTGAGTCCAGGATACGGGGCATACCCAACTCCGGGGTATCAAGTTCCAGGAGCTCAAAGTCCTCCAACAAGTCCTACCACGTATCCAATTCCTGGGCAGGGTGACCCAATTGGGCATTCTGATACGAGGTTTCCTAGTCAAGAATATTCTGGGTCCCCAGCTCCTGGTGCCCCACCATCCAGTGCCCCACAAAGTGGCCAGCCAGGACCACCATATCTGGGTCCAGAATACCCTTATTACCAGGGCTATCCAGTGCCTGGGTATCCTCCACCTTATCTAAGCGATGCGAATTCACAGTATCCACCTCAAAATCAGGCCCAGTACAGACCTCCAGTATACTCAGGGGTTCAACAGCAAGGATATCAACCACAAAGTAAGTACGCTATCTTTTAATTGGTAAAGCAAGTTAAGTGAGGTCGTGGGAATGCTTGGGACAGGCCTTTGTCCAGCAGTGAACGTCTTTCAGCTAAATGATGATGACTCTAAAATGTTTTGATCTAAATCTCTCTAAGTCTTCACTTGGATACAAATCTTGTACTAACTAATCTAGCTTTATAAGTGCCGATAGAATCGCACTAATATCTTTCGCACAATAACAATGCGTCCATTTGCTCACGCTTGTGTGGGGTCGCGGTCAACAGGCGCACTCGATGAAACAATGCTTAGGTGAGAGGTGCAAGCGGTCAACGGGTGACTAATTTACCCAGCGATATTGCAGCAAAGATGTCGTGGATTGATAATATTATAAAAGCGATCGTGAAAAAATATTTTTCACCTCGCTCGGAAAGAGTCTGATTGTCATTCGAAATCTGAGTGCTAAAGTGCATTTTATCCGCTAGCGTGGAAAGAGTTTTTAAAATTCGAACCTTTCTGTTCTCTATGCCACTGATAATGCATAAATGCTTATTTCATGTCAGTGCGCCAACCTCATTTTTAAAATAATCGAACTGGCCAGCACGAAAAAAATAGCTCAAAGCGCCTAAAGAAGTATTCACTTCAAAAAACTTTATTATTTTCTTCTGTTCAATTCGCTTTCCATAATTTTGGTTTGTTTAGCAGTGGCACTGTGGCAGAGTTAGTGCAAGCGATACATAATGCCGAATTGAGCTTTCTACCGGAAAATTGCGTAAAAAGTGTTTGTTCAATGCATGGAGAAACCATTTTCCTCGCTGTAGTGAGTTGTGTGTTTCGCTCGGCAGCAAAGTTATTCTGCATCTCGTACCTTTGAAACCTTCGCATCGCTCAGGTTTCAATACAAGTACTCGCGCCAAGAAACAACTTTGCAGCCTTACATAACAAATAACTATTTTTAGTCGCCTTTTATTCATCCTCTTAAAGTTTACTTCTTTATAAATTCATTTCAGGACCTTCCCGACGGCCGAAGTCGTTAACCCAGCGTGCAGTGTCAGCAGTCGCCGAGGCCCTGACTTCCATAGCATTGTACGATGATCAGCAGTGTGTTCCAAGGATACTGTGTGAGGTGGCTGGAGGCAGTACATCATCGCCAACGCTGCTGAAGGCTTCTGCTAGTCTGCAGCCTTTGCTTGCGTAAGTGTCGAATAAACATATCATATACACCATTATTTTTTGTTTTTGCTAAACCCGAAAAGGGGTCATTGTACTCATCATTTTGAACAACTTTTTCTATGGGACCAACCTTGAAATCGCGAAAAAAAACAGTTGTTCCATACATTTGTGTTCACTTAAATCGACAAAATGTATGGAACAGCTGATTTTATTTTCGCGATTTCAATGTTGGTCCCATAGAAAAAGTTGTTCAAAATGACGAGTACAATGACCCCTTTTCGGGTTTAGCATAAACAAAAACTAATGTTGTATATAGTCTTTACCATCTTACTAATATTTAAATGTGACAGTTCGTATGTTTGTTACTCAATCACGCAGAAATGGCTGAACGGATTTCAATGAAAGGCACACAAATAGTTTATAACATGGATTAATATAAAGGATACTTTTAGTCTCGGTAGTAGGTTCCTGTCGGTTACTTTCGGATCTTGATGCGGGGGAGGCCGCTGGCAAAAGCTAGTATAAAATAAAGTCACTTATGGTATCTATCTGTACGCTTAGTTCTTCTAAACTACGCAATGGATTTTGAGTCGGTTTTCACCAACATTTAAAGAATTTATTCTGGATGGATTTATGTGTATCTCGATGTTTTGTCATGTCCCTACATCAGTACATTGCACTCGTGTGAACCTGCAGTGGGTCCGCCCCAAGTATTCTTTTAAAATAATCTGTCACCTTTTCCTAACGGAGAACTCCTTACCTATCGATTGAAATCTCTGAGATAATTATTATTTCTGGTTATACCAATTTAGGTTTGTGGTAGACAAATCATCAGTGAAAACGAAAGGGGAATACTTGATGTGTAGTTTGAGTATAATAAGGTTGTTATCTTACAATGTGTTGATGTTGGTCGCCTAGTAAAATGATAAATCGCAAGTTTTTACAAAACTTGCAAAGTTTTTAAGTTAGGCGTTATTCGTTACGAATAACATAACTTCTGTATTTCTTACAAAGGGAGGCAGAAGTGTACCTCGTTACATTATTAATCAATATTCTAAAAAAAAAACATGCAGCTTTACTTTTGAAATCGTTCCAGGCTTCTGCAGGCATATAATGGAGTGAGTACGTCTCCACTCTTCATATTTGGTCAGGCCGCCGTCACGGGAATGACGGCCAAAGGAAACCCTTCAGCCTGCCACCGTGCTTACCCACAATGTCCAAGTGACCCTGAAAAACTTATCAACTACCTCAACAACCACAACGGAGGTTTCTTCAGGTTCTTCGGACAACCAGACACACCACAGCAGCAACACAATTTGGAGCAATTTTACAATTATTTATCTGGCCAGAACGGTCTCCCTCAGCAACCGCAACAACAAAACTATGGATATCCAAGGCCTTATGGTTATGGTTTCCCCCCCCCGAACCCTTATGCGCATCCCTACAACTATGGACATAATTACTACAACGAACAGATTGGTTATAGAAACACAAAAATTATTGATACTGAGGTAGAAGGCCGGATACAAAATAAACCAGGAGTTAATGTTTTAGAAGCTGAAAGTGATTCAAGCGCAAGCGAAAGTTCAAATAAAGGATCCCACTGGTCGTTTCCAGAAGAAGGAAGTATCAAAAAGGGTAACGAACGAGACAAAGTAAAAATAACGAAGAGACCAAAAAGACCACCACAGGCAGAGAGACAAGAAAGACCACCTAGAGGAAGTAAAACTTTAAAATTCCCCGATAACAGATCTGACGATAGGCGAGAAATTCAAATGCTAAGAGATTATCCCAGGAAAGAAAAAAATATATTATTTCCAGGAGAAACTCATTATCAAATAAATACAAACTATCAAACTACTACTCCTGTAAATCCAGAAGAGTATTATTTTGATCATAAACACAATTTCTATGTAAAAAGACCTAAAGCTTTGAAGACAGATGATGTGGTGTATGTTGTTAGAGGGAATGGTGACCCAAATCATCCAGAAATTGTTAGAGTCAGACCTGGACAGAGTATTTGAAAACCAAAAATAGTATGAAATGGAAAGTACAAAACATTTTAGAATTGATATCTCACACAGGGAAAACATAATGGGTTCTAGTGTGTGGAGATCCCACAAAAAAATACTTTTAATCTAATGCAAGAAAGTGTTATCCAAGCATTAGCAATAACTTGACATTGTGTTAACGTTTGTTTTAGTTATACTTCTTTACTTAAACTTATTTACTACTTACTTTTTTATTGTCTTTTGTCTATTGAATTTCTGTTCTGCACCAATGTCTTCTAAATGGCCATAGTGCCACGTGCGGAGTTAAATCATGATCTAGTTCAGGTTTTTGGCATAGTTTGATCAATAATTCTTCTTTATAAAATGTCTTGTAACAATTATTTATAACAATTCTTAAGTTAGTTTATTTTTTAATTAATATAATAATACTATGTATATTTATTTCGAATGTATACGTTAAGCGATATAAGTTAATTAAATTATAATAATTTATTGAACCATATGTGGTTATTTAGTTTTATTATCATCATCTCCAGCCCTTACCCAAGCTCTTACCTTACTAAGGTAGCTTCGGCATAGCCAACTAATCAAAGACGTTAATTGACATCAGTGAAATTAGAATGCATATTTAAGGACTCACGATCTGAAGGAGGTTTTTGAAGTGACCTTATGTTGTACAACTTTTAGTCAATGGTACTTGTCCTGGGGCGAGTTGAAGATTTCACCAGATTTTTAGAATCGGTATGATTCGATTTTTTTTATCATAGGATACAAATACATAGTTTGAAAGTAGGCCTAACCTGGGCCATATACCACAAAACTTTACATGTCTACAATTATACAAAAATTTTAAATTGTAGAAAAATGTTTAGCTCTGAAATTACAAAAAATATGTACGAGTTTCAATATTGTGGACTTGTCACTACAATTTTTGCATATTTCCGTTACCTAGAGTTTTGTGGTAGACGGACTTGTTGTTGTTATCTTTAATTGTAACTTGTAAATTGTTACTGTAAAGTTTTTTGTGTAAAGTTTTATGGGCTCTCAAACTATTGTGTGTACAGTCACGGACTTTAATTGATGAGCCACCTGGCACTCTTCGTATTTTAGCCGTGTAATGCAAATCGGGTGTATTCGGTTCCCGACACGCATAGTCATATGTCTTCGTATTAGAAGAAGAAAATTATATTTCATATCTTTACCGGTTGGCTAACCTGAGAGCCAGAACTACAAACTTGACAGCAGAGTGACTGCCCATAGTCAACCAATTGCAGGTCTAGCAAGAGTAACCTGGCAACGATAAACAATCGTTGCTAGGTTACTGTTGCGATAGTAACGTTAGCGTACGGAGAAATAATAATAGTCATTTTGACAAGTTCGAAAGTAACGTCTCTGAAATTGATATTTCAACTGTCACTGTCTTCAGTTAGGTTTTCAGAAATAACGAGTTAATGAGATATGATTCAAAGGAGGTCGGTATCAAATATATTTGAGGGGTATAGTTTCAGAACCCGCTAAGTCCATTTTTCTCACCTAGCAATATTTTTATATCACTAGTAACTTTATTATTTCCCGCACAATTTCGTATTATCAGATCGTACCATACACAGCTATGTCCAATAGAAAATTCACTTTAAAGTAGGCTTTTAGCTTCAAACACCGCCAAGTCCATCATAGTTCAATTCAAAAAGCGCGAAGTCCTTACAAGCCAATAGCGAGCCACCATTTTGGTCACGTGATACACAAAACTGTTATGGCTGCGGCTTAGTTTTTGTTGTGTTATTGTCGTGAAAAAGTTATTTTTTTAATCAGATACTGTGTTATTTTCAAAGTAAGTGTGCTATCTTTACGAAGATGGATACAACCCCGATCGTTGTTGATAAAAGTAAAGCTCGGAAACGGCAGAGAAACCCGGAACAATGGAAGAGAAACCTGCAGAAATTAGAGAGGTATGTAGAACCTACTATGAGAGGTTTTGATCATAGATTTCAAATATTTAAATATATTTTGTTGAAACTATTGTATCTTTGTATTATTCATTGACTTTTTGTTTATTATAATATTGGACGTGTCCATGTTTATTTACATGAGCCGATTCCTAAGTTTTGACGAGTTTGTTATACACCTACCTACGAATTGAAATCGTTGAAATTACCGACTTGTACATACAAACTTGGTTGTTTTTTTTGGCAGGGAGTATGCCTGTTGGCATTATATTAATTTAATGACCTTTTTAGTATTTTGTTTAGTCCGTTGATATCTGGGTATTAATTTTAATTGGTTCATGTGCAACTTTATATACATATAGAAGCAATACGAATGATGTAACCAAGATATTGTAAAACTTGAGATTGAAAAGAGTTTCCATGGAGTTTCTTGCTTGTTCTTCTCCAAAGAAACCAACCTACACTTTGGAACAAGCAACTAGCTTCAACTTTCTTTCTGACTAACCGACCGACTTTTTGATAATTCACAAGTGCCTGTAAATGGTCTAAATAAAATAAATGCTTAAAATAATTCTTCTTTCTTTTCAGATATTCGGCAAAAAAATTACAAGAAAAACCTACCTGTACTCATAAAAAAAATTATCAGTGTACCTCTCTCACAATGAGCGATTTGAATGCCTTTCATTCTCGTTATTACAAAAATAAGGATAAAAGATCACAAGATGCTTTTATATTAAAACATATTAAAGGATCAGATACTTCTAGACGCCGCCCAAGACAGGGTAATCGCAAAGGAAAGGAGTTAACTACGAAATATTACGTTTACAGCCGCTCATCGAAGAAAATGTTTAGAGTTTGTCAAAAGACATTCATTAATATACTCGATATTAAAAGGTGGCGAGTTGAGAAAATATCAAAAAAAATTTTGAAAGAAGGACTTATCCCAGACGATAACCGAGGGGGAGACCGTAAATCACACAAATATTTAGGAAAGAAAACAGCAATAATTGAGTTTATCAAAAAACTTAAATGTTCTGAGCCTCATTACTGTCGAGGAAGTAGCGCAAGGCCTTATTTAGCTGCTGAAATGAGTATCAACAAGTTATTTACATTTTACAATGAACAAGCAGAAGAGCAACTAAAAGTTAAAAGAAGCTACTTCAGGACTGTTTTCAACACTAATTTTAACTTGGGATTCGGCTCACCTCGAACAGACGTATGCTCAGTTTGCTTACAATATTCAGAGAAGATCAAGGTGGCTGTTAATGAGAGAATTAAAAATGACTTAATTATACAACAGTGTGTCCACAAAAAACGTGCTAAAGCATTTTTCAGTTATTTAAAAGACGATTCCCCAAATATTTTCATATTTTCTTTTGACTGTCAAAAGAACATGCCACTCTTTAAAATTCCTGATCAAAGCACATACTATTCGAGACAGTTCTATCTTTACAATTTCACAATAGTTGCAGGCTCTTCAAAATCACAATTAAATAAAGAAAACACTTTTGCGTATGTTTGGACAGAAGACCAATTTCCGAAAGACTCAAACTTGATAGCCTCAGCCATATATCATCGTTTAAATTCAACATCGTTTCCAGATGAAATTAATACTTTAAGATTAATGGCTGATGGCTGCGCAGGTCAGAACAATAACACTACCGTAGTAGGAATGTGCCTCAAGTGGTTGTCAGAAGCCCCACAGCATATAAAGAATATTGAAATTATATTCCCTGTTGTGGGCCACTCTTTTCTCCCCGCAGACCGCGTTTTTGGGAGAATTGAAAAGGAGTTTCGCAAAAGAGACACAATATTAGAGCCGAATGGTTATAATAATATTATAAAACAATACTCAACGGTTATTTCCGCAGGCGAAGATTGTGCAGTCACAGATTGGAAAGATGCTGTTAAAAATATTATAAAACCTGTTGGCACTTCGCATGCGCCTTTTTCAAAGTGCAAGCTTTTTTGTTTGAAGCGGTCACGGAAAACTGGCAATACGCTAGTAAAATGTGAGCTGCATTATGTTGCAAATTTAGGCATTTATAAAATTGTTTGCAAAAGTGGCAAAATGGCAAACATGATCGTCCCGAAAGATATTCATTGCTTATCGGGAACACTAAAACCATCTAAAATTAAAGATGTCGATAAGTTATTGACTTCACATTTTGATGTCAACTGGAGAAGTTACTCAGTTCTGTCTTTTTATGATAAACTAATACCAAAGACGTCACTTGATATAGATTTGCCCAATGCGGATGATGAAAATGAACACTTATGCGAAGAACAAGAAAGTGTACCTGACCTTATTGTTTAAAATGATAGAATGATTATTTAATGGCTTATTTTGTGTTCCACTGTCGGGCAAAGATCCCTTTCTCCTTGTTACTCTATTTGATTATTAAATTTGTTTAGTTCAGTAAATTAAAGTGTTTAATAAAAAATATTTGTTGATTATTAAATTTGTTTTTTTATTTCTATACCAATATCAAAATCAGCGAAGTCCAACACATTATTGCTTTTTATACGTTTGTAAAACATTATAAATTAATAAATAAGTAACTAAATGTAGTTGAAACGGTTAATTTTTCAAAAGGTACAGAGACATCATTAATTAAGTAATGCTACAAGAAGTCATCACAAATTTTCTATTTCTGGACTATGAATGTCACTGGACTTAGCGGTTTTTGAAACTATACCCCTATCTTAATGCAACATTGTATTTATTTTTATTTTTTTATCATTGAGAACTTATTAGTCAACCTCTATGGATAAAACTATTTCTGATTAAAAGTAATTTATTTGTCATCTTGTTTACGAGCGTGCGATTTGAGTTAGTGTTTAATCGTGTAATCTCGTGAATGTATGAAACTGCAAAATTGAAAAGTTTGAAGGTGGCTCATTAATTAAAGTCCGTGACGGTACATTCACAATCATAAGGATACTAATTGTATCAAGGGCAATAACTTCTTTGTGTTCTGTGAACAGTATTCAGATAATAATTCTGACACACAGCGCCATGAAAAAATCGCATCTGTCATCATTAAACAAAGGACTGCCAACAATATGATGAACTTGACCAATAAAACATGAACTTTTCAAACAAGGATCTTCACCATTACTCTAACAACACATACCCTTCTTCCCGACCTCCACAGATTAACAATTACATGACAATAAAAGTCGATACGCTGCAATTAATGTAATGTCGGCCTTAACTTTATTTTTACACTGTGAGATCGTTCACCTATAGCATGTTGTGCACCCGTTTATATGATACGATACGATTACTTTATGATTTGATTGTTTTTCTTAAATGGTGATGCGTGACAAATAACTATTATTTCTCTATTGTTTATATTTTTTGGATTTATGTTACCGCCTATTGAGTTTGCTTCAACAATTGGTTGGCTCTATTAGATGGCTGTCAAACAAACAATTTAATTTAATGTCAGGGCCGCTTCCGTGGTTAGAAATACATACATACACAAATTAACGCCTTCGTCCTATGGGGGTAGGCGGAAACTACTGAACGCCTGAACTTGCTACGATCCTTACATACTCCTTTTGCTTCATTTACGTTCATACTTCTGGTGATACGCCGGTTGCGAGTACTAAGGACCTGACTTTTGTGAAGACCATCTGATGACCAATAAGGTCACTATTATGTCTAACAACCAGTCTTACCAAGGGGTATCGTATTACCCCGTTACTGGGTTGTGGAGGTCAAATAGGCCGTCGCTCCATGTAAAATACTGGTATTCAGCTGCATCCGGTTAGACTGGAAGCCGACCCCAACAGAGTTGGGAAAAGGCTAGGCAGATTTATGTCCTTCTAAGGCTTCCCCTCCCGGCGTTTTCACTCACATCTGCCTTGTTTAATATATATTTAGTTGTTGGTTAGACTTCTAGGGAGGAGCTCGTGGCTAAGTAATAACAGCCGCACGGGTCGATCCATTAGCTTAAGCTACGCTTGCCGGGATTGGTCCGTGGATGTGTGACCATCTTTACATACCGAGACTCGTCGTGTCTCGGAAAGCACGTTAAGCTGTTGGTCTCGTCTGTCATTTGTGGATCGTTGACAGTCGTAACGGGTCGTCAGAAGCTCGAAAGTCTGACAACCAGTCTTACCAAGCGGTATCGTATATCGTATCGTACTGCCTATCTGACCTCCACAACCCAGTAGGTAACTGGGTAATTACCTACTGGGTTGTGGAGGTCAGATAGGCAGTCGCTCCATGTAAAATATTGGTATTCAGCTGCATCCAGTGAGACTGGAAGCCGACCCCCCAACATAGTTGGGAAAAGGCTAGGCAGATTGATTGATTGGTTAGACTTCTAGGATTTAATAGGATGGTTTCGTTGAAGTTTTTGCTCATTGTCGTCACAACTATCAATAGTATTCTGATAAAGGGCCCAATATTTGAATGCTGCAACCGTTCGTGTCAAAATATTGTTATTTTAACTATCTTTGCACCGTCTGTCAGGCATCTTTCTGACTATTGTATGATCGACTCTTTGGCAAATTAAACTAATTTAAATAAGTGGTTTGTCTTTGACTTTGAATTGAGCAATGACAAATAATTCCTAGTAGTTCGTTCCACCAATCAATCCCACAGAAAAATAAACTTATCCACCGGTAACGAGCACCAAGGAATTAACAGCGAACCAATAAGTAAATTTAAACAAAACAATCTGCCTGTCTATCCGGCTGCAGCTGAATACCAGTATTTTCCATGGAGCGACTGCTTTTCTGACCTTCACAAGCCAATTACTACACGATACCCCTTGGTAAGACTGGTTGTCATGCTGGGTTTCTGATTACCCGTAACGACTGTCAAAGATCTACGATTACGGAGGGATATGGGGGGGGATATGTAATGGATGGTCGCGGCAATTATCATTGAATCACAGATTATTGTACTTAACACAACAAAATATTCAGTAGTTAACTCATCAGCATGCGGTTAGTCGGAGAACACGGCTGAGCACGCGGAAGACTTCAATGAACGCGCAATTAACGGATACAGCCAAGGTCGTCATTAAACTAGTCTTATGCCTATAATATTGCGTATTTAGGTCGGAAGGTGGATTCTTAATTGTTGTGTAAAGGTATTTGTGTAATTTGAAGTAAAAAGAGGCAGCTAGCGTATGTTTTATTCTAAAGGTGGAAATGATGGGGAAGTTGGGATAGAATGCAAACGTTGTTATTGTTGTGAATACAGTAGGCAAATATTGAAAGTTTAGTAAGAATTGCTGTATCTACATTATATTCATTTAGGACTTACGGCTGCAGAACAGCTATCCAACAAGTGTTAAAACATAAGCATTTTCCTTGATATTATAAATAGGTTATAGTTAGTTATTGAGGAATTTAGAACGAAATAAATTCCACTATGCTCGACTGCTCATCTATTCCTTCTAGATTTAAACTCACATGATCAAAAACACGTTCCAAAATAGTTGAGAAATCATCGTAAATAATTAATTTCTCATTCTGGAATTTCTCAGTAGCAGCCAGGAGTCTGGATTTATACCTGGCCTCATAGTCTCGCCCCCTATCACATGGGACTTACTCATAAGTGGTGAAACTTGGCTGTACACTGTAATATAGGTACATCTTTACCTAGCGCTTCGAAGTGGCATGATATTTTGAATGTAGGTCTTGTCCTGAAATTGAGTTTTTTAATGTCATTTATGAGGTTATCAAGCCTTTATTGAAGGTCGCAAAAGAGTCCCTACACTATCAAACTATGTTGTTGTACTGTATACATAACTTACATTCATTTCCGTGCTACTAGTCCACCCATTAACTAGAATGAATGGGTCGCTGGCAATAAATAAACAGTTTGTCAATATTAGAATAATTAAATATGTGCAATTCAAATCCTGGTTAGTGTTGAGTGCTAGTCTCGGTATTATGAATGGATCTAGCGTTTGTGTCGTGGGCTGCGGTACTTGGGTTACTGATATCAGCTACTTGACACGTGAGAGACTTAATTATCAATTATCATGGTCTTCTTTATGTAAAACACCTCTACGTACTTAGTAGCTACCTCCACATTTGTTATGCGCACGACCATAGTGTGAAACTCTCTGCCAGCGTTTGTTCCTTCATATAACCCTTAATCTGCGTATAACATTTCCACTGCTGGGAAACAGGGCTCCTCTTTTCGAGAGGGAGTGGGCCGTAATCCACCACGCATGCCCAGTGCGGGTTGGTAGACGTCACATGTCTTCGAATTTTTGGTTCTAGGACATGCCGGTTTCTTCATGATTTTCCTTCACAGTTTTGTGAGCAGTGGTGATGACATAATTTTTCCCGTTTATTTATTTAGAGATCTTCGATGGAACGAACAAGCCCAGAAGATGCCTGTTCACTTGCTTTAAAGGCTGACTGGTTGCCTTTAAAGCAAGTGAACAGGCATCTTCTGGGCTTGTTCGTTCCATCGAAGATCTCTTCCATCGCTTTCCAGCAGGCATGATCGAAGAGCAGGACCACTTCGCAATAAAAAATACCGCAGCTGACTGAGTCGAAGATGGCGGGCCGAGCTTTATTGAAAGGACTGACCCACTTCTTTGCAAAACTAATGTGTGGAGAAAAAAGATCGAGGCTTTGATCTGCAGTGGGAAAATGGTGTAGATAGATATACACCACGTAGTAGATGACTTATCGAAAACACTGCGTAATGATTATCATTTTGTAAGCTAATCAAAGACCAGAAGCCCTAGACAAAGTGACATTCTATCAGCGATAACGATGATGGAAAAGGCAAAAATGTATGACATAAGCTATCGAAAAGCTTAGGTCAATCCTGTTGAAAGTCGTTGTAGAAATACGAAATGCTTTGGAAGCGATTGTCACTTGTCTAGGCCCTCAGGTAATCTGAGGTGGTCGTTTTCTGAGTAAGATTAGTGACTAGAGATCTAAGAGAATAAGTATAAGGTTTCGTTTTAAACACTGGTTTATGTTGAGCGATTGGTATAGTCGGTCTGTGGATGGTAATTATCATGATGCTGTGCAAAGTAACCAACAGGTCACAAAAGTTTGAAGTTTGTTGTATGGTATATGTTGTTTTTTAATCTGAATCAAACCAAGTTTGATTGTAACTCCAAACAGATCACGTCTACGACTCGTCGACGACATGAAGACGAGATTCAAGTCGGACATTATAAAAACCCCCGCCCCTGTTATGTTCATGACATTATGCCATTTTTGGGAAAAACAAGAATTTTCTCGACTCCGGCAAAATATACGCCTTGAACTTAATATTTCTTGTCCACGCCTGATAGTTTTTTTAATAGTCTTCCGTATTCAATTATTAATAATAAGGATATTTCTTCTTTGTCCTGGTGTTTCTTTGGTCTTTTGATAGGTACAGTCCTTTTTAACCGACATCAAAAAGGAGGGGGTTCTCAATTCGTCGGTATGTTTTTTTTTGTTTGTTTGTTACGCGATTACTCCGCCAATTTTAGATGATGATGTAGATGGCAATAGGTTCGCCCGCGCCCCCTATTACATGGGACTTAAACATAACTGGTGAAATGTGGGTGTACTATAGATGCAGTGCACCTCTATGATGTTATGTTATGTTATCTGTATTCTGTTGTAGACTGACATACTCCCTCCTCCTTTTGATGAGGAGTACCTATATTGGATTTTAAGGATTTACAAAGTATATGTAATAATTATGAGAATTTCCAACCAAGCCTTTTGATCCAGAATTTTTATTTTTTGATAGAATCGGAAATCTCACACAAGATCGATGTATATATATGGATATAAGAGGAGGGAGGATGACTTATGAGTTATGAGCGATGAATCAATCAATAGATGGAAAGGTTTATTTTTAGCGGTGAACTGCACTGAAGTATTATCATATAATCAATAATGGTATATACTTATAGTTTTTAAGTTCATTATCAGAAAGTTAGTCTAAAGAGAGGAGGTCGTGGCTAAGTAATAACAGCCGCTCGGGGTTATTACTTAGGGTTATTACTCTTGCCGGGGTTGGTCCGTGGATGGGTGACCATTTTCACATATTGAGTCTCCTCCGTGCCTCGGAAAGCACGTTAAGCCGTTGGTCCCGACTGTCATTTGTGGATCTTGACAGTCGTTACGAGTCGTCAGAAGCACGAAAGTCTGACAACCAGTCTAACCAAGGGGTATCGTATTACCCAGTTACTGGGTTGTGGAGGTCAGATAGGCAGTCGCTACATATAAAATACTGGAATTCAGCTGCATCCGGTTAGACTGGAAGCCGACCCCAACATAGTTGGGAAAAGGCTAGGCAGATTGATTGATTTCATAGTTGGTCCCATACTAAAGTCCCATGTAATAGGGGGAGACTCTGGGCTGCTTGTGAGAAAGGAGAATGGGTGTTTGCCTATGGGGTCTGCCCTGAAGCCCAATAAAAATAAGATATATACCAATGGAAAGAGCTTTTCATGGGGAACCTTTCCTACTAACACGACTTTTGTCAATTGTTAGTCAGTTCGGAGTAAATGACCAAAATAGATGTTAATACTTTGGCATTGAAGTTAAGGAATATTCTTGGTCCAATAGCCATAAGATATCGTCAACGGCTTTAGCTTTTTGAGGAGAACCTTTAATAGTAACATGACTATTGCCAATTGTTAGGCAGTTCGGACTTAATGGCATAAATAGGTGACCACTCGGGCACCGAAGTTAAGGAATGTTGTTGGCCCAATAGCCATAAGTTATACACCAATATAAAGAGCTTTCCAAGGAGACCCTTTGCTACGAACACGACTTTTGCATATTGTTACTCGTAGTCAGTTTGGAGTTAATGACCTAAAAAAGTGTTACTACTGGGGCATTGAAGTTAAGGATTTTTTTTGACCCAATAGCCATAAGATATACACCAATGAAAAGAGCTTTTCGAAGAAAACCCTTGCTTCTAACTTAACTGTTGCCAATTGTTAGTCAGTTCGGAGTTAATGACCTAAATAGGTAATAAATTGCGCACCGAAGTTAAGCAATTCTTGGCGTCCAATAGCCATAAGATATATACCACTGAAAAGAGCTTTTTAGGGATAACCTCTGCTACAAAAACGACTTTTGCCTATTATTAGTCAATACAGAGTTAATGACCTAAATAGGTGATGAATTTCAATGATGCTTAATTACTCACATTTAGAGCTCTGTAGCTCCTTTCGTACTAACAATCGAGAGAAACGTCATATCACGAAATATTTCCTTTGAAGAGATCTTTCCATTGGCACTATCTTAACTCTATTGGGGGATGCGGCAGGCTTAACGAAGGCTTAACGATTTGTACGGCCGATCGACTCTTAAACACATTGTTCCCAAAACGGCATCTAGGAGGCTAACGTTTTAAAATGTCCGTTTATAGATTTGCAAGATCCTGTTTGCAAGGTTCAAAGTTAGTTAAAGTTATTTCATTGTCTAAATACCTGACCTTCACTACTGCTTAATTACTCACATTTAGAACTCTGTAGCTCCTTTCGTACTAACAATCGGGAGAAGCGTCCTATCACAAAATATTAGCCTTGAAGAGATCTTTCCATTGGCATATATCTCAACTCTATTGGGGTACGCGTCAGGCTTAACGATGTGTCCGGTCGACCGACTCTTAAAAACATTGTTCCTAAAATGGCATCTACTGGAGACTAATGTTTTAAAATAGTCGCTTATAGGCTTCAAAGTTGATGTTTGCAAGGCACTGAATCATTAAAAATGATTAAATTGACGAAATACAAGAATTACAATAATATTTAATCACTCACACTTAAAGCTCTGTAGCTCCTTTCGTACTAACGATCAAGAGAAATTTTCACAATAAAAAAAATCTTCTTGATGAGATCTTTCCATTGGTATATAATTTAACGCTATTGGGCTCCAGGGCAGAAACGCCCAATCTCCTTTCAGATGAAAAAACCCAATAATACTTTGTCCGACCTGGGCATCGAACTCAGGACCTCATGGTCAGCAGCGCTTGCCACCACCAGACCAACGAGGCAGTTTTTAATATATAATTATGATCCTGAATACCTGTTGTTTGATTACCATGAATAAATAGTAAAAATATTCAATTAAAGTCATAATAAATAACCTGCATTTGTCAAAGAGAGCTGCTCCATCATTAGTTGCATAACTGAGGTTAGAAACATAAATGTCAAAATAATTTCTAATCAAGGATGATGAGCTTGTCATTGGGAAGTCAAATATCAACGCAATTAAAGTGGTTCCTTTCGTTAGTCTAATTATGCTGTGATTTATTTGATGTCAAATTGAAAGTCTTAATAATTTGACTCGATAATTTTGTACTGACATGTTAAATTGTATTTATTTGGTCTTTTGCTACGACAGCTTTATGTGTAACTCTTCTAAAGGCGTAACATGATTTTAAAAGTCGTCTTGTTATTAGTATTTCAGTCTGAATTGTCCCTTTCCTGGGCAAAGGATTGACCTACCTTTTTTAAATTAAATTGAGCCAATATGGACCACCGCTTCTGATAATTATAGCGATTTAGTGTTTTCTCTTCGATTTTCCCATATTTTACTCACTCTGCCTTCTATTCAATCCTAATTTAATATTATAAATGCGAAAGTGAGTTTGTTTATTACGCTTTCACGCTAAAACGGCTGAACAGATTTGGATAAAAATTGGCACAGGGGTAGACCTTGACCTGAAATAGGACATAGGATATTCCCACGGGATCGAGCCTTACGCGGGTGAAATCGCGGGGCGCATCTAGTATTAGATAAGTAACTGAAATTCAGATCTATAGAACTCCTAGAGAATTGTAAAATAAGATTCAGTGCATTTAGTGAGCTTAATTTGGGGAACCTTGAATTTTCTTTCATAATTATTACTTATAGACTCACAAAACCGTAAAGAAATAATAATACAGTTCATCCAACAGTAAAACAGAAGTTTCCTGACAACAATCACGTGCTGGTACTCTGGTACACTTAAGTAAATTGTGTGCAATGCCAACTACAAGGTTGTACTATAGAATAAATATTATTTTGCGGTTATACTACACTGTAATGGATTTAATATAATTTGTTATAGATTATTATGAGAATTTGTAGCGTTTTTATATTGGCCTTTTGATCCATGCTCTATTATTATTATATTTAAGACTAGCTTCCGCCAGCAGCTTCTCCCGCATGGTATGTCGATAAAAAGTAGCCTATATCCTTCCCCTGGATGCCACCTATGTCCTTGCCTGTCGAAACAGGCAAGGACGGACTAGTCTTCGACGGATTCGATCCGTTCAGTGGTTTAGGCGTGAAAAGGTAACATACAGACATATAGACAGACAGACTTACTTTCGAATTTATAATATTAGTTTATAATTTATAATATATAATATTAGTATGGATGTTATTTCGGGAAGCATTGTTTTTAAGGGTCGGTTACAGGAAATTGTGCTATAGGATTTCCTTTTTCCGGAAAAGTCTGTTTAAAGAATGGTTTCTGAAAGTTTTTGGAGCTTGGCTATCTGAAGGCAATTAACGCTGTTATAGCATAAATCTCGTATTTTGATATGTTTAGGAAAAACAAGTTTGGTCCTGAAATTGAATTCACTTTCAAAGTTTTGTTTAATTTAATAAGCGCTAGCCAAAAATGAAAAGAAAACCCATTTTCCGTAAACGCACTATTTTTCCGTCTAACACTGAAGATGAAGGTTAGATTAGCACATCCATAGTAAATAAACAATTAAGCCAAGGCGACCATAAATTCAAGATAAAATCTTCTCGCCCGAGGAAAATTCTAAACAAAACAACTGCAAACAAACTTCACATTATGCAAGCACCGCACCCTCGACAAAAGGAGCAGCGCCATGGGCTAGCCGACCAGTTTCAGTATACCAGGCATAGGAGTGAAGAACAAACTATTAGATGCAGTTAAAATTGGTAGTGTTTTAGTATTATCATTTGCAGTGAAAGTCGGCGGTCGAAGGACGCGGGTCGCGGCGCCAAGCAGTGCGTTGCCGACGCTCGAGCCGCGAGCACGCGTCTCGTCACACAAACGAACCCTTCACGCGTGTGTTGTGCTACGATTTACGATACTGAATGGAATACGACAAAACTCAACTGATTTAAGTATGTCAGTTTTATTTTGTTGTAATTTTTATGTAATTGTTGTTCTGGAAGTTGTCTCCGTGTGTTGTGTTTTGAATTTAACGGTCACCGTCGCGAATCTGTTGTCGGTGGTAATAAGGCTTCAAGGCGTGCATACATTAGGCTTTCGGCAAGTTAATGTTTACCTTGACGGCCTACTTTTGGAAAATGATTTCAAGGAACTAATTATGCATATTCTTGAAAGGAATATTTTTCAGGACCGTCCCAATTACGAATAGTCCCGAAAAGCGCGCAAATTGCGACGTTTTCATTGGCTATCGGAAGATCCATAGTACTTGTGTCAAACTTTAATTAATCACGGTTTATCATTAGATAACAACATTATTTCCTTGTTTAATCTAAACACGATTGATTTAAATCGATAGATTACCTACTTCCCAAAATCTTTGATTTTACTTACCTTTATCTACATACAATTCATAACTTTTCATTCGCTGGTTTGGTTCAACAATAATTATTATGAAACTTGAATTAAATAAATAAGAATTAAAAGCCCTTCCTTAGTTTTTATTCGAAAATAACTCAATAATACTTTGATTATCTACCTACTATTTGTCTTGGATTGAGGAACTAATAAAATACAAATATGGCTGAACAGTAATACCTTTGCCGTTTATCACTAACTTAAGTTGAAAATTAATTAACATAGCTCCTTATTAGATAAATATTAATTATAACAAGGTTACTCACAACTGGTTATCATAATTAAAACCAATTACCTATAAGGGAAAATTAAAAACGGAAAACCTTAAGTCGAAGGAAATCATACGATATAGACTTATCAGAAGATATTATCATTGTTGAATTAATTATAAAAATCAAAGATATTAAATAGTTACCACTGATTGATATCTATGATAAAAATTCAATAATAAATACACTCTCAGTAACAACTTTACCATTTACAATCGTACTCAACAAAAATGAGCTGCAATTACACATCAAAGAGACTACTCTATAACTAGACTTTACATTGTCTAAGCAACATTCAGCAAATATGAGATCAAAACGACGTGGGATTTTGGTCAAGGGCAGGCATTGAGGCCAGTGGGTACAATAAGGGCAAAGACCATATTTCTAACGATCTTTAGGGGTATGAGGAACAGGGTGTAAAGTTCACTCATCCCCCATAGAAAAGGGAGGATCCTCCGACCAGACGGGTGTTGTGTCTGGCGGGCAACTGCCCCATGATTGATATTGGGTTTTTGTATATATGTTCACTGCACGGTAAACTCTAATTGCGCGATGCAGGATTTATGTGACGTCAGGTCTTCGATGCGTAGTTCGCATGTGGCGATGTAGATACCGCCACATCACTCCCCTCCGGAGACCGGAGGTCGATAGTGGGCTGAGTCTTGTATTTTGCGATGCTTGCCAGTGCCAGTTGTGGTTCCAGTGAGTCGGAACCGGGTGCCGCATTGTTCGCGGTGGGTCGGAACTGTTTGCGGCGATTGTGGTGATTGATGTGATTGCGGTGGTTCCCCAGTGGCTCATGGTGATGAGGTTGAGGTGATTGAGGTGATTCCCCAGTGGGTCGGGGTGATGAGGCTGAGGGTGATGACCAGGAATGCGCGTTCGCTGCATGCTGGTGGTCAGGATACCCGTTGACGCCTCGGGTGTTGGCTTGACTGTGTGACTCGCCTCACTGAACGCTTGCGGGAGTGATAATGATGACGTCACGCTGGAGTATTTGCACGAAGGCTGCGTTGACGTTCATATTCGGGGTCACCAATTTAGGGGTATGAGGAACAGTGTGTAAAGTTCACTCATCCCCCATAGAAAAGGGAGGATCCTCCGACCAGACGGGTGTTGTGTCTGGCGGGCAACTGCCCCATGATTGATATTGGGTTTTTGTATATATGTTCACTGCACGGTAAACTCTAATTGCGCGATGCAGGATTTATGTGACGTCAGGTCTTCGATGCGTAGTTCGCATGTGGCGATGTAGATACCGCCACAGATCTACTACCAGAATATAAACCTAATATAAACGATATTGGTAGTGGTAGTTATAAATCACCAAGATAATTCGGTGACAGATCACCAACGGCAATGAAAACAACGCTACCTGTATTTTTTAAATGTATTTTCGTCTCTAAGGACGTCGCACTAAATAATTACTACCTGAAAAGACAAGGGCGCTAATTTATTACACAAGTAAGTTGATAAAAACGTTAAAATAAAACGTTAAAGACTTAAAATGTATTAAATTCTATATGTTCATATCGAAGGATCAGTATATTGACCTTTGTCAAAGTAGTACAGGTTTTTGAAGTAAAGAAAAATAACGAATTTGTCGTTAACAATAAATTAAGGATTATGGTACAACTGGATGGATTAATTAATTCATATGATTGGAATGTTTTCTCAATCAATTGCGTAATAACGGTCTTTTCAAAAATTCTGGATGGATTAAACCTTATGATAGATAACTAAGACTTTGAGCAACTGTCCAAAAACATTATTTTAGAATGTGTCACTATAAGCTTTTGAATCAACCGAATTCATTACTCTATCAAAAGTTATAAACATTGGGTTATTGGAAATAGCATCTGGTATCCCTAATTTCTCATTCCATTATCTTCATTGTCATGAATAACTAATAGCTTCAATCAATCTTCTTTATTTCCTTCAATCTTTGAAAATTGAAAAAGGATAACCCTTTCTTTTCTGAAATCATTTTTCTCGGTCCTATGCTAATCTCATCCACATCCGTAATTATAATTTGCAATTTTCTTCGTTAGACCTCCCACGTTCCCTGTTCCATTAACTTGCTCCTTATTTATTTTTTGTTCCAGAACAGGTTTTGTTATAATGACTTGTAGGTTGTTGTTATTTACGTCATCATTAGGTTTGAACGAATTTAATGTCAGTGATTAGCAATTCTCAGTGCCCTTTGATATGTTGTAATTAGGTACCATTAATAAGAAGTTTTTTGGTTATCATAAATCAAGTCTGCTGCAGTCAGTATTGTAATTCTTAAACTGACTTATTTTTTTCTTACTAATTCTAATCCAAAATCACAGCATTCGTTAGTAAATTTTTTTTTAGTAAAATTGATATTCCTCAAGGTTCTATATTAAGCCCTATTCCTTTTGAACTGTCATTATTGTAAAAGGTGAGAAAGATACTTTGCTACTTTTAAATCTAAACAAGGTTCATAATAACAAAAAAAAAAAAAAAAATACAGACAACGGTTTTAAAATTAACCTTGGCACAAAGTCTTGGTCAATAACACCAAGATTATTTTGTCACAACCATTAATATACAACCATTAATATACCACCATTAAAAACTCTCTAAATACCAGTAGGTAATAGATTTATAACATTACAAGTGAGAAAGTAAAAATTAAAGATGTCAACTTTCTTTTACATAACAATAATATATCTGATAACACATTTAGAGACCTGTTAACCCTAAAACTATATCCGATTTGTGTAAAAAACCGACTATTCATAAATTATTCATGGGCCCTTCGAGTTCTCGGGAGCATCCGATGGTTAGACGAGAACTCGACTAAAATGAAATGACTCTTTCTCTGGATCAGTGACCAGCGTTTGATTGCCTTTTCAAATTGGTTAGATTGCTCTAAACAAGTTTTGTAACCGTGTTCCGAGATGTCACAGCTTAGGGTCACCTAGTCGACGTACTGTTTATGTTTGATTTTGGTTGATTGTCTTTATTTATCGACTTGCTCTTTTCCCTTTTGGGAATTGTGGAACTGTACCCAATAAGAACGACGGAATTCAACTTTCTGCATCACCCAAAGGTTGACTGGTAGAAAATGCCTATGTCAATATGTCCGTCTCTGTACTTTACTTTTTGTACTGTGTGCTTAAAGTAGTAAATAAATAAATAACTTTAAAAGCAATAAGAAAACAGGTACCTACTACTCTTAAAATTCTTATGTTATGAAAACCTGAGTTGCGATGCTGAGTTGTCCTAAAATTCAGCTCTAACATTTTTTCATCCATTTAAAATTCAGCTTCAATTTTGGTTAATATTGTTACTCCAATTTTTGGTCCTACGCTATGAGTAAAAAAAAAATTAAAAAAAACATCAGTCATTTGTAAAAGTTACATCACCAAAAAGTTCTCAAGTTTGATTTGCATTAATAGTCTAATTTAACTTAACCATACAAATATGATTTAGAGCAAATGGAATGACGAAATCGATTCGATTGCTTATAATCAAAGCAGTATTTTTTTCTACGAAATAATAAATTGCAATTGCCAACCAATCGGCAGGATCATATTAAAATAATGATTTTATAGATCAACGCTCTACCGTACAATAATAAGTGTGGGTGTTAGTATACTCGTGATAAAATATGATAATCAAGATAATACAATCATAAATGTCATTACGTATTCCCAAAGTGGTCCAGCACGAAATAATTTAAATGATGTTTATCATTGCCAAGTTACTTCTAGTCTAGATGAAGTGGTTACACAGGAAATGAACCATGCGGACAGAAATATAAGTGGCGTCCAAACTGCGATAAATTTCCAAGCATTTGGGGTGGGAAGATTAGTATTCAACATGAATTCTACCTTCAAGGTTAAGATTCGCGTGAATTAGCCGCAAGAAGACGACTGTAGCATCTTTAGTATCGAGAATTTATACGCTAGGCTTAAGAATCTTACGAAATTAACGCTCAACGGGAGATTATTAATTCACACGCTGATTGTGGAAGGACTGTAAACCTTGCTAAATGACGATAAATTCGCTCGTAAAACGGTTCTTCATCTAAACAAGTTCTTACACTCGATTCAGCAAGACTGGTAACTCAATAAGTTCAGTGGGTAGCGGATTTGCCAGTCTGATACTATTTCTGCGCTATTGCAAATTATTTAAATCTATGTTATTTCTGCACTGACCAGACATAGATATCTTTTGGTGTAATCCAACGACTTCCTACACCTTATCTAGTATCTATGTAAAAATAAGTTTACAAATATTGGTTCTCCGTAGTTTATCAATGTCGATGCGAATTTTGTTTGTGAAGCACCCATGATACAGAATTTTAACTTCACTGGGCATATAGTATAATTTAGAATGTTGTTTCCATTATTTTTTATTTGTTAATACCTGGTTCTTCAAGTTAATCAATTCCATTCTCTGTAGCTTCGCCTTAATGCTTGTCGTTATCAGTATTATTTGCAATTTTGAATACATATTCAACTTCAATAGTGCTTCTAGATATTTAAATCGCAAATGCAAAACAATTTTCTTCATTCATAACATCGCCAGTGTTCTTGTCAATATCATGAAACACATTGTATTCATGAATAAAAAATATAGTTTATAGACAGAGCGCCAGTAAACACAACAGAGATTGTAGCAATTACATAATTACGCCTACATGATAACGTTTTATCTTAGATATGTTAATATTACGCCCCGTATCTCGCGTTTTATCTAGTTTTCTACATCTTAATAATCCATTATTTACTTATTATCTGATATGTACTGGACCGGCCCACTTTGTAATGTTGCGCTGCGTTCAGTTTTTATTTTTAAATGGTTTGTTACTTTATTACTCTATCCCTCTGTTGAGTCATAGTTACTGAATTTTGTGTGTACTTTTTCATTCTTAATCATCTGTAGAATGGGTTTTTTCTCACCGTAAAAGCTTTTGCTATCATTTGGTCCTTATATCCGCTTTTTAGCAATTGTATTTTTAATGCTGGAGTAAGCTTTGACTTTAAACATCCAGCCATGAATTTGTCAGTCAACAATATTATCTTAATTATTAATGACAATGACAATTCAATGTAAATTATAAATCGAATGTCAAATGAAGTGCATTGAACCGTCAACATTCTAAAACTGCATTTAAAACTAGAATGTCCAAACCGACAAACAGATTGTTGTTTTCAACGTACGCCTAGTTAAAATTCCAAACTGATTTAGAATACATGGAAAGCCGGAAAATGCCCGAAACTAAATAAAAGTAAGACATTTCGGTCGCGAAGTCTCGGCCACTTCCTCGTCGGGAAATAGATCAAAGATAATATATTCAGCAAGAGATTAATTTTCACCGTAATTATGCTTAATAACTTTGTAATAACTGCACCTATTTACGTTCAGTTTCGTAACATTGTGGCGCCATCTGATGGCACTTTATGGCGTGTTGTTACGTTTTAGTGCCTTTGATGTTCATCAGATTTTTATGGATTTCGGTAGCATTCCTTTTGGTATGTTTTTGTCGTTATTTTACTAGGCTGTGTCAAGTGATTTGAAATAAGCTGATTTGATTTATGGCGCCGCTTCTGCGAATATGATGTGTGTTCAATTCTATAAAACATGGCATTGATTAATAATGTTTAACATTGTTATGAGAAAAAAAGAATTTGTTTAACTTCAACTGCCAGTCATTCAAGTTTCTTTTTGTATTTCGAACAATGCTTTGTTAAAAAAAAGGTCCTTGTTTAATTTAAATAGAAAAAAGTTAACAACGGCCTTTTTTAAACATAAAAACTTAAATAACTGATTGGTATTTGAAACACATAAAAAAATATAACAGTTTAGAGGTATGGGGACTAATTAATCCCCCTAATTCTGTCCCCGTCACGGGTTCACCCAATTTCGCGGCATAACTGTTTCTATTTTGACATGGCGGCGTGACACACACTTCCTGGATCCAAAATGGCGGACATTCAACTGTCACACACAATTATCAACCGATTTTAATCTCTAGCCCGTTATCGTAGGACGCTGTTCGAATAAAAATGCTTTCGGAATGAAAATTTAAGTATAATTTAACTGTCTGGAGGAGTTAAAAATAAATTATGAAGGAAACGTGGTCGTTATTAAGTGGTATGATGGAATGCATATTGCATTTGCAGTTTGGGTTTTTATAATTAAGTGTTTTATATGCAGAAACACATATTTTTGATGGTGTTATTGTAGCCGGTTGAGTACCTAACTTATGGTAGCTGGCTGAAGATTTAAAAAAGTTTTGAAAAACAATATGCGTCTCTTCCTTATTAAAATAATTAAAAAGTTTCCAAAGTAATTAATTATCGTTTTACACAGTAGCTGATTACTCTATTAATTGTAGCTGTCTATGTTGTCATAGATAGCGAGTCATTGTTTATAAAATTTATTAAGTACTTATAAACAATGCCTACTTTAGTATACCTACTATAGAGACTATACTGATAGAGGTTTATGAGGTCCTGGGTTCGATTCCCAGGTCGGTCAAAGTGTTCTTGGGTTATTCTATCCAGCCCAGTGCCTGGATTTGTTCCCGGTTGATGGCAATAGGCTCGCCCCCTATTACATGGCGAAATGTGGGTGTACTATACGTAGGTACACCTCTGCCCAACCGTTCGGGGAAGAAGCCGTGATGTTAAATGTTATATGTATACTGATCTATAAATCACTCATTACCACTTCGAATAAACAGCTAATTCGAACCGTATGTATATTCGTTGTGTACAAAACTGATGTTTTCAAGTGAAAACCCCTGAAAGTTACATACGACTCCAACAATTATTTTTCAAACTCTATTTTCTTCAGCATAAGGTTGAATTTTCTTAACAGTTACCGTCCTTATGTCATTGGCATGGATGGCAGCGGTTGACACCTGATGTGAATAAGTAATACGGTTTTTGAATGATGGTTCGACGTATTGATGTAATAAAATGGAGGCATTGTTCTGCGAAGTCCGGGAGACCGGCTCGGCTGTGATGAAGTTTGCTTCATGTCAATCAATACTTTTTGATATTGCATAATAAATGAATAAGTATAAAAATATAGCAATTATTTCGTAATAATTATCATGCATAGAATCATTAAAGTAAGCACGATTAAAGTGTACATTTCATTCTAAATTCAGTGATTGTGAAATGGGGATTTTATACATTAACTATGAACTTACTTAATCACGTTTCCGTTTCAGTTTAAATGAATGGCCGGATGGAAAAAGTATCGTTCATCATAACACATTGCGAATTCAATGGAAACTGATTCACAATTCAATGTATTACATGCAAGCTTATTCAACACTCAACACTACAGTATTACTAAAACATCATATAAGTTTTATTTCTGTTTCCATATCCAACATCAAATTTATTTTTTCGAGTCCTTGAAGCAATGCAATGCCTAAAAAGGTGTTGAAAAAATATAACTCGTATAAAGTTTACACCAGCGTACATACCTAGCCTAACTTCAATCAATCCTTAGGCGATAACTTATTAAGACTACTGCTAATTATAAGCAATAATCCAACTAATAACGTCCGGTGATTTATAGGAATTGGGTAACTTTTTAAATCTTTATAATATTAAAACATGATGCAAATGTTAAGGCCACGGTCTCTGCGACTATTGGAAGTAACTTTAACAATGCTTTGTCAGACAATGTCAGCGTCTCTTTGATTGATGTTATGGCACCGACAGACAGACAGGTTTGGTTATATTTTGATCTTTCCTGGTCGATCGAAATCTTGAGATCGAATTCTTCTATGGTTAGATCAGCGTCAGATGATTTGCTTTTATATTAACCAAGAAGCTTTTATAATATTTCTTGTAAAAACTACATAATCAGCCAATAAAGTGTCCACTGCTGGGATAAAGACAGACTTCTGTGTGAGTGAGACCCTGTCGTTATTCATCACCGAGCCTAGTACGGGTTGGGCGACATCTAAGAATATGATTGGTTCTTTAAAATGTCGAGATTCTTCTCGCGCTTTCCTTAAACATTTTCAAAACAGTATGTAGTAATGAAAAAAAATGCACAAAAAATAGTGCTCCAATGGCTATTCCTACGAGTCAAAAGTCGATGCCACTACTCTGTCACCTCTCCTCCAAAGCATAGGCAACCCCTAATCCACTCATGATCACCGACAACACGACTAGAGGTCTCTGTCTGCCACAAAAGTGCCAACCGTGATAATAATGGCAATTTCCCCTTCACACATCCATTTTAGATTTATATCCATCGAGAACGTCTGCGACTGTTATGAGACCTAATAAATCTCAAATTCACCAACCACACGTCCGGTTCCGACCGGCTAATAAAGATATCAACCATAATGATAATGCCATACTAATTCAATTTTATAATTTACTTGTTCTTCACGCCGTTTCTTGAGTTAATTAATCACCGTTAGAAATCGGTGATAAAGTTTATGATCGATGTGATGGTGATAAACGTGTCCAGTAACATCACAGATGCCGATGTTTTTGATAATGTTAAGCTGAGTGCTCACTAGGCTGTTGTAGATAAACGTGGTTTCTGACAGAGAAAAGGTCTCTCTCACACCTCCTTCCCATGAGGGTAGGCAGAAACTACACCACCTGCTACGACTGACGTGCGTGTATGACCATACATCAGGTCATACACGCGCCGGTTGCGAGTACTACGCACCTGACCTTTCTGAAGAGCATCACCAATAAGGTCACTATATATGTCCTCCTAAGACGTACCATACCAGTGTTAAAAAAAAATGCGTCACAAACAAAACAGCAATCGCTCAGCATAATGCTGTAACACTATGTGTCACCGAGCCACACTATTCAGCGACAGCCGGCTTTGACGTGATGACGTCAACCAGTGCAGCCTAAAATGAGACACAAAAAGCAAAATAAGAAATAAAATCAATACATAATACAATTAGCTAGCTAGTAGTAGTAGACAGTTCTGTCTTCCTACATGAGGCTACCGAAGTCGGTACTTGCTGCTCATACATAATCAGCCTATAATGTTCCCACTGCTGGGACACAGGCCTCCTCTCTGTGAGAGGGAGTGGGCCGTAATCCACCACGCGGGCCCAGGCGAGTTGGTAGATGTCACATGTCTTCGAATTTTTGGTTCTAGGACATGCCGGTTTCCTCACGATGTTTTGCCTTCACCGTTTTGAGACCAGTGGTGATGAAATTATTTACACAAAGTAAAGCGCCTGCAAGGGTTCGCACTTACGACCTACAACTCGTAAGTCGCGGCCGTTACCACTGGGCTACCACTGTTCACCAAGCTGCTCACTTGCTGCTCGCCAAGGGTTTATGGGAAAACTATATGAGCAGCAGAAACTCCATTTTTCACTTTGATTTTAATTCCATTTGTTTAATTCCGTATTGGCCCTGCTTTAACCAACTTTTACTGTGATATTACGTAACGATATGGTTTACAATGAAGCAAATGCTACAATTATAAATTCTGTAGAACCCTCTCCAGAGCCAGGACGCATAAGTATGTTCAGTTCGGGTTAGAAGGTTTCTAGAAGGGTGAATTCTGCATTCACCCCATTCAAGTATTCATGTTGGTTGAATCCTTTAGCACCAATAACATCACGCCTGTATTCCCCTAAAAGGTAAGGCACTATAGTACACCCATATTGCACCAGTTATGTTTAATTCCCATGTAACAGGGGCGAGCCTATTTTCATCAACCGGGCACAAATCCAGACTGATCACCAAAATCAGCTGCTGCTGCTGCTGCATGCTGCTTATTACCTACTTTTTTTTTTTTTTTGAGTGTGGGAAATCATCCTATGACTTCTCCCGCTCTGGGCGGAGCGGAAAGGTGTGTCAGACTTTTACTGACTAAAACCCACCCGTGTTCCTTCAGTTGCCTGTTGCCAAGGTCCCGGTATCCCTTTCAGACTTTCCCGCAACCCTGGCAGACTTATTACCTACTTAGACCACCTATTCTCGTTATCTAGTGTGTCCACCACCTTACTGTCAACATCCGTCACATACAACTTACAGAAACATAATCAGCAACAGTGAAAGTGTAGCGTGACTTACTGACGCTACTTCAAATTAATCACTTTCTTTGCTTCACAATAGATTCCAAATTAACTACTTAATGAGGTTGTCTTCGAGCCGGATCAGCGCAAAAGGCTGTTTCGGAAATAGATGTTGATTTGTAGAATAGTTCTAATATTGTTGTTGATTTCAACATTTCATTCTCTCCATGTTTCGGCTATTTTCCTATGGCAAAAAAATAAGCCAGACTCCAGTATCCAGTCGTGGAGGTCATAGAAGGTGATAAGTAAAACTCTTCGTAAAATAATTGGTCTGGGGTAGAATTACCACCATAAACTTGGGTAAATCTGCACTAATATGGGTGCAAGTATTGTACCTTTTAAATTCCTATGTACTTTCTGAGTTTAACTTGGACATTTCTCAAGGAAAAAAAACGTGAGGAAACCTGAACTTATAGGTAATATAATTCTGGAATCGCCGATCCGTGCGCAAGCGTGGTCATCAATGCTCGTGCCTTCTCTGTTTGAGAAGAGACCTTTGCCCTGAAGTGGAACAGTAATAATAGGCTCGTATATTATATGGGTGTCCATTGCAATCAAATTGTCACGTCAGTCACGTCCTAGTAAGACCTGACAAGCTATTGCAGTAATTACAACAGGCAAAGGTTACCCCTTACCATCGGATGGGCACACAGCCAATGTCATCACTTATTTGAATAGATAAGAAATGGTGTCCGACAACAATCTTGTTCTAAATTCTTGGCTTATAAGCTTTGTCTTACATCATCTTATCAGCGACTAAAATCTTCTTAAAAATAACTATCGTACAATTGTCGATTGCAGCAGGATCACTTTAATTAAAAAGAGCTGATTCTTCACTAGAACCCTTTTGACCTAGGTATTTTCTCCTAGTGTCCGCATTGATCGATTAATCAATCCAATCGCGTATTCATTAACACTTTAATGACCATTTCCTTAATGTGTGACATCCGTGGCCATTAATTAACTATGTAGGTACCTGGTACAGTTAACATTGTCATGGTTCTTTCGTGACAACAAATACACTATTACTTAGTTTATTTGTAATCGACATTTACAACCTAGGAATGTGTTGACTATTTCTTTTTTAATCACAACAATTAGTTTAGTTCAGTTCACTCTTATATTATTAAGATATTCTACTGCTATTATTGCCTTTCCATAATCATGTCATACTCATATCATTCACCCCAGTTTTTACCCGACTGCCCCAGAAGGAGGGTAATGTTTTTGCTATAAGGGTTCGGATGTCGAACTCATTGATATCAATTGCTACATTTTCAGATTCGCGGACTCCACTATAAACTGCAGTTTTGGATAGCTATTTTCTCCCATTTTCAAGCTTATACTAGCTTTTCAAATTTTGCAGGTTTTATCTTTAATTCTTGTTCTTCTCCGGTCAAGTCATTGCTGATCTTTTCTTTTAACCTAACTTCTTCACAAAATATGATTTCTTTGGCAATTTTTCACATAAAGAAACCTAGAATATAGCCCCGACTACATGCCAATTCGTCCCTTTTAAACCATATTGCAAGCTAATAAAACCGTTTTCTTCCATGGAACTGCATCATCATCACACACTAATTACACCTCTCCATCCTTAGGCATACGGTCTACAATCGCATGTGTAGTATGTCTGGGCTGTATATGGAGTTCGACCATGAGTCTGCCTGTGACTAATCGGCCGAGGTTCAGAGCCGACCTTACTTGCTCAGCTGGAAAACTATTAAATAATTTTGTGCTCGATGTGAAGTAAATGTTCAGTTTTTGTGTTGTTTTGTATTGAGTCCTTTTGTGTGTTGATATGTAGAGTGTGCATTGTGGGGCTTGTAAGTAAGGAGAGAGAAATAGTAAAACGAATTGTATGACATTGTAATTAATAAGATTATTTATAATATTATTAGCTTTGCCTGTCAGAATGAGCTTTTCAACAATACTTTGATTGATAACTGAGGTAATGCGGGTTACTGGACATTCTTAGGAATCAATACTTGTTGAGGCCTTCCCAATAATCTTGTGAACTTGTAAGATAAAACTTGGGAACAAATCTCAGATGAGCCCTATTTTCTGGGTGAGAGAAAATGAGCTCGTCTTTCCGGGTTTTCCAATCGATCCTTAGGTTACTCTTAATTTATTATACCTGCCTACTTACCATAGAAAATAAGAACATACCTCTACAGGGTTATTGGTTATTCGTCGGCAATCCGTTAAGGGGATGTAGGAGAAGTCATTTGCAAACAAATGACCCCTGATGACCCCTATGCCATTGTCAACAATTTTCGAGTAATTTGACATTTTATATTTTAAAATATATGAAATAAAAATGTAAAATGACTCGAAAATTTGATTGTAAATGACATTTAAATAAAATTTAATTGTAAATGACCTCGCCTACATCGCCTTAATGGATTGCCAACATATAACCAATAACCCGTATATGTAGTATTATTTCTTATTCCATGGATCAAGCTTTTCTAGTTCCTTCTCGCTCTGTATATAATACTTTGGAAATTCAGTCGCTTGTGGTCAAAGTCAAGTTTTATTTAGTCGAGGGAACCGACTCTATACAGCTTAACGATGATTAGAAAAATCGCAGCTGTTATCAGTCACTTATTCTCCAAGATCCTTCAGCACATAGTTGGCAAGGTGTCCTAGTTTATAACAATGGTGACGTCAAAGTTACATGCTCGTCATCACGGTGTATAAGACTCACAATACCTGCCGTGTGTTGAATAATACATACATTATCTAAATATTTCTATTGTATTCTTATCAATTGATTATACATTATGTTCATACATAAAATGTTTCGATGATGACTTACTAGCTTCATGATAACAAGTTTATATCCAGACTTTAGTAGTTAACTGCTTTATTCTATACACTCATCATTATAAATTATCATTCTCTTGCCCTTATGCCAATTTATTTGGTGTCGGCATACATGTCTTTTTCTTCCATTCTTCTCTATTAGTAGTCATCTCAGTCTTCACTTTCTATCCATAGCAACGTTCACACATCATCCATAATTTCTTTTGTCTTCCACTACGTACTACTATTTTATTTTATACGCAGATTTTTTACAAAAAAAATTGGGTCGAATTCGAATATTACAGGTTTACTCCAGAATCAAGCTTCTGACTGCTTTACTCTGTCTCATGAACTGAACTACTATCACAGAAAAACAAGATCAAGAAATATATTATAATTATGCAAATGCAACAAAAAAGAGATAGAGCAATTTTATAAAACTGATGAAGAGTAGTTATCCTTATCGTATCGTTCTTTCCTCAAAAGACCATCTCAGAAATTAATCTGCATGGTCTGGACTTTTTTTAAAGATACCTCTGAGTTTGTTTCGGTCTTTCTTCTCAAAGTAATCGGATAGGAAACAGTGAACTCTTCTAGTTTTAAAATATAAATTATTTTGCCCTGTAAAAGTGTTTTTTTAATCCAATTTACAGAAATATGTGTAATTTAACTGAAACAGGTAGGTAATCGTGCCTAAGTCCCACACAACAGCTCGCATAACTATAACTAAAACATAAAGTTCCACCATCAATTACATAAAATAATAACTTAATTTCCGTAAATACCTCCACCATGGGACCTTGAGTCTGTAACCATTACCCCATTGATCGATGGTGTATGATTGACACGTTACCACAGTCGTAACTGGCGCATGGAGTGCGTCTGTTACTGCCTATGGCGTTTTGCAAATTAGCTTGTCATTAAAAACTAGATAGCATCGTTATTAATGGAATCAGGAGTTCAGCCATCCTATTCTGTAAAAACCTCATCGTGAAAACTTAGGTGAAGTGAACTGTCATTTCACCTGATGCTAGGGATGCTATTGACAGCTTACTTCACCTGAGTTTTCACGGTGAGATGTTTGTAGATATTTGTTAAGTTATTTGTATCACAAATCCTTTACTAGTACCTACCTAATTGAGGTCATTGAGTCCGAGGTAGTACCTACTTACTACTAATCTGCATTGCTAGCTAAATACTATCCCTCTTCGTAACTCTTCGGGGAATTCAGGCGTCTTATGCTTTGTTATATCTCACAAATAAATCACAAAAATTAAATTAAGTTAGTTACCGTCTTTTATATAGTTAAAAGTTATCACATTAATCTTTTCAAACGTGAGCGAAGCCGCAAGGCACACGTAACGAACGGCGTCAAAATAAAATATGACCACAATAAAAAATATCAACACTTTCCACTATTTTATTTGTCTTAGAAAAGGTGTTCATTTATATGGTAATTTTTATGGTAAACACGCCATGGTGTTAGTTAACGAGAGGTCACGCTAACGAATTTAGGTATGTTTGTATATTTGTCATGACTTTTTCTGTTAAAAAGAGGGCGCTACATACCGGCTTGTTTGAGTTGGAAGCTTTAACTAAATTTTCGTTGTCTCACAACTAGGATATCTTTTGGGCCTTATGTTGTAGAAAAGAGCTAGAGAACTAGGAGAGAAATCTAGTATTTTTTTATGGTACCATGGTTTGATCACATTTAACTTCTTAAATTAGAAGGATTGCTAGCTAATCATCAAGGAAATACTTGTAGAAGAGACACTTAAAGTATACTAAAACGTCGGCGGCGTGATAAATCTGCGGATTTTGGTGATAGCTTGCTGCAGTAAGTCCGTACATTGGTATCCATTTGCCCTTCATGACATTTGACAAAGAATTGTCACACAGTTATTCTAGATGGTGCGAATTAACTTGTTTATGTTGTATATTCTATCATTTTTATCCAAGTAACCAATACTTCTTTTAAAATAAAAAATTACAATTTCAAATGCGTTCGTCCATCCGCGGCGCCGATCTCGGAACCTGCCGCTTGTGGCGACACTCGCTGGCCCAAGGTGACGCGTGGGCACGCCGCACCTACCGCTACCTGTACCTACGAGCGACTACATCCACATACTTTCCGGTTCACGGCTTATATTTGATGGAAACGTTTCTTTCATTGATTCGTCTTGTTGGTGGCCTAGCTTTGATTTAGGTTAGTAGAAGCTCAAGTCAGTTTGATGATCTTCTTTTCTCATGTCGCCAGGAATTAGACTTCGATAGCTGTCGTGGTTAAAAGAATTCCAGTCGCAAGTTCTGTTGCAAGTGACAAATGCCATTCCTACTTCCATATACTTATTGTATTACCTACTTCTAATAATAATTTAATAATAACTTATTTAATAATAATTTAATAATAACTTATTTAATAATAATTTAATAATAACTTATTTAATAATAATTTAATAATAAAATTGCATTTACGATCCCGGAAATAACTAGCTTTTGCTCGGGGTTTCACCCGCGTTGATGTCGGAAAAATTGCATTCGTTAATATTTTACTATACCTACATTATGTAATGTATAGAAAAGTCTCCTTTGAAATGCCATAAAGACTATAGTTTCTATAGTTTCCATTTTGGCAATAATAGAGTTTTAATTTTTTAGTTAAACAATCGGTACGCCATTAATCACTCTAAATGGATATTAGTAACCAAATTACATTTATGTAAATTGTTTCGTTACATAAACAATAGTGTGAATTATAAATTGTTTAATAAGATAATAAATAAAAAATATGTCATTTTTCATCAAAATGAATATCTATCGAAAATGTGAAATATAATTCTTATAATTACATCATTACAATCCCATAGATTTCAAATAACTTTCGATAATTTATAAAGATTAGTAACTTTTATTTTCATTTTTTTAGGGGATTAATTTATAATTTAATGGGCATTGAATAAATTTAAAAGGATATCCTTTATAACAGTCTTACATAACAAAAAGTAGACACAAACAAGTTTATCCTTGATCAAAAACTTTTTGTATTTTTATTTTATTTTATTGTTTGGATCTAGAAACTGCGTTCAATAATCCTTTTCCAAAAGTGGTGATCAAAACAATGACCAAAAGCAATATATTAGTAACAAAATAAAATAATAAACCAATCAGCATTCCACCCACAAACCATGGACAACAAACTATCTTAAAATAATGTTTACGAAGCACACATTATCTGTGCATGCATTAACCACAGATAAGTAATAAATATAAGGGCTAACTAGCAGACTCTTTGTTGAGGCCGCTCTGAGAACTGCAGCTATTATTAGCAAGGATTTGATAAGAATCGACTTAGTCACTCCTTATGGACTCGACTCGAAGGGAAGAGGGTTCGATGAAACAAAGGATTCGCATAAGTCTGGAACTTTTTATGAAGTTTTTTTAGTAGATTTAGTTTTTGAGACAGACAATAAAAGAAACTTAAAAAAATCTTCGAATGAAACTGTATGAATTCGATAGAAAGAACAGGGAATATATCAATGTAAAATTGTTTTTGCTAAAATAAATATGTATGTAGTTTGAAAACGAAATGGCACCAAACAATAATAAAACTTGAACTGTGTAATCTGGATCTTTGGATCTTCACTTATCTTCCGGAGGTTGGTTAAACGTGAGCCTATCATAGATTTAAAAAAATCTGTATAATCCAAAACAAATGAAAAACTTTACCTTACTCGATTTATTTCTAGAACTATTAGAACTATTTTATTTTTATCCCTAATTTATATTTTCCGTACCCTCAGACATAAAATCAATGCTGTCATTTCACTAGCAACTTACAAACAGTTTACTAACATCGTACACACTACAATGTATCAGAACAAACAGTTTAGTAACCTACTCACTACTCGGTCGACTGACATTAGGCCTAGGTTTAAGGCTAACTAGGCAGTTCAAATAGTGCTAATCGTCTTTAATCTCTGGGTCAGTTGAGTACTTGAAAAGAGGTTAACCGGAGTTGCGGCTTTAAGTTTGGATTGTTTTATAGTTGTAAGAGATAATTGATGAAAGAGGCTGGTTCCTTCATGAGTAACTTAAGGGACATGAGATGAGTATTGCTTGGTCGCTTATAGTGTCAAAACATGAGACCAAGCGTCATAGTCAGGCTCATGTATTTAATCGTCTCGTCTGTCAGTATTCACTTATAAATAAATAGTTTGTTATTTAATTGCGGAGGTCAACTAGTAGGAAAGCTATTAGAATCTTAACGTGGGTTCAAAATAATTTGACAGATAAAGTCCGTGACAAACCGGCAGGCAACTAACTGACAATACATAACATACATAATCAGCCTATAATGTTCCCACTGCTGGGACACAGGCCTCCTCTCTATGAGAGGGAGTGGGCCGTAATCCACCACGCGGGCCCAGTGCGGGTTGGTAGATGTCACATGTTTTCGAATTTTTGGTTCTAAGACATGCCGGTTTCCTCACGATGTTTTCCTTCACCGTTTTTGAGAGCAATGGTGATGAAATTATTTACACAAAGTAAAGCGCCTGTCGGGGTTCGAACCTACGACCTACAACTCGTAAGTCGCGGCCGTTACCACTGGGCCACCACTGCTCTCACTGACAATATGAAGCATAAATTCCGTTTGACACCTAAATATCAAGACTACACGCCTCGTGCATAATTATTAATTTAAATTACAGTACATACTGATAAATGAAGAAAATAAATATTTTCTTTAATTTTGTTTCAGGTTTACAAAAACTTATGCCCAGTGACGAGTTCCAGTTGTACCGACCGGCGCGGTTGCGAAAATGCCGTGGCTATTAACAAACTATAACGAATTGATTACTAATTATTAATAATATTTAAGTGAGTGATAGTGTTAGTGTTGTGATAAGTGTCCATGTGTTTCGGATTTACTGCATTGGTGAGTACACAGCTTTTGATTTCTAGTTTTAATATAAGGATTTTGCGTCGGTCATTTCAAACTGGATATAAATTATTGTAAAGCCTGAAAAGGGAATGTCTTGAGCTTCTTTTGTGAACTATCCAAGGCTTTAGATTGAGTAAACCACTATTAAAACCTGGAAGGTAAAATAGGTTTAGGAGATTCTGGTAAGATCCTAAATTATAGTGTGTCTGTTTGTACGATAACAAAAAAGAAACCATGAATAGTGGCATAATAGTTTTGGGATCCCAAGTGAAAATAGGTGTGCCACAGGGCTCACTTCCGGGTCCTTTTCTTCTCCAAAAAATGTAACGGTTGCCAATATTTACTGTTTTCTTAGTATCAATAAAAAACTGAAGAAATAATCAGATATCAATGGAAAACTATGTATTATTTTCGTTACTAATTGGTTTTGTAAGAAAAGAAGCAGAATTTTATCGCACCGCAAAATGAATACACAATTTCAGAGAGCTAATTTTAAAGTCGGAAAATCGATTAATAAAACTAATTTCACACATTAAAATTCTGGTGTGAAATTAGGACACATGTAGGCAGTTACAAGATGCACTTACTACTTAATATTTACGTCGTTTCTAAACGTAATAACATCTTCAAACCTAATAACAATAACTTTGACCTGGCAGAGTGACTAGCCCTTCGAAGTGGCTGTAAGTATGTCAATAGAAACTGACTAACATGTAGGTCATCCTAATGCTTATGACATACAGACATACGGCTGCATCGTGGGCGATATCGGTTTCTGCCATATTCCATATTTATGGAAGCTATTTACGATTTTATTGGAAGATTTGTTGTTAATTCTTATTTCTTATGAGACAAGTTTAATCTTATGTTGACAAATGTTATTTGAAAGGTCGATAAAGATGAGGATTTGTGGTGAGAATTATGAAGGTGGTAATTTATGATTAAAAAGTTAAACTTATAGACTCGCAGATTCACAGAGTAGCCTAAGTTTTATGTTAACATGATGTTAGAAAAATATCACTCGACTTTTCCCTTTCCCAAGCATTGAGTTATGGATCAGCGTTTCCTGTTTCTCCATTCCTAACTTTAAACTTCCTGCCTGTCTAAAAAGGAACCCTTTTCTTTTATTCAAATCCACATTTTAATGAACCACTTTGAACAAAATACTACCACAGACACGTCGACATACCGATTTAAAGCTAACTACTAATACATGTTATTTTAATTATAAGACAGCCTGTGAGGTTTAACGAATCTAAAATAAAATTAACCATTTTAAAAATACCACCGACCGAGTGTTCGCCGTACCTATTAACCATCAAGCATGTATGCCTACTATTAAAAAAAATAACATATAATAGTGAGTGTCGCCTCTTCACAATCAATTACACGTCGCTCCGATTGATTGGCGTTGCACAATTGAAGCCGGTTAGCACGCTCATCGATTTGGCTGGTGGAAACCATAAGCGATAGCGAGTTATAGAAGTAAATCTTACAAACGTGTGCAAAAGCACTGAGAATGTTTTAAAGTACGCAGTTATTTTATTACTTGTTGTCGCCCGCGACTTCGTCTGCGATCCAGGATGTGAAATAGCCTATGGCCTTCTCCAGTTCAAGGTCTACTCTTGTGCCGAATCCGTTCAGCCGTTTTAGCGTGAAAGAAGACAAACAAACAAATTCACTTTCGTATTTATAAAAGTAGTTAGAATAGATATAGGCATGAAAAGCATCTGTAAACTTTAATTTGTAAGTACAGCTTAAACCTTAGAACACGAAGTAATCCACCATTCATTAATTCCAGAATGCGTGTGTTTCTAGCTTGTGAAAAGTTACTACAATAAATAACGATACCAGCTATAACACTTGGAACAGCGTGTATCAAAATATATAAAACTACACCTCCCCCTGCTGCTGTTATTTCCTTCATACACATTTTTCTTTCCAATTATCTGTTACCTACAGCTGATAATTTAATAGGAGCTCCAGAATCGCTTTCTCTTATACCGCGCACTACACCATATCTCAAGTTAGTGTTAAACAAATTGGCAACGAGTGAAGTAACGCTCAGTATTAAACTAATTGACTTATTGCTTTCTGACTGGCTGCACATACCTATATGAATATTGATACAGAATTCCCACTTTATTCAATACGCAATTGCAAACTTTATGAAAACACTCAATACAGCCCAATGGAATATGTAAGGTATCTTAAATTAACCTGGGTAGCATGCTGACAATAACTGTCCCATGGAACATAGCAACCGAATACGAGTAACCTTTTGGGTATCGTTATAGGCAACTGAGGAAGCAGAACCAGTATCTTCCTTTCTATTAATGAGTAAGAAACTTTCGAGCTTCTGACAACCAGTCTTACCAAGGGGTATTGTATTACCCAATAACTGGGTTGTAGAGGTCAAATTGGCAGTCGCTCCATGTAAAATACTGATAATCAGGTGCATACGGTTAGATTGGAGCCCCCCCCCCAATATAGTTGGGGAAAAGGTTAGACAAATGATGGGTAACAACAGCAATTCAGCAGGTAACAACATAACCCTATCTATGCTGTCGCGCAGTTGGGTATACTACACTTGGAAGTGTTAATGAAAGATCATTGTTCCTTTAATCTTCATTCTTCCATGTGTATGATTAATTTGTGACAGCATCAGTGATGAAGTATTTGGTTATTTAAGTGTCTTGTCTATTTGGTCGGGTCTTCTGCACTTCGTTCCTGCGTGCTAGTCATATCTAGAGACAGTGACATTGGCGCCTCTCCAGTAATCATGATTGAGTAGCGCATATTAAAAGTCATTAGGAAAGAGTTACAATATTTCCTAACAGATAGATTCTTTATATTTTATCTAATGATACGTAAAATATGCTAAGATTAGAATTATATTAATTTTAAGCAGATATTTTCTGAATTCTGAATAATGTGTCCAATAAATGTTATTTTGTATCGTACATGATACATAAGGTAAACATTGCGTTTTCTTTTTATAGATTTCATACTGGTTTCAGCGACCTTTACTGTTATTCAACCTTTTTTATTGCAATTTAAAAATATCGTGATCATTAAGTTGGCAGGAGCCAAAGAGCCATCTTTTGTTCATATAAAACGTGTTTAAGGAATATTATTGAACTTGAATCTTCAGCCAGTCTTATCCAGTACACTTAATTAAATATTTTCTTTCCAATTTGATGGCTCCTTGAACTGGACTTAACTGGACTATCCGGAAGCATTCCAGTATCTAGGAGTTGTTTGTTTTCTTCACATGTAGCATGACCACTTCTATCTATTCTCTACGAAGAATAGTCATATCACTTTCAATGCAGAATGAGCGTTCTCTTGTTTATTTTTGAGATCTTCATCAACTTAGTCTACAATCTGTAATTTTGTCTTTAATTTTTAGGTGGACATAATACGCGTGCTGAACACCATAATATGTAGTTTTTCATTGGTTTTTTCAATCACACCCAAAGAAATCAACTCCGATCGTAAACTATCTTCTCGTCACTTCATCTCAGGCTGTATTACTTCCGTACTCTCCTGCCTACCTTCAGAACAACAAGGTATGAAGCCAACCAGTAGGCAGCAACCTTCACCAATGAACATCTGTTGACGGGAATGTTAAGGTGTCGTTTCGCAACTACTCCTTTATATGGAGAAACAGGTCATTGCTATTGGAACTCGACCTTAAGCACACGCAGTACATTCGTGTTTATTTTACTTTGATTTGATATACTAATAATATTTATTGTTTTAGTAGCTTTTCTGGTGTTGGAAACAGGAGTGACATTTTCTTTGAATAGAAAGTAGAAAAAATATTCTAATATTTATGAGTTAAAACAGCTCTACAATAATTGGGATTACCACTGTTACATAAAAAGTTCGTATAAACTAGTAAACAAAAAACTCCCGTCTAATGATGCTAAATGGGAAAACCTAATAGCTTCCCGAACGTAGCCGCTTCTTCCAAAATCTCGTTCTCTTAAAATTCTCTCTAATTTGTTGTTATAAAAACTGAAACAACACTTAATTCAGCTCAAGCCCATTTAACTTAGTCCTACTGTAAGCATTTATAGTATTTTACACCAAAATTGTGAAAATTACTGTCAATATTACTTAAAAACCTGCACAATACGGAACTAAAATAATAAAAATTAAAACGGTTAACATAAACACGAAAACAAGAGTCGTAAGCATTGCTTACGATGATGACCTTGACCTGAAATGAGCTATAATAATATGAGTAATAATAATAAAGTGAGTAATAATAATTGATGAGAACACGGCGCGGGCGTCAGTTGAGGAAAACAGTGGTTTATGGCGAATTTATTGGATGCTACGTCATTTATATAGCGCCTATGGTGACGTGTATTTTGGAGGTGTTTCTAATAGTGTAGGCAAAATTGTAAGACGGTAGTAGGTGAGTAATTAAAAACCTCAAAACGCAAACGCTAATTATGGACCTTTATTCGAGTGCTGGCTAAAATATAATAATAAGCGAGTGTTTGTGTATAAAATAATAAAACTGGCATCAAAGTTAATATAATTATTGTAAAATTGAATGAACTAGTGCACTTTGACCTTGACCTAAGATGAATAATAATATATGAGATGTAGAAAAATAATTGATGTTGATGATGCTCGCTACTGTGTTTAGAGGAACGATGGGGTTTATGGTGGAATTATCGAAGTGGCGCCATGATTATGGCGTGTGTTTTTTGAGGAGTCATTCCAATTAGACTTCATAAATGGCTGTGTGTGTTAAAATAATGATATTCTTTGGTGTAGGTAGTATTGTCGGATAGGGTTAATATCCATTTATGTACATTTTTACACCTCAATAGCAAGGATTTAAGTTCAATTTCATGACATACAAGGTTACATACAAGGAAACAATTTCTAAGGGTCGTCGTTGTCAAACCCATCAAGGAAAAATACTTTTTATATGTGTCAAAATCACAGGCTGTTATAATTACTTCGTGACCTGTAAGGTATGGTAGGGAGTTAGGTCAACGGGTGACCTTTTACCTTACTTACAGATGACCTTGACCTAAAACGAGTAACAACTGTGCTGTAAACCAATCTTGGTTTATTAAGGAAAACCCTGAAAGGCGAATTTATTAAGTTTGGCGTAAAGTTGGCGCCAGCTGATGACGTATTCATATTATTATGCTGTTCTGTGGTGTAGGACGAAGCGTAATTTGGGTCGATGGCTTGTTTAAGTTGTGTAGCTGTTGTAATAGGTGTTTTGTTGTTTCTTGATAGAGGTAAAGGCTTGTGATCTTGTGCTCATTTATAACTTTATTTTGGTTTGTCTTGTTCATTCAGTTATGTTATCAACTTTTATTTAAATTTCTGTTTAGTGTTTTTTTAAGTTCTTTGGTAAGTAGTCGTCTCAATCTCTTCTGCAATAAATGTGTGAATATTTCTATGCGCGTTGCTCTTTTTTCTGTTTACTAACTGCCTGTGAATTCCTATGACATCATTTAACTTGAAATCCAGACCCTCAGAGTTCCCGCAAGTATTACTCCGCGATCTATATTCAGACTTCACCAGTAAGCTCTAAGTCACGTCTAAGTTATAAATAAACATTTTTGTGCCATCACTCACTAACTTGGCTTCTTGGAAACCATAACTTGATGTAGTCAAGTGTGGGACGATGGTACTGACTCAGTAACGTTGTGTTCATTGACCATATGCTGGAGCTTTTTATCTTTTAGGTGGTCCTTTATCTACATACCTATTTTGATTTGCATCCTTGCCCTTTAGAAAATGCTCAGGGCTGTTTTTTTTGATTTTTAGAATACTCTCATCATGATTTTTACCAGAACTATGTAAGTATCTTAGGGGTTCATTTATAAACGTTGCTGAAACTTTAAACGCCAAAAATGTATCTTAGAGCAAAGAGCCTTGGGTTTGTCAGAACAACCCTATGGCTGGTAAAGGAAAGGAGGCGTGTACCCAGCAGAAATGATTCCATTTCTAAATTACTATAAATCAATTCTAATAATGAATTGCATTGTTCCTAACTACTATACTACTATACGAAAAGACAAAGATTTTTACTCTCTCACTTACAAAAATGGGTACATAAACCCTAATGATGTTTAAATAGTCTTCGTATTTGGGCATACATTTTCTACCAGGAGAAAACTGGTCATGACCACTTTATCATTGATTTATCACCAGTGATTCCGACGTCTGTCACTTTGTGCGTATTTTTAGCCATTACTGTGACTTGGGGAAAATAATTTATAGTATGATAGGTAATTACACAATCAACGTAATTAGAAGGATTCTACAAACTTTTACTCTATGAAATGTCGGGTTTGGGGACCAAATCTGCGCTTTTGTAATTTCTGACGTAACGATATTATCGTCGACGTCCACTTCCATACGGCATCACGAAAACACCCGGAAGTTCAATGTATGGAAATGTTTTGCATACATTTTCGTCCACGATAACGTTATATCGTGCACGTATTTCTATACATTTTATGATTTTATGGACGTGGACGTCCACGATAATATCGTCACGTTAGAAATTATAAAAGCGTACAATGGGTAGGTACTAAAGCTTGGAACTGCCTCAACTTTAATTTCTAACTTGGACCGGACATCCTGATGCTCATAATACGTAGCATACGGCAACATTTTAAAGTTGATGAATGGCCTTTTATCAAAATATCAGTTTGATATGATATTTTTAAATTGACTGCTGTTTAATATTGCCTAATTGACTCCTAACCGCAAATTATCTTTCATTCTGAAAGTATATTGCCTGAATCTATTTGTCAAGGAGACGTATTTTTGGACATAAAATGTCATGACTTTATTCATCAGACAAAATATCAATAGAGTAGCCTTTGCCCAACTATGTTGTGTTCGGCTTCCAGTCTAACCGGATGCAGGTGGATACCAGTATTTTACATGGAGCGACTGCCTATCTCACCTCCACAACCCAGTAACTGGGTAACACAATACCCCTTGGCAAGACTGGCTGTCAGTGACTTTCGGGCTTCTGATTACCCGTAACGATTGTCAAAAATCCACGAATGACAGTCGGGACGAACGGCTTAACCTGATTTCCGAGCCACAGAGGAGTCTCGGTATGTGATGGTCACCCAAATTCTGCAGTGATAGCCTAGTGGTGTGACCGTCGGACTGCCAAGACAGGTCTCGAGTTCGAACTTAAGGCTGGCACCTCTGACTTTTCGGATTCATGTGCCTAATGTATAATTATCACTTGCTTCAAAACGGTGAAGGAAAACATCGTGAGGGAACATGCCTGAGACATATTTCTCGACGGCATGTGAAGCCAAGTCAGAGGGCGTCATAAAAACTCTGACACCAAGTTAGTCACTTAGTCACGGAAAACCAAGAAGAGTGAGGAAATTTGAGATATTGGAAGGCATACTACCGAATGTAGTAAATACACAGGGCTATTAATACTAGTTATTTTGATATTTACGATCACACAAAGATGCGACAATTAATCTTAATAGTTCAAAAACATAATTGATTTTAATCCTGTAGGTCAGGATCCCAAACGTCCTGTTTCCTTTTTAGAGGATTAAGAAAGATTTAATGGTATTTTTACCATGATTATAAGGAGAGAGATTGAATCCATGGTGGTGATAAATTGTTATCTATTGTGAGTGGAATTATCGTGATAAGTCATGGGTTTATGGTGTTTTGAAGTTTAGAGTTTGTGGTTTTTTTTTTAATTTTCAACAAAAATGAAGCACATTTGATTATTATCTTTAACATGCTTAGAAGATCCTTTCGGGTATTTCGAATTGATATTGACCTTACAAGGCAAGTTTGCCATATCTGAACATTTCTGATTCAAGTAAAACGGCGTTTGTTCTTAATTATGAAACATGTTTGTGAGACGACTCTAGAGCGATAATTTCTGCGCACGTTAAACTTGTCCCATTATTTTCGAATATTCATAAGTATTTAAAAGAGCCATTAAAAATAGCAGGAAAATAAATAATTACCGGCTGAGCTTTTTATGATTATTTGGAACGATTCTCAAGACTTCTAGTTAATTGCGAAAGTGTTTTAACAGATTATTAAATAATCAAAAACATCGCTAAGCGTTATCGATTTGCATATACCCACGTTTTAATTACTTACCAATCTTAATTAATAAAAAAACGTGCCATCAATATTTGCATACATTCCTTCGTTTTTTTTGCTTATGTAATGGTTTTACTAGCTTCTGCGCGCGATTTCGTTCGCGTGGATGTCGTAAGATACAAAATATACTAAAATAACAGCTACATTTTTATAAAACTCTCCCGGCCCCCGATCTACTGCGTCGCGTCGCATCGCCCGCGCTATTACTTCGTTTGCGCTTAGGCTTGAATTCCTCTTATTCCTCCTACTCTGCTGTTGGTCGCGTACGGCTGTCTTGTCGCGCGTACGTATTGTATTCTATACAGCACCATATTGCGACGCTGACGTCCGCGGCGCGTACTACGTTGCTTCGTGTACGCGACCGACCGTACGCGACCGACGACGACGACGCGACGTCAGCGTCAGGAATTCAAGCCTTAGCATTCTTTCAGACTGTTTCTTTTAACTCGGCTCCTAGGGGCGTAACCTGATGTCAAATAGCCTTCCTCAAGAATATGGGCTATCAAATTCAAAAAGAATTTTTCAAATCCAACTTGTACTTCCAGAGATTAGAGACAGACGTTCAAACAAGCAAACAAACTCTTCAGCTTTACTGTATTATAGATTTTATTGGCAAGATTCCATTACAGTTCTAGCAATTAAAAAAAAATTAATGGCCTACAAAAGATATTTCCTTTTGCGGTCAAAAGAGTTTAGTCACCTTTATGCTAATTTAAATAGTTATATATAACAACTTTAATCTAGGATCAAGCTAAAATATATTCTTAGTTCTGAAACTCTACACTTAATATTCCAAGAACAATGTGACTTATTAAAACGCTTTTAGAATGTTTTATTTCTATGTTTTTACGTTAAGGTTGCCGTTTTTAACCCATGTTGAGCAAAGATTGTTTTTTTAATTTTTTTTTTTATTAACGCTACCGTTTCTACTCCACTCTAATAATTTATTTTGATAGACCAAACATTGGTAACCCAAAATAATTATTATGAGGCCGTAAGAAATTGAGTTGTTGAACTTTTGAGAAAGTTACTTATGTCGGTAATGTACAGACGCCAGCACATCAAGCTACCCGAAACTGTCAAACTTTCCCAATTAACCTTGAACCTAATGCTTTAGCGATAAGGTTTAAAATTTACTAAAGAAATTTGACAGGTTGTAGTAGCTTGATGTGCTGGCGACTGTACATCAGTTCGGTCAGTTTATAATTCTAATATCTTTGAAAAAATTCAATGCTGCTGTTATAAACGTCACTTTACCTGACCCTGGCAGGTGAAATTAAAATATTTTTAACAATATGAAATTAAAATATTTTTAATAAAACCACATTGTGTCTTATTTATTCTTCGCACGTTGAATATTCGTAACTCTTTCAAACAAGCAACGTGCGTACGAACTATTTACCGACTTCAAAAAAGGAGGAGGTACTACGTTCGGATGATTGTTTTTTTTTTTTTTTTTTATGTATGTTCACCGATTACTCCGCCATTTGTGAACCGATTTTAAAAATTATTTTTTTGTTCGAAAGGGTATACTCCCGAGATGGTCCCATATAAATTTTATTAAGTTTGCTTGCATAGTTTTTGAGCTAGCTTCAATATTACGTATTTTTCCCACAGTCTATTTAGACGATATAATTATTAGACTCCTTCACTGTTATTTACATAGCAGGTAGTAACTTGTGTGGGATAGGTACCACCACTAAAAAGTGAAAAATAAAAACTTTTTACAAAAAAAAACAACCGACTTCAAAAAAAACACTAAAAAAGTGAAAAATAACTTTAATTTCGGAAGTCGGTGGCAAAAAACGAAAATTAAAAAGCAAAGACACCGACTTCCGAAATTAAAGTTATTTTTCACTTTTTTAGTGTTTTTTTTGAAGTCGGTTGTTTTTTTTTGTAAAAAGTTTTTTAATAAAACATTCAATTCCGATTTGATGTTGTTTTGCATCTAATCTGAGCTGCGTATACGTTGTCATGATTACGGTTTAGTCATATAAATTAGTCATGCATAGTCCTTGTTTACGTTTGAATTTAAGTTTTTATTAAAAATACGAAGAAACGATAAACATTGGGGTATTTTGGCTAGAATTCAACTGATTATGACTCAAATCTGACCTAGTTTAGCAAATCGATATAATTAATCCCACACTGATTTGCATGACATACATAACTTTACCTAAATTAAAAAAAAACACAAATAAGTATTAATGCTAACAAATGCATAAATGCCAAGGAATGCAGTTCTCAATTAACACAACAGCCAATTAATAAATTAATGAGCGTTGAACGCGGTGACAGCACCGGGAGAGCTCGATCTAAATGCGCGAGCGCTTCGAGGAAGGAGACGTGTCGAGTGACCGCGAGATTTGAGGTATGCAAGCTTTGTTATATACCTACCTATTATGTTGGGGCTACTGGCTTTCGAACTGATGTTTCTACTTGATTTGAGTATCTATGGGATTGGAGATAAATGGAGTTTTGTTTGTGCAGAATTAACTTTTTTTTTCTTTCTTTTTTTTTTCTTTAGATTCTGATGAAGATGCCTTTGAGTAGGTCTTTTATAAACATAACGACTGTGCTCTCCTGCCAACTCTTACAGTTTAAGGGTAGGTACGACAAGTGGTCTTACGGAAGGGTACCTAGTTCTGAGCGGCCATTCCCGTATTTTTAAGAACATCCCCATTTTAGTCTCAGTCTCAATCTATCAAAAATATTGAATTTCCCTCCTTTTTTTCCTTTTTTTACAATAATTGTCGCTGAGATGAGATTGCGACTAGATTGTCAACGTTTTAACGGGAATTGGCCCCTGTACGTCCCTATATAAAATGGCAATCACGGTGAAAAAGCTCTTCAAATAGGATACGTCAACATTGGAGTACCGACGACAATCGATACGAAATCTTCAAAGTCTTTCAGATTACAATGCACCGACGACAATTATAAATTTTCTGAAAATTAAAATCTCCTTGCAGCGTATTTGTTTGCCAAATAGAACAAGTTGTATACTCAAGGAACCGTTAAGAAAAATCAATTCGGGCTCGCACAAAAACGTTCCATACCAAACTAAAATAAGCATGCAGTCAATAGAATGGCATTAAACTAACTGTAGTCAAAAACGAACTAAGTGAAATAGGTCAATATTCATTTATTCAGTGAGAAGTGTGCTTACTTTGTCACCGCATACAATATTGTGGACCTAAATCACGGAGAATTGCCGCGTTGAGTAATATTCCGGTATTTGGAAACATGGCTCTGGATTTAGAATCATGAGTTTCTTCCCACAAAGTCGTAGTAGCAATACATTGAATCAGCAATAGCCCAATGGCTATAGGTAGCCTGGCTAGAGACCTGTAGCCTAACCTCACTCACGAGTTCAGAGCATTGGGTGAGGCCCAGAGACCCAGGCTCTGGGGGCTTAAAACAGTCACTTTGGCAGAATAGGAAAATACTATATTAATCATCCTAAATTGTCACAAACTGACAATTCATAATATGATCTGCGTGCGATTCATAGTACAAAATAATTCATCTGTTTGACAGTTTTCTATGGAGATTGGTAAAACGGTCCACTTATTATGAATTGCTTTTGTGTCAAATTAAAGGATTGTTAAAGACAGCTGGAAATTCAGGAAATTAAATGCTTTTAGAGGAATTGCTAATGTGGCCGTTTTAGGCGCACTGAAGTCGTTAACTCACTCTAATCTAGTCCACTTTTTACTGTAACTTCTTTCTTGTCATCTTGATTATCTTTCTGATATAATTTTTAATTTTTGTAGCGTCCAAAGAACGTGGTGTTCGTTTTATAGTTTGGAAATCCTCATGGATATCCTCATTCTTAGGAAGGAGCTATTGTACCACCCAGTGATCAGTTTTCAGCAGTTTTGGATAAGCCCAGAGATCTTCAAAGTCCCAAGACACATGCTGGTTCCAAATAGACGTGTCCGATGCCCATATAAGAACACAGAATGACAGCTAATATGAACAACATTTCGGTCTTTGATCATTTTCTACACACGACTCTATAAACAGTCAAACGTGCTTACCGTCCAAACCATTGTATCTACTCATCAAATCTTACCTTTTAAGGGAAATATCTTCAATGGTGATTAATAAATAGCTAACCGCAGTGAACCGACAGCCTATTATTAACGTTACCGGGAATCGAACCAAGGACGCCCACCGCGACGTGTTGATGTACGAGTCTCATTAATTACTGAGCCATTCGAAGCTATTGTGTGGCGTCTTGTTGGGCTGTTTTAATTAAAAGGACTTTATAAAGTAGGTTTTTATGTTGTTAATTATATCTGAGGTAATGAGAAGATGAGGTATTTAATTCATTAATAAAAAAATAACGTAACCAATGTTTTAAAAAACATTCGAAAACGACTTCTTAAAATTTTATTTATCCGCAAGAAAAGTCTGCAGTAGCTAGTTTTAATATAAAGGAACCTTAAAATTATTCAGAACCGCTACATAAACTTGTATAGAAATGAGCTCCAGTAGTTCTTAACTCTACACACTCTATCATAATCTTCGTCATCAAAAATCACAGCGAACAAATATCGAATCCTACACTTTTATATTACAGTATCTCAAGATAACTTGATCACCTTCACCTCACAGCATCTAACGATAAATCTATAGGTACCTAACATGATTCACCGATAATCGACAAAAAGTTTTATTGTACACAATATTAACTTGACAATATTGTAATGTGAGCAATGTACGTTGCTTAAAGTTAAGTAATGATTAGCGACTGTTTAATCATATATTTTTGACGTTTTAACTTCACTTAACTTTAATAAGCATGATTATTGAATTGGGTAAAAAGTGTGCTTATTAATCGGTTGTCAAAATATTGATTTGTAATAAAAAAAATGGAGAAATAATGATACCATGACGTTGAAGTAAAATACGTTGATATCTTCTAAATCATGTTCAGTCCAGTAAAATGATATACTTTTTACCCGACAGCCGTATAACATCATCATCTGCCTAGCCTTTTCCCAACTATGTTGGGGTCGGCTTCCAGTCTAACCGGATGCAGCTGAATACCAGTATTTTACATGGAGCGACAGCCGTATAACAGAGGGGTCAGAATTCAGAAAGAAAGAGTTCCTAGAACTTCTATAAAGGTACGCTAATAAACAGGCATCTTCTGGGCCAGATGAGGCCTATTCACTCAAAATCAAACTATCTGCAACCTCAATAAAGGACAGTTATATTTACAATACAAAAAGACCAAATAAATATCACTCGTTACAAATAACATCATAACCAGGACCACCAACCACTTTACAAACCGCGTGACAACCTCAAACAAAACAGTAAGAAATAAGCCGCGTGTTGTTCAGCGATAAATTCCGGCGTTTTATGACAAGTTGACGACTTGAAGTCTCAGGAGTAGATACGCTACAGAAAACAAGCTTCAGGCGAATGTGAAGCAATCTGTTATTATGTTATAGGTAAGCCTCATTGGTCTAGTAATCGCGAACGCTACTACTGAGCATGAGGTTCTGGGTTCGATTCCCGGTTAGGGCAAAGGTGTTATTGGGTTTTTCCATCAGGAATTTCTCAGTAATAGCCCGGAGTCTGGCCCGGTTGATGGCAATAAGCTCACCCCATATTACATGGGACTTACACATAACTGGCGAAATGGGGGTGTAGCTAGTCTAACTTTATGCACAACTCTGCCTAGCCCTTCGAGGAAAACAGGCGTGAAGATAGCTTTTGTTTTGTTGTGTGGTAAGCCCGAATAGTTGTTAATGTTAGGACTTTCTTATAAATCTTGGGATTTCAAACATATGCTTTTGGCAATAGATATAATATTTCTGCTTTAGATCTGCGAGATTTAAAATGATGGACATTTTGGTGGGCGATGGTGACAACTTACAATCAGGTGGATCACGTCATTTGAACTTATCAACAAAGTTATTTGCATCGTTCTCGCTTGATTGTATAATTTCAACATAAATGATGTAACCAATATTTTGATTCAAAAGAGTGTCCATGGAGTTTCTTGCCCGTTCTTTCCCGTAGGAACCTAATACGCTTTGGAATGGACAGTTAGCTTCATCTTTCTGGATGACCAACTCCTTGAAAATTCAAAAGTACCTACCTGTTTCATTGAAATAAATACTTTGGGTTTCAATTTGAAAGGTGTGCAATGCATAGGTAGTATCTGCGACTGCGATCTATCGCAAGGCTATTTTTAGGAGCATAAAGTCTCTGTCACATTACTCTGTGGTAAAGTTCACTTAACAACGCAACGGTACACCTTTTGTGTGGACATTAGCACGTTTCTAATGAGCTTACTCACTGTTAACAGTTCCTTTTGGCTAAATTAGTTAGGTTGCTATAAATGCTTTGATTATGGACCGACTTTCCTTTATTTAAACTTGTGATGATCTTAGTTCTACTGTATTGTGTCTTGTATCAAATCATTAACATCTTTCTGATCAGTAATAACTACCTACCATCATCCATCAAATGTGTGTAGGTAATAGACGTGTTTTCCTTTCTATGATTTTCGTGTTATATATTTTGATATTTTCGCCTTGTCAAACATAATGTATCTACTTATGTGAATGATGTGGTCTTCTGTAATTTAAAGTGCACACTAGTATTTGTCCCAGTTCTGGTAAACTTGGATGTTCTGTTGGAGATCCAATAAATGAATTAATAGACCATTTCGGATGTTTCTGCAATTGTAACGAATTAACATAATAAGATATTACTGTGTTTTCCATGTAACGTTTCCTTCATTGCACAACATTGTTGTACATAGCTATATTTTTCAATCTAAATCACATAATTTTCAATGTAGGTAAAGTAAATGGTCATTTAATATTGCATTATTGAGTGTAATTTAAAAGATTGACGCTTGACTGTTAGTTATTATTGAATGATAATAATCGTAGCGGTATCTAGACCACTGTATTAAAGGCATCCGCAAACAGACGCCACACGATTTTAGTAGAATTTCTATGAAAACTTAATGTGTTTTTCTTTCCTCAAAAGTCCATTTCAGACCTTTCGGCCTTTCTTTTTAGAGTAGTCAGATACGAAACCTCATCTAGTTCTTTATTTTAAAATATGTAAAAATGTTTGTACAAACCTACTTACAGAAATAAAATCATTTAATGAAAATTGTTACTACTAGAGTCACGTCGTGCCTTTCTGCGGGAACCTTTATATGATTGTATGGTATATAGACCATACTTATAAAGCCCGATAAGGCTTGTCATACACCTAGCAGAGTCACCCCATCTACTGGAAGATTTTTATCACAGAGTACTATATATTTGATTATTATATATTAGATTTTTATACAGTAACTATTTATACCAACAGTGATTAGTTAGGTAGACTTTTATAAATAAAATATCCTTGTCTATGGATTATTTAATACCCTATAAAAGATAGTTTCTTATAGTTGGCATATCATAACTCGCACTCTAGGGTGCTCGGTGCCTAGCACCAAACCTTAGTATCTACCTGTGCCAGGCAATCAATAAGTTGGGATGGTTATCCTGAATTCATAATATAAGGCGAAACTACCATCAAATGCCATAATTTTGATACTTTGGGAAACTTTATGGTGTCTCTATTGGGACTACTAGAAATTAATTTACCTTGTGACTTGAACTATTTACATGTTTGTTTGTTTGTCTCCTCTTCAAGCAGTAAACTAATGAATCGATAGCAAATATCTAAACCCGGTCACGGAAAATAGCATAGAATACTTTTGTTAATGAAAAAAAAAGGTGTTTCCTAAATGTACGTTAATGTTATATGTTCTTTAATTTAAAATAAATAACAAACACCTTTTTTACTTTTATTAAAAGTAATATTTTAAAACTAGATGAGGTCGGCGTTTCCTATCGGACTACTTTGAGAATAAAAACAGAAAAAAACAAGCTCAGAGGTCACAGTTTTTCCAGATACAAAGAGGACCATGCTGATTAGTTTCTGAGATGGATTTAGCACATGTATTAGTTCCGTCGGCGTCGTTCCCCATGCGGATAAAAGTGGTACCACAGGCGATAGTCAGCTATTCTTAATTTCATAGTATGTTTACTAACTTGCTCCAGATATACAATCACCGCACGGGATTTCAGAGCAATCTAGGTATTCCTGCTAGAACCAGACATTACTCGCAGTTTTATACAGGTCACCTATTTTCCTACAATTTAAAATAGCTGTTTCTCCAAACTCACGTTTTGCAACGTTCATTTAGCTACAGCTGAATAAACGTTTTGTTAAATTAAATAGGTCTGTTATTATAGTCTGTTGTAACTTTGTATGCGTCACTGGAATTTCCTTTTCTGCTCAAGTTTTTAAAACAATCTTTATTTAGAAACACAAATAATTTCAGATGAGTCAGCCAATCAAAGAATTTAATTTGTCAGGTCCTGAAAAGCGTGAGTTAAAAAAAAAATTACACCGATTGTAGGAAAGTTTTGAGTGATGTTGGAGTAATTCAATCAATTATTTCAATTAATACAATCGATCTGCCTTGCCTTTCTTCATCTATGTTAGGGTCTTCCAGTCTGACCGGACTCAGATAAATACCAGTATTTTACATGGAGCGACTGCCTATCTGACCTCTGACCTCCATAACCCTGTTACTGGATAATACGATACTTACCTATATGTATGTATGGTACCTGTACCATACTTATAAATTCCCATAAGACTTGCTGTTAGCCTACCTGTAGACTTGATGTCAAATCTACGCTATACCTCCCTAAGTACTGCAAACTGGCGTCAGCAATAAAACCACATCCTCTCATAAATTCCCCGCCTATTTGCCGACAAACGTATTAGCGGAAACATTCGAAAAAACACAAAAAAAGTGCGCGTGAGTGCAAGTGTCACGATCCCTGAATGAGCGGCGCGCGTTATATCGGGAAGGTAAAAAATAAAAACAAACGCGTTCGGCCACCTTCGTGCACCTTCGGCGGTGGTCGGGCGAGCTCGGGCGGGCTCAGGCGGGCTCGCGCACCTGTCGCGTGCGCTGGTATTCGGTAACTTTTTTGTTCTCTTTTTGAATTTTGTTTACATCGTTGGCTGCTTATACATAGTTGATATACATGGTGGTGTTTATAATTATGTTATTATTATCAAATAACTTTTGTGTAAGATTCCGAAGCTTAGGTATTTAAGTTTGCATTACCTTCTTGAATAATCATTACAAGTGTTAAGAAACACTTAATTTTATGCACATAAATATCTAAGAAAACAATAGATAAGAAAGTAATATTACAAAACATCTTTTCACTTTTTCAACACTACCCCTCTCAAAAAAGCACAGTTATTTTTAGAGCCTCATAGCAAGTGACCCACCAATGTTTTGATAGGTATTTATCCTATTTGTCTGGTTCCCATGGTAACGGGCCCATGAGAAAGGGCCAGGCAATGCCCATCAGTGTCATTGAGATTTATGTGACATTTAGTACTGTTCAATTGGATAATACTTTAAACAGCGGACATGGATGCCGCTGAGCAGTAACCAATTAGTTACGATTAGATATTGCAATTTTTGTTTGTGTTTTCGTTGCTTCGTCAAGTCAAGTTGGTTTTTCATGTTGAAATGTTCAAAAGACATAGAGAGAGTTTAAAATATTGTCTATACTTTAAGAAAAATGCTGTCCAGAGGCCCTAGACAAAGTGACATTCTATGAGCGATAACGATGATGGAAAAGGCAAAAATATATAGGACTGACATAAATCGAAAAACTTATGTCAATCCTGTTGAAAGTCGTTGTAGAAATACGAAACGCTTTCGAAGCGATTGTCACTTGTCTAGGCCCTCAAGCTCTCTAGAATTTCAGTACTAGCCTGAACGTTACTGCAAAGAAAAATGGTAATATTTCTCATGAACATTAAAAAAATGTCTGTTTCTGACTAATGCCAGTCGCATGCCTGTCGAAGACTCACAGTTTATTTTCGCTTCATAGCATAGCTGTTGGAGACAAGCAACTAACAAACTTGTAGGAGATCTAAAAGTTCTAGCTATAAGTTATCTTTCAGAGGCCCTAGACAAAGTGACATTCTATTAGCGATTACGATAATGGAAAAGGCAAAAATGTATAGAAAATACGAAACGCTTTCGAAGCGATTGTCACTTGTCTTTAAAAATCAAGGAATTTAACTGTACCATGCTAGATTTTCTCTCATGATATTTAGTTCTATTTACGGTTTCATTTAGGGGATTCATTATTCTTTTACGGGTATCCCAATTTATTTGGAGTCGGTGGAACACGTCTATTTCTTCCATACTTCTCTTTTATCTTCTCTTCCTAACTTTTTAGGGTTCCGTACCCAAAGGGTTAACGGGACCCTATTACTAAGGCTCCGCTGTCTGTCTGTCTGTCCGTCTGTCACCAGGCTGTATCTCATGAATCGTGATATCTAGATAGTTGAAATTTTCACAGATGATGTATTTCTGTTGCCCCTATAACAATAAGTACTAAAAAACAGAATAAAATAAATATGGGGGCTACCATACAACAGACGTGATTTTTTTGCCGTTTTTATAGATAATGGTACGAAACCCTTCGTGCCCGAGTCCATAATCATCTTTCACACAGTCCATCCATCATCGTAGAGGATTAACCAACGTAACTACTTATTAAAGATATGACATATTATACCTTAGGTATATGTAAGTAGTACTCGTAGGTACTTTTATCTCGAATCCTTGAAATCTGGGCCGTACAAGCACAGAGAACAGTTTTAATAAGAGCTAGTTTTGGTGAAAACAAACTCACAGATCACGAGCTAGCTGATAAGATCAACCGGAACATGTGAACATGTTAATATGGCCCGTGGAACATGTTTTATTATGGCCGCTGAACAGGCTAGGTTTGGTGGCCATATATGGGATAGGATTAATGTTAATAAGGACTGACACACAGTGGGAGTTGTTTATTTCCTTTTTTGAATTTTAGTTAGTTTTTAGCTAGTTTTTTTTCTCTAATTATGAATTTTAAATCGTTCTTTTTGTTCCCTATCCGATCTAAAATGATTTTTTTTTGCCATCGCGGGCATTATCTGGATGAATCTGGCACAGGACCATGGGAATTGGCACAGGAAAGAATGGCCTAAGCCCAGCAGTCGGTGATGTCTGGCTGTAGAAGATAATGATGATGAAAGCAATTGATGAAGTTAAAAATAAATAAAAAGAAAATTAAATTAACAAACCTACTAAATGGTTTTGTGATTAATTTCGACTTCAATGATTAAATACTACACAATGTACTGTCGATGTAATTCCAAACTGACCATAATCAATTGTTCAATCTTCATCGATCATTGTATAGCTCAATCTATCTCTGTAATAAAATAACTTGCTGCCAAGGTTGTTCACGATAGGTCTACAAGCCTAGCTTACATCAATCTCATTATTGTTTTAATGTTGTTTGATTTACAATCTATTAAGCAATGAAAATACATTAATAAACTTCTTTATGTAGTGCACTTTGATAGCCTTGACTACTTAAAAAAAAACTAATTCGATCAACTAGGAATTTTTTACTCTATGCAATATAAAACTGTCTATTTTTCTCAGATTTTAATGCACAGAAATTACAATTGAGCATAAATCATTTTTGGAGTTTAAACTTATCAGATTCTTGGTGAATACGAATGTCAACTGTCATAAAACTATCTTAAAATAAAATGGCCGCATAACATAACACCACGCCTGTATGCCCCGAAGGGCACATTTCGACTCCGGGCTGAGCAATCCCAGATGGAAAAACCCAATAACACTTTACCTGATCTGGGAATTGAGCCCAGGACCCTATGGTCAGCAGTAGCGCTTGCGACCTCTAGACCAAGGAGGCAGTGGCTGTGCATCTTTAGAAAAAAGAATGGGGAGTGCACACCTTAATTTAATGACCAAAACAAAACGTTTGTCAATTTCTACAACCATGTCCGACCTTCTACATTTTCTCATATACTCGCTACTTAACGTAACTTAGTTCCAACTTAGTGCTTATTTATTTGACATTGGCATTTATTACTCTTTCTCCGTTTGCGAGACAGGCAAATATGTCGTAATGTGTCTAAACTAACATAACCTAATTCTTGGCAGTCGGTTAAGATAAGTTGACAAGTGAAGATGTGCATTGTGCAGTGTTATTGAGTTTGTAATTATTTTGACGTTGTTCAAGGATTTTTTCAATGTTTTTCTTTTTTGTTGCCCAAGTGTTTTGTGCGGGAGAAAGGTAAAGGTAAGGAAATGTATTTTTTTTCTTCGTTTTAAATTAAGATTTTTTGGTGGAATTATTAGTGTTATTCTGATAATTAATTTAAAAAATTATGTAGGTACTTAAATAAATTATTGCCCTATAAGCTATCATAGGGAATCCTTCCCTTAAATTAATTTTGATCTTCAATGTTGTTTGTTGCATTTAACAACTTGTACAATAAACTTTTGACCTTATAACAACTCGTGACCACTTCAGTAGTCTGTTAAACGACTCTAACTTTGATATCAGACACTTTTCTTTTTATTCTAACTATAATAATACTGTAAGTAAGTATGTAAAAAAGAAAGTGTTATTTGTTTTAAAACATCACTTCACGAAAATTCAACCGATTTAATTCCTTTTTTGTTATTTACAGTATACCTATTTTGTTTTCTGAACACCTTGACACCTTTAAATCAATATTTGTTAAAAGCTAAAGAATAATTTGAAAAAAAACAAAAAAATATACTAAGGACCTATATCATTTTTGAGACCCCACTGTGTGCCGGACCTTAGCGCCGATCGCGAAAACTGACCCAGATGTTATTACAAGGTGAATGACACTCGGACGGGTCACTGTATGTGCTATTTGTATCAAGTACCCGCATCCTGTGGCTGAAAAATATAAAATATATAGGTGATGTAACTAGGGCAGATCGCCGGTCCATTCCGGTGTGGTAGCGCTGTTTGAAGACTAATTTTGGTAGATTTTGTGGTAAAAGGTCTGACAAACAGTTTTACCAAGGGTTACGTATCGTGTTACCTAGTAACTGCGGGTTGTGGAGGTCAGATAGGCAGTCGCTCCGGGTATTCAGCTGCATCTGGTTAGACTGGAAGCCGAACCGAACATAGTTGGGAAAAGGCTATAGCAGACTGATTGACTATATGTAGGCGGGCATGCCCTTTGTGCCTGGAGGCTTTTATTTAGTTAATTTATGTTTACACTTACTTTTTATTTATACTCGAGTACATATAGTTCTCGTTTTTTTTGTTGGTATATTAGCGTGTGCTAGCTGACATATGGCTAATAATTAAATTTATGTTTTGTGTTACATAATGTAAATGATTTTGCATACTTTTGTATAGAATCATTTTTTTCTAACTGAACAGACAGCTGTGCTACTGGGGAGTTTGTTGCGCCACTTCTTCTTCCCAGCTAAAGCACTAGGAAGTGGTGAAGGGTGGGCGTTTTTGGGGGACTTTCTTATGTAATTTTGACGTTCGAAAAGTGCTGATTCTCAGCCTAGTTTGAATAAATGACTTTTGATTTGATTTGATTTGATTTGACTGACATGACATGACTCCGTTTTGTTTATGTCTAGGATAATCATTTCTGATGACGTATCCTTTACTTGACATCAGGGAAAGTTAAGCTTCATTACCTCGTTACATTTCAGAAGGCGTGCCTACATTTTTGTAGATAATAAAAGCATGTTAATATCAGTCAAAATTGGCATAATGAGGGAAAACAGCATATACAACTGACCAATATGGCGCCACCCACAAACTACAACGACTCTTATTGCCAAATATAAGTTTTAATAACATGTTCTAATTAGACATTACTATCCATGTATGTAAAACTTTCTTTTTTATATTTTTTTACCATAATATTTGCACTAATCTGGGCCTACATGCCTGGCCGGTAATGGGCTGCTGTAAACATCTAACAGCTTAGTTTACGCAATAATTACGTTTTGGTTTCCAAAAATATCACCAAGAGTTTTGTCCATAGCTTTGCGAACAGGACAAACACTGCATTTTTTCGGGATAAAAAGAACTAGTAGTACTACATTGTACAAATTCGAATTGAAATCTACACAATAATAAGATTGCAATATTTTGTTCGACCGTATCTAAAAAAGAATCAAAAATAATTAATAATTCATTTATTATTAAGTTATTTCTTCTGTTGTTTTAATTATAGAAAAAATAAAGTAATAAAAACTAAAACCCAACTACGACTTAAAAGGTATAAACAAGACACCACAGACAGACAAATTAAAAATCCGGAGTCACACGTGTTAGGGCATAAATCGAACAGATTACTTGTGACTCCAGATTTTTAATTTGTCTGTCTGTGGTGTCTTGTTTATACCTTTTAAGTCGTAGTTGGGTTTTAGTTTTTATAACTTTATTTTTTTAGTTTTATCATTCGTTTTTTTCTATAATATTATTGACTGCATGTGACCACAAAAGTGTGACCATGAACTAAGTACAACCCGTAAGTCGAGGCCGTTACCAACGGGCCACCACTGCTCACCAAAATCACTAAGTTAGTATTAAAAGTTACCTAAATCCGTAATAAACCACATCTTCAATACAAATTGATAGGTTCGATCAAACATACTGACTATTACAACATAATTATAACAACATTTAGGTATCACCAGTGCATCAGCTATCATATCACTAGAGCTTATTACTTGCATCTTTTATGGCCGTCATTTGGGTAATCCGGAGATGTTATCAGGGTCTTATCGAGTGAAATAGGTGAAGGTAAGGTAGGTTACATGATTATACGCATGTATGAACCGGTGTACATAATACAGAGCCTTTTTCTATTGTAATGTTTTGATAAAATTCGTCAAAAATTAGCCTCTTCCTGAAAACCTGGTTGACTATTAGGTCTTCAAATTAGACAGAGTCAGACACGTCACACGGTTATGAAGACTTTGCTTCCAAGCAACTGTCTCCAGACAGTACTTTAGCTGCATAGATGTATGTAGAAAATACTGAAACTAGGGACAGTTTTAGACATTCACTCAATTTGTATTTTATTTGGTTGTACACACGGCTACACATCAAGCTATACATTGCCAGTATAAGCTGACCTCGCATTGTACGGAAATCCTATACAATGTGAGATCAGCATAAACTGGAAATGTATAGCTCGATATGTAGCCGTGTGTACATTAATTTATGTTCCGTTTATTTATTTTCCTTCTTATACATTTACATTTTTACATAAAAAAAAACATTTAAAAATATAAAAAATTGGAGCCCACCGGTTCGGTGGTCAGGGCTCCTGAGAGAGGAACCTCCTAACGATACGCGCCGTGTCCAGGAGTACCGCTTTCTGGATCAAGCCCTTGATCCAGCCGCCTAACGAGAGCCTCCTCAGGTGTTGGTCGAGGCTCTTGGCTATTATGCCATTAATTCGTTTATTTATTTTCTTTCTTATTTATTTACATTTTTAAATATTTTTATAAAATTATTACCATTAATTATTATTATTATTTTAAGTCTGTTAGCGTTTATATTATGTAAATACTATGATTAAATAAGATGAGTCGCAATAATTGAGTTCTTTTTAATACTTTGTTTTTACTCAGGTATTAAATATAGTCAAAATAATTGAGTTCTTTTTATACTTTATTTTTACTCACATAATTTTACCACACCGCCTTTCCAATTCTTTTTATCGGCATGACATGTCGATGGAAATACATGTGTAGGTAAGGGTGCTGGTAAAATATCCCTTTCAAAATGAAATTCCCACGTTTTATGAGAACCAATAATCTAGATCAGCAACAATTAAAAACTTTAAAAAGGCAATCTTACATAAATACAGAAACTTCAAATAAAATGTCGCAAAATTGCCCGTTTCAAAATTAAGGCCACTTTGAACGCATGCTTAATCAATTTGACTCATGCATTCCACTCGCTGGGTACCGCAGTGTACTGGCTTATAGTTAAACATGTATTGTAATATAGATTATAGTTTGTAGAAGAGACATCTTCCTTAGGGATTATGGGGAATTGGCAAGCGAAAATAACCGATCTGAGAGTCAACATAACATCTCGCCTGTAATCCTTGAAGGATTAGGCAGACATATGCTTACCTATAGTACAGTGTACACCCAGATTTAGATAGTTATGTTTAAGTCCCATGTAATAAGGGTGAGCCTATTGCCATCAACCGGAGACACATCCAGACTCCGGGCTGCTACTGAGATATTCCTGATAGAAAACCCAATAACACTGCCCGACCCGAACCCAGGATCTCATGCTCACAGTAGCGCTTGCGACCACTAGACCCCACTCCTGTATCCCAATTGCGTAACACACGATCAATCAATTTTGTTCTGTTATTTTTTTATGTTGTGCCATATGTACCTATACATTTAAATATATATTTTGTTAAATTAGTTGTGTTGTGGACATTGAAGATTTATGTAGTTACTTTAAATAATTTCATGTTTAGTAACTATTTTGTACCTACTTACCTATAGATAATTGCTTATATTTGCCTTTACTAATTATATGCCAAAATATGGCTAAATGTGTTATCGCTCAAGAATTTTTTTTTATCTTATCACATTTAAAGCAAATAAATGACTTTGACTTTGAATCATAATGTGAATCATTTTGAACGACATTGGTATCCATTGCTTTGCTTCATAATGTTCGAAAATATCTGCTCAACAACGTAAACAACGCAATTAACGTTGTTGAACTGTCAAAATGATGTCATTAATTTCAGGAAATTAGAATAAGACACCACGAGACCAAAATTTTTACAAAATCAGAACGCCTTGAAATATTATCCTCCACTATTGCTGTAGATGATATGACTGGCTTGGTAGCAGGTGCAAAATTGCATAATGAGTCAAAAGTATGCCCTAGATGCCAAATGCCTCGGAAATGTGTCAAATGTTTCGGAAATGTGTCAATCTGTGAGCAATCGCGATAAGCATTGAATTTCGTATGTCATGTCATATTAAGTTTGTTTTTTGTAACTGTTATTTAGTTTTATGATGCAATATCACTTTCGTAATGCATCATTCTAATAGAGATAGATTATTGTACATTGACAAAATTGAATGATTAATTTCCTTAACATAAGACTGCAGGATATTAAGAAAGTAAAACAATAATTAAGTAGTTAATAACTTATGTAATTCTTTTTGAGCCAGTTAGTAACTTAGCAGTTTGTGGCCGACCCCAACATAGGAGGGGAAAGGCTAGGCAGATGGTAGTAACATAGCAGGCCAGCCTTTTAGAAGTAAACAAGACATTTGACACATCACATTGCAAAATTAAATATTGACTGACAATTACATCTTCAACAACAAGTCCATAGAGTACCCAAAGAACGTAACATTGCAAGAATGGAATTTTAGTAGGTATTATATTCATACATTACTATGTTGGGGTTGGCTTTAAGTCTAACCGGAAGCAGCTGAATATCAGTATTTTACAGCTGTTATAGTTACTTGAAGTATGAATTTAGAAAATTAGTTTTTTTTAATGTTTTGATATCGATACACAACACGTCTAAAAAAACATATTTTTTTAAATATGATGCTTCTAATTACTACAATACCTGCGGTCTTTGACCTCAAAAATAAACTTTTTTTTGGTTATTCTGATTGGATATCGAAACGTATCCGTTTGTCAAGTTTCGCTAGCTAATTTTATTTAACCCTGCATAATCAGTTTATTCAATATTTAAATGAAGTGTCCCATCTGTTCTATGCCTCATTCAGACTCTAATTTTAGTCGAGTTAATACGTATGAGTAACTGCTATCATTCGGTATGACGAATTGTATCGAGACTCGTAATCCAAGTGGACGTTATTTTGGACGAGTCGAGTAGTTAAGTGTTTGGTTAATAATCTTGTCATGAATTTATGGGCATAAGACGTTTAATAAACCCATTATTAAACGTGTATGGAATCGTAAAGACTGTTTTAATTTCGAAAGAATTTTTATTGTTTTAAAGTTATGTTTGATGGCGAGACAAAAAGCCATAACATTTTTTTTATTAGTTTATTAATCAGTAGTGTATTTAGTTACCGAATCTGAGGTTGATTCCCAGTTCGGTAAAATTTTGTTAATGGTGTTCCTTATTGCGCGTTTTTTCAATAGCATTCCGATCATTTCATTCATTCCGGGGTCGATGGAATCTAATATCTTCGTCAGCCATTTTATTTCCGGTGTACAAAAGTATACCCTTTTATCCCTTCAATTTAACATGGATTATATACAGCATGTATACTTTATATTTGTAAGTTATGGTGCATTAACTTTATGTATAATCGTTGCTAAAGTGATGTTCACATCATGCGATCAAATCTTGATGCCAGACTATAGATTAGTCACCATGACTGGTTTATGCATTAGTGTCAGGAAATATTATTTATTATGTTTTCCATGGCACTGACTAACTCATCTGTGCTTATGACTCTAGTCTAGATATCATAATTATTTGTTTATTCATAAGATAATTACTAAACACAGCAATTAAAGTGTAACTAACCTTAAAACAACAATTTTAACGAACCAAAAATTATGCGCAATCACGTAAATTTTCTCAACACTCATAAAAACTAAAACATACTAGGCCAAGGTTCGTAAAAAGGACGAATTTGCGCGAACAGCGCGCACGCAGCTGTCTCATCTTCGCATAACCAAGTCAATGCATGCGGCGGGCATTGAACCCACGATGCGCGCGAGTTGACCGACTAACTATATTTGTATTTGGTCCATAGTGGCACTATTATGGGCACGGTACCATTAAGTGCTTCTGATTAAACTTATAATCGGTAAGTTTCAATCTTACGATGGGTATGAATTGTTTTGTTATGAAATTGTAGAGTATAGAAGGGTTACCTGGTATTGTAGGGTTAAAGACAGCGAATGTTATACAATTCTAAATAGTCCATCAGCTTTGGCGTTGATTGGTTACGGGCAATGAGATCATGTTTATTTGGAATCATTTATCTTTTCTTTTGCCACGCAATAAGATTCACAGGAGTTTACAAGTCAAACTCTCTTGGGGCCTAAAGCGGCCACATTAACAATTCCTCTAAAAGCAATTCATTTCCTGAATTCCGAACTTTCATTAGGAATTCCTCTAATTTGACACAAAAGCAATTCATAATTTGTGGACCATTTTACGAATCTCCATAGAAGACTGTCAAACAGATAAATTATTTCGTAATATGAATGCACGCAGATCATTATTATGAATTGTTAGTTTGTGACATTTTACGATGATTCATACATAATATTGTCCTACTACGACTCTGCCAAAGTGGCCGTTTTATGCACCCTGATTCCAAAAACTATACCAAAAATTCAAGGTAAAGATTTAATTCACATGGGTAATGATTTCACTCACAGAAATCCACTTTAATAACTGAAAAAAAAATATTGTAATTTCTGCGTGTGATGCTTCCTACTGCTACGGCTACACTTCGCGTTATCGCGAATTTTTCTTCGTGCGCTCTCTCTCTCGCACACCCCGCGATTACTCGCTGAGCAACAGAGAGCGCACGAAGAAAAGTTCGCGACAACGCGAAGTGTAGCCGTAGCATACCTGACTGAACCAATCTAGATAAAATAAAAGAAGCTTACACAATAGCAAAATCCAATTGCAAAGTCCAATCACTTATTTTTCACTACCTACTTTTAACACTGTTTATATTCAACCTACAAAAAAAAGTATGAAACCCACCAGCTGAAAGCCTGACTCAGACTTACATGACATTTGTATTATTTAGCCTTATCGATATCGATAAGATTGATTTCTGGATTGCTCATAGCCCGGCTCTCACGTACGCCAGGCTATGGACGGCAGATCTACACGGAACTTTTGATTCGGACTTTAGTCCTTACGTACTTTGGGTATGATATATCAGTATTGGCCACGATATGCCAAATATCGCAAAGTACGTTAAGCCGTTGGTCCCGGCGAGGCTATATAGTCATTGGTCCCGGCCGTCATTCGTAGATTTGACAGCGAAAGTTTGAGACTCAGAAAATCCATGTCCAAATTAAAGTCATATAATTTAAACATGTTTGAATGTCAAAATGACATAAGACAGTCCTCCATTACGCCCTTCACCACTTCCTAGTGCATTCAAGCGAAGAAGAAGTGGCACAACAAACTCCCCAGCAGTTTCCTGAGATAAAAGAACTTTCTATAGACTTTTGACCATCCATAAGTCGTATAGCACATAGGTATTCCATAACACATCAAGCCTTGAAAGTCTTCTCGCCTTGATGTTTTCTGGCTCAGAAGGGAAGCCATGTTATCAAGCAATGATTTTGACCAGCTTTAACAAGCTTGATTTTTACCCACGTGGGTTATTTATTATTTATCATAACCCACCCATTTATTTATCATTTAAGTTAAGCGTTTCATTTATAATCCACGTATTTGCCCATGATAGTCGCTCGCATTATTCGCTCTATCTAGGAAAACAAAATTCTTTCATAATCCCCATGATTGATAAATCGTTAACATTACGTGAATTTGTGGCCATTAATTTATGAGCAGTTATCTTAATACTTTGTAAGTATATGACCGATAGAAAAATGTAACATTTGAAAAAACAATAGAGATTGGGAAAATGGCTAGATAATATGATATTTTTTTCCTCTTACGTCATTGAACCTAATTAACCTACTGCGACTCTACTACCTATTAAATACTAGCGACGCGCCCCTGCTTCGCATGGTTTTTAAGTCTGGCCAAAACATCAAGATTTCTTTATTATAATTATGTAAGACTAGCTGATGCCCGTGGCTTCGCCCGCCTGGATGTCGGTTATTATATACTAAACCTTCCTCGAGAACCACTCTATCCATTGGTGAAAACAGCATGAAAATCGGTGCAGTAGTTTTTGAGTTTATCGCGAACAGACAGATAGACAGACGCGGCGGAGGACTTTGTTTTATAATATGTAATGACTATAAAATACCCAAGGTCTTGTACATGAAAAATCAGTCAAAAAACGCGACAAATCGCGTGATAAGTCCGCAGTAAGGATTAAAAAATATTATTAACCAAAAACAAAAATTATCACGTTCAAAATCATAATAATATTTAAAAAACTGCCTGGGAAGGTCGTTTGTTATCACAATTATCACTAATCTGCTATCAGTCACGCGTCATCAAGATTAATTTAGTCGTGTTGATTACCTTTTCATTATCTTGAAACTGAACATTTTCAGTATTGTGCCGCGTCTTGAAACGTAATTACCTGAACTGCAAAGGTACAAAACATCCAATAAATTATTCCACGTCTGAAGTTCAGCGGTACATTGTGATAATATTATTTATTTATAGTTAGTTTTATGGAAAGTTGGAATAAAAAAACATTTTCAGTATTTTAGTGGGTATTTTGTGGGAGTGATCCAGTGATAGTGATGTGACTTATATTTAAGTGTCAAAATAAAACCGGTTATCAATGTGTTGCAAAAAAGTGTGTGATGTTGAGGGATGCAGACGAATAATGACTCTGAAGCAGCGATCACGGTAACATAATATTAAGACAGTGTATTGCTTCTATTTTTGATGTTTTTATTTATTGGATTTGATTGCGTAGAGGTTTTACCGATAGAAATGAGTTTTAATAGGATAACGTTAATTGGCCACGAACTAGAGAGATTTGTTGAAAAAACGTAGCCGAAATCCGCTGCATGTGAGAAGTACGGGACAGGGGGCTTAAAACAGCCGCAGCAGAATCATAATAAGAAAATATAATGAATCATCGTAAAATCACAAACTGACAATTCATAATATGATCTGCGTACGGCCACATTACCAATTCCTCTAAAAGCTATTCATTTCCTGAATTTCCAGCTGTCATTAGCAATTCCTCTAATTTGACACAAAAGCAATTCATTCTGAAATAATTCAGCATTATTTCCGAAATAATTCATCTGTTTGACAGTTTTCAATGGAGATTCGTCAAACGGTCCACACAATCATTATGAATTGCTTTTGTGTCAAATGAGAGGAATTGCTAATGACAGCTTGAAATTCAGGAAATGAATAGCTTTTAGAGGAATTGCTAATATGGCCGCCCCCTGGTCGGTGTGGCGACTCTTTCGGCCGAAATGAGAGGCCTTTACCCATCTATTGGTGAAGCCGGGCTGTTGATGACGATGATGGTAAAAAAATAAACGCAAATGAGAATTATTTCGGCGGCAAATCAATGTTGTTTTGGACTGAAGTTGATGATCAAAGACAAACTTAACGGTAAGTAATATTTCAGTTTATTTTTAAAGGTCCAGCAACAACACAAGATACTCCATAGTCACTGTTTTATTCCATATACTTCGTTATAATAATATGGAATACTTAATACTGTTTATTCACCAACAAACGAACTGCACGTGGCAATTAACAATTTAAATATACCAACTGTATCTACTGTTTCCGGAACTCTAGAATTACTCACAATATCACCAATATATTTTCAACTATTCATTGTTGAATACATCTGTACCCCGTGAAGTCGTAGTTTCCACACAGAAATTGTTAAGAATCTTTATTCCCTTAAACAATATCAATAGTGTGAAGTCAGGAAGGTTTCAAGACATGAGGATCGTGACTTGTATATAAACAACTTAGAAACATCATTACATAATGAAAAATAAACCAACATAACTTGATCCCTCATCAAATTCAAATAGTACGGTACGAGAGGTCTTCCTACACTGGTTTTAGCACCAGCATAATTTGACCCGTCCTACCAATAACTTTGTTTGACAATTATTATAATGTTTATGTCTGCTTAGAATGGTTGCACAGTAAACGTCTTTGAAATTATGTGCATACTTAATATTGACAATAGTTTGTTAGGCTGTCGGTACACTGAATAGCGAGGCGATGTGATGCGAATAATAAGCTTCTAACTGAAAAGCGTTTGAAATAGGTACAATGGTTGTAACTGGGTAATTTGTCTAGTGCCTTCCCTTATGAGGGAAATAAAGGTCTTAATGATGCCGACTAAGATTTGTTTAATTTATATATTAGGTCTCATTTTGGTATAATATGGACCTTATTTGTCTAATTTCTTACATTTGAATACTCATAATATACAATATTCTTTTATATCCTTCTTTTATCTTCGAAAAACAACAAACCTCACTCACACTTTCACCCTCGCACACACACACACTCACACACACACATACGCTTCGCTAAAATAGCCTTGTACCCCACATATTTCTTTCTTTTTTATTAAGTAGAAGCCCTGATTAGTTTGGGGGTCAACAAATAAACTCATAGATATAAGATACACACACTATAGATATTAAGAATATGTCACTCTCTATATTTTCTATTTTTCTGTGTACTTCGTAATTGGCGTAATGTTTTGATTAATATTAATGTTGTACTTACTGTCAGCTGTGAAGCTACCTTTTACTAAATAAATAAATAAATAAGAAAGTTAACTGTGTTAAATGTAAGGTTTACTGTCTGTCATCACATCACCAATTCACCATTTATCTGTTTTGCCAATAAAACTCTTTGAATTTTTTTTTGTGTCGATACTTCGCGAGATATCTTGAAAATTTACTGTAACATTACATAATCAGCCTATAATGTTCCCACTGCTTGGACACAGGCCTCCTCTCTATGAGAGGGAGTAGATGTCACATGTCTTCAAATTTTTGGTTCTAAGACATGCCGGCTTCCTCACGATTTTCCTTCACCGTTTTGAGAGCAGTGGTGATGAAATTATTTACACAAAGTAAAGCGCCTGTCAGGGTTCGAACCTACGACCTACAACTCGTAAGTCGCAGCCGTTACCACTGGGCCACCACTGCTTACCCATTGTAAGATTAACATTGACAAAATCTTTATAGCAATACAATGGTACCCTAAATAAGAAAATTGGTATTAGAGAAGCTCATAGTTACGTGTAGACCACAAATCAATAAAAAAATATTTTAAACACCCTGTCAAATTAATTCTGACATATCTTAATAGGCATAAAAAACTTGACATCCTTCCGTCTAACAACCTTATGAATCATGAATTAAACTTTTACTACACACATACCGACACTTTTCATCATCAATGATAATGATAGGTAGGTACCTACATAATTACAACCGATCTTCTTATAACCCTACAATTTGAACACCATATTTATAAAACCATTATTTTTTATCGCATCGTATCAAAAGTAACAAGTATAGCTTTCGTTCCTGTATAAGGCGCGAACAATCACCGACAGTGTGTGAGTGCCTTTATGGTGTTATTGTGGACGTATAAGGGTGCTGTTGCTCAATGGAAAGTTAAGGTTTTTGTCAAGGCCATGTAATGGTGGTATTTGGTGTTGGTTATGGCTAAAAGTGAAGGTTTTAAAAGAACTTGCTGTGACAGAACCAAAATGGTCACTGACTCTGACAGAGGATTAATAAGCTAAAAGAAAAAATCAATAATTGATTGATTTATAACACATAACATCACGCCTTTATTCTCCAAAGGGTTAGGCAGAGATGTACCTACAGCACACCCACATTTCGCCAGTTATGTTTAAGTCCCATGTAATAGGGGACGAGCCTATTGCCATCAACCGGGCACAAATCCAGGGTCAAGGCTGGTACTGAGGAATTCCGTATGGAAAATCCCAATAACTCTTTGTCCGACCTCTAACTCGAACCCAACACCTCATGCACAGCAGTAGCGCCTGCAACCATTAGACTGCTCAATCAACTATAGTCAATCCGCCTAACCTTTTCCTAACTATGTTGGGGTCGGCTTCCAGTCTAACCAGATGCAGCTGAATACCAGTATTTTACATGCCTATCTGACCTCCACAACCCAGTAACTGTAACTCCTCCAGTAACTGGGTAATACCATACCCCTTGGTAAAACTGGTTGTCAGACTTTCGGGCTACTGACGACCCGTAACGACTGCCAAAGATCCACGAATGACACCCAGGACCAACGGTTTAACGTGCTTTCGAAGGAGTCTCGGTATGTAAAGATGGTTACCCATCCACGGACCAACCGCGGTAAGCGTAGCTTAACCTGATGGAACGAATAACAGATTACTATAGTATGTTTCATTTTGTTTTGCTTCTATATCTTTCCATTAAACCAACCAATGACCACTAATAATGTAAAGGTAACTTTTGTGTTATAACGGTAGGTTAAATAACTAACCGCTGTAACACAAAAATTACAATAAGAGTAAACTAACATGTAGAGACACCGCAAAACAACAAAACACATACAAAACTGAGGCGCGGGCGCAGGCGTATCAAATCGACAAGTTTTCTCAAACAATTCGTCTTACTCGCAATACCGTTTACATAATTACGTTCATATTACTTAACGTTGCTTAAACAACATGGAAAAGTAACGAATGGAGTACTCGTATGAATGTGTACTTTGTCTCTTTCACCACCATCATCTTCCTGTCCTTGTCCCATGTTACTGTGGTCGGCGCAACACGTTTTCTTCTTCCACTATCCCCTGTCAACCGTCACGCTTTCATTCACTCCCTTCTCCTTCCACACAACCCATCCAATCTTTTCTTTGGTCTCCCTCTCCCTCTCCATCCGTCAACATTTACATTCACGTCTAGTTTGTATCTTTACATGGTCAAAAAAATTAAAATATTCAATACTCTTCCTTGCGTAAGTCCAGCCTGATCCTAATATCCTAGCTTATTAGTTCAATTTATTCGATTAAATGTTATCAATGCAGCCGAACACCATATCTACAACGTCAGTCATTCAGTCATTGGAAAAAAGAACGGTTTTTTTGGAGCTATCTTTTATTCCACATAATATATCAAGATAGCCTTCGACCTTTGCCTATACACATCGCCCTTTGCACCTGTGTACTCAAAAAATGTTTTTTTTTCGTTTTGCTTACTTTGTGTAAATCGTTTTTTCGTTCGTTTTGTTTCGTTTTTGTGGAATTCTTTATTATCGCATCATTTAGTTTATTCTTTCCATCTAAAATTTCTTAGTGGCCGCCCGGAGTATTGTGATTGTGTGCCCGGTTGATGGCAATATTCTCCCCCCCTATTACATGGAACTTAAACTTAACTGGCGAAATGTGTTCACCTCTGCTTAACCCATTGGGCATTACAGGCGTGATGCTATACATTATGAATCCATTTGCTCTCTAATCTGTGCTCAACTTAACACTTGCCAATTCTCACGATACGGTGCGCGGGAGTAGGTATTTGGTAGATGTTGTAGTGGGCCTAATGTCACTAAACTATTAGTGAGTGAAAGTATGTTCAGAATGATATCGATTGACGGTTGAGACCTGTTAACTACCTGTTAACTTGACGTTAAGTGATTTGAAGGTGCTTTTTTTCATAATTTGTCGGTTTTTTATATTGATGTTGATAACACTTCAAGATTATGTTGTGGGTCGGGTAAGTTGCGCAGGCCACACTTGAATTTTTATTTGAAAGGATAATGTTAAAGAGTGAAAACGGAACTTTGATGGTTTGGGAATTCGACTATTTTAATTGGTGTGACTCATCTACTAATAACTATTAGTTACCTACGATACTTTTTTATAAGACATGTATTGTCCCAGTGCTGGGCGAAGGCTTCACTTCTCTCATTTATTCGATACAATTTATTTATTAATAAAAACATAACAAACAAATCAAGACATTTTTTTTTCCATAATATTGTGCTTGACTGCCTTTGATCTCTTGATCCCGAAACCACATGGTCAGACGCCCGCGTCGCGTGTGACCACTAGCCCTACAATACAGTCTAAAACATCAAGAAATGATTATGAAGATCTTTCAAACTTATACGGAAGCCATCACATGTCAACGAAGCTAGTTTCTCTAGGCACGTGAACAAACACTAAGGTCTTAGGCCAGCAGGTCGTAAGACAACACAGCTCACTTTCACAAACCCCCTGTATAAACAGATATCATACTGTATGATGGACTGTGTCATTGGTCGCGTCGGCGCAAGTGTGGTTGCTGAACGTAAGGTCTAGGATTCGATCCTCGGGTAGGGCGGAGTGTTATTGGATTGTTTCCACCAGGATATTTTTAGTAGGAGCCCGGAGTCGGGTTTTCTGCTGATCAATATACAGGTTTATTGGTAAAACACCAACAACCTCTTAAGGAGTTATTGTACTCATCATTATTAAAAGCGAAGACTTTGAAAAACCTAGATAAGGATTAATTTAACTTTTTTTTTTTTCTCTCTTTGTCTGGTCTTATACTTACCTATAACATGTTACTTACTATTGTTTGATTTATATTAAGGTAGTTTTCTTTCTTTTTTTTTTTTCCTCTAGGTATTGTACGTACAACTTTCGTTTCGCATGCTGAGTTTACCTTTAAGTGATTGTGCACTATTGTTTATCTGTTTTTGCCTGTTTTTTATGTCCATTACTAGTGTAAACAATTGTTGGTAAACCAATAAATAAATAAAATAAAATAAAAATATAATTATGAACAAATTTTACTATGGGAACAAATATGAAATCACCAAGTAAAAAAACAGCTGTTCCGTACATTTTGACGAGCTATACGAACATAAATGTACGGAACAACTATTTTTTTTCTGTAACTTCAAAAAGTTGAAAACTTAGTTATTTTTTAATACCTAGTGATTTATAATTTATAGTCACGTGTCTTAACGACCACATGGTAAATCATTACATTACCCATATCAATCCATCAGAACAGCCCAAGAATCTAATACAATCGAACCGCGCTACAAAAGCACCGACATTTTTTCCTACGAAATCGATCTCACCATAAAACCTCCAAAAAAAGAAACAAAACTGACAGATATACAAAAGAAGTGCCTATTAATGACGTCATCAGCTCTTATTTGGATTATCACCGACCACAATCAGCGCCGTGATAAAAGGAAGTGTCGGCACAAACGTATTGAATTACCATCGAGTGTAGATTATCGCAGGAAGTCTTGACGTGTGTGTCACGCCGCGTAGCTGCAGCCGCTGCAGGGCTGTCCGTGAGTGTACAGGTTGATTGATTAGATGGATATGCAGGAAGCTGAGAAAGTGGTAATGAGATCTCGTTAGGAGGTATGTCAATTGTCTCTAAGGGTATTGCGTTATTTAATAATATTGCATGCTTTCGTTCAAAAATACTACTACCTACGAAAGATAGGCTTTGGATTTTTATATTTTACTGCAGACCCGACAGACGTTGTCGTGTCCTTAATAATTTAGAAAATGCACTTTCCTGTTTACGGAATTTTCCAATTTTCCTGGCAACTAACGGACTATTACGTACATTTAAACAAAAATTTGCCAAATCGGTCCAGCCGTTCTGAAGTGATGCGCATAACAACGCAACATTTCATTTTTGTTTTAAAGACTATTAGTGATCCTTTCCATTGTTCTCTATCGGCTATTTGGTACAATACCATGATAATTTTTACAACAACAACTTTTACTTACAATAATTAATACCATTATACTATTTATGATGATGCAGTCTATTATAAATCGGGTGCATTTATCTATTTCCACACAGGAAAAAAACATATTGTTTTCCTAACAATGAAACATGTTATATTTACTTAGATATAACTAACTCCGCAATCTATAATTTTGTACTTCATTACACTACCAGTGCTCTATAAATATTTCATGTAGTTATTTCTAAATCATTAAAGAATCTGATGACACGTTCATATTATTTCCATACTGTCAGACACCATAACTTTCCTTTCATCAAAATTCATGACACAAACGCTGAAACTCTAAGTAATCCTAATAAGTCAATTATGAAATCAACTTTCACCAACCCTAGGTTACATAAAGGCGTGTCTAGAAGAGCGATTTAAAAACGCATTACGTTTGGACGCACGATGCGTTCGGTATGGTATAATAGAAATGTGACGCGCCCTTGCATTGTCTTGCTTTCTATGCCATTAGTCATAGGTAAGTGGCAAGCCTTGCTACTGAATGCTACTTGAAAATGGTGTACGTTTTTGTAAGTGATTTAAGTAGAATAATACAAGATTGTGTTTGCTACCGTTTATACTTTGTTTACCCACTCTTTGTATTGATATTCCTTTATAAAAAACGCATGTTTTCTCAGAATGGTTTGGCAGAGGTGTAGCTATAGTACACCCACATTTCACCAGTTATGTCTAACTACCAGGACATAGGGGGCGAGCCTATTGCCATCAACCGGGCGCGAATTTAGACTCTGGGCTGCTACTGAGAAATTCCTAATGGAAAAACCCAATAACACTTTGCCCGATCTGGGAATCGAACCCCGGACCTCATGTTCAGCAGTACCACTTGCGACCATAACACCAATGAGGCAGTCTTTTTTATACAAAAGTATTAATTTATATATAAAAAAAAGTTTAGCAAGCAGTTGTGTGGAAATCAGTTGTCAAGGTATGGGCATGTGATGCAGAGGAATAAGGAAAATGTCGTAAGGAATGTTTTGAGTATCAATGTGGATGGCTATAAGAGTAGAGGAAGACCAAAGCACGATGGATGGACTCAGGACTGCTTGATGATGATCTGGCTTGAAAAGGGGGGGGACTGATAGAGAAGTATGGAAGAAATATACATGTCGAGCCGACCAATAATAGATTGGGTTATGGGCAGGAGAATTATGATGCTGTTTTAGCAGAACAAAAACTTTTGTTTGTATATTTTTTAGTACGTACTGTTATTTTCTGATTAACGATAACGATAAAATTAAATGATAATTTTAGCTATTTTTAGCAATTATTGATAAAAGAACTGAACATGATTCATATTACCACTATTGGTCACAATTCTTAAAAATTATCAATGTTTTGACAGCATTTTTGCTTAGCATTGATGCCATGTTTATAACTTGATACCTTACGGTTCAATAACAGCTATATTCATGTAAGCATAGTAGTTCATAGAATCATTATCTATGTTTATAAACCCCCATCCTGTTGGCATTTTTATAACGACCTTATGAACATGTTTTCAGAAGTCGAATAAAATAATACATAGGTTCAATTACAAAGTAAAACAGTTCTAAACCTTATCCTCCGTATCACACTTATCCTTCACCCATAACTCAAGTGACACAACTACGAAAGTATTACAATACAATACATAAAAGCTCACTTATGTGTACGTACAATACAATACATAAAAGTTCCCTATTATACAAAACAATAATTATCTGCTATCGAGGAAGCTGAACGGGCCCATTCATAGGCTCCCAAAAGAGTCGCGAGTGCGCGCGCGCAGTTTTACGTGCTACATAAATTAATGGAGGCATTGTTTTTTGTGACTATGATTTGCTTGTTAAGGCGCTAGTTCTGTTTTATGACTTACTAGCTGCGCCTCGCGGTTTCACCCGCGTAGGTCTTGATCCCGTGGGAATATCGGGATAAAAAGTATCAATCCTATTCCAGGTCATTGGTTACCCATGTGCCAAATTGTATCTAAATCCGTTCAGCCGTTTTAGCGTGAAAGCGTTACAAACAAACAAATTCACTTTCGCATTTATAATATTAGTTAGAATTTATTAGCTCGTGTTGATCAGCCACAGCGGGTCCACGGCTTGCGTTTTGGCGATTCTTTTCAGGAGTTCAGTTTCTAACATGATGTTCTTCTCCCCCAGTAGTCAGTGATATCAGGCAGTCACTGTGTTTCCCGATGTGTATGTATTCATCGTAATCTCATTGTTGTTTCTCTTGCTCTTTCGCCCAAACTTTTGTCCTACATTCTCGTTGGCTGTTCTTTCCTCGTCTTCTCTGTCCACTCCGCCAAGGTTTTTCACTTGGCTCGAGTCATGAAATCAAAATGTTGTGTGTTGTAAATCATAATTATACTAATCCATACTTCCATACTTCCTTATCCATACTAATATTATAAATTCGAAAGTAACTCTGTCTGTCAGTCTGTATGTTACCTTTTCACGCCTAAACCACTGAACGGATTTCCATAAAATTTGGCAAGGAGGTAGATGGCACCCTGGGGAAGGACATAGGCTAATTTTTATCATAATAAGTCGCGGGCGTAAGCTAGTGAAATATAAAACATAAAAGTTACATTTGAACATAATATGTATATTGATGGAACTAAAAGAAAAGGTACCTGCTCTACCCTGCTGGTTACTGCTTACCTATAGAGCAAGTCCTTTAGTCGCTCCCTAAGAAGGGACTTTTCAAGAAAACTTTCTTAAGTAAAAGTCTAAAAGTCCTTCGTCCACTTTCTCACAGTATATTTGCGACACCCCACAGATAAGGTAACACCTTACTTTCATTATACATTCAAGTACATATGTACAACATGTTTTATGTATGTTATTGCGTCTGTCAGTCTGTCTGTGTTTGGGCTGCCGTTAATTGTGTGCTAATAACATTTGTTTAACGTATCATTGCGGGGGAGGTGCCGGAGAGGTTGTATTAATTATTTGTTGCAATTGTTATGTGAAAACGAAAGTTATTTGCACTTTGGTTAGGTCAAATTGGCACTACCTTTCATACAGTAGAAGCTATATAGAATGAATGGAAAGGGTCCTCCGATTTTTATCTGATGATTTCACTATGACTCGCCCCCTAACATAACATAAACATTATCAGCCTATGATGTTCCCACTGCTGGGACACAGGCCAACTCTCTGTGAGAGGGTGGGGGCCGTAATCCACCACGCGGGTCCAGTGCGGGTTGGTAGCTGAAGTCACATGTGTTCGAATTTTTGGTTCTAAGACATGCCGGTTTCTAAGACTCGCCTATTACAGCATAACTGGCGCAATGTGGGTGTCCTATAAGTACCTACACCTCTGCACAACCCTTCGGGGACTACAGGCGTGATGAAATGTTATATTGTGAAAAAAAAAGTTACTTTTACTACCATTTGTAACCCTAACGTAACTTATATCGCTAAGTTAAACACGAGAATACTTGAAACTAAGTGACACTCGTGCTCATAACTAAGGCTTCTGCTTACCCAACGAAGTCTCCCAACAGTAAGTTGACTCGAGTTAACTATGTTTGATGTAACTCACTGTGCTAACAGGAAGTTGAGCATAATCACGCTTTGTACCAAGTTGTATGTGTTTGTGGTGTGTAGCAGAGATGTGGGTGATTTTCATAAGATAGATATGGTAGTATTGAACTTTTTAACCGATTTCTAAGAGGAGGAGGTTCTCAATTCGACTGTATGTTTTCCTTTTTTGTTGTTGTTTGTTACGCGATTACTCCGGAAATTATGAATTTTGATGATTCTTTTTTAACTTGAAACGAAACGTTCATAAGTTGTTAAAACTTTTGCTTTAATAAGATTCTTTAACACTGTTTTCTTTTTCTTACTTTGTCTGGTGATAAGTTATAAGTTTAGAGAAGTTCCTTAAAACCGGTGTAAGCTGGTTTAGACAAGAATGTATTAGTGCTAAATATAGTCTGCTCCCTCACTATACAACAACAGAAATCTCAGGGGGACATTGCAATTACGGCCATGTTTGGCCACTGATTTGATGATTGCAGTTCACCGCTGCAGGCCATCTTCCGGATAGAATCAATTTTCTTACGTCACTTATGATCTGGCTGGGGTGGCGTGTTCTTGTTACTGTCATAATTTGACAGGTGTAATAAATGGATGCAACGACGCGATTCTGGTAGAACCCTTTCCATGACCACGCCGTAAATTGACGTAGGGCGTCAGTTTGCTTAAACATTATTGTTCCTGACTGTAACTTCTATTTATTTTATTTTTATTTATTTATTTATTTTATTATTTATGTACACACAGTAAAATACAAAATAGATACGACATAATTAAAATATGAGTACAAAGGTACTGCTTATTTCTTAAGAAATTTCTTCCAGCAGACCTGCGAAAGGAGAAATGAGAAAGAAATGTAGACAAAGTGTGTGAAAACAAGAAGAGAAAAACACGATTATGCGAAGTTTTAACTAAAATACACATATACGCAAGAAAATCAACATATACTTAAATAAATAGATAAAGCTTAAATATATAAACATACATACACTATAATTACCTATACCTATAGGTAGGTATAATAATATACTCAAAGTTGAGAGGAAAGATAATGCTCTTTTACACGAAGTTTGAATAGAGAAACAGTTTTCAAATCACGAATGCTAGGCGGAAGTGACTTCCACAATCTTACAGCATGGACAGAGAAGGAATAAGAATAATAGCTAGTTTTATGAGGATAAGATTTAAGGAGGGATCTAAGGTGTGATCTACACGGTGCGTCACTAGGACGAGCGTAAGAAAAATGCTCACGCTGGTAGGACGGATAAGACGGTTTGTGTAAGATGTTGAAGAGAAGACATAAAATCCGAGTGTTCCTGTGAAGGCGGATTGGGAGCCACTTGAGGTCCTTGCGAAGGTCAGAAACATGGTCATACTTTCGAAGACCAAAAACGAAGCGAATGCACAAGTTTTGCAAGCGCTCAAGCTTGTTTAATAGCTCCTCAGTAGCATCCAGGTAGCAGGCGTCAGCATAATCTATAATCGGCTGGATAAGTGTTTGTGCTAAGGAAATTTTAGTCTTCAAGGGCAGGAGACTTTGAAGGCTTTTCAACGAATGAAAAGAGAAATCTACCTTTCGACTAACCTCATTGACCTGAGCACGTCACGAAAGATTGATTTATTAAGAGGAACAGCAAACAGTTACATCATGAAAACTTAAAACTAGTATAAAAATATTTGCATTTTGCTAATAATGTAACTCCCAACACTGGCCACGGGTTATCATAATAATATAAATAAAAAAAACAATAATCGCCAGGGGCGAAAAAACCTAAGTAATGGAAAATCAGAAATGAGGCAGATTATGACTCGTTGCTAGATCAGCTTTGCAGTTTGTTTCGCTAAAGCTAATTACATTCATCTATAATATTAACCCAATACTTAATTTTTAGACTGAAAAACTTTAGTAGACTCGGGAATAACAATAGAATCCTAACTAATATCCTGATCCTAAATAATATTATAAATGCGAAAATGAGTTTGTTTGCTTTCACGGTAAAACGTTCGAACGGATTTGGATGAAATTTACAGGCACAGGGGTAGGACATGACCCGGAATAGGACATGGGATACTTTTCATTCCGATATTTCCACGGGATCGAGACTTATGCCGGTGAAACCGCGGGGCGCGAGCTAGCCTTTCATGTTTGCAACCACTGTAAAAGCTACTACTGCAAACACTGACCCATTGTAAAGCTATAATTATATCTAACAAATTCAGAATCAAACTCTAAATTGCATACTAATCACATTCTCAACCTTGACACTACGTACAGTGGCGATATCTATGTCATAAGAAGTCGGAGATCATCAAATCTATGCAAATGAGATGATCACAAAGTCGCCGCCTACGAGAGAAATCTGAGAGTGACCTACTGGTTCACATATACAAGTTTTCCATGATTCTGACCAGCATGTAAAGGGCGGTATTTAGGAATGAATGAATTTGCATAAAGAATGGTTTTAAGTCTTACATATTAGTTTATGGATTAGTTATGAAGTTTTTTGTTTAGATTAATAGCATGTCAATCTGCGTAGCCTTTTCCAATCTTTGTTGGGGTCGGCTTCCAATCTAACCGGATGCCGCTGAATACCAGTATTTTACATGGAGCTACTGCCTATCTGACCGCCACAACCCAGTAACTGAGTAATACGATACCCCCTTGGTAAGACTGGTTGTTACTTTCGGGCTTCTGGGCGTAACGACTGTCCAAGATCGACAAATGACACACCAATGGCTTAACGTGTATGTAAAGATGGTCACCCATCCACGGACCAACCCCGGCAAACGTAGCTTAACCTGATAGATCGACCCGTGCGGCTGTTATTACTTAGCCACGAGCCGGTTAATGAAAATACTCATAAGTATGGTCCTGGGCGTTACTGGAAACACTGCTAACAAGGGCAGACAGACATATGACAAATTACTCGTACAATTGGATACAATAAGACGTGCTTATAATTTATAATTTCCATACTTGTAGTATCTTAATGAAAAGAAGCTTGTAATCAAATAGTGCAGCCAACCTAGGTACTTCTGAAAAGTAGTGAGTAATAAATGATTTATGTTTTCTTTATTACTCAACTTTAATAAGTAGCTGTTAAAGTTCTTATAATCTTAATTTACAACCTTTTCAAGTACCTACCTACTTATCTTGTAGTAGAAAGTGTAGATATAGGTCAGTCACTACATAAAAGAAAAGTATCAACATTCCCATACCTCTATAGAAGCCCACCTATCTTCCTCTATTACCCCATATAAATTCCTCACCTAAATCGTCCTCATTACGAGTCGGTATGTCCTCATATCGTCATGGGATTCCTCCCGTGTTACGCCATGGGAGGTCGGTGAACTTGTCCCATGGTTTTATGGCGTTATCTAATAAGGTGCAAGGGACTTGTTAGAATGTGAACTATGGCAAGCAGGTATTATTATACAGATGCGTGTATTGAATTTAAATGATAGTAAATTATCCACATATGAATAGCACTTAGGTCCTTTAAATCGCACTGCACTGTCTTTATTTGCTTTTCTTGCCTGACTGCCGATAGTGAGGTCCTGGATTTTGGAATGGGAGTTGTATTCGATACGTTTCCATATGGGAAGAGTCTAAAATTTTGTCAAGACTAATAAAAAAAAACCTGATCATAGCTCCACGGTATGCCTTCTTCGATATCTTTAGTATTTGCTACACAGCATTTACCAAATATTGCTCACCCACTACCGTATTACTCAAACGTCATGAAAGATAACGTTATAAACAAGCGATAATACATATAATAATTCAGAGCTCATTTGTTTTCCTTAGCACGTTAGACTGCTACACGTGCTGCACAGAGCCTCTTCAATGGCGACAATAAGATTTAGTCATAGCAATTGAAATCTTAAACTGTGCACTTAAATGCACTTATCCCACTTGAGTGCATTGAATTGCGCAAAGCAGAAATTTCAAATTGAGGGATTTAGCGAGCATTTTGTGTCTGGTTTTAATAGGCTGAATGTTTAGGCCAGCAAGCTAGTACCTATTTGCCTATAGTGTGAGTAGGTAGGGGCTTGTGGCTAAGCAGTCATAGTCGCACGGGGCCATCGAAGGTTAAGCTATCTTGCCGAGGTCGTTTCGTAGATGAGTGACCATCCAGTACATACCCGCTCAACTGTTGAAAAAAGACTGAACTCGGAAAGCACGTTATGCCGTTCGTCTCGGCTGTCATTCGTAAATCTTTGACAGTGATTACGGGTAGTCAGAAGTGAGAAGCCCAAATGTCTGACAACCAGTTTTACCATTATAGAAGTCAGATAGGCAGTCGCTCTATGTAAAATAATGGTATTCAGCTGCATCCGACCCTGAGTGTGTTGGGAAATGGTCAGGCAGCTTGATTTTGTAAGTAGGTATTGGCAAGTCAGAAGAGGACTACAGTTTTAGTGACGATACAGTTGCCAATTGATATCTTATTGTCCTATCCTGCCCCCATCCTATCCTATCATTGTCTCTTGCCTATTCTTTCTGTCTTAATGCATGTGAAGCCAAGTCAGAGGTCCATGGGCGGCTTTAAAACTCTGACACCAGGTTAGTCGTTAACCACACAAAAAGAAGAGGAGATTACCCTCTCTACTTGATAAGAGTGATTTGCTCTATAACCAAAATGAAACCCCACAGTGATTTAGGTTCTACTAAAAAACTTTTTCTCTCTTTTAATTCAAGAAATAGACAGATTAATACTTTGGCCGCGTTTGCGCCTTCTATGCCAATATACTATTTTGTTTTAAACGAAAATTGGAGAGAACGTTTCATATGCAACTAAAGTTTTAAATTCTACCGTCCAAGTACCTATTATTTAACTTCAAACACGATAATTCTGAAGGTATTTGCACACGATATGCAAAATTTATAGTGATGCAGCCTTCAAGACGACTAAGGTCAGACATGTTCCGCGTTCTAACCTCAAATTGTGTTAAATATATTTGATATATTTGTCAAATATATACTCAGTGTTGTAGTTTTAATAGTACAGCTTAGCTTCCGGTAATTTTGGGACAAATATTATGTAAGATTGACCCCCGGTTTTTTGCAAACAGCCTGTGAGACGTAACCCACAAATAGCACACCCCTGTATTTAGAGAGGTCAAAAAATGAATAATTATAATCTGTAAAACAGATCGAAAATCAGGATATTGTTACAGAAAACTGACCGAGTCAGGAACGAATCTAAGCCTCCAAATTCGGTAGCTATGCTTGCGACTAGGTACTAGAATAATGAAAGTGCATGCATATAGATAGTTAACTGCAGTATTATTATCAACTCACGCGACCTTATCTTTTAGATACTGTATAATAACAGCGTCTTAAACTCCTGAGTTTAGTTGAGATATACGGGCGTCATGACACTTGTTGAAATAATCGTTTAGCATGAAAGTGAATGACTAGGTTAGTAACAGTATTTCATAAATACATAGATACATACGTAAACTCCCGCCTTGTGCCCCATGGGCAAGGAGGCAGGAACTGCAGAACCTCTGCTCTGCTACGATCCTTACATACTCCTTTTATTTCATAAATAAACAAGGAATAAATATAAATGTAAAGAAAGTGAATGATAACGTGACAACTGAAAGGTGAAAATGAACATATTGCGCTGATTTCAAATAATGGGGCGTCAGACCAACAAGATCTTTTAGTTGTAATTTTTTTTTTTAATAATTTGTATATTAACTTAGTTCTAATGTGTGTCATATGCAATCTTTAAGAGCTTTAGAACTCCCCATCAATCTAGATTTGAGTGATCTTAGACCATCCTTCAACTCTTGGAAAAAAAACATCGCTCCCTCAATGATTCCAAGCGCCATTTATAACCAAAACAGCAACCGTGACCATCTGTAACACAACCTGATTAATGAGCACAAAGCCATACGAATAAGATCACTAAAACCATCCCCGTCCCCAAAAGGACATACTTCAAACATAGTCGCATATCATTAATCATTAAAACAAGTGCGTATGACCAGACCAACCACGGAACAGATAAGGTGCAGAAGATCCACTAATGGATGACAATGTTGACGGCAAAGATAACGGAAACATGAGATTGGAGAATCGTTTTAACTCACTATAACTAGTTTACTGAATTCTAGTCGAAGCGCATTAAAATTAAATATACAAAATGGAAATGGAATCATCGATGTGAAGAAGAATGCCTATGTGCAAACTCGATGCGAAATTGCTTACTCATCAACGTATTCCCTGAATCTATCATCAAAGGAAATATGAGAAACCAACATAGTTGGCAACACCTACTAATTTCGCAAGCCAAAATACTCTAAAAGACGGAATATTGTCATGAAAATGGAATGTTCCTCTGGTCAAAAATATGATAGATACTCACCAAAGAGTGGGACAACTGTTTGATGAGTAGGTATCTATCACATTTTTTTAAAGAGACTGACCTATTCCTCTTTGAACGACAATTTTCTGTATATTGCATGCATTCCCCTACATTTTGGCTTCAGTTAAAACAAACAAAAGTGTTTGCTTTTTTGTTTGTTTTCGAATTGGGTCTTCTGTCTTACATTCATGGTGGTATCACCAACTAAACACATGTTGGCAAGTAGGTCAAAACCTTGTTTCAGGGCCACGGAGACAATCGGTCTCAGTGATATATGGCGCTAAGGATTCGAGGATGCCACTTATTTAATGTTTAATTTACATGCTCAAGAAATGGAGGTAATAACATGTACAACAGTAGTTAATAAATCATCATCTACTTATCCTTGTTTAACTATGTCGGGGTCGGCTTTCAGACTAACTGGGTGCAAATTAAATACCAGTATTTTACATTGAACCACTGCCTGTCCCGATCTTCACACCTCTGGAACTGGGTTGAATAGGTACAGTCGTTTATATATGAACTGCATTAAAAACAGCAGTAACTGAGCAGTCACACTGACATTGTTGCTGAGTGTCAAATGTTTTACCGGTCATTGTCGGTCTGAGGGCCTAGACAAGTGGCAATCGCTTCGAAAGCATTTCGTATTTCTACAACGACTTTCAACCGAATTGACATAAGCTTTTCGATAGCTTATGTCAGTCCTATACATTTTTGCTTTTCCATCATATCGTTATCGCTGATAGAATGTCACTTTGTCTAGGGCCTCTGGTATGGACTTTCGCGGCACGAGGCGAAGAAAAAGCATTTCAGGGAATTGAATCATATACTACTGTTAAGTAGAGTACTTAGTATTCTTATTCAATCAAGAGTTCAATAGAAGATTTTTTTTTGGTAAAATTGATGAAGAAATACATTATTAACTACTTCTAATGACAATTTTGACTACGACATTCATCTATTTGTAAGATCGCCACTAACCTGGATACTTAGAGAAGAGTGATGTTACTCAACAGGTTTAGATTAATGTATCAAGTTGCAGCTGTTAAAAGAAATCACAGATAAGTCACGGCAAGTAACCCGTGGAAAGTGTTCCTATGTCGTATAGTACGAGGCTTTACACTACACGATTTATCGTAAATGTTGGCAAAATTAGTAAATACAAACTGGTGTCGAAAACTTTCGCAGTTTTTGGAACCAGATTTAGAATTTTCATTTGTTTTATTCGAGTTAGGAAACAAAAGAATAACAAAAACATAAACATAGATACTAATATCAATCCTCGAAGGTGCGGAGGTGTACTACACTGGTCATCAAAAAAATCGGCCCACCTGCAGTTTTACCGGAAATCACGTTTTTTCTTTAGCGAAACAAAACAAAATGATTTAGTAATGATATGTTTAATTTAACTTGTTTATTTACACTAATTTTAGCAAAATTAGTAAAAAAAGTTAAATATTGATAATAAAATTAAAAAGAATAATTCACACTTTTTTGGACAAATTTTAAACACGCTCTAATTTTTTACTCTGTTATGAACACAATTATGGCAGTTTAATATTGCGTATTCCCCCCTCTTGCTCGAATGACGGCCTGCATTCGCCGTTTTAGTGACCTTATCAAGGTTTTGATGGTCTCTTGAGGGATTCGGTTCCATTCTTCACTGATGGCAGTTTCCAGGTTTCCTAAGGATGTAGGGGCTGGATTTTGGGCTTTAACCTTTTGTTTAAGGGTGTCCCACATGTGCTCTATAGGGTTCAGATCGGGGCTTCTTGCTGGCCACGACATAACCCGAATGCCAACCTCGTCAAGGTAATCGGTGACAATGCGCGCCACGTGTGGCCCTGCATTATCATGCATTAATTCAAAATTGTCTCCAATATAGCCGGCATATGGCACCACATGATCTTCCAAGATCTCTGTGATGTAGCGTACCGCAGTTAAAGCACCATTTCTTATAAAAACCAGCTCCGTGCGTCCAGTTAAAGATATCCCACCCCAAAACATTATATAGCCTCCACCATAACTGACTGTTTCTCTTATGCAACACTGGGCATAACGTTCACCTGGCCGTCGCATCACATTACGGCGTCCATCAGAACCGTATAAAGTCATACGACACTCATCACTAAAAAGAACTGACTCCCATTGGCCTATAGTCCAGTTGACGTGATTCTGCGCAAATTGAAGTCTGGCTTGTCGATGAGCTGTGGTCAATTGTGGCCCCGTTGCTGGCTTGTGTGGCCTTAAATTCTGCTCCTTACAGTACTGTCACTTATAGCCACGCCCCGATCTTCACGTAAGCGTCGCTGGAGATCAACGCCAGAAAGGTGTCGATTTCGTAAAGCTGATACCACTATGAATCGATCATCCCTTTGAGTTGTCACCCTATGTCTCCCAGATCCAGATCTTCTTCGATACTGCCCAGTCTCCAGAAACCTTTGGTAAACTCGCCGAACTGCAGAACGGCTGAGATTTAACCTCCTGGCCACGATACGTTGACTTAAGCCTTGTTGCAGCAAAGCCACAACTTGGGCCGCCTCAGCTTCAGTAGTGTTCATTATTTTTAAACAGAGTTAATTAAAACTACAGCCTCAGCAATTACACTTAACGATATGCACATGAAATCCCTACAAATGTCTGTTTCTGACTGGAAGAACGGGTCGATTTGTTCCGATGTAAAACCGTCAAATCAGCACTCAACAGTATTTGTGTATAAAAAATTGTTAAGTACCTTCAAGTGCAATAAGATTTATGACAAACAAGAAGTCAATCATCATATCGGCCCTCAAAATAAAAAACAAACATGTGAAACAGCTTATCAGTGAAACAATCGACTAATATTAAACAAAAAGTGGGTCGATTTTTTTGATGACCAGATATTACACCCACATTTCGCCAGAATAGTAGCCAATAAACAAATCAATACTTAATGGATAGTTAATTTCTTGTCGTGTTAAACACTTGTGTTTACAAATTACGAAGTACCACTCCTCGTCATATGTTTTCATTTGATAATCTTGATAATTATTCAAACAGCGAAAAAAATGTATACCTACGTAATACTATAACCGAAACCCAGAAAATTTGTCAATGACTTCTATTTCATGTAATTTACATAAAACGTTAGACTTGTAGCACGTTTTCATTATTGATTTTAAGATAAAGAACGCTAATTTGCATGTTTCCGAGATCTTTATCTAAGAATTCGTAATATTTTTGGGTGCATTCACTGCCGCATTCATTGTATTATGATTTCATTGATAAAATATGATTATATTTGAAACCAGTTCGAATGATTTCTTTGTTGTTTTATAAACTAGTTTTACAGCTAAACATGGACATTTTGTCGTATGTATATATAAATGAAATATTTAACTGGTCCTCTAAAATCTTGGCACCTCTTTTCAAGTTACTGGCCTATTTTCACTGTTTGTCGCAGTAACTAAGCTAGGCACGGTTTGGGCTAACTGTGACCAACAGCGAGCCGAGTGAGCGCTAGCTAAATCCAAGTTGGTCGCAATTACATGGCTGTTAAGTATTTTTAGGACCTCAAAATAGGAATTATTTGAGGTTCAGAAAAAGAGACGCATTCATTATATTAGAGTGTACAAAAATATTTTTAGGAAATCTAAATGGGACTATTTGAGATTCGATTAAATAATTCATTTTTTTTAATTATTTCTATAAATAATTCTAAAATTAAAAGTTTCGTAGAGTCATAATTATAAAATACATTGAAATGCACATAATTAACATCTGCATTTCACTCATAGCGTTACATTATTTTAATTTGATAATCGTATAGTGTAAATGGAACCTACTTGAACATAACTTTTTCTAAGATAGTGTAATTGAGAATGAATTATCAGCTATTGATAAAGCTTGTAACCCACTCAAAGCTACCAGCTTCTTCTTAAGGTTTTCTTTCTTTTTTGAGTCACCCAGAAGAATGTGGGTGCCTTGCTTTATTAGAAAATTTATTTCAACTGGTGTTTCATATTACATTTCATGTTACGTTACACGCCTAGAACACAAAGCTATAACTGAAAATTCCGCACATAAGTAGTTGTAAAATTTCTTCGATAACAAAGTGCCTACGGGTATCTTTATACATCAATTTAATGCTGTTTTATCAGTTTATAGAATAATAAATAAATAATTTATACCCTAATTTATGATACTGTATTCGCTTTCTTGCTATGAAATTGACTGCTTAGCAGTTGTCAATGAAAATGTTTTTATTTGATAATATTTATAAGCGTTACCGCATCCGGTCATTCATCAACAGTATATTACTTATGTTAATAAAATAAAATAGAGTAAAGATAATGTGATAATGAGATGTCTTCATGATCCTAATCATTCTAACAAGGGCCTCCCAAAGACCACTGCTGGTGGTCGAAGCAGATGTAACATAAGTAGGTAAGCATAGCTGCTGTATAGTGCTGTGTAGTAAGCATAGCATAGTGTAGCTGCTGTGTAGTAAGCATAGCATAGTCGCTGCCATCATGTATTTAAGTCTGGATGGCTTTTTTCACACGATATTTCCCCGTATTTAATTTACCAACTAAATACATACACTGGATCAACCGACAATCTTCTTTGTCATCATAATAAATCTCGCATGACTCTAATAATAATAATAAATAATAAATAAATAATTTCTTTATTTCACCGATAGCCTTCACAAAAATAAAAATAAAATTGCCTAAAACTATAAGCAAATAAGGCAAATAAGGCTTATATCTAGGTCACAATCATTTTAACACTCTGACTCCTAAACTAGGTGTATGTGCCTGTGTCTTAGGAGTCAGTGATTCTCTCGCAACAAACAAGGCCGTATTATACAAAAACAAAAGCAAAAACAAAAACAGGACGTTTAAACATTAGCAAATGGTGTAAAAGAAAACTGGATTTGATTTATATAAAATAAAATAAATAATAATAAAAAACATAATGAGGAACGTTTAACTTAATGGTGAGGTGCAAAAAGTGGGGTTTGAGTGTGTGTTGTGAGAGAGTGTAGGATGTATGTGTGGAATAAGTGTGGTGTGTGCGTATGTAGTGAGTAGGTGTGGGATGTGTGCAGTGATGAAGAATAGGGAGTAACAAGTACATAATTATCCGGTTATGGTTGTAGTTGGTTGTAACTAAAGTATAGCAAATTATAGCCTGGGGTCTACTTATATTATCGCTTGCAGAACACCACAGTCCTTATTAACTACGTATGTAATCACGATCCCTGGCAGTGTCGCCCACCGCAGCTTGTGCCTTTGAAGTCGCCGCCATGCGCAGGAGTTGAGATATAAACCACTTATCGGTTATGTTCGCGCGAGTATGTAGAGTAATGTCGCTGTTTCCAGAAATAAAGTTGTTTGTTGCTGATTAAAAGATAGATTTAATTTTCCTTATATTTTATGCAAATATAGGAAATACAATTCGTTGTTGTCAACTGGCTTGGTGGCTGTGGCTTTAAGCTTCGCGATTTTTTTAACCGACTGCGGCGAAGATAAAAAAGGAGGGTTATTTAAAAACTAAAAATATTGAGTCTATGTTTAAAGTTTGGCATCCCTTTGTTAGTTGAGCACTGGCTTTTATCCTTGATTACGTTATTGTATTTATTAACCAAGTCAACATCGCACAGTTTTGCATCGCTTTAGAATTTTTATGTTATGATTTTGATTTGATTATGTAATAAGTATCTATGAACAGATGCACATTTCACATAACTTCCTACCAATAAATTTCCGGTGCGATCACACATACCTCTCTACAGTCTCTGCCGGTGACCACAGCAGCTACCGCTCTTCTGGTTACATACCGCATACCGCCAGCTTTGAAGTCGCCGACGACGATACCTTAGGCGCGGGCCACACTGAATAGACGTGAGACGGGACGCAGACTTCATCTATGACAAATCATATAGAAAAGACAAGACGAAGGCGCGTCGCTTTTCCATCTGCATACTATTACGTCTGCGTCCCGTCCTCGTCTCATGTCTCTTCTGTGTGGCCAGCTCCTTACACATCATTACATGAAACTTAACGTCCTTTATAAAAGTGTCGAGTCTAAAAATGTGCATAGCTAGGAGGTTTTATTGGTCGTGCTATCTTATAATATTAATATAATATTAAACATTCCGAAATGTAGCCAGATTTATCTACCAATGAATTAAATGTACCCAGGATTCTGTAATATCATCTTGATTTAAAAGAGTTTCCTTGGAGTTTCTTGCCCGTTCTTCTCCACCGACATCTACGGTTTTGAATGGGCAACTAGCTTCAACTTACTGACCGACTTCTTGACAGCTCCAAAAGTGCCTGTACCTAAATAGTTTAATTGGAATAAATGCTTTAAGCTATAAATAAATAAGAGACGTGATTCAACAGTTAAAAGCGCATTAACAGAATGCATTGCTTTTTATAAACCGACAGGATAAGCTGGAAAATATTGGATCGATTACATATCGCCTATAAATACATGATATTATGCTGTACTCTATTACATTCTTGATCAATATGGTGCAAAAAATGTTGCCAGCTTCCAATGTTATTCAACACTGTGATATCTGTCTACCCTATATGGTAATACAGGCCTGAATATAAATATTCCTGTCAATATACAAGATTCCTTAGGAGGTACTTGGATTATGATTAAGTGATTCGATTTTTTTTTGTATTCCGTACTCAAATCGGCAACCCATTTTGGAGTCTGTCTGTCCATCACAGGCGACTTTCTATGAAACTGTTTTTTTACTGTTACGTCAGAAGACCCATAATTAACAATAAAATCTTGATTTCCAGTGGTCTAGTGATCTTAGTGACAGATATGCCATACAAAATCTGTCAAAAACTCATCACGAGACCACTGACACGTTTGTAAATTAGTAGACTTGCTGGTTCCTAAGCAAAAGTTCTGGCTTCTGTTTCTAACTCAGGCAAAACTATAGTTTTTTTTTTTACAAGTCTCGGTTTCAGCCTGGAGTTTGGGACAATACTCGATAGGTTAAGCTCGTCCCTTTTCCGGTCAGACTATACATCTACTTCCTCAAGAAGCTGTATCCCTTCATAATTTATTGTGAAAACACTTTAATCTTTATGTCAATAACTAGTTTATACATTCCATTAACACCATTATGTTGTTAATATGATCTATTATCGCCATTAAACGTGACACATGTATAATAACAATGTTTTCTTGTTACAGGTTTCCTCATGGTATCCTGTATAAGATAATTATTGTAAGTGCTTTGGAACACATGCATCTATTAGGTATATAAATAATACATAAAAAGAACAGATGGCTTAGTACCTAAGTGCCAACATAAATAATTTGAAATAAATATCTAGCTCTTAGTACATACGTGTATTTTGATGTAGTGTTTCTTCTAGAGTTCAACAACTCAAAGGGTTCATAATTCCGATTTTTTCGCCTTCAGAAGCTAAGTCAGGTTTATTTTCTTTTGAGCCTCTTTCTGGGGATTTTTCTAGTTTTCTTGGAGACTGATTTACTGAACCAGAAAATATTGACGCGCTTTGAAATTACTGCTAAACTGAAAGAGATTTTTGATGAAAAGCTGCTGTTTTTAAGTCCATTTTCTGTTTCCGTTGAAAATTAATAGAAATAATGTCTCAACATAAGTAGCAAAAGACTCTCTTTGCATGGTCTACTAACATCAAAATCTAAAAAAGTGACTTGCGACAATTTAAATTCTGCCAAAAATTTGGATCTTGAATGAGCACATAAGTACCTTAAACGCTACATTTTTATCTCAATTCACCAAAACAAAACATTTACGACGATATTAGCACAACATATGGCGTTATAAAAACCGGTAATTAATCTCTGAGATACGACATTATGCGCCTTTTGTTCCTATCTAGATCGGGCCTAGGAAGCGCGCGCGCAGGTTCCAAATATGGCGCATAAGTACTGTTTGTATAAACCTTGGTGTACCGAGCAAAAACGTCGCTTTACCTTATGTGGTAAATGTGTAATAGATTTTTATTTTGTTGTTTATAAGGTTGGTTGTTTATGGTTCCTGCCTTCCTGATGGACCAGTGTTGCTATAGGTATACGTGGCCAATAGGTGTGTTTTAGTATCAAGAATAGATAAAACAGAACCGACGCGCAAACTGTGCCCATTAATTCAGCACATGATATCCCCAAGAGTAGAAATTCGTCGGTCATTTAAAAAAAAAACAGCAGTTTCATACAAAAGTACAATACCTATATGGACAAAATGTATGGAACAGAATGAATAGTTCATGTGCTGAAATCATGGTGACAGTTTGCGCGTCAACGTCCCTTCATCATCATCATCCACAGCCCGACTTCACCCACTGCTGGGCATAGGTCTCTCTTTTCTTGAACAATCCCCACGCTCCTGTTCCAACTTCATTCAGGTTTTGCCAAACAGTGAAGGAAAATATCGTGAGGAAACCGGCCCGTCGTAGAACTACAAAAAATTAAGACGTGTGACATCTACCAACCCGCACTGGGCCCGCGTGGTGGATTACAGCCCACTCCCTCTCACCGAGAGGAGGCCTGTGTCCCAGCAGTGGGAACGTTATAGGCTGATTATGTATCATCGAAACCACTTTCGAAATGCCCCAACATACGCTACTTCGTATTAAATTTTCCTTGCAAGGAAAAATACTTGAAATACTTCCACCACTGTGTATTGTATCAAGAACAACGAGAACATGACTCACTAACATTGTAACGACGTAAATATTTTGCATATGGCGACAAGTTGCAAGACAACTGTCTCATTATTTTATTTTAAAGTAAATATTTTTATAAGTTCAACCGCAAAATATTCCAGAACTGACCTTATGCTTTGACATTTATTAAAGTAGGTAAGTACTACAAGACAACTCAATCTTGTATTTTTCCTTTGCTAATTTTAAATTAACTGAGTTACTATAAAATTCTCGTTATGATTGCAACAAATATGACCAAGTTGCGTTTCAGACTTGATTCACAGTCTCTTGATACTAGTTATTTTATTCTGGATGCATGTGGAAAAAGAAATTTACAAGAACGCAGTGTAATTCACAAAAACATTGAATGAAATCAAGAAAAAACAAATAAAAAAATCGAAGCATCAGAGGCACTGGTACTGCTTGGACTCTTACCAATTGTAACAAAGATATAACTGTAACACAAGAACTAAACAGATTGACAACCACTCCAAACAAAGCACTCATTCATCCCATAAACCGAAACTACCCAACACCTATTTACCAATAAAAGCCCACTAATCGCCGCCATGACACGTGATTACCGATAGAATCGTCTTCATGTCCGGTGGCACGGCGCTGCTCATCGATGGATGGCCGTTAATGGACGATGCTGTCCATAGATGGACATAAAGGCTTATTGTTTGAAGTGACAGTTGACTTAGGGATGGCATAGAGAGTTATAGGAAAGTAAGTCTTATTGGGATTAAAACCTTCATTGGGAAAAACGGTGAAGGGAAATATCGCGTCGTCATGCCTGAGAGATATTTCTCGATGGCATGTGAAGCCAAGTCAGACGTCCACGGGTGGTATAAAAACTCTAACTCTAGGTTAATCATTAACCACAACCACACGAAAAGAAAGACATTGGTTTTTGATGAAAATATGTAGAATGAGTAAGAAAAGAGTTAGTTATGAGATTGAAAGATATATCAACTCCATTTTTGATATAACTTTCAATCACTTAATTAACTTGAAGGAAAAGAGAGATGTCATCATTAAAAAAATTGGGAGCTGAAAAAGGCTTGCAATATTTGCACCTCACCAGATGAAATAAGAAACGTTTTTAATGGGCTGATTAATTATGTTTCAGGAGAGTTTCATGAAAAGTTACATCTACTGAATTCAAAAATAATCATGTTCTTATTCGTGCCATCAGATTTTTTCAAAAACAAAACTTATTTATTCAAATACATAGGTTGTCTGTAAAAGATCGCTTTTAGCGATAAGACCGCCCATAGTGTCACCCTATGTAAAATTTCTAATTTATGTCAGTAATTTTTATGGTGTACATAATAAAGAGTTTATCTATCTATCTATCTACATAAGACAGTCCCCCAAAACGCCCGTCCTTCACCACTTCCTAGTGCTCAAGCTGGGAAGAAGAATTTATTAACCACGCCATTGTCACGGTACACTGACCACTTCTATCTGCCTATAAATTGAATTATAAAGTTGACCTAGCTTCTCCATTATCTCTACAAACAAATCTCCTGTAACTGTCACCCCTACCTTATGACAGGAAGCGTCTACTTGTGCAGTGAGACAACGCTTACAAACCGGACACATCAACGACCTACACTGCTGCGTTAATATGCACTGTGACAGCTTTATTGCTTCAAATCATTTGAGGATGCCGACTGACTTGAGCCTGCTTTATTTTTTTAACTTTTATGGATTAATCGAGGATCAGTTATTTAGAAATAATACCTAATCTAGGCAGGGAACTTCTTTTTTTCGTTTCGACGGTACATCTATGTTACTGAGAACTGCAGCAGAGGACTATATTGCTACATACTGCTTACTATTGCTTACCTTTGTTGCTGGTCGATAGTCTTACAAAAGATCAGCTTACCTATTTCTAAAACCCAATTAGGGATTATCTTTTAGTGCTCCAACTGGTTTCGACTTAGCAAATAGATAAGTCGAAACCAGTTGGAGCACCTAACAAACCTTTCTGGAAGGAGTCCTGTGACTGTTTATCAAGACTAGTTGAAGAATCTAATAAACTGTTGTATAAATAGGAATTCTAAGGGAAAAACATTATCAAACTTTTAGGCTATACTGAAAAATGCCCATCACTTTTTTATGCTCAAGAAAAAATTCATGATATATTAAGATTCTTCTATAAAATTATAATACTACACGCATAAAAATACGGTCAAGTTCCCCATTATTAGCAACATGATTGAAATGGACAGCATCGTGAAGCCTCAGGCTTACCTGTCAACGTGTTAATCCACTGAATAACATACATGATACAATATACTGGTCATATTCAAGGCCCATGTCTTCTTATGCATGATATGTCACTTATCAATGAACTTGTTCTAGAGGCATGTTGGTGGACGTGTCCTTGAATTGAGCTGTCAGCAGTGCGGTGGAACTGTCAAAAGAATTATGATGGCCAACATCTTGACTTTATATATTATAAATCTTAGATAAACACTCAACATTTTGCCTTTGAAACGGTCTTGTTTGCTTAGCTTAATTACTTAGCCTCTTCAAGCACCTAAAATCTATATCCCCCAAACATTGACCATGTCAATACTTCTAGCTCCTCAAACACTATAATTATAATAAGATGACTATAATAAATATTAAACCAGTCCTCTGATCTATCGGTAACTGCACGTCGTGCGCCCGCGCCGGAGGCAGAGCTGTCAATATTATAATCCGTTGCATAACACACCGGTCCAGTTCAAGGTCTAGTCTGCTGTCAGTGGGTGAAGCAATTGTGTTCGTACTATTTGAAGTATTTGTTTAATAGGTTTATTCCTAACTAGGAATGTAGAAATAGGTCATCCTCTTCTTTTTCTGGTATTTTTCAGTTTTACCTACACATATGGTGTATGTGATCTTTGTAAAGAACGACTAGTTTTGGACAAGAACGGAAACCTTATTCGTAAGCTGCTGGTCACACAGCAAGGTCGTATGGTCTTCGAAATTATCCAGAGCAATCAATTCAGAAATCAGTCGGGCTAACCTGATTTATGCAATCATAAAACGATGATTTATGTGTCTCCTGTAAGAGAAGCTTTACCATCTTGAAAATCATCAACATCGTCATGTCCGTATGTATTGTATAAGTTACAGTTAAAACCAGTTTTTAGAAAGAACGCGTTTTTCCTAGTTAGAACTAGTATTTACTAAATGCCTTTGTTAAAACTAGAATTAACTAATGCTCAAAATTTAATATCAGTTAAAACTAGTTCCTACTATATAAAACGCGTTTTTCCGCAGCGAGTCAGTTAAAACTGTTCCGACCGAGAACATCGTACCTTATTCTGATTTGTTGCTTCAAAGGGATGATCAGGGTTTTCACAAGATTATAACGAAATATGGAATACTCGACAAATTATATTGCAGGTATGTAAAGCTTAATTGTTTTTGTTTTATCATATAATTATGTCGCTATTAGGTAAAAGCTAAATATTTAAATGTGCTTTTCAGGTCAGAATTTGAAAGTGCAAAGAAAAATTTGTTTGGACTTGCTTGATTATTTTATTTACTTTTAATTATTATTGTCACCTTGGCAACTACGTTATGTCGATGTTCCTTAAAATGTTCCTTTAGTATAAGATTATTATTTATATAAAGGTCGATTTAGACCAAGCGAGCGAATGCACATTCTACCCCCACTCTACCAAATTATTTTTGTGTAAACAGGGATAGAACATTTCTTCAGTAGTTTCTACATACTAAAATGTTAAGAATATCAACAAGAGAATGCTCTAGCTCTTGTTCTGGTTCTATGTTCGTTTGGTCTAAACCCACCTTTAGGTACGTGACTCTTTGTCCTAGATCTTATTAATAAATATTTAAAAAATAAAACTATATCTTGTTTTCAATCCCAAATTAGTTTCTCTAGGCTAGTTTTAACTAGAGCTCGGAGTGACAACTAGTTTTAACTGAAAATCAAATATATCAGTGGTAAATTCTAGTTTTAACAGCGGCATTTAGTAAAAACTAGTTTTAACTAGGGAAAACGAGTTCTAACGAAAAACGGGTTTTAACTGTAACATATATATCTGCTTAGGCTATCTCCTCTCTCTAGTGACATCATCCCAAAGTAACTTAAATGCTGCAGTTAAATTGTCTGCCTTTCTTCTCCGTCTCCTTTCCTTTTTTTGCTAACTGTAAATGGTTCATTATCGCACCAACCACTCCCATTATTTATAATCTTTATTTCTTTAGGCCCACCATTAAAACAATAAACAAATAATCTCACTCAAGATCTTGGTCCCCGGAGGCTGTCAATATAATATACGTTGGATAACACATAACACAGCGCACCGGTTTGAAGGTCACTGTCGGATGCGCGCGCGCAGCTTGTAACGATAATGGACGTTTTTGTTTAGATTGCGATGCTATTAATTATTTACTGTCGAGATTTTTGTTTGATTAAGTGTTTCTTTTGAGTGTGAGAGGGGGAGAGAGATAGAATATAATGAATATCGTGTTATTGATGCAAACCGCATCAATAACACGCTATTCATTATATTGAAGAAGTACATACATAAGGACAGCATGTTTTGACAATAAGCTTGACTCAGTTTAAACCTGAAGTGACTTTAGCGATTATGAAAATTTGAATTACGTTCCCCTCTTACTTTAACGTCGTTACCATCCTTTCCTGCTTTCAGGGGACACTTCAAAGGCATTCAGACCTTCTAATTTCATTTTGGATGTTTAAAAATATGCTAATGTATTGCCGAATCAAGTAGAACGATCAAGTTACAAACCTAAGTTCGGACAAAAGCCTAAAACGCTAACACTCATAGTGAGTAAAAACCCAAAGATAAGCCACTTCCCTACCATTAGTATCAGTACATATAGATAGGTATTACTTAGAATTTACAATGACTAAGTTAAAAAGCTTTATCTAAGTATGGTTCAGAATCTGTTGTAACATGACTGATTGGTTTTAAAACAGCACGGCTATACTAAGTCCAACATGGCCAGAAATCGCACAAAACAGAGAGACTTGGAAAGAAAAAAGGGAGGCCTTTGCCCAGCAGTGGGACACAATATAGGCTATAAAAAAATCTAAGCAGCCGCAAAGATATGAAATGGAATTGATTAACATCTTCATGTTTTCTTATTAAGGTATTTTGACTAAAATAACTTTATAATGGCATTGAGAATTTTATACTTTTGTTTTAAAAGCCGGCAGCTCGTTTGCAGTCCAAGGTAGGTGTCTCAAAAACAGCTTGTGATCAGCCGGAACCTCGTAAATATAAATCTAGACCATTTCTTACAGAACAAAAAATAACTTGATGGTCTTATAAGTACTAAACACATCCTCAATCCTAAGCACAACCAGGCCACACATCTCAAGCACTCACTCTATTTATAGCTTCATTCAGAGACCTCAGATGAACCCATCTGTCCTACTCTTTTTATAAGCTCTGAATCTCTGAATCATTTCTCAGATTAAGCCGCTTCCTTTCAACTCATTCACAAAGTCTTAACTGACAGTAACCCAATATTTTAAATCTTCAATGTAAACAGATCTCTGGGATCAATCGTCTACGCTTCATTACGTTTTATGAAAACAAACTACTTGAGGATGTAAAAACTAATCTCTTCATCACCATCTACCCATACTTATAATTCTTTATATAAAATCTGTGGTTTTGTTTGTCTCTCTAGAGTAAATCGATTTTTGAAAATAGACATTTTAAATAGCGTACCTATTAACTTGAAAAAAGCTTTCTACGAAAAACATTTTAATAACTAGTTATTTAATGTTATATAGCTTGATAAGATACCTCATCAATCATAAAGAAGCTGCTTTGCATTGGGAAGCTAGTCTCACACCGTACGTTTTCAAGTGACAGTAAGGAGAATAATGACTTGGTAAATGATCATCCAAGTACGCAAATCACATAGAAAGTACCCAAGCCAAGCCAGGACGCGTAACTAGGGCTCAATTAACCCGAAACAAAGCCACAAAGTCTGCTGCTACCCGGATCATTGACCGAACCATTAGTTACCCGATATCTTCACAAGTGGAATAATATGTGGGTAGTCCGACATTGATACTACCGTCAAAAACAACAGTTAAGAGTAACTGAGACAGTTTGTGATACTGATATTGTAGCTAACTGGCTTTTCCTGTGTCTAACGATCTGTGGTATACATTATAATATTGATAATAAAGGAGAGCTTTTCTGCATGATTCCTTTAAAAAGTCATTCTTGGCTCCCATTATCCCATTATCCTTACTCTTCTCCATGTCCAGTTTAGGAGTCACAATAAAAGGTTTTACTGGTTTGCCGTTTCATTGCAATCACTCGATTGGTTGGGTTGTTGGGATACGTATCATAATTATTCCGGTAAAAGTTTGATATCGTTGACCGTCCAATTTCTTGCTCAATTTCTTGCCCTACCCTGAACTTTCTTTGTTTTGATCTATTCTTCAACAAACTCCTTAACAAAACAATAACCGTAAACCAAAAAATAGAACCGTTACATAACTCAAAAGCCATTGTTCCCGAGGATTCAATTCCGCTATATTGGATCTGAGCTCGCGCTCGCGCATGCTCCGTGGGTGAAAGTGACCCGCGGCTTTGACCTTTGGCAATGCAGTGTACCTAAAGGGCGGCTTGTGCAATACTGATCTATATTCAAGGTTTATACTCTTTCTTGATGGGAAATGTCTTTGTTTATGACATATTTGAGTCTGATTAAAGGTTTTGTTGTTGTTGTTGATACAAAAGGTACTTTACTGGCGAAAGGTTAATTGAGATAATTATGTATTTTCCGTTTTTTGATTGAAATTAATAGCTCTGTATATGTTGCTTGAACTGCAATTACATATTAATCTTAAATTGAGTATTTTCGTTGAGATATTGAGTCTTTGGTATAAAATGTGGACAGTATACGCTGCATGCACTCCTCCTAACACAATTTAGCTATGGTTCACTTTTGTTAGTAAAGTATTTTTTTTCTAAGATACTTTGCTAGAACATGTGCATGTTTATAGAGATGTTAAGCCCTACGCTTACATACGAATACTTCAAACATTCCTGGCTCACTGTAATTGCATAAATTCAATACTATATTCCATAACAAACTGACCCAAAATGATACGAAATAAGATTATAGTCTCAAAGCCCTCATCAGCTTTGTTATTCGGTAAATGTATAATTAATACAATTACCGAGCTGTAAACACCGCAGCAGAAACAACCTATATTTTTTATCAAACATTAAATAATGTAAATGTTTTTGTAGTACGTTTTTTGAGAAGCTAATTTGGATAACATTTTACGCCTCTAATTGGTTTGTCTTATTTGGTTTTATATTGATTATTATTTGATTTTGACGGAGAGCACACGTTGCTATTGATTATAAAAATTAAATGATAAATGTCTCACTTAAATAATAACACTCTTTTATGTGTAGTTTTTATTGGACTGAAAGTAAATATAATTATAGAAGGCGACACGTCTTCGTCTTCTATATAATAAAACAATAACAAGTTGCTCTCCATTATATCTTTACATTTAACAATAAACAATTACTATCTAGCAATACTTAAAACCTTCGTTTTTCTATGTATTGTTAATTATAAATAAATATGTATTTATGTCAAAGGTCAAAAAGAAATCTTCAAAAATTCCGATCCATAAATTAGGACCTACATAAATTTTTCCATCCAGCAGCCTATCATCTACAGAGCTGCATACACATGTCAATGCTACTCGCCATAAGGGTACAAGCCGTCGCCGACCAAATCAGGCAAGGCCGGTCGGATCGGAGGTCGGACAGAAATATTCCGAGAGTTTTAGGCTTGTAAATATATCCGTAAATAACTGAAATAAAGCCTGATGGTGCTTGATGATTCATTGGAGCTATTTTTGGATGTTAAGTAGCAAGTTTTTTCTTAAACGTAAAAAGTTGGAAGCGTGGCCTGGAATCGGATGTAGAGATTTTGTTGATGCTTGAGTCATTCAAGGGCTAAAGTGTTAAATTATAACGCCACATCAAATATGATCTTAAGACACACACATTTTCGCTGTTCATGATTGAGATTGACACATTTATACACAGTTTGTCCAGATAGTTAATTGATTCAGGCGTGACTTTGCGGAAATCCATTATAAAATACAATAGACGCTGATATATTTAGTAACCTATTTCCGCTTGACTATTCTTCAAGAGTCATAAAAACCCTGTAAGAAATCGACACGCAGAGACTCTGCGTCCAGCGCTCGGTGTGGTAACACGTCGCGTTCTGGTTTGCAATTGGTCAATCGTCATCCTGAAGATGCCTCGTTGAGAGGTGAAACACGTGTCGATTTCTTACAGGGTTTTTATGACTCTGGAAGAATAGTCAAGCGGAATAGGTTACTAAATATATCAGCGTCTATTGTACAGTTTGTCCACTTCAAAGGGACGTCACCGAGAAACGAGATTATTCGAACCGAATGTGACGTCCCGGCGTGTATCGCTACTTTGGCGCGATCATCTCGTTCTCGTTGACGTGGTGGTGGAAAAACAGCCTTAGTCTCTTCATCATTGACAGCTTTGCTCCACCCACTGTCGAGTATAGGCCTCTTCCCTTTTGTGTCATTCTTCCCTGGTATATGGCTAGGCTCATTTAGGTCCCTGATTATTACCTTGAAGGTCATTTTAATTTTTTTCTTTATTTAAAAAAAGTGACAAATCATCTGGCTGTTGGTTTCTCAACACTCTTCCTGCCGACACTCAGCAACTATTCTGTTAGACACTGCCTACGCAGGTATATTAGAGATTTTCAGAAGATCATAAAATCGGTTGATTTTAAACTCAACAGTCGGCACTCGGCAACCATAACTTGGTCTACCTAATGTAAGCTGGTCCTCAAAATAACTAAAGAGGAAAAAGAACATCCTAAATAACATCAGACTAACATCAGAACCCAAAAAGGCTAACGTTAAGACAGGACCATCATTAGGACCATAATCTGATTTTAAATCGCCGCAAGGATTTCTTGAAACTTTTATTAATACCTCGTAAGACTCGTAACCTTCCATGGAATATTTCTATCTCAGAATCAAAGAAATACACAGAATGCATTTAATGTTTTATAATCAGTATAATATTACTTTTGTTACCTAGGTTTTATATTATTGTATTAGTCATTGCTAAAAACCTCTAGAGGTCGACAAATCTAATAGTTGGACGTTTATTGGGTATTCGTGACAAGTTTAATAACTTTTAGTTTATTCACAGCATAACCGTAAGTTGCTTATCTTTAAGACCAATGAAATCTATTGTCATAAATGCCTGATTTTTATTGTATACTTACTTAAATTACTTAAATATTTAAATGTATCAAATTGGCACACTACGTCAATTTGCCGTGTAATAGGCCTTATTAGACAACTGTCAAATAATTACAGTTTTGATTTGATTATACGGGCAATTACGGTAGTAGTCAATTTGGTAAACAATTTCATGAGCAATGGAATCCAAGAATCTATGATGTGAGACCTCAGTGTGAGACTATGCTGAGCAACTGATCACAGTGTCTACCAGATGAGAAACAGCCTGCAAGACAAAATTAATTACGCATTATCCAATCGTATTCAAATCATCCGAAAAACGATCAATTATAGTAATCCTTTTTTTCGCCCAAATAACTACAAAAACTTAATTGAAGTTAAAGCTAGGCTTGCAAATGTTTCCATGGCTGGTTCCCGTGTAGGTGGTTGTCAAGGTCAAGAATCACGGTTGATGGTTAATTTATAACCATGATGGCGGCTGTTAATGCTATTAGAATAAGTGAAGATCGTAATGAGCTTGTGGGTGTACCTATGCGCGGAAGATCTTTTGATCTTACAACATTATTTGTGACTTGCATGCGGAGTGCTGTTATGTAGTTTTATCTAATAGGTGTTTAAGAATAAATTAATACGTTATATCAGGCATCAGCGTGTCATTGTTCCTTTGCAACTGACTGCAAGGAAAAATTTGCTTATTAATTCAGAGATTTTCCAGTATAATTGCACGATTTCTGACTATTAATCCCAGATTTCCTCAGGCCTCTTGAGTCTTTCCTATCAGAGGCTTTTGCAAGAGGTGACTAGGGTGAACCCAGCAGGTACTTTATCAGAATTGGCATTAACGACCTCCCATTTACCAATAACCCGTAATAAACAATGGTCACCAAGCCGCCTGCCAAGAGATAATGAGGCAATAGTGTTTTTGGGAGTCTATCTACTGCTAACCAATGGATAGTTACTTAAAGGCTGATTTTACGATGATGATTAGTATCTATTGAACAAAAGCGAAAATTCAACTGATTTTCCACAAGTCCTAGTAGCATCTCTGAACATTGCTAAAAACTATGTCATTTAAAATACTACACACATCAAGTGCAATTCATAAAAACCAAACTCAAAAACAACTTCAAACATGTCAACTTTTTGTCTCCACAAATCGATTATTCATTTAATCGATTACTATCGATACCAGACGGTCAGAGGCTCGTTATCAATCAATGTTACAACAATGAGCCGTCGGCAAGGTTAGCGTGGGTGAGACGAGGGTTAGATAGTTGGAGGATTTAAATTGTTGAAAGAATTGGGTGTGGAAGTGAGGATTAAAAATGTGTAATAGATATTTTGGGGATTTAAGTCTTCATGCATCTTATGGATTTAGATTTGAAGGTGATGATAGACCTTTATTGATTAAACATTAATTAAGTATCACAGTCGCTTAATTTTGAGGTTCAAATCGACGTCGTAGAAAAGTTTTCGTAAAGAAATGTGCTTATTTCTTAGAAGTATTTTTCCAGCTCAATCAACAGTTTTTCTTTACAAAAATCTAAAAGGTCGGTTCCTAAAACTTAGATTGCTCTTAACAAGCTTTTGAATGTCGATTTTGCCACTAACAACACGCAAAACAGTCTAGGAATATTTCAAAGCCTTCAGACCTAGGCCTTAAAAGCACCTAAGTATTAAGAAATTATGAAACCATTTCATGTTTTGTCACATTAATTTGAACATAGGGTTATTATAGAAACCACAATAATGTACTTACCTACACTTCACTTTTACGATAATTACAAAATATTTGACGATGCCAAATGTCAGATGTGTGACAATCTGACTCTACGATAATAAATAGTACTGTGGAACGCTTGGGTAAGCATTGACTGTGTGTAGACCACACACAGTCAATGCTTACCCAATCAACGAAGAATCTAAAATACTTGTCATTTTATTGTGATTGACGTTGAAAACATATATCAAAGGAGTTACATTAAGGGTTAATATTACTCCTTTGATACTCTTGTGGTACCATGCGGACAACACGATAGAACGTATAGAAAACTCTTCATTATGCACACCATAAAAATTACAGAAATAAAATGTAGAAATTCAAAACAAAAAAAAAAACAAAACGAAAAATGAAATGTAAGTAGGAACAGAATTCTGACATTATAAATATTAAACTGTTAAAAGATTTACAATTACCATTACCACTACAATGAGCAATAAAGAAATTAATTGACAAAACCACCACTCCTCGTTGGTGGCTTGATGATAACAGTTTTTAGAAGATAAGAACACATCTGCCTTGCCCATTGAACGCCCATTGAATTAATAAGCCTTTAGTCGCCTTTAACAAAACCTACACGCGAAGAAGCAATAACCTATTTTTTGCCTATAAAAATTGTAGTCACTAACCACCACTACCAATTACATTGAATAGAATATAATCATAAACACCTTGAAACCACAGATAATCCGCAAAAAATTCGATCAAGATCAACGATTCTCACTTTGTAAAACCATCAGACAATTTGACTGGATCAATAATATCTTAGATCGATATCTAGATCTACGTCAATGGCAACAAACGGAATATCTGTTAGATCAAGATTGATCTATAGCAAGATTGAGCTTTAAGTTTTTTGTCTTTATGATGTGTGAATAACCCGTATCGGACACTTTTTATAGGGTCTGCTAAATTAAGACCAACGTCATTCTGTCCGTAGATTCACCTATTCATCGGGGTGCCCTATGTTTTTCCAAATATTCATGACTCCAACGGTCAAGCTGTCAAGCTATTCACAGTACCTATGACATTTCTGGTAGTTAGAAACTGAGAAAATGTATCTCACCTCAAGATATCGGTTAGACTAGAATCCAAATCCTGTCTACTTAACAAAAAGCTCTATGATGCAGCAAATACATTAGTCATAGCAGAATGTTGTTTTTTTTTAATCGCTTCGAGTTACGACACCTAAAATCGGAAAAAGGAGCGTCTCTACACCGGAAATAACACGGAAATCAAACCACCACCAACTGTGATAAGACCTCCATGATAATCAGACCATTAATAATAGTACCTGACACTTACATCACACAACCTTATCAGAATCTTATCAGTGATCGATCTCCACGTTCCAAGAGCTGTAGACATGATCTGAACTTGTCAACGCCTTGCATGGCAATTGTTAGCTGTGTTAGTCATGCAACACACGTTCTGGTCAAGGTTCTGCGAAATGGCGATTATGGTTTTTGTTATTGGGTTTGCTTCCTGAATTATTGGAAACAGCTTCGAAGTCGTGGATGGTAAAGGATATTTTAATATTTTCTATTAATTGGTTAGATCCGGTAAGAATTTGCTATTTCCTGTTCTTGGTATGCCAGGTTTCCAGTCGGAAATTTTTCAGTTTTACTTACATACCTGCAAAAGACCATTTCAGACATTAATCTACATGGTCCTCATATAGCTTGACCAAGATTATATCTGGACCTTAAAAGAGACTGCGACCTCTGATTTTGTTTCGGCCTTTCTCCTCAGAGTAGTCAGATAGGAAACGCCGATCTCATCTAGCTTATTTTTTTTTTATATGATGTGTAAAAGTGACTCCGATATCCTATTTACAGAATAAACTATTTCATTTCATTTCATTGCACAATGTTGTGTAGTCGAAAGCCTATCTAAAAATGTTGAATATCTACCTGTAGTCCTAAAAAGATTCAGTCAGATTTTACTTCTGACCGCAAAGCTTTTGTGAAAGCGACGATTCGATACTCACGAAGACAAAATGTGTGTACTATATAATCTGCACTAACCATTAACGTCTGGTAAGGTTAGCCCAGGAATCTGGCAGCCATAATATTTAGAATTCACCTTTGATTTATCCTCAAACTTTAGATTGGAATGTAATACACAAATAGTTGGAACAAGTACCATACCATTTATTGCACCTTACATTAACAATATAGCTTGAGATATTTGTAAACAGGCGACTAGGTAAACTTGTAACCCTTTGTGAGATAAGGGACAGACAGACAGACCATTCTTCATGTTGAAGCACTCTGAATGCGTGGGTAGGCAGACAGCATGCCTGTGTGGCGCGGAACTGGTGTAGGGTATAAGAAGTCAACGGTAGCGATACTAAGTAAAAAGAGGATTACTAACGATAGCGAGTCCTTCAGTGATATAGATAATTGTTTAATTAATTTAGCACATTACTTAGTTTTCCATAATTTGGCATGCAAATATTAAATTTGCATGCCAAATTATGGAAAAATGAGTCATCGTCATCGCACTAGAGTATTTATACCGCCTATTTTTGTACAAAAAAAAAAACTGAGTGAAGAAAATAAAGTGTATAGAAAATAAATAACTTTGACTTATCATTTTAAAGTTTAAACTAAACCTTGTTGTTTGGTAAAGGATCGGATGTTGTAATTTATTTTTGAAAAACCCATTGGAACCATAATGCTTTCAGTAAATTGAGTGCAGTAGTTAACAAAATTGATCTATTAGGACCTTACTAAAAATGACAATATTTTAAGAGCCAGGCATGGCTTGTCAAACATCATTTCAAGGAGGGGATGCTAAATTCTTAATTAATCTTTCAGCTCCCCAATTTTTGCTTCTGTTTATAACTTAAGCCGTTCACCAATCAGTCTCCGAGCATAACTTCACGCCGTTAAGTTACAACCTCTCGACCGAACCTAGATAAAGTGCCACCGAACAAATTGCACGAATACCGACACATTTTGTAACGACACCGGGATAATCTGTTTAATTCGTACAGTTTCTTAATAGTACTACATTTGAATAGAAATGGTTGGCTACTGGAATGTGGTTATTTGAGTCTGAAGTTAGATCCGGTAATGGAATCTGGGTCTTCATTTAGCTGAAATATTGTATCATATTTAAACCTATTCTCTATTCGAATAAACTCTCTAATTTGTCTAGAGAGCATGAGGATTTTTCAAATCAGTCACTAAGTAGTGTCATTTTCTAATCATCTTCTAGAAATGGGAGAGGTAAAAGTAGAAACATACTGTTTGGGAAGTTAAAAACATTAGCTTTGACATAAAATTCATTCATCTCCACTCCATTGACAAACAATTTGCTTATCCCCTACTACCTCTTTTTACCTTCCAGTTATCATACCCACAATGTATCTCCTGCTATTAATCACTGTAGGACCACCAAACCACTAACTTATCCAAGGTCACACAAATGACGCTCCATTCCCAACTTCCCGAGGCGACAAGACCACCATTAACCAGTAGCATTACAAACCGTAGATATTGATCAGTGAACTTTGGTGCGCGGGCGCAGACGTGCTCGCGCAATGCGACGCCGGATCATCGGCTGTCCCCTATTGGTCTACCTTGGCATAGTAATGAACGTGCTACTAGAAGTTTTCGATAGGGTTGGATACGAAAGTTAGTCGGGAGCATGGGTTGAATGAAACAGGTATAAAGCAAAATGGTTTTACTTTATTTATGACTTTTTCAACCGCGGTCTCCTTGTCTGATTTCCTTGAGAACGAGAAAGGATTCCGTGATAGTCCGAAACTATATTATGTGAAAAACGTTGAGAAGGTATGGACCAGAAAGTATCGAGGCGAGTCATATACTATGTTAGCAAAAAATCAAAACTTTAAAGTGCAAGAAAGTCCTTTCTTCTACGCATTTACAAAACAATCAATTCTATTATATCTGTAAAAACTTAATTTCTACAAATTCCTGTTGCAACATTACTTGACAAATCAAAGCTAAACAGAAATAGAATATGTTTTAAAACTGCCACTATATTTGAATCAATCTCTCTTGGTTGAGGTGTTGTTTTCGTAGTAATTCTTAATTGACGAAACACGCCTCCATTCACATCAAACGTGTGAAGTTATATCAATTGAAATGTAATCATAAAAATATATGATAATGTAAGTGTTACGTCAGGTTTATGATGTGAAGCTATTCAGTATCGCGTAACGTTGTGAGATTACGGCTTAATGGTAATCTGAGGAGATTGCCCGCTTGATTGTGGTGGTTAATGTGGCTGTTGACTGTAAGGTCGTTTGACTCTATTCCCAGTATCATATAGCAAGGTGGATTTTAATTGGTTTTCATTCATATCTCTAGCTTCGTGGGTATCTATAGCTGCTTAAGTTGTAGGCAGTGCAAAATAGAGACGGAGAAAGTAGGTACACATCTATTGATACCATCTTCTTCTCTTATTTTCGTAGCGACAGTCTGTATAACTCAGAGTACCCAGATATATCAATCGTATAGTCAGTCAGGTCTTTAGGAATCTTCAAAAAGATCACCAAACAAATTCCTTTACACACTCAGAATCACAACATCATCTTTCATTTGGCAACTGAGATCATTATCCAGCAGTTTTAATAAATGATTTTATAGACAGAGAACCTTTTAAAGTAGATGTAATCCAAAACCAGTAACAAACAAACACATAACTTCTTTACACTAACTCACTATCGAGTCCCTCGTCCTTAACAATAAGTTATGTTATGCACAAATTAACATAAACATTGTAAACAAACGAAGTAAACAATGCATTGGTTACAAGGAGATGGCGGTCTTCAAGGGCCAAACATGGCTGTTCTCTTATGATTGGACGTCTAGTTAGTCCAATCATAGTAGAAAGAAAATTAAATCCGGGGAAATTAATTTGTTAAGCAAATTGACTATGAATATGACTACCAAATCAAATTGCCAGTATATTAAAATCACAACATCATTCTTTGACAGTTGGATAAGACAGCACATTGACGTAAGATATTAATTTGCAATTAATTTCTATAACTATACTTTGAAAATACATCACATTTTAATATTCCATTTAATTTACTCGACCAATCAGCTTAAGTTGTCGCAACATAATTATCTTCCTAGCTACAAACCCTTCTTATATGACTGTATCAACACTAGATACGGTCCTTACCACGTGCATCCCTATCGAGTTACATTCAACACCACGTGTAGTCATTAAAGCATCTATTTAAAAGAACATATTTGTTCATAAATAGAGACATCACCGTGATCAATATAATATTTATTCTCGTGACTGTAAATTGTAGTGGTCTTCATGTTCATAGTAAGGCTAGAGGCTATGTCATTGACTAAATATTGGAAAATGATGGAGTTATACTTGGTTTTCATTGTAAAACTTTATCTGTACATAAAACGAAGGAGAATGTCGGAATCTTGTGTTTCGAGCCTCTGACAGTCTTCGACGTCTATCTTATGACTATCAAGGTTAACTTCTTAAAAGTCCTTAACTAAATAATGTCCAGGGCAGCAAGGATTTATGCAGCCAAACACCCAATCTAAATTTTGCATAACGGTATAAGAAACTCCTTAGTTATCATGGTTTTTACAAAATAACATACCATCTCCTTAACAATTAATAACTTATTTAAAAACTTCCGCTCCAAGGTAAACCACATGCCGAAAACTTATGCAAGAAAAACTATCTCCTCAATAACTATTTAAACAATAAACAATATCGTTAATAACCAGACAGCAAGTTTCGTAATTTAATAAACATAATATATTGTTGGACAATATCGGCGAAGTGCGAGCCGGTTTTAAATACCAATACCAACAAATGGTAGATGGTATCTGATATTTGACAAATGGTGATCAAAGCAGGTGCTCTGCTGGGTTTGTCAATGGCAGTAATTGGCTGAGCAAGATGTTTGTTATTCCAATGAGGTGATGATTAATCATAATATGTCAAATAGTAAAGAATCAAAGGGGTGCCATCTTTCCTACTTACTACCTATTATTTTTTAACATAAACGTAAGACATTTTAAGTAAAACCGCAGGGTGATAAAGCCGTATGATTTTCTAAAGATACAAGGTCGCTCAATCAAGACACTAAAATCGACGAAGACCCATCCTTTGCCGATTCTAGAACATTCTAAAGCGTTTCATACTGTTTTATTGTCAAATACGCTATCAAAGTAAGGGTTTAATGACAACTTCCTTTTCTATACATAATAACGTTAAATTATTGGTATTTTTGGTGAATATTTACCAAATCATGTTTGGAGTTCCCCAAGGGTGTATTTTGGGTCCTGTATGTTGATTTTACTTTCTGTTCATATTGAGTTGAAAGAAATATTATTAAAATAATAACTAAACAGCAGTCAGCAAGAATGATGATTTAAATACTTCCTTAGTTGTTAGTATTCCATAAAACCAATGTTCTTTATCTAGTCGTCGAGAAAGTCAATTAACGCTCATGATTATGAATTCTAAACTTTATGAAATAAACGTAATAAAATCTTATGGTTATAGTTACGAAATTAGCATAGCTACATTATAAACTAGCTTTAAATATGAGTCTCTTTTAATACTTCCCGATCAAATTATAATCTATGTCATGAGATGTCATTAATTTATGTTCTGTAACGTCCGGTAAACGTTACCTTTGGTATTCAGGCTGTCTTCCTCAAATACTTAGGCTTTGCTTTAGTTACGGGTAAAAGTGGTTACCCAAGAATTAGTTTTCAAACTACAATCAATTTTTTCATTGGATCTTGGATGATTATACCGTCTCTACACAAAACAACATAGCAACAACCTTATTTATCTAAATATATAAAAAACTGGCCTAATAATACTCTAAACATTTCGCAAAATTCTGCGAATATCTAATAGAAATAAAATTTCTTCATAGTAACATAATTAAGTAACGTTCAAACATTCGCTTTTATTATTAAAACCACTTCACCAGTTGATATAGGCAGAACGACCGTTTTATTAATAAAAAAAAGATCAACTTTGTGACAAAAATTTGCATAAAATTAATCAGTATTCTTAGTATTTACTCGTAAATAACGTATCAAAAGTAGTAGAGGACTTTTATAGCTTCGTACTAGTAAATTATTGACTTTTGTGCAAAATATAAATATCTTTACACAAAATGTATGACTGTGCACAGAATAAGAAATTGCAAAAGTCCTATTTGCAGCGATATATTTAAAAGATCTCTGTCTTCGTTTAAAAACTCTAAAGTTTCAGGAGTAGCCAACATTGGTATAGTTTAAGTTTTTGTTGTTATTAGTAAATATTAAATCAACGGGAAAAAGAAAGAACGAAAATACATTTATTTTGCACAGACTAAAAGGCACACAATATACATAATATACAAACAGATAACAAAAAAAAATACAAAGTGTAAAAGTGCGAATGCAGTATTTGTATTCCATACTTCTCTATTAGTCTTCATCTCAGTAGTCTCTGCCTTTCTAGCGATATCATCTTTCACACATTCCATCTATCGTTTCTTTGGTCTTCCCCTACTCGTATAGCCAATATACTCAAAAGCCAATATACTCAAAACTTTCCAGATGACATTTTCCTCGCTACATAGCAAACTCATTTTCTTTTCGACTAGTTCTAATTTTGTTTCGTATTTAATACCGTTCATGCAGAACAACTCAATGTCAAAGTGGTGTTAGAACAACGTACGTTAAAGGGCTTGCACGTTCACACATTCCCCTTGTGACAGTTTGAGGGCTCACGTGCTGCCTGCACCGTAAGGTTACGGGATATGCTATAAGCTATTAAGTAGGTCGTAAAATGTAGGACGACGAATAATTATTAAACCACAAAATAAAAATGTTGAAGCCATCTAATGGAACAAATTATACATATACATAAAATCACGCCTTCTTCCCATAGGGGTAGGCAGAAACTATAGAATTCCACCTACTACGATCCTAATATATTCGTTTTGCTTCGTTTACGTTCATACATCTGGTCATAAATAGTAAGAAAAAGACGAAGAAACCTCCTTTATCCAATTTCTGGAGGAGCGTCAGTTATTTTATCAAGTTGGACTTCTGACTTAATTACTCTGTGGTGTATGACATGTGTTTACATAATAATAATAATACCTATCGGTTACAGACTGATTTAGAACAAGTTTCAATCGGCAAAACATGGAACAAACTTGATCTGATCTTATTTTCTACTATTATTGTTTTACATTTAAATGCTAATCTATAATAAAAAGTTTGATACATAGCGTCAAAGACTATCATTGCATTTTGACTTCTTTTTTTTTATAAAATTTAAAATTTTTGGTACTTATCCCTAAGATAGGTTTCCCTACTAGGTTTCTAGGCAGTTCTAGTACGTAAATAGTTATAAATGGAAATATTCACATAGATATAAACCTCAAAGCAGTTAGGTACTGTTTATCTAGAATTTTCATAATCATTTTCAAACTATTTGCCTACTGAAATATCTACCTCAAAATTAAAAGTAATTTATTCAAACTAGGCTGAGAATCAGCACTTTTCGAACGTTAAAATTACATAAGACAGTCCCCCAAAATGCCCAACCTTCACCACTTCCTAGTGCTTTAGCTGGGAAGAAGTGGCGCAACAAAGCTGTGGTGGTCACGGTCGCGACACACCTACGAGTTGTGGGTCGTAGGTTCGAACCCAGACAGGCGCTTTACTTTTTGTAAATTATTTCATCACCACTGCTCTCAAAACGGTGAAGGAAAACATCGTGAGGAAACCGGCATGTCCTAGAACCAAAATTTCGAAGACATGTAATATCTACCTACCCGCACTGTGCTCGCGTATTGGGTTACGGTCCACCCCCTCTGACTGAGAGGGGGCCAGTGTACCAGCAGTGGGAAAACTATAGGCTGATTTAATGTTTAGGGGTATGAGGAACAGTGTGTAAAGTTCACTCATCCCCCATAGAAAAGGGAGGATCCTCCTACCAGACGGGTGTTGTGTCTGGCGGGCAACTGCCCAATGATTGATATTGGGTTTTTGTATATATGTTCACTGCACGGTTAACTCTAATTGCGCGATGCAGGATTTATGTGACGTCAGGTCTTCGATGCGTAGTTCGCATGTGGCGATGTAGATATCGCCACAAATGCAATAAAGTAGGTAAGGCATAGTTCTGATGTAGGTAATCCCTCAAGTCTTTTACAATTCACAATTGCGATTACTACTATTAAGCAGATTGGTAAACAAAGAGATGCTGTCGTTAATATTCATTAAACACATGTGGAATAATGGCCATCTGTTAGCATTTCATGTAAAGTGAATAATTATTAGGCCTTTGCGACACCGAAGTAGATTGATTCTTGACTTGATTGGCGCTGGCAGTGGTTAACGAGTTTTGTCTTTTCTTCTGGCACGTATTAGTTCGGGTTGGGTTTTCAACGCATTGTGAACAAATTGACGTCGACTATATAAGAAGATTTATTTGAATTTGGTGCAGAACTGCACCGAGTAATATTAAATTGACATAAGGACCAAATTCCAACAACCGCTGGCCATTACCTACAACTGCACTACTTCGGGTTGATTTTTTTTATATGAATGTCATCTATATTTCAGCCAAGACAGCATTACCTATAACTAAGACACAATATCTAAGTACGTATAAAATTATCAAAAGATTTATCTCCTACAAAATTAATAGAACTTAGCCAACGTCCAACCCTGGGGCTAATAAATAAGTAATTTACATACATTTCTTAGTAAATAGGCAGATAGGTTGCAACAGTGTGTAATGCTCTTAGAATTAGTTTGCATATGTCTGTATTCTGATGAAACTATCAATTACTTGCGTGAATTAACTTTGGTAATGCTTTAACGCTTTTAAATTCATGGTTAGGTTGTTAGGTTAAGAAATAATGGACACACACTGTTTTAAATGAACATTGCCAAAAAACGTAGTAGATATTCTTTGTATTTTACCTGCATTTAGCAGGTAAATGACGATTTTGATGAATCGTAATTTAATGCTTCATTATCTTTAGCTGAAGTTTGTGACTGCAGGCATTTTATGCGCAAATTTAGTGTAGGTACTTATATGGAAGAAGGAAAACCAATTCGATTCCAAACAACAATGATTGACAAACAAATAAAACAAAAAAACATCGATTTATATTCACAAAAACTGATGATTTCTGTTCACCACCCGTAGCCAATATAGAGTTGGTTTTTTCTCATAAAATTATGAGAAAAAACCAAATCAACTTATAATAACATAATTTTATGACATTATAAGTAATAATATCGATGCTATTAAGTTATTGGAGTATTTACATTGGCTACATCTGCGTTTTAAAACGTGTTTCTTTAATTGCTATAATGGCTGCATCAATAAATTATTTATTGAGACACAATAATTATTATTTACGCACAACTAAATGTCACTGACGCCATGTAGATATGCTATGAAAAGCCCGTGATCGTATAGTGATCTAAACAAAAAAAACAGAATTTTGGAGCCTTTGATGCGTCTTTGAACGTGAACGGACATAAAGGTAGATCGTAATTTGTAAACTAACATAAATGAAAGAAAACGTCAACAACCAACCATTTAATTAAAAATAAAATTCTGATGTACGTAATTTATTGATATTGGCGGCATCTACATACTTAGTTCATATTATTTGACCGGGAATTTGTTTCTTTTATATTTATGTAGGTACCTATTTGCATTCATTACTGTGACACCCAGATGGGTATTTTTTTGCGATAAAATACGTGAAATATAATTATAATAATTAAGTTGATACATACATATATATAGGTACATACATAGTTGATAATGATTATTAGGAACCTAGACACGTTTTTGTGGTGTTGAAACAGACATTATGACTACTTAATGGATTTTAAACACTTTAGATTTTAAATAAAAAGACTACATTGAATTAATTAATTAATGTAATGTTAGTTAATATTGTGGATGTTGGATGTTTAAAAAGATAAACATGTTTATTTTATCTACTTAATGTATGTAAATTGAATCAGCATCCTTATGTCATAAACCACATAGCTTTCAGTAGGCCAGTTCAATGAAGGAGTTCGACTAATTATATAGGTTAGTTTAACATAAGTCAGACAGACAGAAAAGCGATCCCAAGATAGTGGAAATAAACAAGTCGGATGGACGCGGTTAATCTTCAAAATTGTTTATAGGGCTAGAATAATGACGACAAAGCTAATCATTAACTAATCACACACCAACCAAGTATTGACAATACGTCAATGTATTCCTGACGAGACTACTAAGTTCTTACCATAAACGCACCGACCATCGCGAACAGAATACCAAATACTTACCTTTAAGATGATATTTTCCATTCACTATCATTCGGATTATTCCTTAACTCCTAACCAGCATATAAACTTGACAACATCATCAGTATGCTGCATTTGAGGGCACGTCATGATTGTGACAATACCCTTGCTAATTACCAATAAGTGATTGTGAGCGTTTTTGATCTAAGGATAGTCGTCAATTGTTTACTAGTAAATGGTGTTGAAATGTGTATCACACCTGTATTAGAAAGAGTTTTTCAAATTAGCTCTTGTCGTCGTGAACATTTCAGTAATATAGAAAGATTGATAGCGAAGTGGACTGCCCAGGGTACAACGGACGTGCTAAGGTATCATGATTAAAATTAAGGCTCTATAAAGCATTAATTTAAAAGTTTTATTGGGTGGCAAATAGGAATAGAAAAAAAACACTTACACAGAAATTACTTAGCTAACGAAAGCCTAGTATAGTATATACCAGGATTTAGCAGTTTTATCAGCATCATCCATCATCCATAATATTTTTCAAGCCTCAACCCGTATTACTTCATTCTTTGCTAGTAGTCAAGGTGGCAATGCTTCGCAGAGCAGTATATATAGGGAACAGTAGGATAATTGATGTTGATAAAGTGCCTATAGGAGAATAAGATGCTGTTTGTAATAAATTATTTATTTCTAAACCGTTCCTGTTGTTTCCAGTGAGGCGATGGAGAGCCGAGTGGGCCTGGACTACATCGTAGAACATGCTGAGTACACGGGCAAGCTCGCCGCCGCGCTCACATCGCCAGCCGCGCCTGTTAAGAAGCAGGTAAGATATAAGCACTATCAGGTGATGAAAAAGATCCTATTACTATGGTAGAAGATAGCGAAGTCAAAAATAAATTACAAGAACAGAACACAACCTGGGTCTGGCCATCAAGGTGGATCGATGACCTAGTGATGGTCGCCTAATTCCGTTATCTGAGAACCACAGGACCAGTCAATGTGATGACGCTTTGGTAGCTTTGTGCCTATGTCCAGCGGCAGACGTAGGTATTTAGTCTAAAAAAATGATAAAGAAAACCCTGCTCAAAATATCATCGTTCACGCGTTGCATACGAGTCAAGAGGTAAAATAGTGAAAGGAAAAGGTGTAATATGATTAGCAGCAAACCGTTCCCAGATTTGGATTCGTGACATTTGGAAACTTTGGTGTTAAACTTACCTCTGTACAAAATTTACCAAAATAAGAATTTCCTAAAAAGATCAAGGCTCTGTGCAGCACGGTTACGGTTCACTAAGATACCAACGTAATCTATTCTATATTCAGATGTTCTAAAATTCTTCCATATAATTAATACCTCACTGTTGTTTTATTTCTTAGGTGTTCGAGCTGCTATCAGCATTGTGCGTATACAATGCTGACGGCTACGCCAGGGCTGCTGACACCCTAGAACGATACAAAGTAAGTCTTAATACCACCACTCTTTAAAATTTTAATAATACTTACATTGAAAACATTTTGAAGGTACCTTTTGAAGGTTTTCTTAGGTTACTTAAGGTATTTCTTACACTTTGACCAGTAAGTAATTTACATGGTTGGTACCTACTGTATGAATTCCAAATATCTGTCTTTTTGACCACTACTTACTTAGATTAATTAGTCGAACTCCTTCATTGAACTGGCCTAGTGAAAGCTATTTGGTTTATGACATAATTAGGATGCTGATTCAATTTACATCCGCACATAAAATAAATATATTTATCTATTTAAACTGTTTATTAATTCCCTGTAAACCGAATGAATCATTAGAGGTAAACACCGGCGTTTGCGGCCGATGAGAAGCCAATGACCATATTAAGTAAAAGATCAGTATCTTCTACTATTTATGCAGATTTCTGATGTTGATCTCGACACGTGTGATGTGGCACATGCATTTATGTACTTTGCATTGATTTTGATCGAGGTCCGGGATCCTTACTTCATTGCGTAGACCCTGATATATCGTAATGCGTGCAATGAATTTAGTGTTGAGTTAAGTAAACGGCATCTCCATGTTATATGCAACCCCATCCCATCGCCAATAAAGCTTTCAGCATTGTGATAATGACATAATCCTCACAATGAGATAGAATACAATATTCTTTATTATGTACACCATAAAAAATACAGATATAAATGTAGAAATTTTACATATGGTGACACATAGGGAGATACCAGATTAAGCAAGAAACTCAATGCATCAGACTTTTTCTATATTTTATTAACAGTACTTTTACACCTTATCGATAGAATTTCTAATGAACTAGCAGATCTCAGAACTTATTCCCAAATATTCTTTTTTACAAGAACGACACAGTTGATAAGAGTCTAATACTATGTGTATGTATAACCATATCGTTTCCTTCCAGTCTCTGAAAGGCGAGCGCTACCGCCTGAGCGTGGTGGTGGAAGAGCTGAAGAATGCGACCACCACGGACTACAAGACTGCACTGGTGGCTTTTATCAACTGCCTCATCATCTCTGCGCCGCGGCTGCCTGACAGGATCCGAGTCAGGAACGAGTTTATTGGTAAGTCGTGACTACACTATACCATAAGTTACTAATGTTTTCAATTTAATCTTCAGATATAATAAGTATAAATAATAAATGATAATTTATTTTAAATTAAAGTAAATTGGTTAAAAAATAAAATAATAATATTTTATGAAACCTACTACTCTGAGAAATAAAATCGAAACTAACTCAGATATATTTATCAAGACAAGTCCAGTTCATCTTATTGGCTAGTGATGTTATTAACCTTCAGCCACCTTCAGCTAACATTTGCAGAAGATTTAACTATTGATCGGACCCTTTCAGAAACTTTCAGGAGAGTATGTTAACTTAGTTTTTACTGCATACGAAAATGTTTTGATTATTTGGAAGAATGTACATATTTCAGGCCTTATGTCTACTAAGCCTTCGCAAATAACTGTTAAGTAGTACTTTCGAAATGAAATACGAAAAATTATTGTTTTCTATATATTAAATCACTGTGATGTTTCAATAATTATTAAGGAGAATGTATTTTTTTTGTTTTCAGGACTGGGTCTATTGCCAACATTAAACAACTTAAGGTAAGAAACATCTTTTAAGGTTATCTTTACTTATCTTTTAACCATTTTCAAGGCCAAAACTATTTGGTTGTTAAAAAAAATATCCACCTTATGACAAGTGGACAGGTCACGTCCACAAGAGAGGCCCTTTTAAGAATTTATGAACCGTTAGATAATACTTAGCCTTCCCATAAAGGACACTCATAAAGATCATGAGGAACAAATAAGGATCTACAATACATAATCATAATATTAACATATTATCTCAACCGGGCAGTGTGCAAAACGCATAAATCTACCACATTTTATTCCGATGTCAAACTAGGAATTATAATTCCACCATTTATAGTTATATGGACAAAAGAGAAGTTGATATCAGAATAATTAAGTGAATGCCTCGTTGGTCTATGGCTTCACTACTGAGCGTATGGTTTTGGGTTCGACCCTTCGACCGTCTGGTCGGGAAAAGTGTTATTAGGCAGGTATTCCCGTTAGGAATTTATATTTTATTAGGTAACAGTCTGGAGCTGAGTTCGTGTCTAGTTAATTCCTATAGGCAATAGGCCCGGAATCCCATTACGTGGGACCTAAACAGACTTTGCGAAAGAATGGGGTGCTCTATAGGTGTCCTCTTCTATAGCGATACAGCTCTGCCAAGCTGCTTAGGGAATACTGATGTTATATTAACTAGTTTAGGCACAGCCGCACGGATCGATGGAAGGTTCCCGAATCGGGCCGGGGATGGATGACCATTTATTACGTATCGCAGACTCCTCTGTGCTTCGGAAAGCACGATAAGCCGTTGGTCCCGGCTGTCATACGAAGCTTTGACTGTCGTACTTAATGGATATTCAGTAGCCTGACCACAAAGTCTTATCAAGGGCATCGTGTTACCCAGTAACTGGGTTGTAGAGGTCAGTTAAGCTCTTAAGCAGTTGCTCCATAAAAAATACTGGCATTCAGCTGCATCCGGTTAGTCCGGAGCCAACCCCAATATTATTGGGAAAAGAGTAGGCAGATGATATAGTTTAGGCAGCGTATTCTCACTAAATGAGCCGGTCAGTCAGTCAACAGTTTTTTAAATGTATCAGCCAATTACATCGACACGGTTTTTTGCCTGTGTCGGTTGATCGGGCACGGTAATTTTAGTGAACTGCTTAGTATCACGGCAATAAACTCATAAACAACATCACTTTTTTGGATCTTATTTTTAGCCAAATTACATATGTCATTTTCCGATTAAATTAATATGATACAATTAAAGTTTATGCTACGTAGTACTTTAATTAATATAAAAACACCTAAGCGATGTCCTTGTCCGTTATAAAATTAATCAGTGACATTAGGTACCTACACCTCCTATGTAAAACTGAAATACCTAATTAATTGTAATGTATTGATGTGCAAACACAGAGAAAACTATGTCATTAAGGAGTCATGCTGATGAAAAATGGAACATATAAAAACAAATAGGTATTTCAAATCTGGTTTTTTTAAGGACACATTCAGCAGACAGAAATATCTAGATTGTGATAGTTGATAATAATAAGCATCGTAATTTAGTTATTACGGCCTTATTACACCATATTATGAAACAAAAATGAAGTATAGGTTTTGTTTTAGTGATAAAGACTTATCAATAAAACAAAATTCATAATTGAGGAAGTAGGTACCAATATACAAGTTACTAAGTTTATTTGTTAAATAAAAACCTTAAGTAAAACTATTTTTCTAAATAATCATCCTCATTTTGTCTCAGCCTTTTCCCAACTATGTTGGGAGGCTTCCAGTCTTACTGCAGAATAAATATTACAAGATTAAAAGCAGTTTCTAAATTAAGCACGTAAATGTATTATATTTTATTTATTCTGCAACCCTTCTAACCCTACCCCTTGAATTACAATAGTATCACAAAACAACCATAGCGTTCTTATTTGAAAAACGAACGTAACCGCCTTCTGCGTAGGCGCATCTTTTGGTCCGCTGCCCGCTCCAAATATGGCGTCGTATCCGTCGTGAATAATATAATAGCACTCGTTAAAATATTAGCCTCAACGGATAATGTGACTAAACCCTTGTAACCGGTTCGTGATTATATTTAGCTGATTCAGTTCGCTTCGTTATATTTTATTTTATGCAATTATTATTGTGTGTCATATTTGCTGGAAATAGATTGTAGGTAACTACATATATCCTAATAAGGAGTTGAAGAAAATACGGCAACGGCTTTTGGAAAGCATACTGTTGTATGCAGCGTAGCTAAGAATATTCAATTCCGGCGCACAAGATAGAAGAGCGCATGGTCTAAGTAGATGGTCTAAGTCTCTCTGCAATTTCCGGCGAAACAATAATTACTAAGATAATGCAACGTTGCCACTAGAATTTCCAATTTGTATCGTGTAAAAACGTATTTAATGCCAACTCTGTTCACAAAGTATAGGTACTTCAGTAAAGGTTCTTATATCCTGATATGGGTCCCAAGCGTGTTACGTATTCTACAGTAATATTTGAAGTTTGTCCATAAATCACAAGTGCTGTTTGTGATCTCAAGCCATATTGCCTGAAGGCATAGTTTCTGTTACTTTCCCTCAAAACCATATTTTTGTATTTCTTCCGTGTGAATACCACTTGAACTAAGTTCAACGTGTGGGCTATTGATTATTGAATGGCATTACGTCATAATGCCAAAACACTGGTCGAAAGTTTTTTGTTTATAAAAAGAATTAAAACAAATGAAAGCATAAAACAACGCAAGGATTTACAATGTTTTCCACAGCAGTATCTTTCAGCGTTCAAGAAACCTTTTTTATAGTTTTAAGAAGCGCTATGGTAGCTAGATGTTGAGCTGTATTAGGTGCTAACTAGGCTCTCTCTCACATAACACCCATCCAGTTTCGTTTCTCACAGAAGTCACTAATTCCCAAACGTGTCCAAATTCGGTCTCATGTGTCATGTACAATCACAGTTCTCACCTTTATCCAACCGCCTTATTTTCCTTCACATTTTGTTAAACTGATCTAATCTTCCTACAGACATGAAGCAGCCAGCCACCCAGACCTGGGCGTCCAACTGGACGTGTTTGAAGAGCAGCGGGAGAGTGATGAGGCTCAGGGTCCAGGAGGCATCAACCTCAACTCGCATCTCGATGTGTTCTATGCGATACTTAAACAGGTGAGGTTTTAGACTGGTAGTGGAACTAAGAGATTTGCACCTATAAAAAAATCCTAGCTTAAACTCTCAGACCAAATAAAAAACCAAGACAGAGCGCTGTCAACAGTGACGTGAGGCCGGTTTCGTAAACATGTGTGCACATATTTTGGTGTAGTTTGATTGTAAATGGTTGTAAATGTGTGCGTTTGAGCGGTAGTGTAGTTTTCGCATGCTTCACTTTATTGTTCGCAGCGCTCTGTCTTGTTTTTTTATTGGATAGAAAACAGCTTAGTGTAAGTAAGCTGTTTTCAATTTTTAATTCTTTTTTCATTCAGCAAAAGAACTGAAGTTAGATTTCATCTTAGCTAAAGACGCTATCTAGCACGCAAAAATATTATGAAACATTTTGTCAATATAGAAATTGGTCCTACTTCTCAAAAGAATAAAAAATTAACGTTACCTTTCCTGCTTTCAGGTGGCAGAAACTCCTCAAGAGATCCCATTCCTGAGCATCCTGCAGCACCTACTGAGGATCGACCCGAAGGAACCTGTCAGCGACATCGTGTGGGACACGGCGGAGACGCTGGTGCACCGCGCCACGCTGTTGGAGACTAGAGAGGATGCTGCCAAGCTGCTGAGGGCTCCTAGTGTGCAGGTGTGTAGAAATTAGTAGTAAATTGATCAGTCTATGGTTTAATTTAAGAACAGCATTTGTCATCTATTATTTGATACAGGAATAGAAACTCCTCGATCCTGTTGTACGCTGTGCAGTTTAGAGATGAGTCCCATGCATGATTATATAGAATTTCAATAAGTCGCACTTAAACATCATTTGTTGTAACTAAATCTTGGATTCCTAAAGCTGTTAACAAAGCGGAAGTCGCCGTAAAGTCCTAAGACATAATTCTTAATGAAATGATTGCAATTTCCTCTAAAAAATGTACTAAAAAGAAACCTCAATTATGATTTCCTTCGTAAGTTCCAGATCATCGCCCTGTTTCTCTATTTAATTTATCATTGCTTCTCTTATCTTTCCAGGCTAAAGTGGGTTGCACATGTCAACACCGCGACATGTCTGGTGCTGGCAGGAAACAGAGTCTACAACGAGCTTTGTCGCCACCGCCACCACCACCACCTCCTGTCATGATGCCCACTGCAGGTAATCTTCACTTTAAAACATTTGAATACCAAGGTATTTTTGGCTTATAAATTATAGTTGCAATATAGAAGGAATTGCCAATGCTTTAGCACCATTATTTGCAGCAGTTACTAACTTACAAGCTTATGACGATGAAGGAGTTCAGTCTAGTCAGTCTTTTTAAAGCGGCAGTGCTTTATTTATGAAACTAAAAAACTCGTCTCATTCAAGTTTGCGTTTAATCATTGACTTGCCTGACCTGTTTTTCTTTATTTTCCAGTGATACCGCCTCCCCCCGCCCCTATGCTGCCCCCCCCGCCCCCGTGCGGCCCCCCTCCCCCGCCCGTCCCGCCGCCCCCGTCCGCGTGCCCGCCGTCCCCCCCTGCGCCGGCGCTGGACATCAAGCTGCCGCAGCAGGAGACCCCAATACCGAAGACTAAGATGAAAACTATCAATTGGAATAAAATTCCTAATAATAAAGTGAGTAATGTGTTATTAACTTATAATAATAATTCTCTAGGGCCTAGAGACATTATGATGATACTGTAGCCTAGAGTTTAGGCTATGGTAGTTATCATGCTTGTATTAGCATCATCATTTAACCGAAAAACGTAGGTACTCTGTTGCACCTTTCTGCATCCAAATGATTCCTGCGACCTTAAAGTACAGGCGCAGCATGAAGAATAGACATTTCATTTTATTTTTTTATGCAAAATTACATTTCTTTCCTGCATCTTTGACATCGCACCGTAGAAATCTTTCTACAATCTGTGATTGATCCACCATTTGCTTATTGCGATCTTTGAGAGTTTGATGGCTCAATAAATAACTCTAAGCTTTATAATATTTCCAGGTCATCGGTCAAAACAATATCTGGTCACTAGTAGCATCGAGTCACAAACACTCTCCGAAAGCAGATCTGGACTGGACGGAGATCGAAGGGCTCTTCTGTCAACAGGTGAGTACATAAACTACGAAACAACTGTTAGGAAAAATGTCCCACATTGGTCTTGATGTTTGTGAGATGACAAGAAATAATCTTACAGCCAAATTCTGGCTATTCCACTGTTTGTATTTTCTTTTCTAGATAAGTTTCTTTATGTAGGTAAATAAAAAGTTCACAGCAGTCTTAAACTTAAAATTATGCACCACAAAACCGCTTTCAAGGTTTGTCTGTGATTTTCAAAGTAAAGTTAAGTTTATTAGTGAGGATTTTTATAAAATATTTATAGATTAAGAGATAAAACGCAAAATGTTTTTTTTAAACTTAGTGTTTCTCGAATAGTGTTCCTAAATAAGAGAGTAGGAATTTAGGTGTGCCAGACCAGTGTGCCAGCACTACAACTAGCTACTACTAGACTATCCTAAAATCTCTCTGTTTTCATGATTTTCAGATACAACCAACAGGATCTGCAGGCTCATCACCTAGGTTAGGAAGAAGTCCCATTTGCGACAGCTCAGGAGAGAGGAAACCGAGGAAGGAGTCTTCAGAAATCACACTTTTGGATGGGAAGAGGAGTCTCAATGTAAACATATTCTTGAAGCAGTTCCGGAGGTAAGGCATTACAATATTACATTATTAAATACTTTCTGGTTGCTGGCCGACAACAAACTACAGTAAATGACAAGCATAACCGAAGCTAAATTATACCTTCAAAACAAAGTTAACAATAGGTATTACAAACATTTGAACATAATTTACGTTTTCTTATAATTCTTTATCGCATTTAATTTCTAGTTGCAACGAGGATATAATCCAGCTGATCCGCGAGGGTGCTCATGACGACATCGGCACAGAGAAGTTACGAGGTCTTCTGAAGATATTACCTGAAGTAGACGAGTCCGAGATGCTGAAATCCTTCACCGGTGACGTAACGAAACTGGGGACAGCTGAGAAGTTCTTGCTGCAGCTCATACAGCTTCCTAAGTGAGTGGTCTTTTTGGTCTACTAAAAAGACTGACTGTAAATTATTATAAACTTATTTTCTTACTAGGTACATATTATTTTATCTGTCTCGTACCTGTTTTGTTTTTGCGTTATTTTAAAACAACTTGAAAACTTCACAATACCATCTAATAATGTTTTATCATGTTCACAGCTACAAACTACGCATTGAATGCATGCTTCTGAAAGAGGAATGGGCGTCAACATCAGGATATTTGGAGAGTGCTATCAACTCTATCCTAGTCGCTGGAGACGATCTGATGTCATCAAGAGCGCTACAGGTAACATTTCCGAAGACACCTAACACTAACTTAGTTATATTTTACATTAATTTAAATGAGAATCTTGCGTGAAGGCATAAACCGAGATTATTATCGCCCTTATTTTGAAAGCTAAAAACAAAAACATGTTTATCAAACCCACAGTATTTATATAACTGTTTAATTTAACAACAATTGGAGTATTGAAACTTGTTCGTTCAAATTTCATTACTTTGCACACATTGCCCCGATTTTATCTTATACTGCGATGCTAATCAGAGAAACCTTTAATACGAAACACTATTCTTATCATTTTCCAGGAGGTGCTGTACATAGCGTTGATCGCCGGTAACTTCCTGAACGCTGGTGGCTACGCGGGAGGAGCAGCGGGAGTGAAGCTGTCTTCTCTGCAGAAACTACCCGACATCAGGGCGAATAAACCAGGGATGACGCTCATGCACTATGTCGCTATGGTAAGGATACATTTCAAGGAGCTAAAAGAATCTAGTTGTATTTTGCGTTAGAATACTCTTTCAAATCCTTCACAAAACGGTTGGTAGCATTCACTGATAACATCATACTGTCATTTGAATTTAAAATTCATGTCATTAATTATTCAAATAAAAGCATGATTAAGATATATACATTAAATTTTTGAGAGCCGGTGGATCTCGAAAGTACTCATTGTTACTTTCGAGATCCAACGTCTCTCAAAAAAGTCATAAAGTTAGTTAATTCAAACCTATAAAGTCAAGTCAGTCAAGCTTATTAAGACTAAAAAGCGGATATGCCGAAAATTACCCAGTTAGTTTTCTAGAAGATGAGAAACCTATATAATAAAACTTCTTTTACAGCAAGCCGAACGCAAGAACAAAGAATTAATCCACTTTGCTGACGACACACGCGTCCTAGAAGAAGCAGCTAAAGCCAGCGTGGACCAGGTCCACAACGAGATCAAGACGTTGGCCAACAGGATACAGGGGCTGAAGAAGGAGATACAGATGCCCAACACACAGCAGGATATTAAGGAACAGATGGGGGATTTCTTGCAGGTGAGACAAAATTGAATGCAGGATATGGATCTCTGCCAGAATACTAATGAATCTAAGCTGATGATGGACCAAAGTCTCTTTGATATCAGTTCGTTCCTTTATCTGTAATAATAGGGACTTATCTTTTGTCCATAACTTTGAGGATCCTTAAAAATAACTCGATTTAGGATGAAAGGAGATGTCAACATGAGAGAGATGTCCTTCGGTAGAGCATAACTTGGCTTTGATATTCTTGGGGATTTCAAATTCAAGGATTTCAAAATAAAATTATTTTGTAATATCAGGTGGCAGAACAAGAGGTGTCAGCTCTCAACAAAGACATGGAAGAAGTAGAGAGCATTCGGAAACAACTCGCCGAATTCTTCTGCGAAGACCCCGTGTCTTTCAAGCTCGAGGAATGCTTCAAGGTTAGTCTTAGTCTTATAAAATAAGGCCCTTAAAGCCTTGATGGTGAACTGAAAGATATTAGACGTTAGGACAAATTTCTTTAAATTGCTTATTTAATATCACCAGCCACCAAAATCAGTTTTTGGTCTCGAATTTGAAACCTTGATGTTTTAGCTAAAGAGTCTCTTTCATTTTGCATTGCATTCCAGATGTTCGTATGGTTCTGCAGTAAGTTTAGGTCTGCTGTCAGTGACAATGAACGGCGGAGAGCTAATGAAGAACAGGCTGCTGCCAGAAGACGGGCTAGAGACCTGGCTGCAGCCAGGGTCAAGACTGGTAAGTTAAACATTATATCATCAGTATCGTACGCAGTCTAATCCAGCCGAATAAGTACAAAAAACCTCTCCGAAAGAATGGCGTAACGGTCCGAAGTCTTCTCAAGAAAAGTTCAGGCAGAAGGGCAAGAAAACCTAGCCGTTGATATTGCCACTCCTTTTCTAACTGAAACTTCCCCGCCATCATGTCAATGTCGGTCAGCTTCAGAAAGCACTGCTTGTGGTACCCGGTGGAGAAGAAACAGGGTGTGGTACTGCAGTTACCTTACTTCGAAACTAAAATCACATTTTTTTCCTGCAGGTACCAGCAGCGTTTGCAGTACACCTGTATCAGAATGTGAGTCCCTCATGGAGTCGCTACTTCTGGATATCAGGAACGGACTTGGAAGGAGATCGCTTAGAAAACCACATGACCCGTCACCGTCACCTGGTTAGTGATATGCCTACTATTAATAATTAGCAGAGTATTGCAATCCACTGTTGGAAATTGGGATCTTCGACAAAAATATTGATTACCATTTCATCAGAAAATTTGGTGATGGTAACAGGACCAGCTCTAAGACACACGTTTACTGACTAGTCTGTTGTTAGTCAAGATTGCTGCACCTCAGAGAACGATTTTTCTATCGTTGTAAGCTGCCCCTATCCCTTTGTTTCTACCTATACCTAATTACAGCATTGAAGTGACACATCTATAATGAAACAGGTACTAAATCTATGTTGTTATTTCAGATGTAACTCCAACGGGCAGCCTACGTCGCAGAAGCCGGGCTAGTCCTGGCGATGATGAGGAAGGTTTGCTGGAGTTCCTCCGACACTCCTCACCAGCCGCCAACGACCTGAGGGAGAGGAGTGCTTGGGGCAGTCTTGGTAAGTCAAAATTCCATCACCATAATCCTAAACAGATAATTATTTTGATTGTACTCGATCGTGTGCTTTTCAGGTTCTTTGGAATAGGTATTTAAAAAATGAGTTTCAAAAGTAATGATTATTTTTTAGCATCGTATAGCAGAAGTTAAAAATCTTTAAAGTTGGCTATTCTATAGGGCCAATAATATAAGAGCTTTACGAGCTACGAAGTAGCGTAGCTGTGAACTTTTGAAGAGTTTTTTAATTTTGAAAAACGGATTCTTTTGATGGATTGTTTTCTCACTCACAACTCTGCTTCTGCGCATGGCTCTGGTAAAAAGTCAGTATTATGGCAATTACCTAAGTTAGCCATCTGATATGTGTGAAAATTCACAAAATTAATAACTCTTCGTTTTTTAAGCTAGACCACCTCATATTGAGATAACATGCTATGAGCATCCCGTGCTAGCATCCGTGATGTGAAAGCTAGACCACCTCATATTGAGATAACATGCTATAAATATTGTTATTTTAGATTTTCATTTTTTCCCTCCATGGTCCGTAATGTTATATATCAGCCTTGTCGTACCTATCTTATTAAAATTATGGAACGGAAATAAAGATATGATTTTGAACTCCTTGTGTCTTGTGTGCAGATCGCTCGTGGTCCCGCCGCGGCGCGCCCCGCGCTCGGCTGGAGATCCCGGAGAGCGGCCGCGAGCGCGCGCCCTCCCCCCGCGCGCCCTCCCCCCGCGCGCCCTCGCCCCGCGCGCCCTCCCCGCGCGCGCCGCACGCGCCGCCCGCCCCCGCATCGCCTGCGCCTGCGTCGCCTGATACCGCGCCCGCCAAGCCCAAGTATGTAAACCTTCTAAGCAAAAGTATGGCACACATCGTATGGTCATTTTGCCTTTCTTCAATACCTAACGTATGAGATAAGGACCGTCATACAAACGTACTACTTTGACTAACCTACCTATCTTGAATTATAAAAGTAACATTCTGTTCGATTTCATTACACGATAACGTTGGTAGACTGCTACAAGGTTCTTTTAGCGCCTGAATGACATTCACAGGGGAGCGTTGTTGGTAAACATTTGAAACAAGATGGCGCCGTTACTTTCGTTTTTGGCCACGTGCCAAAACATCTGTGTAGGTACCGTTGTACAAAATAATAGATGTCGTTTATTTACAGGGAGTGGCGACAGAAGATCGAGTCGTGGCTGCGCGCGAGCAGCCAGGAGGACGCGCGCCCGCGCCGCCCCGCGCACCGCCTGCACTCTGACAAGCGCTCCTTGGAAAACGACTCCGGTACGTACACCATGACGTCACGTCTATTGATGGGCAACCTATTGATGCTTTGAGACTTTATTCTTAAAAAAATATGTTTAAAAAAAAAGTTTATTTAGAATCTGAATTGATAAATTACAATAGGTAATGGATCTACGATAAATAATGTAGGTACATTACATTGTTAGATGCCTATGTACTAGGATAATCCTGTATCACTTGCGTCAGGAGCTCCAAAAATATGCTTCTAGAAGCCAGAAGGTCAAAAGAATATTTAACAGCAGTAAATAGTAAATAATGCATGGTGACCAGGCACCATCTCTGAATAAGAGGAACTGACAAGATAAGCAAGTGCTATATTTTTCAGTGATGGTTATCCAATCAGTCTCCCCAAAAGCGGACTTCAACTTTTTAAGTACACATAATGTAGTGGAATCATGGTTTTTTCAATTCAATCTATCACATTCTGACTACTATTTATTTATTTATCGTGGTTATGGCATTGCAGAGAGCGAGCGTAGCGCAACCCTCGAGCCCCTGCCTGAGGGCCGCGCGGACTGGAGGCCGGCCGTGCTGCCCGACAGCGACGTCGTCAAGGCGCTCGAGACTGTCGAAGGTAAGCGTGAATATCTTCTTTTGTGGCCAATATTTATATTGCTTGACCACTTTGAATAAAGTATGAGCATCTAAAAACGATGAGCAACACGAGTTCAAAAGAATCTAAGTCCAAACATCAAGTAACTAACATTTTCTCAAAGAATGCAATGCTCCTTCCAGATGTACAGCCACAGAAGAAGGACAACAGAGTACCTTGGAGGAAAACTGAGGAGAACGAGGAGATGAGAAGGCTCAGGAGACAGCGATCACGGCAGCAGATAGAATCACCGCAACCACTTATATCCATCACCGAGGAACAACGGAAATTGCCAGATATCAAGGTCACTAGCGATATCCCACAGAAAGTCGTCAGGCAAGAGAGGATAGAAAAGTCCGATAGGGTAGAAATTGACTCCGATAACATCGAAACTCCACCAGCTCAGAGGAAGTTCACCTCTTCCTTCAACCCTCCACCAGAGAGAGAACCCTGCAGGAAGTTCCAACCCTCCCTACCCACCCGTAGCAACCTCGGCGACAAAGCTTCTGCCGAAATGAAGGATCTCTGCCAAGAAATCTTAGGAGATGGTCAATTCGACAGGTTCTCTGCCGCCAGAAGGACACGAAGGTATAAGAGGAACACAGATTCCAATAGTTCCCCTGAAGAAGAAAAGAAACCTGAGCCAGCGCCTGAATTGGTAGCTGAGGCTCAAGTCATCAGACCTTCAAAATTAGACGTCCAAGCGTCATACAAAGTCGAGACGCCACAAGCAGTGGCGAAACCGATAGAAGCTGGGAAAGAAGAGAAGGAAACAAGGTTGAAGAGGTGGCAGGATAGACTTAAGAACCAAAGCACAGACAAACCGACCAAAGATACAAAGCCATACCTTCGAATGAGGCGGCAGACTTCCATAAATCAGGAGGACGTGCAGAAAGCGATACGGGAACTGAAGTCTCCCGCTGACAACCCTACCGGAGTCTGGTCGAGAGACGGGTATAGAAAATCTCTCAATACTCGGACAGAAAAGGCCCCAGAAAAGGTTCCAGAAAGAACAACGTCACCTAGGATGTCAAAAGTCAAAAGTGAACATGAATTAAACGACGAAGGGTTTGAAGAAACTCAGAGTCTGAATTCAGAAAGCGCATCCCAAGGTGCCTCCTCAGGCTGCAATGTTGAATGTGAGTCACCTGTGCCGAAAATCTCCAAGTCCCCGGTCCCCAAAGTGGGACAACCAAAGAAGATTCCTACCAAAGAGACGAGGACTCCCCCTCGGACGCCCATAGACCCCAAACGCGTGATTCCAAAACGGGCTAGTTCTTTAAGAGTGGAGAGGTCAACTTCTAGAGCATCGCTGAGGAGTTCTAGGAGTTCTTTGAACAGCTCTACATCAGTGTCGACTGTCAAGCGGGTCCCGCCTGCGCCTGTAAAGCCGGTGCCTAAGCCTGTGCCGAAACCTGTCTCCAGGATGCCCGCTTCAAGGTCATCTTCCAGTGGTAGCTCAGTAGGTACCTCTAGGCCACCGGTGAAAGGTGTCAACAGTAGAATGACGACGTCGGGCTTCATGAGGCCCACTGCGGCCTCGAAAGGAAAGGTAGGCCTCACCGCGCAACAAGTCTTGAGAGCAAGCGTCAAGTAAAGTGCTGTTATTTCAAACTGTAGGAGAACTGTCAGAACAAAGTGTCTTTGACAGTTCATCTACGTGTTCTGGTGCTAATTGTAATCAAAGTTTTGAAAGACAAAAAGTCAGGACCAAAACGTTACCGCGGGAAAAACGTAAACCAGTGAAAAAGCGAAAAAAAATCGTTGTAATTTTTTTATTATGTTATCTTTTAACCTTATTTTTACTTTTCACCACGGTAATTTATTTATAAGTGAGAATCCAGTGCCTTGTTTTCCAGCCAGACTTGTTAGTATTAATTTAAATAAAATACAAAAATATTAATCTTTAAATAAACAGGTAATTATTGGAAACTTCAGATGACATTAGGCGCTAGAATCTCAACTGAAACAAAATCTGAAGTTTTCAATGACTGATTATTTTAATATAAGTTTTAATATTAGATCTGTTTACAAAGAAAGTTGTCATATACGTAATGAACCCGTACGTAATTTTTATTATTATAATATATGCTTTATTTAATTTAATAAAAATATAAATTCAATGAATGTGCCACGAGATAGTACGGGTATTTGATTTAAATTACCATTTTTTATTAAATAAAAAGGGCAACACCGAGATAACAATTTTTGGAAATTCGCAATTTGAATAGCGAAGAAAGTTGAGTTTTCCGGAAACTGTAAAATGTTATTTTCTACGATAAAGCACTTTTTTTATTAATAAAATAATCTCTATCCTTAGCCAACTTACTCAGTCGTAGTAAGTGAAAAAGTGATAGCTTTGTGTTCGGCAGCGCGCTTTATTTCAAAAGAAAAATCTAATACAGTTTTCGTAAAACTAACTACTATTTTCATGTAACAGAAAATTGAAAATTACCACAAATTGTGGCGGGAGCATCCCAGTTATCGAAGTCATTAATTTTTTTATTGAATTATATACTAATATAAATATTTTATGAAACTAGATAAGTATTATAGACATTTTTAATTCAAAGACGTGCAGAAAATGATCTGATTTTTATTATGATATCCATAGATCTTGATCAAAGGGACACATTGTCACAAAGTATAATAAAAATAATTTTAAGGCTTTAACCCAATAGTTTATTGTACGTGTTTATTAACTAAACGATATACAATAAATTGACATACCTACGACATATAAGTTGTGTTATTTTATTTACCTTTTTAACAAATAATACTTACTTCGCTAAAACATAACAGCCTAATGTTTAGGTACAGCTTGATTTCAATTGTCATCGAAATGATAACAAAATCATTTAGGTAAAAATACAATACAGTATCTTAACTAACAAAGGGCGTTCCCGTTAACCTGCAATAGTATAGCGTCTATACATGCAAAAAAAAAAGTTTCATTTACGTTTAAATTTAATCTTTTTGTGAAAATTTCAATACAATACATGATAAAAAAAATATTAACACTCAAAAAAAAAAAAAAATTATAAATATTTTTTTTTTTTTTTGAGTGTTAATATTTTTTTAGCATGTATATTATGCTATACTATTGCAGGTTAACGGGAACGCCCTTTGTTAGTTAACATACTGTATACGTAATAGGAACTCTTATGTCCTGCAACAATATTCATTTACTAAGATACATATCTGTGCAGTCTTATAAAACCCCGATTACAATCCGTTCTGTATTCAATCTTCTTATATTCTTCTCCAATTTACTCCGATTTTACCCTCCCCCTTTTTCCTCATGCTTTTCTTCATCATCACAGGATCCCTGCATCCACCAGCTCTATAACCAACTCAGTCATCTTCTTGCTGCAAGCCGCACTGCTACTCTGCACTGGCTGGACCCGCGACGTTGACGATGATTCGCTATCCTGATTATGAAAAAGTGTTCAGGTTTAGTTTTCCCTACGAAATACATAAACCAGTGTAAGACCTGTAACAAGGGCAGAGGGACCTCGAATCGAGAAGTGAAGCACAAGATAATCACGCGAACCTGTCTTTATGGAGGCTTTACGGCCAGTCAACGTTTGTACCCTGATCTGATAAGTAGCAGCAGCTACAAGCGTCACGAATTAAAAAAAACGGACCAACATTTAATGAGATATAATGTATCCGTAGTCGTCATTTTCAATTATAATAACAGTAGCCTTTATTCAGAATTTTCATACAATATTTTGCTTAACCTGTGATTCTACTCTCTAGTCTGTTTTCCCTTTGGCAAAGGCCTCTCCCAGTTGTCTCCACTTACACTTCCTATTCCTGGCCGTCCTAGTCCGCAAACTACCTGCCAATGCATTGATTTAATCATCCCAGCGCTTAAATGGTCTGCCTCGTTTCCTTATTTTATTTTTAGGATACCAATGAACAATTTTTTTGCTCCATTTGTTTATTCCTCTAATTCCTCTAAGTCATTTTCAATTAAGGAAGCTTAAGTATGACTGCAAAATTGACATGACCAAAGCTTAGTGAGTAATCGTAGAGTTGTTCTAATTGTAGGTTATGTCTTGCGCTATAGTTGGGTACGTTTCGGGCGGTGGGCAATACTGCGTCTGTGGACGTCAGTTACCTCATGTTGATACAAGTCGGGTGCCTCGTCGCTTTCACATGTCATGATGGGGTACATGTCAACCGCTATGCCGAGACCGAACTTGCCAGCGCGTTTGAACTCTTCTTGTAATCTGTGGAAACCATAAGAAAAATCTAGTAGTAAGTTGTCTTCTACTACATTCCCTGGTGTATTCTTACCATGAACTTTAATCATTCTTACCGCTACGCTTTACAATTCATTTTCAGGTGCATTGAGTAGGCAAATTTGTAACGTCTCCTAGCCAAGAATCAGGCCTTAGGAAAAATTCATCGCGTTCACGCAGCTATCGCAGAATTTTATATTTTCAGAGAGTTCTCGAAAATAAGAGATTACTGGCTTCTGCTTCACTTACAATTCAAACAATGAATCCCTATTCAAGCTGGTATTGAACACAGAATCCTCATCGCTCATCTGCACCAGTCTTCGATGCAGCTCATCCGTGTAGTACTCCAGGAGTGAGGACAGGTGCTCTGCCCTCTGCTGCCGGTCGAGGCACATGTACATGATGTAGGCCAGGTCGAGAGCTGGGGAGGCATAGCGTACAACCTGGAAGTCTACGATGTACATCTGAAAAAGGTTTTATTGCGTCTATTTTCATCATCGCAACAGGAATATGTTTTGTTCTGCTTTTGAAGCCGATCAGGTGCGTCTGATTTGCAATGTTTTATGAAGTAACAGTGTTTTCCTGGTTATTCCAGTTCTTAAAATTATATTATGGATTATGTATGTATGTTTTCGTAACTTTCAGTGTAGGAAAATAATGATATGTAGGTATCTTTTTTGATTCAGTGGTTGAAAATGTGTAAAGGGAGAAAAATAAAAAGTTTCAATTAAAAAATAATTGTATATGAAAAATGAAAATGGTAATCTAATGAAGGGCCTTTGTATTATGATAATGAATAATAACGAAGCATACGACACCAACTCACATCAGCAATATCCCCATCCACATACTTAAACAAAAAGTTGTTAGTCCAGCAGTCGCCATGCCCAATCACTGCGACTGGTTCCTTAGGAGTGACCAGATCTACCATGGTGTGGAAGAAGGTCTCTTCACTACAGAAGCTCCGGAACTTGTCCAGGTAGACCTCTTTGTCTTCAGCATCAGCTAACTCCTGTTCTACCAAGGCTATGGCGTTGGCTGTGGCTTCCATGTAGTAGTTCTTGTAATAATCAACGTTTTCTTCGACATAGAATACTGTAATGTAAGTTAATTCGTCAGTGTCAGCACAAAGCCTAGGCAATTCTACTATGGATGCTCTGATTCAATGCCCGCAGTGTATACTATAGAGCAAAGCCATCAATAAGTAACTCTTTCGTTGCGAAAAAGAGATGGTGTTATATGGTCAAGAAGGCGTTAAAGAGAAAGAAACAAGCAAATATTATCGGTCTCACCCTCCGAAATCCCATCTTTAATATTCAGCAGCTCATAAAACGCCTCAGGGTTATGACACTTCATAGCCAGTGACAGCGCATGGAACTGCGACAAATGCTTCAAAACGAAGTAGCACTGCTCCACAGTCAGACCTTGGCGCCTCTCCGGCATGACATACCCTTCTCTCTTCAGATCCTTCAGCACCACGCAGTCATTCTGAGCCAAATAACACTTCGGGATCGACTTGAACGGGTTGTGGACGTTCCATTGCTTCTGGAAGTTGAGTAGAGCTGGCCAGATCTTGTTGTAGAACGCGACCTCGTTGCAGAACAGTTCATCGCTTTTGAAGGCCTCTCTTCGCAGGATGCTTTCGGGGAGGCACTTGTAGATGATAGAGCTCTCCCAAGGTTCGTCTGTTTCGCTGGAACCGTCGGGTTCCACGTGTCTTTGGATTCCTTTCAAGGTTATCCGATATACCATGGAGGTGTAGTTGTCGCCTCGTTTGGAGCCCGGGGCCCCCTAAGGACAAAGTTTACGGATTACGATAGGATACGATTATACAGGGTGTTCTTTTCTATAGCCCATACATCTAGAGTATTGTTATGAGACCATGTCAAAGATCTACTGGCAAATGTTTATTTTTTATTTTTCATACTAAAGTAATACTAAATAGTCACGATTATTCAAGTAAAACATGCCTCACGTGAAAAATAAAAAATAAACATTTAATTCTGAATATTTTAAACTTTTTTTCAAATATGACATATTCGCATTTTCATTGGTTAGAATGAAAATGATTTACTCGTACTTATCAATGAAACTTAGATACAAACCTCCTGCTTACAGGTATTACTGAATATTAATTAGGTACTGGACCTACCTCAAACTGCTGTATACTGACGTCAGGATACTCATCTTTAAGCAGACTCTGCAGGAAATCAAGGGTGATCTCCGACATTACACACCGATTAGTCAGGAGGACCTCCTGCCTGGATAGACGACTGAATAAAACTGAAGAGCTGCTCCTATCATTATCTAGTTGTAACCCTAGGTCGACCATCGTTGCAGGAAAGTTCGGGACTAAAATAATTCGATCGTGTTTAATGTGTGCGATCCGCCGTTGAAATCGGACGCGCCTACATTATTCGTAGAAAATACTTGTTCGCGCCGAGCACGGCGAGAGCCGCTATCATCATGTGTTCCGAAGAACTTTTGGCAAACGAGGTCTTGGCTTGCCTGCTATACCATCTGGATTTTCATGGACGACGTCATTATTGTTACTCAGATCTGAACGTTGAACATCAGTGAGGAGGAGATACGCAAAGCCAAAACGCTGCTGTATGAGTAGCTGGAAATGGCCGACCGAATGCCATCCCGCAGGAGGGATGAGAAGGGAGAAAGAAATCTCCAAGACATTATTAAAATGTTGAAAGATAGAAGAAGACGTGCCGACTTTCGTTTGCGCAAGCTACCCCCAGTCACTTCTGATCACGTCGAAGTCTCGAGGCTGTTGAGGGACATCACAAGTCTAGATCAAGCCCGGCTGAAGTGCAATTGAAGTTGGAAGCATTGCAATCCACCATCAGCTACGTACTAAAATAGCGGATTTACGCAACCCTCTATGTAGGTCACACGAGGCAGCTAACATCAACAACGTACGTCACGGAGCGGGCATTGCATCGCAGCTGAGTCACGAGTCAGCAAAATTTGACTTGTCGCCGGCCACCGTCACTTCAAGCGATGCACAACCGTGCCCCGCTCTCTCCGCGTCCATCATCGTTAGGATGCCGACGAATTTCAACAAATCAACACTTGTACGTGCTTAAGCTGCCGATAAGCATGTTCCCAACAAGCTTCAGCGGCAACCTAAGCCTAGGGCCTAGGGGGCTAAAGATAGAAAGTGAAGAAAAAAACAATGAAAAGGCCAGCTTCTCACAATCCAGTGCATTGAATAGACTGGAAATGTACGTTTCCCGACTGCATCACTTCACAAAGCTAAGAGATCGTGGAATAAAGGAAATTCCGAATGAAGACCAAGTTCACCTTCAGAGTGGAGCAGTTGGAGTCGTGACATAAGATTAACACTTTCGCGGACAGTAAATGCCCATAGACGTAATAACAATAAAACTTCAATTGTGTCTCATTCAGTGTCCGCGAAAGTGTTGTTAGTACCTAAGTTATTTTGTGGTGCGGGTTCCAACTCATCATCTGGAGACTTTTATGAGGAATTTTGTCAAATGGGTGTCAAGTATCGGCGTTTTCGCAGAAGGTTACATCACACAACTACTCAGCGTAAATCGTCGCCGACGTTACGTATTAGTTAATCATTTCATGTTATTTTTAATAAGTAAGTACCTAATAGTTTATTATGTTATCAGATTATTTGTGCATTTTATAATTATAAGGACCATACTTGCATGACAATGAAGAAGAGATTATAATTATTCTAAGTGTCTTTGACATAATTATCTCGGGAGCCTGGGGTCCCCGACTTTTGGAACTCGCCAACTCGCAGAGGTTCGTTAGACGCTCGCTCGGCACATGTGGCCCTGTGGGTTTATGTACACACGGCTACACATCAAGCTATACATTTCCAGTATAAGCCGACCTCGCATTTAACGGAAATCCTATACAATGCGAGATCAGCACAAACTGGAAATGTATAGCTTGATGTGTAGCCGTGTGTACCTCTCTCGGTTTCGCTTTTCTCCCTAGACCTGTTTCGGCAAAGTAAACTCTACCAGCACAGAGCTAAAGTTCGTTGGAACGCACAATCCCCACCACGTCCTCAACGGAGAGTTATGGCGGTGGGTTACTTATACCTAAGGAAGTTTTTGAGATTGAAGTTTTTGAGGCCGATTGACTTACTTCGGCACCACGTCCGGAGGATTTTCGGTTCAAATAACTTCTTACAGCGATCCCCAATCGATTTTTCAATTGCGGTGACAATTTTGGTTGTTTGTTGTTTATGATGCATTTTCGATTGATTGGTACAAAGACCGAATAGCGAGGATTTTCCTAGGCCTACGCCTATTTCTCCCAGTACTATCATAGATTACCAATGACTTAGGTCTACCTTAAATCTCTTAATGACTTAGGTCTAGCTTAATTCTCTTGGGTTACACATCCTACACTATGAATATACCTAATTACCCATATCTAGGTACTTACTACTATTTAGTAATTATGTAAGTACTTAATTATATATTTTTGTATAGGTATATTATAATATTTACTCAGTTGTGTATTTCATACTCAAGCCTCGTAAAAAGCTAACACTATTCATGTGACATGGTCACTCTAGTGGTGTGGGGCGCAATATTGAATTGTTACAGGCGGCTGGGGTCGCCGTGATTGGATAATATCACCGGTTGTTTCAGTAGTTAACGTGCACTCAGCTGTCTATCATCTGCCCTTCCCTCTTGCGCAAGATTGTTCCCGAACCAATTAAGTACATGATAGAAACGGGCCAGTTAGTACTTTTCCTCTGGTTACTCCTATTAGAGTTATGAAAGTATTATACACTGGGAAAATTATGTTACACTTAGGTGTCCAGCTTTGTTTTAAAAATCCGTGAAGACCGTGACAAATTTCTATGTAACAATATCATGAACAATATTTACTACAACCCGAGAAATAGCATAGAACGGAACGATTTTGTCAAGTTGATAAAAGTGACATTCCCGCCAGAATGTGCGTTCAAATTGCTAAATATTATTCATAACCGCATAAAATTGTAAAAGTTTGACGGAAATAACGTAGTATTTAAAAAAATAGTCTTGTGAAACTAACGAAATTATTAAAGAAGAAAAAATACTTCAAAAATATTGTTTCTACATGAGGATGTATTCAAAATGGTTTACCTACTTTGAACACACGTTAAAAAGCTTCACTGCTTTGAACGCTCATGTCAATGTCAATGTCAAACTAAAATTTGATTTTTCTGCGAATCTGCGAGAAAATCGGTGCCGGAATATTCTCTTTCTCTAGGAAATTATCGGTTCTCTATCCATTTAAATTGGATTTAAATTAGCTTCATTCTACTAAGACAACAGTTCTGATAAACTATCGCCAAACATGCCTGTGGATCAAATTCAATACTCGGAAAGATATACTGATGACGTCTATGAGTACAGGTGAGTTCCTTTAATTTTTCTTATACTTTTACTGTATAAATATGGTTCAAAACGCTCTGCCTGGACCTCATTATTCCTTCATGAAGTATGTATGTTTTTACGTGTGTAATTTGCTTCAATAAAAGTGTTTTGTTGTACAATATGGTTGCAGTTTTCGTCAGTCATTTTGCGTCATTTTCCCATCAGATTGCGAGAAATTCATGCGTATATAATTGTACGGTGATTCACTAGTACGTACTAAAATCATTTTAGATAAATCGGGTGCAAGGTCACATTCAATCTACGTCTAAAGGGTGGTTTAGACTTCTTTCTACTAACCAGCAGTAGAACAAAATTTAGCAAGGGTCATTGTCGTTGGCTCTACTTTAGATGGTCATGTGCCATCTGATTACAACTGTTTCTTTCCATCAATACTCAGCCGTCCTAACATTTGTGTTCTGTCATTACATATAATTTGATATATAGTATTTTAGAATAGGATCAATGAACTAGTTACAGAGCACAAGAAATTATCAAATAAATATTTCTGATCACCTTCTTCAGGTAGACATTGCGTGTGGGCCTGATTCCGAGTACCTTTTTACTACCTTGTTTTCATAACTATATTATCATTATTTATGTACTTTTGATTCCAGACATGTCATCTTACCGCCAGACATTGCACGTCTGGTACCAAAGTCCCACCTCATGACGGAGACAGAATGGCGCAACCTTGGAGTCCAGCAAAGCCCTGGGTGGTTACACTTTATGGTGCACAACCCTGAACCCCATGTCTTGCTGTTCAGGAGACCACGTACCGATAACCAGGCTCCGGTGAATGGTCTCGATAGTAATACGAACTCAGCAGTCAAAGTATGAGGTTGATGCAGATAGGTAATTTAATAATTATTAATGTAGTTGGTGATAGAGCATTGCGGTTTTAATGAAAAGTTTTACTTAAAGTTACTTTTTGGTCTTACACTCTTAAAACAGCATGTTGTCATTCTAATTCAATTGCGTCCTTTAAGAATATTGCTCAAAACATTTTCGTATCACAATAGAAAATAATTCTAGCTGCTATACAAATAGCAATACACTATTTTAAAAAAGAAACACAAGCATAACAAACAATACATATTCTATTGTAGTGTAAATGTTATGCTCAAACCATTTTGTTATAGTGCACAATGTGTAAATTGTTGGGACAGTCATACAGTAAAGTCAGACTGTCAAACATCAGTAGGCTTAAATCTAGTTTCAATCTTATCTCATTGTCACAATTAACATTGAGATTAGAAATTAAAAAATTGGCCTTCCAAGTGGGTTTTTCTGAAAGTTATTATTTATTATTTGTTGTCTGATTGCCTAGCTTGATGATTGCTACACATACTGTACACCTTGCCTTAAAGTTAGAGTAAAACAGCCAGTGTTCAAAAATTAATACTCATTTGGTACACACGGCTACACATCAAGCTATACATTTCCAGTTTATGCTGATCTCGCATTGTATAGGATTTCCGTACAATACGAGGTCAGCTTATACTGGAAATGCATAGCTTGATATGTAGCCGTGTGTACAATGATTTAATTAGGTACATGCCTGTTAAGAATAAAACCCTATGTTCTTTCACCAGCTATGTATCCTATAAACAAACTATAAAAATATTTGTTATTATATTTAAACAAATTAATGTAGTTAGCCTATATGCAATTCATATAACATTTACTGATTTCACTATAAAAGACTAATATAAAATATTTAGTATTATGACCAAAATACTTGTCCAAAAAACTATTAGATATTTTTAAGAACTGAGTGGAGTATGGACAAAGATTGTCTTGTGATAGATGGACAGACATTTTTTATAATTATGGTCCCTTTAGATACAAAACTGTAATTAACCTAGAAAGATAAAAATGTTTATCAAACACTTGATAATTTATCTAATGGATAATTAGCACACTGCAAAATCTAATAACTATTTAATATAATTAATTATATTTTAGTTAGATAGCATGCAGAGATAAAATTATACTGTTATAAGTTATAACCCAGCACAAGTAAAAAATTTGGTGATTTTTACCCGCATATTACATGTTATGCAAATATCCTAACTAATATTATAAATGCGAAAGTGAATTTGTTTGTTTTTTACTCTTTCACGCTAAACGGCTGACCAGATTTCGATGAAATTTGGAACATGGGTAGACCATGACCTGGAAAAGGACATAGGATACTTTTTATCCCGGTATTATGTTCCCGTGGGATAATTTCCGACCTCCACGCGGGAATCCGTGGGCGAAAGCTATTAATTAATAAAATGAAATATAATACAATGTTAATAGTAGGTTGTTCCTATTCATGACTGAAGATTTATTTATGTGAAAAATTTAATATTAATTAAAAATAAATGTGCCTTTAAGCTGTTTGCTTGAAAATTATAATAAAAATATTATTTTGGTAATGAAGGATTTGGGCTCATGAATTCCATGTAAAAAAATTATTTGTTTCACAAATGTGGGCTAGAAAAATGTCTTATGGAATTGATTTTCACTAAATATAGGGAGCCTTTTAATAAGGCTGATACAGACTTGGGCGGGCATCGCATCGTATTGCAAAAATTCTCTCACATCGCTCTCGTACATTTTGTATGAACCGTCGCATACTACAGGAGGACCCCAGCGCGCTTTTGTATTGTAATACGATGCGCTGCGGCCCGTTGCTGTTGTTATGTGCGCTTGGCTTTACAATCGGCCTTAAAATGTCCTTTAGATTGGGCATATAATTATTATTTCAATTGATAATTCCTTTTAAATACAAGATGCCTTTGCCTTCTAAGAAAAATATGTATAAGTATGTTAAACAATGTAGTAATAATAATGGCTATGTATATGTGTATTGTTCATATTATAATTCATAATAATACTTATAATGGTGCAAATTTCAACTGACTAATAATTTAAGTTAGTGTATGAAGTTTAATTTAATTATAATGTTTGTTAACTAAATAAAGGTTTATACGGGCAAAACGTAGGTACGCGTTTTTATCTTAATCAATTCCTTGAGAACAAGATAACCATATACAGTATGCCGTAAACACCGTTGTCACTCAAACCATGGATAGTTGACTTAAATATTAAAATAAATGACCCAGTAACAACAAAAAAAATGTAGATTTTCTTTACAAATAAAAAGTTGTATTTTCCATTGATGTTACGTTCTATATATGAAACCAAACCACTGGTTTCAAGGATAACGGTGTTTACACTAACACCCTGTATACAACATTATTTTTTGTTTTTGCTAAACCCGAAAAGGGGTCATTGTACTCATCATTTTGAAGAACTTTTTCTATGGAACGAAACTTGAAATCGCGAAAAAAAAATCAGCATATACAAAAAATAATGTTGTATAGATACCTATACATATATCATTCATAAGTTACTAGTTCTCCTATGGCCCACACACGCTTAAACACTTAAGGCCCTCAGCAGCCATGGCTAAGCTATGCTCCTGAATATAGCTTCAGTTTCAATGAAAATGTACCTAGGTAGGGGATCGTTGAAAAACAACACTGCCACTTCGTTGCAATTTTTTTTCGGACGAACCTCAACTATCCATTGTAATGGGTGTTCAGAAGTGGAAATGAAACAGTACACACTCACAATAATTTGTATTCAAAAATATTCGTAAGTCACCGTAATCCGTACCACCCTCACGTCGCACCCACCGTAAAAGTACCCCCGCTTTCCGGAAGTCAACTACTATTCCCTTTTTATTATTATTGTAATATATTCGAAGCACTTACATAAATTGACATACTTCTAACAAAATTGATAAGAATGAAAGCTATAAGTTAATAAACTACATTTTTATAATTGAGTATGATTTACAGTACTATTTCCAAGGTAATAAAAAGGAATGCTCAGGGAATTTAAATTAAATAATGACCACAAGATATTAGTGGCTGTATAAGTTGATAGATGGCGCTAGTAAGTCTGATAAGTAGATTGCATCGGTCGATCCTGATGACTGCTGATATAGTAGTTGCTCTCAATACCGGTAGCTGGCGTTGGTTGTTAGTTGTTGACTATGCGAGGGTAGATTGAGGCCCTCTGGGCTCACAGTTGCACAGCTGGCGGATAACCGTAACACCATGTTCGACCGCCTGCTGTCGTTTTCATCAAAAGATTTCTGCGAGGTCCGTGTATGTTGCGTTAGTGTGTGTTTTGAGAACATTCTGGCGTGATTATTTTATGTGTAAACTTTCATTCGAACTTGAAAAACTCAAAAAGGGGGGCCCTTTTTGAGTTTTTCGCAGATATCTCAAAAACTAGACGTCCTAGGTCAAAAATGATGAAATTTTCATCGCCCCCTTGAATCACACCCCCCAGGGTTTTTATCTACAGATTGAAAGATGACTTAATTGACCTTGACCGTGACCTTTGTCAAAAATTCAGATTTATTAAAAGTCGGTCAATTGTAGCAACAAATTACTTAAAAAACATCGTATAAAGGGTGTTTACACGGTGAAACTTATTGTTGCTTCAACTTATCTTATGGTATGCCACAGGCAATTAAATCGCACCGTGTATCAGGCTTTACAAGTTTCTCTCGTTTTCATGATACTTTATGCGCGGCTTGCGGTAGGAGTTGTCTGGTAGAAATCGTCACGGAACGAAAAGGCGTTATGCCCCTTCCATGCGATTTTGTCTCTGTCTGTCTATTTATATAATTGATTTACATAAATATTTTACAAAATAGGGCCTTAAACTAGAGGTAGGTATATAATAATTGGATTCTACCTGAACTAGGAATAAACCTGGATCTCACTCAACTGCTTATACATAATTGTGATCTATGATTTCAACAAAATATTAAAATGATTTATCTACTAAAATTCTAATTGATGTTTTCATTAATATTAAGAAAAAAACTATAATATCTATGCTACTTTTTTGCATCAACATAAGACATTTTTGCAAAGGTGTTCTATTATGATTATTGCAATTTAACATTAATTATAAAAAGGTCGCCTTTACTTTATTATACTTAGGTACAGAAAATTTTACCGTGTCAACAAAAAGTGATGATTGCATGTTTATTTATTGCGAAATATAAAAACTAAAACAATTTTTATGTGTAAAGGGCAATATGACAGTAAGTACTTAAATAACATTATTTAAAAAAGACTTGGCGCTCTTACGCGACATCATTATAATCTATAGAATTTATATATATTATAATATACCTACGAGTGTGTGTGTGCGAGTCTCCCGACCCCACGTTTTTGTATTTTATAAAGGTCAGGACAGGGTATGAATCATAAAAAGAAACCACAGAATACTATGTTGAATGTTTATTTGTGTTTAACTTCTAAAAACATTTTAAACACAGTAAAATATACAAATAAATGCGGAAGTAGTACATTTCATAAGGTTGCCAATATTAAAATAATAAGTAAGTAATTAAATTTCGTAAACAGAAAACTACCGTACTACACAATAAACAAAAAATAAAATTATTAACAATATATTAGTGTAAATTTTTATTTTCTATTTTCGTTACAAATAATAATAAAGATTGTGCTTTTTTTCTTATATACTATATTAGCAAAATTAATAAGAATTTAAGTAACAGTCGCGGGTGCGCCGAAATTACGGAATGATGCCAACGTTAAAAAGTGCTGGGATTTCGAAATTCCTGCGCACGAGTGCGACGGAAAAAAATATTAAAATAAACCATGATATGGTTAGATCCGAAGTTCTTAATTTAAAGTTAGCTTCAACAGGATTATTTAACGATCGTATAAAAGTCTCTCCAATATATCCTTATCTAAAAAAGGTAGGCAGCATCTTACTAGTAGACACACGGTACATATCGAGATACATGCGACATAAAAATCGTCGCATCCCAAATTAGCCTAATCGAAAAACGTGTCGTCTTGCCTTTTGTAATAGTGAAAAAGTTTTGGATACATGTTTTTAGTTCCTAAGAAGAGTCCCTACAGTCCGACAGTACTATCTAGCGCGCACCGCCATTACTGAACGCGATTAATTAATCGCACGAACTTTCGTCAAGGTGAAGTTTGTTAGTTCATCTGTTCGTTGCGATTTTTCAATTGCACGGCACAGTACTCGCGGCTCGCCAAGATCTAACAGTGAAGGAAAGGAAACTGCCACTACTCTGCATAGAAGCACTTCGATTATTATTTTTCATCATCTAACGATACATTTTTGATAACTCGATAAATGTTTAACTTACACAAACATGCATATAAATAACATGCTCGATATCATTTTGGCTACATCTAAATACTACTCGCAAAATTGTTAACGAATCCATTTTAACTACGGCCATACTAGACATATGGCATACATTTTTGAAAATGGGAGAGGTCAATCTATATAACAATACATTTCCACTAAAACTTAGGCCCTTTCAGTGGTTGCGCGGTAAAAACATGGAGGTTGCATCCATTGTGTTGCATTATTTATCAAAATATGTCACAGTTGTGGTTTTAAAGCTAATTGTGATCCTATTAAAGCTTTCAGCTTATAACGTTCAGTGTGACCACATTTCAAAATTCCTACTATTGTAGTAGTTCGTTAAAATCTGTTTGCTCTTTGTATAATTATAGAAAAAGATGGATATGGTTTCAGTTGAATATTTCCCTCGTTGATATGGTAAAAATGTGGTCAAACCAATCGAGCTGTCTTGTAAATAATATAGACCACCGATTAGTCGGTGACCATGTCGCCTCAGTTTCGTTTCACGTGATATAATACATATGCCTGTATTTTACACAGCAAAATGATATGGAAGTATACAAGAAGTGATATGATAATTATATAATGGAGATTGTACTAACAAGATATGTACTTAAACGATTAAAATATCAAGTATCCACAAATTTGGTACATTTTTTTGTTAAATATATATGTATAAATGCTCGTTACAGTGTCTTTTTCGTTGGATCGTCTCGTTCTAGCAACACTGTCGGGGTTACGGAGGGGAAAAACAAAAATAGTAGAAATTCTGTCAGGGATGCCTACAAGAATTCTAAAAAATACGGTAGAAATGAAAGCGACTCAATCACGATACGTACTGCAACAATGGCATGCCCTTATTAATACAATAAGCGTTGCATACGACTATCGTCTAGAAAACGACGCTACAGGGAACTAAATCTAGATAAAATCATCGTTAGTTCTATATAGCCGGTTCCTTACAGGCTTCTACTTTTTAGTATCTTTCCCCGCGAAGCCTCGATTAGAAAATGTGTGGAATGTTAGAGCTTATGTATAATAAGGTAGAAACAGCATGTGCAGGGTATTGTTAGTGATGAGTCGAAAATTAGTAGAAATACTGTACAATTTTTATAATACTTCGATGTTTAGCAAGGATAGAAATTTAAAGCGGTCTCTTTGGTATTGCTCGACAGTGTTGCTAGTTCGAAGGTATCATAGAGAAGGTGGCGGTTGCCGGCTGGCTCCGCTTGGTGGCAGCACCATACGCGCGTGTGACGTCACATGAGGGCTACTCTTTGGTGGGAGGTTTCCCGTTGGTGTACTGCGGAGGAGAGTTCGATGTTTGGTTTTGTGTGTCCTCCGTCATTACTGACACTAGTTCTTCGACGGCGCGGCCTAGGTCATCTGGAAATTGAAAATGTTATTTAGAATCATAGTTGGTTATAATGCCAGGAATGTTATTGTTATTTTTTTGGTTATTGATTACTTGGTTACATTGTTGTGATATAGTTTTCGTTAGGTAATGTCGAATTAATTGATGCATTTCATCCATAACGGATCCTGGCTTATTTCGTTAAATATAACGAAATAAGGTTTGTAACAATATCAAATATTTATTACCTCAAGGTATACGTCCTGTTAGGTTTGCAGAAATCAGAAAAGAACACCGTGAATATTATTGCTAAAACGACGACATTAATCATGCATTACTCAAAACCATGCAAAAACCTACAAACGACGACGAAAGAAAAACAAAACAACAGCGAAATACAAAAAACAATAAAACACAATCAATGAGAAAAATATCTGTGAATTGAAGACTAAACCCTACAAACTAGCAATTAAGCGTCTTTAGTGCATGTTCAAATATAATCCATTTTGCATTGATATGATGGCTGCACGAAATCCATGTCTGCGTGTAAAAATTAGCAATACAATCAATCAATAGCTGCTACAAAAGTTGAAATCTGGAGGCAACTGTGCTACCAAAGCTAAACTCTATTCAAATCCTTGTTCCCAATTGATGTTATTTCTACTTAAACACACATTACATTGCGTGTTAATTAAGAACTATTTTTTTTTTTTATAATAACATTTAATTTGCAGGGGAATCTGTACTTTTAAAGTAACTTTTCGGAAATAACATAAATTGGAAAGTCAGGACAACGTAAGATAGTTCAGCCGTCGCGGCGCCGGTGTACCTGCGCAGTGCATGAGCGAGTGCACGGCGTGCGGCGGCGGCGGCGGCCGCTGCGGCGCCTCGCGCTCGGCGCCCGCCCGGCGCGCGCCGTCTGCGGGCGGACGGGCTTAGGGAAGGCTATATGGGACCTGTTGGTACCCTGAGGAACCCCTACTAAAAAACTATGATAGGACATAGAATGGTGCCTTGAAGAACACCAAAACTTATCATGTTGTTTTTTTGGTCCTGGATGGTCTTCGTCGCATAATAGGACTGGTCTTACTATATTTACAAGTTTATTGCGTTAATGATTCATAATATGGAATTTCATACTTTTAGTATGGACAACTATTTAATGTCAACTCTGTCAAAGGGCTCGATCGTTTTGTTCTAAGGGTAAAAGATGTGGATACTTAATAGTTTGCGACTCATGGTATAATCCATTATGCATTTTCGCCGGCGAATCGGTAGCGAGCTGTGAAGCGGTCACAGAGCGAGTCTGAAGTGTGCCAGTGCGAGCTGGTGGAGAACCTTGGGCAGGCTGGAATGTGAAAGAAAAATGTATTAAATGATATTAAATAGTTATCTCTTACATCCAATTTTTGGTCCTAAATATATTATCTCGTATCTTGATGTTTTTTTCTCTAGTATTTTAAATTGTGTCTTTAATTAAAGTAATTCGTTGTAAACCGTTTTAAGTACCTCATCTGCCTAGCCTTTTCCCAACTATGTTGGGGTCGGCTTCCAGTCTAACTAGATGCAGCTGAATACCACTAGTTTACATGGAGCGACTACCTATCTGACCTCCACAACCCAGTAACTGGGTAATACGATACCCCTTGGTAAGACTGGTTGTCAGACTTTCGAGCTTCTGACGACCCCTAACGACTGTCAAAGATTTAAGCCGTTTTAAGTACCTACTTAAATAAATAAATCCGTACACGTTTAAGGGGTAGCGATTTTGCAAGACATGTCCGTTGATCATGTCATATATCCAAAATAAATGAAAAAGTCATTGCTTGTAACTAAGGCACAAGAAATAATTAAATGCCCTTAAAGATACATAATATTTAAAAAGACATTCTGTCTCTATTATACTGTCATCTTCAAACGATTTAACAGATACAGAACGAGGTTTTTAAATTCGTATAGCGCTAAACGTGTTTAGTGATTTGTGGTGCAAGCGAGCCTAAATTGAATCATTCGTTCTTACTTTGAATAGTTCACGAAATTCTAAGATTTTATTTCTATCCTTTTCTATGAATATTGTATCATTACATACCTCATCAAGCAGTCTCCTCAATCTCTGCAACTGCGCCTCGAGCTGTCGGTTATGTTCCTCGAGGATCTGCATGCGCGCCTCCAGACGACCCTTATGCTGTCGCAGCAGACGGGCTTCAGCCATCATGTCCTGCAAAGGAAAAATAAAATGGTTTTGTTTAAATATTTTGTATATGGCTTGTTTTGATTAGAGGTATGTAATTGAAAGCTGTGTGTGTGTGATTGCTTAGTTTTCTTATAGTATTAGATATGCAATTCGGTATAATTTCTATTTAATTTAGTGACATGTAGGTTTTAGCCACAATAATAATTGTTGATTAAAAATATAAGTGCAATCGAAATTACTGATAATACTAGAATATTGCAAAAATTATCGCTGTTATTGACATGGTTTTTGGTGCTTAAAAATAATTTCTGCTTTTTCACGTGTGTTAAAATATATATCTTTTGCTATATCTGATTATCTACTTTATGTTGCTAGCTAATGTTTTCTTGGGGTAATTTACTAACACAGAACTTTACTATAAAAGTTGAAGTATTCTTCTAATTGAAGACTTCTTTTAAAACTCAAGAGGCACATCTGTTATCGGTTTCGCAATTTTCAACTTCTTCTCCAGTTTCGGCAATACCTTAAACGTTACGATTGTAATTTTATCTTTGATTCCTGCAAAGCATTTTAAACTTAAAGGCCCTTTAATTCAAACCTACAAGTTCTAGGATTGTTTACCTGGTCAACAGGAGCGTTCCTGTTATCATTGACACCGTGTTGTTCTTCAGGAGTTGATCCTGGGGTTTGCTTAGCCTTCAGACGTTCGTATTCAGCTTGTAGGCTGGCATTTTCTTCTTCCAGCTCCCTGTAATGTGAAATAGGTTCGTTGAGATTACTGCTCTTTCCCTGATGACTTTTTGTCAGTAATACCTGTCGATGCCATTTTTATTCTTCTTTGTCGTTCACTCATGGCAGCGTGGTCGTGTTTATTTCAGGACTCACTTAATAGGTCGTTCTATAGGGTAATAATTATATTATATTGAGTTTTGTGGTCATACCTGATCATAGCCTCCAGTTCATGTCTCTGCTCACGATGGATGATGGACACGACCTGCACCGGTGAACGTGGTGCGTCATCAGCTTCACCTCCGCCGTTGAGTGATGCACAGTATTGTGCAATCAGTTGATGTTCTTCGTCACTGTGGAAAGGTAAAGAAGCTTTAGTGGCGGATACAGAATTTAAAACAAAATGAAGGACTTTTCAGCTGTAATATTAAAAGTCAGAAGACATACTGAAATATTGCTTATATTTTCCCCTTCGGATAAGTTCCGATCAACTTGTCTCGCAGATCAGTTAATATAAATACTGGTATATTCTATCTAAAGTGAGTGTTCGGATTTGGGTACTAAAGTAGAAGACAGACATAGCTATAGAAAGAAAACATTAGCCGTTCTATCTTAAAAAATGAGTCATCTCGATGAACGTACGAGAAATATGCGCAGTACGCATTTCAATGCGATCGTTGAACGATTAACAAACCTGTCAGGAGTATCCCCCGGCTTAGCTCCCAGTTCCACCTGCGCCAGTCTGCTGGCGTACAACTCGAGCCGCGAGTGCATGTCGTCAGCTCCGAGGGCGGAGCCCGAGGCGCTGCCGTGTTGTGGGGACGGTGCTGGAGACTCCAAGGCATCACCTGGAATTTGTACGATTTTTTTTTAAATCTTTTTGGGAAAACTTGATGTGTTGTCGAGTTGCTGTTTTTTTCGCTTTGAGTATGTCATTTTTTTATATGGAAAATATAAGACTACCTATCGTAAAATTCAACCGAGTATTATTTTCTTTTAAATGGTATATTTATAAACAAAATGTGCCTAAATTCGCTTATTTTAAAGATACCATACCTTCAAGCACAGTCTGCACGGGCAGGTAGCCGACTCGGGGATGCTTCTTGAAGTAGCGAGCTGACTTGAACTTGTTGCGTAACGCGCGGGTGAAGTCGCGCACGTCCTCGCCTGATGTTGTCTGCAAATAACAATATTTTTTATTAAAACTTATTACCTTGTTACCGGCCCAGGAAGAAGTGCGGGACCATCTTCCTAACCTCAAGAAAAAGATACCTGGATGAATTTGGGGGAGGCTTTTGCCTAGAAGTGGGACAGAGTCGGATGAATAAATAAATAAGTTTTGGCTGAAATGATGATGATGATGTTTGAAATTGTGTAAACAGCCAGAAAAGGATTTTAATATTGCAGTGTGAAGTGCTTGAAGGCACTTTGCGCTGTTGGATAAAAACATGATGATGTTAAAAAAAATTTAAGAGGTTCAAAATGTGATTTTCTAAATTATCAAATCTAAAGTAAATGTAAATTCAAACTAGGACTAATGAACTGAAGTAAATAATGTAGAAATATCGTTTAACTCACAGCAGTGCAGTACTCCTGCATGGGATGCGTCAACTTGTGGTTCTTAGCTTTGCGGCCGTTGAAGAAGCACTTCTGGCACATGTCGAAGTTGAAGCATTTCAAGCAGCGGTATCTGTATGGGACAAAACAACGTTAAACTCACGTTAAAATCCGCCGGTTAGAATGCAAATCGACCAATACCTGGAATTTAATTAGGATCCGAGCTTTTTTTTTGGGCAAACGGCCCTATAAATCATTACTAAAAAGATAAACGACTATGATACCATCATTCCGTAGAACCCAGGCCTCCAAGAATTTAGCTACATGGTGCGAATACCGTAAGTTAAAGTATCAACAAATGTTGCTCCGTAATGTAGTTATGCCACGGGCAAGAAACTTGCGTCGTGTAAATGTGGCTTAACAGTCAAAATCACGACATTATTTTTGGACAAACAACTTTCTATTCAAAAGCTTACCTGAACCCAATAATCGGATACTCCTTGCAGATATTACACTTGGCCTGATGCTTGGCAGTCTCAGCAGCCGCCAGGCGGTGCAGTACGGGCAGCCACACCATGGACTGCGGCTCCTTCTGCAGCCACTGCAGGAAGTGGAACGCTTCTATGAACTGAAGCTGTCCATCCGCGTCGCGTTCCAAGGTCTTGTCCTTGTTTACTGGTTCTTCTTTTTCCTTTTCCTTTTCTGGAAGGTTAACTGGAGAGGAAGGAGAATGTTAGTTTTTTAATTAGATAAGGTTTTTTTTTCTACAGTCAACCGTTCCTCTACGGTAGTAATTTGACTTTGATAGCGACTCTATTTCGACATAGTAAGGAGGTTTTGATAGCTCGATTAGGACACTTGACGTGGGGTTGACCGTATGTCCTTTGTATTCTTAAAAATTGAAATTGGCTTGGCAATATGGCAAGACGTTGTTATTACAAGAAAAACATAATAGGTAAGTACATTAGTGAATACTGATAGTACAGAGGTTTTACCTACAACCGGATATTTACAGGTCTCTGCGTCCAAAGTGTTTTAATTATAAAAAAATCCAAAAAAGTCCAAATGTTTTCCCTAGTAATTCTGACAATGAGCACTACACACTTACCTCGTGAAGTAGAAAATATCAATATTTATAACTAGGGTACTTACCAACTTTCCTGTCAAGAGTCCCTCCCTTGTTGCCCTCTTTGGTAGCAGCAGAAGCCTGTTCGAAGCAGCTTCTCACTGAAGGCTCGATGTTTGACCCTCCGAAGGCTGCTACTTCACCCAGTTGTCTTGGTACCTGAACAATGACGTCATAATCATGAGTAGGTAATCAAGAACTTTTTTTTCTGGTTTCAGTTAGAGCAGTTCAATTGTCATAATAAATTGTAGAAATCTCCAGAATAAGTATTACCTGTATGCAGTCATGCAGCAATAGTCCGAGTTTTCTTTGGTCAGCTCTACACGACGGGTCTGCGATCAGTCTGAACAGGTATCTGGAAAAATAAACTTTATTGTCAAGGCGTTCTCACTTTATGACGACACAAATTAGCGATCAAGAATATTTTGCAATCACGCTGTTAGCTCATAAAGGCAAATATTTTATTACAGGGCTTTTGTTTTTCTATTTTTTTTTTTATCTCGGTCTGTTTGTTCTTCGCTCGTTCTATTTTATCTTAATCTATGGGTACGATACCCCTGTGGGGCCAACGTGCATTAAACATAAAAATACTACTTATATTTACTTACGGAAAAAATTAATCCATCTCGAAAAAATAATTTTGAAATTTTCCACTAAACCTATTGGTCTCCTCGCTTACCTATACTTCTCCTCCAGATGCCCCTTGCACAGCAGGACCAGTCCCACCTTGAAGCTCAGCACGCGGATCTGTCCGGTCCTCTGACTGTCGTACACGTTGAGCAGCCAGTTGATGGACAGGTCCAGGCACAGCGGCACGTTCACTAGGCTGGGGTTCTCGGCTGCTATTACCTGGAGGGGGTAGAAGTGTTAGAGGCAGGTTCTTATTAACTGCAAGAATGCAAGAATGTTTTTGGTGAAATGTATGGGTGTACTCTGACTATTCCTTTAGGAATACAGGTCGATATGTTATGTTTTATACCTAAGAAGATTTTAATTTCATGGTTTCTGTATGTTATCTATTTACTTGATAGTCTGGCATTCTCTATCAATTTCTTGAATTACAAAGGATTATATGTCGTGCAAAAATTCTTGATGACAGACTTTGCTGCATCTGACTCAAATTCTCTTCAGAAGAATTAAGAGTAAATACATAAATACCTATTAGTGATACAGTAATACATACCTCGTATAACGAAGTAAGAACAGTGATCATGTCAGGTATATCGATGAGGCGGTCGTTCTGCGCGCGCAGTCCGTGCGAGTCAAACGCTTCCAACGCGGCCGGCAGCTGTAGCATGTGCACTGGAACACAAATGATTGTGGTGAAGTGGCAGCAGTCAGCGGGTGGCTGTGGGAGTCCAGCAGTGGGACAATATAGGTTGAAGAAAAAAACTGCCAGATATGTTTGAGGTCATATTCACGCGAACTTCTCAATCCATCGACATTTAAAAGTATTCGATTCTTATAGTCCTTCGCCAGCCAACAGTATAAGACCTGTATAGTCCTCCAGACCGTATTTTCGGCCACGGCGGCCAATCTCAACGGAGACTAGCCTTCGGCGCGGGAGATATTATAGTGCACAAGTGTTTGCGCAGACACAAGTGCACTCTCTCTTCCCTCACTCTCATAGTCCGATGGGACGGCAATCCGACACGACCGGAGAGAGATCAGGCGTAGGATCAACGGCTTAACGTGCGCACCGAGGCACGGGGGTATCACACCGCCAACTTCCAAACTCCGGGCTGTTACTACGAAATACCTGATGGAAAAATCGAATAACACTTTGCCCGACCCGGGAATCGAACCCAGGACCCCACGCTCTGCAGTCGCGCTTGCGACCACGAGACCAACGGGGCAGTCAAAGTATAAGACCTAAGCTGCCATCAGACGGACTGCGTTCTTGCTGTTGAATGCAGTTTGAATACAGTTTAGTACGACTGCAATACTCGTAATGTACCTACCGGTAACTGCATTCAAACTGCAAATTTGCAGCAGTAGGACTGCAGTTAAAATGCAGCCCGTCTGATGGCAGCCTTAAAGGTACGTTTCAGAGCAAAAATAAGTATCAAACTCAAATAAGTATAAGTAATGTTGTATTTTGTGCGTACACCTACCTAGGTATTTTATTTTCTACAGAGTCAAGGCAAACATAATAAAATTTGAGTTTAACATTATATGTGATCAAGGTCGACAAATGGCTGGCTTTTTATGAACACTGACACCCATTGAATAAAACTTAAAATCTAAAGGAACTACTTACTGCACAACGCCTTCTGCACCGTCCTCAGTTTGAGCGCGGTCCTGTACGCGGAGAAACGCACCTCGTTGAGGTCGGCCAGAGAGTTCATCAGGTCGATCATCTTCGGGTGGTCCCAGTGAGTCGTCTCCAGTTCATGACTGAGGAGGGAATTACATTATTAGGTTCTGTAGTTGATTAATTCATATCGATAAGCTCTCATTCTTCAATTGACTGCAGGAAAAATGTCATCAAAGATGACTCTCTAATATTTTGGTTCCTAAACAATGTGGATGTATCTTCAGAATTATCATTAAACAACAGTAAAGACCCTATCTACTCACTTGATATAATATGGTACATTAGCAGGAGTGACGGCTCTCTCCCAGGGTGGCTCAACAGAGCCAGCTAGGAAGCCCTGCGCTGCGCCCGCGCCGCCGTCTCTCGCTACACCGGCGAGCTGACGCACACGCTCTTCGCCACCGGAGACCAGGCCTGATACCCTGGAAGATAAAGTGGATGATGAAGAGTTCGTAGTTTCGTAAAAGTTTGCTTTATGGACCTAGGAAGCAGGTTGTATGTGTTTAAAAAAATAAAAACTACTCTATATCTTTTTGTGTTCCAAAGAGTGGGGTGGTTGCACTAATCAATGCTCTCTTAATCCTTACTAATATTATAAATTCGAAAGTAACTCTGTCTGTCTGTTTGTCTGTCCCGCTTTCACGCCAAAACTACTGAATCAATTTAAATGAAATTTGGTACACAGATAGTCTAAAGCCTGAGAAAGGACATAGGCTACTTTTTATCGACATACCACGCGGGCGAACGCGCGGGCGGAAGCTAGTAAACAATAAATCGCAAAACGAGCTACTTACACCTGACCCACATGAACTTTCATGTAGGTATACCTGGATAGAGAAAGAGAGGTATTTACTCTCCAAGAACTGCCTACAAGTTCTAGGAGCTTTCGGTCCTCCCTGTGCCAATACTGAGGCAGTGAATCCACCGGATCCACTGGATTCTACCAGAAGTCTCAAAGCTTGTCTGTCGCTTGAAGTAATTCAATATTACCCTCAACCAGCCTCAGGCAGAGGATATCCTCATGGACTTCTCGCAGAAAAAGTGTAAAGAGTACCACTTGACACCCTGTAGCTCCTGCCTAACCGCAATAGATAGCATCGCATGAATACCCATAAGCCCATAAGAATGCAGGTTGACAATGTTGACATGCACCTTAGAATGAATATAAACAGCTATTTAATTGACTTTCAATCATCGTAGCGCTGTTTAACATTCCTCACATAGGTACTAATGTTTACGTTAGTACCAAGTTGTACTCACGCGCAGACATTTTTCTCTGTTATGACTATTATTTCATCTGTCTGTTACTGGGCACGATCAAGATCATCGTCTTTTCTAGATAAACTAAATTATTTCGGACATTAAATAATCGCAGGCATGTCTTTTAGCATCACCAGTTCACCACGAATCCACGATGTAAAGCATCGCTCATCCTATTTACCTAAATCTGTTTTCAAATCTTATGTAGTCTGCTGTGATTGGTTGAATTAAATACGAACAACCAATTAAAAGAGTGAGTCATGCTGACGGTAGAACAGCTATAATAATATTAATAATGGCCTGATGACCGAAAGCCTCGACCAACATCTCTCAAGGCTCTCGTTAGGCGGTTGGATCAAGAACCTGATTCAGAAGGCTTGTACTCCTTGATACGGCTCGCATTGTGAGGAGGTTCCTGTCTCTGCAGCCCTAACCACCGGTAGCTTGGACCCTACTCCCGACACCGGTGGAGTTCTATTTTTTATATTTTTAAATGTTTTTTTAGGTTTTTATAAAATTATTTAAAAATGTAAATACATATAAGTATAAGAAACAAAATAAATAAATGTTAATAATGTATTGATTACCTATACTTAGGGCCACACAGCTGTCAAAATCACTGGAAATTGTGGTAAAATTCCAAATAAAAGTAAAAAAAAATACCTGGTATTCAAATCATCAAGCCTGGCCAACAAATGGTCCGGCAGCTGGATCTTATCCCTCGCCAGCTGTTGTGCTTGCGCGTGCAGTTCATCAGCCAGTCTCCTGAGGGGGGGCAGCTGTGCGCGTGCGCGGGAGACCGCGTCGAGCTGCGCGCGCGCATCTCGTGCGTCGCCGGGCCCGCGCCATGAGGAGCGCGCGGCTTCGGCGGCTTGCACGCGACCCGCGAGCTCGTCGAGAGAGGTTGTGAAGGTTCGGACGCGCTGGAAGGGGAAAAACATAAAATATTAGATATCGTTTCGCGAAAACTTGGGTTTAACTAAAAAGGAAGGTAACAATGGGAGGTAAAATAAAGAGCTATTCTTTTTTCATTGGAATTTCTTTCGTGAGTCAGATTGGTTCATTTATTTAGGTCAGTTTAAGGTTGTGAAAAAGCTCAGCCTACTATCTAAGCCATTCTTCTTTCGTCAATTCTTATTTCAGTGAGTATTTTAACGAGAGATCAACGTCAATGATGAAAGCCATTCAGATTCAGATGACTTACTTATTACCATAAATATGCCAAATCTTATCTAGCACTTTACATGCATCTTCAACCTTAAATTGGAAACCGTCAGTTGCATATAACGCGTTGTAATAAAATACTTTTTTCAAAATCATCTCAACAAAGACAGCATCTTTATCTTCCTGCCACCGCTGGACCGGTCGCCGGCACTGACCTTGCTACAGCCTCGCAACTGAGATAGAGTTACCTTACCGACGACCGCAACTTCCTAACGTTACCTATTGGAATGTTTGCTGGGTGAAAATGGGCACCTGGTGCCTTGTTATCGAGTAAAAAGGGTTATAGAAATCGCGATTCTTTGATATAATGTGAGATAGAGTAACAATATTATGTGACGTCTGACGAGGAATTTTATGCCTTCTTTAATAAATTCTTAAGGTTGACTCGATTGATAGGGACGTGCTACTTGCTTGTTCAGGTAAAAATCGACACATGTCCTAGATATGTATTATGTTCGGGAAATAGCCTAAACCAAAATAATTCAATCTACCTAATATTTTCCTCATTTCCAAGTTAGATGAAATCTGTAATAAAGACTAATCAAATTCCCAGGACCAGTAAATTGTTCAAATAAAAACAAGGACACGTGCACTTTACAAATTAATTAAGTAATTAAAAACAAAACAAAGCTACTGGTGTCTCTTGTTACCAACCTATTAACTACTTAACGGACATACAGACAGACAATTGAGCTGATAGAATAATTGTACGCAAGACGTTTGTCGAAGGGATGTTAGTAGTAACTGTGTGAAGAAGATGGATTGGTGCAAGTTAAAGTAACTGTAGCCATAGTTTGTTAAAATCCGACAAAACTTACTTCACTACCTACTTATTTAATTTTAGGCATTTTTATTTTATTGGTGCACACACAAACTTTTCCGTTGATATTGGGTATCGGAATCTAAAAGGAATAAATAATATTTTCTGTATTTTTCAATGCAAGTAATCCTGCTAATGTATCCGTCATTTCATATTTCTCCATTATCCATTTCACAAAAAATATTTCAGCAAACATTCCCTTTCAGCAAAAAGCACAATACCTTAATATCATAAATTCTTATCAAAAACTACCGACCATCAAATACAGAGAGGAAAAACGGGAAAAAATGTAACAACTCAACTACATAGTTCCCTTGTTCATCGTGTGCAGTTTACGAGATTTCCCCCGGATAACCGGGTACCCGGGTAGGTACAGTGGTATCGGACGTTATACCCGGGTCGAGATGGCAAGGCGCGATAATCGCCCGCATTTAACCGACTACGCAGAAAGGGTATTGTGTTATTATCTTCATGGTAAGTCATGGGTGGGCCCAGACAGATAAGTTCCTAGGTCAGTCTATTTTTTGAGAAAGTAAATAAAATACAAAAGCTTTAATTGCCTACGGTTTTATGGACCATGAAATACACTGGTAAGTACTTACTTTGACGAGCGACATCTTTTTTTGGCCGACTCTGGATTAGGGAGCTATGATTTTAAACCACTAGGTGTCCCAGATCTAACAGCATCAAAAAAAATGCCTTCCTGCGCTAATTAAATTACTCACGAACTATTATGATAGCATCAAAACAATTTAGACTTCACGCCATTTTTGGGCCGACCCTTTAAAAACTTCATTATACAAATACGGAATACCTAGAATTCTTAATAAGAAAGTCAGTTCTCCAAAATTTTGACCACAACTCCATCGGGACTACTAGAGATTGTAACGTTGATAACACATGAGGTATGGTTTGTTTTACGTCACTCCTTATCTTGGGAACTTCGCTAAAAATGCCGGAATAGAAGTACCCCGTAAAATTTTATGAGAGTGGTGTGTACTGTCTTCATTTGTTTTTTTTTCCTAGTGAAAAGTAAAATAAACTTTTAGGTTACATGGATTTCTGCAAGTATTTTTTCTTGAATTTTTTATATTAATTAAAATCCCATCGCTATGAAACATTTCGCTACATCTCAGCAATGAATTAGCGGAGTTGGAAAGTAGTAACTAAGATCTAAGTTCATTCCTCTTTTAATAACCACTCCATATACGAAGTTCACAATAACTCTAACATGACCATAATAAACTATACACAATCAACTCCTGCGCACGTGTCAGCTGAACCGAGAGTTACAACACTACAATGGGTGCGCCTGAGATGTAGGGTAATGCGTTCTACAATCATTTATTATGGAACTTTCAGTATATCAGTCGACTTCGTAGTGACAAACGGTGCTGTTTTGAGCATAAAGGTGTGGTAGATAGGAGATCGTGAAAGCCTGCGCAATTTTTATCCTTTGGCTAAATGTCATGTTCAGATGTATGACTGATTTTTATCATTTTGGAAAACCAAACATTGGCTGACATGGGATTTTTATCCTAATTTCAGACGTCAGACGTCATAGACAGCATTGAGTAAACTTTTATAAAATATGAATTATATTCAGGTAAAAATAAAAGACAGAGCTTTCAAAACTTTCTTGTTGAGGTTTCTAAACTAATTTTATGTAGGTTTATTTCACATTTATCGACTGGTTTAGTATGAAGCCTATCTGTTTGCAGCCTAAGTTTATGAGTTCAATAAATTATTTCACAAATATACATACTAAATTTCATCATTTAGAACTGTTATATTACCAGTACCTAGACCTACTAAAACATTTTATTCTGCGGTTCTAAGCACGATTGTCTCGCATAAATCTTTGTACTTAAGTAATAAGTCAATTACGAAAATAGACCAAGTAATAATATATTGTCTTTTATTGTACTTATTTGCTCCAAGTAGGTATTAGGAATTCTTGCTAATATTTTGTTTACAGGCCACAGACATACCCTAAACCTAATAAGTCCCTTAATAAGTCAATTAGGAAAATAGAGCAAGTAATAATAATATTGTCTTTTATCGAATAGGAATTCTTGCTAATGTTTTGTTTACAAGCCACATAACCTAAACCTATGGTTTTCCTTGTATATACAAGGAAAATTATATAGTACTCCCTGATAATTTCTGCTCAATGCGCTGATGTATGATAAGGGCTTTAGCGGTTAATAAGTTTTGTAGGAATGATGTACGTGTATACTAAACACCTAATTATAGTATTTGAGATATCTTCACGCTCTTATTATTTTAATAACAAGCAGATACCATATTTAAAAGTAATGCATCCAAAAACGCACGTTTCTATAAATTACCAGACCAAAAATTTTTAAATTAAACCAGATACAGTTAAAGTGCGTTCAAACCGGAAGTTTCCAAGTTGTAAACAAACAAACAGTTAAATAGAGCAGCAAGGTCACCGCACAGTGAGTGATTCATGATGGCGCCCGCCCTGCGCCTGTGCAGTGTGCGGCGCTCATTATCAAATGCAATGGGCCAATGAACTGGGTGAAGTTTTGATGTGTTAGTGATTTTTGTGTTTGGATGCTGTCAATTTGGTTAATTGATGTTCGGTTTTGTTTTTGTTTAAGTTAATTTAATTTTTGGTCGATAAAGTATAAGAAATGATTAACTCTCTCTTTTGTTTGATGGTGGGTTTTGTTTTGTTATTGATAAGATTTTCTTTTTTCTGAGAAATTTTTAACTGTGTGTGAAAACATCAGAAGAGGAAAATCAATTGCGAATGAAACTGGATTTTGTGAAATTCTTTTTACTTTACAAATGAGGCAGACCGAAGCCCTAAAAACAATTAAGAACAAAAATGAAAAACTTCTAAGCTTCCAAGTTCATAAAATTTTGTAAATTAATAGGGATCTAAGCCATAAAAAAAAATATAGTTTTCTTATAGAGTTCATAAGAAATCATAACTCAGTTAATACAAACAATACACAACACAATTCTAACTTACTAATCTGTAGCCCATTAATAGAAACATGAGCGGTAACCCCCATATAAGTTGTGTACTATTGTGTACCGTGTGTTTGTGTACAGATGTACTGCACTGATTGAGGTTATTGCTTCCCGATAACGCTTATCTGCTTGTTACCGCTTCCGTGTCGCAGCTAGGTGGCTTAGATTTGTTGTTAAGAAGTACATTATGTATAGGACTGTAAGCTGCCTTTAATAGGCATAACATACTTAGGCAAAGGTCGTTTGATTTCAGGCAAAGAATGGACCAACCTGTGGTTATCAAAAAAGTGTTTATGATGTCTTCTGATACAGAGAAGGAACGAGTATCAGAAGTAGCAAGTTACAACATTTTTTTAGGCCAAGTCCAGTCCTCAAGATTTTTTTATCACCAGTGTTGCAAAAGTTTGCAATGTTCAATACCTAAGAGCAAGATTATTTCGAATGTAAAAAAGTCACGTCTGACTTTGAGCCAACAACGAAACTCGTTTTTAATCCGGAGGAAATTCAGGCAAAAAATACAGACCAAAGAACAATCTTTGCATAAATTCTCTTTCACACACATGAGCGAGTTACGGCCTCTGCGCGTACGCACCTGACCTCACCGAAGGACATTCACGACGTCCTTCACGACATAACAGTAGTACAAAGTGGAATCAGCATAAAAACAAGTCCAGTACACGTCTAGCCGTTATGTGACAACTGGACATGTATGGAAAAGTGGATGACACTAAAATTGTATGTTAATGGGAGATTAACCTGAATTTGTTGAGTGGTTTGTTGTGTAGTGTTGAAGACTGGTTGCTTGCAAATGGTGCTGGCGAGTTGTGTTGTGTTAGTGATACAGTTAACACTTTTGAATCTGAAGGTCTGAGAAATCTAAAATTGAAAGTTGTCATATATCGGTCGGATAGAAGATTTTACATTTTCATACCTGTGTACACTACAATTGGAGCAATCAATTAATTACTTGAAGAAACCTGCCCAACTTGAATGAATAGTTTAAATCTCATCACCTCCTGCCCTTTGCCCTTGTTCCATACTTCTCTATTAGCCGTTTCTAGCAACATCATCTTTCACATAATCTATTCGTTTCATTGGTCTCCCTCTACTATTATCTACCAACTTAAAATCCCATGGCTATGTTATTACATACAACCTTAATCGCCGCCAATACCAAGACAGCTAAATAACCCTACAAATACAATATTTCCTGTATCATTTCCTACGTCTAAGCCAATTTATATTTCCTGCAAATCCACTATCCGTACTTAAGTCAATGATTAAGTACAACATCCAGGAACAAATCGCAGACTGTAGTACCTAAAGTACCATTTATGTACCTATGTCTATGTGGTACTGTTAATAAGAGAAACATATCACGACAGGGAATCGAACCCGCGCCAACTGGTTGACTCACTAATTGGCATACGGCCAGTTTTCACTACCACTAGTGATGGGCTATTAGTACCGAAGTGCCAATAACTGCTGTCACTTTGTTGCGAACATAATCATGATGAACATGAGTAGGTAGGTATCGAGTTTTTCATATTGGTACGTTTGTGTACAAATTCCACGAGTTCCAGTACTGTGATAAAGTAAAATCTACATTTTTCGAACGTCTGACATTCAGATGTCCGGATAAACGAACAACCTTTGATTTGAGATATCCCGACTTCCCCACCACCGTCCTTATGTTTCGCTTATTTTTATTTAAAATTGGAACATGAGTGATAAGTTTATGTATATATAATACAGTTTTGTTTCCTAAAATAGTCGTGTTCAAATCATTTACGATTGCTTCATAGCATGACACAATAATTTCTGTACAGATAGTGGAATCAATCAATCAACTCTGCTTACTACGGTCCATTCACAGACCTCCCAAGTTATCAATAATGATATCGTCTATGTAGAAGAAGTGTAGACTTAAAATATTGAACGAGCTTTTATGTACGTTTACATTATATCTTAGGCCTTTCAAGTCCTAATACTCAAATAAGATTTTTCTAATTTGTGTCTGATTTGTAAGACAAGGATTGGTGAGCATAGTGCCTAGGTAGGTTTATTGTTACTTGCCAAAAGGTGTCGTCTAAATCCACTTTTACCATAGATAGAAATGATTACCATAAAGTTTGATCTCCACCCATAAAGAATAATTGTAACCTATTATTTACATGCATAATTCACGCTACATACGAATAGGGAATAACAACTTTGCAAACTTAATTCCCACAAAATTACCTACTACCATTCTGGTACCAAACACGACTGCGAATCGATTTTCTGGTACCATTTGTGTAGTACCAATTACAGCGAATATAGGCACATCACTAGTGAGTGGGTGTTTGGAAGTGGATGTAGCGTGGGTAAGAGACATGCGGGACTTGTACCAGCTAGTTGCTTGGCTATTGTTGGGGGTAAGCAGGATTGGTGGGCTAGGCATAGCTAAACAAGATAAGAAATTATTGGTCGAAGCTGCTTAAAGTATCTATTTTGTTGCCTATGATACTAATGCTGGTCCCTTCTCTGTTTGAAATCAGACTTTTATCCCTAGTAAGAATACAATATAGGCCGTATGTTACTTAGCCCCAAAAATTGGAATTCCTACTAAATTGGCTTTTAAATTCATCTGAGATGAATTGTGATGTACAAATATCTCTCATTGGCCATTTTTTCAGTAGTTTAGGATTGTATTATCTCACCACATATACAGCCTGAGAGATTCTCCCTTTTGCTTTTGCCTCAGTGGAGCAAAAATTTAACACTATATTTTCAGACAACAATACCCAGACAGAACACAATATTACCCGTCTCTAGATAATTCCACATTTTCCCCGGACCGGCCAAAGATCCCAGTTTCATTACACGAAGAAATCCGGCTATCGGCCGTTTCCCGGTTTTATACCGGCCCTGGCAGCATCCGGTTTATGACGTCAGAAACGGAGGGATCTGGCCGTATATCGGTATATTAGATAAATAATGGATCTGGATTGAGGGATTCTTTTGGTATGATCTCGTGGTAACGGGTAATTGTGATTGATTAATATTTTTGGTTTGAGGCTGTCATTGTTATTGGTGGGTTTGTTTATTTATTTTCAATCAAACTCAAAGCATTTATTTCAAATAAACCAATTACAGGCACTTTTGAATTTTCAAAGGGTCTAAGGGTCTAGTTGCCCATTCCAAAGCGTAGTAGGTTCCTATGGAGAAGAACGGGCAAGAAACTCCACGGACACTCTTTTAAATCAGAATATTGTTACAATATTTAACCATTTATGTATACAATTATACATAGACAAGAGCAAAAGAACAGAAAAATACACAATACGGGAAGCTGACCCAGAAATGTATAGGTACGCGAAACGTGATAGACCAAAGGGGCAAGGGTACCTTAAGTTAGTCTATACAGAAAGATCGGCATATAAATCGAAAGTTCTTTCCAAAAATTCAGGGTCGCGGGTTTGATGCCGGTTTCGTTCCCAGATTTGCATCCCTTTCATACTTTAAAGACTGCACAGACCTACCTTTTTTACATAAAAAGTCTTGATGAAGCCCTAAAAGACTATTAACAAGCCAGCGATTTGAGAACAAAATATAAAAAGAGACCTATAAAATAACATGAGAACAAAGGTGACTCACTCCCACCATGTTGTGAATAGAAGGCACCAGCAACCAGCACACAATAGAAAACACACCTTAATCCGAAACTCATAAAGTCCAAATTCCTATGAGACGTTAATAATAGGAATCCTTGTAGGGCACAATTTTCTTAGAAATTCTGGGCTAAAAATAGACTTAAGTTACCTCGTTTTATTGCAAAAGTGGACTTTATTTTGTGTTAGAAGAAGTTGCATTTTCAATGAAAGGGTGTGTAGGACAAATTGTATATTTTTTATAAGTAACAAAAGATTTTTTTAATGTTTTTGTTAGAACTTTGTTCTGGTTGAAATGGTGATTAAAGGTTGTTTTTGCCATATTTTAAACGAGAGGAAAGTCTAGTTCACACCCATGACTAACATTTCTTTAAGCCTGAAAATGTTAGTGTTTTCTAAGGTTTACATGAAATTAAACGTCCAGGTCCTAAAATTCGAAGACGTCTGACATCTACCAACTCGCACTGGGCCTGGGTGGTAGATTACAGCCCACTCCCTCTCGAAGAGAGGAGGCGTTTGTTCCAGGAGTGGGAACATCATATGGCTGATTACGTATGCTATCAAATGAATTGGAGTTAGTTAAATGTTAATTAAGTACTTAATAATTCCTTATTTAGAAACGTGTAAATCCTTTACATTTATGGGTACACAGCCAAAACTTATCAAAGCAATGTGCTTTCTAGTAACAATTATGGTTTTATACCACATAAACATTATTATTACACAATTTAACGGGACACACAGACGGACAAGCTTAAAAATTACCACGATAAACACGACATTTTTGAAAAGCGCCGTAAATGGCATCACTGGAGATTGAAATCTTTTATGTTGTGTGGTAACACTGAAGTTATGATGTAACTTAGTGCATTTTGAGTATCAGAGAAATTGGTGTCAAGGAGTTACCAGAATCACAAAAAGAATTGCGACTCTTGGAACCCTCCAAGAGCCGTAATTCTTTTTGTGATTCTAGCAGATTTCAATATCATCTCGGCTATAATATTTCCTGGTGCCTACAGCTGGGACACAGGCCTCCTCTCTTAGAGAAGGAGTGATCCAATCCATAGCCCACCGGCCGCGTGCCCAGCACCAGTAGATGGAAGTCGCATGTCTTCGAATTTTTCGTTCTAGACTTCTATAGGACAAGCCAGTATCCTCACTATGTTGTCCTTCACAGTTTTAAGAGCAGTTGTGATGGAAATGGCGACATTTTAAGCTTAGCGTTGTGCTCTCTAAATTAGCGTAATTTGTGTTTTACATAGTAACCTAAATAATACTACTATACTCTCTCAGACTTTAACGACTTGACAAGAACCAGCTGATGCACTCACGTAGTACCAGAAGGTATTATTTTACATAGTTTATTATATGCAAGCACCAACTATTTATTGTTAGCCAGTGTTTTGTTTCAGCAGCCATATGTTTCTATTCGCTCTTTGCGATGGAAGTTCGAGGAGTGATTAGTGAGTTAGCAATAATTATTGTTTATTGGTGTTCCTTTTTACGCGTTCCGATAAACTTACAATGAGATGGAGAGGCGATTTCATGTTTTTTTTAATAAATAAAAATAACTATCGGCGTGAATCTTTTGTCTTCTTGAGTTGAACTGAAAATTAACATGCTGATATTTCGTAGCAGAATGAGTGTTTTAAACAAGAGAGAAATTGACCAATTTCTTTCTCTCCCCTCTCTCTTCTCTCTTTTTCTTTTTCTCTTTTGCTTTTCTTTACCGTTTTTCATTTCATTTTTCCCTTTTATTTCTTTTTTTTCCTTTCTTTCTTTTTTCTTTTTTTTAACTGCAGTTTATTAGCATATTACATGACCTCTTCTTTTATTGATGTTATATAAAATACAAGAGAGAGAGAGAAGTCACAGGTACCAGCCAGTATAACAAAGTCGATACACAGCACAGTTTGAGACTGGTCCCGACTGTCGATTGCATACTCCGATTACTGTCACCCCCATAGGCTAGCACAGTTGCACAGTTTTTAATGACGGGTTAAATTAACTACGGTTAAAGTTGTTTAAGTTTAAGATACGATGATGGTGTGAATTTGGTTAGATTGGAAGTTTACTTCAGCATAATTGGATGCTATTTTTAGTGGAAATAGCCTTGTGATTATTTAAATATTAATTTCGAAATGTCGAAGACTTGATCTATTATATGAAGTGCCTTTCATGCCAAATTATTCATAGTAAAGTGCAATAAGGGTCACGGCCAAATGCTAGTGCATATTCTAACTAATTTACATATTAGGCACCAGGAGCGGCATGTCAACAAGGTTTTTTTTTAATATAAATTAGAATGAATTGAATTCTGATGAATGTATTTAATAAAAATAAAAACCAAACGGTCAATTTCTGCTAGGTAAGTACTGTCTTCTAATAAAAATAGCGTTGCACTTAACTCGTTAAAATTAATAATCTACAAATCAAACAGCTACGAAACTAAATAAACTCGTTGAAAAACTCATTTATCGCACCTTAACCGCAGTTTAAACAAGGGTGCAACCGACCCTACGTTGGTTAATCTTGAAACCTGTAAGAGCCAGTCATCCCTGCCTGCTTATCTACAATCTGCTGATAAGTTTGAACTGCAGACTTGCAGAGTTATTTCTGTATTATCAGAGCATTGTACTCTACTAAAATAGTTTGGAGCTTTGAATGAAGAGAGGGTGTTTCTGCGCATCCTAATTTACTATATACTGATACTTTTTGTACTGATTCTCTATTTAAAACGATTTTGACATAACATCACGTTTGTTATCCTCAAAGGGTTAGGCAGAGGTGTACCTATAGTACACCCACATTTCGCCAGTCCCATGTAATAGGGGGCGAGCCTAGCGATTTTGTGTCTATAATAAACATAATTATAATATAATTTGCTGCACAAGTATGTTAATATCTGACCTTTGCTGATCTTAAACCTCGTTAGTCGAAATAGTTGAGATTTCACAAATTACCTGTAACAAGAAAAACATAATTATTAATAAATATAGTGATACAAACAGGAATTTGATATTAGGTAGAAGGTATGACACTAAACTAATACCATGAAAATAAGAAAATTGCGCGCGCAGCACCGTACCAAAATAAAAAATAACAGAGATTTTGTGTGAGAGACACAGAAAGTTATATCTTTTTCCTCTCTCATGTACCTTTTTTTTTTTTTTTGAGTGTGGGAAATCATCCAATGACTTCTCCCGCTCTGGGCGGAGCGAAAGGGCGTGTCAGACTCTTACTGACTAAAACCCACCCGTGTTCCTTCAGTTGCCTGTTGCCAGGGTCCCGGTATCCCTTTCGGACTATTCCGCAACCCTGGCAGGCATCGGTCCTAACGGACCCCGTCAGGTGTGCTGACATCTCTTTGAGAATGTGCCTAAACGTGACGCGTACTTGAAATCGCACTCTAAATTCTCGACCAATTATCGAAGCGCCGCCTAAGAAGTTTCACTTCAAAAGTCTGTAATTTAATATATACTAAGCTTCAATGATATCGTAAGACTAATCGCAGGAAATAGTTTGGCAAACCTAATTGCATGTAGTCCGAAACTTCATACTGACGTGCAAAAAGATATTCATGTAGGTAGCGATTGCAAAACTGTTAAAAGTATTAATAGCAGTACAAATACAATGGTATTTTCGCAAGCTTTATTCACAGAATTGTCAGCCAAAAATGCGACTGTCATTTGCATTTCCCGTGAGTATATAAATAAAATATTAATACAAAGCTTTTTATTGCCATCTTGTATGGTAATTCGTTTATCATTGACCAATATGCTGAACAAAGTAGTATTAATGTATTCGAAACACGTTCAGTACCATGTGAACGAGTATCGGATTTATTAAGTAGCTAGGGAGTCGGTGATGACTTGATGATTATAAGACTTCATAAAACGCAGGTTATATTGTCAAACCTCTATTATCGCCAATACTATTGTAATCATTTAATGGTATATAAATATAAATAATAGAACTTAAAAAATCTTTAATTACTTACTTTACTTTTATTATTTTACTTGTAAACTATCATTATATTTGTTTGTATGGCATAAACTCTAACTGTACAACAGCTCAAAAATGGAAGTAACAGTTAATAAATAACAGTTCCGAAAACAGCTAATTAATCACCACCACTAATTAACAGGTTTAAGTAACATAATATATCCACCTTTTCAATCACCGCCGTCTAATATTTTAACTTTATCCTCAAATCAATTTTTCACACCTGTCATCTCGAAAAAGCTTAAAGGACAAGATGGCTGTCTATTTATCAGTGTCGGTGTGCCGTACGCGCAGGAAACGTCAAATTTGAATTTCGAATGTGAGAACAATGCGTTGCGATCGTCGCGTGCTCGTGAGTCAGTCGCGGGAATGTTTTGACATTTCACTTATTTTTGTATCAACGAGATGTGATGTCATCGGTATTTTGTAGTATGATTCTAAGATGAGTTATGGTGAACTATGAATAATATCCAGTGATGGTAGGGTAAAGTTAAATTGTAACTTGGTTATTGGTAGGTGTCATAGGTATGGGAGAAAATGGAAGTGGCAAATTAAGTTTTGCTACTTTAGCAATACGTTTTTAAAGATTAACCCGTTGACTGCGACAGTATTCCAAAACAAGGTTTTAGGTTTAAAACTATACCCAAGTATTTAATATTGCGTTTACTAAAATTAAATTTGTTTTTTTAGTAAGTATAGGAATCATCATCAATCAGATGTATTAACAAAGGATGACCGGGTGGATACAAATCCCCTTGATCTTCGCGTAAAAGCAAATAGTGCATAATGCACCACACAATGTTTACTTGTTTGTTTTTAAATGTTTCCTCACATTCAAGAATACGTGTCTTGTAAAAGACTTCAGAGTACAAATAATTTAAATACTTATTTCTTCACTCTCAGTGGGGTGCCTTTAATCCTTATTGTTATGTAATTTTTTCGAATGTAAATGATTGTGAAAGACTCTGAACGGTGATATTTGCCTACGCATATTACGATTTCATCGACTAGATATATATTCCTATTTTGTTAGGTACAATTGGAAAAAACTGCACTTCTAATAAAAACTACTCTATGTGTAAAATTTTTTCGCCATCATTTAAAGAATTAATATCATAGGATGTAGCTTTTAAAATTAAAGCTGTTTTGGCATGTCACCAAATCAGTAGATACATTGCACCCGTGCGAAGCATGGGCGGGTCGCGAATTACACATATTTAGATAATCATTGATAGGTATTCCATGACTTGATAAACCGCTGTTTATTGCAAGAACATTTTGACACCCAAATACACAATAGTTCATGCATTATATGCTCTTTAAAGTGAAAATTCTCTATATCTACAGATTGATTACGTAAGAAATAAAAACCTGCACTATATTAGCAAGCGATGCATCGCTCATTAATATCAATAACAATACCGTACATTGCACAAGTTGTAAATATATCAGTTGAATTAATGAAGTGCGACTGCAGTCAGCTGCTCTTTTAAACAAACACTCGCTTTAAAGATGCGAATGCAAGCGATTTTAGCGATGATGGCGCTTAATTTTATTGTTTGTTTGTGCATGCTTTTCTTTTATCAATCGCCGTTGAGAATTAAAAATGCTACTGCATTCCAGCATCATGCATACATAATATTATATATTAATAACACAGACAATAACAATAACAATATTATATATTAATATTATATATTAAGAACCCTAGAAGAACACGTTAGAAAACAGGACTAACAATACCGATTGTCACCTTTATCTCTTAATTCTCATAGTGTGGACACAGAGAATCGCACTTACTTTTATTTTTTATCTTACTTTTCTCAATATGTTAAGTGAACTGTAATGTTCTTTTTTTTTGAGAAATAAATGTCTTTAAACCGAGACAAACACGAAAAGCGACCAAAATTTATTTCGCTTTTCGTGTTTGTCTGTGTGACCGCGTTATTCTTTTAAACTACGCAACGGATATGTTGCGGTTTTGCCATCATTTAGAGAATTTATTTCGGAAGGTTGATGTTTATAATACAGTAATATTAAATGGTAATGAAGAAATCTCCATGTTTTGTCAAGTCGTAAAAACCGTGCGAAGCAAGGGCGGGTTGCATTTGTGAATTAGTAAGTTTCAACTTACAGCAAAAGACATAAACATGTGTAAGTAGCCAGACTCTTCCTTTCTGTGTCGGCATTTCGCTACATGTTACAAAATACAAGCACCCCACTGCCCTTTCGATCCCCACACGCAACATAGCGATTAAAAAATAAAATCCCGAATCGTGCACCAGAGAAAACATCGCGTGCCCCAAGCCTTTTGTATCACACTGCGATTTAACCAATCACAGTGTGAGATTGTGAACTGTCCAAATTCGTTATTTAAATACCTGGTCGCGTTTGTGGGTTGATATAGAGAAGATTTTCAATTTAAAATACGAATGAATATTGGAATGGAACGAAAATATTGAAATATGCACTATTTTTCGGAGCATGTTTTTTAATTAAAGCTTTTTTTGGCTGTCTGTATCTACTCTGTATTTGTAGGGTTTGTTTTGTAGGGTTGTGGTTTTTTGTTAGTTTCGATACATCACTGATAAAAAGTTTTGCTTAAATGATGGCTTTTTATAGATATATTTTTCTTTTTTAATTATTTTTTGTTACTTCAGACACTCTAAAGTTTCATTCGAGATGATAAATATTTATATTTCTTATAAATTAATATACGGTATGCAAGGGTAAACACCGTTGTCACTCAAACGATATGGGTAGTTGACTTAAATATAAAAATAAATGACCCAGTAACAACAAAAATAAAACCTTGTTTTCATTAAAAGATTTTAAAAAGTAAATATCCGTCACTGTCCTGATACTCATGGATACGCGCTCGGGAGAGCTCCGAAACAGCTGACGGCCGGTCATGGAACGCCCCGCGCGCCCCGTACGCCCCCGCCAACCGCAGCCCGCCGTGTTGAGGCGCAAGTTCGTTGCCTTTGCGTATAGGATGAAATATTCTTGTGGAAAAACGTAGATTTTCTTTAAAAAAGAAAGTTGTTTTTTCCATTGATTTTAAGTTCTATAAATGAAACCAAACCACTAGTTTCAAGGATAACGGTGTTTACACTAACACCCTGTATAATTATAAATAAAAAAAGCCTGTATTGTCCCACTGCCGGGCAAAGACCTTCCTTTCCTTTTTCCACTCAACACGATCCTGCGCCAAATAAAGTCAGAATTTTTTATTTTGAAAATCTCAATATTCAATTCATATCCTGTTAAATACCATGCAGAGACAGACCTTACCAAACCTCTTAACAAGTTTTGCAAGAGAGAGACAATTAAGATATTATGTCAGTTGCATGATCAGCACATTTACATCAATAACATTTTACTTCAGCCTTGTTTAAAGACAAACTTAATTAACGTAACTTTCAGCAAGATAACTGTATTACAAAATAAAAGATAATTATCAATAACTGCCCACGATTCGTTGGGTACGTTATTGCTGTTCATTTTGACTGAGTTACATAAATTCTTCAAAGAAATATGTAACATAATTATATTATTATTTATTTTTATGTCAGTCTTACGAATGAAAGCGAAAACGATTTGTGAAAGAGATATGATTATTCATATCGAAAATTGCAAACACTATAAAGATTGATCGACTCAAAAAAATATTCCATATTCCACACTTATTCATATATGTTTGAATGTGTGTATGCTTATATCATACCAAACATAGGTACAACAAGTGTTAGACGAGATAATTAAATTAAAATGAATATCCATAACTTGTCATACCTACAATATTTTAACTATCATTTTATTCCTGTCAATGAAGCTTTACAAAGAGAAAATTTTCATTCCTTTTCATAGGATTAATTATTATCAGTAAATCAGCTTATTGGATTAAAACAAAGCCCTCATTATCGCCGTCACAAGTCTAGATTGTCAAAGAGTGAAGTGAGAGACTAAAATCATTGTTTCAGTTATAAAAGGTATTCAAATTTTTTTTTTTTTTTATAAACGGGAGTTAAATTATGGTTTATTCTAGGCTTTACTTAATTATTGCATTTTATCCTTACTAATATTATAAATGCGAAAGTAACTCTGTCTGTCTGTCTGTCGCGCTTTCACACCAAAACTACTGAACCAATTTCAATGTTTGGTACACAGATAGTCTAGAGCCTGAGAAAGGACATATGCTACTTTTTATCGACATACCACGCGGGCGAAGCCGCGGGCGGAAGCTAGTAGTCAATATTTTACTTCACTAGTTAGTTATATTTTATATTTCCATACAGTAATATTGACAAATGAATCAAAACAGCGAAATATTTGACATCTATTTGCGACGCTTCCCACTTTCAGAATGCACGCTTTTAAAACCTGCAGCAGAATATAAAGCTGCAAATCTAAAGTACCTATGAAACTTCATGATACGGCACTCGTTTTACATGACGTTACCTTTAGCAAACATTATCCGTATAAGCATTTTCGTTACCAAAGTTTAGTAAGCCACTCCTTTTTCTGATACTGGAACTAATATGTACCTACTTACATTAACTGTGTATTTAAGTACACCCACTCAACTAACTTACATACTTATTAACATAACAAACACAGAAGACATCAAAACCAAACAGTGCAACTGTAGACACTTAAATACTGTATCGATAATATTTAGACAACGAATCGAACTCCGAACTAAGCTGGGCAAACATGCAGTTAAGATAAAACTAAATAAATAAACTGTTAACACTGAACAAGTGGGTACAAAAGTATCGGTTTGTAATTAAAAAGATAAGAAATAGAAGAAAAATAAGAGACAGTGTACGGCCGAAGAAAATCAAGTACAGATATCCTGTAAAATTACAAGGAAAATATGTTTGAAATTTGAATGCTACAAGCGTGCCGTCAGTTTGATAGATTTATTAGACTCTATCTGTCAGATAGATAACAAACACGACTTTAGATTGCATCAGATTTTATACAGCTGTTGAACAGTCGAGTTGCATTCAAAATGAATTCTGTGTTTGGATTGTTATTAAAATTCAGGCCAATAGCTAAGCTAGGTACTTATTATATACCCAGTAAATGGATTGTGCCGTACGCAAAATACGCGCTTTGACGTGGAGTATACCAGCCCGTATTACCTTACTGGATTGTACAGGTGATATAGGCAGTCGCTCCATGTAAAAAACATCGCATTCAGCTGCAACTGGTAAGACTGGAAGCCGACTCCAACATAGTTGGGATAAGGCTAGGCAGATGATGAGATAGATACTTAGTACAAAATCTGGAATCTGCTCTAATTGGTCATACTTGAGGATTGTTTTACGTCTAAGCTTCAGCTTGGCTCTTGATTCATGACATTGCTTACAAATTAGGGTCGTGTTCGAAACTAGTCAAGCATGTCCAAAATATGCACATGAGTAAGCCCAACCACGTCCCTACAAAATTCCTCCTCTCTTTTAGTGTCGTTAAGTGAAGTCAAGGAATTGATTTTTATATAAAAACAGGGTTAAAGCAAAAATCTTTTCTTTTTTCTCGTGAAATAAGATTTGCACCTTTGAGAAAATACCTATTTCATAATAGTAAAGGGATTTCGAGGTTTCGCCCCCCAATCGCGTTGTACATGCATGGCGTATCGTTAGAAGTAGCACTTCTGTGTGACTCTCTACAGTGACTAAATCCACAGACAGATCTTGTTATGTATGCATAATTTTGGTGTGAATGACCTCGATACACTTGCGGAACGAATTCGCGAGGTAACGCCCGACTCACATGGGTGACCACACTGCCACCATACATGGGTGACCACATAACCACTGCCATCACACATTTGTGGTGGCACTTATACCTACAGTAGCCAGTTGTGTTGATTGACAGTAAATTTTGTGGTAAAGTAGGCATTTCTAGTAAGTTTTGGTAACCGGAGTTAACCACAAAAGACAAGAAACACACAACTATCTATGGATCCATTGTCTGTAAATGTCAAACTGTATCATATCCAAAGTAAAAAGCTTTACTCAAAAAACCTAAGGGAATTGAATTGAAGGGATGCTTAGAAATATAATAAGGAACCTATTGTTATAAGCCGATCATAAAATTCAGTCAACGAAATGAAATAAGAGTCCAAAAGATCTAAATGAAAAGTTAATGAATCGATGATTTCTCTAAGGACCAGTAATTCAATCCACTAAAATTGACGGATTTTGTAGAAGAAATATTTCAGATATTAATTTCTATATGAGAATCATTAAAGCAAACAAATTAACGGAACCGAACAAAACTACAGACTCTCTCGTATGCATATAAATTTAATTCACTCTATAAAATAATTAGAATTGAATAAACCGAATTGATGAATACATTACTAATTACAAGCATGGCACATGTTGTGGTTGTCAATAACAAGATTACAGCGGAGTAATGTGGGCACATATACGGGGTAATGTGGTCGCAGAGAATTGATATAATTCATGATGGTTGAACTATGGGAGTTTCTAAACAGGATGTATCATCACTTCAGTGTTACTCATAGTATAAAATATTTGTAGTATGTGGACAGTCGCTTCGGCATTGTTAAGGATTTAATATTATTCATGAAAACCGGGTATTGCAGTCTCTTGATAAGAATAGAACTATATTGTACATTATTATAAAAACAATACTAGAATAACACAAAATATGACCTAAGCCTTCATTAGTTTCACTTTAAATAATAAAACGAGAAATGAGATATTATCTTGACAACAACAATGTACCGGTAAAATAAAACCACATTTAAGTACAATAATCCATAAAAGCTATAACAATAACTTTTACATTTTTTGTGCTATAACAATAAACGCAACGGTCCACTTATCTGCAAGAAAAAATCTGACAACATAAATTTTGTGGTCGCCATCGAATCCGAGACAAAATTCTTATCAGACTATGTCGAACAACCCAATTATCAACAGGTTTCACATAAATCTTTCGGAGATTTTCTGCGAGATATTAATCCTCTTTTGGACCAAAAAGAAAAAGGAATACACTTAATACTTAACGGTCTCGTATAAATAATGTGGTGATTTTTAAATTTATTTCCATACATATGATGTTATACTGATTTATGAAGTAGACGGATTGGGATAAATTAGCAACACTGATTGAAAAACATCTGTTAATTCTTAATTTAACCTTGGCCTGAGATTTACGAATAGATTTTTTTGGGGGCTAAGGAAATTTTAGCCACGTTACATATGTATAAGGATTCGGAATCTCAAATGACCACAATTTGCACCATGTAATTTTGTACCTCAATTAATTGCAACGACTTTTATGCTCTGTGTCTAAGTACCTAACACTCGATTTATGAACGCCTGATAATGCTGTCCCTGTTAATTTAAGCTACTGTCACATGCATTTTCAAAAGCCTTTGGACAAAAGTAATGGTTTGTTTAATTTATCCACATTATCCTCACCGTTTCCTCTTCCTCCAGAGCCTTGATGAGCTCATAGTACAGCATCTCCGCCTCCTGGGAGATCTGCAACTTCTCCTCACATCCCTTATAAGGGATCTCACACGACAGATCCGTTTGCAGATGCATCTTCATTATTTATATCACTAACACTCACAAAAAAACACTTCACTATCAATATATATAATCTTCATGTGGTTATTTGTGTTTCATTGTGGTCACTCACTGTTTCTTTGGTGGGTTTAATTTGTTATTTTCTAATAGGTTTTTTTCTTCTGGTTGATAGATACAAATACACAAGCTCTAGAAAAATCATGTTTAAATTCAATGACATCTTCTAATATTTTTAAACCCAGACGAAATATTGCATTGATTCGGATTATTCATATTATACATACTAATGAACCCAGGTCAAGGACCTATGTTAATTTTGCAAACACAAAAATGTTAATAGCTTTAAGACAAGATGCAAAAACATTTGGTCTTTCGGTACGACATGTACTCGTAGTGCAATGCACTCCGAAAATTGGCAATAACACTTCATAAGACCATCATCAATCAAACGAAGAAGCATGTACAGTAATAATTAATAATGTCTCGTCTCCATCCTGTGCTTAAGGACCAGGACTTTCAGGGCAGTTCATAAATATCATAATTCGTTATGCTTCAGTGAGACGTCGCCGGATCCACATGGACTATTCTTAGCCTTCAGTGGGCTGTGGATACTGATCCTTAGATTACAGAGGAATGTGGTAATCCTTCAGGATTTGTTGAAGATATGGTGATGAGTTTTGAATTGGAAGATGTCACCTGTTGATGATTATGTTAGTGAAGAGATTATCAATAGTGGTAACAGAATTGTTTTTTTTTTAGTTTTGGGACCGGTTCTGTTGGGTAAAAAGTTTGAATATTTTTAGAAGTAAGCAATGAACAGCTATGACAAATTGAATATTAGGGTCTGGCAGTGGTAATTAATAATCGTACCAGATTAATTAATATATTGGGCATAATTAATGTAAGTGATTTCAAAATACTAGAAGATAAATCTATTACATTATTAGTAGTGTTTAAAAGGTTACTCCATAAGCTAACAGTCAGACACATACAGACGGGCCATGCTAAGCCGTGAGCTAAGACACTCCTGTCCTTTTTGCATAGCTCGTTACAGCTCGAGACGGTACTGATTTAGACTCAAGGAATGTCGACATATATGAACATATATACATTTACATGTTGGAAGGTAAACTTAAGATCCTTTGAAGTATCTAGTGAAAGCATTGCAAGGTAATAAATACGTTGGGCGTGATTTAAGCGACAATAAAGGATTAGACCAACGTTATGCGCCGTTACGCGTGAACGCGGGTGTGAGGAGAACTTGCGTCCAGTGCAAGTTTAATGATTTGATAACGGGCAAGCCGACGCCGGGGTTATGATTCGAGTATTTTCCAACTAGGTTCTATGTTTTTTTCCAATGATGGAACGGAAACTGTGACTACCGAGATGACAACTAATAGAGAAATAGAGAAGTGTGCGCCAACCTCAAATAAATTGATATAAGTACAAGAGAATGAAGATATGGTTTTTTTCCGATCAGACATTTTTATTAATAACTGCATATTTTAACTACGTCATGATCAACAGTGCTTTATAGGTGAATGAGGCAGGATTTATAGCAAGATATGCAAAATAAATAAAAAATCCAAGCACCACAGATATTTTACAAGTGGTATTGATAAACAAAACGACATAACGGAATAGTAAAATTGATCACATGAATCGATATATCGAGAACCAGAAGCATTTAAAACCATTGATAAAACTGCTGTTGAATCAGAAATCGACTGGTTGCCTCTGTCCTTTATCGAATCAAATCGTGATGAACGTTTGGCAGTTTTCCAATACTTGTGCGAAGTGACAGTTAACTTCGTAACGTGTTGACGTTTTAAGCCAGTAAGTTTATTATGGTATGTGTTCCTAGGCTTGACGTGGAGTCGAAAGCTGATATTAGTATTTTTTGCTTATTACGGCAAATGAAAAATATTTAGGCAATACTGATGTAACAGCCGCCTAGACATGCTTAATTGTTGTTTAAATCAATAACTATAATAATATCATTTGAAAACTCAATATTATGTCATTATACCAAGAATCGTTCATAAATTAATTTGGTCCTTATATAATATTACGGTTTCGCATTAGTTACTGAAATCTCTGAATAAACTTATAAACGAACGAGAGTTGAACTTAGGTCATTTCAACCCTGAAGGTTATCATTCTGATCTCCAATCAGAGATAAGTTACAGAAGAGATAGAACATATTATTATGCTAAGGGAAGATAAGAATAATACGTTGCCTATCGTGTTTCTGAGTAGGTATCTCTTATGCTTATCTGGGGTTGGGTCATTTAAGTCTGATGGTTATTTTTATGTTCTTTGGGATTTTACTGTTAGAATTTTCATAAAACACTTGATAAACGATTGTGAAGATGTTCAGTGATACGTAAATATAGGATCATCAAGAATCAGATATGGGCAATAATGTAAAACATTCGATGACGGATTAAATATTACAATTAAATATTATGATTTCCTTTACGCTGATTTTCACAGAACAATGGATACTTCGAGATAATACTAGATAGTTTACAATACCGACCGACATTTCATACTTACTAACTTGATTCAATATGTATATTTTCATGCAACTTCTACTTTCATTCGTTGTTTATATTCCTTATAATGGCTTGGCTATCACAATTTGAAAACCATTCTCAGACTACATCCAAGAATATCCACCAACACAATCAAACTACACAATGTCCTGAAATTAGCTAAAATGTCGCTGAATGGTCTCTAGACACGTTTCCAGGTAGGCTTGCTATTTTCAGATCATGCACTTGACTAAACAACATCGGACTGGTCGACTTCCGTTCTAACTTGGTCCACAATTTGCGGAACTTACCCGGACTTATTAAGTTCTTGTGGAAACTTTGGCAAGCACCCGGATTTAACCACTTTGAGCTTTGGAAACATTTCCTTTCCTTTTAGTCCTCCCTGCCCAAATTCTCATACATATGAGAATTTGGGCAGGGAGGACTGAGGAACATGTTGTTGTTTTTGGCAAAAAGGATACACACACAACGACATAACTTGGCGCCTGTAGTTCCCCGAAGGGTTGTGCAGAGGTGACCAGGACACCTCATATTGCACCAGTTATGTTTAAGTGTCAAGAGATACTCGTACACTCCGTAAGTATGTAATTGCAGATGGAAAGCATCCCAGGGTGTGCTAATAATAACAACACAAGTTGTTAAGTTCATGATTGAAATCGAGTTGAGAAAGTATTGCGTAACGTATTGCTTTCAAAGTAAGGTTTTAGATATCTATTTGAAGATTGCTCTTACAAAAATACAGTGTAAAGATCTCTGTATTTATGCTAGCGTCTTATAACGTTAGTATCAAGTTTGCCAAAGACAACAATCAGCCCACCCATCCCGCAGAAATTGTTCCTACAACCGACTTAAGTTTTAACACAGTTCAAGCCGTATATCAGACAAATGATAGTTTAAAAGACCACAATTGAACACAAGTAGTTCCAGGTCGTTAGCCCATCGGCTGTAAAGACTACATTCCTCCCAGTTAACCCCAACTTGTGTGGGATGAAAAGAACTAGATAGATATCGACAAAGTGCTTGTCGGACGACAAATATGGTTCTGAGTTAGAACAACAAAATAATTTAAACTCGAACTCGATACAGTAATCACTTACTCCAATAATCACTAAATACGTTTACGGCTAAATTACTGTCTCCGTCATCTTTTAACGTTTGACAGAAACAGAACGATGTTTTAAATATTATGTTTGTAAATAGGTAGCAAGTCGATTAATATTTAGCAAAATTGCGTTTTATTTTATGGTAAAGAATAGAAAAAATAACTAACTAAAGAAATAACTGGATCTTTATGAGATTCATATCTTTCTCTAAGGATGCATAATGAGCTGTGAGCAGACGGGTTGCCGACATTCCATTCAACTAAAGGACACAAAAAATCGCGATATCGCTCCCAAATTGTACAAAACCTATATTCTGAATACTGAAACAGCTCGAGCACACCAAAAGGTGATTCTTTTCATACAAGATGCAAGTTATCCTCACAAAATCTGCTTTTAACAGATACAGTCGAGCCTCTTAACGACTTTTTTATTGAGGTCGACGATCTCCTGCCAGTAAAAAAAAAAAGATACCGTACAATTAAGGGCATGGAGGGTGGCAATTTTAGGATTATTTTTGCCCTGGCAACCATTTTTAAATGTGGAATGTTAAATATTAATATTCATTATTATGCTTCGTTCGTGATCTGGTAAAGATATTCTGTTAGTGTTTATGTAAAAACGTTGCGTTAAGTTAATAATATAAGGCAGAAGTAAAATTGAGTATACTCCAAATTAATGATACCATCACGCCTTTTTTCCCTCAAGGGTTAGGCAAAGATGAACCTATGGTACCAGCCATATAATATATAGCATAGGCATATTAGGCATACAGGCAGGCATATTTCGCCAGTTCCATCTATTACCATCAACCGGGCACAAATCCAGACTCCGGGCTGCTATTGAGAAATTCCAGGATGGAAAAACCCAATAACACTTTTCCCGCGCCGGTAATCGAACCTAGGACCTCATGCACAGTATCATCATGCTTGCGATCACTAGATTAACGAGGCAGTCCTATGAGAAATGATAAATTATTTATAACAGCATAGTCTATCAAGTAAACGGTAATGTCATCATTAAAATACTGTATGTAACCATTTAAATTATAATCTATTGAAAGGCCTATTTTCTCACTTAGACTAAGCACCAAGGTTTTTTACTGAAATCCCTAATCTTTCATCCTCACTTCAATGATCCCTAAAAAATTACGACCTCCATTTTCGACTCGAAATAACACGTTTTCGGTCAGAGTCTGTTAAACAGGACGAATTCCGGATAAATGGCCCAGAAAGTGAATTTCTCTCGAAACTAGTGAAAATCGCATTCAGTATTGGATTGTACGCGTCCTGAATATAGATGGCGTTAAAGTAGCGTATTTCGTATGCGGGCTGGCAACACTGATTAAATTAAATGTCAAACATCCTTGTCATAAAATAATAAGGCCATAAAATTAATTTGTGGGCTTTTAGGAGTTTTTATTCTCGTTTTTATTACTTTTTCAGGATCGTTATGGCTTCTTACTTGTTTCGATGAAATTACAAATCTGAAATTTGAGCCTAAAGTCTGTTTTTTAATCTCGTAGACTAACATTTTAAATGTTTGTTGTATGTTTTTCAATTTGGAGAATTGAAATTTTGAACCTGTCAATTTAGTCTACGAGATTAAAAAACAGACTTTAATGTCCGAAAACGTGTCTGATGACTGTACAGCCCTAGATTCAATTCGAGACAGAGACAGAAAAAAAGGGGTGTGTGCTTATGACCACTTGATAAAAGTGAAACTTACGACTGGAACCGACTATACCCGATTCAGCGTCACCGATCCGAGCGTGAGGGATCAGTTTCGGTCACTGTTCAGAAAAAGCGCAAAATGTGCCTAAACAAGTTTTCACTTCAAAAACTTGGCTCTTCATACAAATTGTCCAACAGCTGATAGTATTTGTATAAAACTGTGCGGTAGTTACACACAGACGGTTAAAACAATCGTGGCCACAGATTACACAAGGAATCGCTCCATTTTTACCATTGTTCTAAACTGAACGAGTATATAATGTTTTAAAATGTTTGTTGTATGTGATGTTGTGATGTTTGTATGTGTTCTATTATAATTAGTAACGGAAGTAACTAACCCATGACTCAGGTAACATGTTTTGTTGTTTCGACATTTTTGCTAACATCGTAAGTTTTCATAGGTCAGTGTACTATGCAAAACATATTATGATCATAATTTTCTGTATGTGTGTTTGGGGATTAGCTTTGAGTATTCCAGAAAAAAGAACACAAGATAAGAAAATCCAGATATAGTTGCTTTTATTCGATGTTCTAGGAAGCGTTTTTTCCATGCTATGGACCCTTTAGGGAAGTGCTAGCGCCTAAGAATGAAGCTACCCGTATCATTCACTAAGTTATTACTTCCTTAGTACGGCTTATAGTTCATTCACTTGACAAGATATCACACATAAACACTACAAGGTATTACTAATCATCATCTGCCTAGTCTTGTTCCAACTATGTTGGGGTCGGCTTCCAGTCTAACCGGATGCAGCTGAATACCAGTATTTGATATTACACTACTATTATAATGAGGAAATCCGACTAATAGCTGTCAAAAAGTTTCCGAAAAAACAAAACAAAATTGAAAATAATATAATAAAATATAAATGGCCGTTCGCTTTATTTACCAAGTTACTGTTCTGCCAAAAACCCATCACAGATTCTCTACTCCTACAGTATTAATTAACCTGTAAATCAAAATCATTAGCAGCAAGCAGGGCCTCAGGCAAGTATTGCAATCATGATAGGACAATACAATGCAGGCTGCTGGCTACACAATAGTGTCAAATCGTGATAATTAGCAGCACCTGAGTATTTTACACCGCGGTGTACGACTGCGGCTCTTAGTTAGCCATTAATTACTAGGAATATTGTGTTCTATTTTCATAAACGGGTACAATTTTGAGGGTAGATAAGTTTTATGGTTGGGATTTTATGGATCTGATTTAGGTAAACCAAACTCGGAATCTATGTAGATTTCTGAGTTTCCCACTGCAGGGCAAAGGCACCTTCCCTTTTCCACACAATTCTGTATTTGCCTGTCCTTTCGGTAGGAATCAATCTCGTCCCGTCATCTGCGCCTTTGCCTGCCGCGATGTCACCGTGCGTTAATTGGTACCCAATCGGTGATTCTTGTAGCCCATTTCCCATATGACATGCGGCAGACATGTCCGGCCCATTCCCACTAATGCTTAGCGGTTTTCTGGGTAATGTACGTGATCTTGTTTTGGCTCGAAGAGAGAATGGGGAGAATACACATGTCCCTCTGTTTCCGCCTTCTCCGGGAAATTGGGAAAGATAAATTTCTACGGCCTCTGGATCCATATTTTGGACCCAGCAGATATTTTCTGGTAGAAATTAAACACTGAAGTCTCAATATTAGAGTAGCGTGTTAATTATATTCTAGAGTTGAATGGTCCTAAAAAAAAAATTGATTGGATCGATATACTTGGCTCTACTACATGAAACTCTAATCCATGCTGTTCGGGGTTTTGTGTAACATCACGCGTCTATTCCATGAAGTTAGGCAGATGTGTAACTATAGTACACCCACATTTCGCCAGTTATGTTTAAGTGAATATGTTATTTATATTTCAGTCGCAAGCAAAATTGCGAACTCATTATTGCTATTACCTACTTGCAATAAAATGTCAAGTAATTTCAAGACTTGCGTGTGCCAGATCTATTACATTAATAAAAATAATAAGGAGAGCCTAGTAAGCACGTTTCATACCTGATAATATTAATAATATTGCACATGCATTATCTAGGATTGGCTTATCGCCTGTCTATTCAGAAATGGTTGTAGTAATAGATAGTCAATGTGTTGTGCTTGTTTCTATTTAAGTTTATGATAGAACTAAGGAGGGATCAAAGGTGCTGCTTAAAGATATACACATTATAAATGCAATATTTAATACCCTAACTTTGGATGAATTGGTTATGAAGACACCTGAAGTATTTCTAGCTATTAATGGTGTTCTAAACACTGAATTCAAGACTTTGAAAGCAGAGATTCATTTACTCCAGTAGAAAGGAAATGACTTCGCTAATTAAAAACGTTTCGGAAAAGCTTACATAAACGAAAAAAAAATATCAAAGGTCTCTATTCCTACCAATGCGTCATTTCTAAATTATTTCCTCAGTAGTCCTGACTCTTTCAATAAGTTTACAGAACTAACATAAAACCTAGCTCATTAAACAAGTTCAGACTATACAGAACCTTTAAGAAATAACCTTAAAGCTAACAACTCCACTACCATATCAAACGCAGGACGAAGAAATATAACATGCTCTCCTTGCATAAGGTTGCATATAATCAGCTATATATAACAGTATATAAGTGCGGGTAGCAGATGACGTCACCTCGCAACCGGCCAAGGAAACCAGTCCCGTTACAGAATAGCCTGAATATCAACATGACATGGAAATATTTAGAGAAATGTAGATCGCTTTGTGACAAATTAAACGATAAGGATTATGGTGAAGATGAATTTGTATTAGGTGAGAGTAATGTAGGCTTCCATGATAGAATGGATAAAGTTTAGTACAGGATTTGTTTAGGAACTTTAGGTCTATTAATTTCGTATCTTCATAATCCTTGTAGAAATATTGTTCATCTCGTATCTTGCACTTATATGCAGGATATTATATGTAGATGTGTTTACATTTGTTGGTATTGCTTTGCCTCATCTTTTCCAAGGAGAACTTGATGCAGTTAGGTAACGCGAAAAGGCATAGACAGTGGTAGTTCAAAAAACAGTTACAAGCAATGATGGAGTCGACAAGTAGAAGCAGGAGAAATAAGAAAAGTTTTAATAAAAAAATGTAGTAGTTAGGTACCTAATATTGGTTGTGCACGCCGGTTGTGTAGTAGGTATACTCAAATCAAATCAATCAAAATTCATTTATTCAAACTAGGCTGAGAAATGAAATCAAAATTACATAAGACAGTCCCACAAATCGTCCACCCTTCACCACTTCCTAGTGCTTTAGCTGGGAAGAAGAAGTGGCGCGACAAACTCCCCAGAAGTACAGCTGTTTGTTCGGTTTGAAAAAAAAAAGATTCTATAAATACTCAGTATTGATTTGATTGGTGAAGTTCAGCCTACATTTTATGAGTTTGAAAATCAAAAATGAAATTTTTCAGCTGAGAATTCTTATAAAGTAAGCAAAACTATTACCGTGAATTATAACCATAATGTAATGTAATGTTTTGTTTTGTCGCCCTAGTTACTTGAGAATCATGCAAATCTAAGCAACTTTATTTATTTATACAAATTAATTTGTTTGCAAAGATTAAAATTGCTGAGCCAATTGCAAAACAAGTCAACCGTGACAAGCCAATCCTCTTTTATTAGGTGAAGGTTCATTGTATAAGGGCATTAATTACGAACTCAAAACGAATTCAAGCGAAACCGTCGAATGCACTTAGTCTAGAAACACGAGTATGACATGACACTCGAAACCCATCAGAAGATAACAAAACAGTAACACGATAATCCTGTTAGAAAATAAACACAACACTACTCACACATACACAAAACAACAAAAACAAAAACAAACTCCGTGGAAAAAAAAATATTGCACGAAGAAAAAACTTTTTGAATATCGAACGGTTTACGGCGCAACGCGCGCGTGCGCCTTGCAAGCCGGCGCCATGACACTGGGTTGCGTGCGCGCAGCCAGCGTACAATTTACATATTTATTATTATGCTAGGTCCTGCGTTAAAGCTACCGCGCTCGTGATTGGAGGGAATGAGGGAATAATGATCGTGCAATTTATTTTGTTGTGAGAAAGCTTTCAATGAGTTGTAGAGCTTTTGTACTTTGTGATCTGGGAGCAATTTTGGTTTATTTTGTGTGGCTGAAACTTAAACAGTTACAGGAGAAGAACTAGAAGTAGATAAAAGTTACAGATTAAATATGAGAATTAAAAAAATAAGGTGGCCAAAATTAAGATGAAAATTTTGTTAAAATAGAAAGGAACCACTTCCAATAAAATCAGGATTCCTTAAAGAATGTGGGGGTCAGAGTATTTCCTTGGATGAAAACCGCAAAGGTTTTTTATAAGGTCTTTTTTATTTTGTGGATAAAGTAAAGAATCCCATGGAAAAGAACTGGTCAGGAATTTGATAACTAGAGTTTATGATCACAATTCCATACCAAAGGCAAAAATATTGTGAGCATAAAGTGGAAAACAAGGAAATAATATATTTTCAAGCTTCTATATGAAGTTTACTGAAATTGTGATTTATAAAATGGGAATCTGTGTTTTTATTTCTTCCAAAACTAAGCCATAAAGACATAGAGGGACCAAAGAGTTTCCCAACACATTTTCAACAGTAGGGATAAAGAATAAAAAAAGATAAATGTCAAAGACTTCATACAAAGTCTTTGAGAAGAAAATCTACTGAAACTCAATCAAGACGGTATTTAAGTACATAGGTCCACTTATAACTTTCATCACCAACCCGGAACCGAACGCATTACCCGCGGGAGGCATTGTGAGCTATTTAGCAACATCCTGCCCACACCTCGGTTCACTGACCGAGAGTACTTGTGCAATTCATTTATTGTTCATCAAAGAACTTTTCATGCACTGAAAAAGTTATTGAATGTGTTCTAATTAAAAACAAGTCATACGTGACTGGGAAAAGTGTTGAGTATGAATGTGGATGGGTATAAGAGTCAAGGAAGACCAAAGAGATGATGTGAAAGATGATATAGCTAGAAAGGGGGTGAATAAATGAATACTGAGATGAAGACTGTTAGACATGTAGATATCTATGGAAGAAAAACATATGCTGCCGATGCTGCACAAACCTCAAATAAATTGGGATAAAGGCAGGAGGATGGTGATGATTCCAATTTAAAACTGAAACATCTCTTAACCAATAATATAATTTTTTTTACTGAGGAGAGTGCGATCACCAATCTATTTTCCAAACGTAGTGATAATGGTGATAGCTATAGTTATTGGTTTAGCAAAAACTATGTTCCTTCAGTTCCTGTAGGTGTCATAAATAAAATACGAGTAGGGGCATATGTCAAGAATATGAGCAGCAGCAACATTGTGAAAGATGATAATCACTTAACTACCCGATCCAATTTGTTTCCCAAGCATGTTGATAAAGTTGACTCATAAACAATCATTGCGATTGAAATAGAAGGCTTATTAGCAGTAGACGCTAATATGAAACAGTTGGTAGCTATAAAATATCTCCCACATCCCAAGACGCTCATAAAAATAATATTCTTGAAGTCAGTCATAAACGGTAGCCTAGAATTTCAGCCACACTAAGTTTCTCCAGAAAACTATGTATTCCAAGACATTCAACTTAATAGTCAGCTCCAAGATTTCATTATTACAAATGACTCCAAATAGTTTGTTGCAGAAAACACTAAAATTAAATTAAACTACTCGTTTTATGTAACCAACTGAGTTGGTATGGAGTTGTTTTTGGCACCGAGTTGAAAGTTGGTTCGTGGAATGGCGCTTCAGGATCGGATTCCCAAATCGGTCAGGCGGAAGATATTCCTTTTCCGCGTATATGACTATTTATACCACTTGGCCTTTTAATATAACATTGGAGTATGAAGTGGGTTTGTGTATTTAACTGTAAGATTATAAGTTAAAGCAATAGAGCTCCTTGTGAAAGAGTTTGTCCGAGGAAATTGGTACTTCCTACTGCTAATTTGAAATAAAAACTAGTAAAATCAATGACAGACCTAGAGAACTCAGAATCATTCAGAATGCCCTCAGGGATTTCTCATGTATTGTGGGTCTCTTACTATGTGGATATATATCTATCTACAACTAACCGACATAGCTGTGGTCATGTTTGAAAGATTAGGGTGGCATTGAAATGAACTAAAATATCAGCTTATGTTTTTTTTTTATTTCGACGCGGACTTGCGAAATGCAATGTTTTGACTTAGAATTACCTAAAAGATCATCATCATCATTATCTTGCCCTTATCCCAATTTACATATTCGTGGTCGGTGCAACATGTCTTTTTCTTCCATACTACTCTATTATTAGTCGCCATGTCGGTAGTCGCCCCCTTGCTAGTCATATCATCTTCCATACAGTCCATCTATCGATAAATCATCAAAATTATCAACCTAAAAGATATTGCAATTTTAACAGATAGAGGTTAGGTTACCACTTAGCACCGGATAGGCCATCCGCCAGCCTCAAAAATGATTTAAAAGCAAAGTTCTTTTCATTAGACTGATGCCCCCATGTGACTATGTGAATGTAACTTATTCTTCAACTAACACAACACTTGATCGACCAACATTGATAGCAATTAGCAGATTACTTTAGTCAACACGCTGTATCAATAAGGAAAGTGTCTGTGTGTGACTTGATAGTACTTATCATAGTCCTGTATATGTTAGCTGATAAGCTGCGATTAAAGTGTTTACTGGAATAACATAATATCACGCCTGTTACCCCCGAAGGGTAAGTCAGAGGTGAGAGAAAATTGGTAATGAACATATTACACATATTACAAAATGATGATTGACTGAGCGACTGCCCAATGGTCCTACACAGTCGACAGCGCACGACCAGCCCCTATCAATTATATCATTACTTCATTGTTAAGTAACTACAGTAACTGAGTAATTTACTGTTAATTACGGTGGAGTTACGTTTCATGTGGCAACTGTAAATCTATGAACGTTATGTAGACAGCCGATACGAGTTTAATAATTCGCGTTGAAAAAGAGGGGTCGTATACGTTTGAAGTTCGTTGTCTGTCTGTTCGTGTGTCTATTATTATATCAGTCTGTATGACATAATCGTAGCTACATAATGGATAAATCAACTTTGACGTGGTCTTTGGAAATCTGGTTTAAAGTAGTTCTTACTGAACTTCTTAGCTATGATTTCAATAATGATTATCATAACATCATCATTCTCCTGTCCTTATCCCAATTTATTGGTGATCGGCGCAACATGTCTTTTTCTTCCATACTTCTCTTTAGTACTCTTTCACACAGCCCATCCATCGTTACTTTGATCTTCCCTTATAGCCATCCATATTCAAACTCAAAACTTATGTCAATGACATATATCGCTGTGCTATTTTAACTCTTATATCAAAGTTATAATAATCTATTACATGGGACTTAAACATAACTGGCAACATGTGGATTTACTAAAGGTACGTTACACCTCTGCCTAACCCTTTGGGGAATACAGGCATGATGTTATGTTATGTTATTAATACTTGTGAATTCGATTTGATGTGAGTTTTACCTGAATTCAAAGAATTTAATTTTTATTTACCTACCGATTGAAAATCACGTGCAGATTCAATTCTTATGTCAATGCAACGTCAACACATCTGACGAATCCTTTTACAATATTCAAATGTGTGGCAAACGTCTTATTTAATGCAATACGTTTTCATGCATAACATATGCCATTGCTGTCAATACATACAACGAACACAAACAGCTCACTATATTAAAAAGAAATAGGTCATACAAGTAGTGATCCGACTCCGGACTCCGGAATAGAACCGGCGCCCGCACAGACAGCGCCATACGTTGCTTTGATATTTGGGTTGTCTGAAGCCCAGTTACTACTTCCAATAACCGTCCTTCTGAGGGAGTTAAGCTTTGTCATAGCTTTGAACAATATTTCAACTCGAACACTTTTGTAAAGGATAAAGAAGGTTATTGACTTCGTTATTATCAGTTACGGTTGATATTTTACAAGAAACATACGCCAACTTACTGAGCTCATGAATAAAGCCTAGTTTACACATGTGGAGTAAGATTTCACATTTATATTTACAAGTGGATCAGTAACTTTTTCACATCAGACCTGAAATAAAAATATTTCTTTCTTTTCAACCTGCATGAGACAATGCATCAAGTCTTCAACTTCTCATTGTTTGTATGGAGTGAGATCTGACTACAGATAAGGGCAAAAAAAAAAAAATCCACAGTAACGAGAGACGCCGGTAGTTCAGTATTTAATTACGAATTTATGAACAGCGGGCGAAATGCAAACCTGAGTGTAGTGTGGTCACACTGATAGGCGGAAGCGGGAGCGAATTTCATGATAGTTTATTACATTTAAAAAATATTGCCTTGCTAAATCCTCTATGAGCCGTGAACTCTTTGGAAGACCTACAACTATTACATGACCATGTTGTAGAATATTAACTTGAAAACAATTCCCCTATCCCTTTCCTGTATAATAGTTACGATAAAATATTCCTTTGTTAAAGCAGGTGTTATGTTTTTATAACTAACTCAAACAATTTCATTTTTTTCATAAATAAAATGCAGTTTGTCTGATATTTTTTTTAACTGTAAGTTTTACAAAAAAAAATGCTCGGTTTCAGACGGAACAAGCATAATTATTATTCTTCCTATTAGCTCTTGCCTCACTGTACAATTTTGTAATAAGCGTGGCTACTACAACTAAATCGCTATCGCTTATGACCAAGCGCACACCCGAACCATTGCAGCATCTCTCAGTTTCGGTTAATTAAGACAGTGTATAGAGTGGCACTTGGAGCGGACTAAATAAATAACGCTATAGAGCTCGCCTGAGTTCGGACTCGATGAATAGAATGTAATGTAAAACATCGTATGAGGAGCATTCTAAAGGAAAATATATTTAGTTACATTAATTAGCTGGCTATGCTATCTATCTAGAAGTAAAAATAAAGGAGCTCTATCTAGAGGTAAATTATTTAATCACACTGCTTTCAAAACGGTGAAGAAAATCATCGTGAGGAAACCGGCATGTCCTCGAACCAAAAAGTTAAAACATACCTAGTTTTATTGCCAATCCCTGTAATAAAGCATGAGCAATTATTATTGCCTTGTTTTATGCCAATCATTACTAATGATCACGAGACTATCTTCAGTAAATCCCTCCAATAATTATAGGGGAAATAATCAGACAAATCAGTAATCGCCTCTCAGGCCAATCGGCTTGGTGATCAATCTGCATAACAAATTCGCCTTTATCGCCCAAATTCAATAATTAACTAGTTGAACAATTAAGAGTTGGCACAGAATTAAGTGAAAATGGCGTGAATATCATATCAATTCAATTAATGTATTAATTATATTGGCGATCAGTTTTAATTAGAGGTGTGAGCTCGCGTAGTAATTAATTGTTATGTTGGTAGTGCGGGTGCAGACGGGACAGTGGCTGGAGGAGAGTTGTTATTTTTTTTATTTTTGAAGATTGTATCCTTTAGTTTGCTTATAATGGTCTCGTATTGTTGATGTATTAGGACGCGTTGTATTCTTCAATAATATTCGTTCTAAAAATCTTACTGTTGTTTGTTAGTAAATCTTAACGTGGGACTCTGAAATCTCTGGTCGGAGACATCGTAAGTTTTCATGAAAACTAAAAGTGCTGTTAAGTTATAATGACTTATTTCTTTCTGCATCCACATAAAATAGTATAAGGCATCAGTAACTGTTTTAACTATGAAATTTCGGACACTTTATTGTAAATTCTAGGCCGATAGATATATTACTTTAACTTTTGTGTCAAATAACCTATCCTATCCACTACCCCGTCAGAACGCGACATTACAACGTAATCACTGGTACAGTGCACTCGCTTCGGCAAATAATTATCACCGGGCGAGCTCTGTTTGAATGCTAGCCAGTAAATACACGTATCAGAAGCATATTAGTCAAGCAGCTGGCTGTAGCACTATGTGTTATTAGCGTAATTACGAAGTGACTGTGGTATTAATTTATACGCTTCGTTAAGTCAAAGGTGAAAAGTAAGTGTTAAAAAGTTGAGGAGAAAATTCAGGATTCGTGTTGTGGCGCATCTTGGGAGAGACCTATGTCTAGCGGTAGGATGTGGCACGTTGAGTTGATTTTTCGTTCGTCTTCTGATAAATGGTATTTTATTTCTTATAATTCGTTTTTTACACGTCTAAAAGAAAGTCTATAGGAGTCTATAAAAGATTTATCTTTGGTAGGCGGGCTGTGGATAGTCATACATGCAATAATTCTAATAAGATCCATTCATCCAAACAGTCCGTTTGATTATTAGTAGTTACATTAGTAGATAAACCATTTATTTGATAGCTAGATTATGAGATACTTATACTATAATATGTAACAATATTAATATTATGTAGGTATTAATTATTATATTAATTAATTTTATTTTGATGAAGGAAATCGCTGGATCTTTCAGAGTTTGCCCTGAATTCATTGCAACACATTTCAATTGATAGTCAGTTTATTTGTCTGCGCAACAAACAAATTAATGCAACGGATATGGACATAGGAGCCCTGTTGCAATCGCGACGTTAACTACTGCGTTCCGGTCGCGCGTCTGGGTCGCACCATAGGCGCTGACGTGTGCCCGTCTCCATAGATAGATAAACAACACGGGAAATGTAAAATTCGTATTATCTAGCCATCAACATCTGGCTAGCCTTTTCCCAACTATATTGGGGACGGCTTCCAGTCTAACCGGTTGCAGATGAATACCAGTATTTTATATAGAGCGACTGTCAATATGACCTCCACAACCCAGTTATTGTGTAATACGATATCCCTTAGCAAGACTGGTTGTAAAACTTTCGGGCTCGTATTATCAAGTGGAAAGAAAAGTAGTTAAAATATTCGCGAAGTTATTTCATTTTGAACGCAGCGGTTCTTAAAACATTTATTGTTGTTAGCAGTGTAGGTACAGCCTCAGTAGTGCAAGGAGTTGGTTAACCGTTCATGTAAATAGTGAGATGTGGGTGGTTGTGTGATGAAAGGGTGAGATTCGAACTGAAATAGAATTCTCACGCTTTTTAGTCCAACACCTTAATCGTAGGTCTTCATTTCAAAATAATTATGACAAAACATTACCCCATTGTAGGTACGTTCAACAGTGGACACAAACACTAAAGTACCATCAAATAAGTGTCATCCGGCGTTACGACAAATGGCACTTTATGACACTATTGTTCACTAAACAGTGTGTGACGAATCAGTTTGGAGCAATTAAGTTGAAAATAATGAGGAAACTTACGCGCACAGTGATACTTTGGTTGTAAAGATAAGACAAAAAAATATAGACCAAAAAGTCGACTTATCTGTGCCCCAATTTACTATGACTCTTATGGGAAACATGCAAGTTAAAAGGAATAGTAGTTAAATTATATCTGTAGTTCAGGAGCTACTGAGTTCTTGCAAAGATCTTTTACAACTATATCCTACTTGAATAATGGGTTCCCTAAAATTTCCAATAAAACATGAATGGGGAATCCTAAATATTGTGCAAAAATTGTACGAAAAGCTGGATTAATAATCTGATTCCTGATCAGAAGACAGACTACACATTCAAGAAATGGATAGGTAATAAAATAACTAGGCTACAATAAAATCAAAGATATCCTTGATTTTCCTTATGCAAAAACAAGGATGCAATATTACGTAGGATCTAGAATCGAATGTTCAATTTCAATGCCTACAAATCGACCACCATTTGTCCTTCCTCATTAGAAACAGCCTATCTAAAACGATAATTCTCATCAGAATTTAGCAAATTAATCAGTATAAAATTACACGACGCTGGCTGGGGTTGTTAATAATTTACCGGTTGTCATGGCAACCGCCGGCCCTCGAGGGCCGCTGCGTCGCGGGTAATATGTAGTCTGATGACATCGCGCAGTGAGACAAACAAGGGGGATCATGGACAAAATTAGGTTAGGTTTTTGTTATTGTTGCGAACAAACGATGATTTTTTGGGAGTGACAGGAATATAATGGGTATTTTTTCTTGAAACTTCTACTAGTGCCATATAAAAGTCAGATATATTTGAGATACATTTGGTTTAGACTTCATTCATGTTTATTTAAAAAAAATACCGTGAAAATCATACATTACATATTATATTTATGAAAAGGTACGGTCCTTCTTTTTACATGGAGCGACTGTCTATCTGACCTCCACAGCCCAGTTATTAGGTAGTAAGATATATCGCACACCTAGATAAAGAGTGGCACAACTCAAAATAATCCAAAATCGAGTTATTGCTACTATCGGAATCTGCGTCGAAAACTACATCGACTCCCTTTGGAGTGTCTTTACACCTGTGTACAAATCTCCATTAATATGAATGAGATGGCGCTGTAAGTCAGTCTTTCTGAGTAGCTCCACAGTCACTTCCCACCAACAATAGTAACGCATTACCAGTTACGACATGGAGCCATAGGGGAAGATGCTGTCAATACGCACAAAGACTAAATTATTTTGACTTAGTTTTGTATTCGTGGCTAACCGCAGTAATCAAGTGTGAATTATTTTGAGTTGATTTTGTATTCGTGATTGAACCGGTCTTGTTTCTTGGGCGTTCTTCAAATTATTTCCACTTACCCTAGTATTGTTTACAAATGTAAGTAATTTTTATTTTACTAATTCACAATAGTTTAGTGTTGGTGAAAATTTTTGACACTATTTGAGTTAGTCTGTTATTGCTGGTTACATTTAAATTCGCTCTTATTCTAAAACAATAAATGCTATTGTTTATTTTGTTAAAGGCATATTTAGAGTTGCTTTTGTATTTTTGAAACAGATTTTTTCAAATTTTAATTGTAATAAAATACTGCAATTTTTAAACATTTTTGAGTTGATTTAGTATTCGTGATTTTTTCTTAATTTCGCATTTATTTGCTACAAATGATGAGGGGCTGTGGCCTTTTACTTCTACAGAAGGCGATGGAGACTAGTTCAAAGCTCGCTGGTTGATGGTGGTGCAACGTTAGCACCACCATCAACCAGCGAAACCCAGGCGAAACGTGTGAAACGTGGAACTGTTGACCAATGCGTTGGTCGTCTTCAAGACCCTGGACTGGACAGGGTCTCAACGTGAATGCCGAGTAGGTACATCTCACATCTTCGCTTTGCCAATGTCATCGTCATAATGGCAGAGACGCTGGAATAGTTAGACCAGCCGATCAATTCTGTAAAAATCTCTGAAAGTTAGAAGATGTAGTGAGCTTAGAGTGAGCTGTCAATAGTGTCAATCCCTAGCAGTATGTGGAAAGACAGCTGCAAGTTCACTTCACCTACCTACGTTTTCACGGTGAGATTTTTACAAAATAGACCGACAGATGCTGCACAGCCTAAAAGGAGCCTATCGGCGTGTTGGCCTCAGCATGAATCTGGACAAGACGAAAGTCATGTACAATTCACAGGGCTGTATTTTTTATAACTCTTCCTGTAGTTTATACATTAACTTACGGTTCTAGCACTGATTAAAGAGATGTTATTACTTACCCAAAAACAGCCCTTTGAACACAACTTTTTTAAACGTTTTACTACTAACCTATTCAAAATTAGAATAATGTAAGGTGTTCATTCTATTTTCCAAGGCATTTCCTAAAAAAGTGCTGTGTTTTTTATTACCTTTATTTTTTTGTTACCTAAATACCAAATAGATACGTTTCATAACTAAAAATAATGTTTTACTTCATTATTATTATAATAATTGTACAAAATAATAATTTAGATACACTACTCTTTCTGTGAAGATTATGAAAAAATAAAGAAAAAGAGCGGATTAATTAAAAAAAAATCACTAATATGGAATTAATTTGAGTTGATAAAAATATTAAACAATGATTTAGTCACGATTACTAACATAACACAAAACTTAATAATGAAACAGTGATGCGTGTATTTGAAGGTGAGTAATTGAGCAAATTAATATCGTAGTAAAATTTTATACAACATCATACAACAATCATTTAAATCGGTCAAATAGAAAAAGAGTAAAACGTTTTTTACTGTTCCTGAAAAAAGAGGTTTTTTGAGTTGTGCTACTCTTTATCTAGGTGTGCGATATTATTACGACAAAACAATATAAATCTATCAAGATATTTTAAAGTTTATTTCATCTCAAATTAAATCTCACAAAGTAAAACGCACTATTCAATAAAACCCGATTTCTAACTGTTAAATCATTTACCCCAGTGGCTACTGTACCTATGATATTAGAACCACTAACTAATACCAATACCATTCAATTTTCGCCGGCGATCCGTTAAGATAATTAGTGGCGACCGTAAATTATAGCATGTTGATCAAATAACTTTGTACTCATGTCAGCGGCCGTGTTCGGAGGACCACGTACGATGCCACTAGTAATTAGGACCGTCTGATAGCACACAGTGGCCTGACTGTTAACGATTGTGGACAAAAATACGCTACGTTTAAATTATTATTTAAATAAATACATTATACGTCTGCTGACGCAAAATGATTTGGTTTTATAAATTGCGACTGCTGTAATATGATACTTTTTGCATTTTAAATAATCCACATTAAAATATACCATCTAATAGGGAGACTTGTGATTAAACAAAAAGGGTTATGCTAACATGTTTGATGACGTCATGACAAGCAATAATCTTTTAACCTCACGATAAATGTAAATGTTTACTTTTCAGCCTTTCTTTCATTTCTTTTCAAAGCATTTTTCACTTAGTAATTCTAAGAAGATTTCTTACACTTGCATCATTCATATTTCTTTGAAATATTCAGATGCATCGGTGTGTATTGTACTGGCCATACTTGATAATACTTTCTATAAATAACAATGACGTTAAAAAGTGATATTTCCATATCTAATAGTATCTATTATAAAACAGTTATATAAATGTCATTGACTAACAACTTAAACTACTGCAGTAAGAAACATCCTGTTTTTTAGATGATCTTTAGAGGGTTGTGAAGTGCAACAATTTTTTTTTTCAGTCACTTCTTTACTTTTTACGGTTTATGAACGATCTGTGGCGTGGTTGAGGTTTATAAGCGAGCTAAACTTTTTTTTTTAGAATGGCATTTTGCAGGTCGTCCTATGAGGTTCCTCTTTTCCTCGTTACCTCCAACACACTTAGAAATTAAGCGACTATACACGATAAGGGCACCTCCAGCGGGGTACGGACCTCGGCTTAGGGTGCCGCTGGGGGAGGACAGCAAGGGACACTTGATCGGATTAATGCAGCGAGAAACAGCTATTTATTGCAAATTCAAATTCAAATTCAAAATATTTTATTGTGGATCATAGGTAGGTACAGGTACAGTTATTAAATAGTTGATAATTTTGATCAGCTATGTCCCGCCCTTAGGGCATACAATAATCTGAATATTTCTCAAATATATAACAAAAACCTTCAAATCATATCCATTGTAATCTCAAACGCTATCAATTCATACCCGCACAAAAATGTGCAATTTGAATGTTGGCCGTTGTCCAAGCGATGGAGCTGATGGCGCACTGTGCGGCCATTAACATATTAATGCAAAACGTTATTAGGCGCGGTAACTGATGGCCAGCTTAGACGGCCATGTTCCATGTTGATGCCTATGATAGTTCACGCTGCTTTGATTATTGGGTGAGCAGAGTTTCAGTTGACTGAACGCTGATGGGTTTCAGATGGTGTTTGGTATCAAAGTATTTTTTTATATTTGAATGACTAAGGAAGAAATGTGACTACGTAGCTGACACATTACAGTAAATTATGTAGTGTGTTTTGACGCTCTTTATGTAGATTATTTTCTAGTTGTAAAAGAAGGAAAACATCTGAAACTGTATATTTGAAGTTCGACCGCACATCTGTTACATTATACGTCAAATCTCTAGCATCTGAATGGACGATAATGTACTTCAAATCCTTACGTCACGGCTTTAGTCCCCGAAGAATTAGGCAGAGGTAAACCTATAGTACACCTACATTTCGCGAGTGATATTTAAATCACGGACAAAATGACAGATAAACAATCACAATGTGTCATTTTGTCTATTCTTCCATCGACAAAGCCCGTTTCTGTGGTTGTCATGCTACGCGTGCAGACTCCGGGCTACTATTGAGAAATTCTAGATGGAAAACCCAATAACACTTTGTCCGACTCAGGCATCGAACCCAGGAGGAGCTCATGCTCAGTAGTAGCGCTTGCGACCACTAGACATACAAGGCAGTCAATCTATCACTATATCTATCCTTAGGTCCATTAAAAGCAATACCTTATAAAGTCTATAAATGAACACTATCAATATACAGTTCATTGCATGCCCACAAGGCAATAAAGTATAAATCAAAGTAACTGAATGCGCAACGGAAGACGTTTTATTATTTACCGACTATTGCCGTTCACCGTAAAAGTGATTACCGGTCTAAACTACGGTACTTACGTGTTTACGATTATTTCTTAATCCAAGTGTCGCTTACCTGTAAATAAGAGAAAGATTTTAATTAGAATTGGGCAGTAAACAACATGTAAAAATTAAATTAGGAGTCGAAAATTGTCATTAAAATAGTCGAGGCAATATATTTCTTCAATAGTCCTTTAAAAAAAAAAAAAAATTTGATTGTAATCTGCTAACTAAATATCTTAAAGCTCTGGTCAAACTGAGGCGGGACGCGACTGCGCGTCACAAAAGTTTTAAGATTAGGAAGTTACGCGACTATTCGCACCAGGCTGAACACCTCCATACAAGTTAGTTGACATAATCGATGTGAGCCAATTATTTCGCCCCGCATCCCGCGCAGGACGCCCCTCAGTTTCACCAGACAGTGTATTCTGTAACCATATCACCGTGAATACTTAGGTGAAGTGAGCGTGGAGTGAGCTGTGATTGTTATCGATACTTCAGCCGGTCTATTCTGTAAACACTTCACCGTGAAAACTTAGGTGAAGTGAGCTGTTAATCCCTAGCGTCAGGTAGAGTGACAGCTCATTTTAAGCTCACTTCATCTAAGTTTTCACGGTGAGAATTTTACAGAATAGCACTACTGATGCTAAGGCAGTGACAGTTCACTCCAAGCACACCTCACCTAAGTTTTCACGGTGAAATGGTAATAGAATAGCAAAACTGATTGACAATTAATAGTGAGTGAGTCACGTGTGGATGAGTGCTCATTAATTCCTGAGAATGACTTCTCCGAAGAAGTGTGTGAAAAGTGAAATTAGAAGAGGCCTCTACCAAATGATAATAACAACGCCTTTACCATGCGGTGAGACTAAATACAGTCAAGTAAAAAATCTACAGTCATTTAGATATTAATGTAATATACACATAAACTTTTCGGAATAAATGCTCTATATGAGGTTAAAAATACATCATCATATCAAATCTAAGCGGTTACACAGACAGACAGGAAAAACAACTTTGTTTTATACTAAGTACGTTTAAACAGATGCAGAACTGAAAATATTTTCGTTTCAAAATAATCAATACCAAAATACCAGCCTTCCTTTCAGTGGCGAAGGGTGATTTTTCGGGGGTGGGAACCCGGAGCAAAAAAAAAAGAAAAAAAAAAAAAATTGAAAACCTCCTCCTTTTTGAAGAAGTCGGTTAATAATACTTGTTATGATGTCACTTCGGACCTTCCTTGTGGCCGCGAAAACCTACTTCTTGTTTGTTTACCTAACAAAAGAACGGTATCAATAAACCGTTTCATTAAATTCCTATTTTGATTTACTTTTCTCAAACTTATTTATAAACTCACATTCAAAAAGCCCGCTTTCACAAACCACGCACACTCACACAGTTCAACAAGTGATTACGCTCCTAATAGCGCAACGCCATCTAACGAAAATATCAGAAAAGCAATGCATTTTGTCAGTACAAGAACGAGATATCTCCATTCAAAAAATTCACAAATAATTAAACAGAGGGCGCGTTTAACGAGAAATTTTTAGGGAGTGGCATTTTACAATTCAGAGTTTTCGCTCACGGCCACTAGAGGGAATTGGCCGCGCGGGTGTAGAGCTTCAAACGAATTAGCGAAAAATCGTCAGATTATGAATGTAAAAACCCCTTTATTACATAAACTACTAGAATCTGAGAAAAGTAAACAAGGGAAACAATATATTTTATTTTATTTACAACTGCCAGTCAGCTATTCATATTTATCGTAAAGGGAAACATTAGAATGTTTGAAAAAACTATCACGTCGTTTGTAATTTATACTTATATCTGAGCGAGCACGGCCTAACGTAATTGTGTTTCTTAATTTCAAAACTTAACCTTGGAAAGCATGTTTCCTCACAAAGAAAATAATCCTAAACAACAATGTATAGGCTACCACTAAGCTACCAGACGGGCCGCACGCGGGCCAAAAGACATTGTAGTTAATTAGAAAGTCCTTGACGAATTATTGCCGCCATCCTAATCCTACTGATAGTACTAATAACTTTTCAAATCTATTAGAAATTTCAACTTATTAACTATCTACCTACTTACCCCAAATACATAATTACAACGTACACTTTCACTAAAGTCAAAACACTTTAATCACTGTTTTATACCAACAAACTAATACTACTACTACGATTCTCGAACTGATAAACTAATGTATTCAATAAATAATACGAACAAAATGCAAATTAACTGCAAGTGTAAACAAATTATAATGCGATTACGTCAAACAGCAACCACACAATAGCGTCCTGTCCGAACTCCGAGCCGAACGCATTACGAAATTCAACGAAAACTACCGAACCGATATCGCGGCATCTCGTTCACGCGATCGCTTTAGGTACAATAACTCGTATTTGACCGGCTTGCTCGAAGCGTATAAAACCGGGGTGTCACGTGACCGAAGTGACGTCATGACGCCTTGTCGTCTTTTTGAAGGAGCGATAAGCCAGCCGCGCCGCCGAGTTATTTTAGAGAATTTTTTTTTGCTGTTGGGAGACAACAAAGACAAAACATTGAATGTAGGCGTTTTGTATAGTTTTAATTATATGGTGTATTAAATACCTATAGTGTGATTACTTAAAAGGCATTTTAAACACTACTGACTGTGTCATTTTTCAATGACGATAGAGTGGTTTTGTTTCGAATTCCAGAAGGGAAGCCGATAGGAATCGAGTTGTACGGTAGCTGCGGCCCTGCTTCCTTTACTTTATGGTGCATAAAATTATTCTCATATAGTTGCTAGCCTTGTGTTGCATACAGAGTAGATAAGTGGCACTAAGTCATAACTTCTAATAACTTAAGATGTGTGCACACTGGCGCCCGCTGAAATAGTTAATTGGCGACGGGAAGTTTAGGTTCGGTTTAGGAGTGTTGGTTTAATAACTGTACCTACTAACTGTTTATTTGCTCTATTAAAATGTTTGTCTTTAGAGCGTTTCATTAGGTCGATGTTTCACTCAACGACGCATCTTCTCGAACTATTTCGTACCTATAGCTCTATAGTTATTTCGAAGGTTTTTTTTTAAATAGTTATTTTTACTATCCCCTTTTCTACTTCGCCACTTTTTTTACTGTCTGTGGTTTGTGCTTAATCGTTATAAAAATATTTAATCCATGATAAAGTCACAAAAAAAACAGAAGAGGTCTAGTTATAGTAACAGTGCAAGTGTATGTGCCTCACTGGTTCGCCAAATAGGCCTAGTTCAGCATAGATGCCAGACAACTAGTGCCTGACGCTGGTTTTCAAGTGGACCTTATGTTGCGAGGACGTGTTGACCTAGCTCCTCCTCTTTCCCAACAGCAATCCCCCATTCATCTCAGTTTCGTCTTTACCATATCACCTTTCACACAATCTCTCTTTTCCTTTTTCCCGTGAAATTTTTCTTTCTTTCTTTGCCCCTCAATATGTCCGCCTCCTAACTCTTGCATGCAGTCGAGCATGCGCCGGCGCCATCGCTCTCATATATCTGTCACTAAATCGGCGCGCGCGCGACGCAGCAGCCTTTATTGGATGCCCATTGAGAACCGACACACATTCGCTGCAGGAATTCGCGAACTGTGGATTGTATATACATATAGGGTATTTGTGTATGTTTGTGTGAATTGAATATAGGGCTAGTTATTTTTGATAATTTTAACTGGTACTTTTAAAGGGTGCTGTAAATTGTTGCTAAATGTTGTTAATTGTTTGCTGTGTTGCTGAATTTTACTGAGAGAAGGAACTATATGAAGGAATATCTATATAAAACTCCGCATTCATTTTATTATCTTAAAATTAAGGTAAAATTAGAGTACATAAATACCTATCTTTAAGAAATAGTTGTTTTCATTAATTATTCATTCTTCATCTTTTGATTTACCTACGCATCAGTTTAATAAAGATATTAATACTGCGAAAGTTCAACATCTATATGGCACCATGTTTATACCTATAAAAGGGGTCACGCACATGATTTTATATCTTTTCCTATGTATGCAATTTCAATCTTTTACTACGTACGAAACTTTAATCTCTGCCGTCGCTAAATGGCGGTGTCGTTAAAATATTTTAGAGGCTTTTAAATCGCGTTAGTAGGGTAGCAAGTTTATTATGACTTTACATTGTAACCACAATGTAAAGAGGTACTACCGTTTATTGGGCTGTGTACTCTACCCGACGTAGAAGACAGGACGACAATTTTCTATAATTATTATTTTTGTAAATAACATCAGAGGTGTTCCTATCGTATACCTACCCACATTTCGCCAGATATGTTTAAAAGTCCTTTGTAGTAGGGGGCGAGCCAATTGCCTTCAACCGGGCACAAATCCAGATTCCGGGCTGTTACTGAGGACTTCCAATAATAGAGGAACATTCCAATTGTAACGTTTTTACTTGTAGTGAAATGTAAAAATGAATGAAACGTGGGTATTTGTGCCGCTGCTGCGCGGAACACTTTTTTCGGTTGTTTTGTGAGTGTATAACATATCTGTTAATATAATATCATTGGTTCTAGGATTTTAGAACATTTATTTCATCTCCCTGTAATCTCCGTTACGATTTGGTATAAGTGTTCATCAACTCTGTACCTATATCGGGTGATCTTATCACTCGTTCTGGTAAAAGGCACTGTCAGTTATCACAAAATAAAGTATAATAGTGCCTCACCTCTCGGGGAATGCAGGCAGTTGATATTATGAATGTCGAAAAACCTTAGAAATGATAACTTTTTCAGCTTTAACTTTCAGCGTTCCAGGACATAAAATGAAAACTTTTTATGTTTATTAACGTTTGCTCAAATAATTGCACTATTAAATAAATAAAATTATAATACCTACTTGATTAATTATTATACATATTGTACCGTTATTAAGTATTTATTAGTCACGCTAGTTTTGTTTATGGCCACGTTATACTGTTGATTTACGATATATTGCTGTAGGTAACTGTTTATCGAGTGTTGGCTCCATACGGTATTCTATCTACTCCTTATTACCCATTAAAACATGATAGGTATGATGATTATTGTTATCAATTTAAAGTCAAAGAAATGAATCGTCAAGTAAATTGACACCCGACGTCAATTTACCGTTTATTACGTACAACTGTCAATGACAGATGCAAGACAATCTTACGTTGGTAGTCCATTTGCTTAGCAATTACTTTCCGTGGCTTTCGATACTTAAATAGTTTTCGTTATTATCATAGTGATTACTCTTATAGCTATCTGATTAATGAAGAATTGATGATAATTGAGTCAGAATTAAATTGAAATCAGTCTGTCAAAAAACACAACAGTGAATGAAAAATGGCTCGCATGAGCACAACTCCATCTTTAAACATAATTATCCTTAATGATATGTCAATATAACTTATTTATTTTTAAATTTCTTATTTGATTTAAGATCTAAGATTACGCAAACTCACGGTCACTGATAGTGCAAAGTATGATACCTAAATGAAAATAACAAGTGAAACACAACCGAAAAAAAAAATATCTTTGCCAAAAACACGCTACAGAAAGCGGAGACCACAGAACGATTTATTTTAATAACATTTCAACGTGCGCCCATTTCACGAAAAAGTAACAAATCCTTCCCAACTTATTTGCGTCCTTATAACAAGGGAATAAAGTTGATATTGTGAAGGTGTGGAGTCAAAAAATAATTAATTTCATTCTCGTTATAAATGCAGTCGGTAAACCACAAATATTGGTTCAAATTCGTTTGTGTTTACATAAATTTAGAGATTTGTATTTATTGTTGGATACAGTTGCAAATGCAGTAACTCTGTTTGCCTTCTGTTTGCTACTATGAAAAATGTTATGATTTATTTCCTAAAACGATGAACTTTTGTTTATTTCCCAAAGTGTGGATTTTTTAAGTGTACGGCCTGAACTTTATGGGGGTTTTAATGATGAGGCAAATCTTAGTAGGTAGTGGACATACAGATAATATTATGACGAAGTTTTAATCACGTTAGGTGTGTGAAGTTACCCGGACGCAAAAGCGAATCATCACCTCTCCAACATTCATAATAACACGTGCCCATATTTGTACGTGCAAAAAAAATACCAAAAAAACCGCCACCCTATAAACAATTTTATTCCTAAAATATTGTTGTCCTCTACAAAAATCCTAATTTCCACTACAGCTCCATAACCCAGTATCAGCAGACATCCAGGCGTCCAAACAAATCCGTCAGCAACACAGTATGTCAATTAAGAGCAATTTTCACAAACCGTCCGTGTGTGAGTGTATTGTGTCTGTCCAAAAAAATCCCTTGCGAAGGCACGCCTGGGTTGGCCGCGTTTAGTTAGGCACGATGATAGTAGCGTGGGTAGGGTTTCGTAAATTATTGGGATAGTCTTGGTTTTTTATATGGAGCTGGATTTTGTATACAAGAATTACAATGAAGAAGACAGAATGATAGAGGAGGGAGAGAGCGATTGATGTTAAAATTCAGAATTCATCTCGATAGAAAACAGAAGTAGAATACTTGTTTTTTTTTTTTACAAATATGATATTTTCAGTTGCATTCGGTTAAACTGGAAGCCGACCCCAACATAGTTCGGAAAATGCTGGATAGATTGATTGATTCATATTTTCAAAAATGACACCTAGATGTCATTGTTGCATAGCAGTTCTTAAGTAAAACAATAATATTGTACAATCGATGTCAAGGGAGATAAATGTGACTGTGGTTAATTTCCTATTGCTTTGGACCTTATCCTAATAACCGACATTTGTTCGGCAAAACTCCAAAACTGAGCCCTGAATTTGGCACTGTTTCCGTGGGTATGTGACTACTTGTGCATAATTTATCAGTGTTGCGTCACCGTGAGTAGTGTTGACAGATACATTTGAGACTCTAGACGTTCCAAACTTCTCACCTACGTCAACGCTAAGACAAATTATTGACATTGACATTCTCCTTCGGTATCTAAGAGTAGATTCATTTGATTACAATTTCAATTGTGATTTCTATATTACGAAATAAACAAAGTCCTCCGCCGCGTCTATCTGTTTGTCTGTTCGCGATAAACTTTTTCATGCTGTTTTCACCAATGGATAGAGTGGTTCTCGAGGAAGGTTTTAGTATATAATTTGTCAAGCGGGCAAAGCCGCGGGCATCAGCTAGTACCTAATAAAAGATTTATTTCAGACATTTTAGGAATATAATAACTTACAATTTAGAGTTTGGTAAAACACTAATTAAAAATTTATAATTTGCAATAGGTATACACTACATACTAAGTGTAATACTACCAAAGAAAGATTGACGATTCGGCATTGAACAAGATTTATGAAACTAGAGTTCATGCTGACTCCTTTTAATCAATTCGCCTTTTTTTTTTCCCGACAATGAGTTTTCTGACATAATTTCGACCCTAATTTGGGAAACTGAATGTTTTTTTAAGCTTCTTTAAGTCCATCGTACTTTTCCACATCTTTCCCCTTTCTCCGTCATCAGACGTGATGGTAACGTAACAAATAATAATAATAATGATTATAATTTGTTTCACACTAAGTTGTCCATAGGACGAAAGAAAATCATTCAATTATAGTAAGCGTCAAAATTTGTGGCGGTTCTGAAATGAGTTACTCACTGCGCAGTACCTAAGCCTCAGCGCAGCTCGTCTCGTGTTCAGAGCCGCCATAAAGTTTGACGCTCCATGTACCAGCCATTGTTTTTTTTTCGAGTCGATTATTTGGCCCAGAAAGTGGACAATTCGGTGCTTCTTTCTGCCTCATTAATCCTCATTCCTGTCCTTGCATCCGATAATCTTCCCCATTCTACGTCATCATCCCTGATCGTAACGTAACAGGACATGTCCAGCTTATGCCAGGATCATGGCGACAGTAATCCGCGCGGCTGCGTGCATACGAGGCGTGATCTCGCATACATTAGCGTTAGTGCTGATCGTGTGGGTAGGCAGAGCTCTAGCTGTATCATGTTTATTAATAATGGTAGTTGTTTAGGTGGTACTTTTTGAATAAGGGCAGAAATCTTCTTTAGAGAGCGTTGGTTCAGAATAAGGACGGACTCAACAATGTATCCGAACAGCTAAGCAGAAACTTTTGTTGGACTTCGAAATGTGATTGCAATGCCATTTATTCAGATTTACCACAATGCAACATAAAGCCAAGTCTTGAATTCTTGATACGCTGGTTAAGAGATGTTTACTATGCCATCTGTCACTTAACTGGCATGACCAAATTAATAAGATAAATCTCTCTCCTAATAAAAGGAACTTAGATTTTGATGTCGGACTCTATAATCATAGCGGTTGTAACCAGCTACCAAGATAAGTACATACCTACATCATCAAAAGAACGCTACCGCAACCCTCTTACAAACAACTTTAATCAACAGAAAGCAACCTACACTATCATTAAAAAATGCAATCCAATTTCTCTAAAATAAAAATAAATATCTAGGTCAAACCAGCACTGTGCTCAAAGCTCAAACGACATTTTTATTTCCATGTATTGGCAAAGCACTTAAAAATGCAAACACAATTTTTCACATATAAAAAGTTTACGTCATAGAGCGGCTGAAATATCGCGGTTACACTGTACCGCTAAAATATCGTGGTCGCACTGTAGCGAGCCCGCAAATAGAATCCGATTGAATTTATAATGAAGCCCATTCACGCGCCGATATGTTGGATGTACGAACCTAGAGTTGCCGATATGTGCTGGCGTGGAGTTATTGGAATGACGGGTTTCCTGTTCTGGAATGAAAGGGTAGTAAAGTAAACGAGGCTGAGAATATCGAGATGTTCATTCAAGGTTTCATTCATGTGGCTTGATGTTCTTTTCTAGCCATTGTGTTATTGTTATTTGGAACCGTGTCTGCGTTAAACTTAATAATCGGTAAAGGTTTACATTAGACCAGCAGTATCGAAATTTTTAGATGCACATGGTGACCTCTATTGTCAATTCGATTTTCAAATAATTATGGTGATTTATCTCACGTTCTCAAGATTCCGGACATTAGGCTTGCTGACTTTAGCAGGTACCAGAGTACCCGACCAAATAAAAATCCGTAAAAATCTCATGTTCGCATTAGCTCAAACTCAAAGCATTTATTTCAATTAAACCATTTTCAGGCACTTTTGATCCGGAGTTCGTCAGTCACTTACTAGTAACTTGCCCATGGTTGTAAAACTTTTTCAAAACAAGGTTTTTTCAAATAACTTGAAGCTAACTTTAATATAAATCATATTCAGTTACCTGAATATGATTTATATTAAAGTTAGCTTCGGCTTTGGCTTTTCTTTGAAAATGATAGAGAGATTTCCACATAAATAGGCAAAAAGTCCATCCCTTGGAACCACATGAAACCTGTCACATAACTGTCGAAAGGTGGGAGTCATACTAAATACCTTTTTCGTCGTCACGAGTCGTGAGCTTAAAGTTTTCCTGCCCTAGTAAAGTATTCTAATTGTTTTTTTAGAATAAAACAAAGACAAAATCTAAGAGAAGCATATTGCAATTAGATCAATAATTATTAACACGAAAATAATAAAAGAAAATCATAGTATCTCCAGTCTATTATGGTATATGCCAGGATATCACCATCTCATCTGTTCGTATACAAAGAGAGTAGGACAAAAAATATGACAATTTGTAACGGATTGAACCGATCTCTGCTAACGAGAGCCGGCTCTGAATCTTTTATGTAGGGATGGGCTTGTTTTAATTATTGACATCGATATCGATACTGAGCGTTTGGTAATGTTGGTCAGGATTTCTCTGGTTTGTAATAGAGTACCTCATTAAACTGTAAATCCATAAATAGTTAGTTTTCTGAAAAGTTTTAGGTGATGTTTAGAGCATATAGCAGTCTATATGCTCTAAACATCACCTAAAACTTTTGAAGACAATGTCAGTGATATTGTCTTCAAAAATTTAAAAACTATGTTATGTTTTCAAATTATATAAGTTGTATCTCCGCCCATAATGTAGCCGAAAGAAAAAAAAGTTTTATTCCAACTTTTTGAAGTATTTTTAATGAGTGACCGCCTTGCGCCTAATTTCAGCTTTTTGAATCGAAATTAGAAAATTGCCTTGGTTCTAAACAATAATCATAATTTATCTGTATGTATCTAATCTCCAATAAGAATTAAGAATTATCTTAAAAATCTTAAACAAAATATTCTAAAACATTTTAAAATAGTAACTATGGAGTTTCTTGCCCATTCTTCTCCCTCCCTTTGGAAGGGGCATAAACGTTCAAAACTGCCTTTTAATGGCCTCTTGAAAAATATGTGACTTGAACTTTGAATCAAAAAGTTAACACTCGTTCTTATATCCAATCCCTGTTTACACACATGCAACAACACCCTCTCTAAATCACGTCCTCCCAATTGATCGACAACGTCCCCAGCCACAACACTAGCACTCATCGCAAGTGGTCGCATAACGACGTCGATAACGAACCGCGCTGCATTGTTATCGACAAAATGCTAAGCAGCTCGATATACCGGGATTAGTGCTGTACTCTGTGCTGCAAGCTCTAGTCTCGGTGATTTGCACTCACAGTGTAGGATTATCTCAGATATTATCTTAGATTTGAGGGGTTTGATTATTATTTTGTTTTGTTTTTGTTGCTAGCAAGTGTATGATGGATGCGGGAAGCACACAACCAATGAGCAGTGGAAGTTTCTCGGCTGAAATGGTGATGATGGTGAAGAGTGTAATGAATGTGCCGTGGTCAGGCTCGAGGATGTAATTTTGGGGAGCTCGACGGTTGGTAGATTGGCATAGACTGAGTTGATTGATTTAAGCGAATGATACGATGTTATTTGGGAGAGGACTATTTCTAGCAGTCGACTTCAATAAACTGCACTGGATCAGCTCTATTATGCTGTAACACCCATTTCATATTGTAATTGTTGAAACAGATACTTTAGTAGGTACGATTGGTGCACTTGGCCAATAAAACCGCTACCAGCTTTGCTTGCATTCATGACCTGCAAGGCTCCCCCCGGAGACAGACGCGACGCGACTCTGGTGGAACCATTTCTGTGTCGCGTCGCGCCTGTCTGCGGGGAGTATTTACTTGAATATGTCGTGCTGAGACAACAGATAATGATAATCAGTATTGATACAAGCATATTAGTTTTCGATACTAAAGTTTTTTTAGGAATACCTTTCAGGCACATTGTTTTTCAGAGCATTATAATTCAACTGTAAAAACAAATTGAATCCTTTCTAAATTGTTACAGTAGTATTTAGTACACAATAATACTCTATATTTACTTGTGTTTAATGTATGTATGTTTGTATACATCAGTCTCGTCTGGAACTTTGCGTCAGTGGACGTCTGCGTAATTAAAATAGTTTCAGTGATTTATCGCCATTAGCCGGCGTCGAACCCGGGACGTCGCAGTCACTGAAGAGAACACAAGGCAAAAATGTGTTTCAATGAACATTCCTACTAGAATCCAAAAGATATAGGAAGTTAGGCCTGAGATAGCTAGATGGTATAACATCTATTATTATTACGTTAGGTAAGTAGAATGCTCGTCCACTTCCTCACGGGTCGGGTTCGCGATAAGTCGACATTACGACAATGGTCTCTTGCCTTGCTTATTTGAGATTGGAATATAATATCTCCGTTTATAAAAATTGGCTGTTTAATTTACTGGATACCCTATACATGGAAAACTCCACAATTATTTTAATTTTGTAGGTTGAGAAATGGGTCCATAACCCAGATAGGTTATGGGCCCATTTCATCAGATGTTGGCGAGGTTCCTACCACCAATAGACTAGTAACAACAAAATATTGCCGACGCAATGCCGAGCTAGACAAAGTTAGGCCTGTTTTTACTAAAACTTGGCGACATCTAAATTAATGCCACCGACATGAAAAGCGCGCTGTTGGATATTTAACTTTCGGCGCTGAGTCGAGCGTTTGTGAAAACGGGCAATAATGTTTTGCCAGTGTGTTATGGTATTCAGGCCCATGTAGGAACAAACCTAATGTTATAAATACCGCTTGAAAACTACTTAACGTACTACCCGAAGAAGCACAATATTTCGCCAGTTTTAGTCAAGCTCCAAGTTCAAGATAGCAAGCCCCAAAGCTTTTCCGTCTATTGCCAATCAAAGGAGGCGAGCCTATTATAGGCCCAACAGTATTCCTCCTCTGACATCGTTACTTACCTACTTGAATTTCTAACGCAATTTTCTCACAACGCTGCCATTTCCATAAATTAATTGAAACGTGCAATGATAGAGTACCTACATCATCGCAGAACAATACTCTGTAAGTACGCGCTCTACCGATCTGCGCGCTTTTGTGTAAGAGCGCCGACTGTGACGCCCGAGCCGTTGAACCGACTCTACGAGCTCTACGGACTCTAGGTAGAGCTGTAAAGTGTACAGCATTGTAGAGCCGCTGCTAATCTTTGCTGTTCATGCTTATTGTTGGACGTGTTTTAGTTATGATTAATTATTATTTTGAAGATATTACTTTTGTCATAAGTTTGTATGTGCTTTTACTTATTTATGATAATTATCTATAATACAAAAGTAAAACCTTTAGTCAAGGTATCAACATTTAATTCTCCTGGATAAATGGTGACTTTGACGATTGCCTTGCAACGGCAGGCCGTTTCGTGTATTTATTATGTTAATGTAATTTTTTTTGTACCTAATGCTTTGAGAATTTTATTCAGGAAAGCTCAAGTGGTGGAGAAGGTATTAGTTGAATTATTGGCTTCTAGAGTACGAGTCGTAGGTTCCATTCTAACCGAGTCTTATTCTTATTCATGTCAAGTTTATGTCTTTTATATGCCTAATCACAATAAAGGTGTAGGTAATTCATCGGAAATGCTTATCAATACAAATAATTTCGAAACAACACAACTGCTTGCATTACTAATATATTCAGCATCAATACACGAGAGAAATCAGTAGGGAGTGGTGTACAAACGTACTTACATTGACACATACTCCACATTCCGATGTTATCAGATCATTGTCTGGGATATCAGATCATTGTGAGGGCATCCTGACACCATTGATGACAATTAAGGCAGACGCACCGTGTAATGTGTTGGTACACTGGACTGGACGTGAATGTGAGCGTGGTTGGAGGAGCTTGTAGAGCGTGGTATTGTTCACAGGGTTGGATTAAGTTTTTCATTAAATACTTTGTGGTACACATTGATCTGTGATTCTTTACAGTTTTAAACAAATATAAGTATTCACGGTTTTAATTACGTAGGTCGGTGTTATATTATTGGGAATGTCAGATTTTTTCAGACTCAATCGGAGTTACACGAAATAACTGGCCAGGCATGAATGAATGAATGAAATGCACCGGCAACTTGGCTTAACCAGACTCGATAAATCGAATGAACCCCGGGATTTGCAGTAGCCCCTGGAGCCTCATAGTTCATGGGGCTACATTTTGCACAGGAATAAAGAGAAAAAAATAAACATGTTCGTCGATTATCTGTCGTAGGTTTTACAACCATAGTCAACATCTACTTATTAAATTACCTATTACCTATCGCCATATCTTTTAAAATCAAAAGCTAACCCAATTACGAGTACCATGTGCCACATCCATCAGCACCTACATCACTGCTCGTGTTAGCTACTTGATTGAGTCGCAACGATTCAGGGCGCGCCGTGCTCCGCGCTCCCCCGACTGCATTAACGTGCTATTGTGCAGCTTCCTGCTTTATTGCAGCTTCCTGCTTTATAGCAGCCGGTTAAGCTGCTTTAAGCTGTTAGGTAAGACGTTAATGTGAATCAATCAATCAGGTTAACCTGGTTTTGAGAAGTTTAAATATTGAAATCCGCTGTCAAATGTTAAGTTAGCTGCTATGATCAATGATTTTAATTCTGTAAGTAGGTTTGTACTTTGACACGTCCGTCACAATATATTTTAAAACAACATAAGGTTGACATTTCCTATCCCCGAAAGCTCTGAGAAGAAAGGGCGAAACGAACTCAGAGGTCATCAATCTCTTTTAAAGTCCAGCCATAATCTTGGTCAGATCATGTGAGGACCATGTGGATTAGTATCTGAAACGTTTGCGGAAAGGACGACACAAATGATTTTTGATATGATTGTTTTTACCAAAATGCTGTCAAAGTCGAAGTCAATTTTTTTTTTCAATTAGGCACATAAAAGGCACTTTTGAACGTCAAAAACAAAGAAATAGAACTGATTCTAGTTGCCCCTTCCAAAAGGTAATTTTCGTATGGAGAAGAATTTGCAAGAAACTCCACAACTCCGTCAGTTGGGTTGATGTTTGTCAGAATATTTAAATAATTGGTGTAGATTAGAGATAAGGCTTTTAGAAACTTTATTTGGGTTCACTCTGTTACGTCAAGCCTAAAATGTAAGCAGTGAGGCGCGGGGCCACAATCTTTGTCTCTTCTTTTTTTTTTTTCTCTTTGGTAAGCGGTTAAATTAATGATCGCAGTAAGTCTATGCATTTGTTCTTATGAAATAGATAGGTACCAAATCTATAAAACCTTTTTGTCATTTAATAGGTACTGATTTAAACACCGACGGGAAGTTCTGTCTGCCATTACATTAATAGCACCTAATTAAAATAGGATAATGGATAAGTTAGAAAAACATCCTTTATGTGAACTTGCTTGAATGGAAAATAATTGAAACACACTTAGGAACGTCCTACGGCCCATACGTTCTTTGACCTAACAAAAGTACTTATGTTACGTGATACGGCATTCACATTATATTTTCTACTAAATCCATAGTCAAAACGTAGTATTGTGCCTTTCATCTGTAGCGGACATCCGGCTTAGCAGCTTTGAATGAGATCATTAAAGCTTCGATCGATGTGTATAGATCAGTGTATAGTAGCGCCATCTGTGATTCATGTTTTGAGTTTGATGAGCTTTCGATCGGTCGAGGTGCGCGCTTGAAAAGGTAGATGGCGTGCTGTGAAGATTTTATTAAAAGCTTCCATGACTTTGACTAAAAGTAGACCCGATTTAGAACAGTAATTATCCTACAATAAAAGGAATTTAATATTTTCCAAATCATCGAAGCTTCAGGACTTTGTGGTATAAACAATCTGGTTAGTACCTAAATAAGTATGTTAAGTTTCAGTGTTAAGTTTCAGTTTGTTTTCAGGTAATTTCCTGTGATCTACTTTCGATAACTTGCAAGTTATATTTTCGTATACGCCAAGACCTGCAGCAGGCCCATTGACACCATCGCTACTCAAGAGCAAAACGAGCAGGCAGAATGTTACAGCACTAAAAGTTATTTCAATCAATCAAATGGCGGTCCTTATACGACGTGACTAAGTAGTTTGTGAGTCTTGCATCGTGAACTTAATGTACCTACTTCATTTGTAATGAATGATCATTTTCACTCACAAAGCCATTTAAATCTAAAATAATAGAATCTTACCTGAACAGCATCATCCAGGCACCGTCCCCAGACGTCGCTGCGGTCCACCAGGGTATTCCACTTGTCTGCTAGCTTGGCCACCTCCCTCCTGATGGATCTGGCCAGCTCACGGGCCTGCTCCTCAGCCGAGCGGTAGCCGCGGGAGTCGCCTTCGTTCTCGCGGCTCGCTGGAAGAAAAGGAACCGTTAGATTTGTCTGTGAATAGTATATCAGAATCACTTTTACATGTCTTATTTAAAAAAAATAACATAAGCTAAATGGAGTCGATATTTCCTATATTCGATTATTTGATTGATTTGTTTGTATTTTTACTCAATACTCAATATGTTTATTTATTTATTATTTTTATTTATCGACACATGAGCTCTCATTGGCTCATGCTCAACAGCTGAAATCCACCTACAGTTTATTATCTACATCAAAATTGAGAAGAAAAAATTCATGAAAAGTCCTCAAATCATAAAAGCCATCTCTTAAACTTAAAAAATAGCAACTGAGAACGCAGTATTTTTTTTCAAGAATCTAATAATTAATTAATTAAATAACTGGTGAATGAATAAATGAGTTTGATCTTTATTTCATACTAGCTGCACCCCGCGGTTTCACTCGCGTAAGTATTGATCCCATGGGAATATCCAGATAAAAAGTATCCTATGTGTTAATCCAGGTTATTAACTATCAGTTTGCCAAATTTCATCCAAATCCATCCAGCCGTTTTTACATGAAAGAGTAACAAACATCCATCCATCCATCCATACTTACAAACTTTCGCGTTTATAATATTAGTTAGATCAATGTAACCTGCAGGAACATAAATCTAAGAAAGCAACCCGCAATTGCCACATCAAGAAAAAAAAAAACAAACGAAAATTAAACATGTCACAGCTTTTCAGTGTTAAGTAGCAACTTGGGCCATCGTCGAGGGTTGAGCTCTCAATATTTGGAGCGTGAGCCTCCCCCGCGCCCAGCAAGTGCGGCGGGAGGCGGGGGCGGAGGGAATTTAATAATTACAACGTTACTTCCACGCCGACGTTCTTCTACGTTCACTTTGGATATTGCACTGGCATAGTTTCCGGAGTTGCCTGAATTTTAGCCGGAGAGGAATTGTTGTAAGCTTTGATGATAGTTGTTTCGGAGGTTATGAGGGTTTGCGGTATTGAGGAAGCTTGTAAATGTCCCTAAAAATACATATATTGAGACGAGAACAAGCAAAAATCTGCAGAGTTTTCTAAATTCGAAAGATAGCTAGATAGATAAATCAAATCAATCTGCCTAGCCTTTTCTCAACAATGTTGGGGTCGGCTTCCAGTCTAACCGGATGCAGCTGAGTACCATTATTTTAAATGGAGCGACTGCCTATCTGACTTCCACAACCCAGTAACTGGGTAATACAAGGGGTATGCCTTGTTAAGACTGGTTGTCAGACTTTCGGGCTTCTGACGACCCGTAACGTCTGTCAAAGATTTACGAATGACAGCCAGGACCAACGGCTTCACGTGCTTTCCGAGGCACGGAGTAGTCTCGATATATAAAAATGGATAGCTAGACAGATAAATGCAAGAATGAATATTATATCCCGAAAAGTTCCCAAATAGAAAGATAACGCTCAACAACCTAGCTTAGTGTTGAACCAACATAACTATATAATTTATTAAGTTAACAACAGCAGCCATAGACTTTAATAGCAAATACCTACATTGGCCTCCTAACCTACAGCATTTACCTTCATTCCTATAAAAACCCCACAACAAACCAACCGGGATACTTTTATAAAACCAGTAGATTTTTCAAGTCCACTCGCTTTGTCACTCTCCCACGAATTCAAACGAGGCTCTCGTCGGCCGCGGCGCTGTCGACCGAATATTTTTCAATTTTTTTCATCTTGTAACATTTTTCTCTGAAACGGTTCAGTAATTTAGTTAGTGTCGCTTTTGAACATAGTTTTGCATAGTTCTGTCTAATAATGATTTTATATTATTTATTTTGAAGCTGTTAGAATTCGGACAGTTAATTAAAAATATATTTTCTACTGACTAGTGAGTTATGATGGCCAGTTTTGAAGATTATAATTAGTGTTTGTTCTACTGGTGGGTTGGTGTTATATGGAAACCAACCGACATAATTAATAAGAAAACTATACCCTATCATAATTGACACATTGCGAAGTAATTTGAAATGGATAGACAACAAGAAGTTTTTTCTTTTTAATTCCAGTGAAATTAAATTACCTACACTTCGCATATAAATCTTCACTCCATTAATTAATTATGTACATAAAAATCTCTTAATATATCCTCAACAAGAGATAAACGAGAAAGAAAAATAGCTGTCATCTAAACAAGCCTTTCGGAATGCCACTCGATATTTTCACTAGCGTGGCAACACTGGCAACCGCGCCAATCGACTTACGAGTTTAGTCGAGTTTTTCCTGTCACTAGTTTCGTGAATTTTGGACGAAGCGGCTTTTGCGTGCAATTTTTGTCACAGGATTTGGGTGAACTTAATCCTGAAATATTGAGTGCAATTCGGAAAGTTTCTGAATATTTAATGTTTTCAGCTGGGAAAAGAGATACAGAATTTTCCGAGTTCGTCCTTGTTGTAGACACAACATTGCGGAACATTTGAACAGTTGGAAAAAAACCTTGCTTGTTATCTATTCTTGGGAATTTGGTGAGATTTCTTAAACCTAAGCTTCTTCAACCTGATTATTGATGGGGTTCGTGCCAATATAAACAAACAGAAGATACTGTTTGTTTATTTTCTACCCATCAAGAAAACAAATCACAACACAATAAATTCACACAGAAACAGTAACAACAAGTAAAACGACCTCATAACTCTAATTCTCCGATAAAAATGACGCCATGTTCGAAGGGTTGCTGACGTATTTCAAATCGTCCCCCGGCATTGGTCCGGCGAGTCGGTTCCATTTTCAAATTTACGACTCAACCAATGGCCGTTACGGACGGTTACGTACGCCCCCATACTTTATCGATATAGCTTTGATTTCTTACTTAGAATTTATGGAATAGTTTCTATTGGAAAATGACTATTGAAAGATGCACTTGGAGATTGTATTTTCATTCGTCTATTAACTTTATCTGAAGTTTAAATCTTGTCTAATGTCTGTCTGAGAAAAAAACCAAGTCTTTCTTTTTCTTCAAACAAAAAAAGATCTAAATCATCTCTATCTTTCCATTCACAGACAAAAGCACTATCATTAAAATAATTAATCACGTCAACACGAGACACAATTCGGCAACTACCCGCCATTTTGAAAGCTACATCTCAGTCGACAGGGGGACTGTCAGGCAAGCAGACGTGTAATCCGTTCATCTTAGAGACTGGCAGCTGGCAGTATCGCAGGACTACGCTCGGTACTTGTCGACTTGCCAATTATTATGCTGGTTGCTTTTAAACTGGCATTTGTATTATGTATTTGAGTGGCAAAATGTACCTATTAAGCTTCTGAGGTACTATGAAAATTGAAGGTGTTTTACGTAAAAATTACACGTAGTTATTGCGTCTGTTTAAGTTACAATTTTTTGATACCGTATCAACAAAAATTTTATAATGACTTTAAGATTATAAAGGTTTATTTAATTCACAGTAAAACTGTATCTTTTATCCAAAACTAGACAACTGAAGATGTGACAGAAGACCCAGAATTTCCTGCGCAATTAATATTCAACCTTAAATCTGACCATCTCTACAAACAATCATCAAACATACCACAAAGGCCAATACTCATCAAAACGCACTTAACCCTCAAACGCTGACTGCTTAAAAACATAATCGCTTGGCGCAATCAATCACAGCAGCTGCCAATTGATTGGCGCTAGCCGATTGCTATCACCTTGTGAATGCAAACTATATTGATTGAGCCGGTCCGCACGGAATTTGCAATTAGCGCGGCCGGTACGCTTCTAATTGCGTTCAGTCGTTCATTCATTCACTCGTTCACTGCTTTGTTGCTGCGCTTTTGTGATATACCGCTTTAGGGTTAGGATTTGCGTTTCGTTCGACTGTTGTGTCTTTATTATTGGCTGGGTTTGGTTTTTACTCAGTCCTGACAGATTTGTGAATTGAATTTCGAAATTTCAGAGATGCAAAGAAAACGAAATGACAAAAGTATAGCTACAAACTTTACTTATGTAATACTAGCTTCTGCCCGCGGCTTCGCCCGCGTGGTATGTCGATAAAAAGTAGGTATGTCCTTTATCAGGCTCTAGACTATCTGTGTACCAAATTTCATTTAAATCGGTTCAGTAGTTTTGGCGTGAAAGCGCGACAGACAGACAGAGTTACTTTCGCATTTATAATAATGGTAAGGATTAAATTATTTTTATATTGTAATTTTGGTCGTTGTGATGATTTGGGAAGTTTATAAGTTGTCCAGTAGAGGTCTTTTGGCTGAGATGATAATTTGAAATATTGAAAAACTGCATGAACGAAATTCTAAGGACGATTGTGCACTACAAGGAATTTTACTGTCCGGCAGTAAAAATGTGAACGCAGCCTTATTACTTGAAGTACGAAAACAGACCTTAGTGCTTCGAAATAAAGGTTCTATCAACATCGGACCGTAATAAATCGGACTGCCGGACAGTAAAATTCCTTGTAGTGCCAAAAGCGCTTAGGCAGTAAAGGACAATAAGCAAAAGGGGGAGGTAGGTAGGTATGTAAGGATCGTAGCAATTGGCGTTCTGTAGTGTTTGCCTACGACCATTGGGAAAAAGGCGCGAATTTATGTTGGTATGTAGGGTAGTCAGATGCGATAGGGCAGACGATATCTCTGTCATCATCTTAGAGCCACGTCACTTGGCACAGTTCTAAACTAAATTCATACGACCTAGGTGAACTAAGATCCCCGTCTCAATAACAATACGGTGTCAGCTTCAAATATGCAAATATCTGGCAAGTCAAGCAACAATCAAGGTGTGAATAGCCAGCGGTCCGGAACAATGCGCTTTGATGTACTGACTGACTTTACGCACGGAGTGATGTTGGCAGAAGGTGTAGTCATAACATTAATAATAACGAGGATGGGTAGAAACGAATAGGTATATGCCGAGGTGAGTAAGCGAGTTACCTAGTAAAGTAGTTAAATTAAGAAATAAATTCTCATGTAATAGAATATCACCGTAAACTCATCATCGCTTATCATCACGTGAGATACTTGTCAATCGCGAGCCTATCCATAATAAAAAATTCGGTTACAGGGCAAAATCCGTATAATAATTCATTATTATAAGACCCATTCCGCTAATTGCTAGTTTCTTATCAGATAAAATGTGTCAGCCCTGGAAAAACCCTAGGAACCTACCTCATTCACCAGTCTCTGGTGGGCTTAAATTAATAAATGTACTGTTCTTGTGATTCAAATAAATACGTACTTACCGACTCAATTTTGAGATATTTTTCAACTTTTGAGACAAAACCAGACATGCGTGACCAAGTTTCCGCTTGTTGTACGAATTTGTCTTTCTGTCCATGCTTTATGGATTTGGGAATATTGATGTTTTGGAGGTACGACAGATGGAATTTGTATTTCGTATCCAGCGCAGTTCGGAATGAAAATATTTTCCATGTTTTTCATTTCCATTCTAATAGTAAAAACGAGTGTAGTATTTTAAGCACTTTTAGGAATTTATTTTTTATTGGTCAAAAATCAAACAATTTGTCCAAAATAGCTGTTGGTGTTAATAATTTGTAAGCAATATAAAAACCAAAAAATAAAGTATACACGCTGCGCAGTACATGTACATCAAACATTTATTGATTTTGACTGAAAAAAATCTATCTCATTTGTGAAAATGATTTTTCACACAAAATAACAAAATGTTGTGATTCAAACAAATACGCACTACCACCACACATGTTCATGTTTCCAGTAACAGATGTCAGCACTTACCCTCAGTGTCGCTAGTGTCGGACAGCGGAGGCTCATTCGCGATGTATTGTCTGCCACTCAGGAGATTGCTCTCGACGACTGGTCGTTTGTCTTCCAGCTGTCTTCTGTACGCGCGGTGGTCATCCTGGAATGGAAATTTGAGGTTATACTAGTAGTATTTTGAATTCTTTGTGCAATGGCTGAGTTGTAAATAAACATATAGTAGTAGCCAGAATAGGTATAGGAGAAAACCGTCCTTTTAGAGACCACGTTTTAAATATAAATCCATATCTGCGCACTTCATAATGAAATCAAGTTACTCCAGACCAAAGTATTCGTAACATTATAGATTGTTTGATATAATTTTCTCTAGGGAAAAACCAATGAAGTTCCAATACTTTCCTGGTAGGTCCCAAGAGTCACAAGGGGATATAGCGGAGAAAATGTAGTGCCTTCTTCATTTAGATAAATTCAACTAAAATGCCTTAGAAACTTGGCTAAGAATTCCTGTTACATTGTTAGTTCAATAAAATATCTGCCCATATTTCCCGAACATTAGCCACAGAATTCGATTAGGGCCGATTACCCGTACCCTTAAACGCTTGTTAACATTCCACACATTCCCACTAAGCCCGCCATTTTGTTGTCTCTGCCACGAGACACTAAAAAGCAGAAGAACCACTTGCACTCGTGACACCTTCGTCTGACATGCGTGCCACACATGTCTGACACTCGTGATACAAACGTCTGACACTCGTGACACCATATCTTATTCTGATAATTACTATAACTCGTTCAGAACTATTGGTCGTTATATGGACAGTGATGGATGGATAACGCCACTTCCAATTCTGAAATAGTGAAAAGCTCAAACAAAGAGCATGAATTTCTTAGGGTTTTTACATGAAAACTCCACTTCTTATGGTCCATAGGACTTCTGTATCAATTCGTTCTGACTCTGTGCTTAAAATGGCTACAGTATTCGGTTGATGTAGCTGCGATCCACGGATTAGTGCGGTCAAATTGTTTACCGCTGTGCGTACTTTGTTGACTCTTGCGCCGATTTAGGGTGACATTGTTTAGAGTTACAAATCTATTCGTTACAGGATTTGTTCTTGATGTTTGCATGAAACAAAATGAGGTTGTTATGTTATGTACCTTTGTTCAAGTATTAAAAAAAAAAATTAGGCTTTGTCTGAATTCTGTTGCTTCATTATAGGTTATGTACCCAGCACGCTTCCACTGCGAATAATTATTTTCCTATGTTAATTTACTAGACATTCAGTGTTATTAATTCTGTCTATTAATTATTTAAAATCGATACCTACCTAGTCCAGTCTTTCTCAATGGATCAATGCTTCCGAATCTTAAGTCTATGAAATTGAGACGAAGTCCGAGAAAGTAGGTAGAACTCATCGAAAAATTTAATGAAAATCTGCATCTGATTTGAACAGTAAAACATAAGCAGATAGCAAAACCTCTAGGTTCAGTCATAATGAAGATGCAGTCTGTATTCTGCAAAAGAAAGCGAAGTTTCATTCAACCTAGATACTCGAAGTGTCATAAAAACAAACACATTCAACTTTTTACTATCTATTCCTAGGTTTATTGCTATTTGGTAGCTCTTAAAGCAATTTGAAACAAGTTGCCGGCTCCAAACAATTACTCCTGGCCGAATTGCTTGGTCGCCCATTTTGAGGTGGAATTGTGACCAAAATTGCGTCGTTTAGCCCGTTCAGAACCAGAACTGCCTATATCTCTAGGACTTAAAATTTTAATTATAGATCGAAAATTATTCGTTTTGGTTATTTCTCAATTGATATAGATGTGGGTTTACTGGCATATAATTCTGCTTATACTAATCTGTTAGGAGTGTGGCGGTATCTACATCGCCACATGCGAACTACGCATCAACCTGACGTCACACAAAAATTATGACGTCACATAAATCCTGCATCGCGCAATTAGAGTTTACCGGGCAGTGGACATATATACAAAAACCCAATATCAATCATTGGGCAGTTGCCCGCCAGACACAACACCCGTCTGGTCGGAGGATCCTCCCTTTTCTATGGGGGATGAGTGAACTTTACACCCTGTTCCTCACACTCCTAAATAGGTGACCCCGAATATGAACGTCAACGCAGCCTTCGTGCAACTACTCCAGCGTGACGTCATCATCATCATTCCCGCAAGCTTTCAGTGAGGCGAGTCACACAGCCAAGCCAACACCCGAGGCGTCAACGGGTATCCTGACCACCAGCATGCAGCGAACGCGCATTACTGTTCCTAAGTAACCTGACATCTTCATACCTGTTGTTTCAACAGGGTAGGCAGGTCGCCTCTGGGTGGAGCTAGCGCGTTCAGCTCAGTCTCCTTCCTGATGACCCACTCGGTGAGCTCTCGCAGAGACAGTAGTAATGCTGACCAGTGCTCTGCGTTGCTCTCCAGGCGGTTTCTGTGGAGAATTGAGAGAATATTGTTAGTGAAAGGTTTTCGTAGGAACTTATGTATGTGGCTGACTTAAAAGAATTGATTACATTGGAAACCACGATTATTGCCGACAGATACTTGATAATCTGGACAGTTTGGTTCATAGAAGTCATTCTGTTTTTTAGCAACTGGATGAGAGTTGCCGAGAATCGAGCTGAATGGCGTGCAATTGGAGAGGCCTATGTCCAGCAGTGGACTGCTATAGGCTGATGATGTTGATGATTCTGTTTTTTAATGGGTAGAGTAAGTAAATATGTTATTGTTTAAGGTCCTTAGAAAAGTCCGGTTATTGATAGTTATATTGGCACTAAAACCCTAAAGAATACAAGAGAATTTTAATATCGATAAAATTCGTTGACGTTTTTTTTTTTAATTACGAATTTTAATTGATAACTAATATTTTAATTGGTTAGGAATCGGAATCCATTTCAAGCCGAATTAAAGCAGAAATGAAATAAATATTTACAAATCCTAAATAACGAATAATGACAACATTCTCAATCAAAATCAAGAACATTAATGACACATTCTAAAACATCTTCAGGCACTCAAAGTAATCCTACTTCCCGCTCCTTGCCACCAGATCGCTATAAAGCTAATCCCCAATAAAATGAAGCCGTATAAAGAACAGCGGGTAAGCAGCGAGCCAGGGCTATAACTCAAAAAGTTGGCTCTCGCACAAAGAGAAGTACAATTGTTGAAATTTGGCCGCGGCGCTCGAGTGATACCGGAGATTTTGGATAGCGCGTAGGGGTGGGATGGTATCGATAGAAATTTAAAACCTTTAAGTGACAAAAAGCCATACTAACTAAATTAATTAAATTAAAGACAAACCCCTTAACAGGAAATGCGGAGCAAACTTACAACTCTGAAAATATTGTAAAAGCCAACTAATTTTACAAGAGTAACCGTGGAGTTTCTTGCCGGTCCTTTCCATAGGAAACAACCAATTGGAACCGTGTTCACATAACTCGTCAAAATGTACAGCTGTTTTTTTTTCGCTATTTCATATTTGATCCCATAATAAAAGTTGTACATAATGATGAGTACAATGACTCCTTACGAGGTTGTTCGTGTTTTACCAATAACCCTGTATAGCTTCTGACGTTTTAAAAGTGCCCAAGTAGGTTTATAATGAAATAAAATATTTTGATTTGAATTTTGAAAGCAAATAAGAAAGAAACACGATAGAAATATCAGCTTACTTTTTATTATAGCATTGAGTCTTTCATCGATATAAAAAGTATCGATAGTCGCGCTGCTCTACACACAACTTCAGATTTAAGCTGTATTCAAGGAATTGCAATGGTCTTACGTTTATTTAATTTCGAGACTAGACTCATAAACTGTGATTTTAGCTGCCGACTTAGTTTTCAATGGTGGTTTTTAGTTACTTGTGATAGGAGTGGGTTCGAACTTACGATCCCTTTCTAAGAATATGTGTACAGTCACGAGCAATAATATGTATACACTTAGCAACTTTGAAAAGTGATTTTCTCCTACTGTATTGATTGTAACTTTATGATATTACGAATATAGTATTTTGGAACCCCTATTATTATGAAAAAATTATCATCTCAAAGTTACAATTTTAATTCCACGAGAAAATCGTTATTGAATTTTGCTGAGTGTATACATATTTTTGCTCGTGACTGTACCTATTAATTTTAAAACATTCAAATTAAAAGGCCTGTTTTACAAAGAAGTATCTTCTTACTACTTATCAAATAAATTAAAAAATCGAAATAGCAATTTTGTATAAGGTATATCGTTATGCAAGTGCAACTTGAACCGAGGAGGCCAGGCAGACCATACCTCCCTACGTAGATATATAATCTGTAGAACTAAACACGTCATAAAAAGGAATTTCACCATACAACATAGATACTACATAATCCCTAAAGTTTGACAGCAAAGTGATACAAACACAGGGGCGTACTGGGCCACAAAGGGCGCACGACCGCAGGGGCCCAGGGCCCACCTGGGCCCTGACCACAGGACGCAAGTTCAACACAAACCGAGGAGAGGCTTCATCTACCGCAGAGGAGCTTACAGTAAGATGGGTTTACCGGTTAATTTTTGATAAGATTAGGTTACACGTGTATGATAAGGCTAGTGTGTTGTGTTTTTGGAGAGAAATTGAGTTTCTTTGTTTTGGTACTTGCATCGTTGTAGGTATGCTAGCTGCGCCCCACGGTTTCACCCGCGGAAGTATCCCAAGGGAATATTGGGATAAAAAGTATCATATTCCAGGTCATGGTCTACCCCTGTGCCAAATTTCATCTAAATCCGTTCAGTCGTTTTAGCGTGAAAGCGTAACAAACAAACAAACTCACATTCGCATTTATATTATAATTAGGATTTCTTTCCTAATAATTCTGGCGGAGGATTAACCGATAAAATAATTATAATGTTCTGTTTCCCTTTTACCGTGAACCTATAACTGCTGGCGATACCCTAAACTAGATCGGGTAATCTATAATGTAACTACTAAGCCCAAAAAGATCTTCGAGGTCAAGAGCATGCCCACTAAGCAAAAAAAAACTAAAAAGATCTTCTGAACTATGCAGAAGTTTTGCAAAAGATAAGAGAGCCTCAATGGAGCCTTAACAAGAGTTTTCTTAACTGCGAATTAAGAACTAATCAACCTTTTGGAACTTTGGAACTAGAATTCACCGCTGTGTCAATTAAAACTAATGCCACAATGCCCTCAACTGTCGAAACCACCACCCTTCAGTTCCGCCATGATACCCCATAAAACTGCTACCATAAGAATCTAGCTATAAAAGTGAATGCGCACTACCCTTTACTGCCCACTTTACATGTGATAGCGCAGATAAAACTCCTACACTACTCTATTCTGTGGTGGAAGTATAAAGCAGGTTCGATTCTCCGTCGATTGGCTGTAAAATTGTCGTTATCTGAACTTGCAGCTGGTTTAGATAGGAAAATATTAAAACCTTTGTCAAACCAATTCTAGGTAATTTAAAGAACTGCAATGCGTAATGAATGTGAAGTATGTTAGTGGCTTCAAAATAATAGAGATCTGTTCGCGCTTTCCATTAAAAAAAAACTTTTTTAGGGCCTTGTAGTACGATTTATCACCAAAGATTATTTTGAGAAGATACCTAATGATGAAACTTTGTTAAGTTTGTAGGTAATCCGTTAATCCAACTATTGGACATTCCTTGAGGGTGTTACCTAATCTTGGCGGGAATCCGCAATGATTCCAATATAAAGCGACCAGACATTTTTAGATAAAAATGATAATCGAAGACAAACAATGTTTAACAATACTAGACAGCAAAACAAGAGAAGGGATGAATTTTTTTCTGTATGTTTTTCAGGCCCCACTTTTCGCTCACAGTCACACCTCGCCCCAAGCTCAATAAAACGCGATCTGCATGCGTGTCGGCGTAAAGCAGTAGCTGTTTAGTGATATAGAACTGTGTTTATCTCTTTATATCATTTTATCGTCTCCTTTTACGGTAACCGCCAGATTACGACCGTGATACAACACTATAAGTAGATAAAAATATAGTTTTTTGATTTAAAACTCTTCACAAAATCTGATCAATAATATGCACCCACATGAAGCCAGTTCTGTAGTTTCAAGTAATTTGTGAGAGAGCCTTTTACAATTATCACTACTTACCAGTATGGAAAAACATAACCAGAGGATCGAACCCCACGCTCTGCAGACCAAAGTCACGACCCCAATTTTTTTTAAATAACTTCAGAATAAATCTTTTCCCATTAACGTGTAGGTACACTTTTGGCGCTTGAATGACGTTGACAAGAGGCGCTGTTAAAAACCAAGATGGCAGCGTTAGTTCCGCTAACGCTGCCATCTTGGTTTTTCAATACCTTTCACAAAACAATTGCACAAATGTTTACCAACAGCGCCTCTTGTCAACGTCATTCAAGCGCCAAATTTTGGTCACGCGCCAAAAAATCCTTGTCCAGCTTTCCTTCTAAAGACTACTTTCTTCCTAAGACTAAAATGCTCAAAACAGACGACTACGGTGACCTATTAGAATGTATTTGACCTACTACTATTCATAGAGCCTTCACTTCATACGAATAAAGAATTGAGCTCGCTTTTATAATCCTTGTCAGCTCAAAAAGCAAAAATATACGAACGAATTAACATGAAACAGAGCTAAACAAAAGCAAATATGATTTACATACATAGATGGCACATCGTAATTGAGTACGAACAGTCCACGGTTCGATTCCCGTCGAGGGAAACTCCAGATTTATTACACGTCGTTAAGTTTGAATGATTAATTCACTGATCGGTTTGGGGCCAGGAAAATGGCGAGGAGAGAAAAGGAAGCGTATTTTCCTAATAAAGATTTTCCAAGTTTGATAGATCTTGGATAACAGATGTTGGCTTAACTGTTGTTTTACGATAGTCGAACAGTTTCAGGCATAGGACCTATGCCAAAAACTGCCAGCCACCTCGCTAGTATATGAAAACTAACACACAGTATGGTTTTCATCAGTGAAGATATTTGGGACGCTACTACTAACTACTTTTTCACCTTACAGTTGTTCCTTGGATTTATGTTGATTATTTATTTAATTCTATAACAAACACATAATTCGTACTGTACAGGGGCGGACTTAGTGCCAACAGTCTGAGGGGCAAATCCCGTATTTTAAGAATATTCGCATTATAATCTTAGTCGCAATCTTTCAAAAATACAAAAACAAAAAAAATTGACAAGTTTTTGACACTGATTTTCTCTAAGATGAGATTGAGAGCAGATTTTGAATGTTTTTTAGTACAGTAATTTTTGGGCTTCTGTTACGTGTAGGTTTGAAGTTTTTATTTACTTGAATTAAGCTCGAGATTTATAGGAAAATCTCCCGCCATTTTGCTAGCCCCAAGTACAAAATGGCGGCCTATATTAAGAATGACCGTTACACAGGCGAAAATTTAATTTTTTACCGAAGGATTATTTATGGAGCCGGCGATCGGCGCCGCTCGCAAATAAATTTACTTGTTTGCACTTCAGACTTAATTGGATAGGGTTCCTTTTTGTTAAGTATCTGCCTGAGTGGGCGGAGAAATTGGGATGTTAATACTGATTGATGGTTTGATTAAACCATCCTATCATAATAAAAAGGGTTATATAATATATGACTAAGGAAAAAATTGCTAGTCAAAAATGTGAAAGTTCTATAAACCTCTGCCCATTCCTTCATGAAATACAGGCGTGATGTTATGATCATCATAATAATCGATCATCATAACACGATGGCAACCATATCAAATCATAATATATACGGTATTACTTTATTTCACATAAACCTACATGGGCACTTATGAAACTTCAGAAGCTAGGTGCACGGTTCCAATTGAGAAGACCGGCGAGAAACTACACGGTAACAATTTTTAAATAATTGGCTTTTACAATTTTTGCAAAATACAGTGTTAATAGGTATGGGAGGGCTGTATCAGGCCTGTCAATAAAACTAGTCTACGAGGCTTACAAAAAATGTATATAAAAGATAAATTAAATAATAAAAATCTAGTGTTGTTATTTTTTATAGGCATTACCTACATCTACACTAATATTTTAAAGAGAAAAGATTTGTATTTTTGTTTGTTATGAATACATTCAAAAACAAATGGACCGATTTTAAAAATTCTTTCACCAGTAGTTGCTTTAGTCACTGAGTAAGCTATAATTTATAAAAAAACATCACGCGGGCGAAGCCGCTGGCGGAAGCTAGTAAACAATATTCGAAGACGCATAGTTTCATACGAGTCTCGCGCTCAATCGTAGTGGATTACAGTCAAAACATGACTACTTGATACTTTACGAATCTATCGCCTACAATTTCCGATACCAACCTTTATCATAATAAACAAAGACGCCATAGATCATTCTAAAACCCTGACTATTGTCCCCAATATCCTTTCACGATAAATTATACTATCGTTACTATCACCAAATTCAATTACCGTTGCGATAGTATCTTTAACAATAATTTTCAACAAAATCGGCCATAGTTTCTCAGAAGAAAGATAAACTCTCTTAAAACAATACCTACTAAAGAAACTTTTAGTCCATAAATTCTTCGTAAAAGTGAATATCTAATTTTCTGTTAATTGACAACCCTGAGTCCCGTCAACCCTTTTAACGCTGGAGTGGGATAGAATTATACAAAGTTTTAATAGAAGAGAGGGACAGAAATACATTTTTAGTTTAATAGAAGTGTTCTAAATGTTTTGACTGATGGAATGGAACCATTCGAAGAATTCCGAGGCGAATTAGATTAAATATTGTACGGTTGAATTGTCATGGAAATTGATATATATGAGGTGGAAAATCGCCTCGTAAAAAACTACGAATTCATAATAGTGTGTAGGTACCACAGTAAATTCACGAGCATAAATAGGTAGGTACATAATATGATCTCTTAAAGTATTGATTGTATTGATAGAAATTTTATGGTGGTACGAGTTAGTATTTTTGAAGCCTAATAGTATTATTAATACTCATAGTTCTTTCGTTCGTTCTAATAGTTATTATATGAGAAAATCCATTTTGATTTTTTTTGCGTAAGTAAAAGGTTTTTATGCTGTACGTGGTATGTGACTGGATGTATACATATTATACAACATAAAATATCATTAATCTATAAGAACATTTTCGATTTAGAGCTGTAATTCACAAGAAAGCGGAGAAATTTCGAAGACATGTCAACTGTCTACACGAACTTCGTCGGAAAATCTCTTCCCAACCCAGCGCACATTTAATAACCGAATCTACACTTAAAACCCCCATCAGTCTAACCTATTAAACGACATATTTCCTTTATAACCCCACGTGGTAGTCCCCATGTTTTCCTCCCCCATAAATAACACTTAATGGCCTGTTTTTGTTCAGCGTCTGTAAATACGTTCAACTTTTTTAAAGTCCCATGTGCGGCGGTATTTGAGGGTTAATTTAACTCGCGTTTTTATAAGGCTTTCATGTAGTACCTATTTTATTTAAGTCGTACCTACGTATTTTATAATGAGTGTTTGAATATGGGTAAAGTTTGAGTACGTAAAAGTTATTTTACTAAGACCAGAACAGTACCTATATTTCTTGTATCTCAAACTTTTTCGTGTCAAAAAAGTTGAGCAAAACTTATAAGCTATCATTATTTCTGTCTTTTGCCAACCCTAAAAACCAATTTACAAAATAAGTAAGGATATAATTGCTTAATACCCCAGCCACAAAGCTTATCCGAAGATCGATCTATCTCAAATAGAATTAGCTCTTCAATTTATTTCCTATCAAAAACCTTCTGCAGTAAGTGTATACAGTTTGTGGGGGGTAGTTTACAACTCTTCCCCCCGCCATAGACGGAGTGCGATGTTGTGACACTTCGCAAATTAATTCCTGGTCCAGCGAAATGAGTTTCATTTCTACTTTTAGTTTGGAAAGTTGCGGGTAGTTTAGAAACTTTCTTTACGGAATGGTTTGCACCTAAATATGAATTTTCTGTTTGTGTAAATTTTATGGAGGTGGCTTCGTCAAAGTTTGACGAGAGCTTTGGTTAGTTTTCCCCTGTGGTTATTATAAAATCTATAATAGGGTAAATGGTGAGACCTCATTATTGATTAGTTTTGGGACCATTGAAAGTATGAATTTAGTTATATTGTCCTAATAATATTTAAGTTATTTTTCACGGCAAACAACTCAATTTGGCCTTTTGCCTTTTGGTTCAATCCAATTTCTATAATTTTGGAACCCTTCCCTTGAACCATTTTTGATCATTCAACTATCAAGATTAAAAATCCATCTACACTTTCCCATAACTCACTAAGTCACTACACGCATCTATTCGCAATTCGGTACATTAAGAGCAATTAAGCGAGCAACCAGTGACGTAATTGGTTTAGCAACCAGTCGCCGCAACATGTTGCAGTAGCCATCGCCGGCGGTAACGTGCCCGTTATTAGGTTTCAGGACATATTGATTGTTTTAGACGGATCCGGGTGACATAGCCGCATGCGTCCAATAATGGCTGGATATCATTTGGGATATGGCCGAAATGGGACATGACTATATTATGTCCACCTGATGCTAGGGGTTGACACTATTGTGAGCTCACTAAAAGTTCATCTAAGTTTTGACGCTGAGAATTTTATAGAATATACCGGCTGAATCATTATTAAATACGTTATTTTGTGCTATATCTTGTTAATTTGACCGTTTTTGTAAACCACTTCACAAAAATACACTATGACACAAATAGTACGTAAAAAAATATAAATGAAAACCTCAGTGTTTCATTAAATTGGAACGTATCCGGACGCACATTTTTAAATGACATACACGAATGACAGATTGCCGTTTGGCGGCAAAAACAACAAGCGAATGTTTGACACGAATTTTTATAAATAAACGAATGGTTTTTTCGTTTTTACCGCTTACATACGCAATATTTTTCATGCTATCACAAGTAGGCTGCTAGGGCACGATACGTAATACCTACTTAGATTTTTTAAGCCCTGAACTCAACCGATAACCATTACGTCTGTGGAGTTTCACTAGGTAAAAATAAAAAATTAATTTGACCCTGTATAAGGAACTCTTGTGCAAAATTTCATGCTTCTTAACCTAGCGGTTTAGGAGTTGTCTGTCAGTAAATGAATTTAAGATTTTTATGAGGTACCCCGAAGAATACTCCAAATAAAAAAAAACATCAAAATATCAAAATGTTCTACTAACCTGATAGCCATACTCTTGGACTTGAGATGGTGCCACCGCTGGTTCATCTCGTCCAGCCTCCTCTGCAGCATGACGGCGTCCTCCTGCGAGGACAGGGAGCCGAGCAGACGGCGCCCCGTGCCTGTGAGCGACGCGTACACATCGCGGTGGGTCTCGATCTCGGATTGGAGGTCCTGGAACAATGAGGAGGAGGAATTAGTATACAGGTTTAGGAGTAGCAGACACTGGCACACATTTTTTTTATTTTACATTCGGTTGGTCGGTCGACGCAGTGACATAATTATGTAGTATGTTTATCATTCACAATGACTAGGCTAAAATCTTCTTAGCCTACATGTTAGACGGGTTTCTGAAAATCAATTTGTCAGAAACCGATTGGACCGATTGGATATGGTATAACTATGAGTCTAAAGGATTTTCAAAAAAGCCCTTGAACCAATACAAAACTACCCACAACAAACCAATCCATAAACTAGAAGATTAATATAAAATCCATATCCATAATGAACTCCCAGAACAGAACATACCGTTCATATTTTCTTTTCACCCACAGAGTAACAAAACGAACAAGTCCATTCTATTACCGCTGGACCTACTGCGACTGCCACAGTAATATTATACGATGTTTTATTCATGCTGTGATTTCATAAAAACAGAGATATGTCATAGAACAAGGTCTAGCGTCCTTTGCGAGCGATAAAGCGATACCAAGCGAGGCGACATGAAATTACGTTGTAGTAAATAACACATAATATTTTATAAATTCAGGCTACCGTCAATAACAATCACCTAATGCTGTAAACATAAACGACTCCCAAACCAAAAAACCCGGTTTTTTATTAATTAAAACTGCTATGATATGCATACGGATGCGATTTGTAAACCATGAAATTGAGTGGCTATTTGCAGCTTTGAATAATTTTCCACTCAGTTTTGAACATGATAGAAAACACTGTAGGTATGCATTAGGCTGTCATCTAAATCTAGCTCTATAATAGGTTAGTCGCATCATCTTATAAGAACAGCTATTGTTTTCAAATTAATTCCTCATAGCATAGCACTGAATTTATAGCTAGCATTGGACAGTACCTCAGTGAAAATACTCGTCCACAGTTGAAATAAGTGGTCCATTTGTAGGACTTTACCAGCGCTACCGTTTACCGGCAGTGCGATGAAATTGTCGGGACTTACTGCGGGAGGTTTTGGCGACTAGTCGCTCGTTTGTTTAGTGACTTAGTTTTTGAAAAAGTGGGTTAAGTTTGTTGATTTGTTGTTGAGCTTAGTTGCTAGGATTTTTTTTTTAATACTGCAGCTGTGTGATAGCCTAGTTTGACTTATTGATTGAAGACAAATATCTTCTACTTCCGTTGTTACAAATGGCTGAACCCATTATCTGTCTGTGCAAGGGGAAACCACAGAGCTAAAACGATTTGTCAAATCTTAAAATTAACGAAATAATCCAAAATAAAATCTGTATCCAGTATAATCCCAAACAAGCTTAGTCAGTAACCACAGAGCCCTGTTTACATCGACCGGATCAAACAACAAGTTGAATTATTGACTGAAAGTTAGTTAACTCATGAATAACCGATAGCCGTGTAACTCGCTCGCTACACAAGCACCTCGGACACTGTTTACTCATTGTGGAATTAACGGATTGAAGGATTTTGTAGAATAAACGAACGATTACTAAGCCTCCGTTGTCCGTCTGTCTGTGTGTCTGTCAGCGAGTATCTCACTAACCGTAATAGGTAGAAAATTTCACAGAATATGTATTTCTATGGCCGCTTTATCAGCTATATAAAATAAAAAATTAATAGAGTATTCCTAATAAACATTTGATTTTGAAAAAAAAATCTAACCCAGGCCTGTGAGGTATCATTGTCTAAAGCGCGTGTGCTATTAAAATGTTTCCTCTGTCTAATGCTTTTAATTACCATAAAATGATACCCAGGGTATAGTAATAAGCGATGTGGAGTACTACGCACACAGCTAGTGGTCGTCCGCGAATCAGTAGGTACCTCCCTAGTGCTGTTAGCTGTACCAAGTGGATGAAAGTGTCGATATTTTTTTAACGAACGAAGAATAAACACAATACGGGAAGCACAGGAATGAACCGATCATTTTAAACACTATCCTTATTACCACAAAACCGTGTCTATCAGTAGTTTAGCCTAAACACTTTTTAAACATGACATTTCTGTATGGAGTTTGACATAAAACTGACATTAAACACGCGTTTAATAGGTGTCTAAGTTTTTTTGGTAAGGTTATGTAAATACAAATCATTGCTAACCACCAAATCCGCTGCCTTGCTCTTGGTAACAAGTAACCAAAACTGTTTTTGCTCGTTTGCTTCTGGTAACTCGCGTTACCAAAGTCAATTTCTATTAAACGACTTTAAACTCAATCTTAGGGCGCATAAAGTCCTTTATTCTCGTTTCTAAATCGGAAAACCATAGACAATCTATCATTTAAACGCTAGTTGCCTACATCATAAAACGATTTTTTATTAAAAATTTAGAAGCGAAGTTCGAAGACGCCATTTTGTTTTTTTGTGCAAAGCACACGCTGGGTGCTCCGAGAAAAAATGCCGGATTTATTCGAATTTATTGGTTTTTACTAAAGTTAAGGTACCAAATTAATGTAGAAAACCAGTTAAATGATAATTCAATAATATTTTTAGTGAGACTATAAGTGAAATGTGCTAAAAGTGAATCTGTCAAACTCGTGTGTGTCGGCCGGTCTTCCGGCAAAATAAGCAAGACTTACACTTTAGTGTCATATAAAATATTATAAACACAATTTATATCATCATAACAAACGTTATTCTGTTCCTTATCTTATCGTAAACACAAAACAGTAAACAAAACTACGCTAGGCCATTCGAGTCGATTGTTTGTCAAGTTTTAATGAGTGCGGCCGCGCCAAGGTCAAGTGTCAAATTTCACGAGCAAGGCAAAGGGTTTTTTTTTGCAATCGCGAGCATACTACAGTCACTCGCGCTTGCGCGTAAATCAAGGCAGCGGGTATCCTTAAATGTAGTATGATTGATTAAAAGGCAATCACAGTAATTTCCTTTGATCAATTATTCGCTCGTGTATTTTACTTTTATAGATTACTAGCTTCCGCCCGCGGCTTCGCCCGCGTGGTATGTCGATTGTCGATTAAAAAGTAGCCTATGTCCTTCCCTGGAATGCCATCTATCTCCTTGCCAAATTTTATCAAAATCCGTTCAGTCGTTTAGGCGTGAAAAGGTAACATTCAGACAGACAGAGTTACTTTCGAATTTATAATATTAGTATGGATATTAGAGACGAATACATTTTGAAAACTTTCATTTGACCATTGGCTCAATTTGTAGCGCGGAAGTGTGTTATTTGTGCTTAGCCACCTTTTGCCAGCAGTAGAATAATTACAATCGTACGTAAATTATTTTATACAAATATCGATAAAAACATGAACTAAACATCCCATCCCTAGTGACGACAGCCCCAGGCAATATTGATGTTGTTGACTCTAGTTATCGGCACCTCACGCGCAGCCCTTAATAATACCAAGGGTTTATTATAATAAGGGTGCCTTAATACTATGATTTTCCTTTGTTATACACTGGTAGGTGCAGGGGATAATCGATGAGGGTCGAAATCAGCTGGTTTGGGGGTCCAACGTACCTTTTTGTTGTTGTCATGCTAATACAGGTGGGGTATTTTAGTTTCTAAGTTATGTGTGGTTATACTATAATAGATTTGATGACAAAATCACAGAACTAAGTGGCTTGGTCCGCGTGGGGGTCGGAAATTATCCCACGGAAACGTACTACCGGGTTGAAAAATATACTTTGTCCTAACCCAAGTCATGGTCTACCCAAATTCGTTAAGCCTTTTAGCGTAAAAGAGTAACAAACAAACAAATAAACTCACTTTCGCATTTTGAATATTAATTATGATTTCTTCCAGCAGACTTGGGACAGGACAGTTGGATGAAAGACGTAGACAAAGTAGGTATGTAAAAACACAATAGCTAAGTACAGATGGAACGTATCTTAAATGTAAAAAAAAAACCCTGAAACAGTGTACGTAAATTAGTCTAGTACGAATAATATATTCCCTCCGTACTTATTCCAGATATTTTTTGTGTCTTGTTAAGTTGCGAAATTGCAGGCTATTAGCAACCTTATGTGACTGATTGTCGGTCGTTTGGAAGTATTTAGGTCTAGACAGAAGCCTCTTAGACTGATCTAGGTATCAACTGGGACCTTTTTGCTGAATAAAAGTTGTAGGTTTTTCCCCTGGTATAAGTTTTGGGATCTATTTAGCAAGGCTATTTTATTTAGTTTATCAATTCTTATTTATTTTACATTATTTAACACAAGTAACTATAGACATTTCTTTTTTTAATATCTATTTTCATCCCCTTTTGGGGTTCCACTTTATCGACGGACACACTGTATCCGTACACACTGTATCACTGTAAAGAGTAGCCATTAGGGATTATAAGAATGTTTCTTTATTAGAGTATCATGACTCAAAAATGGTTAGTAAGACTTACAACTATGTTAGTAAGAACTGACAATTTACAAAACAAAACAAAAACAAACAAATAGGATCACCGTTGTGGCAACCCATGTGAGATGGCACAACAGTGACCCACGAAAACACAGTCTAGGCGACTCGAAATCATGCTGAGGATACTGTTGGAGCTGCTCCACACCCTGCGCACCATGGAAGCGCACCTTTTGCGCATGGTTGCGTAGAAACAATCTACATGCGCATCCGCGAACATCCCCGACGCTCTACAGAAGCGGGGCAGCCCCACCAGCATCCTAAACGCGTTATTGAACTGAACGCGGAGAGCGTTGTACGATCTTTGCGTATATCTAGCCCACAGGCTGCTCGTGTAAAAAGACGTACAGTAGGCTCGAAAGAGCGTTATCTTTACCGGTAGTGAGCATCGTGCAAACCTGCGAGCCAGCATGTTCGCTCTAACCGACAACGCACTCCGCTCCCGCTTCATGTCGTCATCGTCTTTGAGATTGGGGGTCTTTGATTATATTTTCTTAAGGTCTTCGTTGATCTTTTTTCGCAGAAATATGACTTTGACAGGCGAAATAACAATAGGTACGGTCAAGGAGCGGCAACTTCAAATAAATTCCTTTCCCACCAAAAAAAGCGCATGTTATCTTTTCAAACTGTTATTTTCATTCAGTATGTTGTCAATGCCGCCATCGGAAAAATAATAATGATCAAGTAACAGGTAAACCTTGAGGTCCATATTTATATCGTGCTTGAGGTGCTTAACATATTTTATTTCTTGACTGTACCTACACATTCTTTTCTTTTTAAACAAATAGACCTGCGTTTTCAAATATTCAATTATTTTTTGAATGCTTTATATTAAACCCCATACGTATATATTTTTCAAAGGACATCTCGTACAGGGTGTTTCACAAAATACAACACCATCGCAACATCTTGCCCATGAGTTTTATGCACCAACCCATGGGAAGCGAGCAGGCCGTCACTCCCCGCGGGGAGTTTTCAACAACAAACTTAATCCTAACTTCTAAAAACTAAGTTACGACCCTTCAGGCAATTATGACGCTTTATTTTATTACTCGGAAACGCGTTAAACAATTATAATTTAGTACACTTGGTTTTAAGTTCAAGTTGAACTTTTAATTAAAAACCTATAGGAATTACAGTTCAAAAACTGTACTCAAATATTATTCTGTGATTGAGGTAACAGACGAACCTCCAAAAATAAAAAAATAAAAAAATGCAAAAATATTTAATTTTAATAGACAGGAAAAATGGCACCAAATGTTCGACCCCAAATAAATTAGGATAAGGGCAGAAGAATGACGATTATAAGACCGAAAAAATTTACTAATTTTCAATCATCACAAACAAGCAAAGGAAAAAGTCATACAGCCACGGAAACCGGATTAAACGTCAATAATACCATTCATAACGAGATTTCACAGTTTCCCAGTAACCCATCGATTAAACTCGTTACAGTTCAATATCAATCGGTTTAAATCATTCACATTCGCGCAACGTACCAAAATTCGATAAAATTCAATCGAGAATTAATTAAAAATTCGTTATGTACAAATGTTTGTATTGTCCAACTGTTCGTTGATTACAGTGGCGGTTAAAAAAACTTGGCCATTTACAAAAATAAATAACCGGATTCCCGCTATTCAATTCGGTTTACTGTGACTGTTACTGTTTGCTGGTTTAACCGGGTAGTGATACGGCTATCGGTTTTAACTTTTCGCAGTGATTTGTAAGGATTTATTTTATGATCCGGGTATAAAGTAAATAAACAAGTGTGTTACCGTCATCGTCACATGGAATGCTACATTCTTCGGATCCTACACGGAATTTCGAATGTTAAATCCGGCAAATTAATTGTTTAGCAAATTGAGTACCAACTTCAACTGTCCTTAATTATATTCAAATCACAACCGTCATTCTTTGACAGTCGTATGAGATGGCTATAACACGGCAAATTGACGTTGTGTGTCAATTTCCATATCAGTACATACAACTGTGACAGATGACAGAAGATTACTTTGAGCCTGGAATAAATTAACTTTAATTTAAATGGAGATTCATAATGGCAGTGGCAGGCAATAAGACAAACAGTCAACGTTCAGCCTTATTAAATCGACTAATCGGCCTAAAATAATCCAGACATACTTATGTAAATAGTTCTGAAAAACATTCGGGTGAAAAAGGCTTAGAAAAATTCTTTCGGTACTCAGAATGTGATCTTTTGTATCAAAACTTATAAGTGAAATACCGACACACGCTCAAAAGAAGTAACTTCTTTTGTGCTCTTTGTAATAATTATAAGAATTTGTTAATAAATATTTGAAATACGTCTCGAGAGTATTCCCTTTGCAGTATGAAAAAATTTGTTTGCAATTCTTCAGAATCTTTGTTGAAGTATTACGAAATATCTTAGCGAATAACTTGATATGTAGCAGTTTTTGAAGTTTAATCTTAGTTTTTTTCATTCTTTTAGTTTTTAACATTACATTTTAATTAAAGTAAAGGAGCTTGAGTATGATTTTTTATCTTTAAACAAGTGATGAAGCCCTTTTTTTTTTCAATCGTTTGCTCGTAATTACCAAAGTATGAAGATACAAATTCCCTTTGACGAAAAGCTGTACTAGCTCATTATTTATTTGGACCCACTGCTCCAAAACGTAGCCTCTCAGGGGAAATTTGGCAACTTATTTCTCAATAACAAGCTGTAAGACGAGACAATTGTATTAAAACAAAAAGAACACACTGAGAAGGAAAATTTTAGAAGAAGAAATTAAATAAAAAATCGCCTTCAATGAGGAAATTATCTATTCTAATATTATAAATGCGAAAGTAATGCGAAAGTAACTCTCGTCTGTCTGTTACCTTTTCCCGCCTTAACGTCTTGGCAGATTCCTATAATTTACGGACCGATATTGGTTAAAATTAAAACTCTTGTATCTTTACCATTAATAAAGCAAATACCTCATAGCTTTGCATAGTAGACCCACTCTTATGGAAGTAACTATCTCAGCTTACTAATCTATTTATATGCCCAGTTTGGCCATAAAAAATGCTACCATGGTAAGTAAAACGATTCGTTTTTGTACGTATGGGATATTTTCCAAACTCAGTACGAGGGAAGCCGCGTATAAAAGCTAGTAATATTATACAACACAAAGCAGTTGTTAAATTTTTTTTGGTAGTAGTTGTTTAGTTAGCTTATCAGCTTGTTAAGCAAATAATTAAGAAGTTAAAAAATATCCCCTGGCCGGTCGCGGCATTTAATTTGAGCAACACTTCATTACAGAGGCGGGCGCGATCCATCTTCCCCTGTCTAACCTGGTCCTTCGAGATTTATTACCTGCCAGATTTACTTGAGTACTTTTATTCTGCTTGTTATGAGCAAAGATTATTTTGCAGAAGGCCTCCTCTTCCTCCACGCCTCTTCCTTCCTATTTTCTGCCTACACGGAGTTTATAGTTTTATTTATTTTTGTAAAAAGATTGAATACTGAGACATGGCTATTTTAGTTACCTTGCATTAGCAACTTTGTTGTTTTTTAAACCATAACTACTTAGATTATTAGAATCATTTTAGCTAAAATGTATTTAGTAACTAAAAATACCTTGTTAACAAATCCGTTAAATTTTTATCACAAAATTACAATTCTGTTTTAAAAATTACTATATAAACGGTGCCTATTTAAATTCATGTCAAATTATTTCCCCTTTTTTGTTTTACAATATTAATTTATTCTCTTCAACATGAATTAAACCAAGAATGTCTTAGAATTCCACTGCTGATTGGACCAATTCCGTATCATCGATTGCAATGTATAATATCACTTCAAAGTAATATCACAAAAAAAAAACATCCAGACGAATTGAGAACCTCCTCCGTTTTGAAGAAGTCGGTGAAAAAACTCAATACTTAATCAAATAAATACACTCTAATCTAAACTCTTCATTATCCTTACAGTGCCTAACTGTAAGGACAACAACAACATTTCCTTAGTCTCTGAAAGTCACAGGTGTGCCATAACCTGGCGGGTCGTATCGTTAAATTGATACAGTCTCCCTGCCTACTTGCAGCTTATGCCTTAATACTAGCTCCTAGACTTACTTGTTCTAACTTTAATGCTGTGTCTACTTAGTGTTAACTGTTTGTGTGGGATATACATGCTTAGATGAGTCCATTGACGCAATTGTGACTTAGGAAAAGGACTGTTTGTGACGATTAGACTGGAAATCGATGTTGTTGCATTCTGCTGTGAAGCTGCTTGCTGTTTAAGACAAAGAATAAGGTCTCTTTACGCTCTCATTGATACAAAACATCATGAACAAAACGACAGGCTTTACTCTGAAAATTGGTCTTCTTCGGACTTTTAGCTTATTTAAGACATTTTATTTTACGTGTTACTTTATGCAGTTGCGTTTACTACAACATATAAGTCAGAATTTTCAATGTGCACTTATTTGGCATAAATATTAAACCCCGAAACTCAAATCTGAAACCAGCTGTTAAGAATGAGAAATCAATACAACAACAGCCAATCAAATTCTATGACACGAGATTTACCCACAAATCAAATGGCTTACACTTTACGAGGGTTTAAAATAAAACCATCTCTTTTAAATTCAGTATGAATCTGAATTAGAATCGGACCATAGCAGTTGGCAAGAACTTATTATACAAAACGACGTAATATTCAAAACACGTTACGAATGTCACGTTCCAACATGTCCCGGTACAAATTATAACGTTCAACAAAGCCCTAATACCAGGCAAAGTGGGCAGACCCGGGCAGAACGGGCATACCCGGGCGTCAAATGTAAGAAGTTGCAAATTCAGCGGACACGTTACCCGGGTTTGATTAGGATCAAAACGTGGTTTGATTCGTTAATTTTAGTGGGTAATGTGGTTTTAAGTTGGTCTTTATATGGTTTGTAAAGGTTTTACTTAAAAGAAGAGATTATTTAATTATTCATCCTGTTTTTTCGTACGCTTAAATTTTTTGTGAAAATTTGGATTGATGGGGCTTTTTTAAAATTAATTAAGCTTCCAGAAACTGTCAGGAAAAAATAGGTAAATAAGCAATAAATATTCAAAGTGGAAAATAAATAATTGTAATGCGGATGGTGGAAATCCGGATGTTGTGGTAGCGATGCGATGTTCAGAATTGTACCATAACCCGATGTGATTGATTGATGGTATTAAATTGACACTGCTCTTATAAAAACCTCAAGAAAAAGAAAAAACGGGCATAAATGAATAACATCTTAAAGAAAGATAGAATACTAACTGAAGACTTTTCTAAATAGGTATTACATAACAATAATTTGATGTGTCAGTACCAATTTCCATGATGAAGGTTCTGGCTTAAACCGGTTATAGCAGCTCGCGGGTTGACAAAATGGCGGGCAGTTTTTGCTTTGAGTTAGCATAATTTATGTTCGCAATAATCATATTCGTTACACCAATGGACAGTTACATTTCGAATGTAATTTAGAAATTATTAGGGTGTGAAGGTTTGTTACGGGTTAATGGAATTTTATTTGAGGGACTAATTTAATTAATGTAGAAACGGGATGTGAATTTAAGTATGTTTGCACATATTTTTCAGCAAGTTCTAGGTTAGGGTACTCATTAATAATAATGCTGCATGTAGATTAACTTTATGTTTTAATTAGTCAGATTCACTGTAACTTTTCTGCATTAATTAATTTGCATAATTAATGGCGACAACATAATTAACAAAGGCCGGAAACACACGGAAAAGAGTCATACATTAAAATTCATAACAATGTTGATTTACACCCAAAAAATTGATTTACGGACCCCAGAAACCAGTTAGATAAAGCATCATTAAGCCGAACCCAATCTAAAATGATTTAGCTCCTGTCAAACCCCCTTTAAATCTCGGAACCCATCAGAAAACACGGAACATACATCAAGCATAATCCAAAATCGAAAAAAAGTAAAATACATAAGTAAAAAACTTGGTACAGCCAAGTGAATAAATCAAATTGCAAACGACTGTGGAACCGGGAACCGGATCAAGCAAGTAATCCCCGGCTGGTAACCGGGTTGTAACCGGATTTAGGCGGATATAACCGGGCCGGCCACCTGCGATAACGACTCGTCGCGGTTGCGCTCCAATGGAGCTCAGTTTAAGGTGTCCCCCACACTTGGTTCAGCTGGATTTGGGCTGCACTTGGAAATTCTGCAAGACTCTTTTAGGGGAATCATTAGCTTCTGGTTTTAGTCAACTTCCTTTTCTTGATATAAGGTATGTACTCCACCATCTGACCATCTCAGACACCAATCTGCATGGTCCAGATCCTTCTTAAATATATATTTTGTATTTGTATACCTTTAAAACCTAGTTTGTTAGCTTCACAACTATTCAAATAACCCAGTTTCACTCAGGTAATTCTTATCCGGATCGTTCACCCGGATAACTCGACCAAGAAAAAAAGCCCAATCCTCTGCAATGTGGTAGCACCTTAACTCTCTTTGCTCGCTCACTCGTTACATAGCTTCTCTTTTGTTAGTTTTACAAGTTTCTTAGTGCTCACCTATTGCATCGAATTGAAAATTTCTTTTTAAACATCTCCTAGTTAAACTTTGTGGTTCGTTTGAGCGGAAAATATTTCAAGGAATTCTGTGAGAGGTTAGTTTGTTTAAATAAATAGATTTAGATGGAGCTGGGGTTGGCGATGAGGAAGGGTTAATTGTGCTTTGGACTAACTTTGAGGTGAGATTATTTGATTGATTCGATTAATTTGAAATGCCGAGCAAAATGTATGACCACCCATTGTATCACTCTACATTTATGCATATGTCATTTAGTTCACATAATTAATAGTATTCTATCTATCTACCTAGGAGCTCACAAAACTTAAAAAGCCGATTCTGCTTCAAAGTAATTCTGCCGATGACAATAATCAGTGCAACCCGTTTGAAAGGTTAAGCTTTCAAAGGCATGTTTCCCCTTAATTCCCGTGCCACGTTAAAAAGGTGTTTCTTTCATCGGTATCATGTTTACAATCAAGAAAAATCTTTACCGATCTCCAAAAAAAAAAGGAAAATTAAATGTTACATCTTTTCGAACAAACTTTTCGATTTGTGCAGAATATTTTTTTTTTCTTTCTTTCTTTTCTTTATCAAAGACCTACTAAATGTAACAACATTATACTATCACTAACACCACTATAACCATGACAACTATCTTCGCAACTCGCCAGAAATTCCAAACATAACTTAAAATGAATTTATTAGACAGCCGTATACAAAGTGGGCCAGCTAGATACACCTGAAACTTGTGCTTGAGCCCGACGTCTTCGTTAGATAACGGATAACTTATCTGTTGCTTTCAGAGGGTGGGCAGAACTCCAAGCGTCTGGAACGAGGGAGTTTCTTCTAATGTAGTTTTCTTAGAACTGGTTTTGTTTCGGATATGTGTGATATGGTCATCTTGTATAAAGCATTTTGTAAAATAATGATGATCTAAAAACACATTTACTTAATTACTAAAAATGTATGCACAATTAAAAACTAACTTTATGAAGGACTACAGAAGAACCGCTTTCTTATCAGTCAAAGGAAAATACGCATCGAGTGCTTCCTACGAGATGGAAAATTCAGACTAAATAATACAGCCGGTCAGAATAGCAATGCAGGTACAATGTTTTCCTTCACCCTGCGATAATTTAATTCCACATTTACAAGTAAAGATGAAATACTTTATAGGAAAGGCTGATCTTTTGCTGGTTCATAAAACACGATTATAAAGTTAGCCCGATATACCCACTTCAGTATTCCCATATTTTTCATCTATCCATTCTTCCTTATATTCCCTACATTTTCTTACTTCACACGGAGACTAAATAATAAGCTTCTCAGATAAACTGTTACTACATTGCGAGACTAATACTTCAGCTGTCTTTTTACCCGGTTTAATCCAGATCGCACCGGTTGCCGCCTGTGGGGACCAGAAATTGGATACAGAAGTTCCACTTTACACGTTTGCAATGAGAAATTGTGTTATTTTTATGAATTTTAAACACAATTGCCGAGATTATGTTTTAGGTCCTATTGCATCACAAAATTTGAAGATTCTAAGGCCTGCTTGCACCACAAATCACTAAATGTGTTTAGCGCTAAATTAATTCAAAACATAATTCTATTTCTGCCAATCGAGACAGAATGATGTTTTGAATTCGTTTAGCGCTTAACGAATTTAGTGATTGCGGTGCAAGCGGGGCTTAAAACACGGAGATAGACTAAAGTTTCTCAACAAGCGACGCGATATGTTAAAATTTATGTCGCTTCAAATTATGCTGAAGTTTGACATTTAATTTTATCAAAAGTTTCGTCTCTCAAAGATTTTTATTGCTATATAGTTCGGTACAATAAAATGAGTTGTGTCCAATATTTTTGGTTAATATTAGTCTCCAACAAAATTGGTCGCTTTGATTACCCGTTGTGGTCCTTCTGTACATTCCTACGTATTGCTGTAACCGGATAGAACCGGTCACGTCTCTCACAGGTTGCACGTAGCATTACTATTGCATACCGACACTTCAGACACCACAAACTCTTCAGACAGTTGAATATAAATTGTATTACTGGAATTTATTGCCGCCATTCTTCAAGACATTGTGGTTGAAAAATAAATGCATTACGATCGGTTCTTATTTGAAATACGGATTGATTTGCTTACCAATCGTAACAATTTTCCTATCGTTATGATTGGTAAGCACAATTTAAGGCGTCTCGAAGCAACAGTAATATGGGTACTTCTAACCGTGCGTTTGCACTGGCGAAACATTACAACTCAGCGGTTTAGGCTGTTCTTAGTCTGTCGGTGAGAGAATTTAAAATGTTAATACAGCAGAGATCCTATGAAAACTAAACGCTTCGATATTGTTAAAATACAAAAAGTTCTAACCGAGGACATGCTTATTGAGAAGGCTACGAAAAGTGAAGAGAAAAAACTGTGACGGTCCATCTGATGGTAAGTCATGGGCACCGCCGCCTGCGTATGATTTATTCAAAAACAGTTTTACAACCTTAAAATTACAACCTTTTTCGGTATTCTATTTTTAAACCCTACCTTCTACCGTTTTTTGTACGTACAGTCACGGACTTTAATTGATGAGCCACCTTCAACCTTTTCAATTTTGCAGTTTCATACATTCACGAGATTACACGATTAAACACGAACTCAAATCGCACGCTCGTAAAGAAGATGACAAATAAATTACTTTTAATCGGAAATATCCATAAAGGTTGACTTTATTAGTTAACCTCTATGGATATTTCCGATTAAAAGTAATTTATTTGTCATCTTGTTTACTTTCATACATTCACGAGATTACACGATTAAACACGAACTCAAATCGAAAGCTCGTAAACAAGATGACAAATAAATTACTTTTAATTGGAAATATCCATAGAGGTTGACTAATAAGTTCTCAATGATAAAAATAAATACAATGTTGCATTAAGTTTATCCAATCTATTTGATACCGACCTCCTTTGAATCAAAGCTCATTAACTCGATAATTATGAAAACATAACTGAAGACAGTGACAGTTGAAATATCAAGATGACAAATAAATTACTTTTAATCGGAAATATCCATAGAGGTTGACTAATAAGTTCTCAATGGTAAAAATAAATACAATGTTGCGTTAAGTTTATCCAATCTATTTGATACCGACCTTCTTTGAATTATAGCTTATTAACTCGATAATTATGAAAACATAACTGAAGACAGTGACAGTTGAAATATCAAGATGACAAATAAATTACTTTTAATCGGAAATAGTCTTATCCATAGAGGTTGACTAATAAGTTCTTAATGATAAAAATAAATACAATGTTGCATTAAGTTTATCCAATCTATTTGATACTGACCTCCTTTGAATCATAGCTCATTAACTCAATAATTCTGAAAACTTAACTGAAGACAGTGACAGTTGAAATATCGATGTCAGAGAATTTCTCCGTACGCTAACGTTTATCGTTGCTAGGTTACTGTTGCTAGACCTGCAATTGGTTGACTTTGAGTAGTCACTGCTGTCAAGTTCGTAGTTCTGCTTTCAGGTTAGCCAACCGGTAAAGATATGAAGTACCTATAATTTTCTTCTTCTAATACGAAGACATATGACTTTGCGTGTCGGGAACCGAATAAACCCGATTTGCATTACACGGCTAAAATGCGAACAGTACCAGGTGGCTCATCAATTAAAGTCCGTGACTGTACGTAACCCTTTCTAAAATTCTCAGTGAGTTTCCACATGATTAGAGTAACCTCCCTCACTCTCATATCTTACGTAATATACGGGGTTATTACCTTATATACTATAAGTACTTATACATTGTGACGTCATGACTGCTTTGTGCCATGTACTTAGAATATTAAATAGGGTTTGTGACGTGATTAATGGAGTATAAGAGTAAGTAGAATGTAAGGTGTTTTGCATGCAGTAGGGCTAAGGTGTGTAAGTGAGTTGGGGTTATGAAAATAAGTACGTTAAAAAACACAAGATAGCAACTTTGAGTGGAAATTGTGTAAGGGTGCTGGGTGAAAGGATTCGCTCTTTAAATTCAGTATATAAGGGATTTGAACCGTGTTACCCAGTAAGTGGGTTTTGGGGGTCAGACCGTCAGATAGGCAGTCGCTTCATGTAATATACTGGCTAGTACTCAGCTGCGTACAATTAGACCGGAAGCCGAGGTAGGCTTCTGAAATGCCTTATCACCATCTGCACAGCCTTTTCCCCACTGGAAAAGAAAAGGCTAGGCAGGTGTCGATAAGAGATTTGAACTCTTTATACAAATGGAGATCATAACTTTCAAAATATTTCTAAATTTGTAATATTCCGTTTCTCTGTTACAATACGGTCGATATAACCATGTAACCATTTAGTTCCTTAAAAAATTACTACGCTGCCCTCTGCGCGTTCGGAACTGCCAAGTTATATCGGCCGTAGGTAGAGATAAACAGAGTGGCTACAAAAAAACAAACTAATAAAGTACCTAAGCCAAAGGCATACAGTATATTTTTATCTTACCTAATGTAAGATTTTATTTCTGACTAAAACTGGCATTTAAAACATTAAAAACTCAATCAATCTACGTAGCCTTTTCCCAACTATGTTGGGGTCGGCTTCCAGTCTAACCGGATGCTGCTGAAAACCAGTATTTTACATGGAGCGACTGCCTATCTGACCTCCACAACCCAGTAAAGGCTCTTACGTACTGGGGCGATTCGTCGCGCGACGCGACGCCGCCGCATTGTTCGCAGTGAAGTTTTCTCAGAAATTGTTTTGTTAAAATTCGCGTCGCGCGGCGAATCGCGCCAGTATGTAAGAGCCTTAACTGGATAATACGATACCTTTAAACTGGTTGTCAGACTTTCGTGCTTCTGACGACTCGTAACGACTGTCAAAGATCCACAAATGACAGCCGGGACCAACGGCTTAACGTGCTTTCCGAGGCACGGAGGGGTCTCGATATGTGAAAATGGTCAACCCTCAACGGACCAACCCCGGCAAGCATAGCTTAAAATATTAAAAACTGTAATATTAAATTTAAATAATAATGCAAGAACATTTAATTGAAATATTCGGAGACGTAATAAAAAAAGGCAGTACTATCGTATCCACACTATACCACGCAACAAATTAGTCGCAGTCGCAACGTGCCGCGGCAACTAATCGCGTTATCTCAATCAAGTGACGACCGCCGCAGGCTCATCGCTGCGTTTACTAGATTAAGAGCTGTGGTTATACTTAGGCTGCGGTGTGTGAACCTGGCCTTAACTCGATCAAGTTTTGAAATTAGTTTGTTAGTGATATTTTGATTCATAAATAATGTTTTTATTTTGAAAAAAAAAACATGTTTTTTTTTACAAGCTGTACCAGTCAAAAAGAGATAAAAAACCACCCCTTAACATCTTCCAAAGATTGTAAGGGGTGATTTTTTTTTCTTGGAGATTTTGTCAATTATTATGAATAAACAAGCTATTCTCAGAAATAACTATGGCCTGTTCAACTAAAATTACATAGACAGATGTTTTTATTTGCGTGCGCACTAAAATTAATTAAATTCATGGGTTATTTCAGCCCTTCAAATGAATTTCAAAAATCGCGGCAGTCAATTCAGTGATAAGGGAGGAGCACCCGAGTGTTATCTGACCCTAATGTTACAAGTCGTCAGTAACAGCCAGCATACGTACTGAATACCTAACATTATTGTATTGATCTCTCTTCAACAAAGTTTTTCATTTTATCTAAAAGACTATGCTTTGCACTGAAATATTATTCTGGGTTTTTTTCTGCGTCGAATTATAACCAACTAGCTGCGCCCGGCGGTTTCACCCGCTTGAGAATCGATCCCGTGAGAATATCGGGATAAAAAGTATCCTATGTCCTGTTCCAGGTCATGGTCTACCCCTGTGCCAAATTTCATCCAAAGCCGTTTTAGCGTGAAAGCGAAACAAACAAACAAAAATACTCACATTCGCTTTTATAATTGGATATAATATATTACACACACAAACGCATCAACACTAAATCCTAAAACAAAACAGCGTAACACCAACACCCTACAAGCCAACCACAAAATCACCAAACGTCTCGCCTGGCCTCTTAGGTACAAAGTTAATTAATACCTTCAATTCGACCCACCTGCATTCACCCCTAACTGTGTCGCGCTTTGAGCGTACCTCACATCTAATTACCAACATCCTATATACAGTCTAATTTCACCCCTACGTCAAAATTTTAGGATTGAATTTGGGTTGAGTTAAACGAATTATGGTGCGACATTTGTGAATATTTAAGGGATGAAATTAATGTTTGATTACATTATTGTAATTTTCAAGATGTGTTTGACCTTGTTGTTGTGTAAATGACTAATCTAGGTGTGATTAGCGTTAACTGAATCTGAATGTAGGTATCTATATTACTTGATATTACAATACATAATTTATGAATCCGTAACCTAAAATTACTCAACAAAAAAACTCACCTTTTCAAAATGCTTCACCTCCGCCAGCAAAACGAAGTTGATATGTATAAACCTCGCATCCTCACAGGACCTAGCCCTCTGCCGATACCCCGGCTTACTATAACAATACCTATAACCCGTATACTCCGAACTGTCAATGTCCACTTTCAATCCCCCATTATACCCCCAGTCACCTCCACAGCCCCAACATACACCTTTGGTAACAAATTTCTCCCAAACATCTGAAAGGCCATGCTTTTTCGCCCCCGCAAGGCCAATGCGGGGGCGTCCAGGCCATGTTCCGGCGTTGGCCTGTGGCCTGAGGCCTTTTTGAGTCCTTTGCAGTTTCCACTCTCCGTAAGTCCCAGTATCAGCTGGCTTTTTCCATTTCCATTTGGATATCACTCGTGATTTTTTTGCAAAGTTTTATTTGGCACTCACTTTGACTGTTTTTTTGTTAGGTCCCGAATTATGCGTTGTATTAAGTATATTGTGACCACGGTTCGCATTGGAGGGTTAACTTTTCTCTTTTTGGCTTATACCTCTTTGCTAATGTTAGCCTTCTTCTGTGAAGATACTCCGATGTCTGTTCAATAATTACTTAAATGTAATTAGCTTTTAACATAATTGGAGTTCGGGACTGGTTTATTCAAAAGCGAAGAGGTGAAGCTGAATCACTTTCGGTTTCTCTACGTAAGTAATTATTGGGAGTTTGACGTCAGGCATAGAGATGTGTCAATGGTACAAAACGAAATCTAAAAATAAGCGTTTTTTTATAGAAAAACTTTGTCTAAAATAAAAGTTCTAACCTCAACTTTTTCAAGAATCACTTTCTTCAAGTTTTTAAAGCAGCACAAAAATAATTGACGGCCGCTCGAAAACCTCTCTTGTTTTAAAAAATACATTTTTTCATAAAAAATAACGCAAGTTGCTAACGTTCGAACTTGACACTTTCTTACTTATTAATTAGTCCCTGAAAATCTAAACTGAAGTGGCGTCTTTTGAGTAAAATCGCTAAATCACGGCCTCACCCCCCTGTATTTCTGTTTACCCCCCTGACTCGCAGCGTTGGCATCGGAGGCCTATTAATCAAATAACTCTCTTGTGATTAATTAGGTAATCAGCAATTAGTAAGAAATCGTTGAAATTAAGGAGAACGGATGTACCGGGTGTTTTTGGGCAGTGTGTGAGGTTGTATGTGGAGAAGGCATTTTATAAGAGGTAGTAATAGTTACAAATGTTTGTGTGTTTATTGTTCTGAGAGCAAGATATATTTTGAAAGATGCTTGTTAGGTTTACTATACATTTTTGTTGAGTAATGCTTAACAGTAAGTCAGGGAAATTAGTAACTAACTTAAATTGTCGATATTCAGATCACAACTGATTCATTCTTTGATAGTGTATGAAAAGGTTGTAACACGGCGAATTGACGGATCAGACCAGAAGGCCAATTCTGCTATTTAACGTGCAAATTGAAAATCATGCGACCGGAATGCGATGACATTGTGAATAAATCAAAAAATGGTATTCTGCTAACCTTAATATTCGGTTTATTCACATTCCGATCGCAATATCTTCGCATTCGAGTCTCACGGCGGTCAAGTATGTTTTCGTTTACGAAAACAAATATATTTTCATGTTGGTTCAATGCACGCAGACGATATTGTGATAATTAGTGATACTTCAATTTTTAGCAACCTTATTTTATGATTTTTTAAATGTATTAATTAGTTTGCTTGGATAAGTACATAGTTTCAGTATTTTCATTTCCCGTTTGTTATTATATATCTTTGAGAATACAAAATCTTTAAAATAAATATTCAGATAGAAAGATAATTTGGAACGTTTTGAAATCGCGACGCGCAAGCGCTATGGTTTAAGATGTCAAGAAGAGACGTCATTGAATGTCAAACTATAGTATTATATCTTTTATAATTAATAAATCTTGGTTTATGAGTGAAATAACTGTAACTATATAGCACTATCCTAGGAAGAAAGAGTTTTTTCGAATATGGTGCCGAAATAGCCATCAGAAAATTGTTTAGTTCCTCCATAACTACATTATCCATGAGGAAGGTTTTTTATTTGGTCTGAGTGAGGAATATCATCGTATTTCGGAACAGAACCCGAGCATAGCATCCAGGATAGATACCTACTGTTGTAGTCGTTCTAGTGCGTTGAGTGAAGAGTTGCAGGGAAAATCATACAGATATAGAAGTGCCGTTATGATAAAAAACTTCTCTACAACAAACACAAGGGTTTGTTGTTAGCATCAATAGCAGATTTTTCGATATCCTGAAGGAAGATGAAGTTTTGCAGCGGATTTAATAATCCTTTACAGATGAAAGTGCCAAGCTACCTGTATGCTATATTGTAAAAAATAATTTATACAAGGTTCTAGTTACTGCATACAAATGTAGCAAAATAAATCAAAGTATAGTTTTCATTTGCCTTTTTCATTTCTTTATTATGAACTTTTGCTCATTTTCGCAAGATCAAACGATCGGTCTGTTCCTTTGGTAATAACAAATAATTTACACCCTTTCGGTACGGAACCCTAAAAAGCATGCAGTTATTTTATTATTATTAATATGGAAATCTTGATGTATCAAAATACAAAAATGAATTACAAAAAAACAAAAAAAAAAATAACAATAGTTGGGGATCGAACTCACAACCTAGGTCATGCAAGGCAGACGTCGAATCGCTTCGACTGTACGACTCTTTGACATGTGATGAAAATAGCCTTTCTTATATCTATATGTCATAATTGACTGTGTCACTTGCGCAGTGGAAGCGGGCTGGGCCCATAAACCGAAGAAATGATGGACTTTCAGCAGTTTGAATACTATTTATGAACAATCAAATATAGGGTATCAAGTACTTAATATACAAAAGCTAACTTTGAAAAGACACACATGACACATGACACTTTCTTATAGTATGAGAGCCCATGACCAACATTTTTGCCTTGTCGTTTTTCGACCAAAACCCTATAAAATTGATAGATCTGAATCCAAAATCCTGACGACCATTCACGTCTCATATAAAGTTGGGCCAAAAACAAAGTGCCGAGTGCGAAAAAAAAAATGAGGTACCTTCGTCGGAGAAGTCCTCAAAGACTATTCCTTCAGCTGTTTTCTTCAAGTCTATTCTACGTACTTACCTTCATTTTTTTTTAATATAAAACTAAAACTTTGGGTATTGGGCCCAAAATAAATGATCTCCTTTCAGAATTTTTCACAATCAATCAAATAAATGATCTCCTTTCAGAATTTTTCACAATCAGAATTTCTCAATCACGTCTGAGCTGACCCAATTTTCAAATATTATGCCAAAAAAAAGTACGGATCTATTTCTTAACAATCTGTCTGATTTTCAGAATGTAGTTGAACGATAGAATTTAGATTTACAAATAAAATTAAATAGAAAAAATACGAACGAAGGATTTTGAACGTGTTGAAAAATTTGTCAGGTCACATGTGCCTCGCAAAATTTGTATGTAACGTAAAAACAACTTCAACGAACTAATGATTGTATACGGTTTTGGCCGTAAAGCGATGCGACATGGTTTTGGTCGTGGGCTCTCGTACTAATATGTCAAACGCCAATTACCTAAGAGGCAAACACTTGCTAAGAAGATTCCACAAGGCTGTTTGCGTTCTTACTATTTTCCAACATAGCTCCTTGTAAAGCTTGTCCAATCCTGTCTTGTACAATCCCGCAGTAAACTATCGAAGAACACGAACAAAATAGAATATTCATCTTCCCTCCATAGGAAATAGCGTAATAATGTGTAGCATATACTTACTCCGCAGTGAGCGGAACAAGGCTGCCAGAAATGATGATGATCTAACCTATGTGTTGGTCCGACCTTCATCATCTGCCTAGCCTTTTCCCAACCAAGTTGGGGTCCAGTTGGCTTCCAGTCTAACCGGATGCAGCATATGGTTTTGGTCCGACTTTAAAGATTTTTGCAAGAATCGTACATACCTAATCTATCAAGTAGTATTTATTCAGAAACTTGGGCATACATTCAGACAAAGAGGCTGAAGGAAATGAATACATGTAATACATTTATACAAATCTATAGAAATATGTATTATGTTTGGAACTGTGACCATCTCTCACGAGCATAGTGAAAGAGCAAACGTGCCGTGATGCAGTTGCAGGCGAAGTGCTTACCGAATATAAAGTCAGCCCTATAAAAGTGGAGTCATCGTCATCATTTCAGCCGAAAGCCGTCCACTGTTAAACATAGGCCTCTCTCAAGCGTCGCCACATCGACGGACCCTGTGCCTCACAGAAGTGGAGTGACAGTAGAAAAATAAAATAACCTACTGAAGTGAATATTTATGAGGTAACTATTTATTTATACAAACAAAAAATATTACGCAAAACAACATAAGTAACACTGTGTATTAGGGCGCTTTTAAACGGTTTTTTTTTATCAGACGTGGACCGTCCTTTCCGCTCTTATCTAGGTCGAACAATGGCAATCAGAACGACCGTCCTGCTCATTTTTCCCGCCATGTGTCGTCCGCGTGATTCCTCCAAATAGTAATGTAATAGTGTGACAACCCCGTGCCTAGGAAAGCACGTACAGCCGTTGGTACTAATCTCTTCCCTGTTACGTCGTATTGCCGACCCATCGGACTATGAGAGTGAGGGAAGAGGTGATGTTGTGTGTGCGCACAGCCTCGTTTTCTATAGTATCTCCTGTATACTTGGCTATCTCCGTTTAAATTGGCCGCCATGACTGCAAATAGGTCGGGACTTCGTATCTCATCTAAACGTATGGAATCTAAAAAGGAGACATAAAAGGTATAATAAATAGTGAATAGACAAACAAATTCTATTACTTATTCATTTCGCATAGATTTTAAAATAACGGTTACGCTTCCAGCCTTTCTACACAGCTGTGAACCTGAAGGAATAGAGTTTCGACCCACAATGAAAGTGTGGAAAAAGTAGATGCGGTGATGAAGATGCTTAGAATATAGCATATAGCCTTGTTGCATATCAATCGATAATATCCCTATTAATATATCCATACTAATATTATAAATTCGAAAGTAACTCTGTCTGTCTGCCCGTATGTTACTTTTTCACGCCTAAACCATGGAACAGATTTCGACAAATTTGGCAAGGAGATAGATGGCATCCTGGGGAAGGACATAGGCTACTTTTTATGGACATACCACGCGGGCGGAAGCTAGTTTTGATATAAGTATTATAATTTGTACTTGTAGACCAACCTTGGCTGCAACACCCAGTACATTTCTTCGCTTATCCTGTAGGAAACGCGGCTTCAGTTCGTAAGACTGTAAGTTTTATAAACGCTCGGTCGCTTTTGGAAAATGCGCCTGTTGTGTGACCCCGCGGCAGGCGATGTTGAGAACAGCTACTGCTGTGCTCTCTACGTTGTTCCGCCGACGATTCGGCGTCTGCACGTTGTGCGAGGAATGAAAATAACTCCCACTGGCGAACCCACTTGTTTTGTATTATTTCACCATACAAACACAAAAGTATTTACAACACTGTTCCTGTATAAGTTTTTATTTCATGAATATTGGATTTCAAGATGATTTCAAGGACAAAATGAAAATAAAATGAGAAATTGAAACTGCAGAAGCTAAAATTTTTCGTGACAGTTCAGTCAACAAATAATCTCATGCTTACGTCAGTTTTGACGGTTGCTTAGGTACGGGAATACCAATTTTATTTCATTCGCAACTCGACAATTTAGCAGAATACCGTTTCAGTACATTTCTTATTTTCATTCAATTCGCAATATCATCGCACCAAACGCCACCTTTGACTTAGTTTTTTGGTTTAGTAGAATACCTTTTTTGACGTTTTGGAACTTTTGCGGCACTGCGACTTGAATTTGATCGTTTTTTAAGCACGAGAATTGGCCTTCTGACTGTAATTTAAACTGAAATCGTCATCCGCTGAAAAATGATAACACTATTAAATCCAAGCGTATATTACCTACACTCGCAACGGATCTTCATACCAAAAACTGCGGTGACGCCCACCTGCGGGGCGAGTACGGCCTACTGCGACATGCCTCGAGTCACCTATTTTATCACATTTTATTAAACTAAACTATGATCAAAATGTTTCACTCAAACCATGTCACAAGGCCGTGATCGCCCCGCTGTAGTGTGCGTTGGTTCATATAAATGTAATTTTTGGATATGTTGCGTTGCGGCGCGACTGCTTCAGTTTGCTTTAGCCTTAACAAAACCAATTTAATTGAATCTCAAACTACATTATACAACTAAACAGCTTCATCAATAATGACTTTTCAACAAAATCCTTAAGGATTTATTTTCATTATAATACCGCATCTATTTCCCTTAAACTTCATTAGTATCTAATACCACTGTATAAGAAAATAAATTCGCGAGTGTAATCCCCACGGCAGATTAATTTCTTATTGTGTTTAATTAATCTAATTTCTTATTCTGTGGGATAATGACTGCGAGGACCAAATATAGATATATTGTCTTTAGGATAAAGTTAAGGAGGCTGTGATTAAAAAGTATGGCTGTTTTAGATTTTTTTTTAATCTTGGAAGTGTTTCAACGTTCATAATGTTTGGGCAGGTTTACATTGCTTATAATTATGTTTAGTAAATAGAGAGAGCCCTAGCATCTGATTTGCGTGGAGATTAATCCTATAAAAGCAGGTAATCAGTTCTTCAGCCAAATTGTGTGCAATTGGAGATGCTTATTATGTCCAGCAGTGGACTGCTATAGGGTGTTGAGTACGAATCTGTGCTTCTATTTTAATTAGAAAATCAGTTTTCACCTATTATTACCAAATTCACCCCTAGTTTACCTTAGTACCGTTTACACACTCAATGCAGGGGTTGAAACCTTTCACCCCCAGATACCTACCTACATATTACCAATAAAATAAAAGAAAATTAGCACCTATTTCTTCCCAAAACTAATTGTACCATATTCAGTCACTAACTACCCATTAGGAGTAGTATGAAAAGCCTACAATAAATTGTGAAATAAGACAGTTGAACCGTCTGTCCGTACGTCTTGGCGACGTTCCAGTAGCAATTACCCTGCTACCCTGCTTGCCCCTTTGTTATGTAAGCGTTATGTATTTCTTCCTTAGGGGATTTGTTTCAAGTCAGTTTTTAATTGCCACCATTTTGTCTTGATGTTGTTTTGGGAGTTTAATTGGTATAAGAAGAAGTGCTGTTTTGGGCTTCTATAGCTCTGCCTTTTGAAGTCATGAAATCAGAGTTTGTGATTGGAAGCTAATTGTGATCTTTAATGTTTAGTACTTAGTTATATAGTAGAGACAAAATATTTTCCTGTTAATATTATTTCTAGTTAAATATAAAATAAGCAAGGTTTTGGATCAAACTTCAAAGATCATACAGGACATTTTTCTTATGGCCCAATAACCAGGCTGGATATTTTTGGGAAGCATCATTAGGGAGATTATATAAACAAAAACAGTTAAGTCTAATATACTCATTTGTTTTAAGTACTAAACTTAATTCATAGTTTATGAACACAAAAATGAAGCGAACTACAGAAGTGGAAGAAGTAAGCGAAGTGTACTAAGATCATAGCCGTTAGCGGCAGTTACTTGTTTTCTATCTTTTTTTACTATTCCACCAAGGATTTGAAAGGATAGCTGTAAGAAAATATTTTGTAGTAAAAATATGAAAATGGTTGTTATTTGAATAGCCAACTATCTTAGTCGAGTTTTGTAAAGAGCAAAGTAAGATTTGGATTTATTTATAGAAAAACGGGCTATAGGTAATGTAGAATTCTTAGTTTAACAATTAACAAACTTTGGGTACATGAAAGTATACCTACAGGCAAATTTTGTATTCATTGGCAATATATTTTAGGGAAGAAAGTACCAAAGTACCGAATTAAGAATATAAACTAAACTACTTTATAAAATCTACGTACATCTAACTTAATCTCTCCACAAACAAAAGACAAACCAACATTTCCATACAAACGTCTTGAACTAAATTCAAACCAGTTCTAACCGGAACAACCCGGTCTCGGGCTGATTTTTACCCGGCTCACTCCTTTATCTGGTTGTAGCAATTTCCTGAATCATGGAGACTTATTATTGGTAGCTCGGAAGGGTTGGAAAGGGATGATTTTTTTCAGAGAATATTTAAGAGGTCGAGTTCGTTTGCGAGTTAGGGACTTTTTGATTAGGTTAAGAATAATGTAATGGGATTTTTATTTAGAGTGATTTTATAAGAATTTATTATGAAGGGTGTTAAACTGTCAAGTTTATGTTCGAAGAAAATTCCGGACAACATCATTTGTTTCAATGCGAGGGAACCGATTAACGAGCTCAAATTTTAACATTTTTATACTACAACCGCTCAACCCCCGCGCATTACAAATGCAGGCAAAAACTTTATTTACCAACAAGTAATTCCTAAAACTTTATAAAGAAACCTATTTTTTTTTAATAATTTTAATCGGGTTTGTGCAAAAAATTATAATCCCACTCAAGTCACAATTTTTCAGTCAGATTCAAACTCAGTTTCTTATAACCAATTTTTATCTCCATCGTTTCTACTACCCGCGGTAAATATCTGAGTGGGGTGTTTTCTACCCCAAGAGGCGTTTAGGAAATGAAGAAATCCGGTCCTTGGGGGAGGCATGACATTAATAGAATTCTGTTTCATCCCCCCTTCATCCGCCTTGGGACATTATTTGGAAGAAAATTTCCCCAAAAATAACTTACAATTTAGATAGGTACGTTAATTTAGTAAGTATAGATGTTTCTTTGGGGGGTATTCAATCATGAGTCCATAGCAAATCCGAATTGAAGTTTTTTATTACAAGTTGAAAGTTTCATGGGATGTTCTGAACTGGGGCTTTTGTATTACGAGTTTATTTTTAAGGGAAATTATATTAATTAATTGAAAGAGGGGTTCTTTCAGTGCTAATCTGTAAAATTATGATTTTAAGTTCACTTCTGCTTTTGTAGCGAAAACTGAAATTCAAGTTAGATACGAATGAGTTATGAATTGGAATAAGTTCAGATAAAGCACAAGATAAAATATCATAATATATATAGCGAGCTTTTCCAAAACAGATCAATGTTTTGAAAGTTGGTTTTAATAATATTTAAAAATCAAATCAAGCCTAATGGCTTGATTTGATTTTTAAATATTCTCATGATATTGTAAAGAAGGATTTCCTATTCTTCTATCTTTTATAACCCTATTCCCACTATCACACTCATGCGTAAACATGGGGTGGACAAGCTTCATTTTTACAAAGACTGCTCATCTCTCAGAAAATTGCACTTTTCCATACAAATAGCAGCAATATCGGCCCGCGAAGAGAACATCATAATATCAATAGAGAGTTGCTCAATAATTCAGGCTATGTTCAATAACTACTGCTCTACACTTCTGCACTTTGATGGATAGAAAGAGAAGGTTAATTTTGACAGAGATGGGGGTGAAATGTCGGTCAAGGGGTTGAAATTGGTTTTAAGTTTTCTTTTCTTGGTAATGGTTTTGAAAATGATGAGAGCATCGCTGTTTTATATTATCGATATGGAGTATTAAATCTAATCTCTAAAAATAGAAGGTAGAATTGAATTAGGCAGGAGTATTTGATTTCTGGAAGAAATGAAATTTTATCTCTGTTATTATTTACTAAAATTAGATTGCTTTCCTTTCTTTGTGTTCAATGGAGTGTCCATTGGGTAAACAATGAACTGAATTTACTGGCCCTATTTCAGCTAATCCCTTATTTGATAGATGCATGATGATACAAAGATTATAATTAAACAATTCTTCATAAAAAGTCCTTTTTGGCAAAAAATTAAGAATCTCTTGTTTCAGTAGTAAAGTTAAAGTTCGTTAACAAAGTATAAACCTAAGAGCCGTCCTACAATCTATCCGAGTTGAAAACTTTACGATTTATTAACAGTCGCTACTTAATTAATGTCGCGGATACTTTGTGACTGGATACGGCGAGCGCAGTAAGAGGTAGGAGATAAACTGTTTGAGCGTACTCTGTTACGCCCAAATAGTTTCTCTAGTAAAGTCTCTTCGTGAAGTTTTTGCTTTTGGTGACATGTCTGTAAGTTCAGGTTTTGACTGACTAAAAGGACTTGGTATAGTAATTTCGATCATAATTTGGGATAATGAAAGAGGAGGTTGAGAGACTTGGCTCAGGTGGTTAATACATGATGTTAATATTTGAATTTGAGTTAAAAAAAAGGTGAAGCTAAATGACACGACAATAAAATGGTGTAGCTATCTTACACTATTAACTGTCGACGCATTTGCTAGCTAGTAAGAGTGCCCAGTTTTTAGAAAATAAATGAAGGCAAAGTTACAATTATTATTATTTGTTTAGCTGCGAGATGTAATCATACTTTTGTAAGGTATCAGCCTCGCTTTAAAGCCTGGATCAGAAAGGTGTAGTCATATTGAAGGGTTGGTACAGACCATCCTACTCGACCCAAATGTATAAGACGGCTGATTATTTTATCGCGATTACGATGTAGGTCTCATGGAGAAAGTTGTTTAGTTTGATGGTCTGTATCACGCCCTGAGAACACCTCTCTCATATATGCTGTCTACAAAAACGAAATACCGTCTTAGGTACCTACAATTGGCGGAGTCCGCAAGGACCGGTGCCTGCCAGGGTTGCGGGAAAGTCCGAAAGGGATACTGGGACCTTGGCAACAGGAGACTGAAGGAACACGGGTGGGTTTTAGTCAGTAAAAGTCTGACACGCCCTTCCGCTCCACCTAGAGCGGGAGAAGTCACTTGATGATTTCCCATATCAAAAATCCCAAAAATAATAAATAAAATGGTACCTAAAGTCAGTTCTAGTAACACATACATCTGTGCCTTCCTCTAAAGTTTCTCGTTTAAGTTTCAGTTAAGTGCGACTGATGGCTAGCGAATGGCGGCCACAATCAACTGATGCGTTTAAACTCCAATCTAACTCGTTTGGTTAAGTCTAACCTCTGGTAAAGCGATCGTTAGGTTTAGGGAGTATTTTTGGGTAATGTTCTGATGGAGTGGAGTTCGATCAAAGCGAAGTATCGTTTGATTGAAGAAAATGGGTGCTTTTAACATAACTGTATGATTATCAGCATTAAGACAGTTTCAGAACATAATATCCTGCTAAGAATTTGTCGAATTTGCTTTGGTGTATTGTACGATCATGATTATTCTTAGTTAATAATTCAGTAATCTTAAATAATTTTCTTTATCGTATAAGAAAGCGTCCTCTGTCAAGATGCAATACTGACAGTTTCAACATTATATTAAATTCTTAATCTGAACCCGCAGTCTTGCTCTTTTGCTGATTTTTATTTATGTAGCCACTAGCGATATTAGAAACATCAATTTAATTTTGTTATTTGAAGATCAACGAATTAGTATTTATATATATATTTATTAAATGAAAATGTTCTAAAAGTTTCTACCTCTACAGATCCTACAAAAACGAAATCACAGACGTTAACCCCATTCAACTGGTCCCAAAGTACCGAAGTCGGGAATCCGTACAAGCGAAACAGACAGGTAACCCTTTTTATACCGATTTCAACATCGACGAAGTTTGAAGTCGGTTCGAGATAATCTCGCCGCGGACAGACAGACAGATAAACACAGTTTGAATCTTGGTTCTTGTTCAGTTATTAGAACCACGGTATATATTATGTAGGGAACTAGGTATATGTACATTAGTCTATAGTTATGGATAGGTTGTAACAAAGAGATCAAAAATATGTTTTTCTCTAAATCTTCCCAAAATGTATTTTCTTGTAAATTAGAGTCAGGATTGCAAAAGTAATCTATACACTTACTTTTGAGTATTTCAAAGAGCTAATAATCAGAGTATAAGTAATTACAACTCACTGTAAGCACTTAATCAACAAAAGACGGACGACAATGAGAACCAAGTGCAAGTGTCGAAATAATTTCACAAGGGCAAACGAACTGAGCACGGCATTATGTCGGGGCGGGTCCGAATGAGATGATTTAGGATCAAAGACAATGGAGGGAGGACCTCTATAGTCTGAGGATTACGTCGACGATATAAAACGTAAAGAGCTCCTTTTTTCTCGAATGATAATTATTACGGGTTTGTTGGCATAAGGAATCTTTGTGTCAATCATAAAAAACAGACTGAGGTACACAAGTTTTCCTAATCTTAACGTACAAATTAAAGTTCAATTTTTTTATTCTGGATAAACACACTCCTGTTGCGAGTACTACGCACCTGACCTTTCTAAAGAACATCACCAATCAACATCAACCTCTCGGCATTGCCACTCACATCTGCCTTGTGAATTTCGTTTGTTAGTCGCCTTTAAATAAATTCTGTTCCATTATTGAATTTATCTGGTCTGCCAATCCAGAGTAAATCAGAATCTTATTCTATTACCAAATCAACATTTTCGCTTCTTTGAAATCCCGACCAAAAGGTCACTATCTCCGCCTATCCAATAGCCAACTAAATTAATATCTAAAAGCCTGTACTATTAACAATAGCTATCCAAATAGCGGGCATGTAGGTAATGTAGGAAACAATTCAATCAACCGCGCGATCATACCCAGGGGACGACTTCGATCGATCGTCATAACCTGCCCGAGACGCCGCCGAGCTAACAAACGCAGCTATGTACCTGGAACAATACAAAACAGTCTATTAGGTATGATTTCAGAGAATAATCTACTTACTAAAAATCTTAAAATTCATTCATTCACTGCACAACCTAAAGCTCTGGGTCTAGAAGCATGAAACTTTGTACAGGAGTTCCTTATATTATAATGAAAATGAGAAGTAAGGAAGGATTATCCCCTAAAAGGGTTAAATAGGAGATGTATAATTTTGTACGGCAGTTCGTAATTTTTGCCAATCTGCATTGGGCACACGGCATATAGGAGTTCATCAAAATGTTCTCTAATAGAAGTTAGCACTGAAATTGATAATGTTTTGCCTCTTTTAGAGGTAGGGAAAGCATTTAGGTATTAATTTACATTTTTAATGAACAAACCTGAAACAAGTTTTTAATGAACCGTAACCACATCTTAATTAAAGAAATCGATGTTTCATCAATTAGTGATTTCACTTCCGGTAGGTATTACTAAAAGATAATTACATAGTTAATTTGATCCGATTAGCAAACTTAATAAAAATCAAAGTAGCCGAAAATTGTGTCCAATTCTCAAATCCAACGTAAGCGAATGAACGTTGATTCCGAGGGAAATCATCCCAAATTGTTATGAAAGTACCTTTTAATTTAGAGGTCCCGAGGGCCCGGTCTCGGTCGGAGCGAAAAAGCTTGATTTTTATTTTACGTATCAGAGGAAAATAAATCAAAATATTTTCACAATTTCTAATTTAGAGAGCCCCAAGACGCTTATGATATTTTTAAGCATCTTAAATGCGAAATTGGGGAACGTATTAGAAAAATTACATTCTTTTACTTACAATTATTATCTTTATTTCATTTTTCATACATATAAATTATATTTTTAAATATTAGAATAAAAAAAATTATAAAACATTTAAAAATATAAAAAATAGTAGCCCACCGGTATCGGGAACAGGGTCCAAGCTACCGGCGGTCAGGGCTCTTACAATAATTATTATTTACATTTAACTAAAAGTTTCTAGCGCAAGGACTCACTGCATTCAATTAGCAATTAAAATTATAAATTCATTAGTTTCGTCTACACGCCAATAACGTACGCCAAAAGAAGCATTACCGCAAGCGCCTACAGTAAAAACAAAAGCAACTTCCTCGCGCAACATTTTGTTATAATTTTACCATCAGGCGCTTACACAAAGCGGTGGATGATAAAATCTGATGTAGGGAAAACATCTTAAACTTATGTAACTTTGTCTTATAATTCTATTATAACTTAAATTAGAGAATGTATTGTAATGTGTATGAGATTTATTCTGTTATGAAACTTCAGTACAGGCAACTACACATTAGTGCTAACAATATGACATTAGCGGTGTTCGTAGTGTTACCACTCATGTATGACTGTACCTGTATACATGGAATTACAATCCACTCTTATAGTTATCAATAAGGATAAGTCTATAGTCATTTAAAACTGTTTAAAATCCCAGAAACTTTAGCCCAAAATAAGTCGAACATTTACGATGTAACAGAAACGGTATAAAATCGAGCGAACACATCTCCTGCCGCAGTATATAAACATGGTAAATAGACTAGAACACGAATTTACTCTAAAATCAACCGCACTCGTAAAATTCTTGATCACTTACTGTTTTTAGGGGCAGTAAACGAGAATGTGGGGTGTGACCACGAGTTGTTGGATGAGGCGAATATGCGGTTTGATTAAACTCCTTATTTAATAATAATGTATTGGTAAAATATTTTCATTGATCCATGTCGGATGGTTTTCATAAGATGGAAGATAATGCATTGTCCATACATTTCGTTATTCTTTCAGAAATATTGTAGTTCAGCGTAGAAGCAATCTCTTGTTTTCTAGCTGATCCGAAGAATCTTATATATTTTATTTTGTGAAGATATTTCAAGCAGGTACCATCTTCAAACTTTCAGTCTTATTATACACTTTATTTCGTAAAGGTAAATGTATTTCAAAGAGCTTATGGAGGTGAGTACCTTTGTCCGACTGCCCCAGAAGGAAACTAATGTTTTTTCAATTGAATTACATTGGTGTATTATTTTTATAAAATAATTTAGCAAGAATTTAGAGACGGTCGTTTAGACTTTATGTTTGTAATTAAACTACTACAAGTATAGTTAAAGTTTGCACATGAATTAAAATGAGCAAACTATTAGTCACCAGATATCCCATTACATAAATCAGTTTATCACGAAGAGAATAAAACGATCCAATTGCCGGTTAGCATCTAACACACAATTTTAATTAAATCCATTGATTAAATAAATTTAAATTCGAACCCAATAGTGGCTATAAACTTTCAGTTTAACAGCCCATTTATTTGGCAAGAAAATTAGAGTCCGCTGGCCCGATAATAGGTGTTCTCACCCTATAAATAATTTGCACAACTTGATAGGTATTTTGCTCAGGCCAGGATGCGGTTGAAAGTCATAAAGTTTTGGATATAGAGGCTCGAAGTTTAGTAAAACTGCTGAGGAAGATAATATTGGTCTTCATAAATTTCCGTGAAACAAATTTTATACGGCTCGTTAGTTTTTACTCTGGTATGTATAAACTAGCCACGCTTTGCTTGTTGCGGAACAGATAATTCATAAAAACTAACGAAATCTTTTAATTTAAAAAATAGCGACAGTCTATTATCCTGCTTTTCTGGAAACTAGGTTTCTGTAGAACGTTTGAGCTACATAAAAAAGATCCACACTTATCTTATTATAACCACAGATTTCTAACAAAATTATTATATCATCTAGATACAACCAACGGCGTATAAATCCAAATAAGGATATCCGCAATAACCGCAAACTTTATGTTTGTTCAGCTCTCCGTGCGGATATAAGCTCTAGTTCGCGGATTAGTTTCGGTTTGACCTTTAGTCAACCGTTAAATATAAACATATATTGCTATTTGACCTTATCCTTTACACAGAACTATCTATAGGATTATAGATTATGATATTTGCGACATTGTAGTTTAAATTATTTTAATAATTGAGGAGGTTCCTCACTCTGGATTATTACCACCTCACTGCGGGCGGAGCACTAATTTGATTTAAAAAAATAAGAATGTCAAAATAAATAATACTTCGACATTGCAATCAGGGCCCAACCAAAATTTTGTAAGTCAATAAAAACTTTATTCATTTGAAAGCTGGAAATGCAGCACTATCACTGAATAGATATTGTTGTGTCTCTTTAAAAGTTATGTAAGTTAAGCAAGCATCCATGATCGTAACATGTTTCTAACGTCTCCAAGCGAACGTTTGAATTTATTAAACATTCCATGAAATCTTAAACCCGGCGAACCGACATAAAATCAAATATCTTCAAAACTTTAAACAGCACACCGAGAAGTAAAAATATAAAATGTAGTCACAATTTCAAGCAGAGATAGTCTAACCTCGTCTGGCTACGAATTGTGAATAAAACAAATCTGTCTTCTTGGCGTTTAGCTCTTATTTCCATCCACTTCCCAGCTATTTCCCACTTGTGGTGCGGCCCAAGGCACAGGGTAATGGCGTTCCTGTTTAAAGTAGTGTAGTGGAGTCTCGTGGGACAAAAAAGATTAATAGCGTTTTACAGAGATGTGACTACGTAGTGGGAATATACTTTGATTTAGCTAAAGCGATTGCTTGGATGGTTCTTGATTTAGCTGATGAGTTTACTGTATTCATACTGAGTAGTAAAATATGAGTTTTATCGTTTTGTGTATTGAAAGGATTGTAATATTATTTGATGTGCTAAGCTACGTACAATTTTACGGATCATGTTTTAAATTTACTAAGAGATACCATTGTTTTATTTTTTCACTTTTACAGCGCCACTCCTATCAAATACATATTTTTAAATTCAAAAACTTTTATATTTTCGTTGGTTACATGGTTACATGACTTGATAAAACCTGTGTCAAATCGCTAGGCTAACAGTTTGCGTCAAGCGCGGACCATTTCCGTGTTCCGCTGTGTCATTGCGCGAACACGCCACATCGTCAACTATTCAGCCACTGTTCGCATTCTTCTCGTGTGTACACGCGCCAAAGGAGTTAAGTAACCAGTCACGCACACTACAAAACTATCGCTGCTGTGTAAACGATTCATTACGTACTGTTCAATGACCGCCACGCACACATAGCATTCGTAGAGTGAGTGCGCTTACGTTTTGTAAATGATAGTATATCAGAATTTCGCATCGGAAGATTAACGTTCTCATGGCGCAACAGGTAAGCATTCAACCTACAGCGACAAATGGTTAGAGTTCAAACCGTGGTTTTACTTAATAATAATTTTTGAGATTTTGTAACTTAGAATTAATATACTAACTGATAAATCGATATTCTGACCGGTTTGAGAATCTACCACAAGTTTCTCGCCTACTTAAAATTATTTGCCAGTTTAGAAGACAACTACCCGCTTTACAAAATATATTCCTGCCTTTTATTGTGAACTTATGTATGAGTCAGTTCGCATTAGCAACTACACCAACACTCCCTCTTTGGCACTTTTACGAAGTTTGTGATTGTGATAAATTAATTAACTGAGACTATGCATCATTTAACGATATTTCTAAAAGCTCAGATTATTGTTTTGCACGAGCAAAACATTTCTGTCAGTGAAATCGCAAGGCGCCTAATGATATCGGTAAGTAAAATTATTATTAAAAATATTGTATTTTAACGGTGGCATAATGTCACCGTTACCCAGTAATTTCAATTAGATTGTCTGTTGTGTCTCATTTAACGAATTGTAGTGATTGATGAGTAGTTGAAAATAATAGGAAATTACACCGGAGTATATATGTATTATCTGCATACCCACTCACTATAACGATATTTAATAATTACCATGATCGTTTTGCACAGTATTTTATAATAAAGGTTTCATCTGTATTTTGTATTGAAAAAATATAATGATTATGTTTGTAAATGAATATGAGTTATAATAATAATAAAATAACAATTTTGAAATGTTTTTTTTTCTAAATTATTTAAAAATATAAATTGCATTATATGGAAAATAATCAAAGGATATTTATTCGAAATAATGTATAATAAATTATTATTACGGAATGCTTAACACTTTTTAGATTTCGTTTTTTATTTTTTTATGTGAATAGACTGAATAATATATTATGTGTCATAATTATATTATATAAATATTACTTTTTTATTATTATTATAAATGTATACATAATTTCAATAAACTATATATATTATGTAGTATATGAATTATTGTCCTTGTATAAATATATATTCTCTTCATTTTATTTATATTGTGTAGGAGTTTTTAATTTCTTAATTTATAATTTGGGAGGTGTATGTTTATGTTTAGTTTTAATATTTTCCCTTTTTTTTGTAGAGAAAAACTGTTCGACTGTGGGTGCATCGTCACGCTGAGACAGGCGAAATAAACCGTCGCCTGCCTGGACCGACACCATTGGCATACACAAATGCTTCGCCTCGGCACCGTGAGATTGTTGCCACCCATACATCAGATCCATTCGCTAAGACCAGCATAACAGCAGTAGCACACAACGTGACTATGCAAACTGTACGGAACCACCTGCGAGCGGACGGTTTGTCATGTTGCAAACCGGCGCGGAAAATTTTATTATCCTCCGTGCACCGTCAAACTCGCGTTCGCTTCGCGAAGGAATATCGGCACTTCGATTGGCAAAACAATGTCGTCATATTTACTGATGAGAAATGTTTCAAATCAGATAAGGATGGACGAAAAATACTATGGAGGAAAAAAGGAGACCGATACACGGAAAAAAATATTTTGCCACTTAGGACTAGTGGCCGCATTACACTAGGGTATTGGGGCTGGATGTCGTCGATGGGTCCCGGTGAGCTCGTTGAAGTGGGAGCTCGTAATAATAGTCACGGCTATTTAGATATTTTAAAAAATGTTATGCTGCCCACAGTGCGAGTTGCCTATCCAAACGAGCATATTTATTTTGTGCACGACAACTGTGCTGTGCACAAAGCACATATTGTGCAAGATTGGCTAAGATCACAAACAGATGTGACTGTTATTGATTGGCCTGCTAAAAGTCCAGATTTAAACCCCATAGAAAATTTATGGGGTCATATGGTGTTGAACTGGGACCCATCTGAAGTTAGATCAAAGTCTAATCTGGATGAAGTTGTAACGTCGACTTGGGAGTCGTTACGTGGTAGTGACCTTTGCAACAACATGGTTGCTAGTATGAGCAGACGTTTGCAACTTGTCATAGACAGCGAAGGGGCACCCATTCATTATTAACATAATAGTTAATTATAATTATTGAAACTGGACGTGGACGTCCTACGGCTAATATGATGATGAAATTTAATTAATAATGTATAATATATCCACTAATATGATTAATTACGGATCATCTTGAGTAAGTGTAATATCGAAAATTACCGCCGACTTATCATTTTACCGTCTTTAATTTTCAGACATTTTAACGAATTTAAATCTAATATTTTCCTAGAAACAGTGTTGGTAATAATTATAATACTGTTCCCGATACCGGTGGGTTTTATTTTTATATTTTATATTTATATACCCCGGTATTTTATATTTTGATTTGTTTTTATTTTTACATTAATATTTAAAAATGTAATTTATAAGTACAACTGAACTACAGACAATACTGTCACTGTTACTGTTGTTTGTGTGTTACTGTCTGTTACTACTTGCTGTTTGTTGTTATAACGAAATAAACGAAATCTTAATACTATTCTTCAAAACTTTACAGCATATTTAGCCATGATAAAATAAGTCGGCGGTACTGGAGTGCGAGTGATGTTATTGTTACTGGATCAGATTATATATTTATCTATGTGACATGTTTATTCACTCCGTCCATTGTTTATTATGATTGTATAAAAAGATGTAATGGTAATTATGTTCTAAATATATTGTGCATTTATAATAAAACATGATAACTTGTGATATTCTTTTATTTTTTAAATAAAGATATAAATAAAAATGGTTTTATTTATTTAAGCTATTTTAAATAAATTTCTAAACAAAAAATATTCTAATTGCTTTAGCTTAAAATTTTAAATCTCAAAAAGAATCACCACTTCAGAGAATCGAACCCACATACCTGTACTCAGAAGTATATGGATTATTCGTTGAGCTACGAATGCTTTAACTGTTATGGCGAAATTTGGTTATACTATCATTACTAGAAGACATAGGCGCACTCACTCTACGTAATGAATCGTTTACACAGCGGCGATAGTTTTGTAGTGTGTGTGCGTGACTGGTTACTTATCTCCTTTGGCGCGTGTACGTACGTATCATAGGATTTATCGCTGACTTCATTCTTCGACTGGTTCAATGTGTAGAAAATAGATTTTTAGGGATTGGTTCCAGAAGATATCATGATAACTTGGGGAAATTATAGCTACCATCTATCATAACTTTAGTAGAAAAAAAAAACAAAAGGATTGTCAGAAAGCTATTTCTAGATGAGATGACTGATAAAGACCGAACTGGTAGGTACAAATAGGAAACATAAATTATGATTGTACATTGATCAAGTGATTACATGAAAACCAATAGCCAAATATTGTAGTTCGATTCATACCGTCCTATTTCTAGTGACACTTAGATCATAAAAAATCATTAGACATCATAAATGTTTGCACCATTATCGTTCAGCTGAATTTATGAAAGGAGATGTGCCTGTCAGGAATACGTGAACTTCCTACCTGCATTGCTTAAAGCACAGTGTGATGCGTATAATTGTACTGAATAAGACATGAACACAAGTTTTTATTTTAGCCATAACAGTAGCGTTTTAGGGTTTTGTATTTGGTTTCTATTTGCAGAGCTTATTGTTACTGGATATGTTAGTCGATCTGGTTTTGAAATGAGGTTGAAAACCATCATCTTACATCTGAGTATGACGGTGATGGTGAGAAAAGATTTGTTTAAGAATAATTATATCGATTTACTAAAGCAAAGTAAGCCGAGTAATAACTTAACTTAAACCAAACCGCAAAAAACCGACACAGAATTCACTAAAAGAAAAATAATAAAACAAAAAGGTGTGAATCTTCTCACATTATAAAAAAAACTATACTCAAATAATTTGCATCGGAAAACCATTCAGACATAAACCCAACGAACTTCAGAAACACAAAAACCTCGTCAAAATAAAGAAGTCACAATCCCTAGCTAATAAGAGCGGTGCGACGTTAGCGGCGTCTGCGCTGCGGGGGCAAATCACTCGTGAATCGCTTACCGTACTTATTTCCATTCCGGGCTATTTCACACGTAGCCTCAGAGCGGCGACATTATCTGACACACTGGTTGGAAGATAAGTTTTGGGGTCTTAGATGGTGGTGAATAGAATTCTTAGATATGTACAGATAGATGGCTATAAAGATTTTAATAATTGTTATTTAGATTTCCAACAGAGGCTACATAATTACATACAGGTTAACAAATACAAGCCATGAAGGATGTGCTCCTACAATTGCATAAAACCAAATCATTACTGCTACCAGATCTGCAGGACATTTCAATAGGTAAATAACCAAAACCAAAACAAAAATACAAAGAAAAGTTACTAGTCAATTCCCCAGTCCGTGTGTTCGGTTCACAAATGGTTGAATCTGAGAAAACATCGCGTCTGAAGCGATCGAGCGTGAATTATATTCATATGATATCCTCTGAACGGATTACTGCCGATCAGATTGTATTGATGCCTCTGTTTGCCGTCTGAGTGTGCCATAATCTAGTGATTTAAATGTTCTTCTGTAGCCGTGTTCGGTATAAATGTATTCATGAACAGAATGTTTTGGTGGAGGAGATAGGTAAAATCTTAGACTTTGTAGTACTATGAAGTGCATCTTTGGTTTGTGCAATGATCAAAATTAAGTCAGTTTTATCAATATTCGAACATTTACCATTATACAAACATAATGTAACCAGATGTTTACAACAGTATACCGTCCAAATAAACCACAAAAACGATCATTCACAGTCCTATTCGAGGGGTTGCAAAAGTTGCAAAAAAAGAAGTCGAAACAACTCAGAGCTACCTACGACCCCAGCCAAGACGCAGGCTAAACAAATCGTTTGTGTAGCTCTAAGAAATTGAGGAAGTCAGGAACGATTGTTGCGACGGAGACTTAATGATGCCGTGAGGTGAAGAATCGACAAACAATCTGGAATTCTTTTAGTCTAAAATAATTGGGGTTTAATATTAGATTTTGTGCTGAAACTGGTCCGGATAGCACTGATTTTCTTATTCTGGAAACCGTTAGGTATATTTCTAGTAACAAAAATGTTTCAGCAGAAAGTGAAATTTTACGTTTCTTGCTTGCTTCACAATCTCCAAGCTCCGTAAGTCACATTTAATTTAGCTACTATGATTGATACTCAATATTTGTAAAGAAAAATAAACCTTTCGTTTTCTTACCCATATCTTCCTGACCCCATAAAAATCACAACCACTTAATTTATTTCAAAGCAAACATGTGGAAAGGCGGTCAGAGAAAAAAATTACCCAATCATGTACCAAAACGTTTTCAAGATTAGTTTTCTTTATGCTCGGGAGACAGAGGGGGAATGGGGGGTGGACGAGGGTCATGGACATCAATCAGCCTGTCCCTCATCCCCCCTGCACTGACACGGCTGTGATTTGTCAGGTTACACGCTTATTTAATAGTATAGTTGGCAAGTGTGGATGGATCTTCTTTTTTTGTTACAGAAAAATGCGATACTTCTTCGTCTTCCTGTTATCAGTGGTCTTAAATCTGTTCTCGAAGCGTTTCTATATTCCAGACTTTCAGTAGCCGTGCCAGCTTCGGATAAGTTTAGTCGTAATCTTACAAAGGCTTTGTTGGTATCGTTTTATTGGCCGTTTTCATTTGCCTCAGCAATTAGTTGTTTCTATGACCAAACTTTTGGGTCTGAATAACTTTAAGTTGAAATTGTGCTTGTATTAAACTATGTTTTATTATAGTATTCTTTCTAATCTTTAGTAACAGAATCTTAAGTGCGTCCGTAATAAAATTTTATTTTCAATTATTGTAGTCTCATCTAATCTTTCATTACTTTCGACTTCTCACCTCCACTCGAAATATCCATTATATCTTCAGTCCTTGATCCTGGTTCAAGAGTAGCATAACGCCACATCACGTCGTCAATATCATTCATCAAGCTGAACCAATTTCCGCCTGTTGCTATTCGCTTCCCCTCTCATATAGTTGATGTATCACCTTTTTATTTCACATGCTTCAGGATTATTACTAAGAAATTCTTTGGATTTGCCTGGATTATTATTGATGATGTTCCAACGGTGCTTGAGATGAGTGTTCGTATTTTGTAGTTAACTTTGCAGTTTTGATTCTGTAGTATCGTATTATGAGTTGTCTATTGCATTTCTTATCTCATTAGTATCGTCAAAGAATTGTATTTCAATCCAGATAATTATTAGCAACGGTAAAACTTGATCAGCACGCATTCTTACAGGTATTCTTCTATGAAGCCTATGAATAAAGTACAGTAATATTTTTCACAAAAATGTTTACCCTAAAAGCCTCCATCCACCACAGCCCAAAGTACAACCCATAAACCTCATGGTATAAACAACCCATGTCCAAGCTGATTAACTGGTCATCGGATACAGGGGTGTAATGAACCTGACCCAAGTAATGGGGAAACCTACCCCGATGGTAAAAAATGGGCCGAATATGTTGTTTATGGTTTTCCGGTAGCTTAGTGACAGATTTTGAGAGTGATGACGTGGGAAATGTGACGGCGGGTTTACGTCGTCAAAACCCTTCGCATTTTTGGAATGAGGGTTATTTATTATGGTTTCCATTAAAGATGGATGTAATTTGTAACATAATAAGTAGTCTAGCATAAAATATGGTTACTGTTTTATTTGTACTGCTAAACACCAGGGTGGACTAAATGTAGATGACAAATTGCTTTTCTCTTACACTTGGAAAATTTCACCAAAGCGTTGTTCTAAAATAAACTAACCTAAAAATAACAGTACAATATATCTAATTTAAATCATGCAACAGATTTACGAGCAATATATTATTCAGCGGACGAGGTCCATCGGTGACATAGTGCCAGCGAAATTGGCACATAAGTTAGCGCCCGCGCCAATGGACAGCAAACGATAGCAATTCAACATGGATTCCGGTGACGGTATCGATTTCCCCTTCTGAAACGATTCTGTCTGTATCAAATGATATAGACGCTTTTGTTTTGATGACAATTTTGTGTTGGATGTCCGATTTGATAGGATTCTGATTGCGTTTTGTGATAGCGATGTGCCGAAATGTTTTGTTATTGGTGACAGGAAAATTGGGACAAGAATGCCTTCTAAGGTATTAATAATAATTAATAATACCAGCAATAATAATGTCTCACTGCATGGCATCAGCCTCTTCTCATACAAAGGAGGTACGAGCATTGATCACCATGCTTGCTCAATACGAGTTGACGATTTCAAACTTATATTAACAGCACTATAAGTCCAAGCTGCCTGACGATGTTTTTCTTCACCGATGTCAGATAAAGACAAAGACAGAAAGTACATGAATTGAAAAAGTCATATTGGTTTTTTTCCGGATTTAAACCCACACAAATTAAACATAGTTATCAGAACATGTAACGTTCCTGTATGGAGTATTGCAGCCACTTATGGGATGGCTCAGCAAAATACGAGCTTGCTGCACTTGACTCGGTGGAACGCAGAGCAAAAAGGCTAATATCTGACAAGGCGCGGGGGCTAGGCTTCACAGTCTGGCTCATCGGCGTAATGTTGCTTGCCTGTCGGTCTTCTACAGACTGTACTTCGGAGAGTGTGCGCAAGAACTCCACGACCTGATCCCACCATCTCCCTTTCACTATCGGACCACCAGACGTACAGCGGGGTACCATCCGCACTTGGTCGATATACCGTCTAGTCGTACTAAGCGCTTCTCTTCCACATTTATTATGCGCACGGCCAAAGTGTGGAACTATCTGCCATCATCTGTGTTCCCTTCCACGTATAACCCGTCAGCCTTCAAAACAAGAGAAACAGGCATCTTCTGGGCTTGCTCGTTCCATCATAGCCCTCATTTATCGCTTTCTATCAGGCGAGATCGAGGTCAAGAGCAGTCCCATAATACAATAAAAAAAATAAAAATAAACTCTATAGAGTATTCTTAATCATAACCTATCTAATTGTTTTTGCAGCCACATCTTGAAAGTAACCTATATGATAGGTTCTTACGTTAAAAACTTTTAGTATCTTTCCAAACTATTTATTTAGTTACATTTACAGCGTCACCGAAAGCAAGGAAAACGACTATTTTCCCCTCTTTGCCAGGAAGCTCACTTCTGTTTGCGCCTCGCACAAACTTTGACACTACTTGTTTTCCTAAATGACGTCCGATTACATCCGAATAGGTTTCCGATTGTAGAACCGATGTATCGAATAGGATTTTGTGGGTGTTCGGAACGATGTCCATACGTCTGTCTGTCTTGTTTAATGCTGATGTATTGTTTGTTCATAGCGCGAGTGTTTGATGAATGGGGAAACGAATCGAAACCGATTGTTTTAGGGAATTGTTTGGAGTGTGGGACATGTCTTGTGGGTTGTGAGCAATTCGTTTTTCATCGAATAGTTTTATGTTCGGTTTATTTCAAGTGGATGTATTGAAGATTTTTACATTTATTGATGCGATAGAAAACTATAGTTACTACACTACTGGTCTTGAGATTAAATCTTCATAAATAAAATTGAAAAGGCTCTGAGGAATGAAAAAAACTGCAGATTCCGTGGAACTTCCAATTCACCAATTTCATGAATATAGCTCCGGAATATACTTGTAACTATTGCACCATCTTCAACTTAACTATTTGTATCGACGAAGCTGCGTTCGAAGCGAAGCACTACAAATTGTTAACCAACAAATATAGTTGAAGTTTAACAAATATTCCGTAAGCTGGACAAGTTTAAATTATATTTGGTTAGAGTTTGGTCTAAAGGAACTCTAGGGTATTGATGTGTTCTCGGGTTTAGAAGCTGTGGCTTGAGGTTTAGAAGTAATGGTGTGTGAAAGAAGCTGAGCTTAATAATACTTCGTGGAAAACGAAACTTAAGATACGAACACTCACGTAAGATGAAAAATGCAAAGAAAAAGAACCATGTATAGATTTTCGAACTAAAATTCTGGTTAAAACGGGAAGTTCTAAGAAGCAAAGTTCTCTGAGAAGAGAACTTTGCTTCTTAGAACTTTGCCCTAAAACTGCAAACCTATAAATATTGGACTGGACTGAATTCAAGATAAACAGTAGTTATTATAGAAAATTATTAGTTACTAGCTGTGCCCCGCGGTTTCACCCGCGTAGGTTTCGATCCCGCGGGGATATAGGGGTCATGGTCTACCCGTGTGCCCATTCTCTCCTCTTTAGAGTAGGGAACGTCGCGGCGTAGCGGCGCTGGCGTCGAACGGTTCGCGTATTGCATTTTTATGCTCGTGATAACTTCAAAATTAAATGTCCGATTCGAATGAATTAAAAAGTATTTTACTCCTAAATAAATACCCTTGATGTTAAAACTATTTATTTGAATTTTTTTTTTTTGTTTTGGAACTTATATTATTTATTTCAATAAAATATACAATCTAACACTAAACAATTTTCTAACTAATATTAAATAAAACTAACTGTACAAATAAACAACTAATATCTAAAATATGGCGTCGAAAAATTCCTCCGCATCGCTGTCGGCTGGTAGTGTACCCAAGAGACTGGCGGCATTGCCACGTTGAATGGCAATGCTTAGCCTCTGACCAAGGTAAAAGCCAGCCCTTGGGTCACGGGAAGTGTCAAACAGCCGTTTCGAGATTTCATTAAATAAGCTATGAGCACTCGGACCCCACGGCCCTAGGGTTTCAACCCCAAACGGCTCGAAAATATAATTGCCTATAAGGCTATTATACTTTCGCCGCTTGAGGTTTTCCGCAGCCGCAGCGGCGGCGCCAGCACAGCACGCCGAGCCAGGAAGATGAGATGGCGCAAGAGTATCGACACACGTTGCGTCCCACACTAAAGGCCTACCCATCTTCCATGGAAATAATTTATTTGAATAAGAATTAATATTATGTTGATAAAACTCCTTCGCAAATAATGCATTAGTTTCGAACAAATTTGATTACCATAAAAAATGGTTATAGTGAGTCAATCTTAAAAGATAGACATATGCTGTCGCGGACTTTTTTTTATAACTTTTAAAGAGAAACAATTCCATCATACATGATATTTGCGTAACTTAAACCGGTTACGCAGCGCACGCAACAGAAGCTCTCAAAAAGGAATATTTTTTCACGATTTTGCATCATTCTTCGCATGATGCATGTCGTAGCATGATGTTATATAGCCTATAGCTTTCCTCAATATATGGACTATCCAACACAAAAAGAATTTTTCATTACCAAGCAGTAGTTCCTGAGATTAGCGCGTTCAAACAAACAAACAAACTCTTCAGCTTTATAATATTAGTATAGATATATAATATATATAGTATAGATTAGTTATTGTTAGATTAGTTCATAACTAATCATTTTAACTAATCACTTGTAAGTAATAACTAATAGTAAAACTAAGAAAACTAATTACTGTACGTATATTTATTGTTTGTCTAGTAGAGTTCATTTCCCGTTCGTCTCCGAAGAACCTACTACGCTGTGGAATGGGCAACTAGCTCCATCTTTCTGATTGACCGACCAGTGACAATTCAAAAGTGCCTGATTTACTTGAAAGAAATGCTTTTAGTTTGAGTTCCAGTTTTAAAAGTATGTTTTCGAAAATACATCTCAATTAATTCCGTAAAAATACAAAACATCTACAAATAAAAACACTACACTGTATTAATATTGCTGAGATATATAAGTTTTGAGTGCATAATAGAAACCCTTGATCTTGCAAACTTCGTATCGTGTGCGGGACTGGGGGCAGATTGAAACAGATTTGAATAAAGGAATCGTGCAAACATTGAGAAGCGAAAATTTTCACTCGACTTTATAGCGAAAAGGATAGAGATTTTATATTTTTATTACGTTTAAGATGTAAACTTATACGATATGTTGTCTCCGTTTGCAAATATATTCATTCGTAAGGAAAATGGCAAAGATGTAGTTATAGAATATCCAGAATAAAAAAAATGGCAAAGATGTAGTTATAGAATATCCTATAAGTCATAAGTCATTTATTCATTTGTTTAACATAGGTACAATAATAATGTTAGAATGATAATAAATAGTGCGCTATGTTATGCCAGAGGGCGTACAAATGTTTGTTATTTGCATAATCAAGCCAGCCAAGTCTCAAATTAATTAATTAAGCCTGAACAACAACAAAAAACATACACATATACATTTCATTATACAAATTAATTAATTATCAATAGCAATAGAAATGAATGTCAATAAAAAGAGAAAAAAAAAATAATAATAATGAAATGGAAATATAAAATATAAACGTCAACACACAGACTGAGCACAACTGTTAAATACAAAATAAATACAAAAAAAAAACTGATGTCAATATACAATATACAAAATTTATGTCAAGGATAACATTATACAGATTTTCTTAGCATGTCAACATTCTGTTATTAGATTTTTGTCTGCTATAAATTCCGAAATATTGTAATATGCTTTGTTCACCAGTAAGGATTTAAGCCGTTTCTTAAATAAGCTTACGTTCAATTCTTTGATTGACCGTGGTATGTGGTTAAATAAGACAGGCGCCATGCAAAATACACTTTTATACATTAATGCTGTGTGCGATCTTCTTACGCATAAGCTGTTGTTATCCCGTCGACTTCGGTTATTAATGTCTGACATTTTTTTAAATAAGTTTGGATTAGTCTTAACAAATACCGCAACCTCAAAAATATATAAGGATGGAAGAGTCAATATTTTAAATTTAATAAATAATGGTTTACATGTATCTGTGACCTGTAATCCAAAAATTGTCCTGATACACTTTTTCTGAGCTTTAAAGATTATTTCCCTATTGGTTGAATTCCCCCAAAAAATAACACCGTATCTCAAAACTGAGCCCACCAAGCCATGATATGCTGTGAGTAAGGCGTCCACACTCATCACTGAGGTAAGTTTATATAGGGCATAGGTAGACTTACTTATTCGTTTAGTTAGCTCCTCGGAGTGTGTTTTCCAATCTAATTTATTGTCAATTGTTAAAACTAGGAATTTAGATGTGTTTACTTGTTTTATGCGTTGGTTGTCATAGTAAACACTTAAATTTGTGTTTGAACGTTGGCTAAACATGGTCAACTTCGTCTTTTCAATATTAATCTTTAGATTATTATTATCTAACCATTGTACTATGGATGTTATTGTCTTCGTAATTTCGTCATTATAGTTTTGAACATTTAAGTTATTAATGGTCACAGTGCTGTCATCGGCAAATAGTGACATAGGGTGCCTTGTTACATTTGGCATATCATTTATATATATAATAAATAGAGGCGGCCCTAAAACACTGCCCTGGGGTACGCCATATGTAGTTGTACGAAGATCAGACTTGTAGATTCGTTGATATTTAGTTTTAAAATCTACTTCAGATACTTCAACGTACTGTTTTCTGTTCTTTAGATATGATTCTATTAAACTCAAGACATTACCTCTTATGCCGTACGCGTCCAGTTTACTTAATAAAATATTATGGTCCACATAGTCAAAGGCTTGAGTCATGTCACAATATACTGAGCACACAGGTATTCTATTGTCAACGTTCGTATAAACATTATTCAAAAAGTCGTAGATGGCCATATTTATAGTTTTATTTTTCCGAAAACCTTTTTGTTCCTCTGTCAAAACGTTTTGTTTGTCCAAGTATTTATAAATATGTGCATAAATGTATTTTTCAAATATCTTGGATATTATTGGAATAAGCGCAATGGGCCTATAAGACTCCACGCATTCTTTGTTATTAAACTATAATTAAAACTGAGGCCATTTATTTTCAATACAGACAGACATATTTAATAAAATTACGTAAAATAAATTGAAATTTAAAATGATCCCTCTGAGCTTAACTACAAGTAAGTACTTCTAGACTTGAAAGTAATTTTATTATTAGAAACTGTTCAATTTGTCTAATTGGTTTAGACTTTAGACAGTTCCAATTGAAGCTAGCTTGAATAAAATTAATTAACGAAGAAAATGTATTATTTCTAGAACAATCGGTTTACTTTGATCAAGTGTATAATATAAATCCAGGAACATTCACAATAATTCCCACGCCAGTTATATCTTCCTTCCATTCAATACAATTCGATGAATTAAACATATTTATCACAAGAGAAAACCCATTTAATATTTGTTCAGTTCAGCATAGTATTCTCCCAACCTCCGCCTAGTGATTTATATTGCTCGGTAACTGGCCTTATCGATAGTACATTCGTATGCGAGCATACAGGGCAGACCACCCGTTTCACATTATCTGGCCACAACACTAAGCACGCTGTAGCCTTGGAGCTGATATCTTAATAATAGGGATGTGGGTATAGTATCGATATGTGTGGTATTTTGACTTTGTTTCGGAAAGTAAATACGTGGTAAATATGGAATGAAGGGTTGCTGAATTATATGGCCTCTAAGCTATGTCACATACAATATAACTGATGTATTTTTCAAACGTTTTGCTTATTTTCCGAACTTAAATAAAAGTATACCTATTTCCTCAATTTTAATTCCAAGTGAAACACCAAAATACCGACTTAGTACTTAATTGTCAGTTTTTGTAATAGAAGACTAGATCTTCTAGAATAAAAACTAACAAATGAGCACACAGATAAATAAGTTTTTTTAAATTGGCTCTCAATAGTGTAGTGTTTCAACAATAAAAAAACATTGGACACTTTGGGATTGCTAACACAAACAAACATCTACAACAACACTAGTGTTAGAGAGCTCTATACCGACACTAGAGTCTATGTAACTTTACGTAAAAATAAATAATACATCGATATTCAACAAGTCACACCCCTATACCACGCAGGTGCGCCTTCGGTCGTTGCGATCAATTAGTCGATAAGCGTTGTGTGCTTACGGCTCTACGGTTTACGGCCATGAACCACAGTGTACCATGAACAGTAGGTGCACTTTAATCTAACCGTAATGTTTTATGTTGATAACAGACTTTATTTGCGTGAGAAATATATTGTGTGGAATGTTTTTAGGTTTGTGGGTAGAGTTCACGGTGAGTCTGAAAGTATTTGGAGTTTTTTTTTATGTGAATGTCTAAGATAGATTGTATCGCTAAGGACATTCTATAATCCATTCCAGCCATATCCATATCTTTGCTACTACTTTTATTAACTTTTGTAACTACAACTTGTTTATAAAGTTTAATAATGATTGGCGTCTGCTTAACATTATTATTATTAACTTATATTGTTTGCGTTTAAACGACTCTTAACTTGAGGCAACGTTAAATTGTGTTTATACTACCTATCGTAATTACAATGTGCACAGTTTTTTTTGCTTACTGCATTTTTTTTTTTTGTATTAGGCTATCAGGCCTACGACGCAACGTGTCGTCTCACCTCTAGGAAAGTGGTCTTAAATGAAAAGTCACGTACCTACAATTATGAATACATCTTGATCAACCGTAGTTTTTGCCCTGTGGTTAAACCTCAAGCATTGTGTTCTAAGATCGTATTCATGGCGAGTGGCTATTGGCTTATTGTCTTAGCATTCATGTAAGATGCGATCCTATTGGGAATTCTCCGCCGAGTGAGATCCCAGTTGTATGGTCGGTGTAAATATGGTTGAGATTTATCGTATTGTGAGAATGTCGAAGTAACGTGTTTAAATAAATGTATAGCTTTTATCAGTTTAAAATTATTGCCTACTAGCTTCCGGCCGCGGCTTCGACCGCGTGGTATGTCGATAAAAAGTAACCTATGTCCTTCCCCGGGATGCCATCTATTTCCATGCAAAATTTTATCGAAATTCGTTCAGTGGTTTAGGCGTGAAAAGGTAACATACAGACAGACAGACAGAGTTACTTTCGAATTTATAATATTAGTATGGATAATGTACTGCGAAAACTATAAGAGATATTATCGAGAAAAGTTGTTTCTAGTTTGTAAATGCGTGAAACATTCTAGCGAATCTCAAAAAGTGCAGAATCTGTCAAAAATCATAGATTAGTCAGACACTAACATACACCACCCATAAACGGTATTATTATTCCCAGAGTTATAGTGAAATAACTGTACAAAAAGAGTGGGTACTCTTTTTACTTTACCAAAAGTAAGTAATAGTTGCCATACAAAACCAACTACTTACTTACGAAAAGTAAACAGCAATAATCCAAGATAGTACAAAAATTAAGACACAAGCTATGCTATTCACGTTACCATCCATTTAAACAAAAAAAAAAATATAATCACAATTAGGTAACAGTACGAAAACACACAAATTCCTGTTTCAAAAATGTCGGGTCGTCCCCGGAAGTGAATGTGGCCGGAAATAAAAGTTGGATGTAGGGGGATGAGAGGAGGGGCGGGCGTGCTAATCCCCAGTAATCCACCGACACAACCAAACAGCTCAGCTGGTAACTTAGATGCTCTATAACAATAATAAATAAAACCTTTTTACCCAACTGCGGTAAAGCACAAAAGGTGGGTAATGTATTTTAGTTTGTTTCCTTTACTGATCCCAAGAGTCTTCTAGTCTTACCAAGGGGTATCGTATTATCCAGTTACTGGGTTGTCGAGGTTAGATAGGCAGTCGCTCCATGTAAAATACTGGTATTCAGCTGCATCCGGTTAGACTGGAAGCCGACCCCAACATAGTTGGGAAAAGGCTAGGCAGATGATTCCTTCACTGATCTTGCATTCAAACAAATCAATGTTAGAACACTCACATTTATCGCAATCATTATTTTACTATTTAAATGCTGAATAAACTAGGATTAAAAATACAATAGGGTATCCGTAGCTATTTACGCTAATATTATAAAGAGAAAAGATTTGTATTTTTGTTTGTAATGAATAAACTCAAAAACGACTGGGCCGATTTAAAAAAATCCTTCAATAGTAGGTAGTATACTCTAGAATGACTGAATAAGCGCGGGCGAAGCCGCTGGCAGAAACTAGTTATTTATAAAATCATATGAATCAGAAAATTACAAAAATTTCCACTTTAGTTACTATAAATATAATATGTCGGTAGTTTAGATTTCAGTCGTTTCTACGTGACTCTAGAAATAACACAGATTACCCATTAGGCAAAACATGAGCGTTATGTGGGTCAGTATGTTAGTGCTAATACTGGAGCAGGTACATAATAAAGACAAAACAAATCAAACTACATTTTGCTAGCATAAACAAGCTCAGTGACGATGATATTTTTTAGAAAGTCTACATCCAGTTTTTTTTTTTAATTATAAAATATTTTTAATCGTCAGGTTTCAGTATGTGTGAAAATGGAATCAATGGCATTTAATTTAAATCTTCATAGTATCTATTTGGACAAGAGTGAGCAAGAAAACTATCGCTATAAAGGTTATTCACAAAGCCATTTAAATCTCTTTGGTTATCATGCATGTCCGCAGACATCAGAGGAAAGGAAAGGTGAGCAGTTCAAATTATTAGCATAATAGTATAATCAGCCTATAATATTCCCACTGCTGGGACATAGGCCTCCTCTCTGTGAGAGGCAGTGGGCTGTAATCCACCACGTGGGCCCGGTGCGGGTTAGTAGATGTCACATGTCTTCGAATTTTTGGTTATAGGACATGCCGGTTTCCTCACGATGTTTTCCTTCACCATTTTGAGAGCAGTGGTGATGAAATAATTCACACAAAGTAAAGCGCCTGGCTGGGTTCGAACCCACGACCTACAACTCGTAAGTCGGGACAGTTACCACTGGGCCACATAATTAAAGCTATCAAATATTCTATGGCATAAACTGAAATAAGACTGAACTGCCAAAAACAGCACATTCAGCTCAAAATAACAACCGCGCACCTACCTACCGTCTTCCCAAACATTATCCGAAACTCTCTAGATAAGCGAACAATTCTAATCCTACCCACCATGTATCTTCCGAACCGAGTCGAACAGCGGGTAGGAGGACCCGAGAGCTAGACTTAAGTAACAATTGAATTTAGTGCCGGTTTACGAAGGCTAGGTTTAGCATAGATTAGTGTTTAGTCTGTCGGTAGCTGGTGCAGACACGGGTTAGTGATTGGTTGTAAATTAATCGTTATCTTAAAGATATTCTAGTGATGAAGAGTACTTCTAAATAATGTTTTCCCTTGATGAAATTATACTGTAGTCGCCTTTTCCCGCGCCCTCGCCCACTAGGAGTGTACCAAGTAAATTGTGTCCCTATCTCCTACCCATGTCATAGTCTATCCGTTTGCATCCAAATCCATTCTGCCGTTTAGGCGTGTATACGTAACAGACAGACAAACAGAGTTACTTTCGCATTTATAATATTAAGCATGGGTTCCAAAAGGGACATCATTAGCTGGAGTTTGCTAGCATTCAACTGACTTTCTACTGCAAGGTAAAGGAACATCTCAAATAAGGAGATATATTTCAGTAGTATACAGTCTACCGCACGTCAGTAGAATTAACCTGAACAACAAAAACCCCATTAACTGCTGCAAAATAAATAGAATAGAATGGAATAGAATACTCTTTATTATGCACACCATAAAAATACCGATAATAATGTAGAATAAAGGCAATGTTAATGTCAAACTGTTGCTACAGATTCATTCATCTCTATATCATATTTCTAGCGCAACATTCATACCGATCAATGTCTTAGTTTATCAATATAATAGTCAATATGTTTTTGTCGTCTAAACCTTTCAGCGGATTAAGCGGCTTATCCGGCAGTAGTTTATCAGCTCTTAAAATATAACCCTGTGGAGACGGCCTTGTTGCTGATGACAAACTTTGTCCTGTATCGAACCTCAGACGGGGATTAAGATGGGTACAAGGTAAGAGCGATAGCGGGGAACTGGGCTACATTTCTATAATTCGGCTCGAAGGACCATTAAGATGTTAGGCCTTACACCTAAGTTGATGTTCATTGATACACTGACTATTGATTGATTTATATTTATTGATAAAACTATGAGACATGATAAATAAGTACACGCGGTATGAATGCGGTGTAGGTACTAAAAGGGGTGGCTTGGCACAAGTAAAATGCTGACATATTGATATGAAAACTGGGTTGTGCTTGCACAGCAGCAATGGAGAGATAATGTATTGTCTCCAAAAAAATCGTTACATAAATTCTTTGAAACAGAATCATGTTTCATAATATTATATCATACATTATTGTGATGTAAATTGAAAGTGAATCTTTACATAAACGCCCTAAAAGACTGCTTAAAAAAATCCTAGTAAGTAATTTGTAAGGCACCATTTTTAACGTCCAAAAATAAAATCGCTACCGCTCCTGAACTGCACCTCACAGACCAACCAATAGCGTTTGAGCGAAAGATTAAGAAGTCACCCGACGAACATGTTTCCTTACTTTGTTGGTCGCGCTAAGTCAGGGTTGTCACTCGGCTTAGCGCTTTATATTGCAACTTTCACTCTTTCTCTTTTTACTTTTTATTACGAAGTTGTGTTGGTGGAGTTTGTCGTACAGTTTCTGGTGATTGGCAAAGAAAATGCAATCTTTTTCGTGTAAGGAAGTAGGAAAGTTTGATAGTTCGGGTTAATGGTGTTAGTTTGATATAAGTTCCGGCATTGGTCTCATAGAGAATTTGAATAAGTTAATTCTATTTAGTATTCTGAGCCTCTTGTCACAGTCATGACGTGCAGCTCCTGACTATTTCTGTTCTGTGCTCGTAATAGATTTGTTTTGTGTTAAGTAGTATCATATAATATTCGAGCTAAATTGTCTTTTTTATGTGCTCGTGTTTCAGTAGCAATAAACCAGTTTTTCTTTCTTTATGCTATTGTAAGTTCTCACGATATTATAAAGAACGAAAGTTTTTGTGAAACAAATTGCTCACATCACAAAGTTTCCACGTAATATCTTCGAAGAACCCATTCAGTTATTAAACCACGAAAACATAATACAATTATTTACAATCCCAGTAAAGAAACATGTTCCCTCTCCAGCTTACATAATCTCCCCCAAATCTAGGTTTACAAAAATATCTCGAAATAATACTATTTGTCCATTCACTGCGACAAAACTTATCTCGGAAATGTCAGACCATTTATTTACGAAATAAATAAAATCATCTCACGTACGCGCGTTCGCGTCAACCCTGCGTTACGCACACGCGCGTGAAAGGCAATGATCAATCACAGGCGTCGGTTTACGCGCGTACAAACGCACACACTCGCGTATCCTACGCTAACCCTCGAGCTACACGCTCTAGCGACACGCGTTTTGCAAAAGTGAAGAAAAACAAATGAAAGAAGTTGTAGTTGTAGTTGTCGTAGCGATGCGACTTGCGAAGCGATGGACGGAAACAGGAGACGCGCGCGCGTGTCGCTTGAAGCAAGTCGCTGGAGGCTGTGAACTGGGCCTTATAACATTAGTGTGCGTAATAAAAGAATAAGGGTTACCATATGGAATGAGTTTTTCTTGTACCTAGGATCTATTTTCTGGATTTTTATTGTGGTTATGATGTGACGTGATTTTTCGTCTCAGAGATACCCTTTTTGTATTTTCTGGGCCAGTTTAAGGCCTGTTTACGTATGCAAAGACAGCTTTTAGGTATGCTTTGACATTTCATGGCTTAACACGGTATAGCTTTCAGCGTGATTTTAATATTATGGCACTATTTCTCAGGTTTATAAAAGTCACCATTTTTCTTCAAAGTGTGTCGTAATGTTTCTTAGTTCAGTTGGAAGTCTGAAGACTAACGATAATGTCCTGGAATTAGGCTATTAGCACTTGAATGACCCAGTTTAGATGGACGGCTAGGAATGTGGACTTACATATCTGAATACTGTAAATGAACAAAAAAATCTTTAAAGAAATATAATGATTTTCAAAAGGGTTTACTTTAACAACCTACAATTAATATTTCTAAAGCTACCTACTTATATAAACCAGTACATAAATAAAAAATAAAAAAATAAAAACTTAAATTGTCATTGAAATTACAAGTTGTTCATTTATTATTTCAAGTAAGTTTTCAGCTTCTTTAGAGTTAATTGTTGGAAATATAACTCTTCCAAAACTTTTAGGAGTTTAGCTTCAGATCAAAGTCAAATAATATATTGTCTATCTACAAAGGCCTTTTATAAAAACAAGTTAAATTAAATTAAACAATTAAAAAACCCCCGACAAAAACAAAACATCTAATAAACGATTTATTTTTAATTTTTATAGGTAAGTACACTCTCGATCAAGTCACCTTTCAAACAAAACCAAAAAAATCAAAATCCGTTCAGCCGTTTGGCAGCTACGATGGCGCAGGCAGACACACAGATACGCACGTTAAACTTATAACACCCCTCTTTTTCCGTCGGGGGTTAATAACAGTAATTATAATAAACTTCAAAATCAACTCAGCGAAATCTAGCTGCTGTAATATAATTTTCAAACCAAGGTGTTGAAAAGTGAGAAGTGAAAAATCAAGGAAAACCTCGCCGCAAACTAAATTTAACAGCTTCGGGCTGAAAGTTGAGAGTCGACTAAATAAACTAACAATTTGTTTTAAATTGAACTTGTAACTTCTGCTCGCCTTTGACAACCCTGTGAGGTGCGAGTGAGAGCGGGGAGCGGGCCAAGTTTTATAGGAGCCTTTTTAACTTTTTTTTAAATACTGAAATGTTACGTAGATTAGACCGGTCAACAGTTTTAGTAATTGGATCGTTATATTAATTGGCCGTGCGAATAACAGAATGCAGATTTTTGACCGAATTATTTATAAATATACCGGGAATAATGTTGTGTGCCTTTTAGTCTGGTGTTAAAAGAGTGATTTTTCGAACTTTTTCCAAAAATATATTCAAACATTACCCTTCTTTTGGCTTTCGCCGTAGACGGGCACATTCCTACGAATTCAACTAAAAGTTTATCTTTCAACCAACTCCCTTTCCTAGGGATGTATCGGCAACTCTGCCTCCATGTAATATTTTTCTAATTTCTCTATTATTTTCCGCTAATCGCTTTCACTATGACCTAATCGGCCCTCACAGAATGACTAGGGGAAGTCACCGTCGTCACCTCGCAATTTATCCTCACGCAGCAGTGAATGCATTAAACATAATATTTAGAAGAGAAATAGGCTGAAGTATGGCGTCCGAAAGGTAAGCAGGGATACAGGGTGAGAGGTTTTGAATGTAGAGTTGAGTAGAATGTTACATTGTCGTGTTCTGCAGTAATCGCTTAACATTAAGTATAATGGGGTGGTGGTGAAACGCTACACAGTAAAAGATAACAAGGCTTTATGTTTATCTATTATGGCTGTACAAAACTACTTATTGTTTACTTATTATTCAAATAGAAGCAATTATTTCGATAAAACCATTTTATGAGCACTTTTGAACTGTCAAGGAGTCGCTCAATCAGAAAAATGAAGCCAGTTGCTCATTCCAAAGCGTAGTAGGTGTCTATGGAGAAGAGAAACTCCATGAACACTCTGTTAAATCTAAATATTGTTACAAAAACTAATAAAGAGCAACCTTGCTGCGTGTTCGTCTCATGATTAGGGGAATCAGGGATCGGATCATGATTTCAGACCGAAATTGCCGGGGCGATAATGATTGAACATTTTATACGTAAAAAAAAAACTTCAAGGCAATTTTGCCTTTCCTTATTCCTTATTTCCTTATTCCTATCCTTATTTCTATCTCCCAAAATTCCCTTCGTTAATCAATTCAGAACCTTAAACTTACATATTCCAAGGACGGCCATAATATTATAATTAGGTGGCCACAACAAGAGGATCGTGGCCTATCTGCCATCTCTATCCTCGAGGTACTCGCTCAAATATATTTATTTTACTCACCTACCCTCTTTTAAAAATACGAACTTACGTTTAAAATTTGCGGGCGGCGAAATTAAGTTTGCTTGAGCTGGAGGGAATTTTTTTAATGCAATTTTTTAAGGAAGTGTTTAAAATAAGTTAGGATAATATTACTTCCTGACTTAATTGAGGGATATTAAGAATTTGTGATGTTTTTATGGCAAAGGTGTGCAGTGAATTAGGCAATAATAAACAAATGAAATGGATGACACCTACGTCAGAGTCGGCCCCGTGAAACGAGCTTTTTAGAGATTGTTTTTAAAAACATATCAAACACTGAAATACCGTAGATAAATAAGAAATATACATCAAAAAAGTTCCGTACAGCCGCAATGAAAAAGAAGCAGCAGTAAGCATTACTACTAAGGTTATCAGTTACTCTCATCAAGCGAATGGGCTGGCCACTGGCAATAAAGTGCGGAACGCAATAACCCTGCCTACCGCTCTGTCACGGCTGTCACTGCTAAGTTACGAGTCTTACTGCTAAGTTACGAGCCTCACTGCTAAGTTACGATTGTGGGACATTCCTTATAAGTTTAAAGCTTCTTTTGTCCAGCACTCATGTCCTGGAGAGTAAACACGTACTCGATATGTGACAGCAAGCAAATATTTGACGAAAAGTAAAGGGTCATGCGGTGTCTCTCAACTCCTAGAAGACATTGAATTAGTGCGAAAACTGAAAGGGTTAAACCCTTTTGAGTTCGTTTAGTGCAGTGTGAGTGAATGTAAACAGCAGTTATCATAACGAACACGATCAAGTGTCTTCCTCCCATAACATAAAGAGAATATGAAAGACGTAATTAGACGATCTCTTAATTTTATGGTAACTTAGCAGTTATTAGCTAATAGGCTAGATTGTAATTGAATAACGTATCACCAACTGTGACCTTTATAAAAGAAAAAAAGTGCAGCTTTTGTACACCTAGTGTCAAGCTTTTGAACACATAGTTCAAAATCGTTTGACACTTCGTGTGCGGTACAACTTTTAATATCAACTTGCCCTGCCCTAGACTTCAACTGTCCTGTAAATGATTATGGAAGAGGCTCTGAGGTCTTAATATGAAATTTGACGCCAGATTTACTGGTTTAAAGACTTGACAACGTGTCCAGAAACAACCTGGACTATCAGCCTCCTTACCAAACATGCTAACTGGCTAATATTATCACTTCGGTATAAGATTTCCTCGTATAACTCGGGCAGACATTTCAGAGAAGAAGTCATTCCTTTGCATCACAACATTCACACGATACTAAATGGTTGCTAAGCATCAAGAAACAAAATTACCATTGAACTTATGACAATGTTGTTGTACTCAACCCTATCAAACCGAGTAATCCGGCAGCGGACAGGTTAATCCCCTTGTTGTCTGGAAAATATCCGGACAACAACCGGACTATATATAACTATTCTGTAAACCCTTGTCCATTGTGGGATGTTCATTTTATCCGTTTGTAACCTGTGATGCTCGCGGATGAACGCGTGAGGGTTCAAATAAGTATTATTGTGAGCGCTTTTGACATAAAAGGTTTTATTTTTATTGTGAGTGAAGAGGGAATTTTATTTGTAGGTCAGCTTCCATAGTTTTTCCAGGACCGGTAAAGTTTGGGATTAAATTATGAATGGTTCGGCAGCACAAGCTTTTTTGTTTTATAGGTAGGTAATGCCAGAGACAAATGCGTGAGATGTAGGAGTTTTCGTATTTTCTCCGTTTTGTTAAGAGCATACTTAAATTCTGCTCAATAATTTGCCGCCAGGCGGACATAAAATCCACGAGTCAGAAAAACGTGAAAACAGTAGGTAAGCACTAAGTGCCTACATCTATATTTTGATCTGTTCTGAAGGCTTCTCTACAAAATAATGAGGTAAATATAAAATCGCCCACAAAAACCACAAATTAACGAAATCACGTTAAAATCATATCCGTGTCAATGTAGCCCACATTTGGGCATTTAATTCAATTGTTATCGCGGGACCGTGTGACATTAGTGATGTGCTGACGCGCGGGATTATGTGGGATTTGTAGTTTTAACAACGGACAGATTATGGTTATACTGGTTTACGGTTAAATGTGATGACTTTTGAATTTTAATGCTGAAAAGCTGACTGGTGTCACATTTCGTTTGTTTGTATTTTACAAATTGTTATGAATATGAATGGATGTAGATCCACTTTAATTATCGTAATTAATTTAATAAAAATAAAAAAAATGTATAATTAAAAATACACGAAGTTTTGATTCTGCAAAAATTATTCGCTTAGGTAGACCCTAATATAATTTTACCTACATCTTAATAATTCAATTAGGCAATTTATAAACAAATCCAGAGTATTAATAATCTATTCCCTTGCTCTACCTACTGAATCATTCAAAAAGCGAAGTGGTCCTATTTACAAAATAATGGAGGCTTGCATACGTTTGAGCAGTCAAAAGCGCTACAAAGGCTTGCAACCTTGCAACCTTGTTTCCCGGACAGGTATTGTGCCGGCTTGTGATTTTGTGCTGTCACCGTTCCCGGGATTTAAAGTCCGGGATGAAAGAATTAAATGGCTTGTATGTAAACTGATGTGGGCCGGATGTGAATTACGTTGGAGAGTTTAACGTTACATTTAAGCTCGAAATAAATCCTGAAAACATATTGAAATGTTGACACTTTACGTCTGATATGTAAATGCCATGTTCTGCAAGTTTAATCGACGGAAAAGCCTATAGTTACTGATACTGATATTGGCGTAGTCTGTGTTGGACTTCTATGTTAATAGTCGCGGGTTTGTTTCCCGCAAGAATAAATATTTGTATGACTTAATGATGGTTTTTCCAGGTTTAGGTGAATTGGTTGCTAGTATTCTCACAACTTTTTAAGCTTTTGGTGTTAAAATCAATTGTATGTTGGCCACTAACCATTCAAATAACAGATCAATTGCTTCAAACATTTCCATCAACGTTAGCAAGATATTTTTATCATATCATTTCACAATTTCTTTGATTTTCTCCATGAAATATTAAAATTATAGTTCTTTATTAACACACAACCATAATCTCGCCCCTTTCGGCCATAATCGAGGCCGCATGCTTGCATATGTGCACCGGTTCCCTATCCATTTGCATAAAATTTTAAGACATAATATAACATGGCATACTTTTTTTTATCCTAACAATATTTACGCATAATATTATTTTCGCCTATCATAATTATTTTAAGCATAATTTCACCAATCATAATAGTGTATAAGCATAACATTCAAAAGCATAAATATATTTACGCATAATGACTTTAAAACATATTTTTTAAACGCATAAGAAATACGCATAATAATTGTCTCCAACAAAATTAGACACTACAACATATATTATAATAACAAGTACAATGACCACTTGAGAAATTTCGTGTATGAATAGATACACCTTATATAGCTTCTAATCGCAGGGGGTCACAGTTCTAACCTAACCTAACCTAAACCACCTAACATTAATTTTGTAATAACTACGTAAAAACAACGTAACTTTGTGTCCGTTATTCCAATATGTTTTTATGCCTTAACACTATTATGCTAATAGTCATTACGCCTAGTCACATTATGCGAATTCAAATTATGGCAAAACAAATTATGCAACAAAATAATTATGACAAAAAAAATTTATGGCAAAAAAAAAAAAATAGCAAATCATTATTAGACCAAAAAAAAATATTCCAAAATCGTTATGCCAAAGAATATTAGGAAAAAATACATTTTGCGAAAAAAAAGGGTCCCATGTGCACCGCATGGTTGCATATCTGACATTATTGTTATTTTCAGCACATTGAGAACCTGAATTATGCCTCACATGACTGTAATTTTGACAGATTGAGATTGTAATGCGAACGTTCTTGAAAATACGGTCCCTCCTCTCGTCCGGTCATAATTCCAACAAAGAGCCCTTAAAAGTAGGAAGGTAAATATAATCAAGAATCACATTATAATCAACAAACAACCCTTGTTTCCTCAACCATGGCAGCTAGGACAGATAAGCGTAATTTCGATAAAATATCGTCGATAACCGCACGTGTTGCGGTACGTAATATTTATTGAACGTGCCTTTACTTGGAAGGTGTGAGCGTGTAATTAGAGGGAAGGTGAAATAAATGCTTGAAGAAATTATTAATTGGCGGTCATTTTCTTAAAGTTAACTGTAGAACGAGTTCTGTTTTTATTTAATAGAGTCTTCCAGTCGCCACCTTGTTTACATGCTGTTCGGGAATATTTTACCCGTAAATATGGGCTTCATACAGTGTATTAGAAAAATAATGCTACCATATTTCAAGCGTGTTGTTTCATGTGTGGTGTAAGAATCCAGATATATAGTTACTATTGTTACTCTACTAAAATGTTCTACACAGACATCCAAGGGAAATAAGAGCACACCTAAAGAAGAACTAATAATACCTAAAACAGAAAGACATTCTGCGTTTTAAATGTGTACTTCTCACTAAAAAGACGCAGACTTTTCAAGAATCTAAAAGCCCTTTCCAAACACCAATTTAACCCTCAAATTAGAATATGTGTAGAAACGCAAATTAGTCTGTATTTATGTAATATATTAAGTGGAAAGAGCCGACAAATATTTGTTCATAAAGTTAGCTCTGCAGGGTTATAAGCGTGTAAACATGCAAACACACATTCACAGCCGTTTATTATTAATGGAGGATTAGTTGGGGTCTCCAGGGGCGGTGAAAGGTGTAAGAAATTAGCGGGATTTGTGTTCATTGATTGACGTTTATTTTCATTAGTCTGTATGGAAAAAATGTCTTAAACCATGAAAAACTACATATTTCGAATCGGACAGATTAGAAATATTTGCAAATAATTATACTAAAGAGGGGGGATTACCAAATATTTTATGGCCAACAGAGAGTTGACTCAAGATTCAAATTGGATTTATTGGACGACTGGAGATGGATATCCTTCATCTAGAGGTTTAGTAAGTGTAGGACATACACTGACATAATTATATAACGTCACGCGTTTAATGAGGTGTACCTATATTGGCTCCCACATTTCGCCAGTTATGTTTAAGTCCCATGTAATAGGGGGTTAGCCTATTTCCATCAACAGAGGGCAAATCCATACTTCGGGCTGCTACTGAGAAATTCCAGGACTTATAATATTCCGCTACCGCGCATCCCTTGAAACACCAGACACCTTAACCTCAGCGGTGTAAACGCTTTCGCTAATGAATTTAATTAAATCGAGTGGTGTGCGGGATTTATCGAGCCCGATGTGTTTGGCTCGATGTGTTTGGCCCGATGTGTTTGGCCGGCGGTGTGTTTGCTCGCACAAACAAACGCAAGCGGTTGCTCAAATTAACTGGCTTTAAGGCAGGTTATTAGCGTTTTTCGGTTATAATTATTAAAAGTAATGGGGTTCTGTTCATTTTAATTAACGGTAAGTTCTTTACTTAACTTTTCTTGAAAGGAAAAGCGAATAAAATATCAAAATGCTTCCTAATAATGGATCTCTTTAACGAAGCTATGAAGATTTCGCGTAACTTATCAATTAAAGAAGATAAGCGAGGGTGATTTATATCTATATGATATATATCATATATAAAACCTTAACTATAATATTGTAATAGGAGTCTAAAATCTTCTAATTACACTTACAAATAACTCCCAAAAGACAGTGAAAGAACTTTAATTACCTGCAACAAAAAACAACAATTATTAACCACAAAATCACCAAACACAAAACAGTTACATCACTATTCATCACAAATTCATCCCTCATATCGCCAGCCATATTACCTAGATCTAGGCTACAGAATACAATGCCTAGGTAACGTCGGCCCGCCTGTCTGTCGACCGTCGAATTAACTTGAACTACGAAACAGCTGCACTTAAATACACTTCCCTGTTTTATTTTTAGTTTAAATACGGATACAGTATTTTTTGTATGGATGTGAGGTTTTATTTATAGGAAACTAGCTGCACCCGCGATTTCGTCTGCGTATAATATTTTGTATTAACTTCAAACAATTTTTATACCTACGGTTAAACAGGATCAAAGTGGCCTAAGTCCATCTCCAGGTCCCAGGCTTCCTACCTGTCCCATAAGGATCGTTTCAGTGGTTAATGCATAAAAGGTAACAGACACAGACACTTTTGCGTTAATAATAAGTACGGATGTAGGGTAGGTTTCAGAAGAAACGCGCGTGTTTGCAGCGACCAACGCTTGTTGACAAATAGGTTCTATCAGTGGACTGTCAAGAATAAGTATGTCAGGTAGGTATACTGTTTTAACCCGGTTGGTACGAATCGCACCTATGTATGTCACCTCAGGGGGCCTAGACAAAATCCCTTTTCTGTAAGCGTTAACGCCAACGGAAAGATCAAATTGTATGGAGTTGACAGCAGCAGTCACATGACATCTCTAAAGCTAATGTCAACTCCATACAATTTGATCTTTCTGTTGGCGTTAACGCTTACAGAAAAGGGATTTTGTCTATAGGCCCAGTTCATTTCACATCCAAACATGAGTCTGCCACAGGTGGTTACAATAAACAGTCAAAAGGATGTTGTCATAATCATTAGGATTTGAGGATAAGTGCCCGGGTTACAAGAGGCTAGGTTTTTTAAAGTTATTAATAACAAACATGCAATAAAATTTACTGGCTTACTAGCCTGGCTTGGCACAAGCTGGAGCTGTTTACACGATGCTAAGCCAATAGCAATGCAGTGATTTAGCCCGTGGAGTAAAATTATCCAATTGGGTACTAGCTTCGCCGATCACACGAGGCTAGTAGTACGTATAACTGGAGGTAGGGGGCGCTACTAGCTCAAAAATAGAACCCCAACTTATTAAACTACCACACTATCCTACTATCTGCCTCACTAGCTTACTAGCCCGAAAATGAGGATTATAGTTCTGTACACACGAGTTCAGAGTGACTCGCATGCTAGCACTTTCTTGCTATCCTAGCTTAAAAAAACTAGGTTCGTGTAACCCGGGCATAATGTTGTTTGGCACTGCAGTTAATTGTTATAAGTAGGCAGGAGAAAAGAGCTACTACCCACCACCTGTAAGTTATATTTAGTCACCTTGACATCAGCAGTCTATCGTTTGACTGGATGTCACAGACTAGAAAAATCGTAACCTAAAAGAGAGAGTGTGAAAATTCCCAGCAAGGAAAATGTAAAACCCGAAGGCCTACGTAGAATTATGTACATAGATCTAAATATAAATGTGTAAAGAGAAAGTGCGCGAAACAATCGGATTGTAAATATTACCAGCTGTTGCCAGAGCACAAGAAGAAGTTAAAACAAAAGGTTCAAAATAATACTATGGATCATTCTACTGCAGAAATGGAGAGGCTGTGACGTCATACAGAGAGAGATATTGGAATGCCATTCCATATTTTGAAGCTAACTAGCAAGGTGCATATGTCTTAAAGTTACAACAGACTACTCATCATTAAGTTCGAATTATTTCACTGCCCCTGAATTTTCTCAATGTGACAACCATAAGATTAGTCAAGCTCAGTGATACTGGGAGTTGCTATAATCACCGTTGAGTTAGTGACGGACAATATAGCCCATTCATTTCTATACCTATTGAAAACTACATAATTATATGACTATATATGTACCGTTATTACTTTTTGAGCCGAATGGATCTTTTGCCTTCCCTTGTACCGGCAACAAGGCTGCGACGGGAGCCAACAGTGGGATTTGTTTAATGAGACCCGACACGCAAGTTTGAAGGCTGCCTAATGGTTCGGCCAAATTAGAAGAAATAGCCTGATTACTGGACGATTTAATATTAATTGAAAATGCCGTGGAAAATAAAGACGTTATTAATTACGAAATATAAATTCATTAAGGATTAAGGGCGGCTTTATAGATAGAGGGTTTCTTTTCTTAAATCGTGTAGAGAAACAGCGTTGGGTGTTCGTAACTTATGGAAATAGAGTGGTACAATAAATCTCATGGTAGAGATTATAATTTGAATTCAATGGAGAACTCTAAAAGTGGTAATAGAGATAACGCAGGAAATAATGGTAAAGTATACCTATTATTTTCTGTATTGTATCACGCTTGTTAGGGTCGATATGGTAAAGAAACATCACAAATGAGGCACAAAATAAGAAACACTTACTTTCCAACAGACGAAATTCCAACATATAACAATGTTTATCGCTGTCTAGCACCACACTCCGTATGCCGTATACTTATATCAATGACCCAAAAAGGGTCGAAAACTACCTAATCCCACAAACCATCAGACAGGGATGAGACTACTATCATACAATTTCTGCGACACATTTTTTCCCAAGAACACCCACAACCAATAAACCAGCTTATAAATCGATCAGCCTCATAAAAAATCGAGCACCTTCTCCCAAAAACACGGTAACCAAAGAAATTTATGTGGGTAAATGAAGAGTAATGTCCAGCAATATTGGGCAACTCCAAGTGTCGGGACCCCGAAGAGTTGCGGGCTGTTCAACATGTGGGAGTTCGGTCAACACTGAAATAACTTGAAAGATTAAAGGAAGCGGTGAAGTTGGGTGGATGAAAGGCGGCGTATGCAGGAGAAGGTACAAATTTTCAAGATAAAAGGAAATTCTCGTGAGGCTTATAATGTTTTTGAGGTTATATTTTAATAAGGAAGGCTTTTACGGTATCGTAAAAAAAATGAGGTGCTTTTAGTTAAAAGCGATTTTCTTTATGAAGCTTTTTCAAGAACGCTTTCTGTTATGGGCGTCATAGTAACTTATGTGTAGTTAAATCTTTAATATTTATGTAAAACGATTTTCTTTTCACATTTAACCTCCGGCCGGTTTTTCCTCTGTTCTAAGCGAAATTACATGAATAGTATTTCATTCAAAGCTAACTTTAGGATGCCCCTTTTGCAACGAAACTTCGCTGAGCTCCTGATTAATTCATAAGGAAAACGCGTGCAAATGTCACTCGCAAAGATTCAAGCATTTCTCCCATATTTCCTTATTCACACACATCTCCCATAACATACCCCTTAAATATTAATTAAGGGCAAGCTCAAGGAAAAATCTTATGTGAAAATAACCGAAAGATATAAGATTCCCCCCTCCCCCCTTCGAGACGTAATCCAATATAGTCTGGAACAATTACAAAAATTAACACTTAGTCCGGAATCTCGCAATCTCGCAAATGATATCGCGGGAACTGTTTATTGGATCCCCTCGGGATCCCGGGGGATGTGTCCGGGACTGTTAATCACGCCGGGATTACGGGATCTGTTGTGGTCATTCGTCGGAAAGTTTTCGATTATGTGCTTGTTATTGTGGCCTGTTTTCGGTATTTATGATTCAGTAACATTTAACAGATTGAGAATTTGGAAGCGCGGTATCTTACTACTACTAGTTGCGGTAACTATTCGCTAAGTGTCGAGATTCGTCTTTGACGACTATTTCGTTGCATTGGTTTCTTACAATAGGTAGGGTATCTTGTTTAAAAACTTTTTCTTCCATATTCTTTAACTTGATTTACCGCCAAATTGCACGGATGTGACGCATTTGTTGTTTCGCACTAGTTTTTTTTTGTACTTAATTTGTTATTTTATGCGTCATATTAGGCGCAACTGAACTTTATTTTCTTTCTTTCATTTAGAAATAGTAGAGGGCAAGAGAACACTACCCTCACGGACCTTATCATTAAGTCGCTTTTTATCACACGTATATACTACCCATAATTGCATGGTTTTTTATAAAAATTGCATCTTTTCTTTAAAAAAAAGTACCCACAAACCTTAATCCCAGTACACTATCATCCACATTTCTCCCTTCACGTCACGAGGGACAGAAACAAAACAACGTCACGTCGAAACACTTAGCTATCCGAACCGAGAAAAAAAAGCCAAAATCAATAAATACAACGTTGACTATACCGTAAAATATCGGGAAAAAACTTTCACAATCCCACTGGATACTCAACCATATAACTTTTAAGGTAAGGTTCGTTTTTCAGTGGGGTGTTAAGGGGTGGGTTCGGGTATACTCAATGGATTTTTATGCAGATTTCATATTCAATCTGCGATAGTAGAATTTATTGTCGCTCTGATGCGGAGTCGTTGTACATTTGGTTTGATTTGTTATTTGTTGTTATAAATGGTAAATGTGTTGGGTTTTATAGTGTAGGTTACTACTGTTTTATGTTTGGGAGGAATCTACTGCGAGAGGGATTGAGAATTCTCTATGATACGATTAATGGTCTATGGGTGAAACCGTGAAAAAAGATTCATTGATAGTACAATAATATTGAATTATATTGGTAGAGTTACTATCTTTGTTTATTTTCTCAACAGCCACATGGCATATCAATTTCTTAATACGTGTGAATTACATTTAAACAGTTACAAATAATAAACAAACGTCATATTTTATCAGTAACTCCTACAGAAATTGGTACAGTTGATTAATAAAACTGTAGATAATATCCGGTAGTAACGTTTATTTAGATTAGACCACCCAGAAGTACGATTTCCGTTGGCATATTATTTTGATGAGACATTTCATGTGTGCTGTATTCATCTTGGAGAAATATCAGATGTCTAAGCAATAAACCCAAGGTTCGCTAAACTCGCGAAGTATAGTTTCATAAGTAGATAAGATGAAAGCAAGAAAATACTTTTAATAAGAGCCTAGCCATATCCTTTAGCCTTATCACTGTCCCACTGTAGGGTAAAGGCGCCTACTCCTACAGAGCAGGTACAAATATTGACCACCACGCTTCTCCAAGACGAGTTGGCGATTTATAGGTATTAGAGTCCAGGTTTTCTCACGATGATTTTCTGAGTTGTCTGAGTTTATACACGGATATACGGACAAATGAATAATTCTTATATTCTTATTAAAAAAATACCCACAGGACAAATTACAGTATCGTTAATGCCTTGTTGGTATTCATATTTAATATGTTTCTAAAACTAAACAGTAGGTACTTACAGATGTGACAATATGTACTGTACATGAGTTTCACAACTATACCCTATGAAAAAAAACCTTGACTAATATAACAAAACACCTAACGGTCAGATCAATCGGCCCATCAGTTGACATCAATACCCTGCCCATACTGGGCCAGCACCGGCCAGCAGTGAGATGAATGGCCACTGTACGTGCGCACACGCATCGGCCATGTTTGGTAAGTAGAACTACATCCTGGACGTCTTTGCCCACTGAGTGTTAGTTATACTGTGGTGGACTGATATTGAGGTCATTGGATATAATGCATTACTGTGACGAGGTCGCAGATAAATCAATGTGGTGTTAGATGAACAAACAGTGCTGCGGTCATGTTTTTAGATTTACATTAATATAACATCACGCATGAATTCCCCGAATGGCTAGGTAGAGGTGCACCACACACATTTCACCAGTATGTTTTAAGTATAGGGGGCGATCCCATCGCCATCAACCGGGCACAAAGACTGCTGAGGCTGGGCTGCTACTGAGAAATTCTTAATGGAAAAACCCAATAACACTTTTCCCGATCTGGGAATCGACCTCAGGACCCCATGCTCAGCAGTAGCGCCTGTGACCACCAGACCAACAAGGTAGTCCTGATGATATCTACGAGTATTCTCAAAACAGGATATAATCTAATATATTCTGAATTAAGAAAGGACGATGGAAGGCTATAGTGGTAAAGGACATGAAAGAGTGTCAGGTATGCGAAGACGATGTCGAGGATAGAGCGAAGTGGAAGAGAAAGACCAGGAAGGCTGACCCCACCACCATGTGAGGTACATAGCTAGGAAGGGAGAGAGAGAGAGAGATTAAACTGAAACTGAATTAAGGACATATTAAAAACACTTGATCTTCGTTTGCGAAATCAAATCTGCTTCTGTACGTCTTACAAATATTTATTCCAAGCGGGAGGAAGGATATAGACTGCAACCCGTTGCACAGAAGCATATCATACAGATACTACGCCTATCGAACCAACTTGGCAGTAGTTCTGTATAAGGAATCTACTGATTTTCAGTTGTTCCACTACTGATAAATGTTAGATTTTCAGCCGTAATTAGTAAGCCTCGAAACCTTTGATTACAAGTAGTAGGTAGGTACGTTTTGCTGGTAAAGTTGTTAATTATAGCTGATTGGGTGTTATCAGGCATACAAAAGATAGAAAGAGGTCGAGTTTAATAGTTGTTTTAAAGTTTAAAGCAAAGGGAAAAGTTTTGTTGTAAAAGTTATTTTATTTCTTTGATAGAAGTTTTCTTGAAAATTAATACTTTCTACCTATAATATACGTCGGAATTAGAGCTCTTTCCTTCTCTTACAAATTCAAAGTTATAGGACGTCAGAATAATGTCTGATAAAACGTTGTCAGGGCTTTTAGACTATTTCAAGAAAATGCAGCGGTACTTCAAGAAAATGCACGGTGCAGCGGAGTTATGATTCTCATTTAATAATGTGCGGAAACCAGACAAAACAAGCAGTGATAGCCTAGTGGTGTGACTGTCGGACTGCCAAGTCTAGGTCTCGAGTTCGGACCCAAGACACGCAGCGTTGACTTTTCGGATTCATGTGCGTATTGTTTAATTATAGCTTGCTTTAAAAACGGTGAAAGAAAATATTGTGAGGAAACCGGCATGACTGAGAGATATTTCTCACCGGCATCAGAGGCCCTTGGGCGGCTTTAGAACTCTGACACCAGGTTAGTCACAGTCAAAAGAAGAAGAACAGACGAAACCACAACGTGAATTGCAATCATTATAGTAATATACGTCCCTACACATAGAAATAAAAGTCATCTGCCTTCCCCTCCTTGGAATGCCGGCGTAACCTCCCACCCAATAACAATAGCTCCCTTAACCCATTCACATTAACACCCTCTATAATAATTAATAACCGATTACAATAATATACTAAGACGCTAGTGATATGGATGTAACAATATATTAAGTCGGTGATATATCTGGTTATATATACTACGGTGATATATATGACTGACAGCTACATTAATTTCACATATAACACAAATAACTGTCCCGACATGCAGACGTGTGCCAATTCTACGGTACATGTATGATTTAATGTTTAACTAGTTTGATTGACTTTGTTTTGAAGGGAAGACATACTGAATCAGTTTTATATAAGGAAGTGCGAGAGAAGTGAAGGAATGTAATTTAATATTATTGCATCGATTTTGCCAAAAATCAAGATATTTTTAGATATACAAAAATGGAAGCCTATTGCTTACAATAGTAACATCAAATCATCATGCATACTTATATCAAGAAATCAACAATAGCAGGAAATACATGTCCTCGTTAACGTTTGTAACATTATGATTCTTTCCCGTTTTGGACCGCTTTTTATTCTTCCATCTCTTTTCATAATAATAACTACTTTCTGTTTCCTCTCTCTCATAATATATCTTCATTTGTTTGCACATATATCGCCAATTCCTTTCCTATTACCAGTAAGTAAACTAAGTCTCCCAAGCTAAAGGCAAGCATAAACACTGGCAATAAATTAGAGCAACGCGCACATTAATCAAGTTTACTTCAATAACCCACATTGTATATTCATAAGCGGATTCCACGAGACTAATCATTCATCTTGAGACAATGATAAATATATGAGGTTCGCAGGAAATGGGGCAGAAGGTTCAGTGAATATAGAATCCCCTTTAGCATATAGTAAGAACTGGAAAACTTTTGACTGATGCTTGAGAGATCTTTATTTGGAAACCAGTGAATAAATAATATTATTTATTTATTTATTCATCAGCTGCATGATCCAACCTTACGCATGACGCAACGATAGAACGAGTTTTAGGTACAGTCCGGCCGTAAAGAAAATGCGAGCTTGACACCTGTCACTTTCATACTAACCAATACGTGTTTTGCGAATTTGATCCTTATTACTACTAGAAATTGTCCAACTGACACGTGTCAGGAATGCAGTCTCTCGACAGCGCGATGCGTGCTGTAAGTGATATCTAACATTGAAAACTACATCCTACAAACTTTTTCGTGCAATGCTTCGGACGTGAAATGCGGACTTCGTGTAAGTGATTTATATTATAACCTGTATTAAATAGAACTTCTGTCCCCTCCTTATCACATGCCACGGACCCTAAAGTGACAGATAACGCCAAGGTAAGTCAACAGACAGTGTAGGGTCGACCTCACTAGTTACGACTTGAAACGCGTCAGCTTGGGTGACATGATTGAAGAATATGGGGCAATGATGTATGGGTTCTGAAGGTTGACTATTATGCGTATGCGGTGGGTTGTGAATGGAGTCATTCGGTGTTAGCATAAAGGAAATGCTGTATAAGATAGGTCTAGATAAACCATTAATAGTTTGAGAATGCGTTCCTAGTTATATACTTACACTGTTGTTTCGCAGTTATTTTACATCATAAATCAACGACAGAAAAGGTAAAACTTACTGCAAAGATTGCGTACAATACCTTCGTGTTTTACGAATTTCAACTTTATTAGCACCTAATCTTGTACAACTGAAAGTACTCAGGAAGGCATTCATAGTTTGGGGTTACGATATTCAAGCCTTGTTTTCCAAAACCTAATGATGATGCTTACGACGATACCAAAGAGCTTTAAAGGTACAAAAATGTTTCAATGGGTAACTATAACGATGTATGCTTAGCAGACTGTAGATTTGTAGACCATTTTCTATTTTATTGCTAAGTACCCGGTACTTATTGACAGGCGTACGCTGTCCTCTCAGAACTAATAACACTGTAATTTAAAAACATTGTAAAAGCCATTTATTTTTAAAAGAGTAACTGTGGTGTTTCTTGACGGCTCTTCTCCATAGGAAACGATCAGTTGTAACCGTGCACCTAGCTTCTGATGTTTCATAAGTGCCCATGCCGCTAATAGTATTGAAGTATTGCGAATCCTACCTCAATGTAGCACCAAATATAATCACACTATAAACAAAGCCCACATCAATACTCTCTGCCGAACCGCTCCAGAAATATCCCACCACTAGTTCATCGATCGCTCCGCAAATAGCCGAAACCCGATCGTCTCGCATTACTCGGGAATCGAACCCACACCACAGCGGATCGAGTGCCCTTCCGTCGTCAAGTCGCCTGTGAAAAGTGGTGACATTAGCGATAGGTTTGTAAGGGATTCTTATGTCACGGTTTGTGTCAGTTCGAGAGCTTGATAAAGTTAATTGTAGTCTGATTTTGAATTAAAGTTAGTAGTTAGTACGTGAATTTAAATCCATGGCTAAGTGCCTTTTGGGGCCGTTTTATCGAAGCACGGACATAATCAGCAGATGTAGAAATTCTACAAATTTTAATGGACTCGTTTATGTTTTTATTTAAATTAGTTTCATATCTATAACGGGCTTTACCTTAAGTCAGACTGTCTTCAAAAACTTTGATGTCTTTGGTACACCATGTATTTATCCCCATAACCACATGTTTTTATCCCCAAGAATATTTCCAAGCTAAGCGATTGTAACCGAACGACCTATTAACATTATATTGACATAAACAAGCCGATCTAGCCAACCTATCGAATCATTCCAAAAACTTACTCTGATATGAAGATCTCCACAAACATGCCCCTACACTTACCAGTATCCTAGTACACAAACTGCCTAGTACACAGTTCACAAGTTCGTCTAGATCACACATGTTATACACAAGTTCCGGCGGTATCGGAAGCAATAAGGCGGGGAACACACATTGCGCCCGGTGTGTTTGATTGTCCACCGATACATTAGTGAGGCGGTAGTCATAAGAGTTCGTATCTATTACTATTATTGTGGCCGAAGGAATAAGAGCTTTCGTCTGTAGTAAGTTAAAGATGCTTGGTATAATGAATTAGGACATTTTTGATTCGTATTTTCTTTCAAATTTTGCCACAAACCAATCCGCGTTTGACAACTACTTATGTTAGGGTTGGCGTCTAGTCTAACCGGATACAGCTAACTACCATTACTTTACATAGAGCCACTGCTTATCAGACTCCTACGACCCAGTAACTGGGTAACATGCTACTCCTTGGTAAGTCTGGTTATCAGACTTCTGGGCTTCTGACTACCCGTATCAACAAAGATCTACGAATGACAGCCGGGACGAACGGCTTAACGAGCTTTCCGAGGCACGGAGGAGTCTCGGTATGTAATGGATGGTATCCATCCACTATTCGACTGCGGCAGCCAACCCTTCGAACGAACTGTGCGGCTGTTATTATTTAGCCACGAGCCACAAATATGTATTCTGTAATATGAAAATGTTTGATTATTACTGAATTCAAACTCCTTGCATTCACTGAAGCAATCGTGCATTCGATGTAAGCAATCGATGAAATTGTTGATAGACGTTATTAAAATATTTAAATCAACGATACGACGACAAAGAAGACGGGAATGATATTCTCTTGTGTAAGGACTGAGTGCACAATGACCACAGCAACCCACAATCACCATTCAAATTAGCATGCGAGACTCAATTAATTTAGGATTCAGTATTGGAAAATAAAAACCCTGTAGGAATTCATATGTCCTCAAAAAGCAAAAGCACATTTCCACTAATACGTCAGTATCTTTCCCACGTGACAGAAGGGCGTCCATTATTCACGCGTCAGTCAGGACGGTCCTGTTTACAGTGGGTGACAACAAATATCATGAGTAGGGTACACACGCTGATGTGTGGCGTGAGACCTTGTCAGATGAAGTTCCGATTTCATTTCGGACACTGTTCGTATTGATAGGTGATTGATATTTTTAGTTTTATTTAGAAGAAGGTAGGTGTCAAGAAAAGTGCCAGGTTGTCTAAGTTTGACTTTATAGAACTTTCTGACTTTTGAATAAGAGAAATCGAATTGCCTAGGAATGTGGTTTATGATACTTAAATCATTATTAAAAATCTTTTGCAACCGATAGTGAGAACATTTATTATGTTTAACGCTAGCTATGAAGCTAGTCAGACTATTTGTGTGCAACTCGACAAATAATTTTATAAATGAGGTAAATGTTACATTCCTAGGGTGCTATAGCTATTTAGTATTTTTTGTTCAAACAAGCTTAGGAAGCTAAGTAAAAAGCAATATAAGCAGTTTTATATTTGTTTACTTCTATTTTGAAACCAGACACATGTAGTTATTTAAATGAAAAGTTTATCACATTCGACTAATTACCAAAACAAACAATCATTCATAGAGATTCTATACCCACATCACGCCAACCTTTCTAAGGCCATCGACACTGTATAACCAGTTGTTATTTAATTCACGAAGACAATAGAAAACGATTGCATTACAAATAAGTTTGCAAGATCAAGGGGCTCGTTACAAGAGCATTATATGCTAATGTGACTGTTCTTTGTGAGATAAATTAGATTTCAGAGGCAGTCATTTAGAAAATGGACCCGCGGCCATTTTAATGTATGTTAAGACTAATATGTTTTTCTTTTCAGGTCTTTTTTGGAGAGAATGTATTTTTTTCTGTCTAGAGACAATTGCGGAATGAATAAGTTATTTTAATGTTGAAGAACTGTAGGTTTATGGGTTTTTATTTTATATACCTACCTAAGTACCTATGGCTATATGGTTTTGATAAATCAAAGGACCTACTTACCGTTTCATCTCCGTATATTTACGATGTGTCTTGTAATTCCATAGTGTGTGGTCAGTTACTAATGTGAATGACAAACTTACCTGCAACAAAAGGAAATAAAATTATAAATACAAAGTTCTAGCAGAAATAAAGTTTCATTTAACGAATTGAGAAAAAACCTAATCTAAAAATCACACCAAAAATTAGAAACATTGTATACAATATCCACCGAAACTCAATTTAAAACTAGATTCGCCCCCGGCATGGTTCGGAATTCGGCCTCCGAAATATTATGGCATTTGTAAATAAAAACTTTGTCCACAGTTGGACGGACGTTTTACAAAAAAGTTTCATCAAAATTCAGCCAGCGTGTTTGAGTTGTCAAGAGACAAACAAATATGTGTAACGTAAAAATGAGCAAATGACCATATTTTGGAGCGGGATATTCCTGATTTCAATTGTGTAAATCTGTCAACTGGTTGCTATTAAGAAAAGAAAGAAAAAAAAAATGAGGCACGCACGGGAAATATAAACAATACAAATGAACATTGAACTATCAAAATCATGAAAACAATAAAAAACACCATTAAAACCTAAAACACATGAAAATAAACAAAAGTAGACCTGTGCGAGGTCAAAAAGGCTACTATTCGTCTGTAGGCTTTTTATTTTTTCGGCTGAGCTGATTTTGACTATATTTCAGTCAAATTCAGCTCACAGCCGAAAAAAAATAACTAGCAGAAAAATAACTATCCTGATTGGATGGGCTTTTTTACTCATCAGACACCAAATTTTAATGTTAGAGGAGGACACATTACTTTAAACCGAGCAGTTACAAACGCAACTAAATCCAAAATTCATACAAACATAAATGAAAGAATCCATTTAATATGAACCCATACATTTAAATGTACCCACAATTACACATTGGGCCATTGTGACGGTAATAAAATAAAGTTTTACGAGCTAAGGTCACAATGGGACTGCACTATTAATAAATAATAGCAGCATTATTAGCTTGGTCACCGTTATATTTGTACGGAACCATCAGTTTTATGGGCTCGCTGTATTGGCATTAATATTAGATGAGAACTGTGTGGATGGAGTGTGTTTGTATTTTATGGTACTTGTAAAGTACTTTATAGAAGATTAATATGGAATAGTTAGAAGAAAGTCCTTAATAAATTGTAAAAACAGTATTTTCGGACTAAAGACGGTGAAGTTAAAAAAAAATTATAGAAATCATAACAACCAGTCATCACAGTTTACCATCAGTTTTAACCAGTACCAATACATTTCGTTTGTCCATTAGCGCTGTAAACGCTTGTGTCAAAAATTAATTACTTCAAACAAGCAATTTTCTGTAGGCACTTTCATCAAGTACCTGCCCCTAAAATCGCTTTACCAAAGAAAGCTTCAAATACCCAGCACTTTTCGCAACACACAAGTGACTTGAAGCAAATAATCACTGCTGCGGAGAAAGCTCCTCAAAGTCACTGATACCACCATAAAAGCTTTAATGTGACTGATGGTGTCCATTCGCCATCAGTCTTGAACGGGGAACAATGGCGTACTTAACATAATTACTTCCCTTAAGAAGAAACTACCTACAACAAAAAACCTACCTTATTTTGTCCGTCATAGAGTTGAATTTGGATTGTAAGTGGCACAATGAAAAAGGTCTTGAAATTCCCTACCAAAATTATGGTCAGTGGACCACACGTGTGCTCCAATTTTTCTCTTTATAATATGGTTCCTTATTTGGGAAGGTTATGCAACGGAGTTTTGTTTGTGCATTGAATAGTTCGTGGTACAAGATAAGTGGTGTTCCCTTTATTTTGGACAGATGTTTACTGCGCAGAAAAGACGAAACGGTAACATTTTGTTGGGTGATTTGAGATTTATTTGTAAATTAATTTGGTGTGTGTTGCCAAAACCTAAGTGGAATAATATTAATTATTATCATTAGGCTGGAAGGTTACGTGGTGGTAAACGAAATTTTCTGTACAGTTAAAATTCAGCGTGGCCCTAATATCGGCAATTTAGGACACCAGCATTTTGACGACCACTCAGGTAGGTAATGTTACTAAATGGCATTGACCATTATGCAGAACTGCTTGTGGAACTGTGGTCATCAGAGTCAAGTAATTGAAGACTAAATTACCTGTACTAAGCTAAAGCATTATTTTTTGCTTCGTTATAATATACCTAATAAAACGATGGTCGAACGAACGACGAATAAAAAATTGCACTATTAGCTTAAAACTTCTACACAATTATGTTTATGACTAACTGTTGCCTGCGACTTCGTCTGCAATCCAAGATGAAAACTAGCCTATGTCCCCGGCGGGTCATGGCAAACATCTAAATCCGTTCAGCCGTTTTAGCGTGCAAGCGTAACAAACAAGCTTGCTTTCGCATTTATACTATTATTATATAGTTATGATTTATTAAAATGACATGGTAATACTTGTAAAACCACAGTAATACGAATGTAAACACCGTAAAAGCTTTAACAACCATGTCTTTAAGATAAGCTCTGAGTCATCTGAGGTTAAAACTTCCTCGATTTATGACAACTTTACTCCTTTTTTTTCATTTATTCTTTTTTTTTTCATTAAAACTCTTTGATAATGTAGTCAATACTATAGTATGAGATACTAAATACGTTTACTGTTTAGAAGAACGATAAAACTACCATAAGATCATTTTATGACACTAAAACGTAACTTTTACGATAGCTTCACAGATAGCTCCAAGTAATAAGAAATGGCGGAAATAGTTTCCGATATTGGATAAGAGATGGCGCTGCAATTAAAATGGCTCGGAAAGATGTTATTATTATGAGTTTGCAAGTGAAGGTAACTCATTTATATTGATGTTATTAGTCAATTCGGTTTTATGCAGAGGAAGTTTAATGATTGTGATAATTGATTAGGAAATTGATTTTTTTTATGACAATGTAATTTCTCTCTTGACATTATGCGTCAACTTAGTTTTAAAATTTTCACAGAAAGATGATTTTAAATGTTTAGTTAAGTGGTGCGTTGATTATACAGGGTACCACAAATAAATGATTTTTATTACGAGCTGCCTACCGTAGGTATACCGGCCAATATATAGGACAATATTTACACGAGCTTGTCAGTATTTGACACATTCCAATGTTTACTATGCATACCATTCCCCACTGAAGTTGCTACTTAAATATAATTAAATAATTAACTTCTTCAACACCTCATCACTTAACCCTTCAATACTACTATCATTAACATTAGTCAAGTCATTAGTTGACCTACTTGCGTGTGCGCAATGTTTGTGTTTGTACATCTGCAGGAAGGAAACGTAGTAGGTAGGTACTAGGTAGCTATGTGCCTCTGTAGTGGGACGTGTTTCGTCAATAAGTAGGTTATGTTTTGTGTTACCTGTATGGCATTGCTTGCATTGTAATTTTTCAGTTGTTCATGTAAAGAAGCGATACGAGAAGGTATTCTTTTTGAAAAGAAACGACCCGTACATAATCAGGACCTACCTTCATCTATGGTAAATATTAAGTTCAAGGGATTATTATTCATTAAATATACAGGGATAGAACCACAATATGCCACCGTGGACTGATTTGCCACACTTGTATATTTTAACAGTAACGTCGTTACATCAAAACACCCTGTATAATTGGTTTCCCTTCAATATCCATCACATCGTTGCCACTCAGACAGCTCATCAGTTCACCAGCCAATCCGTCAATGAACGTCAAAATGAGCCAAAATGTCCAATATCTACTACAAATTACTTTTGTTTACTTATCAAACTATTTAGTTCGTTTATACATACAATATTATAGCTTTAAAAGGAATGCCCCGTTGGTCTAGTGGTCGCAAGCGCTACTGCTGAGCATGAGGTCTTGGGTTCGATTACAGAGTCGGACAAAGTTATTGAGTTTTCCCTCTGGAGTTTCTCAGTAGCAGCCCGGAGTGTGGACTTGTCCCGGTTGATGGCAATAGGCTCGCCCACTATAACGTGGGACTTGAAGATAACTGGCGAAATGTGGGTGTACTATAAGGTACACCTCTGCCCAACCCTTCGGTGAATACAGACGTGATGATATGTTACAATGCATTTGGCTAAATTCTGCTATGACGAAGGTAACCGATGTAATCTCTGACTAGTGTTGTACTGTTGTTTCGATCTATAGCTTTGCCGTGCTACACAGCTTTTATGCTTGCATTAGCTTGGCGAGCGCCCAACACTAATCGTTAACAGCTTATGTTTTAATGGGCAACACTAATGTGTTTCTGAAGCTTTTTCTAACAATGTGGAAATAACAGGTGTGGACAATTGTATGAGGTACCTTCATAAATGGCTGTTATGTTTTCTCTATCGGTATTGTTGGCAATTTGAATATTACTATGAACAACAACAGGATATCGGAAGATACCGTTTTCAGTAAAAGAAAACCAGATTTCCATGAAATAATGGTGCTGATTCTGTCGCTCAACTGTCGATTGGCCTTCAGAAGGTGATGACAATTAAAATTCTATTATGTCTCGTTAGTGACAGTTGGAGGTTTATGCACTAATAAAAATAGTTTGTCTTTTGCTAACATTCAAAACAAAAGTCTAACCTTATCGTCTTGTTACCCTATTTAACCTAATATCCGAATAATGCAACACAAGACAACGCTGAACGAAACAGATCACCTATTTTACACCCATCAATAAAACCAAACAAAACATTATGACCCAAATCAAACTATTCACCAACGTATCAGCCAATCAGCGGCCGCCATAAGAACCATAACATTAACACCTATAGCTAATGGCTCATAAACTCCATGGTACACCGTAAAATTAAATAATGACCGCTATAGGCTGTCGATTGATATGATTCGTCATTGTATCGTCGTCGTTGCGATGACTACTCGTTTACGATCACTTTACGATTCGTTTACGGTTGTAGTGTGATGCTTGTGTAAAGATTACGTAGTAAGTACCTACTTATAATTAAAGAGGGTGTGAATGAAGGAGCGATTGATTGATTGTGTAATGTTAAGTTTTGATTAGGTTTTACATTGGATTCTGGATGTAACTGCTGATGAATTTAGCACCATTTTCCATGCTAGAAAGCGTCAGCTTTTTGTTCCCCCGACCGCGTCGCATCGCATCGCCCGCGCGTACCCTTAGTTAGTTTTCGCTTAACGTTCTTTCCGGCTTTTTTTTTCTTTTTGCTCGGCTCCTAAAGGATCGTAGCGTGATGTTAAATAACCTCAAGAATTTGGGCTATCAAATGCAATTCCGTTTTTTTTTCAAATCCCGACTGTTAGTTCTTGAGATTAGCGCGTTCAAACAAAAACAAAAACTCTTCAGGTTAGTTTTAAAAATAATCTAAAACATAGATATCACACAATTTGGTATTAATAAGTGCCTACAGTAAAATTTACTGCTGCTTTAAGAAAAGCAAAACCTTATTCAATCACAAAGACTTCGTAACCAGAACTTCAATCAAAAACCTATAACCCCACTAATTACATCATACATCACCCCCTTATTCCAACAACAAAACAATCTGCATCCATACAAAACCGGTAATGTAGTGCAAATTCCCACAAATCTCAGTCATGAGCCGTATTTTGTAAGTGCAGCGCCAATTAGCCAGGAATGCTGGCTCTTGGCTCATTGGCTCACTGGCTTTCTGGCTGCAACGGGCATAAATCTTAGCTGTATGCGGACTATAAGCTAATTTAGCTAATTTGTGGACTTGGGCTCTTGGGAGTGTTTCTGTTAAGTACATCATTATGGTAGGTTGAGATATGTGAGAGGGAAAAGGGCAGCCTCGATGTTGGTGGGGTTATGTTAACGATGGCTGATAAACACATTGATTTGACCTCCAACTGTCATTAACGAGACACAATAGAATTTTAATTGTTATCGGCCATCAGAAGGCCAATCGACAGTTGAGCGGGTGATACTTAGAGCAAGTTTGAAGTGCCTATAGTCAAATTGGTGGAGGACACAGAGGGGTAATTCCCGTTATTTTTAAGAACGTTAGCATTCGCTTCTCATCCGCAATCTGTCAAAAATCAATCAATTTACCAACATTTTTGACAAGTTTGACAATTTGCGACTTAATTGAACGTTTTTTAGGTACCATAATTGGCCTTCAGAGGTGTCAGAATGTGTAGAAAATACTTATGTAGGTAAATTTTATGTATGCGAATGGATTGAACTATGTTTAAAGCAAGACGGTTTAGTTGAAAGTTGATAGTACATTCCCAATGTGTTTAAAGGCTCTTACGTTCTGGGATGATTCGTCGCGCGATGCGACGCCGCCGCATTGTTTTCTCAGAAATTGTTTTGTTAAAATTCGCGTCGCGCGACAAATCGCCCCAGTATGTAAGAGCCTTAAGAAATTAATGAATTATGTCAAGAAGGATAGGTATCCTTCTTTGTGGTGGCAAAGGGATAACCTACATCAGAAATAACTTCAACATTTATAGTGGCGTTTATGGTATTTATAGTGAGTATTCTTCTCAGGTATAAAAAGATCCATTAATTATCAAAATACATTAACACCGAATAAAATTCCAAAAAATGACGAATACAGACATTTTATTACACACAACCCACATTTCGATACAGTTCCATTTTAAAATGAACCCATTAAATCATTGATGGATAAAAACATACCAAACTTAACTTGAAAAGAGCCGAAAATATAAAAATGCCGTAAAAATCAAACCACATAACTTTGGTTTGTGTGACCGCACACCATGTAGATCACGGTCCTCAGGGATGGCAAACCGTTTATACGTGACAAAAGATTTTTTTTAAATTGCTTTGGCATTTTAAAATACTTTTATTTTCATAGAAAATACTAAATTACAAAGAAAATAAATGTACTTATTTTTTTTTTTTTTTATGACCTGCGTATCATTGAGAGGCAAGCAAAACAGAAAAAAAAATCACATTAGAATCCGATTTATATTAAAACATCTCTTAACATTAAATAAGTATGTATTAATTAATAATGATTACTATTTTGCAATACATGATTACAATGGACTGGTAGGTCTATATTATTAAAAACGTAAGGAACAAATTAAATGAAATTCAGTTCCAACGAAAAAAAAAAAACACCCACTATGGTCCACCTTAAGGACTAAGTGCGGAAACCAAACTCCATAACGAACGAACGAACGTTCCTACGAAAATCAATGGCATGCCCGGAATTTGCCGTCCCATAAGCCACACGTGCCGAAGGTTCACCATCTCTGATCTATGGTGTAATGGCGGGCCAATGGCAATTTTATGGCATCTGGCACTTTTAATGTATTACAAAATATAATTTAGTGTGAATCTGTAAGAGCCCATCGGTTTATGGGTCGTTATGGCCTGGTTTGGGTATGAATGGGTTTCTTATCTTGTGTATACCATCTTTGGATAATGCGAGTGATTTTGATGCTATGGTAATATTAACAGTTAATATAATATAACCATAACATACTTTTATAGAGTGTTACACTCTATAGAAGTAGAAACAGATTTTTACAATATTTAAAAATATTGACAACACATTTTACCAGTCTTCGCGACACTTTGTGCAGGAAGTCAGTCAAATACTCTATTGTATTCATTACTCTGGGCCGAAGTTATTTCAGTAAATGACAGATAGAAAATAAATGAATTAACTAACTTAAAAATCAAATAAACTTAAAGGTTAACTAACATTATCAAAACGTTACTTTCAAAGTAAATCTCAACTTAAAATACAAAAAACTGTGTAGTGAATTCCATTCATTTAACTGTTGTTTCCATCCACAAAATGTTAATGTTTCCTTATCTTAAGTTATTCCAAATAATTGAGATAAATGTCCCACAATTAGTCTCCTGCGAATTTATTACTTCATTTATAAACACGCGTATTACCTTGTCTTTCTTCATACATTTTATTATACACTAGCGACCCATCCATGCTTTGCATGGGTGCAATTTACTGATGTCAAAACATCGAGATTTCTTTACTTTATTAATGGTGAAACAGCAAAATACATTCTGTAGTTTAGTAGAACTAAGCAACCACACAGAGAGACACGTAAAGCAACTGATTGCCTCTGTGGTCCAAAGCGCAACAGCTGGTGGAGGGGTTCGAACTCCGATTTGACAGCGGTTTTTTCCGTCAGAAAACTCGCAGTACCAGCTCAAATCAACCTGAAATCGTCCGATTTGAAAATACTGATGATCTAAAGTAGGCAGCAGAAGACCAGATGCGGAGAGTGGAGGAACGGGTTTGGTGGAACTTGGAAGAGACAGCTGTAGTTAACTCGACCATAGTAAGTAATCATGGGTAAATTATGCTTTGGTGTTGGCAGTTGCATCTTCATCATTAAGAGGCGGGTTATTACCACAAAAACTTAGTCACTTGTTCAACGCGTGTTTAATGTCAGTTTTATGTCAAACTCCATACAGAAATGTCATGTTTAAAAGGTGTTGAGGCTAAACAACTGTTAAATACGGTTTTGTGGTAATAAGGTAAGATTCCTCAATATTCCTATATTCGGTAGAAGATATAAAATTATTACTACACTGTGAATATTTCCAAGAATAAAAAGACAGTTTGAAAAATTCCAGGTATCTTAGCTAGTAACGGAAATATTCAAAATATTTAAATAAAAGACCGGAACATCGCTTTATTTCTCGGTAACTATTTAGCATAATGTTTTTTGAGATACTATCATAGTTATCAGATACGTAGATCTATGATTCATATACTTATCAAACTATGGGTTCATAGTGACTCAATGTTATAATGGCTAAAGATGAAAAAAAGTTCAAGTTCTAAAGATAATGATTTTGATACCAAAGTGGACTGGGATGATTATTCACATCGTATAATTGTTGTTCCTATTAGTATCAAACCACAAAATTAGTCATATCAAATGATGTAGCACTTCGACCTTGAGCTGGCCTAGCGTAGCGCGGAGTTTCAATACACTATGAGGCTAGCTTATACTGGTTTTGTTACCACAAACCTGCGGCTCACTGTACTTATTTTATAGACACGTAACTCCTTTTAAAACAACAGTTTAACGTCCTGAACCTGTTAACTGAACAACATTGACCGCGGCGGTAATTGGCGAGTAGGTTGCCAAACAATGCACTTCACATGCAATGTTACCACTTACGGCTCGCTAAGATGCTATCAATTATGAAGATTGTTTTTGCTACACTCTGTACCTACAGATATACCTACAGACTATACAGTACAAAATTCAATATGTGATTTTTTCTAATCTTTCTGAATTAAACTAACATTATTTTGTGCCAGTAATGAGGAACTTGGGAGTCAATAGCCTGAAATTGCCAACTCACAATAAGGAGGTGTTCAAATCTTTTTCTGCAACGAAACTCGAACAAAACTACGGATTAATAATTATTTTAAAGACCGATATATATTAATTCAGAAGAAGAAAATATTTTAATTAAAATTTTCCATGTACAGGAGGGAAATAAAGATTCCTTTGATAATTTCTCAAACCCCATAACCAAGGGACCAATTAATACTTTCACTATTTATTTTTGTTTTTTTCTATTGATCAATAGTAGGAATAGCAATATTTTCTTTTTCTAAATTACTAGTTATAAACATCAACTTAAAGCTACATACATACACACAACATAATCACTCAATCAATCAACGAACACACCTATAGCCGATCGATAGCGCTGCTACCTGTGCAGACCCACCATTAAGTCATTCATAACATAATAACAGTTTACAACCGTTGCCCATTGCTTTATAGATAATAGCCGTTGTGTGCATACTGCATAGCCTATATTCTATGGCCTTGGTATACTTCGAACCATGGTTTATGGTTTGTTGTTGATAAAACGGTTGGGTCATAGTACCGTACACTAGAAGGTATACTGTGAGGACTGAGGAGGCACGTTGATTGGTTCAATAGTAGATATGATACAAAAACAAATGAACGACGAAATGAGGTAAAAGGTAATGAAGATGACCTTACAAACTGACATTCTACTAGCGATATAACGATAATGGAAAAGTCGTGTCAAGTCAAAATGTATGGGACTGATATAAGCTACCGAAAACGTATGTCAATCCAGTTGAAAGTTAGCAAATAATACTAACATAGGGTAAAAGCACATTACAGCTTTTAACAATGGGTTATATTTAAATCAAAATATTTGTGCCAAATAAACATCAATTTATTTCTTCACAGAAGACCGCCAATCCCGCCAGGAAAACGTAGGAAAAAACAACGTCATGGATGCCTACTCACAATAAAAAACTTGCAATAGAAAACAATATCCGCACCGTATAACTATTTTTTGATCACCCGAACTCCTAAACCTAAAGTCAGAACTCCGAAATCGTTTCGTCAAAACCGTTTGATTGGCTCCTTTACCCGATTCACACGGACGAACAATTAAGAGTACAGTTGAACAAAAAGTTTGATATACAGAGAAAAGTATTTATTTTTCCACTACATTATTATTTATGCTACTACACTGCCAATATTCAATTATTGAATTGTGTGCGTAATTCCTTTTTAAGCTTGACTTGAAAAGACTTGTCTACTCAGCACACTTACAAGTTGTTTAAAAGTACTTAATAAGTAGTTAGGAAGATGAACCTAGTTGCCCATTCCAAAGTGTAGTAGGTTCCTATAGAGAAGAAGGGGCAACAAAATATTGGTTACATCATCCAACTGACGACGATCAGCACCATTCAGCTCAACCATTTTGAAGGGAGCCGAATGATCCAACACATGCCAACCCAACAAAGCCTATATACCTTCTGTTTGTTTGTCTGTACCTAGTGGGTGTTAGTAATAGGCCCAACTCCCAGCTGTGGGCTGTGGGCTCGGGAGTGGGCGTCCGTGCGTCAATCAACAGTTTTTGTGGACCGCTTTTGTTTCAATAACTATTGATTTCTTTTGTTTCGTTAGGCAAGTACGTATAGGCATTGTTGCCGAGCAATTGTGCTATAAATTGTATGTGGGTTTGTTCTCATTTCTTTTAGATAATGGGACATGATAATGTAAATTTATTTAACTGAGAATGTAGCTCTACGATATAACTTAGGATGATATTAATTAAACGAGGTATGGACCTATTTTGTCCGAGGTAAAAGAATTATTATTAGCTTCAAATAAAAATGAAGATTGTTTTCAATCTTATAGTCTTAAGTAGTTAGGTTTTTCTACAGTCTACACTTTTTCGATCTAAACATTTACCAATGTTGCCATTTATTTGATAAACCAATAATTTCACACCAATCACACAAATCGTTTTTCTATGAATCCCCATTACCAATCACCAATAAAAACATTATCGCTCCTTGACCAAATAAACCCATTGACAAGTTATTCAATAAATTGATTGATATCATAGCCCCCACATCAATCTAGATCGTGAGAGCAATAAACTATACCAATTGGGCGTGTCTGTCTGTCTGTCAACAGCTCTACAGCATAATATCAACATCCTGTATCAACTCAAGTGGAGAATATCCTGTATTGTGTGAGAGATTCGGAGCTGTTCCGCTTTTTAGTTTGGGGTGATAAATAGACTTGGATAACCACACTACACAGGATAATAATTTATTTACTTCTGAGTACCTAGGGAGTAGAGTTGAAAAAGCTCTGACCTCAGTAGTAACCATAGATCCGTGGTAGTAACAAAACTAGTTTAAACTGGTTCATATTCTATTAAAATTCAAAAGTGAAGAGGTGAGGAAAAGAGGAGTGGTGAGGTCTATTCTCAACCCTACCGAAAAATATTTTCACAATAGCAGTAACCCGAATAACAGATCATTCCGAAAAATACTGTGAAATCAGAATAAACATTTCACATTTTGTCAATACGGATAATTTCGACAGCGAAACGAAAAAACACTTTGAATACAGGCGGAAATATAAAAATTCTGTTCCTCTCAATGAAAGGCGAACCTGGTTCAAAGGTAATGTAAAAACTAATGATCACGTGCGTCCATCTCCGAAACCTTTTTATAATGTATTGTAACTCTCTTCATTTTACACCTTAAGTCTCCAGGAATAAGAGTCAATAAACTATCAAGAAAAATGCAACGTCCCTAAATGCCTGTAACAGGTACTCACTGTTTGAAATTAAAAGATTCGATTTTCACGCCAAAATGAACTCTATTCTCAATACGTAAAGAAGAAAATAGCTTGTTATAGGTCCCAGGACAGCGTTATTTAAAACGTTGTCCTGTGCAAATAATATAATAGAATTTAGAAAATTTATTGCTAAATGAATTTGGAATCTATGTCACCGAAAATAGGGTTAAATTCAATTTACTTCTTACTTAAATTGATTCTCCGTTACAGACAGAATATTTGATTTATTATATTTTTGTGCAATTAAATGAAAATGGTTTATTAATTATTTTACAGAAATGTGGTAATAGCTTGGCTGTTAAAATTAATTAATTTTATGGCGAGATAGTCTTCGTACCTACCTTTAATAATTTTACTAGAATTGATAATATTTTCACTGTTACTCAAGTACGATGCAGAATTTAAATTGAATAATTATGTCTTTTGAAAGAAAAGTACAAAACAAAATATGAATAATTTTATGCATCGATAATCATGAAAAATATGGGTGATGCCCGATGTCCCCAAGTTCCAAGCTCCCCAAAATGCTTTTTCATACATACATTCCGAACGTCTCCAAAACATAAAAACTATAATGCATAGAATTAAAATCTCCCATAACTATTTGTTAGCCACACAAATATTAAAGTGCCATTCAATATCGCACCCAGCAACATTAACATCACAGCACAGCTTCTGAAAATACCTAATGCCTACTACATAAATTATGGAACCATATCGAAACATAAGTACGAACACATCCCACTCTGTCCATATAAGCCAATGGTTTTAATCTCATAATTCTTAACAGGCGCCCGACTGGCGTATCGATACGCCGACCCGCTAGGTACGATACGCCACGATACGCCGCCGGTACGCTGCATATTTGATTACGTCGTTACGCGATCGAGTTAGGTTCTGCCGCTGATCCGATAAAGCGCTAACTCTATTTATTTCTATTACGTTAATTGACTGCTCTTTTAATTTGCTAATAGGACGGTTATAGGATTTATAGTCGTAAAAAAATAGGTGTTTGATTTTAAGCTGTAATTAAAGCAGTCAGTTGGGAGATGGGTTCTTTACACGGTATGAATTTTTTAAGTCTGTAAGAGCAGGTAAATTCGTCGGCTCCGATTGTGGTATGGATACTCGGAAGACATGAGATAGCCATACTTTTACCCATTTACTATGAAAATCAAAGCTTAGGTAGGCCTAAGCTTTTATTCTCATTGTAAATGGGTTTGAATATAAGAAAGTAGCATCTCCGTTAAAAAAACAACATCAAGCCTGTAATCCCCGAAGGGCTAGGCAGAGGTGGTACCTGTAGCACACTCATATTTAAATTTCATGTAATTGGGCGAGGCTATTGCCATCAACCGGGTACAACTCTAGATTCCAGGCTGCTACTGAGAAATTCTTGATGGAAAAACCGGATAACACACTTCACCCGATCTGGGAATTGAAAACAGGACCTCATGCTCAGCAGTAAAAGAATAGTGATGGAAAAGCAGACAGTAGTGGACAGTGGTGTAGTAGTGGTGTTTTTCTGGTGTAATACCAATGAACACATTTTTTTGGGTTCCGTACCCAAAGGGTAAAACGGGACCCTATTACTGAGGCTCCGCTGTCTGTCTGTCTGTCCGTCTGTCACCAGGCTGTATCTCATGATGACAGTTGAAATTCATTTCACAGATGATGTATTTCTGTTGCCGCTATAACAACAAATACTAAAAAACAGAATAAAATAAATACCTATTTAAGGGTGCTCCCATACAACAAACTTGATTATTTTGCTCGATATTGATAACGGCAATAGAGAGCTTGAAATATTCACAGAATATTTAGTTACATATTGACTTTAAAAATAAATAATTAAATTAAAATAAAACATTTATTTAAGGGGCTCCCATACAAAAAAAACTTGATTTTTTTTGCCGTTTAATAGATAATGGTAAGGAACCCTTCGTGCGCCAGTCCCGACTCGCACTTAGCCGGCTTTCTTTATTTCAGACGATGTTAGTATCTAAACAGTGATAAAGTATCAGTACACTGGCATTAGCTTGTAGATTAGAGTGAAATTAAATATTTACACAGGTGAATGCAAGTGGGGTACACAACACATGAGCACATTCCTACTGACGCGATGTAGGTCATCGGCATGTCTGCTTAGAACGATCCTCACTATGGATTCAAAACCGACTGTACCATATTATTTTAGGTGTATTTTTAGTATTGTTTATTGAGACTGATCTAGCAGATTTTTAAGTCATTGAGAATTAGGTAGCTTGGCTTTGAGAACTATTGGCAACACATTCCTTACATTTTCTTTGCCACACTGTGAACAAAATCGGAGAACAGCATTGAAACATACTTGTATTATAGTTCAGTATCTATAATGATTATTAAACTGGCAACTTAATTATTGTTAATTACACCAGCTCGACAGTTGAACTGACCATCGGAAAGCATACATGGTTCGTTTACCAATAAAAAAACAAACGCATGATACGAAGGCAATATTTATGAGAGAAATCCCGTGGCTCGCATGCCAACTACGAAGTATCTACAATGGGTTAATTTCGAGCAATTAGTAGCTGGGTGCGTGCGCACATAATTACATAATTGGTTCCCTTGCGGTTCATAATTGTGCCTGATTTCGCCCAGTGATGGGCATTCCGGAATAAGGATCGCCAGGCATCCAGATTTGTGGGGATTCGTCCTAATGTCGGTCGTGTCCTGAGACGTTTGTTTTCGTGAAAGGTAGAATAACGTTACATTGAAGTAAATATTTTCTTTATGTTAACGTCTTTATACATACTAAGACGTTTTTAAGGATCTGCTGCTCAATCAAATGTTTCCTCAAAATCCCTAAAGTAGTTTGCAATTGCCATCCTTGTCAGGCGGAAGTCATCCCTTTCTTTTTAACTTTTTCATCTTACTTCACCATTAATAATCAACAACTTGGTCACCAAGTTTGTTGATTTTAACCCTAGAGCTATTCATATACATGCATCCCAATAATCCACCGCAGTGGCTCAAAATTCAGTTAAAAATCAGTATTTTTTCAAAATTCAGTTAAAAATCAGTATTTTTCGTATAAATCGTCCACATTGAACAATATTGATGGTAAGCCTCAAATTAACATAATTAATGAAGCATAATACGATGTAAGTGGATGTATCCGTGGCTTACACCGGAAGCCGATGGCCGATGTACGGACATCGATTGGAGCATCATCGGATACAAGTTGAAGATCAGTGATTATCGATCGTGAGCTCACTGTGATAACCTACACTTGTTTACATGATTGGTGCTCGAGATTAAATAGGAGTTTAGTTCTTTTCTTTGAAACTACAGCATGGTTTTGTAACGAAATAAAGCACGCTGAATAGTTTTAGCAAAATATGGATTAATTCGATGGCGACACCAATGAAAAAGAATTTTGTATTAGCAAAATGGATTGGAAAATCTTCCCCTGTTAGTCGATAGTAAAAGGATAAAGTCAGTATTAATTCAGAAGCTTGGTGACAGCAGCTATATAGGCTTATGAGAAACAGGGAGATAAAGTAAAAGGAGCTAGTTTAAACAAAAATAAGCCTTTGCAAAAACGGACTGACATTTGTAATATTTTCGTTTTAACTGAACTTTCATGAAACTGAACGAGAACGAGTACCACAAACATGATCTTGTTTTAGTATCTGAACATTAAAACATCAAAGAGAATAACCATTAAATGTACTAAACGATACATCTACCAAGTAATAAAGACAGTCGGTTCTATACCCGACTCGTTACTATTGTGATGAATGAACTCTTTGAACAGGACTAAAAATGGAAAAATATTTTTTACAGTTTTCTTTAAGAATTTTCTTGGTAAGTGAGGTAAAGTAGTTTGAAATAATACATTATGGATGTTAGTTAAACACTCATTCTATATTCAAGTGTTGTTTCTCTTCAATATTTACTTAGAAAATTGATAAAATAATAACTGAGGAAAGAATTCGAATTATGAATACTACATACATACTGTCTCTATTAAGTTTATTCATATAGAATAAACTAGAGAGAGGAGCTCGTGGCTAAGTAATAACAGCCGCACGGGTCGATCCATCAGGTTAAGCTACGCTTGCCGGGGTTGGTCCGTGGATGGGTGACCATCTTTACATATCGAGACTCCTCCGTGCCTCGGAAAGCACGCTAAGACGTTGGTCCCGGCTGTCATTTGTGGATCTTTGACAGTCGTTACGGGTCGTCAGAAATTCGAAAGTCCAGACCAGTCTTACCAAGGGGTATCGTATTACCCAGTTACTGGGTTGTGGAGGTCAGATAGGCAGTCACTCCATGTAAAATACTGGTATTCAGCAGCATCCGGTTAGACTGGAAGCCGACCCCAACATAGTTGGGAAAAGGCAAGGCAGATGAGATGATAATGTAGAATAAACTATCAGGAATTAACACTATTAACAAGCTCACAAAAACAATTACAAAATAAAATAAATAAATTCAAACTAACAACAGCAGCAACGTGATTTTTATTTCATCAACCAAACCTCAATTGGACGCGAAAAATAGTTGGTGTGATCAAAATACAGTGTGTTGTGTACACTGTATTTTGATCACACCAACTATTTTCACGAAAATCGGCCATGATTGCACATTCACAAATAAAACAAGTATATACAGTACAATCATGGTGTTGGTTTGTGCAACTTTTTTCAGTGGACAGTTTATCTGAATTAACAAACAGTTGAAATTTGTGCGCGTCTGCGCGGTGCGACGACCTTACGACGCAGTTTTTGCGCGAAATGCAACCAGGGGTAGGGTTGGCAATTAGCAATTTGCAGGTTTTATTTAAAGATCAGTTTGTTTGTGAGAGAAATAAATAAGTATAAAGCATTTTTTAACAAATCTGTCAGGAGGGTGTCGAGAGAGGAAGGTGCTGAGATGAGACTAAACCCAGAAAGAGAAACCGCGCATGATGTAAACGGGATCTTAAGTATAATATGACTTAATGGATCTAAGACATGCTCTTTTTCATTATAACTATGGAAGAATAGAAGACAGTTAGAGAGCCAAAAGAATAATGGTCGTGTACTTGGTAACCAAAATTACAATAAAACTGTTTGCTTTTCTGTTAACTCGATGGAGGATCGATCGAGCGTGATATTGACTATGTACTCACGTGGTAAGTACATACACTTTTATATACTCAACGCTATGTCAAATATGAACAAGCGAATTCTTTTACATCGAAGTGTTTGGTCAAGCTATTGTCATGAGACGTTTTCATTAAGGCATAGTTTGTGCCAAAGTTTATAAAGGACCCAGAACCTGTTCACAAAAATTAATGCCGTCAAATGTTGCGACGCAAACATTTTAATTTTAATACCTACTTAAACCAGCTTGTTTTTGTCCCACTGCTGGGCACAGGCCTCTTTTCTTAGAGAGAAGGTATGAGCATTGATCACCACGCTTGCTAAAGACGGGTTACTTTAGACTTTCATTTGTGACCTCTTCTGTGACGTCTTAATTAATAAGATTATCAGGCTTCAATTCAATCAGGGACTTTATCTTAGATGTCACATACTAACATTTGTGATAAATTTTATTTTTCAGTAAATTAATGACAAAGTACGATATTTTCCAAGATTACGCATGAAGGTGATGTTCATGAGATCTAGAATTAGCACATACATAGTAATGTGTAAAATAATACGTTGCTGTTATGTTTCTAATGAGCTCAAGGCTTCAAATAGTTAACTTTATTTATTAACGCTACTGGTTAGCTCAGTCTGAGATGGAAAAAAAGGATTAAAATATGACTAACAACGCATTAAAATACTGAAACAAACAAGAACATTTTCTTTCCTGAAATCCATTTAAGAGAAAACATGTAACTTTTAATTAATGGATTTGGAATTTTAATTAAGCATTATGGAAGTAAACACAGATGGTATGAGGCGGAAAACTTAAACATTGGAAAATGTATAAACAAGACAAACAGAACAAACGTATCTTAGACATCTAATAAATTCAGTAATAATTCACCCACACTAAATAAAAGCCTGCTTTTAAATACCTACTTTACTCTTTGTCATATTGTTTAGTGATTTTTCTATCAGAGTCTAAAACAAAAGAAACTCAATTCACAAGTCGAGCGTTATAAAAACTAACTAAAGAAATAAAACACGTTTTTTGAATAGGCTTTGTCAACGGCTTTAAAAAAGACTTCACTGTGAATACGCCTCTCGATTTATTGACAACAAAAAACTACAAAAGGTTACTCTTAACACGACTTAACAAAAACTATCGATAGGCATATATTTTTTATTTTTTTCTATTCGGTTGTGCTTTACCAGTGGCCGGATTAACAGATTACATTTTTGTGTGCCGAGTTGTTTGGGCAATAAATTTTAGTTACTGACATAATGATGTTGTATTTCCTTCATAAAAAAACGTTTTTTTATTATTATTTAACTTGTCAAACCGTCCATCAATCATTATTTAATGTAATCAAAATATTATTTTTTCGTTGTAACCTTCATAGGGTTATTGTGTGATATCTAATAGAAATTATATCACAATTTGATGAGACTATTTTGCATATTTTTTACTAAAACAAAGTAAAAAGAGCAATTTATTTTCTGTAAAAAGATATTTAATTTCAGTAAAGATAAAAAATGCTAGTTACTATAATAGTCTTATAGTAATATTTTATCGTAGTAGCTAGTCATAATAGATTTTTTTTAAACTGACTCTAACCGGTTCTATAAATCTTATGCACTAAAAAACTACAGTTTCATCAGTTACAGTTTAAATATTATAAACATATATTATATAAAAAGTTGCTTCAAGCTTACCAGCTTATTTATCTACCGATAAATAAGTAAACATATCAACAACCCGTGCATGCCAGCCCTACGTAAAAGACGTTGAAATGCCACACAGGACCGCGGGCCCTCTCCATCCCGTTTGATGCTGGTCATTTTAATCACTCACATCGAGTGGTGATGAACTGGATACCACGGACAGTATATATTACGTACCCATATTATGGTGGTAACAGAATATGGGTGGTAGCTGGTAACGACAACTATGCTAATTTTCCAGCTGTTTACAAGGACAAAATTGTGTTCTATAAGCAATTGACAAAAACCAATCTACGGTTTACATACCTTGTTTTGGAAGTCTTTATGTACGTCTTGCTGTACAATAGTTTGTTCAATCAATCAACTAGCTATGTATCACGCAATTCGCGTCTAAATAAATACCTCTTCTGTTTTGGTCAATGGGTAATTTTGGTCGATCAATCAACTCAGTTTGAAAAGCCTTTCCATTTTCGTCAATGGGTAAAATTGTAGTATTCAAACATAATCAATATCGAGGCTGTCAAAAAAATGTACCACAATTTGTCACACATAATATACAACTTTAAAGTCACACGAGCCCCGACACTAGTCTTATCATCTCCCGTTTAAAGCAAGTACGTCTGTATCGCATCTCGGTGCAAACCCGTGCAGGTTCTAATCTGAGTATCGATCGCGTTGGAATATGTTAAGCAGCTTGTCAATTGCTCACCAATTAGTACAACACTACTCTCAAGGATAGTGATCCTTTGCAAAATCAGGAAACTATAGAATAGAGGAGTTTCTTGACACATTGTGAGGTTTTTAAGATTGTTTTGACATTTTCGGATAGTGACAGGACGAAGGTCAGTCTTGTAGCCTACTTACATCGATTTCAGCGCATTAGTTTTACGCCTTGCGGTGGTTGTGGTTTTGCGTGTTACCAAAGTTTTACTTCATGATTCGACACTTACGTTCATGTTTTGGCAGGACGCGGTTCCTCAGGAAATCCTTGTTAATTAAACGAAGTATTTTAACGAATATATACTATGTCAAAGATAAAAAAATTCAGAACAATTATTTTCTACAATCTTAATAGCTTATCATTAACATCAAATCCTCGTCAACTAACCGACGAGTTAATTCTCTTGTTATCTGTTATCTGATGCTGTACTCGTGCAAGTCAGCGGTAGGTACAAGGTAGGTACTAGTGATACTATCTCAGTGCAACTGACGGCCGGCGCGGCAGGCGAGCGGGCCGGAAGACGAAAGTTCCGACTTTCATTTTGGGTGAAAAATAATCGGGAATTTCGTGAATTTATTTCCCGTTGACCAAGCATAGCCATTTTAAATGTTTAAATTTGCTGACGTTGGTTCTTTTGGATATAAGTATTTTTATTCCTACAAACGATCTTAAAATCTGTTTTATTATGACTATTACGTGCAAAAAATACAAGTACCCATCCCGTGTTAAAAAGATAAGCCATAGTTTGCTAGGTGGTAGCGCAGCTGTCTTAATTATCAGAGGTAATTCCTGTATTTTTAGGAGCGTTCTCGCATTGAAATATCTGTCTCAAAGTCTCAATCTATCAATAAAACCTCTAATTTACCATCATGTTTTGACAATGGTTGTCGCTGAGATGAGATTACGACTTGAATTGAAACATTTTTATTTACGAGAATTGGCCTTCCGATGACCAAAGTTAGCTTTCGCCATTTGTAGAGAAATCCATCCTAGAATAAATAAAAATAATAAACAAATCTTCTACAACTTAATTACTGCAATAGCTAATAGCAGAACAGAAAGAAAAGAAGTAATAATAATAGTACCACAGTCCGATGTTTGATCTAGCGTATATGTGTAGCTTGCGGGCTTCCTAGAGCAATGTATGGGACCACTGCGAGTTATTTTGTTTCCTTTTCATGTTCGTATTTTATTTATAAGAATTTCAGTTGTCCACTGTAATATTTACCTTATAATGTTAATCGAAGAAACTACAGCCTTACGTTTTCACTAACTTTATGCAACACTTGTATGAAAACCTAAACAAAAGCGCGCTGTTGGATTTTGAACTTTCAGCGCTAAGCCCAATGTTGAAAATCACACATTACAAAATGCCTTGTTGTTTTTAGGCCCATACATACCTGGTTTAATTTCCTGGTCAGAACCTAACAAACATAGCAATTTCAAAATGGCTCGAAGCTTACTACACCATAATTTATTTTATTTCCAATCTCTTTCAAATTCAATTCTAAAATCAATAGTAATAATAGTCCTTGCAGCCGTAGGTAACGGTCCATAAATTGTAATAGTGTCAATTTGTTAGTCGATAACGAACATTATAGTCACCATCGTTTAGCTCGTTAACGGTTTATAAACTTACGCAAAATTATATTCTATAATCTTTACTGGGAACCTGCCTCGCAATCTGTCGCCGCGATCAGTATCTTTGGATAAATTATACAAGAATTAATATGTATAGCAATAGACGAGTATAACTATGTACAGTATTTTTTTTTTTTTATGTCGCTCCGCAATCTTCGTGTTTCGTCTGTCGTCCGATTTCTATCAGTTGCCCTTTGCACTTGGTGCAGACCGGACGCTCTCAATCGACTTGGCAGTATATAGACTTGTTAGTACTCTTTTAACTTAATGTATTTTTTTCAAAAAATGGGAGGAAATAGTTTAAGGAAAATAGTCTTATAGCTCTATATAGTTCACACGGAAATCAAAACAAAACAACAATAAAATACTTAGTTCTGAATTCAAATAACTAATAAACGATAAATCTAATAATTGATGGACATTGAAATTAGCATTCGATTGTATTCGGAAATGCGATGATTCCCGAGGGTAACTATAAAAATAGTTGCACCTATAGGAATATCGTCATAGCAATAAAATTATCAGTCGCCTTTCGTCCCATTCATTTGGGTCGAGTAGGCATTGAAGTTTTGTATGGGACGACAGATTATTTTTTCGCGATTACGATGTTGGTCCCATGGAGAAAGTTGTTCAGTTTGATGGTCTGTAGCACACCCTTATTTTTGACCACACCTTTCTGATACACCCTGTATAGTCTACAATGCTTTAGAAGCTAAGTATAGAGCAACTTGCAAACGAGTAATGGAGCTTCCATTTACCAAATATTCAGCACTACAGCTGACGATACTTAAATGAATAGGTACAGTCAAGGAATAAATATGTTAAGCACATTATGGTTACTTGCACCTTATTGTTTTTCCGACTACGTCAATGCCAACATTTCAATTAAAATTATAGTGCGAAAAGGTGACATATGTTCGCTCTGTGGATTGTGTTGTTTGGAAAATGATAAGATATCTGCCGGAAGATGATTTAATTTTTCTTTAGTACTTACATTACACACATTATTTCGTATGGTTTACATTCCAGTGTATTCTTTTCTTCATGAAAAAGGTTCCACAAAAGGTAAATTCTCTCCACAATTACGAACAGTTTAATTCAAAAGCAAGAAACGCATGTATGTATAAACGATTTCATTGTTTCGAATTCTTTAGAAAAAGCCGCCGTGGGAAAGACGAACACACATGACCAATATATCTTGAAACTTCGGGGTGGCGCTGCCTGCCAAGAAAAACGTCAAGGTTATGTCACATTCAGTATATTTTTATGTTTAGTTCTGAATTTTGCCACATGTCGGGATATACTGGATACTTTGTTTTGTTCCATTTAGTACAGTTATGACATAATTTGGGTCACGTTTTGGTAATGCAATGAAAATAGCTTTTGAACGTAAATAATAATATTATAGTTTTGATCTTCATGACTAATTTGTGTTTGTGTTGTGTTTACATGTTTTTCTCATTTACCCGTCTCTAGAAAATAACTTCATTAAAATTAATTTACTTAGAAGGTTACTGAATAAGTTTCCAAGAACCACTAAAATGTGAACTAACAAATACTTTCCTAAGCAAATTATAAGTACGATGAAGTATTTTAACCCTTTTCCGGGAAGTGGGGTCGAATTCACCCCACCCGAAAGTTTGAAACCGAGCAATTTAATCACGCCAAATAATTTTAAAAGGACCAACTCTAATATCTGTGGAATTTATTTGAAATAATTGAATCTTCGCTTTGATATAATTTTATGAATCGGTATGGAGTGGTTTATTAATTACCTACTAATGATTGAATTGTGTTTAAAATCATAATGTTAACATAATTTAAGACTATTTTCAATAAAAAGCTTTCCAAATACTTAGAAATCAAAATCAAATGGTCAACCGTCGAGATACGACATGGATTCCCATTACCTATTGGTCAATGACACCACAAATACATATCACCCCTCTAACCTACGGGTTCACCACAATAATAACGTCCGGATCACAACACACGACCTTCCGGTCCCGACGACCGATAGGTACAAAACTACCTAGTACTTACCTACTAATATTAAAATTTAAAATCTATTTTATAAACATTCCTTTCATCCCTGCATCGGCCCACTTAGAACTCTGCTTATGACAAAAGGCATACATAAGTACATTACATAAATGATGAGAAATGGCCAGAGATGGCTAAGAGCTTTGGAGTGCTCTGCTGATTTTATTAGAGGTATAGGGTGAAGATATTTTAGTAAATATTTCATTTTGAAGAACACTTTGCTTTTTGTCGTAAAATTCGTACTTGTACGTAATAGTGCGCTGAGTATACCAAAAATTGATTACTGCCATTGTAAGCTTTTTAGTTTTACATTTTTAAAGTATGTTAAAAGGATCATGAAATAATTATGACGATAACAATGAAATAATTAAACTCGTTAATTATTGATTTAAAAACGATAACCGTCTGTCTTCAAAACAATAATTAAAAGTAATTATCCAATTATGGAATATTGGTTGCCATCCCCAAAACACACAATTAATAAATCAAGAATGGTAATGTTAACCCTTACTGATGGGTCCTTTCGACCACACCAATAATTGTCCGCAAACACGCATGGGGTCGAAATGACCCCGGCAATTATACGGTTATTATGACTATGTGGGCTTTAATTAAATACTCAAAAAGATATTGACATCCTAGGGTAAGTTGATTGAATAATATTTTGTTTTTTTAATTATAAGATGAAAATGGTAAGTAGTTTGAGTAAAACAAATGAATATCAGAATTTGTTATTACCATTCTGAAAAGTAATTTTGGCATATTTATATTGTCATGTCTTTTGCGAGTCTTTAGCCCGTCTGCAAGATTGATAGCGGAACGGACTGCCCAAATCTTGCCTGAAAGATTTTAGTTATCTTCACTCCCCTTTATTGCATAATGTACTACAAATCTCCTTCTTTTGAATTATTTATACCTACATCTTCAAAACGACCAATATTTACATTACCTACCGACATTCCGAATACGGAACCCTGCCATACACAGACATTAGCTTATGATACAAACAAGTCACACCACATCAGATGGAAGCTTGTATCACGTTGAAGCAATAGATTATATCTAGCGCGATGTAGCGATAAATAGCGCGATACTTAACGCGTTACACGCTGGGAATCTTTATAGCTATGTGAACTGAGATAAATACTGCAGATGGTCAAAGGTCATAAAAGGTGTGAAAAGAAAGATTGAGTCGTGGTAGCTCAAAGATATAAGGACTCAATTTTAGAATAGGTTTCAGTTGGAAGGAAATACTAATATGGCTTTTTAAATATCACTTTTTTGTTATTTCTGAATGGGCCTGCTCTTGTGTTCTAAGTCGCCTGATGGAAAGCATTAATGAACTGCAGGCATGGTTAATCTAAGATGAAAATAAGAATATCACCGGAGGACTCGAATTAAATGTAATTCGGGCCACTGACATGTAAGTCACTATATACTCTCTCTACTGAAAACTTTATCACAATATGTAGCTTTTAAATAGCCGGAAATAATCTTATAAATTTTTCCAAATTTTCTTTCCATAAAAACCTAATTCGGAATAGCGAACATTTAAAACAAAAAATATCCGAAACGGTCTAGGCGTTCGCAAGTGATGCGCTACCAACGAACAGCATTCCTTTTTTAAATAGGAATAGAAGATAGATAGATTAATGAGATGAACAGAGCCGTAGGCAACATCTAACAAGTCATTATGAATTCAAATGAAACTCCCAGTATTTGTACCTACAAATAATTGCATTAGCTTACATTTCGTAAGGCCACATCGTTATTTTTTTATTACAAAAATATGTAAATCTAATTGAAGCTACGGAAACATGTATACTTGCCTACTTCGTTTCGTAATTATACGGAATTACAAATGAGTCTGACTTTGATATGATTTCTACTAATGCAACAGTAATAAGTTGGTTGCAATTACGAGGAATGACTGCGGGTTTGACCCCTAGATCTGGAAAACCAATATTAGGTTTTCCATCAGGAAATTCTTAGTAGCAGTCTTGAATCCAATTCCCGTATGTAAAAACGTTCAAAATTTAAGTTCGTAATCTCAATTCAGCAAAAATATCAAAAACTTTAAAAAAAAATAGGTTTAGAGAGCCTTTGCCTCTCTGAATTTGTACATGAGAGTTACAATGTAACTGACGAAATGATTTTGCTATTAATATCTACCTATTCTTTGAAGAAATTTTAATACAGGTGTGAAATATGTTCCCAAGATCGATATTGCTCTATCCAACACGATTTTAATGATTTTAAGTCAATAACCTAGCGTACTATACTTTCAATCACAATCTGAATGATTTTGAAGGATATTACTAATCCATTGCTTCATATGTTCGAAAACTTTGTCTGCTCAACAACGGAAATAACGCAATGAATGTTGTTGAACTGTCAAAATGAAAGCCATCGCTATTACTGTAAGTGTGTACACAAGTACCCCGCTGCACATCTGTCCAAAATATCAAATTGTCTACCAAAACAATCATTAACAATCAAACTACACCTCACTAAGTACACACATGTTTACAAAACCGCCTCACGTCACTGTCGAAAGACAACTTGAACTAATCTATCGAAAGTTTAAAACAAAACTGAAGAAAAACATTGACAACATATAGCCACTTTTTAATATGCAATATCTGAGCTTGCAATGCGTCGGCTTACCCAGTACGTTAGTACACATAGCTAGCATGTCAGGACCTTCATAACTAGCGGCTTTTCATACATGCACCGGCTTTACATACATATGGCGGCTTTGAAGCAGCGCCTTCGGATGCGAACAGAATTCATTATTCGGAATATGGCATTTTAGTATCGGAGATAGGAGACCTATGAATAATACGGTACAGGTGTTTTTAGGATTAACATAACATCACTCACGCCTGGATTCCTTGGCAGAGGTTTATTATATACAGCCACAGTGAAGCTTAAGTTTCATGTACTACATTACATTAGGCTCACCCCGCCTAATGTAATTTACAGGTTACCAATCAAGACTACTAAGGAAAGCCCGCTTTCATAGTATCCTTCGTTTCGTATTTCCATTTACAACGACTTTCAACAGGATTGACATAAGCTTTTCGGTAGCCTATGTCAGTCCCATACAAATTTGATAAATAAATGATAAATGTTAAGTCTATTAAGCAGCTGATGATCTTTATATCAATTCGTACCTTCAGTTTTTTAAGAGACCAGATTTTAACAAAAATCTCCAACTAACTAATAAAATTCTGCACACTGGAACTGAAGCTAATGAAATGAATAACAACATTGCACCGAAGGAATGTTAACAGTTTATTTATTTCCCTATCAGTACCCATATTATTTCTCTATCAGTTGCCCACCAATATTCATTTATTCACAAACCAATATGGAATGGAAACGCAAGTAAAAAATAAGGAAACATGTATTAATTGAATGTCGTAACTAGTCTTTGTTCGGGCGAAATGGAGTGGAACAATCATGCGAAAGGGTTCCGTACGAGACGAACAGGCGCTTGATAATGCTACCAGTCTGTCGTGCTGTGCGGCACAGGCCAAGAAGATTGTATAGAGAACGACTGCCCTGGAAGCTTCTACCAGATAGTGGGTCCAAAATCTGGCATTACCAATGAAAATGAATTTTTCTCAATGTTTTAAGAACTTTTTGGTAAATCTCAACTTAGTAATGGTGAAGATAATGTCTAACACTCTGTATAACGCTTTAAGAGTTAAAGCCTTCGCTCTATAAAGGAACAATCAAAGGTTGCTCTTATCACCAGTCTTAGATAAAAAGCTAATCTTAGTTTTTTCTTGCTAACCAACATTTTTAGCTGCAAAATTAATTTTGGATAAGTCCGAAAAAACTAATTAGGTACTTATACAAAAACAATAGCCTCAACAATGACATTGGAGGAGTTTCCCAAGTTTTTCAACCATTTAAACTAAAAACTAACAAGCTAGTTAGAAGCAGGCGATCAAGATTGGCGACTAGCGTCTTTAGTCATCAGACTGTACATCCAAGGTCGCAGGTAATCAATGATGGTCAAATGACACATCTAATGGTCAAAAATTATGATGTGACTGTCAAAAATATGTTCAGTTACGTCATTGTGAATTACACATTAGACTATTGTAAAAATAATAAGCAAGACCTGCGACTTTTGGATCCTGAAGTGTATTTCGACACCTATTTGTTTGTAAAATGTGGAAATAACACATCTTTTTATCGTTCTCTTGTTTCTAGGAATTACTTGAATTAGTTAGTGTTATGCGAATTCTTAAGACTAGCTCTGGTTTACAAAAATATGATGCTTACGGCCCACAGTTCTGTAATAGTGAACGCCCTTTACAGTCACATTGCTAGCAGTCGTGTTAGTTACTTATCGTTCCTCCCCGTGTTTATTATCAACTTGTGAGTTTTCTCACGTTTGCCCACATCTTTAAAAGCTAAACATCCACTACCTTTGAAAAACATCTTCAAATACACATCGATCGATCTATTGGACGATATTTCTGATACTTAAGTCATCAATGATATCATTTTTATGAATTTTACTTCCGTGTAACAACCAGCTGATTCGTCATGACAACAAAAAACATACGTACCTAACAACGCGCGGTTGAATGGCCCATGCGCGTACGCATACCCATTGACACATCTCTATGAATGATGCCTTTATATGCAACGTAAACCACTGCATTCGCTAACACGCACACTTACGAATAAACACAGATTTTTCACTAAACACAAAAACAATCACAGAATACGCAATCCACACAGAAAACAAACACGCCCGAAAAAAAATCCATTGAAAAATTCGATCTTTGAATTTTGACAACTGTCAAACGCAGTATAGTCGCGCGCTAAAGTGATTTGATGATTTTTATTGTGCGTTTTAACATGCGGTGCTCACTCGTGCGGCTACAACTGACTGACTAACGGTCCGTCCGTCCGTCCGTCCCGCTCTACAGTTGCGCAACTAACGGGGCATAGAGTAAGCACATTTTTGTGTACAGAACGGCAGTATAGTAAATAAGTTTATGTTCTGAAGAAAGTTTTGTCATTAAAACTTAATTGATTGGCATTTGTTTGAACTTTCACTGGCTCGGGAGGGCAATATTTCAGTCGAAAGCGAAGTGAAAAGCTATTGTTTCTAAATAATAATTGCTGTAAATAAACTTGGAAATAAATCTCAGTATTTGCGTTACAAAACACAAAGGCTACATTACTATAATGGTCGATCGATATTCACAACAGCAAAACTATAAAAAGTATTTTACTCTCGGATGCCGTTACAAGAAATGTTGATGCATCGCATAATCCAGCGATTTATATTATTGTCTGATCTGAATTTTTCAGCTTCGAATCGCATTAAAATTATTCATGGTCTACACTTTTTATTCGTCTGTTTGTAACCAGTATCCGCGATATTTTTTTGTTAATTTTGTCCTGTAACTTGATATCGTATAATTTCAATTTAGAATAGAATTTGGTTGCAAGTTTAACGTCATTTCTCTTTTTGTTGAAATATTGCAATAAGTATACACAAGTTAATAATAATAAAAAGATACAAATAAATACGAAAGCTTTTCATCCAAATAACTGTATTACCAACAATTTTATGAACAAACCAAATAATCTTTGTTTTACAATTACGGACGCGCCCACGTGAACTGTTGTACGTAAACTACACAATAGCGCTTTAAATCACTTGGTTTACTAGCTATAAACGGAAAGAAGTCCAAGACTCATGGTTTGTCTGTGGCGCCCAGTGTAGGTGTTTCGGATGTATCAGATAGGTGAATAATTGCTATGTGTAGCCATAAATTACGCATTTTATTGGTAATATTAATTTAATGATACGGTGCGATGCACTGTGTATTAAAATTTACATTAATTATAGGTTTTATATCTGAGTGTTATGTGAAGTTATGTGTGATCGTGATATGAGAAAGAATTTGAATTTAAAAGACATTAATTTCAAATATTGAAAAATATGTCTCAACTTGATTTAGGTACAATTGAACAAATTGTATCTTCAATCTAAGAACAGCTGTATGATAGCGTAGTTCAGAACATTAATTTACAAAAAAGACTTTTTCGGTTAGTCATTGGTCTGTCTTCAAATAGTGTATTGATTCAACTGCTAACTATTGTTAGTAACTTGTGTTTTGTATCACTCGATTCTATAATCGTTACTGATCTACTAAACCGAACTGGAATGTTATTCTTTCGAGGCCGCCAGCTCGCGAGGCCGCTGGAGGCCACTGGAGGCCTTGACATTAAAGGTCACGGTTTTGGCCAACAGCAAGCCGCGGGCTTAAGATAGGCCTAATAACTATTACCACACTACACTAATACGATGCAGACAGTTAACTTGCTACATTCATTATCTTGCGCACGCGCATGAGCAATGTAGTTACCCGGAATTCAAGAGGGAAGTAAAGCGAATAGACTCCCTATGTTTACTGAGAATTAGATGTTAATAGGAATAGTGTTTGAGTACGTCCGCTGGGCGATGAATTTATAAGCCAGTATAAATAGATTAAGTAAGTAATTAGACGTGCATGATTAGTGACACTTCCGTGCAGACAAACCTGTCGACCGCTTTTCGTGAAATATAGAAAAACCATTGACGAGCATTTCAGTCTTTCCCAGTATTGGATAATGGTGCCGATTCTCTTGTACACCGAACTAAACTAACTAAACTATCACTAAAATTCCTTACTTTTTACTATGAGAATCTTAGAGCTATTCTGCCAAAAAAAATCTCTAAATTTAAAAATTATTTTGACAGAACTAAAATCGAATTTAACAATCGCGACTCCGCTTGGTACCTACTTGTTTGCCTACCACGTGATTTTTTTTGAGCCAGAGAGGCGCACAATGTGGCCGTCTCGACGTATTTTTATATGGAATTTTTCACTTTTTGGAAGAAAACAAAAAAATTAAATTAGCAACATGTTCAGTATTACTGGTTTGCAGGTTGCAAAGGGGGTCAAAATTTTCATTATTTTTGCGATAGGACACACCATTTTCGAGATATAAGCAAAAGAAAATAAAAAAAGATACAGTACCGTTTTGCAACTGAATTCGAGGTGTTGGTTTGAATTTTAGTTCATGACATCTAATTTTATTCCACACATTTTTAATCGTGATTAAAAATAGTCAGAGTTAGTTAGAGGATTTTAGATATAGAACAAAAATTTTGGTTAAAACGTCAAATTCAGAATAGCATTTTCACTAAATTAAAACTCAGTGCCATCTTAGTGCTGTCAAACTAAATTATAGTTAAGTTGTGTCACTTTAGTCTATTTCCAGAATAGGAAATCGTCGTTTGACAGGAATAAACTAAATTTTAGTGATTTTAAGTTTAGTTTAGAGAATTTGTGACAAGAGAATCGGCACCAATGTCTCCCTCATAAAATCATTATATTACAGAATCTTTATACTACAGGAAACGACTGCTGTGGCTGCTATAACATCCTAAAGTCTAAACAGTTGCCATTTTCAAGTTTACTATCGAAGATTTGCAATGAAAATAGTAAAACTAAATTATGGACCATTGTGTTGAAACGTGAGTACAAATAACTGAATATTCAAACGACAAAAATATTCAAAAGGCCACACAATAACAACTGTTCGGTTGCTCAAAAACAATTGTTTTTATGTGTTGCTCTAAGTGTACAGTGACTGGCAATAGTGGTATACTCACATAATTGTGGAGAATGGAAATGTAATTGTAAGTACCTGAAACAAACATTGTAAAACATTAGTGTTTAGCTTATTACTAACTTCACTTGTTGATTTCCATAAGTAACATGCATATTATTTTACGACATTGTATTTTGTATTAAAAACAACAAATCAGAAAATCAAAAAAAGCAACAGTCAGAATGTGAAGACTAGGTACAATAAAATATTAATTTTCACAAATGAAGTTATCTTTTCAGATTAACACGTAATACTCTTGAGTATGTATAGAAAGTAAACTCCAATAATAACTACATAAGCTCGGAACCGCAACAACGTAGGTGCTGACATAAAAAATAATGCTATAATCTTAGCACAAAAAAATCGAATTGCTTACCGCAATAATACATAAACCTTAATAAGCCAGTAGTAAATTAAAAGCGCTTCCAATTTCCGCATTTTATTTCCTTCCATTGACATGATACAAAAAAGCTACTGCATCGATATAAAGCGGCAGGAGCCGTCATGTTTACCGTTGCACCATTGTGACATTACACTGAGCTATCGCATATTTACAAGTACAACACCTCAATACCTCAAAAATTGCATGTGAAAAGCGCACGTATCCGCAGGGGACAAACAAATGACAACACACAAGAATGAGCAGAAGGCTAGCTTCTACCACGTGTAAGGAATTTGTGAGTTATAATATTTTCGAACCATTACTTTGTGTGAAGTGATTCGCGGGACAGAATAATGTTCTCCATCATCGTGAGTTACTGCGAATATTGTTTTCCTATTGTAATAAGAGACTCTTCTCTTGTACGGTGACTGTGGCAATATCGTAGTTTCATTCAATTCTTACTATTTGTTAATATTTCTGGTAAGCAGCATATAACAACATAACCTATTTAAACGATCTTGTTTCTCTCTCACGTGAGTTTGGATCTTCTGCACTAACTTTTCATGAAAACGGCTCGACACACAGGCTTTCACGTGGAATAGTGTCAAGAGCGATCGATGGAGTCACTCTCAATATCGTAGGTGTCGATACTGTATCGTACCGTAGGTGATATGGCGCCTGTAGCCCCTTGTAGGGGAAGGGTAGTTTGTATTAAAGAAATATAGTTTTCCGGGTAAACTTTTTACTTTCAATATTGTACGTCCGGCGAGGGTTACTACCAAGTTGCTCGCCTATTTTTTCACCAATTTCTAGTTATTCGGGTTTTCGCGAAAATACGAATTATCAAATCACTCTGCGACATATAATTATAACAATTGGTTTGATGTTTTTAATGTAGATTAATAGAACATAATAAATTGCGAGATACAAAAAAAAGTTTATTTTGTTGGTGACTTTATACTTAAATGCAAAATATTTTGATGTAATTTTTGTATTCAATGCTCTTTTCTAAGCAGTATTTTTGTTTGATTCCCATGAAATGTGTTGATTATATGGTGTGCGTGTTAGTCTGTACAACTTATGAATTAATCTTGTCATCAACGCATAGGTGTTAGGTAATTTTAGACATCTACATAATCTTTTCAAGATAACCTTTTTATTTTACACTGACTTTATCTTCGACCCAATCGGAGAAGCAGTCGTGACGGTACATTTGGTACATTACGAGTAGGTAGTGTAGTACATTCCCAGATCATGGTCGTGGGCGCCGGCCATCGTGGGACAGGTTACGTGCGTGCTTGACCGAATTTGGGCCTACTTTTACTTTTCTATTGATGCTCAAGTTCGTGTGGTATTGTTGTTTAAATATTATTAGTGTTGTTCTGAAGTGGTTAATGTTTTGGGTGAGTTGGCTTTGAAGTAAGTGTTTAGAGAAATTTGGTAGTGGAAAGGTATTAATTTAGGAAAGTAGGTAAGATAGGTTTATACGAGGTAGGACACTACTGTGAACCGACACTAAAAGAAAATAAGAAATGACTCAGCTGCTTGTTATTTTAGTTTTAAAATTATTTCAACTCTGTTGAAGTAAATAAGCATTAAGCGAGAAATTATAATATTTTTTAAATGATATCGCTTGTAAATTTTTGTTGTTTTCAAAATAAAACAGATGTAGAGTGAGATCCTTTGACCAGTAATAAAAAGAAAACTCGTGAAAAACATTGACAACATTAAAACTGCCACAATCCATTAGCAACCCAAATTCCCGACATAACATAATCACAAAACATCAATTTCAATAAAGTTTCAGTCCAACCGTCTAAACAAAGCGACAACAGTCATTGTGACAGAAAAGAAAAACAAAATTAAAACTATAAATCACGATTATTACGTGGCAGCCGTGGCGGAAAGTTGAAAGCGTTGATAATCAGAAACCATATTGGAGAGAATGAGAGATTCGGAGCGGACAGGGCAGTCGCCTTTCAATTGGAGACATTACTGTACAAATCGTCACAGATTATTGTAACTATTATAGGTATTCTAGTTGGAACCATAATAATACGCTAGTGATTTTTTTTACTGTTTTAATAAAGAATAATTATTACACATTAGATTAAATTGCAGATTAAATGGCGACTGCAAATTGAAAACAAATCAAAATTTTAAAAATAAAGGAAATTATAATAAAATTGAAGAAAACAGTTTTGTGTGTGAGTGTACTATATAAAATAAAAGAGTGGAAATAATCAATCGGTGCAGTCAATGCCGTGATATCAGGAACCGTTTGCTATTAAAGTCTGTATACCTATTAAAATGGTTTTATTGAATTTAATTATTGCTATCACCAATGAAAGTGCGAATAAGAATAAATGCAGAAAAACTACATCAGTAAAACAAGAACTACAGAAAGTATTTTAATTTTAATGCACCTTCCGATAATTATTATTTGCTTTACGGTAAATTATAACGAGGCGGTCTATTCTGTAAAAATCTCATTGCGAAAACTTAGGTGAAGTGAATTTGAAGTGAGCTGTCATTCCTGACGGTAGGGATTGACACATTGTATACGATTTATAAATTAAAGTCACTTCTCGTATTTGTCTGTATGTCCGCGTTGTTCTTATAAACCACGCAACAGATTTTGATGCAGTTTCACCATCGTTTAGAGACTTTATACTGGAAGGTTTATGTGTTACGTCAATATTAAAGTAACACATAAATAAGAAATCTCGATGTATTATCAAGTTGTAAAAACCGTGCAAAACAGAAGCAGGTCGCTAGTAATCATAAAACGGAAGTCATTAAATTCTCATAAAAATGCATTTGATTAAGCCCTAACAAAATGCCCATCGAACACCATACATGGGTCTATGGGCCATCGTAACAAGATACCGAATGGCTATACTTGGAAAACTCTTTGACACATCATAGACGTGGGATGTCCCAAAAGGGGCCCATGGTGAAATCTTCGAGATCAGGTTTGGATCAGTTCCTCATCGCCCACATGGGGTCAGTGTTGCTACATAACCTGATGTACCTGCTAGTGGCATGACGGGAATGTAGGGGTTTGAAGTGTACGTTGCTATAAAAGTTTTGAAAGACGGCCTAAAATATCAAGAACATGTGATATGATTCAAGAACCTAAAAACATTGAGGGTCAGTTTCCGTATTTTTAACAACGATCGCATGCGAATCTGAGTCTCATTCTGACAAAAAAAAAAACTTTAATTTTAATATTTTTTTGTCATTAACGCTGAGGTAAGATTACGACTGGATTCTGAACGTTTTTAATTACGGGAATTGGCCTTGGCCTTACTGAGAGTAACGTGCAATTGTGAGGCCTGTCTAACAGTGGAGGCTGCAATTTTAATAACAGTCATGAAGCAGTCTAGATGTATTTTTTTTTCAGGGTTTTGGATGTAAAGCAACGACAGGGAGAAAGCAATGACATGGAATGCAGAATGATGTTTTCAAATAAAAACCACTTGACACTTCTAAGATTGTACTTCCCACTTCCTCTTCGAATATTTAAATAAACTTCGAAAAACTTAAACAAAATACCTTCGGATGAACAGGTTGCCGACAACCTGACGTGTAGTGCCGCCGTTTTAGTACATCAGAACTAGTTTACGTGAACAGTCAGACACCTACGCGATGGATTCATGAATGAAGACGAACTACCGCTACTAAGAGACAAACAGATATGGTGAGTTCTAGATTCAGATGAAGTGAGTTTGTGTCGAGATTGAGCATACTATTTCATCAATAGAATAAAACTATCACGACCATTATGTGAATATAGGCTAAGACAAATAGTTTTTAGAAACATAGGACGTGGACAAATGAAAAACAAAGAAATAACATTTAACGAACTGTCATCATATTTGAACATAAACTTCTCATTCTAAGAATAAAGTTAGTGTTAGTAACAATAACCTTATTCTTGGATTTGCAAGGAATATACTTCTTATATCAATCAAAACGATTTATAACCCAAAGGGTTACCCCCCTGGAGCTGTTTGTCAACAATCTGTTTGTTTCAGAAGAACAGTCTTTGATGGAGGGTCCGCCTTCCGGCCGACACATAATGATAAATATTTGGAAGGATGGAAACACACTAATAATATACCGACACTGTTTGTCTGTCTACCAGCAGGCGTAGCATGAGCACCGTTTTGTCGACGGAAGAGTAGACAAAAATGACGTTTCCTGTAGACAGTACGACGGCAGCAAAGTAGAAAGAGTCTACTGCACTTTTCACGAAATTCACTCTTTTACATAATTCGACTCAGAATTCTTTGTTTTGTCGGTTTTGTCGTAGGGTTTATCGGTTGTCAGTGTGACTTTGACAGTAAGGATAGAAAACTTTCTTCCGAAATAGTCTACATATAAAAAGACCTAGACAAAGATCGTGAGAAATGAAAGACAAAATGACAGATTGTAGAAAGATTTCTACGGTGGATGTCAAAAATGAAGAAACGAACTGTCACTTTGTATAGAAAAAGCTATGTCTATTCTTCGTAGAGATAGAAAGCATAACATAACATTTTGAAAGATAAAGATATAGTTATATGTATTTTATAAAACATGAGTGAACAATACAGGTCTTATAATTATACAGGGTTATTGGATATGTCGGCAATTCATTCACGTAGGAGATGTCATTTATAACCAAATTACCCCTTTTGACTCCTATTTAAATGTCAACAATTTTCGAGTAATTTGACATTTTATAATTACAACATTTTATTTAATTCATTTTAAAATATAAAATGTCAAACTCTGTATAAATGAGAAAGTGCTAAGTGCTACATGTTTTGCCATTTTAATTGCTACATGTTTTATTTTGTTTGCTACATGTTTTGTCATTTGTAAAAAAAATAAAAAAATGGGTAGTAAATTGTAAATTCACCCCTTTGCAAAAAAAAACGGGCGGTTTTGATTTTTGTACATTATTGGTAATCATTTAGTTGTAATGAGGTTTTAATAGCCAAACTATGTTAATGGCACTTAATAAAGAGTCTGGGTATGAAAAAAAGTTAATTCCAAATTCGAAACTTTTGTTTAAAAACAATAATAATCCCGTTTTCCGTTTGTGACTTTTACTAACATTTTGGAAGTTTTGCGGTTAGAAGGTTATCCTGGCAACTAAAACTAACTTCTCGTTAATTTTAGTAGAATAATTTATGTTTGTCGCATAATCCAGCCTTATTGTGACTTAAAAGTGATATCTTTGTGTCGATTGTAATGGGAGAAAAAGCAATAAGAGCTAGTAAAATTGTAGCGCTACTGGAAGAGGGGTATAGCCAAAAAACTATATTCTTATTGATTATAACAAATTACTAGTCATTTACGTACGCTAATGACATAGTAAAAATATTAATATTATCCATACACAAGCCAATGACTGTTAAGGTGCCCGTTTTTTTTGCAAAGGGGTGTATTTTGGCTAGCTTGTTTATATTTGGAGTCGCTAGTAAGTTTAAGGTTATATTTGGAGTTATAAATGTAAAACTTTCAAGAACATATTATTGTTATTTACAAAAAAATCTCTACGTACAAACATAAAACCTCAAGACCAACTCGATTCAAAGTAACTTGGAATAACCGATGGTAAAGAAAAACGATAACTAAACCAAATAACATTCATTGATGAGGTAAAGTTTCGTAAGTCCATACATATTGATGGCTGCGTGGGAGACCAGTATGATGTTGATACTACTCGAGATGATGATACACTTGTATCAATTATGGAGATAAAGACGGTAGAGAATTTAAGTGGTTTATTTTAAATGGATGCTTCGATATGGTAAAATCATTTTAAGGATGATTGATAGGAATGATAGGTGAGTGGCCGAGGTAAGTAGCAAATCTAGCAATGACAATTTTTATGGTAAGGAAAGGGGAAAAAATAAGTAATTATATAATCTTAAGGATCTTGAAGACAAGGTGAAGGTAACTGCATTTGATTAGGAACAAAAGGTGGCTGAGGATGGGTTTGCAAATGAATTGGAACCAGTATGTAACAAGAGTCTGTAGGTGGTCTACACACAAAGCACGCAGAAACTGAGTTCCTAACTTGACAAGCAAAAAAGAACACAGGCTGGTGTACCGTAATGCAACTTAAGAAAGACGTAACTGCAGATTTTAAACAAACAAGTCGAAACTCCCACGCACCGCCTCCTAAAAAACTAACTAATAATCACATCTATCATTAACCGAAATTACAAGACCAACAACATTCTAGTCGCCCAAACACTGGCTCCACTACTGGCGCAAGTAGCTAGTGTAATTGATTGTCAGCGGCGTGACAACTTTCGCAAGATGATTGATGGCGAGCGAGTGTTAATCACGTGTCACGGTTGACGTGTATGGTGGCGCCCTCTGGTTGCTTGTTTATTAGATGTTCTGCACACCTGGGTTTTGTGTTAGGGCCGGCGCACATTTGGCAAGCCGCAGCGCAACGCATTTGACACTGCCAAACAAATATCTACCTTGTATCACTTGAAATAAAGTTGATAATAAATAAATTTCCATCAGCTCGAGAGCGCGCCGTAAGCGGCAAGAGGCACGCGTCTCAGGTTATCTATTCTCAACTTTATTTTTAGGCAAGCAACGTTGATATTTGTTTAACAGTGACAACCGCGCCGCGCTGCGCCTTACCAGATGTGCGCCGGCCCTTAGAGTCAGATTATTCGAGGGAAGGGATATGAGATTTTGGTCGTGTTGTTGTAAGATTTTTGAAAGAATTTTCTCATTACAGAAGAAGGTAGATAAAGATATAAGATGACGTATTGAAACTGCTTCTATACTATAAAAGTGTTCAGAAATCAGTAGAAAGTATCTAAAATACGTATGATATTTTTGTCTTTTGTAAAATACTGATATTCCGCACCATTCGGTTAGACTGGAAGTCAACTCCAACTAAGTTGCAAAAAGCTATGCCAAAAATGATTATGTTGTATCTTTAGGTCAAAATCAAATCGAGTCAAATCTTGCGGTAATAGCAAATTGATATTGAGAAAAGCCGTCACCCAAATACAATTACAAAAGTAAATGACAGAGAGACACAATCACTAAATTAAAAGTTTCATAACAGAACATGATACTGACAGCCCTTATACTCACCACAGATAATATAATACTACGCCACTCACTATCACAAATGACACATTAGACAAGAAGACCATGTCTCAATCAGTAGCCTGTCGGTACTTACACAAGGTAATGAGTATTAACGACAGGTTGCAGCCCACCGCCCACGTAATAATGTAATAACAAATTGACGACATACATGTTAAATTAGCAGATGCTCACACAGTAGCTACACTTTCTTTACTCTCAACGAAACAACGCGACTTGCTCGAAAACCGGGATGTGTTTTTATTCCAATAATGACGAAACATAATTAGGATACTTTACAAAATATATCTAAAAATCCCCAAGCAATTTCCTAAAGCTCCATCGCCTTATAAATTAGGAAATATTTCTCTATTTTTATTTATTGGATCTCCAACAGAGTCTATACAATTAAAGGTTGTTTGCAAAAACAGGGAAAAATAAAAGTGTGCGCTTCCAAATACAGGAAGACCACATCATTCACTTATAATCTAGGTAAGTACAATGTCTTTTTCACATTTTTTACTTTTACTACATGTTTCAATAAAAAAAACAACACCAAGTTTTAAAAAATACAAGCAAACTGTAACAGTAAAGTTGTAACAAGGCTGAAAGCAAAGAAGCTACTTCTATTCCCTGAGGCCGGTATATCAAAAGGCTAGGCTAGTACAGTGTTAGTACTTGTACTGGCGCTAGTGTCGATGGTAGTCGAGAGGCGAATCTTTCACATAACGGTGGCACGGGGTTATTGGATGGAAGCCATCGTTTGTGCAGGAAAATCGAGACTGTATAACAATATTATGTAACATTATAATCTTTTTTGTTTGCATAAAAATGATTTTACCTAGTTTTCAGCTCATGTTTTAGCAGTGGAATGCGACAAGTGATAATGGCAAAATAGAATGGGTATTAAGTTTAAGTGTAATAAAACCAAGTTTCAATATTTAGCAAAACCAAGGACTGGAAATATTGGTTTGATAAATATATCATATTGATCAATCAATGTAGCTATTCTATCTAAATACTTACTTTTAGCTTTATAATTTCAAACAAACTTGTCTTAATTAAAGTTTTAATAAAAACAGTTGGAAAAAAGAGGGTGTGTGCTTATGACCACACGATAAAAGTGAAACTAACGAATGGAGCCGAATATTCCCGATTTAGCGTCATCGACCAACTGGAACCGAGTATACCCGATTCAGAGTCACCAACCCGAGCGTGACGTTCGTTCAAAGTGCGCCTAAAGAAGTATTCATTTCAAAAATACAAAAACCTTTTTACTACCACTAAAAATCCCCCAGCCAAACAGGTCTGTCCACAATCCATCCAACATGGAGTACACGCTAGCTAGCTCAAGCATACTCGAGAGCTCTCAACCGTCAGAGCACTGACATAATGATATGTGGTCATCTAGCGGCTAATTTCAGCACTATGAAGTCACAAATTACGTAGTTACGATAGTAGTAATCTGATATTATTGAGTTACAATGTGTCAATGGATCTTCTCGGAAAATTATTGGGCAGGTTCTGGCAGCTAATAATGTTAACTGAGTCAATCCATCATAAATTGTACATATAACACCTAAACCCCGAAGGATTAGGCAGAGTTGTACCTGCTAGCTAGCTGCTGGCTAGACCTGGGCGAAATGTGAGTGTACGATGGTACACTCGCATTTCGCCCAGGTCTAGCTTTCCCCACGATGCCGATGTTTTCCTACACCGATGTCGGTGTAATTTCCAAGATGTTTATCTTGAAAGCACATAGGAATTGAAAAAATCACATTTGTACTTGCCCAGATCATTAGAATTACAAGAATATTATTTACACCACAAAAGACATTAAAAATATCCCCGAAAAATCTATCAAATTCTAAACTGAAGCGAACAAACTGAACAATAAAGAAAAAAAGAAAAAGCACTTCCATTTTCTAAAGCCACGGTAACCACAATTTAAGCGTCGCGCAGGACACAAACCGAGTCCTCGAAGGCGTTACAAAGAATATTTTTTTATCAGAATATCAGTCCGTCAATAAATAAACTGGAAACCTTTCAACGGAGATGGGGAAAAATATTTTTTCGACCAAACAAAGGGATGACAAGTCCTCCGGAGGACTCGAAAGGCATCGGAAAGGCCTCGCCCTGCGAAGTTATGACAGTGGATGTTACTGATATCTTATCTTTGATATTGAATTCTAAGTAACGTCTGCGAAATGTATTGGAAATCGCGTTTCGTTTTGTACATTTTTTTTCTAAGAAAATTGGAGTAAACATTTTGATTAGAAAGTCACATCTAGAGAAAAACACCACTCAAACAGTTTGTTTGAGTGGTGTTTTTCTCTAGATTAGTATAGAATGATAAAAGCCTAGCACCTATATCATAAACCTAAGTTTCATAGTCATAATGATTCCAGAATATACAGCATGTGTCAGAAAAGTGTGGTCATTTTAAAGGTGTGTTATAGTTAAAGGCCATCAAACTGAACAATTTTCTCCATGGGACCAAGATCGTTATCGCGAGAAAATTATCAACTGTCCCATACAAAACTGCAATACCTACTCGAGCCAAATGTATGGGACGGCTGATTATTTTATCGCGAATACGATTTTCGTCCCATAGAGTAAGTTGTTCAGTTTGCAGGTCTGCACCACACCCTTAAAGACCACAGTTTTCTGATCCACGCTGTATTATGAGAAAATCTGGACTGAATGCTTCAAAATCGCTAACACGCAATTTGCTAGCGTGATGAGCCATACTCATCCCTATTCAGTATGAGAAGCGGCTTTTGCCAAGTTGTTGAAAAAATACAAGCCACATTTAGATGAAAACAGCTAAATAATCCTACAACCTACTCATAATTTTTCTCCATCTCCCACAAATTCCCCTATAAAATATACATCGTGTTCTTCCTTACATAAAGGTATGCTTTTAAACTCTCTTGCTGCAAGTAAAACAGTAGTATCTTGCAGAGGAATTTGCAATTCAAGCAAAGTTGCTCTGCAATGGACCGCACTAGTTAGCCACGAGCCACGGTCGGCACTAAGTGGAGAATAAAATGCTAGTTGGAACTTTTACAAAGCGTACATTGCGTGTACTGAAGAGTGTTGCAGTTTTATTTTATGTGACAATAGTATTACAATCGGAATTTAGATGTGAGTTGGAGTCCTAGAGTTTAAAACTTTAATGATAGTAGGTATTAACATTAGAGAACCGTATAAACTTTTAATTGTTTAACTTTAAAATCATAAAAGTTTGAACTTATTGGTGATGTTTTTGTATGATGTGTGATGTGCGAAATACAATCAATTTACCAACATTTTTTACAAGTTTGACAGATTGCGACTTCAATATGAACGTTTTTTAACCATAGACGGAAAAAAGGGGTGTTATAAGTTTAACCTGTGTAGGTATCTGTGTGTCTGCCTGTGCCATCGTAGCTGCCAAACGGCTGAACCGATTTTGATTTTTTGTGATGACAGGTCAAGTCACCTTTCAAAAAATCAAAATTTAAAATCGAGTGTTCTTAGCTATAAAAAAAATGGTTTATTAGATGCTTTGTTTTTGTCGGGGGTTTTTTAAAATTTAAAATTTAATTTAACTTGTTAAGTACGAGATTATTGGCCTTATGAACGTAATCGAAGAAAAACAGTATAGTAAGGATCGTAGCAGGTGGCGTTCCGTAGTTTCTGCCTACCCCTATGGGAAGAAGGCGTGAGTTTTATGTATGCTTTTAATTATGTTTAAATTAAATGTATAGTTTACGACATTGTTACTGAACTGTTTTATCACAATAATAAGATAGACAGTATGTTTTTTACATTTGCTGATAAAAAAATACATGCAAGAAACTATACTACTGAACTAAATAGTGTTAATTTTATTTTGGTAAAGACTAATTAATATGAAAAGATTTTAAACTTCCCAAACTACTTAATCAAAGCCCATCCCAGGTTTTCAATATCCTAATTTCCATTTGCAAGAAGACTTCTGAACGATATTCAATTCAAAGCTCAATAATTACGACCAATTCATACCAATGAAAAAGATCATAAAAACTACCGATCGAGTTAATAAAAATTCCTCTCCTTTACAGAATCTACGCCATTCAAAAATAGATAAAAACCGCTGATCCTGTCCGCTTTATAATCCGTTTAAACGGGAATCGAACCTAGAACTAACTCCTATAAAATAGGGAGCACTCAACTGATTGGTCGGCGTGAGAGATGGCGGTACGGTTAGCCCCTAAACTCCTAATATAACGCCACTAACTTTTATTTGGTTATTTATTTTGCTGAACATACATTTTGTTTGTTTTTCTTCGTAATTCTTATTGGGTTTGGGCGGCCATTCGTTTGGAAGGGTTGGTGTAACAAATCAATAGTGTTGTTCATGGTTTAGTGTCCGCATGTCGGTCGGTACCTATTTAGTGTTATTAGTGTAAACAAGTGTTTTAGAGGTTTAGAAATTCTTTCCGATTCGTATACGATCTTAAAAGTATTTCAAGTTCGAAAACTAAAATTGTCGTCACTTCCGGCTTCGTATAATAATATTCGATAGCGGAAGTGACGACTATTTAAGTCTTCTTTTATACTATGGGTTTTAATAAGTAGAAGTACAGGCCCTCATGAATAGACTCTTTGTATCCTTTTCAGATGGGTAACATCAAGGCTACGTTACAAGTTAACGAAAAAAAAATTGACGAAGATGTAACCTATTAATTAGCGATGTTATAAGCAACCAAAAGTTACAAAAGCTTCACAAATCCCTCTATTACACGATTACAATTCTATTTATCAAAACAATAATCCCATTCCCACACAAACAGAAAGTTTCGAACAAAGTAAGTTGGCGGCGCACCTGTGCGACAAACACGACAACTGCCGCCGACGCGACGCGACAGGAGCGACAGCCGGACGACGCTATTAGTATAAAATGTATCTATTTTGTAGGTTATTATGTGTCGTTTATTGGATAGTGAAAATATAGATTAAATCTTAATTCATAGCAGACTGAAAAATATAGAATTATTTACAAATTATAGAAAAAAAATTGATAGAATCCCGCATGAAATTGGTACTTCAACGTTTAGCTTTCCTTTTTAAAACTATAATAAAAAATACAACTGAATTGAGAAACTCCTCATTTTTATGAAGTCGGTCGGAAAAATTAACACTGCCATCCATTCTAAAAATAATAATTAGAACTTTACCTATCTCTAAATTTTATAGAGCTTCATACATTTCAGAACAGCACCTTGCAATAATGTTAACACTACATTTTTAATATAGCTGTTAGCAGAGCGAGCACTTTTCATAACACGCTTCACTATCAAGAAAATTAAACTTAGTTATTGATAGCAAGCAATCTCAGTGTTAGAAACAAAGGAAAAAATCTGCAGGAGTAACATAAGGACTTGTACAGACGGAACGATTTATGCGTGACTGTGTGGTAGCTCTTAGACAACAGTCAATACAAAGGTGCGTGAATAACTTTCAATGGTACGAAACTCAAAAGAAACACAAGCGTACAAATAATACTAAAAGCCTTTTCTGCAAAAATTGGCAACTAATTAAATACTGCCTCGACTGCCTCGTTGGTCTAGTCTGTCGCAAGCGCTACGCTGACCTGGGTTTGATTCCTAGGTCGGGCAAAGGATTTGAACCCGGCGAAATGGATTAAGCAGGGCTTAGGATTAAGAATTTTGCAGAGGTGAACTTAGTATACCCTATACTATATACACCTCTTCGGGGTTATGTTATCCTTACATAATTATAAAACAATGTGTTCTGCCACATCTGTCTGTCTGTCGTCCTGTTCGCGATAAACTCAAAAACTACTGCACCGACTTTCATGCTGTTTTCACCAATGAATAGAGTGGTTCTCGAGTAAGGTTTTAGTATATAATAACCGACATCCACGCGGGCGAAGCCGCGGGCGAATCAGCTAGTGTAATATATAATTGACGACCATTATACAAAATTTGACTGAAATTGAAATTGATTATACAAAATTGACGTCCATCTCAAGAAAAAACAACACACATTGTGCCTCATAATATGAGCTCAAAAGAATATCTCGCAACCGACATCGCGCGTCAAACGCTACATCTAGACAATCCCAGTGCAGAAGCAATCCCTGAAATATTTCAGCTTCAGGAAGTTTCTGTAGCATCCTTCCTGAAACTAGCGCCCCCTGCCGCCGCCTTATTAAAACTTGTGAAAGTTTCAGTAATTCTACCCACTACATTATTAAGGCGGTGCACTTTAATTTCTCGGCTTTTCTTTAATTAAAACTGTATTGGATATCTTTTAGAAGTGTCTTCGTGGCCTTTGTTGGTTAGGAGATTGTTTCTTCTTATTTTTCTTTTGGGTAGTTGGTTCTTTTCTAGTTCATGTTGATCGTTATGACAACTTAGCTGTTTTTGACACTTTAAGTGCGGCTTAAATGGTTAGGTTAAGTATGAACAACTAGTGAAGTAGACTCAACTGGCTGTTTACATGCGATTGTTTACTGATTGTGAGTTAATAAGCTCATGGTCATGACAACTAAAGTCTTAAACTCCTATAATATGTACATAACGGCAATCCATTCGATGCTTGCTTGTCCATGACCAGAGAGGCTTAGTCTCACAGACCAAACTCTATTTAACAGTATAGTATATCCCCATCAAAAAGTCCTAAAACCATGGAGTGTCACTCCAGCTTTTAAGTCTTAAAACATAAACTAAAAAGATGCTTACTCATGCAAATGCCTGACAGGAACTTCCATAACTTTGTTCCTGTAAGCATATCGTAAAGTTTTGTGATACAGTCGTTATGTGGTGTTTCTCCTTATGTGGCGCTTTCAGCTTCACAAAATAATAATAAGTTAGGAAGTGTGAGTGACTGAAAATGCGGTTGTAAAATAAAATGGTTTAAACACCGACTGGGCTAAAAGTGCGAGGATTTTTCTTAAACAAGAACACACACGAATCCATATCTTTTCCAGTTATAATATCAGTAAGTTGCAACTTCATGTTAGTAAAATATTATTGCTTATGTTTTGTGAATGGGCTATCACCAGAGACTGTTGAACATGGGGTCCTGGTTTCCATTTCCAGGTCCGGCAGTGTCAGTAGGTTTTCCATTTGGATTTTCTCAGTAGCAGCGCGGTGTCTGGAATCGGGCCAGATTGATAGCTGTAGCCAAACGCCCCTATTAGAAGTGGACAATTCTGCCTACTCTTTTGGGGAATACAGGCGAGATTTTATGGTAAGTATTGATGTTAGGTACCAGCGCAAACTTCATCAAAATCTTTCACCCATTTCGTTCGAGTTTTTTCGGTTTGGCAATAAGGTTAAACACAATGATAGGACATCCAAACATTGCGTGTCATAGAATTGAACAGGCCCTTCCGTGGCGGAAGCTGGCCTAATGAGGGTCAGCAGCGTTGGAGGTGGTCCTCTGATTGTAGGCCGGGCCTGATTAATAGCTTTGTCAGGGTTGGTGAAAAATGTGGAGGTAGTTTGAGAATAATGTCCCGGGGTCTATTTATAAAGCCGACAGGCGATTGGTGACAATCTGATAATTTTACAAGTTCTGTTTGTGATTTTATAAGTGACAAATATGTCACATTATCAGTTATATTAGTTGTAAATGTAGTTTTTTGTCATTAGTGGAATATTATAACTGACAAATGTCGATTGAAAAGTTAAATTGCCAGATTGCAACCAATATTTGCAAAGAATGATTCATAGACTCGTGACATCCGACACACAACAGACTCGCGTGGTGGATTATGACCCACTCCCTATAACAGAGAGGAGACTTGAATTCCAGCAGTGGGAATATTATAGGTTGTGTTTTTGTTTAGGTTAAAAATCGGATTTAACTTTTGGAGGGATGACCCAACTAGAGAAATGTGAAAAAAATCAAGTAATAAAAAAAAATCTAGTAATAAAAACTAAAACCCAACTACGACTTAAAAGGTATAAACAAGCCACCACAGACAGACAAATTAAAAATCCGGAGTCACACGTGTTAGGGCATAAATTGAACAGATTACGTGTGACTCCGGATTTTTAATTTGTCTGTCTGTGGTGTCTAAACAAGACACCGGATTTTTAATTTGTCTGTCTGTGGTGTCTAAACAAGAGTGGTGTCTTGTTTATACCTTTTAAGTCGTAGTTGGGTTTTAGTTTTTATTACTGTATTTTTTTTTAAATTCTTTTGGGGTTATAATATATATATTTTTGAAATGTGCTCATTAAGCCCTTTCATTTGATACCCAACATGGAACGATTAAACCATTTTTTTTTTAAGTTCCTCACTTTATGTCTTCTAGAGGGCGCCATTTTTAATTTAATGTGACTACATAGCCTATAACCAGCGGACAATCACGACGCTTCTTACGATACCTCATTTGTCAAATTGTGATAAGTGGTTTGGAAGATAGGAGGGAACAGATGAACATACATACCGGTCAAAATCATAACCCTCCTTTTTTCTTCGCCGTAGTCGGGTAAAAAGCAGTTTCATTTCTGTTTTTTGTCTTTCCCAGATTCTAAACTTAAACCTGTTTTCACATGTTTATAGAACACAATTTTGGTTGAGAGTAAAGCCGTATTCACTTAACATAACAAAGCAGGCTGAACTTATGAGGATTCGACCTGACTTTTTTCGCGAATACTTAAAAAAGATGAAAACATCCCAAAATAAGCAAATATTTGAACCCTTACAACATAACGTAAGAACGTAAATTGTGTCGTAAGATCCTTCAGATTGTGGAACATGACTCGCAACGTCGAGCAATGTAAAGAGAGGATTGTGACACTTCAGAGTACTCCAGATTATACAGATGTTACTTTTAATTACAGTAAGTACTACGTTTTGTGTCAAACGGTTCAAGATTTTTGGGCAAAGACTTTTAATTATTCACGGCACATTTAATTTCGTCTAGAAGTGAGAACTGAGTGTCGTTTAGGTGCTTGCTGACGCGTTATAGTCTTGAAAAATTATGAATGTAAACAATGTCAGTCTTGGACTGTGCAAACAATCACTGGATGTCGAATTTTCGTCGGTTCTAGTAGCATTAAGTGCCTATATTTGATTCTTCTTGTGTCAAAATCTATCGTCCTAACTTATTAGTTAGGACAACTTTCTCATATAATATTTTATATGAGAAAGTGAGTTTGTTTGTTACGGTTTCACAATAAAACAGCATAACGGATTTGGATGAAATTTTGCATATGGGTAGACCATAACCTGGAATAGGACATTAGACTTTGATCCTGATATTCCCACGTTTTTTTATGACAGATTTAATAGAAATATGGACATCAACAAAATATTCGTCCACCTAAGTTACAAAACTAAGCGTTCTATTAACACCGAATATAATAATCCACTCAAAACTGCAAACAAAAATACACCTTACTCCCCTATCCCTACATTCCATATTCCAACGGACCAAGATAATTTAGCGAACACCCTAGTACAATAGCAATTCCTCATTAAGGCATTTCCGGGCGCCTCAAAGACTCCCTTAGCTAAAAGCGCAGGTACCTGCGAGTACGGATAGCAACGGAATTTACCGCGGTAAGGAACAGAGGTGTCACACACAGTTTCAAGCAATACTCAAGTTATATAGGGCTGGCTAGGCATAGATTAAATGGCATGTACAATCGAGGAAATTCATCTATTTTTTAGCAGATTGACATACTACATGAAGGCGTCAATTAATAAATGGTACGGAATGACCACTATGACAAAAATACAGACAGTATTTGTTTGTTAAACGCTATTTCCTTGACTGTACATACTATGATCTATGAAGAATAGGTACTAATGTTCAACATATTTTGTGACGGTCGTTGTGGCGATGCTTCCGGAGGCCTATGTCCTGCATGGGAGGACTTTTTGCTACAATGACAATAATAACATTGTTTTTATTGATGTTGATCTTCTTACAGAAACGATCACAAGTCACAACAGGTAAACACAAGTTGATCCATGGTTAACAAGTCGATTTCCTCTCCATCCAAACTTTTTTGTAAGTTACCCCCTAAAAACATTATACCTCAGTAAAATTGCTACATAAAATGATACGACATGGCAGCCCTACAGTGTCGCGTGTTCCGAGCGACATAGCAACAAATGACAAGCCGCATTCGCGACGTTTACACATAAAGTTCTCATACTCTAGGAATTATGAAGATTTTGTTGTTACTCACAGTTTCGCTTCTGAATATTAAGGATATTAGTTTATAATTGTGAGAGGTAAAATGGTTGATGATGTCTTAGTAAAATTACTAATTACTTAAAATATTAGAAATCCAAACGGATTCATGATAAAATTGCCTCGTATAGACAATTTTTGTACACACGGCTACACATCAAGCTATACATTTCCAGTATAAGCTGACCTCGCATTGTACGAAAATCCTTCACAATGCGAGATCAGCATAAACTGGAAATGTATAGCTTGATGTGTAGCCGTGTGTACTATAAATTTTGATAGACACAATAATGTTTATTGTGGATGAAATCAAGCAAGTGAAGTTTCAATATATGTATGAACCTACATACATATATTGAGTCTGCCATTTGCCTGAAAACTAACCGTGAAGTTTACGTCCTACGATATTCAATACCCTGGTAACCCTGACAGGAAGAGTGAAAAATATTGTAACCAATGATCACTGCCCATTTCCATTTGTGCACTTTCGCGCTAATGCAACTACAATATTTACAAGCTAAAAGTGTTTTGAGCTGCAGCACTCATGATATCATCAAAATATAACATTATTTACCAAAAGCTGTAAAAGTGCAGCAGTATTTTCTTTGAAAATCTAAAACCATCCCGAGAGGTCGATGCATAATTATGCTCTTCCGTAGACAATATTGTGCAAGTAGAGAGGATAACCTGACAATTACTATGTTTAAGTTTACACTTTACTTAGAACAATGTGGTTTCCAAAGGGCAACTTGCAGCAATCCCATGGGTGTTCCAAGGCGATTACAGTTTCATGTTTACAGACGACGGTCGGTCACTAACCTTGTAATTAAAGGGGTAATTATGGGAAGGCTTACACAACATACGAGGGTAAGATTGAAGAATTAACTTATTTAAAACGGTCTGAAAGTACTGATCTACATCCTTTGGCCTGACCATCACTTGTGAGATGCAGGGCAAGAGGTACACATTGAAACAAAAAAACTAAAAAATCTCAAGCGGCTATTCGAGATTTTAGCCGCTGGAACTGCGATTTTTTAAATAAGATTTATCCAATATCAATCACAATCTCGCATGAGAATCTCAGCATGAATACCAGTATTCCAAGGTCGCCTTTGTTGCGATTGTTCGCCCCTTATCGCGCTTATCGCACTGATAACGGTCCTAGCCAATCAGCGCCGAGCAGCAATCCTATATAAGTGGGGGTGTCAGGTGATTTGATTCACCTCCACTCCGTTCTGAATGCACGAAGCAAATTGTCACTCAAGTGCAAATTGCGTACCTACACGGCGTGCATTCGTCCCATCATGACCTATGCGGGGTCCGTCTTTGCTCACGCAAAGCTCCACTATATCCACAGGATGCAAACCCTACAGAACCGTTTCCTACGTAAAATCACGTCAGCCCCCTGGTTCGTTCGTAACGAGATCCTCCATCTCGACTTAAAGATTCCCACAATCCGCCAGTTTCTAAAACGCCTTTCCAAGCGTTATTTCGATAAAGCCGCCAAACATCGCAACCCTCTGGTTGTCGAGGCCGCTAATTATGCCCCCTCTAGGATGAGTAAAGTCCGCCGTCCGAGGCATGCACTAGTAGAGCCAGATGATCCCATAACCCTCCTCCAGGAGAGCAATAGGGCCACCAGTACAGTTATCAAACACAAAAACAGATGCCTACCGTCATTTCGACTTCGCCGCCGAGGTCCAGCACGACCGCGATCTCGATTAAATTCGTCCCCCCCGTCACTTGTTCCGATGATGTGCCAGCCCGCGCCGTAGCTGATCACGTAGCTTTAAATTCCCCTATTAATAATAATGATCCGATATTGATCCAGCCTGTCCCATCTTGCTGTCCTCCCGTCAGTGACGCCCTAAGCCGAGGTTCGTACCCCACAGGGGTGCCCTTAGCGAGCGTTTACTTAGTTTTAATTTAGAATAGTTTATATGCCCCTGAGTGGAGGCCCTGAGTGTAGTAGCTTAAGGCAGCCACAGGAAAGTCCGGGTAAATAGTTACGATTTTCATCTAAAATCAACTACGAGAGGCCCAAGTAAAAAAAAAAAAAAAAACATTTGATTCACTCTGCGTCCAGCGCTCGGTGCGGTAACACGTCGCGTTCTGGTTTGCAATTGGTCAATCGTCACCTTGAAGATGCCTCGTTGAGAGGTGAAACACGTGTCGATTTCTTACAGGGTTTTTATGACTCTTGAAGAATAGTTAAGCGGAATAGGTTACTAAATATATCTGCGTCTATTGTATTTTAGCATGAACAAACCAAAAACAACCAACCAAATGAATCAAGAAGCAACTGCACCACCTATAGAATTGCGTTTCATGAAAATCCCCATCATGTATTCGTGCTAACTCTGGCAGTTTCCATTATGGCGGCAGCAGATGGCGCCACTGATGTATAGTTCGGTATTTTAAACGCTGAAACTTTTCGTTCATCGTGCACAGTTGGGTAGCGCTCAAAAGCCGGTATTTGGGAATGTTTCATGATATTGATAGAGCTTTTGGAATTGAAATAAGTACAACAGTGATTTATGTAAAGTGTGGTAGGCTGTTAGGATATTATGATAAATATTACGTACGTAGGTATTCGAATAATTATTTTTTTTTAGGTTTTAGGGCTTACTTAGCATTATTAACCAATAGAAATGAAATGTATTTATTATGTCCCATGTTCCTTTATGCACTGGATCTATTACTTTCATAGTTTCATACAATGAGAGTGTAATCTTAATATTAATTTAATTCTAAATTATTATTTATGTAAAATGGTTTCCGCTATAATTCGATAGTAGTATTAGATTGTAGTATTTATAATCCATAATTAACTACTTAAATCATTTAACAGAATCTTACGTCACATCTCATCTTAATTCCACGAAACACCTCCATTAGTAAAATTTAAATAAATAAAGTAATGATAAACTTTGCCAACAATAACAACTTTCCACACACAAATGATTTACTAGCAAATAGCAACTACTACCGCAAAACAACTTGCCCTCGCAAAGAGCGAAGTTTAAATTGCATACACCTATGTATGTAGATTTGATCAGGACACCTGCAGTGACCCTGGGGAGGTGACGCTGTGCAGTTTACTGACTAACGAGGGCCACGGGATGGAGGGGACTAGACCCTGGTAAATGTAGTGCGGATTAGTAGTACTTAGTGTATTAACATAACATAACATCATGCCTGTATTCCCTGAAGGGTTAGGCCTATAGAATCTTTAGCACATCCGCATTTCGCCAGTTACGTTTAAGTCCCATGTAATAGCGTGCGAGCCTATTATCAGCAACCGGCCTCAAATCGAGACTCCGGGCTGGAAAATCCCGAGAACACTGTTCGACCCGGGAATCGAACCCAGGAACTCCTGCTCAGTAGCGCTTGCGACCACTAGAACAACGAGGCAGCCAAGTAGTGCATTAATAACATAGTAGAAATGGAAATGAAAGTAGGTAAATTATGATGCATGGTATGTTGCAAGAGGAGGCAAAGGTGGACCCGAGAGTACAGATAATGCTTATGATGAAAAGGGGAAATTGACTTTCAGGCCAACGAGAGATCTATCGGTTGAGGATCTATTGGGTAAACAGTAAAATGTTACCTTAACAAACTGAACAAAATCTTTACCTTTATTTACAAATTCTCTGTAAAATAACAGCCAGAAACGGAACCTGAAAAAGAAAGCTTTGGACTATCTGTTTAGCCTGCACGTACATGATATTCAGTATTCCTAATATGCCCAAGTATGGGTGATCATTTGGATTATTGTACCTGTTCGCCGCATAATGATGTGGATATTACGTTTCATGTCATACCTGAAACAATAAAGAAAAATAAACATTAATAATTTGGTATTTGATAACCACAATATATCAAATAGAATCGTCTTCATTAACAATAATTTGTAAGATAGATAGGGCTAAGTCATTAAAACAAAATGACACCATTAATAAAATTATTACTAAGTTATTACCATTTTGTTAGAAATCAGTTTTTTTTCTATCATTATATCTCCTTAGAGATAAACCTAGAAAAGTAGATTTTTCTTAATTCATGAGATTTCAACAAATTATTGTAGAAATCTTTACGGTTGTATTTCCGAATCAAAATTCTTTTTATCCATACCCAAGTGGAATGTATGTAGCCAGTTAGCAAGTAGTTAGAGGAAACTTCGGCAAAGGAAAAGCTCCCCAGGGAGCCTTTTAATCAGTAATTCAGGTAACTCCTGTAATGATATGTAAGTATCCTTTTCAAATAGTTTTTCTTGGTATTTCATAATATGTTTTTGGAGAAAAAAGAACATACTCGGTTCTTTTCCAAGCAATAAACCGTTTTATAATGGTGGAAGAAATAAATGATGGTTTTAATGAGAACGAAAAACTTGTGTAGATTTTGGTTTTTTAAAGAAACATTCATAATTTTTTTTTAATTCTTATAAGTAATATTCCTTGCGCTACTCCCGCTTGCACCAATAAAAGTCAGAATAAATAAAATTATTCCGCGATTTTTCTCAAAACTAACGGACGCACTCAGCAATGTCAGCTGTCAATAACAATGGAGGCCATCTTGGTTTTAATCAATCATGTTCCCGCCAAATGGGACTGATTCGTTTTCAAATAGATTTTTCTGTATTTGTTGTTCGAATATGATTGGATTTCGGACTGTTGGATGAAATTATTATTATAATAGATGTTTTTCTGATAATTGAATCTGTTATTTATGTGAGCATAATTTCCCATGGGATTTTTATGTTACTATAGTCTTGTTCAGTTTATATTTTGACGAATTATTTACTCAATTACAAAAAAAACATCGTATTAGCTTCGATTAACTTCAACTGAAATCACTAATCTGACCATCCACAAATTCCGCGTATCTTTGACCACAATTTGACAAAATGTCAATCAATCTGCCTAGCCTTTTCCCAACTATGTTGGGGTCGGCTTCCAGTCGAACCGGATGCAGCTGAATACCAGTATTTTACATGGAGCGACTGCCTATCTGACCTCCACAACCCAGTAACTGGATAATACGATATCCCTTAGTTAGACTGGTTGTCAGACTTTCGTGCTTCTGACGATTCGTAACGACTGTCAAAGATCCACAAATGACAGCCGGGACCAACGGCTTAACGTGCTTTCCGAGGCACAGAGGAGTTTCGATATGTGAAAATGGCACCCATCCACAATCCACAATTTGACAAAATGTATAAGTAATTATTATTATTTCATTAAAATTTCATACAACACATTTGGAGAATTTCATTCCAACAACAATGGTGAGGTTCACGCAGGCTTGCACGTAGATGGCGCCACGGAGCGTCATTAGTGGGTCGCACTTCCGGTTCCGCTGGCTCCCGCCCCACTTCCGGCCGCCCGCCCCATTGTGGCGGAGCCCCCCGATTGTTGCTCTTGTTTTTCAGACATTTTAAATGTAATGCTATGTCATTGTGGTGTTAAATACTTTGGGGAGTGAAGGAAATAAAACTCATTCAATTTGTAATTTAATCAAAACCAAAGTTCTTGTCAAAGATTTTACTTAAAAAAACGAAGATGTTTTAACATCCGATTGGTTTCCGAACGTGGAAAGGCATTGTTTTTTTATGTGTGTAGTTTAAAAAGCGACTATGAGCTTTTCGTGAAACATTTCTTATTTACATAGTAGCACAATACCAATGCCTAGAACATAATTGATCTATCGTCTTAAGAAGTGCCTAATATAAAAGTTGTGCATAACATTCCGAAACCTGGCAAATACTGCAGAAATACAAGGAGTATTGGAAAAGATAAATATGACTGCTATTGCGTTCAAAGGCGACAGGCGGCAACACGGAGCAACTGACATATTGACCCATTTCCTGGAATGTCACCCACAACCCTCTGCCCAAACGTAAGGAAGACATCTTTCATTTCACAACAACAACAAAAGATTACGTAACACTACCGATACTTAATTAATTCCCATAGATATTTACGCTTCGTTTAAATAATATTAAAAATAAGATTAAAACTATATATTATTGTGAATTTAATAATCAAATCGATTAGGTATGCGTTTCAATGCGTAAAGAATAAAAGGTTTAAATAGTGGAAGTGTTGAAGGAAATGGTATCTTCGGTGAGTTGGGCGCAACTCACTGTTGGGTCCATAGTTTCGGGTCCAAGAAAATGTTGAAGATCAAAGGGAGCCTATGGCTTCTCTGCCTGTTGGCTGTGGGGGTCACAGCCCGACCTGAAAGCGGTAAGTAAGCCTTTTCTTACATAGCCAGCGTCTTTTTTTCGTAGTCTTTTATCTGTCTTTCCGTTAAAGCACTTAAACTCCACCTGGACAAGTGATGGAGTTATTTCCGTGATTGAGATAGAGGTACCTACATATTTTTAATTAATTATGTATTTCTCTGGCAGTATTTTTTCTGTTTTACTAAGATTAAAGTTACTTCATATCTACGTATTTATATAAAAATCAAGAAACATCAGCTAAATACTCAACTTTTTTTTTGTAATTATGTTTTTTTTCATTTTTTTTTGTATCACGGTGTGACAGATGAGCTCTTAGATTCTGCACCAGTGAGCGCCGAGCTCCGATCAGGACGTGTACTTGAATCAGCGTCACAAGAATCATCAGGTAATTGGCACCATTTAAGGGTATTTTTCCACTTTGCATTGTAGTATGATAAAGAAATCAGTAAATAACCGTCCGTTGCAGAACGTTAAGAAAAAATCATTAATATATTCAGGCTTTTAAGAATCCTAAGATAAGAAGCAATAAGTTAAGCAATCCGAATATTTTAACTACGTTGAAAACAATTAGGTAAGTTACTCCAACAAGGACTGTATAAGTTAATAACACTAGAAGTCTCAATAAAACTACACTGAAAATTGACATATCATCTGAAAAACACATTCTCACAATTAAAATTGCGTCATTTCAGATGAAGCAGCAGATTCCAGTCCGGAGGACTCTGAATCTGATGAAAGTCGTATGTTCAACCCTGACGAAATGAGCTTCGGTATGTACAAATTTCATTTTATAGTTCAGTATCAAGTCCTGTAGTCGTTTCAGGCAAAGTTGTGGTTTCTAGAGAATTAATTTATAAAAAATTAAAGTAACCATAATGAGTAGTGATTGATATTAGCGGCCCCACCTAACGTGGGTTTTACTTGAAGGAGGGACGCTCTCATCTCCACTGGTCTCAAAACAGCGAGGAAAAACATCGTGAAGAAACTGATATGTCCTAAAAATTCGAGGACATAATTGACATCCACTAACCCTCACTAGGACCGCGTGCTGGATTTTAAGGCCAGAAAATGAACGAATGAATGGGGATGAAATGATGAATGAATGAATGATGATGTGGGGCAGAGAATGCTATTTCATAGATCTTATATTATTGTTAAAATATGTCCAATAATAAAAACAATAATAGTATAGTAACTAATAAGTAAAACAATAATAGTGTAACGTCTAGAAAAAAACTGAGAATATTTAACCGATTATTTATTTTCCTTTTCCCTACAGAGCCGATACACAAATGCAGCGCAGAAGGTGACATGTACTACGAGAAGAAAAACAACATCTGCTACGTTTGCGCCTGTTTCCAATCCTCAGGACTCTTGTTCTCCAAGTGCGCGGCCTGCAACCTGTGCTTCCGTAAGCAACCAGACTTTACTATATATTCCACTTTTGTAACCAGGCTCATACTGGTTGGTATGTAATTTTATTGACTTTTTACAGTGGAACAGCTTCCTGTACCTTTACCACCTCTCCCACGTAAGTTATGTTGTCAATATTAAACTGTCTGGTCGTTTTTTTGTCTTGAGTCTTTGGTATTTCTTTAGATCGGTCTTCAAACGATTTCTTCAGCGAGTTTGCATCAGTGGTAGTGCGAGTAGCATCGTATTTTGATTGTTTGAGCCATTTTGTTACTATTTGAGGTCATTGAGTTATTTGTGATTCATGAATTTAGTAGCGTTGTTTTGAAGCGCAGTTTTGTGATAATGATGGCAACTTATTTGTAGTTGGGTCTTCATTTGAAAAAGAAGTTTTTTTTTTAAGGTTAATTATTGAATCTGTCTCTCTAAAAAACTGTTTCGCTTTTTTATAACTTTTTTTCTCAAAGCAGCATCATTGATTATTCAGTAGAATTATAAAAAAAACTAACATATTTTTATTCGAATTTAGCTCCACCATTCCTACCGCGTCCTGCACCAGGTAAATTAGATTTGGGTAAATTATCTTTTATTCATCTTTTATTTAGGTACTTGAAGATGAGTTGCTTAATCTGAAGATTTATCCTTCTATTTCTATGGTCGTAGTCAACTCACAAGTTTTATATGGATATCAAAGCAAGATTGTAATTTTCAGGACCTGTTCCGTTACCACCATTACCCCCACAACCCTTACAACCACCACCACCACTTTCACCTTCTCCACCAGGTATAGCACTTTACATTACAAGACTTCAATAATTAATATTGTGATTATTAGAAAAAAAAATCAACAGAGTAAATAGATATTTACTTTCTACAGTCAGTAATTTTCTACAGTGTCTCTACCACAACCGCTTTCACCCCCGGATATAATTGTTTGACACTTATCACGACAATAGTAACCTGCTTATAAGTTAAATGTGTGAACATTTGATCGGTTTTACAGAACTCCCTCCATTATCTCCACCCACAGCTTCTCCAGCAGGTAAATTTAGTGCACCATGTATATTACAATAATGAATTAAAATTGGTTCGCCATCCCCTATTTGCATCTGAAATGGTTCATCGTTGTTGATCAATTCCTCATTAATTTCAAGCTTATATCCATTAAAATTACCTTTTATTATTATTTTTGCAGTACCTCTGTCACAACCACTTCCACCGCCAGGTATATATAATTATAAATTATACACGTGTTATGACATGTTCCAGTAGTAAAGTTGATCACTCCACCTTCTTTATTAAATTGTACAAGAGCATATTATTCGTTCTTTATTATGCTCCTTAATTAAAAGTCTGTTTTTGCAGAACCTTTGCCCGAGCAAATTCCACCACCAGGTAAATTCACATATGTTATGGTAAACATTCTTACACGGTAGTGAAAACATTAAAATCTTTTATTGGAATGGAGCAGTTTAGTTTTTTATACTTTTGTTCTACTTGGTTTAATCAATGATTGAACGATGAAGTGTATGTTTAGCCTATTGGTTAGTTGTCAAAGATTAAGGTATATTTTGGCAAATTTTCGCAGCACCACTTCCGTTGTCCCCACATCCTCTTCAGCCAGGTAGTACATTTTAAGACTTTATATTATTTTCTATCCAAGTACTCATTGGCAAATTAATCAATAAACTATACAGGCTGTAAGGGTAAACAGTCTTGTCATTCAAACCATGGGTAGTTGACTTAAATATAAAAATAAATGACCGAACACAACAAAAAAAAAACGTCATTTTCATTAAAAGATTTTAAAAAGTTTCTACCCGACACCGTGCTCTCTAGCGAAACAGCTGACTGACTGAGGGAGGGGTCGCGCTCGCGGCCGGTCAGGTTACATCCCGTACCCCCCGCCCGTGTTGAGAAGCAAGTTCGTTGCCCTAGCGCATAGGACAACGAACTTGCGTCTCTTGTGGTAAAATGTAGATTAAAAAAAAAGAAAAAAAAGTTGAAATTTTCCATTGATTTTACGTTCTATAAATGAAACCAAACCACTGGTTGCAAGGATAACGGTGTTTACCCTAACACCCTGTATAAGTGTTCCATTACTATGACACTTCCTTTAGTACTAAAGTATTATTTGGTTTAAATAAATATTTTTCCACAGGACCACTTCCATTACCCCCACCTCCATTGCCTCTGCAACCAGGTATATTTTTTTAAGACTCCACTTTATGTTATAAATAATCAATCTAAATACCTAAATATAAAACAATCTTTGTTCTGCATTAGTTCCAGAAATAATAGAAATAATTCTACCACAAAATCCACCTCAAGGTAATTTATAGTCCATGAATTTATTCGTTTGTATCGAGTTCTCGTACTTTTTTCTGAAATGATTCAACTTTGTTCATTTACTTATTGAATACAACAAGCTGCATGTCTCAGGGATATTTCTCGGGTAAATTTCTTGCAGTACCTCTGCTACAACCGCTTCCACCACCAGTAATAATAATTTGGGATCACTTTACAACTTACATTATTATTTTGTTCAAACTGTGAACCGTATTGATTGGCATAAAATATGCGTTAGTAGTTAAAGCAAAAGTATTTTTTTTTGACGTTTCCATTGCTCCATTTACACCATACTCGCCATCAATATCTTCTATATCAGGTAAAATAACTTTACAATTGACATAAATCATCAATCTACTTACACAGTAGCCTAATTCCTTCGTTCTGTATTAGTTCCAGAAATAATAGAAATTATAATACCACCGCTACCACCTCCAGGTAAACCCATATTTTTTTAAGTTTATTAGACGCCTTCTTCTTTTGATTGAAATAACTCGGCCATGTTGTTCCCTCCAATTTATTCCATAGTGAATATTTCAAGTTTACCTTATTAGACTCGTAGATATTTGACACGTTAGTTTCTTGCAGTACTACCACAACCACTTCCAGCACCGCCAGGTATAGTAAATTATAATAATCTTGTAATATTCAGCATATTATATTACTTTTATTCATTGTAAGTCAAACAAGAATGTTTATTTTGGTTACTTTTTCACAGGACCTCTTCCATTACCCCCACCTCCATTACCTCTCCAACCAGGAATTCCTCCTCCAGGTAATGAACAGTAATCATTTGGCTGGTTGGCAACTCTAGTATACTTCTTGTTTTATTAAGCTAAGTCCCTTTTTATAATGCCCATTAATTATATTTACAAATTCAATTTCTGCAGAACAACTGCCACAACCGCCTCCACCACCAGGTATAACATAATCATTCAACATCCTAACACTTGTCTTGGAACGAACGGGAATACACGAATTATTCCCGTTCGACCCATTAACAAAATCAGTGGGATGACCGGGAACAAAAATATTATTTATTAAATTCCCGTTCGTCCCACTGTGGAACGACAGCAGTGGGACGAACGGGAATACACGGTCTTATCCCATTTGAAATGGATATCGATAGTTGAGTAACACTATCACCGAGTAAAACTTGACAATTTCAATAACTGTGAATATTATTATTCCATTAATTAACATAAACTTGGTTTTATACCGATATCTTGGTTTATCCGTTATCCCCAGCTCCATTGCCTCTTCAACCAGGTACATTATATTTTTAAAGACTGCACATTATTTTGAACTAAAATTCAAATTATTTGATGAGATGTGGTAGCTTAACTTATTTGTTCTATGCTAGTTTCAGAAATAGTAGAAATAATTCTACCACAGAATCCACCTCCTGGTAATTATTCCATGAATTGATTCATTTCTTTCGAGTTCTCCTACTTTTTTCTGAAATGCTTTAACGTTGTTGATCACTTCAACTTATTCCTTATTGAATACAACAAGTCTACATTACCTTTTCAAACATTATATTGAATTTCAATTTCAAATTACAAGATAATATAAAAGTTTCATTTCTTTAATTTTTGTCAGTTCCAGAAATAAGCCCACCTCCAGGTAAACCCTATATTTTAATAACTTGGTTCGCCTTGATCACTTTTTTCTCAACTTAATCCTTAGTATTATTCTCCAATATTGTATTCCAATAATGTTTTGCAGTACCTCAACCACAACCACTTCCGCCACCAGGTATAACAATAATGTAATCTCTTAATTTGAGTGGACAAACATTATGTTTGATTCTCAAGCATTTTACTGTCTGACGTTTGTACACCGCTTCCTCACTGTCAATATCTTATTTATCAAGTATTAGTTATTACTATACAATGTAGATAATTATTATAAATTGAAACTACTCATGAGCGTAATTTCTTTGTTCGGCATTACTTACAGAAATACCATCACCGATACCACCTCCAGGTAATTTAGAGCCCATTTTTGAATTTTATGGTTCACTTTCCCCACTCTTTTATGATATTTCAACCTTATTCAATACCTTTCTGATTAATAGCCTCAAATTTAATTTACCCAATATTTTTGCAGTAATTCAACCACACCCACGTCCACCGTCAGGTATTATAATTTTGTAGTAATTTTCAAGACAAGGTGTTCTGATGTTGGGTGGTTCTCTAAAGCGAAGTTACATTTTTCATGACGTTTCACAGCACCACTTCCATTGCCCCCACCTCCATTGCCCGTACAACCAGGTAGGTACCTTTAATTGTTTAGTTTGCACATTTCATTGAATCTGAATTAAAACTTCTCAAGAGCCTAATTTCTATGTTCTACGTTAGTTCCAGAAATAATAACACCATCAACACCACCTCCAGGTAACGCAAAGCTCAAATTTAAAAAGGTTGATGCGCAGTCTGCTTTTTGTCTAAAATCACTAAGTTTTGTTGGTCACTCCAATTTAATTCCTATCTAATTTCAAGCGCTTATTCTATATTTATTGATAAGCTCTTAGATTTATGAACATCCGGGACCAGGTACTTACAATGTATTTAAACTTTGAGTTTTGATTATAAAGTACATACGTTATTGTTTGAACTTTGGCTTGTTTAAGGCGAAGTTATTATTTTTGTTGACTTTTCACGGAACGAAGAATTGAAGAGGCAATAGCGGTGGTGATAATAGGAGGGCCCATTATCACCACCGCCATTGCCTTTTCAACCGGTACATTTTAAAGCTGCACATGAAATTGAATTTAAAATCAAGCGATTAGTTGCCTAATTTTTTTATTTTGCATTAGTTCCAGAAATACCTGGAATTCCACCTGCAGGTAAATTAATAACATACATTTAATAATGTGCGTAGAGCCTGTAGAAATCTGCAGTTTATCCTTTATTGATGATTTCAGTCCATGAAATGTTTACATTTACAAATTCATATTTTAACAGCACCTCTGCCAGAACAACGACCTGAACCAGGTACAATACAAAAATTATCCTGAATTGAGATTACTTCCTTACTATCAAAATATTTTATTATAAACCTTAATTACAATAATAATAAACAAGCTAACACTAACAATAAACTATATAAATTATGTACGAAGAAGTGCCTTTTGGACGCTTTTCTCAAGGACAGCGATGCGGACGAGTTTTTTGATGCCCAATGAGCTCTTCCTTACTTTTATTTGAAATAGAAAATAGTAGAAAGGTTAGCATTTCTTTTTCTTACAGCCAGTTCTTTCTTCTGGATTGTTTAGTTCTATTCTGAAGGCCTAATGGTGCCACTTCTTCAATATCGAGTTCCACTAGATGGGTTCTATATCTTCAGGTATAACTTTCTTATCTGTAGTATTGTGTTAGAATTTTTAGTTGTTTATCAAAAGCTCAAAACATTTCGGCTTTTTTCAACAGCACCACTTCCATTGTCACCGCCTCCGTTGAATCCCCATCCAGGTATATTTTGAGGCTTTATATTGAATTTATATATTTTTATATATTTTCCTATTGAATTTATATTGATTTCTAGTATTTCATCAATATATTATATATTTTTGATTGGCAGCTCCTGCACCACAACCAGGTAGTAAAACTATAGCATTATATTTTTCTTGTGATCGTTCACTCTTCAGTTTTGTGAGATTGGTTAGAGTCGTTCTATTTTGGAATTATTCATTGATCTTATTCACTTCTGAATCGTTATGTAGATACTATCTTGCCGAGTGGTACTTGGCGGTTTTCCAGTTTTATTATTCTTCGTTTTACTTTAGATTCGAAATTAGGTGTTTCTGAATGATCTTTTGGTTCAAGTGAACCTATATTATATGGTTTACATACCTTTTCACAGACCTACTTCCTGTACCTCCACCACCGATGCCTCCGCAGCCAGGTATATTTACGAAAGCTAATAATTCTTTAAATTCTTCTACTAAAATGAGTTTTCTCTTGTATTAATACCAAAAAAAATAGAGGAATAATTTTTCGCAGAATCCACCTTCTGATAAAACTTAATGATTTTGCTTCATCTTCTTCCACTATTGTGCCAAATAATTCAGTATCGTCCGTTTTATTCTTCATATTGATTTTTAAATTGATATCGTTTTATTTACACATTTAAACTTTTCACAGCGCCGCAACCTCTTCCACCACCAGGTATAATAAGTTGTCACTTAATATTACTACATCAGTCATTAGCAGATGATTGTGAATTGGTCTTTATATCGAATCATATACTTATTGTCGGTTTAAGGCATGAACATGTGCCATTTATAGAATTCTTCTGATTTTGTTGTTAACATTGATTATAACAAAAGCGAAGTTATAGTCTGGTTCAATTCTTTTTGCAGAACCACTTCCAACACCATCGCCTCCTCCGACAGGTATATATTCTAACTGAACATTATTTTGAATTTATGTTTTAATTACCGATGATACCTAATTTGTATGTTCTGCATTAATTCCAGTTATTGAAATAATCATACCACCTCCTCCATCTCCAGGTAACTTCTCGTTTATTTGAATTTGTTTATGTTTTATCTTTTTCATTACTTTGGCCTTTGGTTATGATTAAAATATTTTGTTGACAGAACCTCTTCCGCACATTTACCCGGAACCAGGTATACATTTATTATGTATTTACTTTGTTTAGGCGTACAGAGCCCTATGGTTCTAGACTTTACATAATTATTTCGTTTATTTCGATGATATTGTTATCTTGAAGTGTTGACAACCGACATCGTTACTGTTGTTGAATATAAATTTCAAGTTTTCGACTTCAATACTTTTCTGTAGTGGAATAAATTTTGGTATTCAGGGGTGGGTAATAAAAGAATAAGCTCATGTTTTTTTTACTTTTTTTGCAGAACCCCTTCCACCTCCACCTCCACCACCAGGTATATTATTTACTGTATAGAATCCTTCATGAATACCCATATAAACGTTGTAAAACGGGAATAATAACAGATACTTATTTTTTTTTTTAGTAATGCCAGAAATAGACATAATTTTACCGCCGCTACCGCCTCCAGGTAAACTGTTTTTTTTTAATGACATCTATCGGTAATCTAGTTTCTGTTGCATAATTATTTATGAATTTTCCACCATTATTATGTGTTCATTGTAAGGACGACGATGTGTTACTTATTATGTTAGTCTTACTGAAATTATTTACTGTACCTTCGGTACATCTTATTCTGGTAGCTTTTTCATTGAAATACACTTTTAATTTCAAAGTTTTTACATTTTACTTTAATTTTAACAAGGACTCTTTAGATTCTTTTTCCTTCTGATGGATCTCTTCACATTATTGTAAAGGTATGATTCATTGCAACATTAATTTCTTCGAGTTCAACCGCGATGTTGTATCTACGTCATGAAACTTGTACTTGCATCAGGGTCTTTCGTATTTTTCTATTTTCTCTAGATAAAAAGATAAAGTTGTTTAAATTCTCTAGTGATTTGCGGAGATGAAGCTTTATTTTTTTTATATTGCATATTTCACAGAGCCTCTTCCTCCAGTACCTCAGCCACAACCAGGTATTTTATGAAATAAGTAAATCTGTCCGTTGTGTTAGAGTACCTACTTCAAAAATATATGGCTAAAATATAAAAGTTTAATTTCAGAAATGACTTTCTATAGAGATTTTAATTTCATTAAGGTTAATGTTTGATCTTTGCCCTCCCGTGTGACGCTGTTAGTTAAAAAATAATAATTATTAAAAAAAAAATTCACTATGGAAATCTCTATCGGCGTTATCGCTCACTTTGGCTTTTGTTTAAGCTTTTTAATAGTAAGTGTCTATAGTCGATATAAACGTAATTATGTTTCTTTGCAGAGATCGGACCTGTTCCGTTACCTCCAGCACCAGGTACGTGTATTTTAATACTTTTAATTTAACTTGAAATTCCTGTAGGAATCTAAAATCATTATTATGAAGAGATTCTTGTAAGATTGCATAAAAAGAGCTACCTTAACTTCAAAAATCATAGATATTTTTTCCTTTTTTGTTGCATTTTTCTTTTGCTATGATAACTGTTGTGATACTAATTTCTTTCTCTTATTTTTTGTTATTCAACGGATTAAGTATTCTTTGATGATGTAGTAATTGAAATAATCAAATAAGTACTCAACACCAACGTCACCGAGTATAAACTCAATAAACATAATAAACACTACTATTACTACATTATATCTACTTACTTACTTACAATAATTATACTTAAATTAAAATCACTGCAAAAAAATACGAAACTAATTCATTGCAATGTTTATAAACAGGGCCAGAACCAGCGCCAGGTAATGATTTCATTTAAAGCTGAATACATCATTTAATTGCATAGATATTAAATCTTATGTATTCCCGATAACATTAATAACATAGAATCAATTATATCAGGGACAACAACAAAAGCGTATTTTTTTCAATAGCTTTATGAGCGATGAATGGTTTTCTCTCGCTCCGTTCTAAAAGTTATACAAAACCTGATGAATAGAATCATCAATTATCAGCAAACTTTTTATTGAATTAACCCAACTACATTATATTGTTTGCTCTACAAGATATTTTTATTGCAGCACCAATGCCGCTGCCTCAGCCGATGCCAATGCCGCTGCCACCCATAATCCCGTTCCCTCCCCTTCCTGAACCTCAGCCGATCCCTATTATTCCGCCACAACCACCACCGCAACCTCAACCTACACCCCCGGATCAATTCCTGTATTGTAAGTATCAATTCGTTCAATCAGAATGCTATAAACACGTGTAATGCTATAAACTGAGTAAAGAACCACTAACGCATTTAACACTGTCTACAAGATAGGCGGACGAACGTCTCAAGCAGTATTTTCTCCAAAACAACGACTTAATTCAAAATAGTAAAATCAACAACATCGTCAGCCACAACATCGCTTACTTTCAGATGTTTCTTTTTGTCAAACAAGTTCGTTAAAACGTGAAAAATGCACATATTGTAAAGTAATCTCATAAGCATTATCATACGGATGGATATTTTGAATGATTACCAAAATAATGTTATTCACCACTTCAGGTCCACCTCCCATGTTCATACCAGGACCACCGCGTCCTTACCCCGTACCAGTACCGATACCAGGTAAACGCATCTTGGTACCAGTACCCGTACCAGTACCGGTACCAGCTGAAAAGATCTACATCCGTGGACCATCCATACCCGTCCCAGTAACGGTTGAGAAGAAAATACCTGTACCGTATCCCGTTGACAGGTAAGAATTAGTTCACAACGTTAAATCACCCTTCAGCTCTTACCTCAATTTAATTGGGGTCACGCAGCACATCTTTTCTTCCACACAATCATCTTCATTAGATCACTCCCTTTCTAGCCATAATTATCTTTCATACAATGCATTCAATTTTTCTTTTTCTTTTTTCAACAACGATTGATTTTAGAAAAGAATAGGTATAAAAAATAATTTGAAATGTAAAAACACATAAATCATCAAACACACGGCTGTTTTTCCAAATAGGCCGTATCCAGTACAGCAACCACCTAGGTTAGTACCGGTACCTATCAAGATCTACGAGCAAGTTCCTGGGCCTGAGGTGCAGGTGCCAGTTCCAGTTCCATCGCCACCGATAGCAGTTCCTTACCCAGTGAACCACTACATCACAGTGCCTGGCAAAGACAGAATTGTCCCAATACCTGTACCTGTTAAAGTACCTGGAGGTAAGAGTAATAGATAATACACTAATAGATAATAACTTGGTGGCAATAAAACGTTACTTTAAAATTTTATTTTATTATTACAAAAACTGATCCCAAAAAGAAATTGAAAAGAAGGCTTCATCGAAATATTATTTATTTTGCAGAAACCAAGTACTACCCCGTACCGGTCATCCTATACGTTGGTAAGAATGATTTCATTATTGATACGTAATGTGTTTTATATTATATTTTGGAGCTACTGTAGAGGTTTAATTTTTCAAGCATCTTTAAATTGAACAAGATAATCATGAATATTTTACATTGTAGCTCCTGAATGCAGAAACCACCAACCATTGGTACCCTTCAGCGTACCTTCGGAACCTTGCCAGGTCCACGTCTGCAAAGTTGTTTACAACTACGTCTACATCGAAACACACCCTGACTCCACTTGCTTAAGTTAGTAAACACACATCATTTTTGACTAATATAAGACCCATTGTAAAGTTGTTAAACATGTACTAATCTGCATAAGGAGTTTTAAAATGTGACGATTCATTAAGGATTTTTAGAAATCATACTACTTATTTCTCAAAGTCAAAATCAAATAATTTATTTTAAGTAGGCACATTAGAGGCACTTATGAACGTCAAAAACAAAAAAATAGAACTGATTCTAGTTGCCCCTTCCAAAAAGTAGTTTTCGTAAGTGTCTCTAACGATTTACCAAATAACGTTAATTATTTAATATGTAAATCATTATTTAATAGGATGAAACTATTTATTTGGCAAAAGGACAGATCGATATCGGATGACTCGGCTGTAGCATTTTTTTTTTATTTTTTCATTATTATATTACAGTATATCAACCAGAGCCCATAATATCAGGTGAGTAGTGCAAAATAAGCAACGTATTTTCACTTATAGTGGAATTCATTTCTAATAAAGTTTCATTATAATCGTTTGTAAGAAGGTGCCTCTATCTTTATTCCTGTCCACTCATAGCTGGGAGTCTATACTTCCAAGGCCAGCCTAAGTAGGTATACTTAGGCTGAGCTTGTAAAATGTGGTTTCGTTTTAGTATTGACTAGGCTCAAACTATAATAATATTAATCGCTTGATTTCTCTTTCAGTCAGCCCAGGTGGTGGATCTAGCTGGAGCTCAGCAAGTGCTTCAGCTAATGCTAACGCAGGCTCCAACACATATGCTTCCGCCGAAGCCAACGCAGCGGCCAACGCTAATGGCGGTGGTTTCAACGGATATTTCGGACCCTACAGCAATGGAGGTTTCCCTGGCGGTTCCAGTGCATCAGCAGAAGCCATCGCAGCAGCCAACGCCAATGGTGGTGGTTACAACGGATATTTCGGACCCTACAGCAACGGAGGTTTCCCTGGCGGTTCCAGTGCATCCGCAGAAGCCAACGCGGCGGCTAACGCCAATGGCGGTGGTTACAACGGGTATTTCGGACCCTACAGCAACGGAGGTTTTCCTGGTGGTTCCAGTGCATCAGCAGATGCGTCAGCGAATGCTGGAAGTGGAACTAACGGAAATATTTTCAGTGGATTGGATTGGGCTAATGCGAATGCTAATGCAGCCGCCAATTCTGCTGGAAATGCTGCAGCCAACGCAAACGCTATCGCAAATTCATTTAATGGTGGAGATTATTCCAGTGCTAATGCCGCCGCCAATGCTGCAGCTAACTATGGTGGCTACGGAGGAGGTAGTGCTAATGCAGCTGCTCAAGCAGCAGCTAATGCCGGCGCATATGGTGGTGGATACAGTGTCGCAGATGCCCAAGCAGCAGCCAATGCCGGCTCCAACTATGGCGGATATAGTTTAGCAGATGCACAAGCAGCCGCTAACGCTGCATCCGGCTATGGTGGTGGATATAGCATCGCAGACGCCCAAGCAGCCGCCAACGCCGCAACTGGTTATGGATATAGCATCGCTGATGCCCAAGCAGCCGCGAATGCCGCAACTGGTTATGGTGGTGGATATAGCATAGCAGATGCCCAAGCAGCTGCCAACGCCGCAAATGGCTATGGAGGATACGGCGGATCTAATGCTGCCGCACAAGCTGCCGCAAATGCCGGGTCTGGTTCTGGTTATGGCGGTGGATATAGCATCGCCGAAGCACAAGCAGCTGCCAACGCCGCAAATGGCTATGGAGGATACGGCGGGTCCAATGCTGCTGCACAAGCAGCTGCAAATGCCGCGTCTGGTTATAGCGGTGGATATAGCAACGCAGAGGCCCAAGCAGCCGCTAATGCTGCGTCTGGTTCTGGTTATGGCGGTGGATATAGCATCGCAGACGCCCAAGCAGCCGCTAATGCCGCAAATGGCTATGGAGGATACGGCGGTTCTAATGCTGCCGCTCAAGCAGCCGCAAATGCAGTGACTGGCTCTGGTTATGGCGGTGGATATAGCATTGCCGACGCCCAAGCAGCCGCTAACGCCGCAAATAACTATGGAGGATTAGGTGGCTACGGAGATGCTAATGCAGCTGCTCAAGCTGCGGCTACTGCAGCTTCAGGCTTTAACGGATACGGTGGATACGGAGATGCTAATGCTGCTGCCCAAGCTGCCGCTAGTGCAGCTGCTGGCTACGGTGGATTCGGCGGATATAGTGATGCAAATGCAGCTGCCCAAGCTGCGGCCACTGCGGCTTCTGGCTACGGCGGATTCGGTGGATATAGTGATGCCAATGCAGCTGCCCAAGCAGCCGCTAATGCAGCTTCAGGCTATGGCGGATTTGGCGGATATGGTGATGCGAGTGCAGCTGCCCAAGCAGCCGCTAATGCAGCTTCTAGCTACGGCGGATTTGGTGGATACGGTGATGCCAGTGCAGCTGCCCAAGCTGCGGCTAATGCAGGTTCTGGCTATGGCGGCTATGGAGATGCCAGTGCCAATGCTGCAGCAGCAGCCAATGCAGGTGGTGGTTACGGCGGGTACGGAGGATCAAGCGCTGTATCCCAAGCAATGGCCAACGCTGGCTTTGGTATACGAAGTGGAGAACCAGAAGGCGATGTTGATGTCGCCAGATCCGGCCAGTCAGATGAAGTAGCCGACGATGTTCCAGTTACTTCGCAAGAATCGAGAAAGAAACGCAACACTGAGCAACGCAAGCACAGGCTCAGAATGAGAGCGTAATCACGTACCTATCACGGAATTCGAAGAATCTGTAAGTACTTACATCGAATATTTTGATTCACTCACTTGCACTTCAAGATACTTGGATTATTACAGAAGTTAAAAGGTTGGCGTCAAAATAAAAAATAAAACTTTACGGTAATTTGATCCCAATCATCGTTTCTGTTAAAAGAAATAAATATATCGTTACCTCAACATAAAATGAATCAACTACCTAACTTTTCGCAATTTATTGCTAAGCAAAAAATATCAAGACAAGATATCTTTAGAAGACGGTACCTAAATTCCGTTATACTAATGACAATTTGTTTTTGTTACAGACCGAAACTCATCACAATGATCTCTCTACAAACATGGCAAGCATAATATGGATTCGATTTTGTTTATATTTAATTGAAGCATCTAAAAAATGACGAGCAAACTTCATACTTATATCTATTTATAATAAAGCATTTAGTGGGATATAAAACCTGCATTTTTATTTTATCATAGGTACCCCAAACATTAAAGCGTTATCTGTAAGAATAATTATGTACACGAGAAAATCTTTTTGACCTCCATTTTCACTACTCACATCACGCTTTATTTTAGCTTTTTTTTAAAGCGTTTTATAATTTTTTCATATGCCATCTTTTTCACTGGCCATGACTTATACTATAAAAATAAAAAGTTCGTTTCCTTTGAAAGCAGTTTACTTAAATAATTATTCTGTCCACTAACATAAACGACTATAACGAATGAGAGGTTTTCAGAAGTAATAAAGATTAAGGCTCGGGCACATAGCAGGCGAATAAAAGATTGTTTTTAGAATGGATAATTGAGTATTTGATTATTTTATCCCATGGCCAGGCTCCCGTAAAGCTTACAGATACATTTTAAAGTACACACACAACAACAATGAAACGTTCTAATTATTTATTTAGTCCTTTGATGTTCCTCTATCCAAATCCTACATCCATGAGTACTAGCTTAACTTATAAATCAATTACACACACGTCCATTTGACGTCTAGACAATAAATTATTCTGAAACAAATTGAATCACACGCACTTACATGCAGTAATTACATCATAAATCATACTGTACCAATATTAAAACGCCAAATGGTTATCACACAGAATTATAGTCTTACTTATAAATACCTCTGTTTAATTCTTGGTAACACATTGATGGAAAATATCGTTGATGGTGACTGTAGAACCATAAGTTCAGGGGTAAAGTGCAATAAGCCGGGATGCAGGTTGGGGTCATTGGGGGCATTTGCCTCCTTGCCTTCCTGTTATCTGAAGGCAGAGCTGAAGAATTAGATAGTTTAAAGGAATCAAAAGTTCAAGACGTAAACAACTTGAAAGAAGCAGTAGGTTTAAGAAAAAGCGGTGAAGCTCCCGGTGATCTCATAAGTGGTAAGAATCGTAATATTAGTTTATCATAAGTCATGTAAGAAGGGCGATTAATAGTCATATTCGCATTATAATACTAAAAATGTATATGTATATTTGTCATTATTTTTAAACAATCCGTTGTAGCAAGTGGCAAGCTTGTAATAATACGTTTTCAAGATTTAGATCTAATTTCAGAAATAAGTTTAGCTGTAACTCAATCAAATTCTCAAACCAATGAAGGGAGATCAGGGGATGTCTCACAAAGTGATGCTAGTTTTGAAGGTAATACCTTAAACTTTTCTATGTTCACACTACATCCAACTGTCAGAGTTGGATAATTACATTTTCATTATTTATCATATTTCCCAGACTCAGCAGTGAGTAATGCTGTAGCCCAATCAAGTGGAGATGGATCTGCTTATGCTGGCAGCATTGGAGGTTCTTCTCAGTCTAGAGCAACAGCTGTGGCTGGAGGAGCACCAGCCTCGCCATTTAATCCTTTCAATGAAGAATTGGGCCCTTACATACAACCTGGATCAAGTTTTTCCCAAGCAGAGGCTCAAGCAATCAATAGCGACTCATACGGCCAAGGGCTAAAGTCCTATCCCTACCCTGCGTCCTACCCTTACAGTTCTGGATTGCCCTCAGCACAAGCACAAGCCGATAATGGATTATATCAACTTTCACCTAATTTTAATCCACAAGCTGATAGTGGACTATATCAACGGGATCCCGCTTACAGCCCCTATGGCCAAGGACTGAACCCTGGTCAGGTGCAAAACCAAGCTGATAATGGATTATATCAACCAGGGTATAGTGGTCCACCTAATGTGAGCCCGTATAACCAAGGATCGAGCCCTCCCGGCCAAGGCGACAGTGAGTCAAACCAACCCATAATTGAGCCTAATTCTATGCTACCAAAACCTATTCCTAGGCTAAACCCAGTTTCAGATTCGTTCTCTTCATCTTACCCTTATAGTCCGGGGTCTAGTTCAAGTTCTGCCCAAACAGAAAATAGTGGACCATACCAACCTATTCCTATACCAGATCCTAACTACTCACCATATGAACGTTTTTTGGTCCCGTATAAAGGACCTAGTTCTAGTCAGACGCAAGGCAGTAGTGAAGCATATCAACCTGTGCCTATAATAAAATCTAAAGACCAATATGAATCTAATCCAATACAATATAGTCAGGGAAAAAATCAATATGGTTTTGCTTCATCTAACTCATATGGTCAAAATGAGCCGTATCAGGCCATTCCTCTACCTGATCCTAATCCTTTCCCAAGTGATTCGTTTCTTGTTCCATATAGAGATCCTAATCCTTCCCAGGCCCAAACTGATAATGAACCATATCAACCAATCCCAATCCCAAAACCTAGTCCTAAACAACAAGAGGCTTTATCTAGATTATACAGCGAGAGATCCTATTCCGTCGTTGATCACCCTTCATCGCAATCAGGTTTTATATACAATGCTGATCAACCACAATCGCCAGCTGACAGAGGATCATATGAGGCTATTCCTATATCTCATCCCGAAACATATGAACCTATGGTCCCATATATTGAATCAAGTTTCTCTCAGAAGCCAATTAATAATGGAGCATACCAGCCTATTCCAATTCCAAATAATTCACTTAGAATGAAACCCACTCAAGATGAAATCAAGCCATACCAGTCTATTCCAGTACCAGATTCTGAATCTTCACGATATGAATCTTCTAAGGTCCAATCCAGAGACCAAAAATCCGAAAAAATAAACGTTCAAGACGAAAGCAATGCATATTATGGATATAAACCCGTCCCAAACACAAACGACCCAAAATCGGATGCTCCTATATCTTCAGCCTCTACTAATAATGTAGGCAGATCACGTGAATATGCTCCAGTGATAGACGATATCGATTCAAGTGCAGACATATCGAAGAGCGGCTGGGACCCATACGAATATAATCCTTATGCACCCAGTGGTCCATATCCTCAATTATATCCTTCAGGGGCAGAGGCTGCACAAGCATATCCTGATTTCAAACCAGCTGCCAGTGGTGTTCCTAATCCATATAGCCAGGGAATAAGTCCATACGCAAGTGATTACCCATCAGAATCACCATTACGACCAGGAGGTTATAATCCGACGGAAAACGAAGTACATGGGCCTCCTAATGTCTTTGCCAGTAAGTGAATATTTCCAGAATTATCTTCTTTAGAAATTATACTAATTAATAACCTAATTAAATACCAACCACATCATCATGTTTTAAACAGTGTACTTAAAACATATGCAAACAGATAAAATATCATCGAAACGTAAAGCTATTAATAACGTCAGTAATAAAACTTTTCATTTGTTTACTGAAATATTCCGGTTTTCAGGTGGGCAAAGTTCGCCGATCGCATTCGAGGGTAATAATTTGATATACATTATTACGATAAATTAATAACGACATCGGAGTACGGAATAAAAGTATTTAATCATAAGGGATTGTTTCAGATGCGAAGTCCAGAGCGATTTTGCCTCATGAATATGTATTTCCTAACAAAATGCCTGGTGAGTTTGATAAACTTATTTGAATAACAAAGTTATAAAAAGCTAATAAACTGTGCTCAGTATTAGGACCGAAATTGAGTTATGTCTCATTTGATTTTTTTGTTGTGCTTGTGATTTTACGATAAATCGATAGAAACGATGTTTTTTCCAATCCTTACTTGAACCCAAATGAACGTGTAAAATTCTTCAACTTCAAGACTAATAAAAATCATTATTATTTCCAGGAGGAGAAAACGCAATACAGTGTACAAAAGAAAACGAATTCCATCACTTTTGGTCTCAAGAACTCGACTGTCTGGTGTGCATTTGTCTCAACGAATACGGACTCCTACAACCCGTGTGCGCGAGTTGTGGCGGATGCCATAACCCTGCACCGAAGCTTCCAGAACCAGTCCCACGACTACCTGAATCCATTCCTGTTCAGCCAGCAACTCCTGGGCCCTTTGAACCTATTCCAATAATGCCTGAGCCGTATCCACCTGTGCCTCAGCCAGAGCCTAACCCGGAGCCACCTAATCAGGAGCCCTATCAGCCGGTTCCCACTCCGGAGCCCTATCCTATGTATCCAGAACCTGTCCCGCCTCCATCACCCGTCCCGGTTACTTTTCCAGAGCCTGTCGCAACGCTACCACCACCACCAGCCCAAGGTAAAAAGGTCGTTTCCTACTATACAAGGTATATTTGAAATAATCTGTAGGTACCTACTAGTTAAGTTCAGATGTATTTTGGAAATCTACATTTTAGAAATTGATTAAACTCAATCTAAATTTTAAAGGTGAAGACAAATAATATTAGATATAATATAATAATAGTTTAACTTAGTTGCTATTTATATAAGAGTTCAACCACATGATATTAAACCCATCAGGGCATATACCGGTAGATTTTTTTTACCGTCTCGACAAACATAGGGTGTAGTAGGTGAACGGAGTAGAAGCCAATGGCATAGATATTTTTTTTTTTTTTTTTTTTTATACCCTTTAAACAAATTGATCTATCTAAAAATACTACCCATTTGAAGTAAACTTTTAATACAGAAACAATAAAAACAGAAATTAAAAAAAAAACTAATAAATCGATGAAAAAATATCGAAATTCAAATCATACGCACCCTACTAAATGCACGGAATTTATCAATGAATTAGATACGTTCCTTTGCGGCCGATAGGTACTCGCCGCACTTGCCGTCGGCTTCTTTGATATCATCAGGCGCTTGAGCCGCCGCCGCGCCGGAGCTGCTCGCTCGCGCATCCCCCCGCCCGCTCGCGTCCCGAGCTTCAGTCACCGATTAGTCACGGCGGTGTGACGTCGCGCTGTTTGTTTCCGCGTATGCATCGTGCACCCGGTCATATTTGTCGTATCTAAACATGTACGAATATTCTAACGTAGAGTATCTTGTTTGGTGAAAACAGCCAGTGCAAGGCGAATGTACGCAGAAGAAGAAAATCTTCAGTCGCTGCGAAGGAACGGTATCCCTTCTCCTCAAATTCCCCCCCGGACCCCGCATGGAGTTTTGTCACTGGGTGCAGAACCGTTCTGTCATTGACACCATGTTGCAAGACGTTCCTGATCCCTATCTGCAAGACATGTACTTCCAGCATGACGGATGTCCAGCTCACTACAAACGATCTGTGCGCGCGTATCTCGATGGTCAATTTGGTGATAAGTGGATAGGTCGCGGTGCACCTGTGAACTGGCGGCCGAGGTCACCAGACCTACATAACACCCCTTGACTTTTATTTGTGGGCCGACCTAAAACGTTTAGTCTGACGTTTAGTGTATACCGAAGAAGCTCAAAGCGTTAGTGATTTAAAACAGCGAATAATTTAAAACGCTTTTAATGTTTTGAAAAGTGATAGAGACACGCCTCGAAGTTTACCAAACAATATGCAAAGACGTGCTAGTTTATGTTTAGAACGAAACATTTGGAACAATAATTACCTACTGCGATATCGCTAAAAAGGCACAGACCTAAGTGCATTTTTTGTAAAATGCGCGCAATGCGCGTGCGCGTCGGTCGTTCGTGTCGCCCGCGCGCGAGTACCGCTCAGCTGCTCGGCTCTCGTACGTGAACCCCGGTAAGTGAACTCTCACGCACACATCAAGTTTCTATGTACGTGTTTGTGCGTAGGCGCGCCGACGTTACTTAGCAACGGGTCGACCAAACAACCTTCTGTAAATGTTCTCGCTCCCGCATGTATGCACGTCCTTTTCATTTTGAATGAAGTACAGTCGAGTATTCTTGCTTATTCAAGTATTTATTGTTTCGAATTATTTAAAACAGATTACTTAGATTGTTTTAAAAGTTCGTTCCGAGTCTTTGTTACTGTTTTCGTTTTATTTGTAAGGATAGGTTTTCTTATTATTTTATCTTTTTAATTGGTAAATTGGTGGGGTTTTTATTTGTACTTAAGTATTTGTTGTGTTTTATTATTTTAGGTAGGTTAAGTTTTCTTACTTGTGTTAAGTTATTACCTATTTACTACTTATTCTTTTGGTGTGAGGCTTATTTAGTCAATTGGGTATTTGTATTGTATGTTTGAGAATTTTTGGGTATTGTGTTCATTTTATTTGTAGATCAGGTTTGTCTTAGTTTATTAGTAAGTGGAGTATAAATGTTATTGCGTTGATTTTGGAAACGTTTTCAGCACGACTGTACCATGCGAGGGGCGGCCGCTTACTAGGTTTCTACGCAAAAGAAATGTGCGTGCGTTTCGCTCGCACACACGTACAACTTTCATTCATGCGCGATCGCAGCCTACGCCGTTTACTATCTCCTATTTTGGCTATTATTAGTTTTTACGCACGGGCCGTAGGATGGATAGTTTTCATGATTTTTGAAGGAAATTCCGAACCTGTACAATCTCAATGGTACTAAGCAAATATTCTTGGGTATGGATTCTGTTTCACTTACACAACACACCTGATTATGCTCGAGACGGTAAAAAATGTCATCCGGTATAGTCCCTATTTTAAGAATATTCTATTAATAAGAACAAGCTTAGACTTTTTAATTTACCAAAAGCAGGTCTCACGGGAATCCAATCAAGATCTAGAAATAATATTTAACTGAGAAAGATTAACGATCTTTCTAAAACTGCTGTCTTAGTCTGTCGTTTTGATTAATAACTTCACGTTAAGAAAATGTTATGAGTTTCCAACTGAATCCACCATTTTAGTTTAGTTTGCTCATATTAGTGGTTACCGGTATTTGGACATATTTGATGTTTCAAGTGAATGCTGGTGGAAAACTATTTTATTCTGTACCATGAAAGTAGATTAGAAATCTAATAAATCAGCTGTAAGGTTCACTAATCAATCTGATCTCACTACTGGACGTAACGCGAATTCTCACTTATATTATTGCTTACAAACAACATCTGACAACAGATTTTTATTTTTAGTCGTCCTACATCTAATATTAAGAATTGCACTTATTTTTATACAAAAATTTAAATGATTTGATTTGTTTTTAGCCCATTGTAATCCTCTGCCAACCGGAGTTCCATTCACAAACCCGCTACACCCTTGCCAGATATGCATCTGCAGGGAGTCCTTCGTGACTGGCAAGACTGATGTTCAAATCGAGTGCAAGGAGAATCCTCAGTGCAGTGAGTAGCTTTTGGGATTTCTCTATAGGGGCATCAAGAGACACTATGGTCTCTCACGGCGAAGAGCTGCATTACAATCAATTCCTTAAATTTTTCAGTTGCGCCTGCCGATGTGACTGCTTTACGTAAGTGTTTCAGACAGAAGATAATTTAACTCGAAAACATTATTGTTATTTACTGCAATGTCATCTAACTAAACCAAGTGTTATAATTTTTTTTTATATTTCAGCTCCGATACCGGATGTGCCCATGCCAATACCGCGTAAGTTCTAACAAATATTATAAATAAATATAAGACATTTCCTATAAATACCCGGAAGGGAAAGTCAATTAAACAATTTTTATAACTTTCATGTCGGATGTGAACTACCAATGCACAGAAGATGCATTATGTGACGTTAAGTGTTCACGAAGAACGTTACTCAGTTGAGTATCCCTAATTCCTTCAAGAACTGTACTGAATCTGAACAAGTCATTAGGGGCCATAGTCTAAATAATCTAGTTTGATCATACCATGCAACTTTGTTGATAGTGATCTGATAGCCTAATCTGAATTGCCATCATATTATTAAGTACCTATTATTCGTTCAAACTCCCCAAACTTATAAAGTGGTAGTATAGATCAGTCAGTCAGTTTGTTACTACACCTGAATTCTTGACAAAGTTAACATTAAATAATGTATCCACAAACGTACAGAATAATGTGTCTTAACATCTCACTCTGCCATCATGTAACTTTGAAAGATATTCATAATAATTCATTTATCTTTGCAGTACCGATATGTGAGAAATTCCCCGAAGACGTGCTATTCCCTCACCCGACTGAAGCTTGCAAGCTTTGCAAGTGCGCTAAGAGTTTGACCGAAGACGGACTTTATGAGCAGCAAATAACTTGCTACCCACATCCCGACTGTGGTAAACTTCTTCTATCATTATATTTTGTATCATTCCCTTTTGTTTCTACTGATATCCATCCTGATTTACATTCTCCTGCATCCTTAAATAAATGCATTATCATTCTTGTCTCAATTTAGCGCAGCATCCTCACCTTCTTCTTACATGTATGGATTGTATGAAAGATGATATGACTAGAAGAGGAATCTTCTAGTCATATCATCTTTCATACAATCCATACATCGTTTCTTTCTTAGTTAGTCATGTATTTACAAGTATAATTATAATAATCGATGTCGTATGCTTCAACAGTCCCAAAACTGGAAGCAGTGACAGAGGTGGAACCTCCCCTGCCCGTCCCAGTAGATCCTTACCAGGTTAAGCCGTACCCAGAACCCGAACCTGTGCCTATAGAACCCCTAAGAGAACCTTACCAGCCGATGGAACCTGTGCCATTGCCAGAGGTCGTGACGGTGGAGCCTTGTGAGTAATGTTTTATAAATATTTTTTCACACAATATTAAAATTGATAAACTTTTAACGTCATATTTTAGGTATCTACATATCTCGGCTGCGTTTTTGCGAGCAAAAATACACTCGAATAAAAATAGAGAAATATCTGGATGAGAGGAGCCGACGATTAACTTAAGTAGCGTGCAATTAGAGATGCCCATATCCAGCCGTGAACTGCTATAAGCCGATCTGTATCATGAATATTTTATATTTTCCTAGTACCGTGGCCTCCCATAACGACAATTGCACCAGTCCCTGCGCTACCTGTGACTCCTCGACCTGGGCCACTACCAGGACCATCACCACGTGAGTTTTGTGAAATCTTGAAGTATGAAGAAAGGAAGAAATTTAATCCAAAACACTGGCAAATCCTGTCTGTTATATTATACGTAAAATTGACCTTACTTTTATGAAGTAAAAATTTAGTAAGTCTAAATAAGAATAAATAATAATAATAATGTTAGCATAGGAAAGTAATGCAACGAATTTTAGGAAACAACAATACATTTTTTAACAAGAAGTAAATTGAACCATTTGTCTATTCCACCATAAACTGCATTACTACTTAAATTATATATCCTAAACCTATGCTTTGTCCATTTCTACTGTCATCCCTTATATCAACATCTACATCAAGAACCTCTCCCCAGATGAGTCCTGCCGACCGTACCCCCCCAACCAGACATTCCAGCACCCCTGGGATGAGTGCCAGGTATGTGTGTGCACGGAAGCCACCGCCGTTGGGATGATCACCGTCGAAGTCAACTGCTATACCAAGCCGTCCTGCTGTTAGTATCCTTTCATCTATTTTGATATACTTAAGTGTTTATTCAGCTTCATATTTTTTTGCATTTCTTTCAGGCATAGATCCACCAGATTCTGTTAAGCAAGGTGAGATTGTAAATTCAAAGTTTTTTGACGTTAGATATTGTTTTCAAATTTTAATCTAAAAATTATTATCTGTGTTTCAGCACTTCCAGGTAAACTACTTCTTTTTATAGGTAAGCATTGCGTTCCAAGTAACTTTACATAGATTTGTTCATCTGAGAGAGAACCCTCGAAATTAATCTAACATTTTCATTTCAGATTAAATGCGCCAGTTCAAGATTCAAAGTTTTGCCACCAGTGGGCAGTTGAAAAGTTTCGCAAATGCGTGATAACTGTCGATTTTATGCCACCGTTTGCGCTCGTTTGCACCCCAACGTGGTGGAGGTCGACAAGGGGTGCCGGAGGGTGAAATAAAAAACTCGTATCAACTGTAACATTAAAAGCAAACAAATAAAGTAAAAATTTACGAGCGACTGCGACACGCCGTCAAAATTGCAGATACAGGTGACATAAAAAAAGATGGAACGGGACTCGTTGGTATACGAAAAGATGACGTATTGAAAAAAAAAGCATATTTCATAAAATTCAAGTTCCATTATTGCAGTAAAATGAGCTCAAGTATTTCCAGCCACGAGAAAAATATTACAAACATAGAGCTCACAAATACCGCTTCCACCAAAAACAACACAAAATTAAACGTTTCCCCCAAAAACATTTATTAGAGAAAACAAAGCTTTACCCAAAAAATTACGTAAAGCGTCCTCTACATAGCACTTTGATAGCAGATAACAGAATAAACAATGGTACATAAATCAATCCTCTTCCGAGATAGCGGTCCCTAATTAGTGGGATAGCATTGAGGAAAACCAATACGGGGAATCGTTTTGGAAACGCAATAAGGGTCGGTTCGAAACGGACGATGAACGCCATCGAGCAATCTGATGCGCTATAGATTGCCCCTGAAGTGTATTGACACCTCGATGTCCATTTACCGGAGCCACTCACCCCTGAACGTGATAGCGTAAGAGTAATTGTGTTTTCCATTCAGGTGCCACTCCTGTTATCACTGTTTTATTGGTCAACGTTAAATTTCGTTTTATTGTTGATGTTTTATTGGGACAGAGACGTTAAATTTTTAAATCTGGTTGGAAAATGTTTCTATTTTGATTGAAAGGTTTATACCTGACACTTTTGTTTAGGTTCCCGTTCCATGTACAAAAACGATTTCATTTCTGGCTTCAAACTAGAAAAGATGAAACAAACATGCCAATGCCAGTTTGTCGTCTAACTATCTGTATTATACATGTTTCAGGTTTCAATATACCATATATAGGACTTGGCAACACGGTGAACAGTCCAGACGTCCAAGCTTTATCTAGCGGGTCGCAGCCAATCACCAGCACTTATAGACCTCCACCAGCTGCATACCCTTCGTACAGTCCAAGATCCGTTAACGTCTACCCTGGGAGCAACCAAGCGGCGGATCCTTTGAACCAGCCACCTCCATACTCCGGCTATGTGGACCCATCATCTAGCTACCCATACCAACCGAACTACGCATCCCCCCCATACGTGAACCCACAATATCCTGAGTACCCACCCAGATTACCAGTCCTACCTGGAACTGGCAACACGATTGGACAGTACAAACCCAATAATTTCGGGTATCCTGCGAACTACCAATACGCTCAAGGAGATTCGGTAGGGAATAACTACCCACCGCAGGGGCAATATCAGCCATTTGATCCAAGGTTCCAGACGGTCCCAGCACCATCGTATCCTGGGATGTACCAGAGAGCTTACGAGAGGCCTCCTATGTACGCTCCTCAACTCAGAGACGGTTATGTGAAACCTCCGGTAAAAGCGATAGGTGGACCAAGTAAGTTTAATAGTATTTTGCCAGAAGTTTAGAATATAATAGAATAGGTACTCTCTATTATGTACACCATATTATTAATTGTAAAAATCGAAATTGTACACTGGGTGACACAATGGTGGTCTTATCGCTGAAAGCGTTCTTTTAACGACAACCTGGATGGATTTAAAGGAACAAAGGAGAGACAATACTGCAGGTAGTCTTTGGTGTACCATTAGAATACTTCTCCCTATTAAACTATGTACCTTATTTCTTGTCGTTTACTGTTTTTTATGTTTTACAATTCGCGATTATTTAAAATCGTGAAACTTTCTAATCATCGAGTCTAACTAACATTAATTCTGAATTTCAGATCTCCAGAATTTGGCGCCAAGCTACGCAGCACCTATTGGATATTCCAAGTCTGGTAAAGGTAGTTATTATCACAATATTGCTAAGTAACTTATTACCAAATTATTTATTACATGAGTGATATCAGAGCTGCGTTATTATAAATTGCCTTCTTAAGAATATGCAAAAAGCAGAAGTTGGAAACCAACATATTTTATTTTATTTTGTTAGCCAATTTTTCTAAACCCTGCAAGTCAAAAGCTATTGATTTAAATAGAAATAATCATCAGATCAGCATACATCTACAGATGTTTACGAAGGAAGCCTCCAAGTTTAGTATAATTTTTAACAAGCGCACCCCGTAATCCCGGCGGATCCTTCAACTTTTTGGACATAAATTAAAAATATATTAGGAGAGCAGATGGTGGGACGCCCGCCATGCAAATTATATTTAATCAAACTTTGGGCTTTCACTAGTTATTGAATTTCTGTTGTACTTTCTTTGAACCTTGTACTTTGCAAAAACTCCTCTTCTGTGACAGTTGCTAAACATGTTATTTGTATACAATTTTTAGATGGATCAGGTGACGACTCGCGGTAATATGTTATGAATAATGTGTAAGTAATGCAACAATTATTTATTAATTGTTTTTGATATAACAATATTATACATTGTGTCACCCTATGTAAAATGTCTAATTTATGTCTGTAATTTTTATGGTGTACATAATAAAGAGTATTCTATCTATCTATTATACAGCAGCGGAGGTTACAATTAAAGAAGTTACACAATACTAGTAGGTACCGTAGTTTGGATCAGTAAACCCAACTAAAACTGTTCTCTCATTAGAATATTTGCCCGTTTATTTTGAAATCACGTACAGTAATACCGATCGTTAAACCCAATACGTTTGTATTAGGTTTAACGATTGGTATTACTACCTTCAGGAATACTGAAATAAAACTTTCTAAAGTTACAGTTACGTTCCTTATGAGTTAGCTAGAACAGCCAATAGTTAATAGATTTGGTATTACTAATTCCAAATTTTTCAGCTTCGAAATCTGCCGGAATATGTATCATGGAAGATAAAAGTTGGAACGTCTAAAGGTGCTTTCAGTAGTAAAACTTCCTCTAAAGAAACTTATTAGAATCTAATTATGACTAATAATGATAATAAATTAATTATGACTTGAACTAATAAAAACATTATTATTTCAGGATAATATGATATTTTATAAGAAACAGACGACACGGCTTGATATGGACAACGAGTAGTTTTAAGAAGTGTGCACAGCAAAAGATGCTTTAAATTATGTTTATAGTAAAGAAAAAGCATCGTAATTTGTTTGTTTTATTTCAATCATTATCAATATTTGTCTTATGAAGAAGATATTGTATCACAATAGTAATACTATCATTCTGGTAGCAATCGATGATGGAGATAAGGTACACTTGCAGGGTTCTTCAGGGAACAATTCTGAGCCCGATACTATAAACTTTTCGTTGCCAACTAAATAATTATTCAATGTTCTACATTCAATAAAACGGCTTCTCGAAAACATTTACAAAGTGTGCGATTGCAAAATTCGTTGCCTGTTTTACTTACAAACACTATTTTTGTAAACTAGAAATAAAAGTAAAAGTAATAAACCATACAAACGATATAAATTTGAAGTATAACTCCCAGTTGATAGGCAGTTCGATAGCATGAACAATATCAATTTTATTTAAGTTAAAAACTTATTTATGTAGGTATATTATAATAATGTTGGTCTGGACTTTGGCGATTTTATTTATAAGGGGTAAGTTAATACATTTTCTTTATTCCTTGACTAAATAAAGTGATGCTCAAGAACTTACGAATATTCATTTCACTTGAAATCTGCGAAGTGAGTGAGCAGACAAATTAAAGGAAGAGACTTAACATTTCCCATAGCGTGCAAAATGACAGATTTTTCACATCTTATTAAGTTTCAGTCATTATGTTTTAAGTGAAAACAGTTCCAACTTCACATAATATCACTTGGGAATATAATTTCAAACGTAGTAGCTATTGAAGTAAAAATGTCTGAGATGTTCGCGTTTTAATGAATACTTCCTTTTTAAGTATGTTATTTATTTCTTGTGATACTCGAATCTTGGTAATGAGGTAAATATATTTGTGACTACTTGTGAATTGTGCATTTGATAATAGCGTATTTTAGATTGTTTCTTTATTATTTAACAAATCATATGGCTACTGAACTTTGTTAAAAATAAATTAAATGCACAGATTGCATTCTTACACACTTTCTTACACTTACTGTATAGAAGACCTCGTAAATTCTTGACCACTCTAAGGATGAATCCTACTTGTAAGTCTACAACGACAAGGTATATTTTATCTATGTGACAGCAAGATAGTTGCAACCTTACTGAAATTTCAATTTTCTGTGAATTGTTGTCATAAGTGTTATTAGTAGTAAAGCTTGGTATAGATTCGAACATGAGCGTACCGGCATTTTTTGTTTTTCTGGCAGCTTGGTTACATTCCTACAGATTCCAATACCTACCTAAAATCAGGCTAGCTCACAAAACACAAGATTAGGTGACTACCTCACACGCCATTTTGAGAAATAAATTATTATTCCCACACATGCAACGTACGAACACTTAATTGCATGCGCATTTTGATTATAACCTTACCGGCTACTAATGAATTTTGTATGAATCTACATAAGAGCGTAGAATGAATCTATGATCTGGATTTAAATAATAATATATTCAATGTATTCATTTATCTAACAGGGAAATTGAGCGTTAGTTTAATGAAAGGAGAAATAAATGAACTTCAGCGAAACCCCATTTTCGATACTAAAATAATGTATGACTTCAGATATACCAAGGTTGGCAATGCATCGACAAATCCTTAAACAATGTAGAGACTATCTAAAAATAAATATCTAATCAACATTGCCTTCAATAGTTGGAAAGATATACTAAAGGTAAGCCAAGCGTGCAATATAGCCGCAACGCAACGCAACGGAGCGCAGCGCAACGCATTTTAATAAAAATGCGCGGTGCTGCCCGCCTAAACTATGTGTTGGTTCATAGCAAATGTGCAAAAACGCTCCTCAATCTGCGCTTGCCTTTAAAATATAGAAAAACACTTTCAGTTTCAAAATGCCAGACACCGGAGCAACTGCTGCGTCTGGACGAGATGGATAACCTGGCGCAGTTCGATGATGCACAGCATCGGGGCCCGAACTTCTACGACTACGAAGGAGACTCAGTAATTGAACCGGCCAGCACGCTAGAGCAAGATACGGATATATCGCTGTAAGTATGAGTATGATGATGCTATCACCATCATCCTCCTGGCACCCACCTGGCAGTCATTATGGGAGCCAACACTCCAGAGAGGGATGATGACACACCGCTATAATCTTGAAGCATCATCATCACCTTCCTGCCCTTATCTCAATTTATTTAGGGGTGGGTTTGGAGACCAAATAAATGATGAACGTGTGAGAGTTCACACGTTCTTCATTTATTTGTTCTTCCTCTACTCTTGCTACCATTTTGAGATCATTATTATATGGTAGTAATACCTCAAGGCCATGCATCATGCAGTCTAATGACCAATGCATTTAGTTAAACTCAGAACAGATACTATTTTCGAACCAAGCCAATGACGCTGATTTTATAATTTCATTTTATTCAAACCCAAGATATCCTAAAGGCTCCTTTAGTCAGGCGCGACGCGACTCTTGCAGGACAACTTTTATGAAAACTTCATAGAAATTGTTCTGCCAAATAGCATCGCACCATCGCTTCGCGCCTGTCTGTAGGAGCCCCAAAACGAGTTTCTTAATTGCACTGATTTAGATTTCGTAAATATGAATTGCGATTTCCTACTAAAATCTGCTTCGTAGAGCCATATTGAAACCCCAAAAAGACCCATATCCCTCATTTAGCCAAAGGAAAATGGAACTAGTTCAGCGAAAAGACCCGCCTTATTTATGAGATAATTTATTTACGTGCGCTATGAGATAAATCAGGGAAACGACGCCATTTTACACGGTCAGCCCTTCTTTGAGCGGCTTCAGCAATAACCGGACATTATCGAAATATTTAGCAGGAGTTAGGTCCACAAGTCTTGCTTGAGGATCAAGTTGAAATAGCCTATGTATGATGATAAACGCTTCTCTGTTTTTATATTTGACTCCTAAGTCACTTCTTGCGACACTCATCGTAAAAAGGCATTTCCATCTATAAGCATCAACATTAACCTAGTATTGTTTGTCTTTAAATCATCCAAATGTAGGCTGTCTAAAGTAATAATTCCGTCTCTGAACTAAAACTATTGTTAAACTACGTTTAACTACATGTTACTGTTGTTATTTAAAAGAGTTTAAAGCTACTATTATTATTTTCAGTTCATTATCAAGATATTCTGATTCAACCTCAGACACATCTTCCGGCTCCTCTAAAGAAACAAGCGAGAAAAAACGATCGTAAGAATATCTTTTATAATATTTTAAAATTAATAATATGCTTTCATATTTATCGTCACATAGATCTCTTAGATTATCAAAATATTGAAAGCTATCCTATTGGGCTAAATAAAAATGAACTTAATAATCCAAGTATTAATTGACTTCACTTTAATTTCTGTTTTGTATAACTAATTTTATTTAATTTATGTAATAATTTGCACGCCGTAAGGTAGACTGTAGCCGATCTCATTAATTCATGTACAACATCTTATACCTGTACCTACATTCATAGCAAATAAATTTCTGATTCTGATTCAAGTAATAACGTTCTTTGTCCAGTACAGCTATGTATCGGACGTGCACTCCATGTGTCCATGACATGCTGAAGAAGTACACCAACGTTGGCATCAAGTGGATCTGTGCCAGCTACCAGCGAGCCAGGCGGACCTTCAAGAGTGAATGCATGATGAGGTATAGGAACTGCCAGGATGGGACCAGTTAGTATTACAGAAGTATCCATGCTTGTTTGCCTCTTCATGAACTAAAAAAATAGTTAGTTGCCGACATAGCATGCAGGGTTACCAAGCAGAAGTGTCTGTCGATGGACTGACGATTGCATTTGGAGCAGAGGAGACCTCGAACGGAAACCGCGTAATGGCAACGGTATACTCTCCAGCTGGATATACCTTTATAGGCGGCTGGGACAGACTGGATTCGTTCGATTGATTGCATTGATTAGAATGCTGTATATTTTAATCAATGCAATTAGTATGACATGATTAAAGCGCACTCATAATTATTTTTAAGATCTTCATTTTCTTGTACCTATGTTAAGCAAATCAATAAACAAATAAGTCAAAAGTCATTAATTGATTTGAGAACGGAGAACCGGGTGTGTTTGCGCAACTTTGAAGAGGCATAATATTATTTCCATCAGTGGACAGATATTTGCTTTTTAAGTATTCGAAATACACCTTTCCTCAGGACGAAATTGAGTTCACTTTGTTTTAACATTTCCAGTGTTCGTGAAGTTATATGAACACAAATGCAAGGATGACCCTTACCATGGCAAGAGCTGGTTCTACCACTACAGAGTGTGATATCAATGTGAATAGTAAACTAAGTTGATAATAAAGCCTTTTATTTTAATCACCTCACCCTTCGAAATTCGTTCGATATGAATATCGATTTTAAAGTTTTCTAAGTGTTTACAGATTGATGTTCGTTAATGTGTGCCTGTGCAGTGTGCCCATAGTTTTTAAGGCTGAATTTTTGGATACACTTTCGGTAACAACACTCATAATACCGCGGAAATGATAATTATACATGATTCGTATATAAACCTAGGCACCATCTTGAATTTTATTCAGCTTTCGACTTCAACTTCGACATTACCATTCTCGAAAACAATGAGCAAGAACAAACGATTTGGTAGATCAATTTAATGAAAGGGAAAATAATATGCATATATGCTAGAGATGTCGATGTTTTTTTAGGATTTTGAAAGCAGTATGCTGTGGGGATGTGATTCTAGATTGTGAAATAATAAAAATAATACAACATAACGCATAAAAATAAATGAAAAAGTAAAATTACACAAATCGTAAAATCATGTCGATAATCTATCATGGTATGTATTTATGGTTTTCTACGCTTGTTTTGTAAAGGGTTATGAAATGAATGGCGTGGAGCCATGGTGCGACGGGTTGCTTACATTGTACTTATATTGACTTTAGGTAAGTTTTTCTTACTTTTAAAAAGTTTTGATGAGAATTTTTCTATGGTTATTGATTTAATAATATAAGTATTACTAGTGGATAGGTTTCAGTTTTAATGTGAAACTAGTGTGATAGCAGGTTGGTTTGTATCTTCTCTACACGACAATTGGTGTAAAAAAAGACTAAGCCAGTATATGAACAAGATAATAAACCACTTTCTCTTATAGCGCAAATCGCGACAGCATTTCTATTCAACGATACTTTACTACAAGACCATGATATTAATTTAAATGGCATCAAAACAAGACGCAAAGACAAGTCGACGTCATCCGATTCCGGTTCAGGTGGTAAGTACCTATAGGATATTACAGGTCTTAAAATAGTAATGCGTAAGGTTAGCGCTCACGGAGAAAAACTGTACGGGCGAATAATTATGACCCGATCAGTCAGTTTGGTTTGTAGCAGTGGAGTATGGAAACGAAAAAACTGGCCAAGTGCGTGTCAGACCACGTACATTTAAGGATTTCGTACTTGGGATGAACGTATCCTAAAAACAAACTTAACTTTGTAGTTGAAACAATCTTCGAAAATTTCAACAACAGCCCGCTGACAGACGGACGGACGGACGGCGGAGGCTTAGTAATAGGGTTCCGTTTGGCACCCTTCGGGTACTGGGGCACCCTTAAAATATTAGAAAAAGAGCTTTCCTTGCTCGACCGGCAAAGGTAAGTATGTTGCAAAGCAGTGTTGCTCCAGTTTGGAAGATAATTATGTAATTGGTGCCGCTGAAATTATAGATTTTGCCTCTGGGATAGCAACAGATCTGCGATGCCTTGACTGGACCCGAATACCGTTTATCCAGATGTACATCTGGATAAACGGTATTCGGGTCCAGTCAAATACAAAAGGAAGGCATCGCAGATCGTACCTACTCCTGGCTTTTCACAAGTTACAATAATTACTTCTCTTGTTTTATTGACAGTTACAAAAGATGGAGATGCGTCAGAATCTTTAAATGTGGTGTTTACGGACTCCTCGTCCGAGGATAGTGACGGAGTAAAAAAACCTAGGAGGAAAAAAAAGGACCGAACGCCCAAGTCAACTGTAGAGCGCAAAGGATGGTATAAACATAATATATTTAAGATATAAATAGGATTTTATAGTCAGGAGTCAGATATAAAAATTACATTCATAATGGAATGTTAATTTAATATAAAGTTACTATAATGTCTTGATCATTAATTGCCATAGGGAAATCTTAAATATATTTGTCTAATTTTAGGCGAAAATGGCATCGTAAGTGCACAAAATGCCCGGAGGATATGCAGAAGAAATGGCGAAACCCTTCCATCAGCTGGATCTGCGGGGCTTACCAGCGAGCCAGGAGGTCGTTCAAGAGCCTCTGCATGATGTACTACAGGAACTGCCAGGATGGCACAAGTGGGTAACAGGTATTTTTGGAGAATTATAATAAGCTTGATAGCTTTGGCCTCTATTTAGCTTGATGCAAAAATAAATCAGCGTACCTACTTACAGTTTCGAAGTTTAAAAAAAGGCAGATTTGTTGGATCTCATAAGGATTGGTCCGCACGAGGGAACACATAAGCGATTACTGATGCTTAATGTCCATCAGTAGTGTAAAATCTTGTTTAGATTGTTTTATTTATAGTTTGATTCATGATCTATCTCTATTTTTTTGGCAGTGTTCACCAAGATAGCAGATCATCGATGTCCCAATGGCACAAAGGGAGGCGTACATCCATATAATTTACATTTCTTCTATGACTACAGCGTAGTGTTGACTGATGAATCGGAATCAACTGCTGAAACACTTAGTGATTCGGAGTCGTTAGAGTCCACTGACATCAGTAACACCGAATTGGAGAAGAACCTACCAAAATTCTATTTCGATCGACCAAATTAGAATGTGTTAATAAAGACAACAATCGAAGTGGTGTTTTATTTATTGTTATACATATGGAATACGCTCTATCTCTATGGAGCAGCTCGTGGCTAAGTAATAACAGCCGCACGGGTCAATCCATCAAGTTCATGGTCCAGGTCGATACATCTTTACATACCGAGACTCGTTAAGACGTTGGTTCCGGCTGTCATTTGTGGATTTTTTACAATCATAACGGGTCGTCAGAAGCCCGAAAGTCTGACAACCATTCTTACACATGAGTATCGTATTACCCAGATACTGGGTTGTGGAGGTCAGATAGGCAGTCACTCCATGTAAAATACTGGTATTCAGCTGCATATGGTTAGACTGGAAAGCAGACCCTAGTATGTCTTTCTTTCTCATTTAATTGAAAATGTTTAACGGGCGCGCATTGGCTTCGGCCCCTCGTACGACTTCCAAAGGTCCGGGACCTTAGGGTCCCGAAAAATATCAAGAGACGTAATAATAAATAAGGGCTTACGTTGGATTTATCTACATTTAATAAGTCACTACACAATCGAACATCTCTATTCATCATCGATCATCTAATGCCTCTCCTTTTTATTCCCAGTTAGCACGTTAATTTTTACTTCAGTTTAAGTCTAGACTTCGGCCGCTACTGCGCATTTTCCAAATAAAAAACCTAATGATACTGTCCGAGGATCGAACCCAGGATTCTACGCTTAGTAGTCTCACTTGCAACCACTACGACAACGAAGTAGTCACAGTAACATGCGTACACTCAAAACGCCATACATCAGTTTCCATTATCTTACATCAGATCATAAATCTACAAAGCATCATAATACCATTAATCGTTCCCTGGTAACAATTTGTCACGCAGACAGACAGACAGACAACTATGTGATGAGACACCGAATAAACTGAGCTGCAACACATGTTAAACCCCTTAACGTGAACAACATAAAGTGCAATTTCGTGTAGACCAACCGTAAAAGTAATTTTGCCTGCAGTACGAGATACGAAATTGCGGTTGTAGTGACTTTTACGAAGATTGGTTTAAAGTTGTTTTTTGTATAGTTTACAATAAAGTGCAAATGTAATGGACCAGTTTGGAGAGTAGCGAGTACGTAGCGAGTGTTGAAATGTCATCATTTTGGCATTGACTTTTTATTTTTGGAGGACTGGGGTTGCAATGAAACATAATAATTAAAAATAATAATAAAAGTCAGCCGTGATTAAAAATAAATTATGTTGTACTTTCTGAAACTACTTGAACTTTGCTAGAAAAGCGAATTCTGATATTATTTAGCAGAGAATTGAAATTAAACACAAGTGAGTGACACCGTAGGAAAAGCTAATTCAATAACAAGGTAACTTTAAATCGACAGATTACCGCAGAACATTATAACAAAGCCAAGTGTGTAAATAAAAAAACTTTGGATTCAATCTCTCTGTTAACAAGAATTTCACCCCCTAAACACCTTCAAACACATATTTCACCCCTCGACAATCTGTTTCACCTCACATTCACAGGTGTTGTCAAACTTCTACGTACAAATGTGCAGCTCATTGCTTGTAATGGACAATTTACATAATACCCGCTTACAAAGGACGGTTAGCAAAAAAGCGAGCATTAAAAAAACTGAAATTGGTGTTAAAAATGTAATCAACTTCAAGTACGCATAGCAGATGATGGTAGCCTGTGTGAAATGGAAAACAAAAAGAAAAAAATAATTGAAAGCATTTTTTCTTTGTTGCGTGTGTAAAGCAAAAATGTAAAGTGTTATCAACTCGGCTTATTACACTGAAATTGAACGTTGTGCTTTTTCAGGTAGGTTTTTGTAGTATGCTTCCCGGTAGTTATAATATTGTGTTAATAACATTTCCTCAGATGGGTTGAGCGATATGAGAACGGGATTATTTTGATGCTCGTTTTAGCTTAGTAATTTCCTTCCAGACCTTTGAGTAGCACATTTTCAAAACCAACGTAGGTATCGTATTTTTGCTACGATAAGTGTACATAATTAAAAAGCTATAAATCTATACCAGTTTCTAACTTATTGACACTAAAAGAGCTCCTAAAATAGCTTCAACAAAGCGAAGATACAGTGACAAAAAGAAACTTTGTGAAACTTTTCCGCTGTCGCTACATATTTCTATTTTTACGTATCACAGGTGACAACTCTCATTTGCGGGATGCTCAGAGTAGGGTCTGACAAAAATATATGTTCAACTGATAAAATGTAAAAAACACCGTAAGTTTCGAGTCATAAGGGTGAAAATGCTTTGAAAAACAAGGTGAGCCTGACAGGGAAGCTTGTTTTTATACTACAAATGATAAGTATGAATAATGCCGTATAATGTCTTTGTCTCATATTTCATAGTTGAAAATATTTTAAAATATTTGGTTTTTAAATATTTTGAAACATTTATCTTTTTAATTTTCGTAAGATTTATGATGTTATTGAGTGATAATGACTGACACTTGATTCACGTGTAAACGGAAGTTTGACTTTGAAATATACTCTCAAAATATAGGCATACTTCTACCCAATTTCGACACAATCCATGCAGTTTTATTTGCGGTGGTCTACAACTAGATATTGCATTGCCTATCAATCAGTCAATCTGGACGGTACTCAACCGTAAATATCAAGATTTAGAAATAGTTCGCTTTTGTAGATTTTCGTTTACGTCACTCATACTTGAGTAAATGTGCTATATTTAGGCCCAGGTCCTGTGCCTATCAGTTTAACTTGAAATCCGTTATCCCAACAACACACAAAATCCACCACATTTAATTTACCGTCCGCGTCACGGCCGGCACATACGGGCGCACGACGTCATCCAGCAGCCAATCAGCGGTCCCCAGCGAGTACATGTACTGCTCGATTGCATCGGACGCTAGTGTCGTGTACGTGGGCCTTAATAACTGGGTGTACGGGGATATTTCATTTCATTTCATTTCATATGAGACTTTGATTATTTGAGTTTGACAGAAATAAAAAAGCCAGTTGGCAATTGTGATTCTATGGTGGGGTAGGGGTGTGCAAGATTGCGCTGTGTAGGTACAAGAATACGCAGAGCAATTTTTCCAATCAGGAAACATTCTTCTGCGGCCAACTTCGGTTGGTAGAGAACCATCAACATTTTAAACGTGGCGGCACAAGAATTTTCGTTTTTAATACAATTTTAATTACACTATCAGACTTTTTTTTAAGATGTTATGTGTTTTTATAATGAAATATGCTTACAGCTATGCTAATAAACTACTTATTTAAGTTTTTATGATGTCAAGAAAAAATGTAGATACGAATGTAACAGAATTATTGGAGTTGTCGCCGTATCCAGTCATCTGTCCCGCGACCGTTAAGAGAGCCAAAAGGTCTGAAATTTTAAGCAGCTCTTCACATAAAAGAATACTCGAAGAAGTATTTAAAAAGAATATACTAATAATACTGTTAAATCAAAGAAGCCAGCAAGTGCACCAAAGAAGAAAAATAGGGCATGCCCAGGTTGCTCAAAAGTGCTTAGAGAACCAATTATAGAAGAGTGGATCGAGTGTATTTCTTGCAAAAACTGTTGGCACGGAAAATGCATAGCATACGTAGGCCATGGTAGCTTCAAATGTGACTTTTGAGTGATGCGCACTCTTGACCTTCGTGCGCAAACTTGCACATTTGGCTGCGCACTTTTGTCCTCATACGTTGTGCAAAAGTGCGCATTATGGATGCTGCAACTTTTTTTAATAGTTCCGAAACCTTTACTTTCAATTTGTTTTTTTTTTGTTTTCTAACTAGGCAGATAACCTAGGTAAATGTATAAAGACCGAAGTTGCTTCTAAAACGCTTCGTCTTTTTTTTAGAGAACATAGTAGTAAAAGTGCGCAGTGCTGCACACCCTACCCTAATCAAGTTTCTTATGTTATGAGCCGTGCGCTCGATGGGATTTGCTATCGGAAAACATGACGAATTTCCATAAAAACTTTCATCCCTTATTTTTAACCCCTTTAGGGGATGAATTATAAAAAAAGAAAAAAAGTTGAACAATAATTGTCATTCAGTTTTAGGAATTTTTGATTATTTAGCTGCTTTTGGTTTCAATTAATTATAAGAAAAAACTAGGTAGATTGGGTCCCTGAAGATAGGAGTCATTGCCGTGGCATTCCTATGGAACGCTGTCAGGATGATTAACATAGATGTGTTTATAACAGATTGCAAGAAAAACTGCGAGTTTCTGTGTTGCTAAACCTTTGTCCACCCTTACAAGACAAAACAAAAAACATTATTTCGAAGCCCATAAATTAAGAAACCTTTTCTGAAATTCTTTAAATAATGCAAGTTTGTGTACCTAACTCCTCGTCAACTGATAAACCCGAGTGACAGCGAGCATGGCCGAGGTCGCCCGAGTGGCTTAATGAAGTCATGTCGGCTACCGACTGATGACCACACTATACTGTGAGCGTACTTTCCTAGGCATTTGTTCAGAATGACGTGAAACAGTTAAACGTTTTTCGTGATAAATCTGATTATTTCACACCTCGGACTTAGATGTCCTCTAACTTTCTCTAAGAAAAACTTTTTTGGACATCTTTGTCCTTGGACATCTTCTTTCGACAAAAGTAATTGAGGCTTATAAAGTAGATTCGAGTGGAGGGGGTTGAGTTAAATATTTCAATCCCCCTTTCAACAGATGTACAAATAAGATTGTTGGAAATATACATAGTGCAGTAGTTTAAAATCTTAGCGTTTCCTGGCGGCGTTGTTTGCAAAAGCAAGTCACTTTCTCATTGGATACCTATATTTCTAGCGAAACAATGGTTAAATTATACTAGCACTTACATGGTCTCATTATTTTTCTTAACAAACTGCTGTTGATAAACACTGTTATGCCTTACCTGAAACAAACAACAAAACACATTAGAATATTGTCGGGAAAAAAGACGATTTCTTTCAAAGTTCCTCCCGAAAATAGATAGGTACATGTATCTCATCCCTCCTTAATTTTCTCCATAATGCGTCAAAATAATAGCATACCCAATAACGCGGGAACTGCTCCGAAAAACAACATACCGCGTAAAATAACTGTTCCAGAGAACAGTTATTTTTTATCGGCACAACGCAGGCTTTGTAACAACCAGTAACCGAGGACATCTGGATGTAAAATACGAGGTGCCTATACATGGCCGTCGTTACATGGACGTGTAACTTGTGCGTCAGTGTTTTGTAGTCTGTGGTTCGATTGCGTCGCTGAATTAGGTACGCTGTGGTAATGGTTGTTACGGTCTGAGTGGAGGTAGTGGTTTGTTGATCGTAGGATTTTAATAAAAACCGGCCAAGTGCGAGTCGGACTCGCGCACGAAGGGTTCCATACCATTATCTATAAAAAAGGCAAAAAAATCAAGTTGTTGTATGGGAGCCCCCCTTAAATATTTGTTTTATTCTGTTTTTTAGTATTTGTTGTTATAGCGGCAACAGAAATACATCATCTGTGAAAATTTCAACTGTCTAACTATCACGGTTCATGAGATACAGCCTGGTGACAGGCGGACAGACAGACAGACAGCGGAGTCTTAGTAATAGGGTCCCGTTTTACCCTTTGGGTACGGAACCCTAAAAATGAGCTTGTTCACGAATCACGAATAAATTGAAAAAATGCAAAGCCGAAAAGGCATTTTAAAAACCGAGGATTAAGCTGCTCAGTCGGTTAAGGATCAGTAAGGCTTTAATATAAAAAGCCTACTTTTCCATAAGATAATTTAATCTTGATTTCTATCCGATTTTAAAGCTAAAATAACACGGTACTAAATTATATTTTTCTGATGTCCCTTACAGCTGTGCTACACAATGGTGTAAATGCAACTCGAACCCACAATAATACGGCACCGGACCCTTCCTTATATTTTGTGGACCTTACTTTGTTAATTTTTTGCGTGCCTACCCCTATTTCTCAAGTTGACGTCGTGAAGGTGTGTTGTGTAAAGGGGAATTATTATGTGTTATTTGTTTTATGTTAGCCGTAGAGTTATGGGGTCTTTTTAGAGGGTTTTTGTACCTTTTTTGTTTGTTAAAAGCTTAACCGTTTCGCTTGCCCAAAGTTGTAAGAAATATTGTTATTATTGTGACACGTAAGAGGTTGCATGACTGTCATAATCATAATTTTTTAATGCACTCTAGTTTAATTTTGATAGGTAGGTAACAGTAGACTTTATTTTGTATACAAACTTTATCAAGTCTTTCACATTCAGCCGAAACTTAAATAAAGTCAAATCTTAAACTTAATGAAATCCAAAAATCACACCAAGTTATCTCAAATAATCTAGCTTGTAGTAATAAATGGGCAGTTTTCAGTCAACTTGGGAGATTTAGTTGTGGATTATGATTCCCGAGACGGATCGTGTCCGACCCAACTTTAATCCGAGACACTTCAACTGAGGGGTCCAAGTTAGAGGGATATAGCGGAAATAAATAATGCACTGAATTATGTAGATAATTTAGGAGTGAAATATGAAAATTGAGGCAAAAGCAGTAATAGGGTCGCAAGCCAGTGAGTTGTCTCATATCATCAATTTTGATCAATAGTCAGTTAGTTATATTTTAGTTGCCGTGGTCTAACACGAATGTTACATAGGTATGTAAAATCTATTTGCGTTGAGTTTAACGTGTCAAAAACAGTCGATGACTCGATTATTAAACTATTTCAGTATTGCTCATGTACCACCAAATTAAAAAAAAGAACCGAATGAATGGCATGACGGCTAAAAGATATAAATTAAGTTACGTAAATCGCCTGCGGCTTATGCCATAAGCCACATCTCATCTCGCTGGCAGAATATCTCATAAATATTGTATGCGTATCCACGGCGTAGCGGGGGCAGTTTTTTCGTTTAATAGATTGTCGGCACACGCCGGACTGACGTATGCTAATACGACGTTATGACGCGACGTAACAACACTCAAATTAATCATATTGTGTGTTGCGTGTGTGAGTTATTTCATTTGTATGTATGTGGGGGAAATTCTATGGGCAGAAGAGAAAATTGATGGGAGAGAGATGTGGAAATTCCGTCGCAAATGTAATGTGAGTGAAAAGGGTATTCCTATTTTTCAAAGCTTTTAAAACATTGTTGTGTTTTAGTAGATGTAATTTGTTAAACACACCTTATTAAGTCCCCAATTTAAAAGCTTACAAGAACTTCATGCGGATCCTGGTGAAAACAGAGTAGTGAATAAAGTATTAATTATGTTGTATGTAAATCTTTTTCATGAAATATTTTGTTACTGTTACTTAGAGCTGAATAAATCAGGTTCACTACAAAATTGGCTTACCCTTCATTAAACAGACTCTCAAACCAATGTCTAATTTATTACAGTTCTGCTAATTTTAACATCACACAAAACTTGACCCTTTAGTTCACCCCTACACTGTTTCACCCCCACATTAAAAAAATGCAGCAACAAAATAATTAAAATCAACATTCTCCTTTAAAAGTCGGGGCGTGCGTTGCCTGCGCCCGGCATCCCTCATAAATATTTTATGGCGCTGCCCGGACTAGTTTCAACCCCTAAATAGGTTACACGGATGACAGACAAGCAGCCCCAGCAAGCTTATGATTTTAGCTTTCACTTGTACCTTGTACTGTCGTCTTTGGTTGGTAAATATATCTTTCAGTAGCATATTTTTTTAAATCCCTAGATAGTAATTTGTTTAGCCAACAGTTGTTCTCCAACCTTAAACTTATTTTGACAGCCTCGTCACTCGGGATAGGTATCAAATATCGATGCTATGCTATTCTAAGATATTTCCTATATTTATTTATAGTGACCTTAATCCGGAAATGGACCAATACCTTGAACAGCGACTAAACTACCAGTTTTACTCATAGACGAAATAAACGGAAAACATTATTATAGAGCTGTCAAACTACATAATAACTGCAAAAAAAACATACCCGCTATCTATGCCTTTGACATTGGGTTTATCCTGCTGTTTTCAGTACACGTTCATACACGTCATAGTTTTACGCATTGAAAATCCATTTGACCCATACAATATGCCAGTTTTGTCCAGGAAAGGTTGGTCCTCAAACAAAGGAGCACTTTGTCCGTATGTAGCAGCAGTTTGTCCTAGTTTTGCACTTGTTCCGTTAACTTACAGCCTCGCATTTACAGGTTTTATATTTATTATGACATTTTTTGTATTTTTTTCTGTAACTGTAGTTCCTGCAACATTGTTAGCCAATCGTATTGTGTCATTTGTGTAACTGTCACAATCACAGCACAGCTGTACATAGTATAAAACGTCGCTTTTCGCGTCTGTCTAGGTGATCTCTTAGTTTTTCTAAACTCCGCAATGGATTACAACATGATATTCCGGAAGGTTTATGTGAATAAAACAAAGTGTTTAACTTAAATATAGCACCACTATGGCATTGAAATCTCGATGTTTTGACTATGTTTCGTATAATGCACCCAAGTGAAGCGAAGGCAGGTCACTAGTAAAATATTGTGATTTAAAGGACCTACCTACTACTGATGTAAATTAAGCACTAGAATACCTGTCACGTTTATATTTTCACAATTTCTGTTTCACCTTTTGATAACCTTTTCACACTATGTAAGTATTAGTCCTAAGTTTATGATAACTTAGATACAACTTGACAGACAGCTCGCCCTAAGTACAGCTGCTTATTATTCCGGCCGAGTTACAGAACTAAAAGGGAAAGTGGATTACCTACTTTATAAGTATGGTCAACGCCATCAAAAATGTTTATTGCGAGTCATGAAACTCTGGAAGTTGTGTATAAAAATATTATTGGCCTGTATTTGTCCCGCTGTTGAAACGAAAGTCGTACAGGGAAGGAAAAACCATTGAACACCTTGCTTACTGGTTTAGGTATCCAATAACCAAGTCCAGGTTTCCTCGCGACGTTATTCTTAAACATTTCTTATTCATGAGCGTTGCTTAAAGTGAAGTAATGATTAGCGTCTGTTTATCCATGCATGTGTGACGTTAAAATGTCTCCTAACTTTAAGCAAACTTTAAGAATAAGAGGGTTTTTATTATCAAAGATTAAAATTAATCTAGGTTGTGAATCTGTAACCTGGTAGCTGAGAAACAAATTAATAAACCTCCGGATCACCAGGACTTAACTCTTGATAAAAGAATTAGGTACAGTAGATACAATTTCACTCACAACAATTAAAGCCCTGATAATAAGTAATCCACAAAAAAAACCGCCATTTTATATAATAGTATTTTAACATGATTTTTCAATTTTACTATGAACAATGAGTTTTCAGGAGTTAACTACCTAATAACCGAACTCCAAAACAGCCCACAACATTCAGTACCTCCTCCACTCCCAACTTTTCCATTATGGTAATCCAAAGTTACCGATACCTGGTAGTTTGAAAAGGAATTGGATTCGCCCACTAGTACTTTATTTACAGACAGTAGATGAGCCTCGATGTCGAGCAAATCTAATAAGTGATGGTGTCGGTGGGGAAACTGATTTTGTCGTACTTTATTTACTTTTGAGAGCTTTTATTGGTACTCTTGTGAAGGATAGGGGGTAAGCAGACGTGTAGGTAGATAATGAAGTTTGAGATGGTTTATTATAGTAAGTAGAAATAAGAAATGAAGCTTGGTCATGTTTTGACATCATAATGGAGCGAGTATAATTTACGAGAAAATCCGAGATTAAGTATGTTGTAAGATGTTGACCTTAACAAACTAGCAAGTAAAGTTAAACCACTGTGTTACTTGCATGAATTCAAAGTTCAAGTTATCTTGTAGTAGGTGTAAGCTGAAGCTTGTATTTACTTCAGGATAACCTGAACTTTAAAACTTATCACGATTCACGAACCTTTTTTCAAAGTAAATAAACAGCTGTCTATCATCTTACCTAAGTCTATGTGAATAGCCGCACAATAATTAAAACTGTCTTTCTGAATTCGAAAACGCACTCATAGACAGTAAACAGAGTGAGGGAAATACACAATACGTGATCGTGTGAACTCTCTAAACTCTTTTATTTTTGTCAAAAAGTCATTGTACAGAATATACAATCAAAATATTCTCCAGCGTCAAAACCACGTAGAATTTCATCCAAAATCGCAGCGACATCAAAGAGACAGTGAAGAGAGAAGTATCACAAAATTACGAACATTATTTTAATCAGTCGGTACAAAAATGTTCAATATCGCGGCGTCGCGTCGGCGCTTTGACGGCGCTCACGCATAAAGCTGGGTTTTTTTTTTATAGTAAGTGTTGAGAGGCAGCGGGTGATGTAACTATAGTTAGGGAAGCTTCGAGAATTAAAAAAATAATGCAAAAAGTTTTTCAAGGAGAAAAATTTCATATCCTAACCTAACTAAAACTATTAAAATACGTCGTCAAAAAACGGCCAGTGGAAAATATATAAATCAAGTGTTTATGAAAGCTAAAATACAATAGACGCTGATATATTTAGTAACCTATTCCGCTTGACTATTCTTTGTCATTTTGGTTTGCAATTGGTCAATCGTCATCCTGAAGATGCCTCGTTGAGAGGTGAAACACGTGTCGATTTCTTACAGGGTCTTTATGACTCTTGAAGAATAGTCAAGCGGAATAGGTTACTAAATATATCAGCGTCTATTGTATTTTATAATGGATTTCCGCAAAGTCACGCCTGAACCAATTAACTATCTTTATCAAAGCTTGTAAATCGATTGATAGGGGTTGCAGTGTGCTTCAAAACAAGTTTTTATGCCAAAGCAAAAAACTCGTGAAAGAACAATAAGCCTCTTCAATGGTTTCTTGCCAGTACGAAACAATGGATCTAAAAGGAAGTATACAGTTAGGAATATGTTACAGAATGTAGGCGCGTGTCAACTGCAACAAAACCACCAAATAATTTTTGTACAATGTTGAACACAATCCGCTCTCCGCTCCTAACTTGACGCCGCTAACCGCTACACGTTTACGCATTTAAACCGCTTTTACATCTGAGTTATTTTTTAATAAATACCCCTCCCCCCCCTTCGCTTACGGTTGCCTTAATCATTGGCAATATTAAAAAAATCTGCTCAGGCAGCGAAATTCGCTGTAAAAACTCGGCTCTTGTTTGATTATGTTCTCCTTGTGAGCCAGGACCCAGGCTAAGGAGACACTTCGTATGTTGTGGGAAAGGTAATCGTAGAAAATGTCAAGGGGCAGTTTTAATATTAATGGAATGTTAGCTTTCGAACAGCAAATAATGATAACAAAATGATGAATGAATCCGACTGCCACTGCCTACATTTGTAGGACAAAGGGAAGTGCAAAACTGCAAGAACACATATTATTATCGCCCAAACGATACAGAGACCGGTCGCTAGTTGTTTATGAAGTTAAGTTTACTGTTTAAAAGTAATTGTAGTTCATTTGTCGAGTTAGAATGCTGGGTTGTAGGTATAACGCGTTCCCGGAGATCCCGGATCTATCAAACCTTCTCTAAATACGGCCACTGAGGGGTTCAGTAAGTAAAAGACCTTGCATACCCTGGAATATTTCCCCCACGGAATCGGGTACCTTTAAAAGGACCAAAAGAAAATCCACCATAATTTATGACAAAATAGCAGTTATGGATTTGAAGATGGTTTGAGACTCTAGGTTAATCTTCTTAATTGGCTAAGGATTAGTTACAATAGTTATAATACTACTTCGAGAGCAAAAATAAGTCTATAGGACATGAACACTCAGATCATTCAGAGGTCTTAAATCCTAAACTCCTAACCTATATTTGAGATTGTTCATTCATTCACTTCTATACATTATAGTCATTGCATTTTACTTAGAAATTGTTTTGAAACGCTTTAAAAATATCATTTTAGAAAGCAGAATTTCCTATATTTATATTTAAACTTTAATAAAAGCGTGTAAAGGATCACATGTGGATTTTGCTCCGCCATTTTGATAACGTCTAGCTTGTGGTGTCCGGGTATCATCATGCGATTTAATTTAGCTGAAAGTCACGATGTCAATTCTGGAATACAAGCTTTAGAATGGCTTTATTAATCATAACTACGAAATCGATAGCGTCACTACGAAATAGTAAGCCTACACTCCAATGACCTCTAATATGAAATATCGACAGAAAGTTGCTGAAATCACTACGGTTTGCAGAGAGATTGGAGATCTCTGATTGTGATTAGTAGACGGCTAGAGAGCAACCTATCCTTTTGATTCGTCAAAACCACCTATTACATCAGCCGTGATTGGACAAATACATTTTTTTAGAAATGATTTAAGAGTACAATCACATCGAACGTTTACAAATAGAAACTCATAGTAAACAAAATCCCCAACACGCTTGTCACGAAACCCTCCATAAAAATAGTCTCCAATTTATTTCATAACAATGCCAATTTATTCAATAACAATACCAATTTCAGTCTCCTTATCCACCATCCTTCCAATTTTTAAAGCCTTATACAATTTGGAAAACACTTCCGACGAACTATCGGAGCGCGTACAAAATTCTGTCGCGTTATAATAGGGGTGTTCTTAAAGTCGGTAGTACCGTTATAGGAGGCAAATTGCTGGAGCGACACTATGAGATTGTATCAAAGTGACTTTGACTGTTTATGGGCGAATTTTGGGCTCTAACTAGAGCTATGTGTCTGGATGTTAGTGAGGGGAAATGCTCAAGGTAAATGGGGTAAACAAAATGGGGTAAATACAGGATGTGACCCGTCACATAGCCGTCAACTACGCATTCTGTACATCAAATTATGTAACATAGCACAAAAATAATTTCTGGGAAACGAAAAATTTTATTTTTGGTGTGAAAAATCGCTGTTTACGGTACTGCGCAACTTAACGCACGCAAAACATTGTGTTTATGGGTGCATGTAACCGTTCAGGGTTCGTGGGGATATTTAATATTGAGTTATAACATTCAAAACTTGCTTTCTTTAACACCGTCTGAAAAAGTTGGAACCTTTACCTCTAATATCTCCGTAACCAGAAGGTTCCCAGGTACGGTCACGAAAAAAAAAATCGCAATTTCGTGAATAACAAGTGGCTTTCGGCTTCGTTTAAGTGTCTTTTTAAACCCCTTATTGTCTCTGGTCTTTGGAAAATAAAGTTGGAAAAAAATTGTGTTAATACTATTTCTAAAGAAAATACATTCAGGCACAGCACTAATTTAATCTTGTTAATGTGCTACATTATAATGAATGATTTTTTTACACAGCGATTGAAAATGCTCAGTCGCTCGACAATAATAAGTCTCTGATATAAAATCCATTTCCTGGCGATAAAATCTTCAGCCGCCATCTTACTTTTCCACAGCCATCCAAATAAACACATCACTCAAACCCTCTTTCAACAGTAACATCCGACGATCGCATTGTAAACACGTCCCTCAGCTTAAAAATATTCAATAATCCACGAATCCCAAGATGCAAAGGCATCGCGTCATTTAGCAGCGCCATCTACCGCGATCCCCGATCCCTTACGATCATCCTCGATCCCCCCCGATCTCCTGCGATCCCGTGCGATCCCCACGGACTCGCTGCTAAGCCCGCATTTGCATTTATGAATAATGTCCCACAAATACACGTATGTGTTGATTTTTTAAGATACATTTCTTGGTATGTATTTTTGTCATATTTTCAGATCGTGAATATTTTCTACTTCTCTATTTTTATGTGGGTTCGATGAATGTTTCAGGTTTCTTGGTTTATGTTTAATGGAGTTTGATTCTGTGACAGTGTGTCTGATATTCATGAGCATGATTGTGTCTATGGCATAAGAAGTATCCTAAAGCTCCAGATTGTTGCACTAGGACCGAAATTGCGTGGTATACAGTATGAACATCCTAGTTCAGTAGGTATTCCTTCAACTAATCTTCCTGTTTTATTTTCACCTTAACGGAGAACCGCAGAACGGTAATGGAGTTTAAAACAATCGGAAACGCCTAGATTATTGCACAAACCTCCAAAAACTGTATTTCTATCTAGCAACATTAACAAGATCCAATAAAACAATTGTTGCCAGTAAAGCATGGCCGAAGCGTCGAAGATAGCGACAAGGCAACGTCGCCGTACAAAGCGTCACGAACGTTTGCAATTCGTCGCGTCGTCTTTTGTCTTCGTCGCTTTGTCACTGAGGATTCGTCGGTAGTTGCCACTTTCGAGTTTTTAGGGCTTAGTACAGTGCTATCGAAAATATAAGTTAGAAGTTATCTTCCAAAATTAAACCTAGTCTAATCTCACCACAATTCTTGCAAGTGAACTTGACATCACTGTTGACGCAGTGCTAAAGGGTAACATTTTGCTTTACTGAGGATCTAGACTAGTGACAATCGCTTTCAAAGCTTTACGTATTTCTACAACAACTTTAAACAGGATTGACTAGCTTTTCGGTAGCTTTTGTCAATCCAATACATTTTTAGCCTTTCCATTAAGGCTGAATGAATGTCACTTTGTCTATGTCCTCTGGTAGTGGCGTGGATTCGAATAAGATATTTTCTATTCACATAGAATATTACAATTTTTAGGGGGATACCCTACACGTGATAATGTCTCAGTACAACCGCCAGTCAGCTCCGTTACAACCTTCCTGTTGAGTAATTTTTTTTACTGAACATGAATTAATGAATAAAGCGAGTATAGCAAATCTTCCAAATAGCGTATCTCTCACTACAAAGTTGGTTAACGCTCCCAAAAGTGAGTATACTTCGTCAAATACTGTAACCACCGACAATATTTTATAGCAGTGTATATCTTTCTTAAGTATACCTTGAGCTACACAGCCTTTGTTAGAAACTGGCACAAGAAGTGTGATTGTAAGTTCAACACGATCTGCAGATCCTAGGTGTCGCCCCCATCTTTGAGTCTAAACCTACGTATAGATCACCTAGCTTAGGTGAGGTGTGACGTTGCAAATTGACATCTTAGGCGACACGGTGGAGCTAGGTAGCTCCAGAGTTTCTCAATACTGGAGACGGAGCGTTGTTTTTGGGTTTCGATAATTAATTAGATGTTAATTAAGGAATTAAAATTTATTAACATTCAGATGTAATCACCCAAATTTTATAGTCATGCAATGTCCAATAAATTAAATTTAATTCTTATGATAGAATTTCGGAAGTGGATTGTCACTTGTCAAAGAATTCGGTTTTTAGTCTTTGGTTAGAACTTTCTCGAAGGTCGATAAGGAGGAGTCAGGTCTTTGGTCCTGCGTGTGTGACGAGAAGGGTGTTCCTTCCCGATCCTGGTGACGCTACGCAATGATGGAGTTTTAACAGCCGAACCTGTCTGGCTTTTTATGCTAGCCTGAACTGATGCGAACGTGAGAGACATGACGCCCTGGTGCCGTCCCGTGGTCTGGTGAAATAGCAGTTAGTCCCGACTAGTGGCGGGCAGTGTGCTGGTTGACCCGGGCTTTGGCAGTTTAGAGGTTAGATCCTATGAGTGCTGGCAGTGTGGCCATCCCCGTATATTGGAAGGCCTTACCATCCGGTAGCTCGTCCAGGAAAGTGTCGCCGCTCCAGGTAACGATTAGCGTCATCGTTTTCCTTCGGATCCCGTAGGCCGCGTGTACGTGGGAACCCAGAGTTTTCTCTGTGGTTCCATGCCAAGGGACTTGATTCCGTCAACTGACGTCAACTGAGAGTCCGTCGTGAACAGAGGGACAGTTAACACCTGCAAGTTTGTAGTAGACCCTTTGAGAGTGATACCCAGGTGACCATTTTGTTAAGGTCATTTCCAAGTGATTTAGGCCTATGTGTAGTAAACTAGGTTATAAACCAGTTGTTCTAAATTTCATGTGTTAGGTTGTGTCTCAGGGTGCTTTGCCCCAAATGTTATAATTCCTCTTATGAGCACAACCATATTTAAGGTCACTGATTATTCGATTGAGCTAGAAGTTGTTAAGCGTTCATCTCACGAATCCTCACAAGCGACCTTGAGCTTGTTGATATTTAATCTCATGCTTGTATTTCTCCTAACACACCTTGTTACGGAGACGGGGTGTGTTAGAGGCTAATACCAGGTTAAAGGTTGGGAAAGTTCTAGTGTTTTAGTGGCTTGCCACAATTTTTGTAAACCTGTGTTATATAATTACAATAAACTTTGTAAAAAAGGTAATGGTTTAATTGGTTCTTTCCCTATTTATATATACCTAATAAATTTACTTTAGCACGGCAGGAAGCCGGGTGACAGAGGGAAGTTCTGTTTTGTGCTCGGCCGTTCGGTGTTCAAGTTTTGTATGTTTGGATACGTTTAGTTGTTCTAACAGACACATAGTTTGAAATAGACAGTTGTGCAGTTGTGTTGTGCGTACCTTGATGTGTAGATTATAATGGAACGTGTATTACATTTTCTTCTTATTATTTTAACCCTAAAATGATGTCACTAAAATCATACCCATAACTGCAAAAGAATTTACCACTAAACCCTAAATCGAAACTAAGTAAGTATCAATACCTAATTGTTTTTTTTATCTGTAAAAACGGATCCATTTCCCCGAAATAACATTTTTTCTGTGAATTCAGCATTGACAAAAAGATCCTATCTGTCGCTGTAGTCAAAATGAAAAAGATCTTCACTTCTTAGTTACAAAGACCTCATGTCAAGGTCACTATTTAAAAGTACCCGTGAACGTACAAGAGGCGCCCTTTGTGTGGAGTATCATTCAGAGACGACCACTTTGCTAACCACGAGCAAAAACACTGAACTACTGGACTTCCAACCTTATGACCAAGGACTAAGGGTTGCTTAGAGTTTAGTGAACCGTAAAACTTGGCTGGTTTAGGTCACTTTGAAAGTAGGTGAGTACGAGTAAGGGATTAAGTCTTGAAATTTTTGTATTACCTGTTTGGGAGTGAGTACATAAGTTCGACTTTTCACTGTTTTAAATACCTACTTTGTCCTGATTAAATATTAAATAAAAAAAACGAAAATTTACATAGAATTTCTGGTTAAAGACCCATTAATAGAAAAAAATACTTTTAAATCATTTATTAGTAGTTTCTTTCGTAACCACTAGTCATAAAAACATTACGAAAATGTTGGTATTTTAATGAAAATTAAACACAAAACTAAACACACTATCACATTATAGTTTCTAAAACTTAAACATAAAATCCTAAATGCCACACTCATAAACAACAACTTTTAATTAATCCCACATAATCACCGCACCCCTGACATACCAACACAACCCTCTACTATGAACCCGAGACTGAACTTCTGGCGTTTCCGCCAAACTTCGTAAACGTCACGTAATAATCGTAACGACATTCCCACAAAAAGTGGTACAATAAAAAAATTAACTGATATTAATTCAAAGGGGGTAAAAAAAGTCGAACCAACGTATTTGAAAGGGTTAAAACTCAAAGTTGGGTCATTACAAAGGGCGGATTAGGCTTGTTCTCTTTAAATTGGTTGGGGTCGGTCGTACCAACACGGCGGATTAGCAATGGTAAATAAATACGTCGCGGTCACAGGGTTAACTTTGACGGGCCTTCGCTATTGGCTATTGTTATTTGAGATTACGTTCATGTTTACAATGTAACGTTTGTTCTGAGGGACGAGTTCGTTATGGAGTAATTAAATAGACATTTTGAATATGGTTAATATTTAGATGTTTTTTGTGGTATTCGTGGTGAATATTTTAATAACACAAAAATAGAAAAAAAAAAACCGTTTTATATACAAAAATGTAAGTGTTTATTTTATTTGAAAAATTAAAACAGTCCTCTCTTTACCATTATGATGGAAATAAAGCCTTAAAGCAAACAGGCGCAATATCGCGGGCGCCACAAGGGTACCGCTGCCTGTCGCGCCCGCGATATCGCGCCAGTATGGACGAACCTTTACACTATAGATAGGTACAGTAATACCTAAGTACCTACATAACAATATCACAAATAAAACGGCTGGATGGACGAACGGATGTGGCTGTACTATATGTACAGCTCTGCCCAACAATTAATAAAACGGACCACCACTTTGTTTTCATAAAATGTAATTAATTCGTTATAATTTCACACTCAACTAACTTCAAAAGAGAACTTTGTGGTTAAACCTGTTTTAATAATTATAAACCGACGAAACGCCTGCCGGTTTTATTATAGCGACGTCACACAGAGATGCTTGTTGCAACAGAATGCGTTTGTGTAAAAAAATATTAATTTTCCCAAAGCATTCTACATGCTACAAGAAGAATGCTTTGGGAGCAAAGTTCCTTTAATAATATTATCAGATACATTATATTAAGTGAAGTAAATAACTAGTCTGCCACGGAGCCAGAGTCGACCCGTAACCTAGAAACTTTTTGGTCGATAATGCTTTTAGTACTAATCGAAAACCAAACATTGAAAGCTGAACAGTAATATTATTACCCCAACAAGCAAGGTGAGGGGTAAAATAACAATCATTTTCATTAAGCGTAAAGTAAACAAGAGTACAAAATGTACCTTATACCGTAGTATTATAATATCTGTGCTAATACTAAGCACTAAAACGTAATTTAGTTAATAATATTATAATAAGTACCCACTAGTGTTGTAACTACACGGGACATTACGAGCTTTCGGTGTGAACACAAAAGGATAAAGGGATTTATTGTTTGACACGGAACTTTACATTTCCATTTATAATTAGAACACACAATTATGAATAGGTTGCTGTAGGTAATCGCTAGTAATAATTGTATTGTAATGTCACCGGGTGATATTACGACACATCGAGCTTTAGAAAGAGACAATCACACACATGAGTGACAGAGAGGAAACGCCGCAAAGCCGAAAAAAAAAACTATGTGTCATGTTAAAGGCCGGGTTCTGTCGTACTTATTGCACTTATTAAACTCAATGTATTAGGCAACTAAGATACGTGATACCTTTCGATATGGTAAAATAAAGAATTCAAAAGCTTCACATTCGTATAACTTTTCTTTGAACCAAACAATAAATAGGCGATATTTTGATAGGGGTAACACACTGTTACATGCAAAACAAAACAGATGCTCAAAGAAATATCGTGACCTGAAAAGTAATAAACCTACGCTGTATACATATTCTAACATAAAACGTAAAATATTTCTCGGCACAATGATGAAAATAAGGCTTCGCATGTGGATTAATGAATAACAAAGCCAGTCAACACCAGCGGATCAAAAACACAAAATAGAAAGCATGGAACGGTGATATTTAGAATACGGAATATTTGAACGTCCCCAACGAGACGTCATGGCGGAATTAAAGTCCCGGAAAATCGGGACACGTGTGGCGGAGCTGGAGTCGTTACACATCACTAGTTCCGACCTTTTACTTTAATATTCATATTATTACGGAGAGGGCAATGAAAATTTAACGTGGAGAAGTAATTATGAAGCCGACTGAGATGAGGGTTCTACCGTCCAACCTATTTCGTGTACGTCCGTTACGCACTGCCACACCGTCTGAATCGATAATTTGAATATTCTGGTTAATCTATGTAGACAGTCAGCTTATGCCTGTTATTTTAACTTTCTGGATACTTTTTTCCCGAAAATACCTTCTTTTTGTTTTGTTTACAGGAATTTTTTAGGCGTTTTTGTTTGTTCTTGTGTAAGTCGGAAGTTAAGGAAAATTATCCAAAAATATACGCAAATGATTGCTCTTTCATTGAAATGAAAATTCACAGGTTGAGTTTATGTATAATTAAATGTGTAAGTATTCTTTCCCCTCCCTTTTTATATACTTGTAAATATTATTATTATTTTATTAAGACTGTTCGCTTTTAAATTATGTAAATTTTATCTTAGAAATATTATTTTCGTGTTTGCCTGTATATCCGCGTTGTTCTTCTAAATCACTCAACAGATTTTAATGACGTTTTCATCATCGTTAGAGAATTTATTCATATAATACGCTATTTTATGTATATAATACGCTACTATGAAAATCATTTAAGTATCTAAGAAATCTCGATGTTTTGTCAAGTCGTAAAATCCGTGCGAAACAGGGGCGGGTGGGTCGCTTGTAATATTATATTTGTAAATTAAAATAATAACTCGATGATCTGTTTTTAGAAGAAGCAGCGAATAATAAAAATAACTAGTAATTACATAAATGAAAATAACAAAGTACCTACCACAATCAGAGATTTAAGGCATTAAGTTAAATATAGTGGTTGTAACAAAATAGCTTGCAATGGTATCGGCGATCCCATTATCCCACAATAACAGCAGCCATTTATACCACAATATACCTACAATTCAAAAGTATTAGGCCAGTATCGAATGAAATTATGGCTGCAATAACAATACTGACACTCGTTGCTATAAGAAAATTATCAGGCGCTCGGGAAAATTGTTCTCTGGTTGGTACATTTTTTATTGCTTAATACATCGAGATTACTCCTTCCTTTAAAAATGAGGATTACGTGCAATTCATTATTTATCTTTATCTTCATGTTATACTCAGTGTGAAAGCAAAACATTACTATCATTTTCAAAAATATATACTAACTGATAAACTGTGTGAAATCGGTACAAATATTTTGACCAGAAAAGGACAACACTAGGGATAATTTTATCCTCATTTTTCTAAATCAAGAACCTATGTAAAAACTTTCAACGAGTACCTTTTACACTATGCCTGTGTTGCTTGTGTTAAAAAACCATCACTATTTTAAACAATTCTCCTTTAAAACGAAATCTAAATTGTCATGCCGTCAGCAAATCAAAGAACAAACTGGCAGGAGCAAACAGCAAGTGGTATAGACGGCTGCATCAGACATGCTCGACAAAGGACGAACGTAATGCGATTTGCGACTAACTTTGAGTCTGGACGCACCTCAAAGGAGAATTAAAAAGCTGAAATGCCAGCCACCACCTTTTACATTTGAGTACATTTTCAGTTTCATTCGCTTTATTTTATTAATTATACCTAGCACTTGGGATTGTTCTTGTGGAAGATCTTGATTTTATATGACTGGGCAAGGATTTTAGATTTTGAAGTAAATCTTTACAACAAACCTACCTATTTATATGGCTATAATTATTACTATTAAATTAGATTGTAAAACTAACCACCAAAAATTTCGCCAACACTTTATTTTTTTATTTTATTTTTTGTCATTGTCATAAGAGGTTACGTTTAGGGGTTCCGTACGTCATTAAAGATCTCTATGATATCAATTATAATTACGAATCTTCCAATCAAACCCATATGAAAATAACACTCATTTGAAGAGACCTTATTGATGGCGTCGTTAATTTTAAAATGGCGGGTGCACATTAATTTTATTTATTCGTCCGATAAGGTGTTAAATAATGGCTACAGATACGGGAAGCACATTCGTTGAAAGCTTAATAAAAATTGCTTCATGTGTTTTACATTTTAAACTCTTAAATACAGGTTTAATCAGGTTAACTAAAGGTAGTTTTGCGTTTCAGTAGGCTTGTTATTTAGAAACCGAGGTCACAGCTGACAAATTATGTAATTTTTCCCACGGTTTTGAAAGCCTTATTTATTCAAATCTGCCATAAACTGTTATAATGTTAGACAAAACACCAACACATGTCAAAGCTCTTGGAAACTAGGAGTAAGTCGGCAATATCCAAACCTGAGACAATTCTACCACCTAACATAATTCCCATTGTAAACAAAACAATACCTACCCACAAACATAGGTACCTGAAAATCAGAGCGGAATTCCGCAGCATATCTCCGCACCGCATGCCGCGTAGTAATGACATCGACGTTCATTAAAATTCCCAGTTCAAAGCCTGCCATTGTGGGCCATTGTGGGCCAGCGTGTATACACCTTCTACACCACTCATTATACACTGGTGCCGCCTGGATCCGCTTATGAGTTTTTAAGGGATAGTGCTCATTGAGGTGCGTAAAGTGAGGAGTTTTGGCGTGTGTTTAGTCAAGATGCTTTGTGTTATATTTAGGACCTATTTCGCTATCTCCGAAGGGAAAGAATTTGTTATCTATCAGTGTCAGTGGTAATTTGAGCTGAAACTCATCTGGAGCTGGTGAAACAGTGTAATTATGAGTGTTTTAAAAACCACAGGCTTTTTTTTTATATCAACGTTTTAGTCGTACTAAAATAAATACACTTTAGTCGGCTGTGTCACATTTGGCGTTTGTTTATGTTTTGTATGTCCGTTTGCCAACCTTCTCCATTCCTGTCTCTCTCTGGCCATTCTGCCCCATTATGTTCTAGCGACCTATCTGACGTCATCATTTCACGTTTTCTGTTGTCTACCTCTTTCTTTGGCCGTTTCTTGGGTACCGCTATTTTGCTCCATTTGTCCTTCCCTCTAATCATTTAATCTGTGGTTTGGACAGCCTATTAAATTAAATTTATTTTTATTTCGTTCCACCAATCACAACAGCTCACATGAGATTCTGTCAATGAATTTCATACTCAGTCTTGAGAAACTAGAAAATAAATATTCAAAGACACTTGCTTACTTACTGTACCTCTATTAAAAATATTGCGATCTTATTCCACCAGAGGCCGGGTTGTTTATATTGTAGATTAGTTTCGAGTGACTTGGAGTTTATTCATAATATTCGATTACTATTTGTTATCACGCCGACGCAATAACATTTATCTTAATCAAGTTGATGCTAATAACTTGTCAAATTAACTTAACAAGAACTATTGTAGAATGTTCACAAGTCTGCTTATTTAGATTCAAGATAGTTTACTTAGAAATACTTGTGAGTAGTATCTATTCATATCAATAGGGATATAGATATCGTGGGATTTAATTATTAGTGAAAACTGAACTCTGTTTAGCACTCTACTCTCTTCACAAACAGTCAAGAGCATATTGTGTGATTATTCACACTGGATTTGGATAATCTTTATAGGTCAAAACACTGTTTCCGCTTGCCCCTACAACATATTATATGACATAATCCCTTATTCACATTTTACGACCTACCCACCAAAGGAAGAATGAGAGAGACTGATTAATTCTTTGCCGGAAAACATAGTAAGGTAATATCCGAAGCCCAAATGAAAACATATCCATAAAACTCTACACCGTAGTTTTAATTTAATTTAATCTAAGCAACAACAGCTCAACACGTAAGACAAAAACAATTCAATTCGCACTTCCATCAAGCAGATGAACTTAAAGCGCCCCGCGACGTGCCGCGACTTCCAACCGAGCTACATTAGCGACTTCAAATCGAGCTACATTGCTCGAGAGCTCGATAAACGCTCCACAAAAACAATCACCAATTAAAATAAACACGAAGCACATTCGTTGCGTCAGCACTTCACCGCGTGCAAATTTTGTTTGTCAACCCTATCCCCAACCAGACTAAATTCAATCCTACCACCCAGTAAAACGGTCCATTTTACCTTAAAAGCAGTTAAACGCTCGAGATTACTTGAAAACCTCCTAAACTTGTCGAACTAATACTCTCTTCTTACCTCAAAATGGCTAAAGTTTGGCTCAATTCTCTAAAGACGTAAACTGCTTACAGTTGCGCAGTCAAATTCAGACTTTATTGTTGAGTAAGCAAGGTTTAATGCCGTGTGGTTGCCCAAATATACAGGTTGATACTAAATAATGGAGTAAGTTTGCAAGAGGGTGTTTTTGAAGTGCCCAGAGACCTGTTGAAAGGTTTGTTGAATTAATTTTTTTATGTTGAGTAAATCGTAGAAGACGTCTGTTTTAATGTTCCGTCAAATTAGGTAGCAGTTGAGCTTCAATCTTTGAGTAATAGAGACCGAAAATTATAATTTGTAATGCTTCAAATACGAATAATGCCTACTCACTCAGCATTCGGAATGTATACTTTAGAGTTTCGTAACTTAAACATAGTCACAACCTACAGTTAATACACAAAAAAGCGGTATTATTGTCTAATCAACCGCAATCTTAACTATATCAGAATCTTCATATTAAATCAAAAAGCTGAGCATGATTTAATAATTAACACAAACTTCACCAGACAAATCCAGCACATACTTCTACAAAATAGGAACATTGATTCTCCGGAAAAACTATCAAATCAACACAATTCGTACAAACTGCCGCTGCCGAATGTATCTCAGTGAAAAAACGCAGACGGCTAAGTAAGCACGCCATTTGTCTAACAGCCGACAATCTCTCCCCCTTTCCCTCACGACGCGGCGCGTTTTTGCGCAATTTCACGCGACATTGTGCGTTTTAGCGAATGTGTTATTTTTTGTAACGTCCTGTATATTTGACAGGTGATAATTTTTCTTTTTAGGGCTGTCAAGAATTCGAATTGTTTGTATAATACGTAAGATGTTATTTTATTAAATGATAGGAACTTGCTGATTCAGGAATATAAGACAATATTGAATGTATTTGTAAGCAGCTTACGATCTCGGAATAGGTAGGGGATTTACTTTCTACAAATAATGGTATTGACGTAAGATATTTGTCTATGATTGCCTTTTGAGTACTTTCACGTCGACGTAGGCGAAAGTTTACTAGATAAGAAACAGGTCATCTATAATGTCATCGCGGCTATTTTATGAGAAACGGTTCTTCGCAGAGTGGTTATAGACTTGTACTGAAGTATATAGTGGTTTTTAGTTCAAATTTTGTTGAAAGGAACAACAAACAGTTCAGGAACTGACAACTAGTTTAACAAAATCATGTTTAAACTTACCCATCGCTTTCAACCAGAACTTAGTGAAGCTATATGGAATATCGTTTTGATTTGACAGCTCGGTGTTACAAACACAAAAACAAACCATGTTGTCAGTTTCAAACAATTCTAATTTACCCATTATTTATGTCTCTCTCCCACACCGAATTACATCCACCTACATACATAATATCTTCTCTAAGACTCATATAACTAAAATCAGGGGAAGTTGGAACAATAATTCAACTTCGCTTCAGATGCCTATCTGTGTGACAGCTCGTTAGAGGGGAGGCACGCCAAATACGGAACACCTTGCCAAACGTCTATGAAATTACGAGAATTGAGAAAAAGAAAAGAAATTTTATCTTTTTGAGTTTTTTTTCAGCTATTTTCAGTTCGAAGCTACCGGTGTTTTTTTTACCTCCGTCAAAAAGTTGAAAGTTTGTCTAAAATGGAAGGATTCATTTTATTATAATACATATTTTAGTGAATTACTCCAGAATCGTAACTAAATAAGTCATAAAAAATTAACCTGAACTTAAATTATTTATTTTATCTGAAGACCAATGAGATAATAAGCCATTTTCAAAAGTGGTCCAAACATGTTCATGTCAGTGTACCTAGATGTTTATCAACTTTGTTACTCCCTTCTTAATTATTACGTATCCCGCCTGCCCTATTGTCTTGTTTGATAAAAGAACAATAGGTATATACTGAACATGGCCGACCTACCTACATCTAAGTTACGTTACGTAAATACATAGAATTTTACGTGCAGAGCTCGTGTTTGACCTCTAAGCTCTGCGTGAATGTTTCGGTAGAAAAGAGAACAAACCTTATCTTGTACACATGCATGGTATCCTATTACTTTTGTTATAAAGGCATGGGAACAAAAGCGTTGTAACTAATACAAGAATTTAGAAGAAATTATCTGTGTTGGACTTATTAAAATTGTTTAATGATAATCCGTTTCCAGGCTAGCCTTTTCCTAACAGGCTGGTAACGTATCAATTAAACCAACATTCGGACAAAATTACAAACTTTTTGATAATTCGAAAGTAATGCTCTCGTTGAATTGAAATAAATGCATTGACTTTGAACAATCCCCGAATTGCGTAAAAAACTTTCAATAACAATCAGATCCATTGAAAATTTCGTGTGGTCGACAACATAAATGAAGTTGTTGAATTGTCAATATGAAAGACATTGTCATTATGAGTGTGTTACACAACTACCCCGCAGGCTGAATCAGGATTTTTCATGTAGAAACAGTCATCTGACCGTCGCTTTACACCTTTTTGAAAATATACACCCTAAAGTTAAATCAATTTTCTGAATCGTCAATCTCTGAATCTTCAGTCTTTTGAACCTAACTCTAACCTTTTCTCTCAGTGAAAACCGTAATGTATTTAAGAAGCCATCTATTGCCGTTGTTCGGTGACTTTTTATGTGAATCAATAGCAATAAAACAGGCACGCTTCTGTAATGCTATGTAGATTCGAATTATTTGAGAGAACGCGTATGAGAGAGTTTTTAATCGAGTGGTAAGAGCCTTTGTTGCTTCTTCATACGAAATTACATTTAAAATATGATGTAGGTTTTATATTTCTAGATATTATATTATTGTGGTGAAAAGTTAATATTGGTAAAAGCAAAATAATACAGAAATTGTTTTATTTATTTTTACGTACCCTTTCCTGGTACCTATTACCGGGTTGCAGGTTAAACAAGTGATTTAAGACGAGAATAATACAGGCAATCTAATATTTAAAGGCAACCCATTTTCAATTTATTTGTTAATCTATACAATATTATCCATTAATATACATATTATAAATTAAAGTCGCTTTTCGTGTTTGTATGTCTACGTTGTTCTTTTAAACCGCGCAACAGATTTTGATGAGGTTTTCACCATCCGGAATTTATTCCGGAAGGCTTATGAGTATAATACATTAGTTTTAATTACATATAATTAAAAAATCTCGATAGTCATAAAAACCGTGCGAAGCAGGAGCGAGTCACTAGTATATTTTATTATATTTGACAAAAAATATTTTTATCCGTTATCCGATAAACGATGGTCGATGTTACTTCGGATTTGATTCTATACTGTCAACACTTGAACAGTCAGATATAGACTGATGTCGCCTATGTGAACTACGAAAACGAAAACGAAACTGCTACGAAATAATTGAAGACGCTCTCAATGGCAAATTGACCACTCACATGTGAGGTATTCCACTTTTGTACAATCAAATTAATAAATATTTTGTTTTGAAAAGAATCAAGTTATTACATACCGTTTATTTTTACCCAATAAACATGAACTCAATATTCATTTATACAAAAGTATCTACTTTAAAAATATTACTTTGCATGGAGCAGTAACGAAACGCATCACGTACAAAATGTTATGTTGCGTTTTATTCTGTTTAGCATACGTCAGAGCATTCCTTTACTCGAACGGTTGATTTATATCTTTGTTTTGTATTCAGAGGGGATGAAACATGTAAATAATTGGATGAATGCATAAAGAGGGGCGAATGTTTAAATTGTTTAACAGGATAGATTTCTAATACGAAAAGGATCCTTTATTTTAGGGCTTTATTTGAAAGTAATAACTGGATAGATCACCTAAGTGACAGGATAATTTATTGAATCTATCAAGTTCTGATAGGTAAGTCAATTATTTTCGATGGACGGAAAATGTCTAAGAACTTTTATTATTTCAAGGCCGATAGCACTTTTTTACTAACTTTAAAATTCGGCCACAAAAATCTATGAAAAATACATTAAAAAATACGATTAAAAAGAAAGTCCTAAACAAACTAAGCCTAAGGAATTGTATTAATAACAGCAGACCCAACACAACTTTATTTCGCTAGGAAAAAAACATCTCCCTTTTTTTTCGAAGCAAATCTCATAAAAAATGTTGCGTTCAACATTTTATAGCACTTTAAGTTTCGCAGCCTCCTTTAATTAGTTCATTTTGAAACCGTCAGGTGTCACCAGAGGCGCTCCGAGTAAACAAGTTTCATTACAAATTCTCCAGGGGGCACCCCTGTCGAATCTTCACCCTCGTGCTTAGCCCAGATGATTTGCAAAAAAGTGCCAAATTACTTCGTCGTGTCGAAAACAAGAAATGTCCGAAACACTGGCGAAAAAATTTGGTGAACAAGCACTTTTGGTCCCCAAGTATTTAGATGAAAACATTTGTGTTCGTAACGACGGAAGTTGCAGGAATTAAGTCGAAGAAAACAGCGCTCATGAGGAAAGTTTTGTGGAACACACAAACGTACAATTACAATTTTTTTTTTTTCACATAGCAAAACTATTCTTAAATATTTTTTGTGCACTATTTGGTTATCTTTTTTTAATTGCATGCGTCACATAACTTGCCTGCAGTTATCTTCCTATTTCATTTGCCTATACCTTAAATCTATTCGTCGTAATCTATTCGTTTGTCATAATTATTATCCATATCCTATTTTATCCATATTCCTACCATCAAACAAAATAAATGGAATAGTATCCGAAATATCCAACTACACCACAAAGCCACAAAATCCACTAACAAATCCTATTTCGAAAGCGACTAGCATTTGTTTCAAAATAAAGCTTAATTTTAAACGCAGCATACTCAGGTAAAGATTGTGGAATCCTGTTAACCGGCTGACGACATAATTTCCAGAGTAGAAGGGAGGTGGGGGGTACCAGGTGGGATTCAACCCCACTATACACTGTATTGTTAATGCGTTCGTTTATTAGGTAAACTCTGGTTTGTGCATTTTCACCTAATTTTAGAGAGAATTTCGCTTTTTCGTGCTCTATTTTCTGGAAAAGTACAGGTGATTTAAAACACAAATATTTTGTAATTTTTTTTGCAATGTTGTGTAAAATTTTTAGTTTAAAGTAAATAATTATGTGCAGTGTCGGACTTATTCTTTAAATTCAGGCATTTTACTTTTTCTGATCGGTTATTTATCACATGCGAGCTCAAAACGGTCATGAAAATAAAATGTCTCATTTTATTTTAAGACTGTAAAAATATAAAAATGGTATCTTCTACTGATTCATATTAAAAGATAAATATAGTACGAGTCTTTATCTGTACCTACTGGTATAGCCACAATTTTTTTTTTAAATTGTGATGTTTCATATAGTATGGTTCTATCAAAATTTAAATTACTTGCATGTAAAATCTAACTTTTTTCCTCATCTGGTTTTCAGAAGATCCTGTGGGGCCAAGAATTTTTTTTGGGGCCAGAGAACGTAGCGTGGACCGCCATTTTCAATTGGCAAACGATGCACCAAACCTGTATATTGAAAATAAACCTAATGAGCGTTTCTAATCTCTTAATGTAAGTGTAAGATAAAGAGCTTGATATATAGGTAAATCATACAATACAGACCACCCAGAAATTAGTTCAAGTTAGTTGCATAAGAGAATCACAGAATTATAATAACATGTAATTAACTAAAAGCTAATACGAGAGAGGGTAGTAAGTTATTCAATTATGTAGAATTACGGCTTCCATTCAAGTTTACATGTTGATTACGTTCCATTTGACGCTGGAACTTCTACTAATGTTACAAGGGAAATTTCTATGTTCTGCTCATCCAAAAACGGAATGTTCAGACGTTCCGTTTTATTCTTTGTCGTGATTTTTTGGTGGATTAAGTAAGAAACCATCAAAACATAATCAGATTACAAAGGACTCGCAGATAGGTTAATAAATGTATGGCTATTGCTATGCCATACAATTAGAAAGAATGTTGAAGTCCCCACGCTAGAGACCATACTAAATTACTAATTTGCCTGCCATTTTTGCTCGATGTAATACTGGTTTAAGCTAAGCATGTTACTAATTATATGAGATGCCTCAAACGTTCATTTCTAGTTAGCCAAAAAAAGTTAACTTAGCACAAAAACTCTGACTCCTGAAAAAGTGATCCCGAAACACAGACATCCAGCAACCCACGGCGATACAGGCAACAAATCGGTTTACTTAATGCGGGCGTAATTCAGAAGGGCACATAAAAAGGCCTACAATAAGGCCGCATAAGCCGGCGGCCGATTGCGGCGCTCATTGTCACGTAATGTGCGCACAATATTGTCCTCTAAGCAGACCTTTTTGGCAGAAAGAGATGGAGTAAGTTGCTTGATTAAATGGAGACATAGGTACCTAGTAACCCCAACATAGTTCCAACATAGTTGGGATCAGGCCAAGCTGATGATGATACCTAGTAGTTATTTTGAGTCTGAATGAGATATGAAATCTATCTTTGGTTAAATAGCTGATTGTGAGTCGCCGGGTGTATGGAATAATATTGGGTAAAATATCCGAATTTTCCTCTAAACTTCAAGCCAACTTCCCTTAATTTTTACCAAAGTTGAAACGAAATATAAGTAAAGCAAGTGTTGGCATTTCGTCTCTGGAACAGACAATCTAATTTTGACGCGTGACAAACATCTTTATATGAGATCAAACTATTATAAATCAGTCAAGAAACGCGCACCGATCAAGTTCAAATAATTACATTCATATCCCAACCCACCGGACATGGGAACTTACTGTGAAGCATGACATTATCTAAGGGTCCTTCATAACACCTGTCTATACCGGTCTCAGGTTCAATAGGGATGTTTACGATGTAAATTATCGTCTCGCTTTCGGATGTCATCCGACCAACCACAATAAAACCACCACAAAATTCGTCCTCTCACCAACACAGTCATAAGGCCTCACAAAATCAGTGAGGCCTCAACACATCACATAACAAGATACGGCCACTAAAATAAATACATACGAAAAACGCAACGCTCTCGAGGTGTCATTACACAATACTGTACGTCTTTATTGAACAATAACCGTTCGTAGCTACCTGCAACAGGTGACTTCTAGCCGTAAAAGTTCCATCGACCCCTTTTTGACCTAACCCGCACTAAACAATACAATTTCAACTTTATGGTTAAGACAATAAGGTTAGCATTCCGTTGTGTTTACAAGTTGATTAAATGGAGGAAATGAAATCTGTTGTCCCGTATTTTGTTGGTTTTTGTTCAGTATACGCCATCTTAATGGAATGAAAAAAATCTTAAGTTTAGAGCTTGCATTTGCTTTTAAAATAATGAAGTAGTTAAGGATATAACTTTGTTACTAGTGGAACTCCTAATCATAATAATATTATACAGTGGAAAAATAATTTATTCAGTTACTTTACTGGGCTCTTTTGCTATGACACTTTGCAAGACACGCGACCAACTGCAATTAACATCTTTGCATTGTACATGTGGTGCTTGTATAGGAATTTTTCCATTTTACCATAACTTTTGAATTCAATTAATTTTATTTATAAGTACATATTTAAGGTACATGTTACTATAAAATACTTCAAGATCTAAGAATCTAAAGATAGAAAAGCGATACCGTTGCTCGAAAAGCATCAAACTTTACTGTCCTAAACAACTTTAGTTTAAAGATACAGTTTTGCAGATGCTAAAAATAGAGCACTATTTTTAGCATTTGCAGTACAGTATTTTTACTAAAGCCATAACACATCTCACAATTTATTGTTCACAGGTTTCACATAAAATCAGAAGTCGCTCCCTTACAAAGTTTGGTAATAAGCCGTGAAGGTCTACCTCCTTACAAAGATATAACACCAAAATCGTTACGTAACACGTCGCCTAAACTTGGCACAGTGACACAGTTGCTGAAGGCTTCAGCTTTCAGACAGTAATTACAGCAAACCCAGTTACCAGCCCACTTAAATAATAATTTTAAAAATTCACACCGGCTCGACCCTGTGTTGAGTACCCCTGGTTTTATAAACCAAGAAAATATCAACTTTAATCCACAAGCTATAAGGTTGAAATTCCGGTGTGTGGGTCAGTGTTTTTATTTGAAAGCAAACATACGTACCTCGATTAAATGGGGTGGCTAATAAAAAAATTGTTTTATTAATATTGTTAACTTTTGATAATCTCTGAAGCAGAATTAGGAAGGGAATCGTGTTACGAGTTTTGTGAACTTTTAAGAATAGAAGGAAACATGATCTTATTTCGGGAAGACCAACTTCAGGGCTGTGTTTTGTGAACTTTTGGAACAAATCTTTTAAGTTCGGTATTTTTTCATTTAATGCAAACTAAATTCATTAAAAACCTTCATTATTTAAATGTCTAACACACAACTCGGTAGGTACACACGGTTAGCCGTGTGTACACACGGTAAAATGATTAAATGTGCAAGCTTTCAGAAGCACCATGCACTATTTAGCTAACTTACATACATCAGTCATTATTGTGTGACAACCGTACCTGCTAATGAAATAGCTGACCTACTAAAAATCCTTTATTCAAATTCCACCCCCGACATGATAAATAGAAAAACGGTAAAAAGAATAACACTTTACTAATCCGTATCAAACTCCCACTTGTCCGGTAATTGTTAACATTTCCGGATATGTCAAGATTGTAGCGGTAACGGCCAGTTATAACCGCTTTTCCTATTTTGTTTTAGAGGTGGAAATTGCGTGTTTTTCTCATAAGAGCTCTATTATATTTTGATAGTAATTCCTTCGCGACGTGAGAATGAAAGAAAGATATAACTATAGTATTATGTACTTATCTATTGTGTGGTGAATGAATTGACGTGAAGAATGGGTAGTTGTTTCGTGTTAATATTGGCTAGTTCCCTATTGTTGAGTTAAAGCGGTATTTTTTTGTAAGAAATTGTAGAATGAGGTCAATGTTATGGCCGTCTACATGGCTACGAAACATGATTCGGCGTCTGAACTTACATCCGAGGTTAAACCCGTAACCGCAAGCATAGTTCATGTAATGTTTCGGTATGAAACCAATATTTTTACCTACAAAATTAATGCTGTTTTATGCCTCATTTACATTCAGCCCCTACCGCTGCCCCTCGCGCTGCCGGAAATAATTCCCTAAATACTGCCGCAGCAGGATCGAGAGGAGTGAGTGTTTACATACTGCCCTATCACTCACTTCGCTTTCAAGTTTCGGCAATGGCAGACGTCGAAATAATTACAGCGGCCGTGCTGTATTTTTGCGATATATAAATATGTTCGATACTTATTTATAAAGATTTATCGAATACAAAAAAGAAGTTTGTCGTAGACGATGGTGGATGATGGTGGATACAGTTTGTCGTAGACGATGGTGGATGATGATGATGATGATGCTACTGTTTATGTTTTTAGGGTTCCGTACCCAAAGGGTAAAACGGGACCCTATTACTAAGGTCCCGCTGTCTGTCTGTCTGTCTGCCAGTCCGTCTGTCACCAGGCTTTATCTCATGAACCGTGATAGCTAGACAGTTGAAATTTTCACAGATGATGTATATCTGTTGCCGCTATAACAACAAATACTAAAACCAGAATAAAATAAATATTTAAAGGGGCTCCCATACAACAAACGTGATTTTTTTGCTCGTTTTTATAGATAATGGTACCGGAACCTTTCGTGAGCGAATCCGACTCGCACTTGGCCGGTTTTTTTTATCTGCAATATATGCCAAATTACTTTTTCGGTTTCCAGAATTTCTAAGAATTTTATTGTTCTGTCATTACTCCATTCGGACGGCATTTTCGCTGATCTTAAAAAACGAGCAACACACGTCTTTCTCGTCCAGGCGCTCGGCAAGTACTGAGCGACCGAGCAGAATGTAAACACGCATTGCCGCTCGCGCTGCCGGCCCTTTGACTTCCGCACAAAAAACCGCCTTTTTGGGGAGCGCCGGGCAGCGCGAGTGGCAATGGCAGTGGCATGAGAAGTATGTGTTTACACACTCGTCCTGCCCACTTCCCTGCTCACTTCCCTGCTCACTTCCCTGCTCACTTTCCTGCTCACTTCGGCTGAATGTAAATGAGGCATGAGACCTTGTGTTTTGAAAAGAATTTGACAAAATTTTGTAGTGGGTAGCAACGAAAAAAATGCAACTATTTCTATGCCGTATAATAAACGATTTCTAACATCTTTCTACACTTCACTAACAAACCTCAATTTATGAAGCTGCAAAAAATCACAAAGTTACCAAAAAACCTTACCCACGTATTTATCGCTGCTTTTATCTTCTTAATTACGACACTTACCTGAAAAGAAAAAACACAAAATTAATTAATGTAGTCAAAAGACTAAATATTTTAATAATTAAGCAATTTATCATTAATACAAGAGCCTACGAAATAAATTCTAACAGGTGTGAATAATTAATTATCCAGTTGCCATGGTAACGGATAGTACTGGCACATAATCTGACTGCTATTAATCAAGGGTAGGTGTTCAGAAAGTAGCTTCATAATTCAGTAGTAAAGTAAGAATATGTTTTTTCAGATCTGTATTAGAGTTCTTATACACATTATAAATAAAAAACTAGTTGATGTTTCTTTTAACCATGTTTTTATTTCTGAACTATTTCTACAAATGCCTACAAACTAATAACGTATTCACTAAAACATTATGAGCAACTTAATTTATTCTTGATTTGACTAATAAAATTATTATTATTTTCAAGGATAACTACTTTTTGCTGATTTTTTGACAGCTGCATGGATTTGGTGTATCTCTCACGCATAATTAAATACTTACCGTATATAATTAAAGCCATCTATAATAAACAAACAAAATCTTCTTTAGAGCATTAAGACAATAAGTATTCCGTTTATCTCCCAAAATAACAATTTCCATTTCCTTAGCGTTTTCAATCGACTTCATTCGGATCCGGCCCCGCGCCAGCATTATCTTTAAAAACGTTAATAGCCGGAGATTACGCATATTATCCGGACTTTACCCGAAGTTAAAACATTGTAATATCGTTTACCTTGACTTAATATAAAAATAAAACAGTTTTATTTCGTTTTGACGTGGAAAATATGGAAAATGTTTCAGTTTATAAAATTCTTATTTTATTTTAGAATAAAGTTTGTTTAAAACCTGCGTTACATTGTACTAGTTATATGAAAGTACACAATAATAATGAGAAAATGCTGTTTTCCACATGAACATTGAGAGTTCTACCGCAAAAATCTGGGTATAGTCAACCCTACGTCTGTGGGAACACTTAAACCTTGACCTGGCCTAGAGTAGTACGGATTTCCAGTTAGTAGTATTCAGTTCAGCTCATTCTGGTTTTATTACCACTGACGTGCGGTCTACTGTACTCTTAAAAAGGCAACCTCTTTACAAATTATGAATAGGAAAAACGCGGCTTATACGGGATTGGCATCAACATTCCAACCTTTAGCACAGCTAGCCAGTAAGGTAGCGGGGCTAATTGCTCAGAGCTGAATTACTTTTTCTTATACTTCTTACTTTTTCTCAACTTACTTTTTCTAATATGTACACGTTGTACATTTGAAGCCCATCAAAAACAAAAAAGAAAGATCAGACTCACAACAGATAACGTAGCTAAGAAAAAACCAATAACGAGACATAAACATCTTAGCGACGAATTACCCGGGTGCTACGGGTATTAGCCGGGTCTACCCTTTCCCGGTGCTACACGGGCGAGGAAGGTTTAGTCGGTATTAAACCCGGCTTTTTAAATTAACCGCAGGCTTGCAGCTGTAACCACTTTCAGTTGCATTGTTTGTATTGTATTGTAGATTGACGTTACTTTAAGGTTATAGAAATAATAATTGATGACGCAATAAGTGCAGTGGCTACAGGACTAGAATTTGCACTAAGAGTCGCAAAATTCATTCCTGAACTTAACAAATACAAGTATTCAGATTCTTGTTAGAGGCTTCTATCCCTCTGAGACGTTTTTTGGCAAACAATAATGATACGGATGTTGGCCTAACGATGTTTGGTTTGCACGCGATTTAAATCCAGCCTTAGTTTAAACACTAACCTAAAGAAGCGCAAAGTTAAAATGAAATAGTCTAAAGGGAGCTCATGAAAATAAAAACTTTTTTTGCTCTTCGTCCTCTTCTTTCTCTGATTTATTTGTCACAACATTTTTCAAAAGACACAAAAACCCTTAACCCTTCTACTATTCACAAAATAACAATGTCACATATCACGAATACAGAGACTGTTAATAAGACGGCGGTGGCAGACGGATCGATAGCGAACTAAAATTGTAACCGACCGACTCTGGACGACTCGACCATTGGATATGTACGCTGATTGAGATGAGCAAGTCGTTAAGAGTTTTATTTACGTTAATCTGGGGAGAAGAGCGATTAATTCGGAGGATTTTAAATTCAGCTGACAATCAGCACTTTTCGAAGGTAACCTACAGATTCAAATCCTGTTGCAATATAAATTGATTTAAAACTACTCCTGTGCTGGTCTACGTCGAATCGTGAGTAGGTGCGTGAGCGCTTGCTGCTGCTGAGCGTGGGGCCCTAGATTGAATCCCCGACGTGGACTGACTAACAAAGTAGAAATTTGTGCCTGGTATCTTTATAAACAGGGGCTTATCGGCAAAACACTGGTAAGCTGCCGACCCCTAGGATATGAAAACATGCGAGTCATGTTTTAAAACTAGCAAACAATACATAACAACAGTTATTCCCAATACACAAATATACAAACCCTTAATTTCAAATACCCACTAGTTACCCGTAACACTCAACCCTTACAAAAAGAGGCGGGTCTGTTAGACCCACACGCGTAATTAACTGGCAATTGCTCCATTACACAACCCTTTTAGGTCTACTTTGGTTATTATGTGTCGCTTGTCGATTACCATTGTCAACCGCGATAATTTAAATCGTACATGGGTTTCTCCAACAGGAAATTTTCAGTAGCAGCCCGGAGTCTGGATTTGAGCCTGGTTAGTGGCAAATAGGCCCTATTACATAATGACTTACAGAAATATATCTAGCGAAATGCGAGAGTACAATAGGTACACTTCTGCTTTACCCTTCGGGTATTACAGGCGTAATGTTATGATTAAATCGTACATGAGTTCTGTAAAGTAAATAATATTAAGTTTCGCGGTAATAATCCCACGTTTTTAATTAAACTTACCACATTCATTCGAGAACGGATGAATTATTATTTACCTTGTTAAAATAGTTTTCGTGAAATTGCAGTATGTAATGAGAATTTGGGTTGTTGATTTTATTTCTTCGAGTACAGAGCGCTTAAAAAGGTTGAAATATCTACTGAACTAACCCAGCTGAGTTGCAGGCAGTTATTTAAATAGTTACTAAAACTAAAAACTCTTGTTTTCGTAAACCTTTTTGAGTCCTCGATGAAAATATGAAGTTACCTAGACTTCCTCATAATACTAGCTTATCATTTACAAACATTAATAACTGCGTTCCTCTCAGTTGATTTCCAAACCCTGCGCACACAATAACATTAATTCTATTATCTGTAACAGTTTAACGATCCCAAACAAAGTACCTAACAACGAGACGAGATAAAATGTAACATGATAAAAGCTTTCACAAAATCCCAGTGCTCCTAAAAATAGATTACTTACCAAACGAACCACATTAGACCACAGCTGAACGTAACAAAGGTTCACCCATTTAACCCTAAAATGGTAGGTAAATAATTTTAAAGTTAATAATTAAAATTGTCGGCCGCAAACTGGACGGACAGAGAACTAAAATGAATTAAATGCAGCGCGCTGGGTATGAATAAAATCAACCGCCTGGTCGGAATAATGTGACCACTTTGTATGCAAGTCGTTGGAGGGAGATAGCGGCGCGGCCGCCGGATATTGTTAGCTATTGTTCCGGTTATTTCTAATATTAAATAGTTTAAATGTGATATTTTGCCTCGATGCATTTATGGTAATTTTAGATGAGCTTACATATGTCAATTTCAATAAATTTGAAATAGAGGTACATTATAGATGTGAGCTTTAGAAGTATAAATACTATTAATTAATATTTTACACGTAATACGCACCCCTATAAACCTAACGCTCATAACTATTATGTGTATACTGATGCAGTTCATCGCGCTTTTATCATATCATTAAAAAGTCTGGAATCCTAGTTGACGATGGTAAATAATAGTTCAAGAAACGTAGTTACAGTAATTGTAACTTATATTCAGACTCCTACAAATGACAAAATTCCTCCTGTATTACTCAGTATTCCGCGCTACGTAACTTTACATTCCGATTCTAGACATTTTTCAAACAAAACACGAGCACAAATGTAGATCTACCCTCCCTACAATATTCATTTACATTCCCCGACTTATTTTTGCAGCTATGAATTATAATTCTCAGCAGCTCCGCTAGGAGGCCGCCAGTCGTAATTAAAATCAGCTGATTGTTCTGCAATTTACTCTTAGTATCCTACTGATTTGTATAATGTGATTTATTATATTCATTAAGCATAATTACATAATTTATGCTGGTATGGAACTTATTAAACAAATTGCAGTGTGCAATGCATATAAAGTACAATGCTAATAAATACTTAACACGATCTAAACAGGATTTTCTATATAGGCACAATGAGCTTTTAACACATGAAGATTCCTAGTACTTATACCCTTTTAGAAGGATACTATTAGGGTATATAATACACTCCGTGGCTCCAGTACTGCGGTGCGATCATCAGGCTCCATCATTCGATAAGTAGAGATTACATAGACCTTCCTCCTCAGAAACTAGCCGTCGCTTCTACAAAGCATTCACTATGAGACGGTCCATATTATCGATTCTGTAACAGATGTGGCCGGTCCAATATCTCTTCAGGTTCAACCTAACGGAATTAAAGATATTTTCTATTAGATCCTACACTATTATTCTTATAAGATGGTTCAATAAAAATATCCCTTTTATAAAGATCTGTGTTAATAACCCAAACTGGAATAGTTAAACACAGATAACGGTTAAATTCAAACTTCAAAGCAATTTCATGGTCATTTAAAACAATAGAACTAAATTGTAATCCCACAATCCAAAATAAAGCTAACAATAAAATGTTCCCGCGAAACAAAATGGCGTGTTTTATTGTAAAAGTTGAATAAAATCAGCGAGGGATGCGGCAGTGAGTAATGGGCACCTTTTGTTTGTGGTTAATTAGCGAGCGGCCACTGCGGCCTGCGCTCCGATACGCGGTCGCCGGCCCGCCGCGGGAGGGTTGACGCCACTACAATACGATGGGCCCGAAAGACCCGATAGTTTGCGGCCTGCGAACTCAAACTGAAATCATGATGCGGCGTTTTGAGGGTTACTTGTTAATATTTAGTTGGTCTACCTTTAGACCGAAATAATTCCTGAAATTATTACGAATTAGTTGACAGACACCACAGGACTATATTAAGTTAGATTAATTACTTAACTACATAAATAAATATTAATTTTAATCTCATAAATGCTCATAGTAACCGCTGGGAAATAAAAAGAAACCCTGAATAATTTTCTTCTAGCAAAGATCGCTAAATTAAATACCAGGAACCTGGTTAATTAAATATTATAATATATAAATTAATAAGTTAATATTGCTGCAAACGTTTTGCAATTTAGCAAAGAAATTATTGTTCGTGTGACATGATTTAAAAAAATTGCAGTACCCACGGTTCGTATTGGCTTTACGATTCCAGTGAACCGAAATTAAGGGCCATCTAAACCGAATAAAACCTTTATGGACTTGTCAGCTGGAAAATGTCGAGTCCTGGGCTAAGCTGGCACATAGTGCGTCAAAGAGAATAATCCGATGAAAGTAGTGACAATGTTCAACATACCTACTTACTTGAAAGCGAGCCCGCTGAAGACCGATCTATGTAGCTGTTAATTTAAAAGCAATTTTTTTAAGATACCTACCTGTTTTAAAGTTAATATTAGTATCAAACATTAATGTGCTTTTAAGGTTACAAGATGTGCTACTTAGAAATCTGTAGTATATTTAGGGACGACGTGGTGTTTAATAAGAATAGATGACGCTAGTGTGGTTTACAGGGAGCCGCTGTATTTTTGTCTGCAAAATTTTATGCTAAAGTAGAAAGTAAGTATAGATTTATATTTACACCTGGAGCCGAATTCTGTCTCTTATCCGGAAATCTGCTGTTACTTTTTAGGTTCTAAGATGTTGACCAAAAAAACAATAACCTCAGATATCAATGCCCTTTATAAGAAGAGGTCCTTTGCCTCGCAGAGGGGCGATACAGGCAAGTTTTATATAATTATACTAATCTAGGCTACTAAACGATTGGGCCGTAGATTAAATGAAAAACTCTTTCAGAAACCAAACCATACACAACAAGCATAACAAGACCAAGTAACAATTTTTCCGCACAACGAGTGGGTTTGTCTTCGTTAAAACGCAGTGTGTGGCGCAATGTGGCGTGATTACGGCTCACATTGGTGGCTTCATTAGAGCGCGGTCTGCGGGACCCGTTTCGTCGATATGCGGTCTCTGCGGCCACGCGGCAGTGAGAGGGTTACTCGTTTAGTTCATACTTGTGTCATGTGCGTTAAGGGGTCATACATTTTAGTAAATGGTAGTCATATTTTTTACTGAAGAGAAGTACATTATAATGGCATGCCTACTGAAATTGTTTTTCCCTTTGATATATATCTTTCTTGAAGTTTACTATCTCTCTCAGTTGCAAAGAAAAATATGACAAAAGAAAGGGACAGTCACTGCGTTAATTCTTTGTTGATGAGTCCCCATCCCGCTAACCAGATTGCAAGAAGACCTTTCTCCAAACCTATCATATTTTTGTAATCCCCCCAAACGTTGATTAAACTTTACCCTCAAAGCTGATTCTATACTCATCAAATTCGAAAGTAATCCAACAATAGGTACTCGAAAAAAAAAATCATCAGAAAACGAAAATATAAGAATTTTTTCAGAGTTTCAAAGTTAAAACCGGGCGGGGAGAATCAAAGGAACCAAATGAGTAAGTAATTACTGCGGGCAAGTCGAGCCGATTCTTCTGAGGGGAACGACAAAAAATATTCGGGAAGTGTCCGACTGATAGGCCGGATGCACGCGGGCGACTGTCGCCGATGCGATTAGTCGGCGACGATTTTTAAGTGGAAGCTTTATGCTTGGAAACGAGAAGGATATTGAGTTACTTCTTGTAAAACAAAAGTCTCTCTTCAATTTTAACCTTTGGTATCGTGGTTTAAATAATAATATCATTTTTAAAATGAATTAACAATCACCTATACACATAATATTTGTTAAAACAGCAATCCGATACTAGTTAGAATTTTAGTAGCATCCAATACCATGCCCATAATAATTTCCATTTACCTATACTTTGAACCGACATTAATATGAACGGGAGGGTAAACGGAGTATTCAATAAGCACCAACAGCACATAAATAATCCAACTACTCTATTCATAAACCAAACAATACACAAAACCGATTGAAAAAACAAACAAATATGAATAATACAAATGCACATTGGATCCAACATTTCAATGCAAGCGAACAACCTCAAAGTTTAAAAGTCCGACCCGCTCCTGGTGAGGTTCCAAAATAGTTGTCGCGACAACTGTAGCCAGCTTTAAATAGAAGCAAGCACTTGCATTTTATATCTCAAAACTTACATTGAATTCTTGTTTCGACGTCTTTTGGAATAAATATTAGAAACTGTCCGGGATTAAACTATTTTGAGAATAAGATGAATCCTGTATGGATGTAGGTAAAAAGTAACACATTTTTAGAAGCTTGAATTTAATAAGATACCTACTTTTATTTGGGCTGCTACAAGCACTTCTGTCATGCAAGTACTTGCAAATAAGTTTGCCATTATTTATATAAATAATGTATTTATTTTATTTTGTTGTTGTTAATTCATATCACTTATGCTGCACCAGTTGACGTGATCACGTCAACGCGCCGGCTGGCAAAACCAGCGCTGGGGCTCTGTTTCGCATGGTCGCAGGTCGCAGCAGTATACTGAGCGATAGCCATTTTGCGTGTCGTGACGCATCCCCCACTTGTTCTTTTCTAGTATTTGTGTTCTTTTTGCGTCATGTTTACCGTAAAGAAACGTATTTTCTTTCGTCCTTTTCTTCTTCTTCTCATACTTGATGTATGCTAAACACACTAATGTAATGTTATCCAACAGCAAAATGTATGAGGGTTAGTATTTAAATTAGGTATGCAGGTAACTTGCAGTAGGTACCTGTGCAAGTAACTTCCAGTGCACTTTACTTCAGACTATGATAATCTTTGAATTGCTCACCTTTCTAAAATCTTTTATTTATGAAAGGCAAGATAATCCGTTCCTAAATCATAGCAACTACAGGGTGCTCTCAAAACAACAAGAAAAAAAGATAAAAACAAGCAGCAAAAATATGTGGGTAGTTGAAAACATCCCAATTGTTTTAACATCGCTGCATCGCCAAGTGTCCAGAATATATAATTTATGAGCTTTCAGCGCTCTTGTTTTCGCTTTATTCGCTCCCGCTCCGAGCGGGGCATGAATTTTGATATTAATTATATAATTTAGTATGATATTACATCACCTTGTGTTTGTGATCCAGGTAGGAACGTTCCGACGGTGGAATTTATTTATAAAGTGTGTCTGTCTGTTCAGTAAACAGGTCGACGTTAAGCAGCAAGTGTTTCTATTGTATTGCAGGAGAAAAGAATCTCTTGAGTAAGTAATATGGGAAGAAAAGGGGCAAGGGTTCGCTCAAAGCATACATCACACGGATCAAAAAGGAAAATGGAGAGCTCAACAAAAACAATAATATTCAGGAATATAGACTAAATCTGGAGGTGCAATGTGTGAGTGATAACTAGGCTGTATATTTTGAATAAAAGAAGATATAGGAAAATCTATCTGTACGTTTGTAATGCTATTTTGAAAAACTTTCAGACAGATTCTAATAAAACCTTTTACGAAAACTTCTTACATATAGAAAAAAGTCACAGCTATTTTATGAGTAACTTCGACAGGTGCCGATAATAAAGTGACCTGCTTACTTTAAAAGAAAATACAAAATAAACTAAAAGCTTCAGCTATCTTTAAAAACATGCAAAATGCATCAAAATCCTATCTCTATAACGTTTTCAACATAAATACTTTGAAACCAACCTAATGTGCAACATATTTTATAAACACTTTTATGCAGTGTATGAGGTTTATTTCTCCGGGCGAGCTATTTTACAAGCGAGCTATTTTTACAGCCGAGCTATTTTCCAGGTGCTAGTACATTCCGATAGTGGCGCCATGTAATGTGTACTAATAAATCTTGAAAGAATCACAAATGTACTCCTTTCAGGAGGATAACAGGGATTTTCTTGAGATGGTGTTGATATATTTGTAGCTGTTACTTGTTATTATAGAGCAGAGTATACCTGCGGGTCTATTCACGAGGTTTTTTAGAGTTTCTAAGGCTTTGCACAGGACAGTATTGCTCTGTAAAAACAATAACAGAGCCTCACTCCTAACAAAATAGTGTCATGATCTAAGTTGTCAAAAATTTATATGATAAGACATTGTCTACTCAACATAACTGGTGAAAGTGGGTGTACTTAAAAGGTACATTTCTCGGGGATTATAGGCGTAGTGTTATGTTAAGTCTTTCTTGTGTACGACGGATTAAACAGTTTTATTCCTGCCCACTGATATCTATGATGGTGGTAAACTCATAAAGTTAAAATGGCCATCGACCGTTTTGCCAGTTCTTTTGTCATTTTGTCATCCATTGTCAAATGATCCACGACGTAGACTAGTCAAGTGGGTGTCATGTAAAATCTTTCTTAACTTTTTCACCAGCCTGTTATAAAGAGTATTTCTGCGCAGTCCATCAATAAATCTAATATCATACTCTCAATGTGTTGTACTTTGATGGATCACGTCCGTTCTTGCACTATATATCGCCTCAACAGCTTTATAATAATTCACATTGAACCTTTAAGCAAAATTCAACCTTGTCACTGTGACTTAAGGTTTGTACCATTCTGTGGAGACTTGATGTTAAGGCTTTTTGTGTCAGAATTTAAAATATATGGTATTGCTATATGTATGGTATTGCAGCAGTGCAGTGTTTTAAAATATTTCAACTCTTGGACGTCCGTGCTATATTAAATATTATACTTTTGTATTTAAGGACTGCAAAATTGAAAAACCTTTTCTCAGAAAGTTTTGTTTGTTTAGTGTCAGTGCATCATCATATTGGCTCGTACGCGTTCTCTGATAAACATAAACTTTCTAAGTTTCACAACAGGAAAATTCTAAGGTAGAAATTCGCTGATCGCCATAGTTCGAAAGCGGATTGACTATCGCAATTTCTTGTAAGCAAGCTGATAAGAGGCTGCAAACTACTGCACACCATTTTAAAGTAACGGATAATTAAGGAATAGCCAAAAACTATAAAATTACAATCATGAATTCTAAGCAGAATATAAAATGTAATTTAACCAGGATATAACTAAGTAACTACTAACCACGGAGTATAGAACGTGCTACTAACTAATACGTAAGTGCTGTAAGTAAATATGCGTGTTGTCATGGGAACCGATACAGATAGGGACACAAATCACGGTGGCCCGCCATGAATTATTGGTGCAACAACACATCGGCTAGGCACCGCACTACATCTGCGTCAAGGCTGCATACACCAAGTGGTTTGTGTACAAAAAAAACAAATTGTTAATCGAGATGAAATGCCATAAAAAGTTATGTAGAAGACAAACTGGTAATAAGAATCTAGTAGTAAATGAAATGGCTCACAAGTACAATAGAAAATACGTCACAGCATTAAGTGCTCATACACACGAGCGGCACGCGTCAACGACGAGAGGGAACTGCAGCCGTGGACGCATCGGCGGCTGGAGTTGGTTCTGCTGCTGACTCATGCTGCTTGTGTGTATCAGCACTAAGATGCTTATATTATTCAGTGTAGGTACCTAAAATACAAATAATGAAATAAAACAAAAGAAAGAACGACTCCAGTTAAGAACACAAAAAAAACTTTGTTGTAATAATAGTATAAAGAGAATGGTTAAAGAAACGATAGGTCGATTTGTTTGCCAGCCACTGTCTGGACTAACCAATAGACACGTACAGTTTTCTATTTATTCTACATAAAAGGGCCTTCTCCAATAAATTAGTTATATTTTAAAAACCAATTCTATGACGACTCCTCCTAACATAATTATTATACCTACTGCATAAATAACAGTCAACAAATGGCACTACAATTAGTCGCCAACACCTTTAATAATGTCTTCTGCAATACAGCTAACTAAACCGTCGCCCTACAATGTACCACCATAACTGAAACTGACCCACTTTTCAGCTCTATTCCGCAACTTAATACAATTCTAGACAGGTGCTACTCTGGCACTAAAGTGTCACGGACAATATCTCAGTATTGGTGTTTAAAGTGTAGAGAGAGACAGTATGAAGTAGACTGCAAAAGGTTAATTCCAAACTTACGCATTGTCATCACAGTGCATTCATGCACTGTGATGACATAGAGCATGAAGTTAGTAACGGGCAACTAATTTCTAAATAACTGGCCGACTATTTAATTCAAAAGTGCCTGTAAATAGTTTATGTTAAATATTTACTTGACTTTGCATATTCATAAAGAAAACTAACTACTTTCGTAATGCACGGAAAATACTTCTGACAAAGAATCAGAATTTAATCATCTTGCACTCTGAGTGTAAGCAATTTTGAAATATTAAGTCAAGGATTTCTCACGTTTCTTTTCTGCACTGTTAAAGCAGGTATATATTCCAAATGAATATAAAACAATTTAAAAGAAACTACGATGCCTAACTAAGGGAATATTCCTTTGACAGCTTCTTTTCACATGAAGGAAAAATAGAGTTGAGAGAGAGAACTTGGTTTTCTGTTACTTCTTACACTGTGGTAACAGTACCTATATCTTACCCCGGCGTCCTCTGCCTCGTATATTGCCTTCAACTTTTATGAAATGAGACTATAACGATTACTATATTCTGCAGTAAAAGTCTGCATTGTTGGAACATTGTATTAATAACTATCTGGGTTATTATGGCATAAAATCGCTATTAAAATAGATTTATATTTTTTGATAGATCAGCTATGTTTTCAGAATCTGTCATATTATGATCAGCAACTATGCAGATAAACGCAATGAATATTGCTGAATTATATTGAAAGCTACTGTTATTGTTACCAGCAAACAACCTCGACATTTACCTGTAGATGAGCGCAAAGCCACTGATGAAGTCCTTGTAAAATACAGCAATCTTTCTCAAAGAAAATAAAATATCGCGCCTTAAATACCCCACACTTAACTCAACAATAATCCCAACCACAAAGCGAACAAAGGGCAAAATTTCAATACTACCTCATAATAACATTAACAACATATACATATAACATTTTCAATAATAGTAGAAAACGGAGAAATTTCTTTATAATCTGAACACAAAGAAATCGACGGCTCTGCCCCATTCGTCATGTTGACACCTCAATGGAAGGAACCCTACAATTATTTACTTAAAGACGTGGATGTGGAGAAATAACACTGTTTATTGAAGAAACGAGAAACGTTTTCCAATGGATTTCTTTAGTTGTTCATAGAATCTAGATTTGAATTAGGTTGACAAAAATAGTACCTTTAGAAAAAAATATGGGTACTGATTTTAAATCTATGGCTCGGTTAAAGGAGACATCGTTTCGAAACTGTATGATCAAAGAAATTAAATAAGTCTTAGAGGATAAACCTTACTTATTAATAAAGAAACTCGAGGAACGATACTAAATGTTTAACAAAGCAAAATCAAAAACATCGTCAAAGAATAAAAATCTAGACCACAATAAAAAGAAGAACGTATTTATTCTCTTCTATCCAGCTTCATCTCAAGACGAACTCATTTTCTAACTTAAACCAATCACTTAAGCAACAACAGAGTACACACAGACAAGATGGCGAGCGAACTAAGTTGACGAACAAACGCACAAGTTGGACGCTAACCACGTTTAAGTTATTACGCCAATTTCAAGCACAGCAGCGCTCCGGATATTACATTGTAGAATTACTACGGAGACAGTAATTTTGAAGCTAGAGCTGAAGCTACTATCAGAGAATCAATACTGCAGTGAATATTGCATAGAATTGGTTATATTGTTGTTAATAATTACACGTTAGATCGTTTTCAACATCTTAGTCTTTAGCGTCTTCTACTTTTACCTGATGATTCTAGTACCTACTTTTACCTTGTTGGGTATAAAGATCAGTTACTCAATACCTTTCGTTTATTGATTGTTTTATAGTCTGTCTGCACTGTAAAATAATAAAGCCAGTGGTTTACAAATTCCAAGCGCTATAGAGTTGCAAATTATTATCACAACAGCCGCAAGCATTTCACTACTCATAGTTATCCAGCTAGGCAAGTTAATTGGCAACCGCAAAGCCAGTACAGATTCACGGATTTACGGACCCCAATACATCCAACATTAAACCAGACAGCCTAAACAGGGCAGCTAGTGATAATGGCTGAGTAATTCCCCAACTGTGTGTTCGAGGTACTGGCGCGAGTAGGAACAAGTTATAGAACAACTGGCGCGAGTGCCGGGTGACTAATCACGTTATGAAGTTATCATTCTAGCCCGGGGGACACACGGCTAGCAGGTTCGCCTAGCTTTTTGTTTGGATACAACTTTGGCTAACTTCTGCTGGAATTAGCTGCAGTAGGTCGATTTTAAGTGCAAGTGTTTTGGGAAATGTTGTAATTGGCAAATGAATAACGGCTTCCCCTGGATTGTATAGCACTACAATAAACAGTTTAGACAAAAATTATAAATAGGTATTTCAAATGCTAGTATTGAAAACTCGCTAATACACTAGCACAATCTATGACCTCGGGATCCACCAAGCTCACATGCACTACAAGTATCTGTTCTTCGTCAATTCTGTTTACATCTCATCTGCAATTATAGTGGTATTTTCATCTACTTACGAAAATGTTATCTTTAGACTTTATAGGTGAAATGTAATTAAGACATACTTTTATGATGAGAAATAAAGTACGCCAGCTGTTTTGTGTTTACGTTAGTTCGTCTACACAATTTTATTTTTGTGGCTGTTTGCCGCGTGACCTTGTTTTTCTAGTTTTTGATTGTAAATAAAAACATTGAATTCTGATTTTCATTTTTGCAGTTCAAATAAAATTATGTTTGGTGACGCTTCCAGCAGTTAACAGTACTCCGAAATGGTTGATACTCCAAAAGCCGATACGAAGGCAACGATTCTCAACAGAACATGTTAAGGAGTCTCCAAGCGATATTAGTTTTAATAAACGATAGAAAAAACAAAGTAGAATATAAATAATACATTCTCTATCTTTTCTATCCGTAGCTAACTAGCCCCGTAACGAGTGCAGCGTGATTATTGATGACCATCATTATCTGTTTCCTCAAGTTCTGCTATTCTTTGCGCCGTACTTTGTAGTTGTTACTCATTTTAACGATGCCTGTGTACCGTTAGAAAACTAACAGGGGTTTTTCTCATAAAGGAGGGGTTATTACTGGCTTTTCTTTTTAAGCTCCCGTGTTATATTTTTCTGATCAGCAAAAGAGCTTCTACCGGTAAGTAAATTTTGTATTTTATACCTTACGTACAGAAATACAGATAAACTACTGTACTGATAACTACTATACAGATGACCTACAATATAATATTATTACTATATTTAGATGGTAGTAAAATAAAGTAACAAATATTTTAATTTTTAATGTATTTTTTATATCTTACGTAGAGAAATACAGATAAACTACTATAATGATAACTACTATAAAGATAAATACCTGCATTGTATTACTATATTTAGATGGTAGTAAAGTAAAATACATGAATAATTACGGCACTCAAAGATACCGAGAAAAAAAGATTCACCAAACTATACAACGAAAAGCACATAATCATTTTTCCATAACAATAGGCCTAGTTGTGCGAGAAACGCATGTTTCCGGATCCGGCACGAACGAACAGGAAATTAAAAATAAAGTACACTACGATAGCTACAGAGAAGGAATAGGAACTGGCTTCCTCTATCAATTAGTTTGGTTTTATTGGAAGCGAGATGCAAGAATCATATCATCTATTTAAACGGATAGTTCCAGAAATTCGTTTAATGAGTGAATTTTAATTTTAAATGCCGAATTACTTTTTTAAACTTATAAGTCATACATTAACTTTGAAGACATTATTTAGACACAATTAGACTGTTAATAAACCAACTTAAAGCTGGTGACAGTTCTAAGGTAACTCCAACGAACAAACTAACTTTATAGAAAACAAGCTCTGTAAAAGTATTTTTTCTTGTTTCACTTAGCTCAAGCTTGAAACAAGTCGTAATAAAACATTATTTTATTCATAAAACTACTTCCATTTCAATAAAAAAAATCTGCTTTCATAAATAAATCAAGAAAAACAACATGATCCTCCGTGATTACCCTGGCAGGCAGGCCACTAAATAACGAATAGATTGCACTGGATATTACATCGGTCGATTGCAAAAAGTTCCAACAGGTAGGTTCCATTGCTGTCGCAGACAGGCTCCCTCGCTGCTATGTCGGAGCAGGAACAAACTGTGTCACTTGATATTGTTTGTTTATAGCTTTATATCTCGGTTCCGATAGATTTTTTAATATTGTTACTTTTATGATGAATGTCTGTTGTGAGTTTTAAGAGGGTCTATTTGCAAACTTTAAAGAAGATTTTTTTTCGAGATTCTGCAAGGATTCAAAATTTTAAACGTAAGGCACACATTTGTGTACCTTACATAGAATAACAACAGTCTATACTAACCTTAACGGTTTCAGGCATGTTATGACTCTCATAGTTGTAGTATTTCCGTTGTCCCGACCCATTTATCTATTCCCTAATAACATACGTTTTGACCTCTATTAAATGTTGCCTTTTGTTGTCCACTCACACGCTATTTCTCCAATAAAAGGAAAATAATTTTAGCATTCGTCATATAGAAAAAAAATTGCACGTTTTATCCGACCACGTATGCCATTGCTAATAAATTGTGAACCAAAAACCGAGAAACGCAACGTAGAAATGCCTCCTGACAAATGAACCGGTGAGTAGGAGAGGGTCACAAAAAGCCTTCATATCGACCCAAGATTGTGAGCGAGGCTTATCAGGTTTCACATTGAAATAATTTAACAATGGCTTTCTTGTAGAAGATGATTATTATAAATGATGAATTTCTTGATAATATATAGAGATAGAGAGTCCCTGTCCGTTATTTACTATCTAAAGATAAAAAGAAGGAATCATTTAGTTGTTTAATATCCTGACGAAGCATTAAATATTGTTTCAGTTCCCATTTCACTGGCCTCTTTCAGGGATCCCTTACAAGATGTTACAAATTTAATCAACGCAACAGCAACAAAGGAATAATGAATTAAAACATCGTCACACGCTCAATTACAAGGGTGTCTGTAAATACGGAGGAGAATATTAAAATTTAATGAGACGTCGAGGGGAGGGCCCCTCGACCTCTGAATATTCTATGTCATCAAAATGACTAGTACCAAATGTTGTCGATATTAAAACTGAGATTCTTATGAGATTTTGGTAAGGAAATTGATAGTGCTTGCTTAAAGATCAGATTAACCCAGATGCTGCTTGATTATAAATATAATTATGTGTAACGAGATCAAATTTAAGAATAATTTCAAACGATAGCTCGATGGAAAATAACGAACCAATGATGAAATCAGCGCAGCTAAACACAATGATAATATTAATTAACACTGTCACAGCACTACAAGCATTAAATCAGATGTAAATCGAATTTTCCGCAACACTGAATTCAAACAACAAACGCTCACACCTAATAACATTACATTTATTGGCAGCGAAGCCATTTATAACATTGATTCGAGTACCCGTCGTAATCCCTCCGAAGATCTCGGTGGTAACGAAAGGGCCTATACAAATTATACGCCGTCCAACTGTGAATAAATAATGAACGTTTTGTTAGTAGTTAATCAAATATGCGAGGAGCAAATGGTAGGAGATGCGGTGCATCTTACACCAGTCAATGTATACTAGGAGCGGTTTAATTCGTAGTTGAGTTGAAGTTTTAGTTTTGGGGACAGGTCCTGAATGTGAGAGATTCTTGGAACGTGTGTTTTGAAGTTAGTATCTTCATGATGAAGACTTGGCTTAAATAACTAAACTATTTTATGCTGGAAACCTACTTCAGCAATAACTACCGAAACGTTGCTGTCCTCAAAAAAATACAAAACTTTTAATGTTTCTAAAGCTTCGACTTTCATTTAAGAAACGGTTTCGTTTTCAAAAGGAACCGTAATAATATAATAGTCGTAAAATTAAATAGTTTGTGCAGAGCTCAGCTGGAACTGAAAAATTTAATTTTTAAAACAGTTTTCAGTGCTGAATTTCACGGCGTCATAATTAGGTCAATTGCGCGAAATCGCCAGCGATGGGAAGCGAGTGGCGTTGAAAAATCGCGCTACTTTTTTTTTCGCCAAGTCGCAAGTGTGCACCTGGGTACCGGCGCACACTTGAAGAATGGACGAAATTTTATGTTAGTTTCACGATGCAAATTGTGATATCTAGCGTTGTTTGTAAAGTTGTATGTTTTGTTGAGAAATCATTTTACTATGGAAGACGAAATGTGCTGTATTATTAGAATTTTCTGTTGTTTTAATGAAAGCTTGATTAAGTAACGCTTTTTGCTCACATGTTAATGAAGTAGGAGACTAGTAATTATTTAAATTAGTGAAATAGAACACAGATGTTAACATTGAAAAAGTTAGGTCAAGGCCTACAGTTTAACGTGATAACATATCTATACTTAGCTCATAAGCACCAGTATAAAAATATCCATCATTCACATAATTAACTCCGTCCACAGAATACTCCAACAAATGACGAGTTCTCACAAAATCGTCAGGAGCGCCATTCATCACGCGCACAAAACGACATGATAATTTGTCAAAAAGGTCGTCTGATGCGCTCTCAAGTGTACTTCACTTACGCCAAGTGAAGTACTTAGTGACATTATTATGTTTTATGATGGTGGGTATGTTGATAGGGATGTGTGTCATGAAGAACATAAAGAAGTACAAGTTTTTTGGGTTTTTGTCTTGCGAATGTTAATGATAATAACAGTCATAAGGGGTTAACCTGTATCAGAAAATGAGTACGTTTGGTCAGACGGCTAGTCCAAGTCCAAAACAAGATACTGATTTGCTGGACTAAAGCTTTGAAAACGGCTGGGTAGATGATAATGATAATTCATAATCATCATCTGACTGGTTGACAGACTTTCGGGATCCTAACTACCTATAACGACTGTCAATGATCTACGTATGACACTCGGGACCAACGGCTTATTCAATCTTTATTATTAAGGTTAACTCAACGGAATTCAGAGTTTAAGCGTACAAATTGTCCCACCAGAGCACGTGAAGTCGTTGGTCTTGCAAATAAGACAGACGTCACAAACACTCCCTAAAACCGAAACAAGTACAATAAAATATTTTCTCCTCTTTTAACAAAGTACTGCAAAGGGCTGCAAGTTTTAAGAGCAATAACAGCAAAGTAAACGTCTGTGTGTGGCTCGAAATAGCTGGTTTTGCATTATGTCGAAAGAGGTATAAACTTTTGTAAAGTGATTTGGGAAGAAGTGGTTGGTTATCCTTAGCAGGTTATATGGTAGAAGGCTTCAATGTTATAGAAGGTGTACATATTGCGAGGCAAGTTAAGTACTTAGGGCTATAGTTCGGGAACTTAAGAAGGTTGGTCAAGCTAGAAAAGCGGTATGTGATCGCAAAAATAAAATCATGCTATCCAGACCTTTTTCTGCCCAAAAAACTGATCACCACGTTATCGTTCTCAATCGCCATAAAAATACTTAATGCTCTTCTGATATCCAAGTTAAAAGTACATCAGTCTTATTTGACACACCCACTAAACTTGTTTAAGCAATTTGTAACATATCAACCAGCATAATTTGAGCCCAGGTTTCCAAAAAAAAAAACCCTTAAAAGACCTAAAATGGACGAAGAAGGGAGGGCAGGAAGGTCTGTCTAAAATGGTCAGTTGAGATGAGTTAACAAAATCGTTGAACGGATCATTACGCCTGTATACAATATACATGTTATTCCGTTTTTAGGTCGGAAAAATATTCGCGGCTAAATTATTTAATAATTTGTTGGGTATCAAAGTTTAGGGTAAAATTATTGGCAGGTTTTTGCGGGAGTTTGAAAGATATTTATCTTTACCGAAAGTTACGCAAAGGTCGTGGCTTTTTTCGTATCCGCATTGGTTAGAATTATGGAACTGCAATGTTTCAAAATTAATTAATTGTTTTATTGTTCGTATTAAACAGTTTGCGTATGATACTCGTAAAATTAAATTGTTGTACCATATTATGACCATACAGCAATTTCTTTCAAAAATTTTAACGTTATTTTATCACGACAGTATCCATTATTGTCAGTTACACGTAAAGTCAGCCGAACAAATATCCAACTATATGTGTATGTGAGCGCAAATACAGTTACTCGCGCGTCACCAACACTAATAAAGACGAATCGAATGAAAACCGCGCTGAAAAATAACGCATCGCTGCCGTCCTGTACAAACATGCTGTCGGGCAATTCCTAAAAAACACTGAATATTGAATGATTCTTTACCGTTCGGTGTATTCAAGGGATTGATGCAGTTTTAAAATGAATTTTAATAAAGCTGACGTAAAGCAGACATGTGGTATAAAACCGAAGAGATTTCATTTTATTCGTGGGTTGCTCTATTGTCATGCAATGGACCCAAATTATGAGTAACCTCCATTATCCTACCTAAAAGCGTAAGCGCAACTCCCTTATATAGAACGTTCGTATCTCTTCTTCTCATCTCTTTCTGTTCTTATCTATGTCTCAATAATTAAAAAAAAACCTCTAATTTACCTACATTTTGACAAGCTGACATTGATTGTCACTGAGATGAGATTGCTGCTTGAATATGAAGAATTAGCCTTCTGGATCTACGCTGGGACCTGTCACTTGGCAGCGAGCTAGACCCATCAGAACGTTTTAAAAAATCACTTCGGTATTCAATTTATGAAAAGTGTATTCCGTTAATTTTCAAATAAGATTCCTTCGGCATAAATCTCATTACCATCTTCTTCAAGTTCTCGAAATAAATTCGTATCAACAAGATCTTAATTAAACGGGTCTGTAACGACGCGTATTATTTTTTAATTCCGCTACTCACAAAGGAATTAAGAGGGAACAAGATGTGGGGACACTAGTAATTGGGAATCATTTTCGTCGACTGTACTTTTGGTAACACAACTTTACAATTACAACTGAAAAACCGACCTCTTCTAGAATCATCTTTAGACTTACGAGATAAGGTTGGTTGTTCTCAGGCAAATGTTTAGTCATGGCAATGTTTAACTTTGTAAATAAAGATGTATGGAAGGAATTTCTTCTTTGAAGTCGTTCTTTGTACAATTTGAAACGAAAACATTGAAACTGAATTGTGTGATGGTTGTTGTAACACCTACGCGATTCTAAATTATAAACTGTTTTATAACGATTTAATTTGGGTTTTTGGTGGTGTCGGTAAAGTTCAGGCAGTTTTCTCCCTTTTTTTATATACAAGTACTTACAGACATTTCTGGAATGAACTCGTTAAAAATCATTTTTGCATATTGAACTGTATCTATTACAGTTAATTGATTTAGGCGTGACTTTGCGGAAATCCATTATAAAATACAATAGACGCTGATATATTTAGTAACCTATTCCGCTTGACTATTCTTCAAGAGTCATAAACACCCTGTAAGAAATCGACACGTGTTTCACCTCTCAACGAGGCATCTTCAGGATGACGATTGACCAATTGCAAACCAGAACGCGACGTGTTACCAAACCGAGCGCTGGACGCAGAGAACGACGCTGAGAATCCATACTGCCATCTCACACGATACATGAGAAAATAACTTTACTGGTCTGTCTGTTACCTAATCCTATCGAAATTCGTTCAGCAGTTAAGGCGTACAGCATACAGGGTAGACAATGACCTGGGTTAGGAAATACGATACTTTTTTATCTCGGTACTACGTTCCTGTGGGATAATTTTCAATATCCTGCCGGCGTTGTCGCGGGGAAAAGCTAGTGCTTAATTAATCGAGTGTGTCTGTTTACAGTCAATATTGCTGATGACCTAACATACCATATTAAACCTAGTTCTCAACCTTACGTATCCGGTATCTACTTAAATGATGCGGTGAAGGGCGGCTGTTTTATAGATATATTCAGAAAGTTACATTGGTTTTTTTATTTACTGAGGTGGGTAGGCGCGTGTATTGGGCGAGGGCTTTACTGACCCACCTACTGTGTGTGCCGGCGAGTAGGTACTTGTTAGTCGGTAATATAATAAAATATCGATACATTCGAAGCGTATTATATTTGGTATGCCTAAAATTATACACAGAACATTCATTCAGCAGCGTCCAATTAGAAATAATCTACGTATGTTATGTATGAAAGTCTAAACTTCTTTAGGTTGGCAGTATTATTCAAGCAAAAAGCATTTAAGTTCAACAAAAAATGATTTTTTTAAAAATAAACACTCCTATTTCAGTATATTTTACCGAAAACGTGTGAAAAACTCGCAACACGTAGAAAATGCTATAATTTTATTACTGGTATCGCCCTCCAGGGTGTCGTCTGAGTAATAAACAATAACATAATAACATTTTTGTGAACTAAACGACATACTCATACGTAGTGAGTATCGGGACAATTGGAAGTGGGCTTCTATATTATTTGTTTTGACATTGTTTGTTACTCTTGACTCATTGTTTCTTTCTCTAAACCTGTCGCACGGGTAAGAGGCAATATAGAAGAAGACACCTTTTGCCTTTACGTAGGAGGAAAGTCTACAGAGTAATTTGACATTTTATAGTAATCGAAATTAAAATTTGAAAGTGTCGGGACTCCTTACCATAATTATTATAGAAAAATATTGCCATAATTTAAATCTGATGGTAGCTGGAAAAAAGCCGGATAAATGCGTTGTATTCGCTTAGAAAACTGTCAGGACAGTTTATTGGTAAGCTCTTTAAGACTAGAACATTATTTTATTCAAGAAGCAAGGCGCTAATACGTTCTCCTCGTTAAAGTAGCATTATTACCATTACCTTGGGTCTGTTACTACTATATTACCCATTTACTATAGCTACAAGTATAAGTATCACGCATTTTGGCACGAACCAGTGGACAGCTGCCAACAGCAGCGATCGAAGCAACTTTATGGGAAAAACTACACGTGATGGGTTAATAAACACGCTTTAATGAGCGAGGTTACAGTTGCGATGATAGGCTCATTCTGTTGCTAAGTGTACGTTGTTATTGGCCCCTAAAATAATATGTTTAAAGTTGTGTATGTATTGGGTTATGCGTGTCAGTCGTGCGAACTCTGAGAGTTCTATAGTTAATCCTAATGCAGACTTTTGCACTCTATTGCAGCGTGTGGCCTTTCCTAAACATAAGATGTAACGTTCAGTATACTTTGATCCCTCAGTTGCCAATCCTAGATTGTTGGCATCTATGTTATTATTTGTATACGTCTCTCAACATAGAATCAGCTTCGTTTATCTATGATGCTTCAACGCTGAATAGATTTTTACATTATCAATTTCTAATAAAAATCCTCCTTTAGTCTTCATTGGTCAAATTTTATTGTAACATTATTCACAACTGTCTAGTCGTACGCTTGCCTAAAAGTTTCAGTACCTACATACGATGCCCTAAAGCAAGGCAATGGGTTACGTAACTTCTCATTTAAGAAATAAACAGCGGTATATCCCATATTAAGAACTACCTCATGAGTTCCCATAGCTGTCAGAAACAATGACGGGATTATACCAATAGGATGGCGGCCTGTGATGGCATGGCGTCTTTATGGGGCTGTGAAAGTGTCATAGTGGTGACTGTGGCGATTGCAAGTCTGAAGCCGCAAGCTTGTCATCGTACTAACTTTGTTGATAAATTAATTCAATGACTATTTAGCATACCTACTGCATTATTTGTTATTCTGACAATATTACCTCTGCAGTGGTGTATTTACCCTAGGGCTAAAAGGGCCATGGCCCGGGGCGGCAGGCTGCGAGGGGCGGCGTAAGCCGCACCACACGCTCAGCTTTATTAGCTTTTCTTTTTTAAGAAATTTAAAATAAGCTTACATAACGAAAATTAAAACTCATTTGGTTGTAATTTTTTATAATTTGATAGATATCAACACGCGGGACTATCGTATAAGGGCCGAGTCACACCGGAATGGTAGCAGCCGGGCGGCAGCGACGCGGCTAACCGTACGTTTGCACTGGCGAAACGTTTGCGACAAAACATGTTGAAATCTCTATCTTCTGTCAATGTTCCATACAATTTTTGACAGAAACTAGAGATTTAAACATGTTTTGTTGTAATGTTTCGCCAGTGCAAACGCGCGGTTACACTTTCAGTGTGAAATAATTTTAAACTTTATCTACATATTTAAAAGACCAGTATCGCTTGAAAAGCTTGGAAAGGTAGAAACTAAACTAGTCAAGAGGAGACTAGGCGCGTGGGGTCTGAAGGTAGCGCGAGGCCGCCAGCGGAGACGCCGGGGCCCGCTGCTGGCCGCTGCCGGCAGCGACGCGGCGAGCACTTTCAGTGTGAAATTTTAAACTCTATATATCTACATATTTAAAAGACCAGTATCGCTTGAAAAGCTTGGAAAGGTAGAAACTAAACTAGTCAAGAGGAGACTAGGCGCGTGGGGTCTGAAGGTAGCGCGAGGCCGCCAGCGGAGACGCCGGGGCCCGCTGCTGGCCGCTGCCGGCAGCGACGCGGCGAGCACTTTCAGTGTGAAATTTTAAACTCTATATATCTACATACTTAAAATAACAGTACCGCTTGAAAAGGTCGCGAGGCCGCCCGCGGTGACGCGAGAAGCCGCGCGCCACTCGCCTTTAGTCAGTGGTTCTACCCGCGGCTGCCAGCGGCGACGCGAGGCCGCTCGTGGCACTGCGGGCGGCCGCGTGCCGAATGTAGGTAGAAACTAAACTTGTCAAGAGGAGGAGGTCGCGCGAGGCCGCCAGCGGCGACGTCGGGGGCCGCTGCCATTCCGTTGTAACTCGGCCCTTATTGACCGGCGGCGTGTCGGTCCGTCAGACGCCATCGCGACTAGGGACAAGTTTTGTTGCTTTTTTTTTCCTTTAATTTATGGGGCGGCAAACCTTTCAGGCCCAGGGCGCTGAATCTTAAAATACGCCTCTGTACCTCTGTATGACACACACACACAATCATCCTGGTACATCTAATAGACGTTACACATTAACATGATAGATAGATAGATAGATTTATTTATTCGCATAGAATGCATGTCCAGACTACTTAAAAAAATGAGCTTCATAAACACAGATGCATCCAAAGCAATAATTCACCCGATTACCTCTGCTCATGCGAGGTAAAGCAAGCGTAAAGATATTCTTTTAAAAAAAAAGCCTTCGCCAAAGGATTAAAGTTCAGTGAAAGAATAAATTTTAATTTTTCGCTCGACGAGCTTCGTGTGGAGAAGAAACGTTCCTAACGAGATAATAAATTGTAGAGATGAGCCGTTATTAGGGAACTATTTAAAGATGGGAGCTAGTGGTCGGATGAGGAAGAATAAAATTATGATTAATGATAGGATGGTTACTTGATGGTTGGCACACCGAGTGTCGGGTTCATATTTTATAAGGAATTTCTGGTAGACCTGCTGGCTAATTGCGTAACACACTTACAGTTTGAATGCCTTTCATTTTGACAACTCAACAATATTCATTGCGTTATTTACGTTGTCGATCTGACGAATTTTGCAAACATAAATTACCTATGAATTTCCTTCAAAAACCTAGATTGTGATTAAAAGTGTGTTGCACAATTACGTAGCCAAAATATCATCATAGAAATTGTTTTATTGTAAACAGATAGTCACAAACTATCATATCACTCGCACCAAATATTTATTACATTTCAGTTATTGATAACATATTTTGCATCCATTCTTTCAGAGAGTTACATTTGCGATATACACAATGAAAATACTCCCCAAAAACATACACATTTTAATAAGAATAGTCTAAAGTTTTAAAGCAGTATTATGTCTATACCACATGTGTGGCGGCCGCTAAAACGCGCACTAATTTTAACTCTGAAACGAAACAAAATAGAAAAAGTCATGCTTGCTTTTAGCGAGAGAGCTCTCCTTAACACTCCACGATACGATGACGATACGATGCATTCACAATACGATACGGGAATTCCGGAATTTCGACCGCTGTTCCATTTTCACAGTAAAATGGATTTTTCAGGAATTCCGGAACCCATTGCATTGTTTTGTGGAGTATTCATAAAGTTCGGCTTTTGAAGGGAATTATGCATGAAACGTGTGGCGTTGTTTGGAAATTGGAATAATTTGATCTGACTGTTTGGTGGAGTAATGAGCGATGTGTTCCTGAATAATGTTTTTATGTCGGTATGTGTTACGCACGGTTTTGGGTTTCAGTGAGAAAAATTCAATAGAATACCTATGTACTTACTTTATTTTATTGGTTATGACTTGCATAAATGCATAAATTACCTAACACTTTTAACACAGGCCTGTGTTATGTTGCGCCTGATCTCTCTCCGGTCGTGTCGGGTTGCCGTCCCATCACTCATGAGAGTGAGGGAAGAGAGAGTGCACGTGTGTTTGCGCACACACTTATGCACTATATTATCTCCCGCGCCGAAGGCTAGTCTTCGTTGAGATTGGCCGCCATGGCCGAAATACGGTTTATAATTCCTATTAATCTTTAATTACAAACATCGATTATATAAAAAAAACAGATTATTAAGAATACCTACTTCAAATAGATAATAACACTTTTAATAAAACTCAATAACTGAATAGACTAGACAGCTTCAACCACCTCTGTTGTCCAATTAGCAACAACTCAATTCCAAACTAAGCAAGACAAGACCACTTCAAATGAACTTTTCTCACTCAAAACTAACAAATAACTCCTTGACGCTAAAAGTACTAAAACAATAAGTTGTCGTGTGATATAAAACCGTATCGGTCGTTACTAATTGGTGAGGATGGACAATGGCACGGTACCGTGTTTTCTTTGGTGCAAGACGGTCAAACAGAGTGTTCACGACATAATATTGACTCTTTTCATCCACCCTGCTTGAAAGTGGATGGCTTTATATGTTGGATAGAATAATATGTGGACAAGGAGGAATTTAAAAGGTTTCTTTTTGTGCTGTTTTTATTGGTATAGGACTGTTTATAAAATGAAAGAGGTTTTAATAAAGAAAAGTAATTGTAAACAGGAAAATACATTTTTAATTATTTTTTGTATCGGTTTTTTACTTCTGTACCCAACATGTAAGCTTAAAACTGTATCACTGCAGATTAAAATGATCTTTTAAAAGTAAGAAAGATTATTGCTCACTACTGTCGCAGTTATCATCTCTAAAATGGCTCATTTTCATTAGACGATAACTCGGGCGATATACATACAGCATGCGGGTACTCCCCGCAGACGACGTAATAACTAATGAAATCAGTAGTCGATAACGCGGTCGGTACACTGTCTGCGGGGAAGCCCCGTAGCGGTAGCAACTGCCAAACGTGCGGTGCCTAGGTGCTCCGTATATCGCAACCGTTTCCTATCGACTAATGAAAACAATTCTCCGAATTCGGGCTCTATGGTATGCTTTACCGAAATATCCGGCATCCCACATGCGGGCCCAATCGACCAATGAAAACAATTCCCTGAATGCGGGCCGTATGGCATGCGTTACAGAAATCTTCCGCACCCCGCATACGAGCTCTATCGTGTGTCTAGTGAGCCTTATCAATTTGAGTAAAGATTTCCCTCTGTTTTCTTTCTGTAGATGGTGATGGCTAAACGTAACCTAAAACTTTATTTTTTCTAGGAGTACCTACCTGCATGCCAAGTTTTTAGATCGGAACCTACCCCCGCGATACGATAAGTGATTCACATAAACCTAGTTTGCTACCAAATCACCATAAAACGGATCCGCCAACCAAACTAAACTAAATAAAGTGAACTGCGCCGGGATACTGGATAGGATAGCAAACACTAAAATATTCAGCGTAATATCTAAATGCAGGCTGAGCGGTGACGTCACGGCATCTACTATATTATTCATATCTATATTTATTACTGTACATTTTATATATTTCTAACAGAGCGGATGTTGGACGAAAACTGATGATGTTGTGGCATGTATCAACGTGTTATGTGCGAGTTGTAACAGCCTTATGGTTGAAGCAGGAACTGATAAGTCCTGGTGGATATAAGTCTTATCTGTAAGATAGTCAATCAAGTCAAGTTTATATTATTAGATGATTGACAAATATTATGTTTTATTATTGTGCAACTTGACGAACAAGGAACGCCGTAGTTGAAATATCGGTCAAAATACGATTTACGCTATTTTACAGTCGTGTAATGGAGTAAGGGATAACGATAATCAGTTCAAGATGTGTGACAAACTCATAGACGCTTGAAATTCATTCATTCCAAACACGATGGTGCTGTCTTGATTGATTGAGCAGTTCCCATGGCCACCTTTCGGCTCCTTCATCAGACCCTGAACACCACCTAGTGTCAAAGCACTTTTCAACACAAAACCAATGAGTCCAAACACGATAGTGCTATCTTGTTTAATTGAGGAGTTCCTATGCCTAAATTCTGACTCCATCATCGGACCAGCTCCATAATATCAATTTATCAAAATGTCTCGGTAGTTGTATAAGTATGCCAAGTTTCAGCTCAATCGAATTCTAGGAAGTGCTAGAAAAATGGGGGACAATATTAGTAACCGGAAAGACATACGAACAGAGCAAGCTAATAAAGCTTGTAATAAAAATAGAAATAAGTTATATGTCTTTTCAATCATACGATCCTAGAATCTGTTCCAAAAGAATTTGACATTTAACGATATTTATTCCTCCGCAGAGCCTAATGATGCATTTAATAAGTTCCACGACACATTTAAACTATTTTATGATATGTGCTTTCCGCTTAAGAAATTAAAACGATATGCAATGAAATCACCGAAGTGGATTAGTAAAGGTATTAAATTATGCTGTAAACGCAAGCGTGAAATGTTGTGGCAATTTCGAAAAGACCCCAACCCCAATACTAAAACGATTTTCAAAACATATACGAAACGCTTAAAAACAATAATTCGTCTGACTAAGAAATCCCAAAATAACAACCACATTAATAATGCGACTAATAAGTGTAAAGCTACATGGCAAATAATAAATAAATGCAAAAATAATAAACCGGTCGAAGGAATACCAAGACTTAGAATAAATAACGTAGAGATAACTGATCCGAAAAGTATCTCTCAAACTTTTAATGACTATTTTATTGACGAAATTGAATTATTATCTGACATTAATATTATTAATCAGAATTTAAAATTTGACATAAATCCTGACTCATTATTTTTAATGCCCACAGTTCCCCCTGACATTGTAAAACTAATAAATTCATTAAATAATACTAAGAGCTCTGGTTATGATGACATTACAACAGATGTTATTAAATCCGTTTCAACAATTATAGCACCAGTACTTAGTTATATAATAAATATGTGCTTAGAATCGGGTGTTTTTCCGGATAGGTTAAAATTAGCTGTTATAAAACCGCTTTATAAGAAAGGTAGCAAACACGATCCCGCCAACTACCGGCCTATTGCCTTACTACCCATATTCTCTAAAATAGTAGAAAAAGTGATATACAATACATTATACAATTATTTTGAATGTAACAATCTTTTTGCTGAGGAACAATACGGTTTTAGAAGAAAAAAGAATATAAATATGGCAATTTTCAATCTCTTTGAAAAAATTATAACTGGCATTGATAACAGAAGTCCGGTAGCTGCTTTGTTCATGGACATGAGCAAAGCATTCGATTTTGTGGATAGAACGGTACTATTGAAGAAGTTGGCAAGATATGGAGTTAGGGGCAATGCCTTGAACCTTTTGAAATCGTACTTGTCCGACAGAAAACAATGTACTAAAATGGATAAGGTTTGCATTACGTCAAAAACTGAGCGTACGTATGTATCGAGTCAGAGAGCTAACAACTACGGTGTTCCCCAAGGAAGTATTGTAGGATCTCTATTATTTATTATTTACATTAATGACATGCCCAGAGAAACACATCATCCTATGGTTTTGTTCGCTGATGACAGCACGGTCGTTTTCAGTGGTAAGGATGATGCGACGACACTTGAGGGAGAGATAAACCACTGTCTCAAAGTATTAGTAGAATGGATGGGCGCGAATAATTTAAAAATTAATGTTGACAAATCTAAAATAATGACTTTTGAGCAAAGGACAAATCATAAAAAACCTGTCATAAAATACGGAGACAAAGCAATTTCTGAAACAACAACGACAACATTTTTAGGGCTTGATCTGGATAGAGACATGTCATGGAAAACGCATACTGACAGTGTTTGTAAGCGCCTGAGTCAACACTCATATGCATTACGTAATCTCGCAAAGGAGGTAAATCAAAAAGTTTTGGTTACGGCGTATCATGCTTATGTTACGTCTGCATTACGATACGGGATAATATATTGGGGTAACTCCACCAACATGGAGACGGTATTTAGAGCGCAAAAGAGATGTGTTAGGGCCATATGCGGTATTCAGAGCACAGAAACCTGCAAACCGTTATTTTTTAATTTCCGTATTTTAACAGTACCCTGCCTATACATATATGAGGTAGCCGTATTTGTCAAAACAAACCTCCACCTATTTGAAAAACTGCACAGTTTTCGATATAGAAATAAAATAAGCACTAGGCAACACAAAAAAGCAGTATTTCGTAAAAACTTCCTAGGAATGGCACCACATATTTATAATAAATTACCTAATGCTTTGTTAAGTATTCAAGATATTAATGTATTTAAGAAACAACTCAATAACCTACTGATAAGTAAGACATACTACACGATTAATGATGATACACGATTAAAGATGCATTACAAGCGATCCTGAGTTCGTTGCATCCACTCGAGTACTTAGTGCGGGCGTAATTTATCATATTGTATGATTTTGATGTACTTGAGCGATTGTTAGGATAAGGTTAAGATGTTGTTGTTGTTAGCTGTGGTTTTAGTATATGTAGTGAGGAAAAGTACCACATTATTTTCTATATTAAGGTTAATATAGTAAGCGAGCCCTTGTGAAGAAAATCGTGGAAAGTAGTCAAAGAAATTATGTTTAATGTTAGAATAATGAGAATTCTTTTACACTACTTTTATAACCTAAATTAAGTACCTGGAGTAACTTTTGATCACAAAAATAACAATTTTAATCACTTCATTGGCAGATACTTTAAGTCAAATATTGTGTTTGTTTTCCAAGCAAACTTGACTCTCTGATACAAAACTTCCTGAAACTATCAGCTGACAGTATCAATCTTCCTTCATAAAAAATATTTTTACAATACATATTTTAATAACGCGTGAACAGGTACCGCTGTAATGTACGGAGCTGTAAATTTCCCAGAAATTTCCCAGAAAGTAATGAAAACCTTCGAATCGCACTCAATACTTTTGCCGGCATTATGCGTACAATGTATGTGCATACATAACCAGAAGCCAGGCATCGCAAACAGAATACCGAAACCTGCTGCCTTTACATACGAAACATACGTAGCACATACATACATGTATCAGAAGCATGCCTACATTCTGCCGAGAGGCTGCACGCCTGAAAACGCTCATCTCAAATTTTATGAGCAAAATGTCTCACAAGTTCCCAGCTTTAACTTAGCACTACGTCTTAATGCTCCATACATTATAAGTACTCGCAACAATACACTTTCTTAGACATTTCAGAATTTTCAAAGCTTTTAAAAACTTCAAAGTGTTGACTCAAAGTTGTGACAGAGGCAGAAGCAAACTCATGCATTGGATTATTCAATATAACATTGTAACATTATAAATTCTCGGAGGGATGATTGAGACACAACCAAACTTCCTCAGACACTCGCGAAGTTAACTCTTAACACGACCCGGATTTGCATTATCACTGAAAACAACGGATGCCCGCTTTTGAATAATCATTATCATTTTCCAAACAATTAATTTTTTGGCGGCTTTATCGCCTCGCTAATGCCAGTAATTACTTTCAATTAATTTCGCTGTTAGCACTATCACAACACTGTCCAATTCAATTTTGCGTTCAGCCATTTATTTATTTCGAGTACCGCTTTTATTAAATAAATTGTTACCTTTTCTGCATATTTATTTCACACATTGTATATTTTTGTTACAATTCCGATGTAAATATCACGGCACCGGATAAAATGTATGTGACCAAAATAAATGTGAGCAAACACGGATTTTATCTTATGATTCCGATCTACTCAACCGTTGTTGTTATCAATAACACTGACGTACCTGTGAGAATCGCTCCTGAGCGTCCAAGATTTCGATGAACAGGGATAACTTTTGATCCATGATGGGAAATCCATTACGAGGCTGTTGCAGCAAGTGCATCACTGCCTCGCGCACTGCCGCCGGCGTGCTGGGTGTGCACGGCGTGCCCAGCGTGGGGTACGCGCCCACCAGGGCAGACAAGCCATGGAAGGTCGCCGACGTCTTCGGAGGATTCTGCACACCACCGGGTAACGACAACCGGCGCGACGTGGACGGCGGCACGGCGCCGTAACCGTTCGTCATAATCGCCGGTCTTTGCAACTGATAGTCACTTCGGGAGGACGGCAGCAGGGTCGCGCGTGGCAGCGTGGACATGGCACCGGGCATGGGCCGCAGCCGGCGCGGCACCGGCTGCAGCAGCGGTACCGGGCCCCACTCATCGTCCACTGAACCTATGGAGTGCGGCCTCCTCGCGAGGTGGTTCACTGGGGGTCTCGGGGAGACTACGCTCTGGGGTCGTCGCGGACGCCGGTCGTTCTGAATCGGGTTCGGCGGCGTGTAGGGGCTAAAGCCATCGAAGTCTTTGAGTTGTGCGGGCGTTGGGCGCTGGTTGTCGGGCGCAGGCGGCGGTGGGTCTTCCCAGCGCGGCCAGCTGAGCGCCAGGGAGTCGGGCTTGCGGGGCGGCGGAGGCCTGGGCCGAGCCGCCCCCTCGGTCATGGCGGCCTGTCCCGGCAGCGCGTCACATGGCGCGGCGTGCGTCGCGCGCGGCGTCCGCCGGTCGACTGGCGTCGCGACGCTGCATCCGTCCCGTCTCTGCATCGACGCACTCTCTGTTTTGGTTTGTGGACGGTTTTTTTCAGGCGCTCGTTTGTTTTGGACGTGCGTGAGTTACGTGTGTATCGGTATTTGTAACGAATTCGATGTTGATGTTATTTATTGGTTTGGAAAACGCTGGGTGAGTAGAAACTCCGGAGTAGGTATCGGAAAATTAATGTTTTATAAAACAGGGATAGAATTTTGTGAAACAGTTGATTTAAAAATGCTTTTTACTCTTACGTTGAAGTTTCAATTTAAATAACTGGAACTACCCACAACGTTAACCCCTAAATACAAGTCATAAACTTATCTTCAACTTTACTATAAAAAATAAATATAAAAAATATTATTTCAATTCCTTCGAAAGTTCCGTACAATAATGTCCACGTGTGTCAAACCCTCGCCTGCAGAGCGGCCGTGATACCCGCAGTAGGGGTCACTCTGAAATATCGCCGCTTCCGCGCCCCGCCCGCTGTATCGGCGCACTAAAGCTATGATTTACAGCTCCGTACATTACAGCGGTACCTGTTCACGCGTTATTAAAATATGTATTGTAAAAATATTTTTTATGAAGGAAGATTGATACTGTCAGCTGATAGTTTCAGGAAGTTTTGTATCAGAGAGTCAAGTTTGCTTGGAAAACAAACACAATATTTGACTTAAAGTATCTGCCAATGAAGTGATTAAAATTGTTATTTTTGTGATCAAAAGTTACTCCAGGTACTTAATTTAGGTTATAAAAGTAGTGTAAAAGAATTCTCATTATTCTAACATTAAACATAATTTCTTTGACTACTTTCCACGATTTTCTTCACAAGGGCTCGCTTACTATATTAACCTTAATATAGAAAATAATGTGGTACTTTTCCTCACTACATATACTAAAACCACAGCTAACAACAACAACATCTTAACCTTATCCTAACAATCGCTCAAGTACATCAAAATCATACAATATGATAAATTACGCCCGCACTAAGTACTCGAGTGGATGCAACGAACTCAGGATCGCTTGTAATGCATCTCGAGTGCTGTTATTTCAGTTTCGGAGCAGCCAATACCGATTTTTAAGGGCCCTTTATTAATAGGTGCGCATTCAAAGGGTTATTTATAAAGCGGATTACACACGTAATCGATTGGTGGTCGTGTTTCAATGTTGGTGTTGGATGTTTTGTATCGCGATTTTTATTTGTAGGTAGCTTAAATTGGTTTAAGAAATTAATTGCTTATAAATTGTGATTCTTGGAAAAATAAGGTATGTACCCATGTAAAATGGCTATCTTCTCTACTTACGTGCAGTGTCGCCAAGGGAAACTTACAGGGTGTATTATCAGCTTAAATAAAACTTTTTTTTAAATCCGATTTATCTACAATGCGTGGTGATTATGCTAATTAATAAGAAGAATCTAAACAACATTATGTTACAAAGTTTTTTTTTATTAAGAAAATGTCACCCTGATTATTGAACACAGGAGAAATTCTTAGAAAGCAACGGTTTTTTAATACAGAAAAGGGAAAGAAAAAAATCCAGTTTCATTATGAATTAAACTAGTGAAGCACGGCACAAGTTTCTAGAGACAATTAAATACTATAGGAGAAAAATAAATTACATTTCGAACTACTCGATTCCGTGTGTGTAGTCACTGCACTAGTTAGAATTACCTTTTACAAACTACCCTCGTTTTTTAAACTTTTGCTGAGCTTATGTCTAGTGCTTAGTGCACATAGGATTTATTTATAATGGATTTCCACCACAAAGCTTAGCAGATAATGCAGATTATTATTTTGTGAGACACATCATTCCTAAATTGAAATACATTTGGTACCTCTTATATTCAAGGGCAAGTTTTCATAACAATTAAGAATTATCAAACTGCGTGAAATTGCGAGTTAAATTACACTATTGACAAAATAATAACGAAACTTCTTAAAGTAAAGTCAGGGAAAATCATTGTTTAGCAAAACTTAAACTGTCCCAATATTCAATAACAACTTCTCTTATGCAGTTGTAGGAAATTACTATAAAACAGCAAATTGGCGTAGTGTGTCAATTTCGTAAACCATTAATTTCCGTCACCTGTACAACCATTGTAATCTTAGTTTTAACACTAACACTATATGGATCCCTTGGCCTGAAATAACAAATTTGAATTTAACCCTTTAAAAATCACGTGCAAACTACTAATTCTCGTAACAACTAGCACGTTGCTATGCGTCCCATAAATGTGGAGGTGTATGCCATCCAGCCCATTAGGATCTGACCGAAATCACCCATCGGCCGGGCTCGGCAGTGCTAACGAAACAGGGCTATTCACGCTGTGTAGCATTGATGTACATGCAGGGTGATTGCTACGTGGGTTAGCTTTTAGCTTCAATATAGATTTGTGTTAACGATAGATGTGTGTGTTTGATAAATAGAGGGCTATTAATGTGTACATACCAGTCTTAAATTTAATTTGACATTACTAGTTCCTTAATGTTTTTTTGCGCATATAAATAATATTATACCTTTGTCAGTCCATAGTTTCTACATTGCGAGACAAAATCTCCACTTATAAAGCAAAAAAAGACAAGCATAGATTCAACACGTTGGTGATGGTAGATCATTTAACTAAGATTAACCCTTTGAATGAAAGATGGAAGAGAATTTCGTAAAATAATAATAAAACAGATATCGCTTTAGAGCCATAAGACCCTTTATCTTTATTCTCATTCAAGTTTAAACATCTAAAGTATTATTTACCGTCTTAAATCTAAATATAACAGGAACTTCAGAGCGGTGATTCAAAATAAAATTACGATCGATCGTTCGGGGTTCATAACCGGAGCAGTGTTAGTTTATGGGAAGTATAAATTAATGGCTTTTAAGTACACACTTTATGGGTTCTTTGAGCTCTCTACTAGGTGTTTGTGTTCACGAAATAATTAAGAGTATCATAAATAAAAATAATGATAAAGGTATGGAAATAATTCTCACATAATTATACTTCTTTCCTTCATAAGCCGCACAATTTCAAGGCATTTTTATCCCATTCACCCTAAAAGCCTATTCGTGGCTAAGCTCTATATTTTCATATATTTTATTAAACATCCCGGGGATAAACAGAGCATCCATATCCCTTACCACGTCCTAAGTAAAAAAAGTCTCAAAGAAAATCCCTTTTTAATCCTGCCATAAACAAAATCAGGGGAAAAGGGATTCTTGAGATCAAAGAGCGTCTAGCTAAATAATGCTTCGGTTCCCTATATGTATAATATGTATGTTCGTAATTCCTTAATACCGTATTAGGAATGCGTGAGACGCAATTTTCATATGAAACTATAAATCAATTTGTGTTCCAGAAAAGGGATAATCGGCCCACTGGGCAGAATTCCTCCTCGACTAGGGCTGGGAAACAACGGGAAACTTTCCACTTATTTATCGATACTTTTGAGGGAGAAATTTTGAATATTCCAACTTTAGCGGGAATGTTTACGAAAGTAGAATAATTGCGATGGAGTTCCACGGTACGGTTAGGTGTTTTTTTCTTTGTTATAAAGCGTTTAATAAATGACATAACTTATTTATAGTTGTAAATATATTCTCAACGTGGAAGTTTTATGGATAAAGTTTTTAGTTGAGAACTAAAATTTTATATCACTTCTTAAAGTTAAGTGGATTACGAAGGTAGTCTTTGAAATCGGTTTCAAGTTTATATTTACAGGTAGAACTTTATTATTTATTTACTTTTAGGCAGGAATAGGCTATAAAATAAACTCATGCAATGGTACGTAAAAGAAAATGTACCTCCACAAAATGATTGGCTTTTTTTACTGAATAAAAAACCTTTTAATACTTAAATAATATGTAGATAGTCACTGTCCGATGAGCTGAAAGAAATACTTATATAACATTCCCTAAGTAGATAATTAAATCCCATAACATCTAAATAATTTACGTAAACAGGGACTCAAAACGCCATCATCCAACCTAGCCTAAAAACCAATAAAAACAAAAATGAAGAAAAATCCCGTAACTCAAACAGAACATCACTAGAAGTCCCGAACCTTGGCGCCCCGTGCCTATTAGCGTCGACTGTCGCAGACGTCGGCAACTATTCCGGGAATGTGTGACAACGCGACCGATTGTTTCCACGACACTCTTGCACAACTATTGTATGTATTTAAGGGTAGGTATACAGAGGATGCTATTTGGCTTTAGTTGGTGCATTTTGGTACTATAAATTGTTAGGCTCAAGTAACTATAGGCTAAGCACGCGTATGAAATATGTATTTAGAATTAGCTCGTATAGATGCTATGCTGAAAGCACATCTTTTTACAGAATGGTGCCTAAAACTATCAACTATAAAGGCTATAATAATTACCCCAGTAGTCCTTATTAAAATACTAAAAAACAGCGACATTTCCACATTCTCATCTTGATGTGACTTTAGTCGCTCTTAAAAGAAGATACAAGATTTAATGTTCATGTGCGCTCACACAACAAAAACTCCTCTAAATAAGGAAACTGAGTTTAAATACTCGAATCTAAAGCCTTGCACAATATAATTGTTCTCCTGAACAAAACTTAGCACACAGTTCACGCATAAATTACAAACGCAAACGTTATTATTCATAGGACGGCGAGTAGTACGGCCTTGGCAAATAGTGAGGCAAATGATGATTTAATATTATAACACACATAAGACCCTTTGCAGCCCACCTCAATTTGGATTCGAATTTTAAAATTAAATCGCGTCGGCAAAATGGTCGTAAGTCAATTTACGATATCTTTGAATTAACAGTGGGGTGAATTTGGTTCCGGAAACAAGGAGGTATTTTGTAAATGAATTAAAGGAGGCAGTCATGCGTAAAGAGTTTGATATTAAGTGTAGGTACTGCCAGTTACAAAATGAGTGAAATATTCCTCATATATTCTGACGTAACCTAGTATAAAACAAAGTAACTTTTCGTGTCCGTCTGTGTGACCGCGTTGCTCTTCTAAATTACGCAACGGATTTTGGTGCGTATTCACCATCATTTAGATAATTAATTCCGGAAGGTTTATGCGTATAGCATAGGTATTCACACAGATAAAGCACGGAAAGCTTGATGTTTTGACATGACGTCACGTTTGTAGATTTCATCCGTGAGAAGCAAGGCCATATAATTAAGCCACGATTAAAAAAATATTGGAATCTTGAATATTGATATCAGTAATTTTTAAATGCTAAATTAACATCCCTTATTGAGATTTCATAGGAATAATGAAAGTATTTTAGTCAGCATTTTGGAGGCGGCAAGTTTCGTGTTTGCCATTTATCTTAACAAATATAGTTTTGCGGCATGAATCTCGCTTCTTGCCTTATGAAAGGAATATAAATAAGACCATGATAAATGGTCACTTAGTTAGCAGAGAGCGAGAAAAAATATTTTGATTAAATTGTAAAATATTGGACGAACCAGCTTACCTTGTAAATGAGATGTAACAACATTAATTTCACCAGGAAATTTAAAATAGCATCGTTCTTCATAATATAATGCCTTTTGAGAAAAAATATATTTAACTTTAGATGATCGAATGATTATGACATAAGTACCCCAGAATTTATTTTTTCAAAGTCGAATATATTCCTGGACTAAGTATCATCATACTCATGCCACTATGCTACGCTCACCACCTAAATGCCACTCGGATACGGATCTTGCCAACGCCGGGGTTGCCATGGAAAATGTGACGCAGCGGAAACGGAAACAGCCCGAATCCGAGATTACTGAGGCTATTAGGGCGCTTTCAATAGAAATGAACAAAAAGCTCGATTTGTTCCGGGGTGACCTTGATGGGGCCATAAATACAATATCTGCTAATGTCACTAAAATTCAATCTGACCTTGCTGCCATAAGTCTATTGACATCAGAGATAAAAACCGAGCTTAAATCTCTCCGAGCTGACCACTCATCCTTGGAGAAGCGGGTATCTGATTTGGACGCTAACCATAGGGTTGCAACGGGGGACTTATCGCAATTAAAGGCCGCAGTACAGCATGCTACAGACGAGCAGGCAGGGTTGAAGAGTGAAATTGCCTCTATTCGTACACAAACAGTACAGGTTGATATTGTAAACAATGCACTGAGAGCTTTGGAGTCAAAAATCGACTCGTTGGAGCAACAGGCGAGATGTTGTAATCTGGAATTATGCAACGTACCCGAAAAGCGCAATGAAAATTTGATTGCGCTAATGGAGAATATCGGTTCCAAGATAAGTTGTTCACTGTCTCAAAAAGATATCATTGCCATACATCGCGTCCCACACGCGCACAAGGAGAATAACAAACCGAAAAATATTATTGTAAAGTTAAGCTCGCGCATACTTAGGGATAATTTACTAAGTTCATTCCGATTGGCAAAAGGCATCAACTCTGACCAGCTGGGATTTTCGGGAAACACGCAACGTATCTACATGCACGAACATTTGACTTTAAAAAAAAAACAATTATTTCGTGAAACCCGAGATGCGGCCAAAAAGTACAACTTTAAGTACGTATGGGTCAAGCACGCCACAATTCTCGTCCGTGAAATTGATGCCTCTGCAGCGCTGGCAATACGATCGTCAGAAGATATCAAAAAGATTAAGCCCAGTACTCGCCCTATCATCGGCAGGAGTGATCAACGGTCTGAAAATGATATGTCACAGTTACAGTAACTTGATTTCTAAAGCTTTTAATCTTATTTATGTTTTACACAATAGCATAGAAACTTATAATTTATGTATAAACACGGTAGTTATTGATGTAGTTAGGTTTATTGTTGTCATGTATTGGGCCTTTGGTCATTCATGGGTACAGAAGTATTTGTTATTGCACCATTCTCTACTTTTATATTTCTTATCACCTAAGTGCAATCATGAGGATGTTTTCATACTCTTTTCGGAAGTTGCGCATCTCTTTATTTGTTTGGAATATACTTTTATGAATCAGTATTTTCATAGTGTTAGATAACTTGACAGTCTATTATCAGAACTGCAGGGGAATACGAACGAAACTCAATATCTTATACATGAATATTTTAAGCAACTGTTATGATATAATTATTTTAATTGAGACCTGGCTCACTCCACATATATTTGACCATGAATATGTTGACGAGCGTTATGTGGTCTTTCGATGCGATCGTAATCGCACTGCTACAAATAAAAAGGAAGGTGGCGGCGTTCTCGTGGCTGTTCGAAAGAAGCTGAACGCTGTGTGCGTGCCGTATTCTACAAACCCCCATATTGAGCACGTACTACTGCAAATTCCCGGTCACGGTCACGAGAAATACCACATTGCTGCGACATATATTCCGCCAAATTCCTCTGAAGAAACCTATCTTTCTCACTTCGAAAATCTACATAGTACACTAGACAAGTTAGGTTCCAGTAAATTTTATTTATTTGGCGACTATAATCTACCTAATATTGAATGGTCACCGATTGATGACGGCACATCTGAAGCACTGAACTGTAACGGCAACTCATCTATTTGTAGACACTTAGATAATTTTATGTCAGTACTCAATGCTTTTCAATTCAATAACTTGAAAAATGCTAAAGGACGTATTCTAGATTTAATAATTAGTAATAGCGATTGCCATGTATGCTCACCATCCTCCACACTGCTACCCATAGATAATTATCACCCCCCTTTAAGTTCTACGTTTTGTTATAAATCTGAATTAACATTTACACGAGCGAAGATACCTAAATATAATTTTTATAAAGCTGACTACGAATTAATTAACCAGGATTTGAGTAAAATAGATTGGGACAGTGTTCTAAACCACCTGTCAGCTGGCGATTCAGTAAATGTTTTCTATGATATTATTTACCAAACTATAAAAGACCATACACCTAAAGCATCCATGCGCTCGTCAAAATTCCCCGTATGGTTCTCTAGGCCCTTATCACGTATTTTCAGGAACAAGAATAGAGATTGGATTAAATGGAAGGTATATGGTAACATCTCAGACTATGAACAATTTTCTATCTTAAGGCGGAGATTTCAAGTGGAGTGTAAAATATGTTATAATAAGTATATTGATTCGGTCGAAGAAAATATTATTAAAAATGTTAAATACTTATGGAGTTACATCTCTAATCGTAAAGCAGATACTAGCATACCTTCTACAATGTCTTATAAAAATCGTAGCTCGAGTGATTCCACTGAGATTTGTAATTTATTCTCAGAATTCTTTCACTCAGTTTACGAATGTTCTACCTTTGATGTAAATAATTGGTTACCTCCGCAAGAGTTCAATGAGAATAGTATTCTCATTAACAGTGTTACTTTTAGTTATGAAAAAATTCTTAAGGCATTGAAATCACTTGACACTACTAAGGGTCCGGGGCCGGATGGTATACAACCACTTTATCTTAAAAAAACGGCAGATTCTATATGTACAGGTCTCCATATTATATATAACAAATGTATTTCAGAGGGTTCATTTCCTGAAATATGGAAAAGTGCTAACATTACGCCCGTTCATAAATCAGGTTCTAAACAAAGTATTGAGAACTACCGCCCTATCTCCATTTTGTCCGCTTTGTCGAAGCTTTTTGAAAGACTGGTTCACAACGAGCTCTATCCTATTTTACACAACTCAATAATTAAGCAGCAGCATGGATTTGTTCAAAAAAGGTCCACTATCACAAATCTATTGGTTTTCACAGATTTTTTGTTCAATAACATGGATCGTCAACTGCAAATAGATGCTGTTTACACGGACTTCCAGAAAGCTTTTGACAAAGTGGACCATGAACTGCTTTTGACGAAAATAGCTTTCAATGGTATACGAGGTGATTTATTACGCTGGTTTGTATCATACGTCACTAATAGAACTCAGAAAGTGGTCATCAAAGGCTTTGAATCCACATCCATACATGTCACGTCCGGCGTGCCCCAGGGTTCAATTTTAGGCCCTCTCCTATTTGTTCTTTTTATAAATGACTTAAATCAATGTTTCAGATATTCAAAATTTCTACTATATGCCGATGACCTGAAAATATTTAGGAAAATTCAAAATAAAACGGATTGTACTTTATTCCAAGACGATTTGGATAGATTCTCGGCATATTGTATTAAAAATAAGCTAAAGCTAAACATCCTTAAGTGCTCATCTATAACATTCACCAAAAATAAAAATACTATAACTCACACATACAACCTAAATAACGCCTCATTGCATAGAGTCCCTGTAATCAGGGACCTTGGGGTACTTTTGGATAGTAAACTTCACCTGGATCAACACATTGATAACATTATTAGTAACGCGTTTCGCATGTATGGATTTGTGATGAGATGCATGACCGATTTTAAACGTACTCGCACGTACATTCATTTATATAAATCTTTAGTGAGATCTCAGTTGGAGTATGCTGTAATGGTATGGAACCCCTTGTACAAAAAATACATAGATAACCTAGAAATCGTTCAACGTAAATTCCTTAAAGCCACACATTATCGTTGCTTCCAAAAAAAAACATCCTACATTAACTTATTGAAATATTATAAGCTAACTACTTTAAGTGATAGACGCACTTTTTTGGAAACTAAGTTTCTCTATGACCTGTGTAATAACAAGTACGATTGCTCAGAGTTGACAAACAAATTGTGCTATATAGTACCTAGAACTGTTGTGCGGCGTGGGGTGCGTGGGTGCCCGTTATTTGCAGTGTCTTCTTGTCGCACCAACGCGGGTGTCCGCGCACCTCTACGTCGTGTAGCAAAAAATTATAATACTCTTTTTTCAGAATTAGATTTGTTCTCTTTGTCAGCTAATAAAATTCGCATTGAGCTTCTTAAAACGATCGAGGGACCGGATGATTAACCGTGTCTCCGTATAATTATGTATACATTAGTATTATAAGAATAAGATTTGTTCATTTTTAAGTTTCATTAGTATTGTTGTTGCACTCGTGCTCTTCCAAATTTCTATTAGAATATGTAATATGTGGATAACGTAGTTGGTTACACACTGATATACCTATTTATAAGCCATTTTGAACTATGTAAAGTGTGTAACTGTTGGTTTTCCTTAATAAATAAAATAAAAAAATAAAAAATAATCAATTTTCACTATGGGATCAACTCAGAAATATGAAAAATCAATCAGATGTTCCATAAAACTACACTTTTGTATGGATATGCAGTTTTTTTTTTAATATTTAGGTATTTATTATTCCATTTTCATCCCTACGACGTAGGAAAGGATAACTAAGTCAAAACATTTAATTTCCCATTAAAAACACACACAAAAAAATGGCGCCACGTCTTCAACTCATTCATTCACTCATTCATTCTCGAGCACAATGCGTTCAAACAAGCCGGTGATCAATCAGGCGGCTCTCAAGACATGTAATTGCGTTCTCAATCGACGGAGACGGAGCCGGGTGCGAGGATTGTAGCTGACGGACAGCAAATACTGCAATATGGTTGAGGAAACGAATTAAGTAGCTTTAAAAAATGAGTACCAGTCGGGAGTCTGCATTTGTGCCCGGTTGATGGCAATAGGTTAAGGCAGTTAAGTACAAGTTCCTTATTAAAGGGGACAAGCCCCTTTAATAAGGAACTTATACTTAACTGGCGAAATATGGGTGTACTATAGATGTGATAAAAAACGGTAGAAATTATAGACAGCATGATGCGAATATGCTCCCTTTCTGTGAAGACCTGCTTGCACCACTAATCACTATAGGTACTTACTACGTTATTCTTCATAAAACGTGGAAAGCATGCTTCGCCGATCAAACAGTTTATTTGTGATTAGGGTAGGAGGCGATGATGGTATCGGAACATCGTTCTTTCGTCAAATTCAAACGATTGACAGAAATAGGATGGTGTTTGAAATATTTTTGGAGCTAAATGTATTACCAATGTTAAGCAAGAATGCTCTAGCACCATACTATACGATAAATAAGCTATAGAGCTAAGATAATAGCTAAATAATCTAAGCGTATAGAAATGTGGTAAGAATGCCATTGGTTTCAAAAACAAATCTCCGTTTTGCCCCGATAACAGAGTGGACGAAATTTTTTCCGACTTTGAATTCCTAGTTGTTTCATAATCCTATTACAGATTTATTATTTGTAACATCAAGAAAACATCACCATTTCAAAGATAGTCAAGTACCCAATTACAGGCAAGACGGAACCTCCGCTGAATGAAGCGCTAAGCAGCGCTGCAGCGCTTCAAACATCGGAGATGTAAATAGTTGAATGAAAATGTGATCCGTGAACTAGTTTCATAGTGAATGGGGTTTTTTTAATAGAAGTGAGTCTTTAGTTGTTTATTAATAGCGTGTTTCTGGTTGATTATTTACAGGATTTAAAATGATATTAGTAGAAATAGAATTCAGGTGAAACATTTTGATTCTTTCGTCTTTCATTCTATCATTCAGTTTGTTATGTCCTGTTAACGACAATTTAAATATTTTCAAGTACTGTTATTACTGCTTTGCTAGAAATTTTGGCAATTTTTCCATTTTAAGAAAAAAAAATACTTTTACCAAACTTAAAGAAAGCCCAAACATGTATAAAATCTATTAGATAAACTCCTAAACATCACCAGATTCTCTCAATCGTTAGATAAGTTATTAACTTGTCGGTAATTGTAACAAGTTACAAGTTAACACACAGACAGACAGACGTGATAACTGATACATCGACTTGATAGTTATCTAGTTTATCTCGCCAATTACTGCGGCTGATAGTTATGTGTTCGACATAATGTTGGAAGTTGGTAGTTAGTATGATTGCTACCAGGAGTAGGAATGAGACAGAGCCATGAAAATATTAGCAACTACTTGTTAGTGATGTGAGGATATACAGGGTAACTTTTAATTTGATAAAAATCGTTCAGGGAGTGAAACTACTCTTGCATATGAAAACCACTTATTATGGGAGCAATTGCGAAATCGCAAAATAAACATTTATTTTATAAATCTTCATCAGAACAGTATTTTGTGTGAAATATCAATTTATTTTCGATATTTCCGTTTGAACACATTACACCACGGCTTGTTACCCCGAAGGGTTGGACAAAGATGTACCTATAGTAAACCCATACTTTATAATCCGTCGTTTTCAGTATTTATCATAATAAAAAAATATTTATATTTAATAATACCTACTGAAAGATTACGAATAAATTCAAAGTTTACAATTTTTATCGATACAACAACTAACATAAGCATTTTGGTTAACTTTACGATATTTCACTGGCTTGCAAAGGTATACATTATAAAGAATACATTTGCTTTGCATACCTAGCCTCAGTGTCAGAGCTGTACCCGTTTTAAATTCATAAAGTATCTGCTTCTCGTAATTCATTGTGGACAAAACAAAAAGACTAAATAGGCTAAGGAAGAAGGTTCCTTTAGCTCATTAATCTTGTGCTAATATATTCATAATTATGCTGTTCTGTGGAAGACAACACCGACTGACGAGAACTTGGTAAGTTTTAACGTGCAACTAACTTGAAACTGTGTAATATAATACGAGGGCGCTTGGGTAATAACACTTTTATTATTTTGTAATAAAGTTGATTTAAGTGAAATGTTGAAGATGACACTTTATTAGTAAGTACCTACTCTATGTTAGTTTCAAATAAGTAAGTTTATTTTAAAACATGATAAAAACATAGTCATAATCAGCCTATAGAGAAATCTTGGTCAGATCATGTGAGGACCATGCAGACTAGTGTCTGAGATGGTCTTATGAGGAATGAACCACATAGATTTGACTAGACCTGTGAAGTCAGTGCACGCACTTGTCAGTAATCGTGTAGTTCGACACAGAACTTAGAACAGCATGATAAATCTTTATACTGGTTTAGTTGCAAGAGTTTTCTAAACTGTACCTACCAATAAACAACATCCTGTATGTAATACCAAGAACCAGTGATCCAAATTCAGGAAACCGAACCAAAAATATTTCTCACTATATTGTATTGTATTGTACCAGTTAATACAACACCAGACAACAATGGTACAAATAGTTTTCCATTAGCGCTATTTACTACAATAACTTGGGGTCCGCAGTACCCCGAGGTCTCGGGGACCCCGTTGCTATAGCAACAAGAGACAATGGCGGACAACAGTGGTGTGACGTAACGAGTTTTTAATAGGTCATTTTATGTTTTTTTTTTCTTTTTCCATGTAAAGTACATTTCGTAATTGCTTTAGTTTTGTATCGTTTTGTGGGACTTTTAAGTGGTATTGGAGGGACCTATTTAAAAATGACTGTAAGTGATTATTTACTGAGTAGTGTTTGTTTCGTTGAAAAGTTTTTGTGGGTATTACAAGTGGGCGGATTGCTGAAAGATTTAGGTGTTGTGCTTTTCCGGACTTAGTTCTTTCATAATTTCGCTACTACACACTTTTCAAGATTATCCATAGCAGTGGTGATTTTGAAGTTAATAAGAGGTTATAACCTGGACCAGAACTGATTCCACAAGATATTACTGTTATATTTGATGAACTCTCCAAACTGCTGATGATGTAAACTTACACTTTATAATAAGGTAGGTAACTAAAGTTAAATTGAATCAATAGAGAAGTGTTAATAAGCTACTAACGACAGTTTAATGCACAAAGTTGGTGCAGTACCTACCTGAAAGTACCTGTAGGTACCTGGCAGCAGGAGTGCGAGCGACACTCGCCAATATTCTACGGAGATTAATTTTGAAACCTTTACACCAGGTACCGGTGGGGAGAAAAAGTGAGGGAGAAAATGTGTTTGTATGAATTTTAGCATAATAATTAATAATAGTTTACACTTGATAGTAATATTGTTATGAAAGAAGAGTTAATTATTTATTAGATTCAATATTTATGTTCATATTCTCTTATTCTAGTTGGTTAATATCTAAATAGTTATGATATAATCACCGTTATTGGCACATGGTTTGCGCTTTGGTCTATTTTGATTAGAAGTACACCTATCTACGAGAAAACTAGTAAAAAGTTGTTTTTACGTTTAAGTACCAAGATCACATCCCCGATTTTCTATTCCCCGCCTTTTACAACACGACTTCTGATAAAGCAATGTTCCCAACTTCAACAGACAACTAATAAAACTTCCAGTGTTATTGAATGTTTAAAAGAAAACCTAGACTTTGACGATATCTCAGAGATTAAAGAGGATTCCGCTGAACAACGAGTGCGGGAAGTTGGAGACGTTGCCGAGTTGTGGCTGAACTTAGAGACATGCGATGTGTCGGCGATAGTTTGCGGTTGAAGGAGATTTTTCTATTTGTAACATACAATGTTTTTTTTAAGTTAGTCAGTGGGAAAATGGTGGTTGTGATAAAGGTCCCCTTTATTGTTGCGTTTCATTTTTCAATGGCAGAAGTTATGTTGAAAAGTAAATGTCAATTTGACGGTTCGTTTAGCAAAGTGGGTGAGCGAATCTACGCTATACGCTCAACCAAGTTGAATTCAAATACGAAACATATTTTTAATACGACCTGCAGAGAGTTTTTCAGAATTACTGTTTTTATAAACATGAGATTAAATAACATATTCTTATTGTTCCTGTTATGGTTTTATAGGGGGTTCAATTTATTGTGCAAGTTTAAGGTATGGAGTGACATTGGGTCGGATCGGGAAACATTGGGTCTCTTTGTATACTTAACCGGATATTGTACCAGTTACGACTATGGTTGCCAAAAAGACTACGGTTTCAGTAAAAACTCTCGTCATGTCACGAATTTCGTGCGACTGTTAATGATCCTATGACCAGTTGGTGCTGCTAATCCTTGTGTTGTGAACCTTATTTATTTTAACCCGTTTCCCTGTTCAACCCTCTGTTGACTGTTGTGCTGTTTATTTGTAGAGAATGACGGACACAAAATATATAAGGGTTTTTTATTCTTTTTAATAATGAGCCCTTTTTGGCACATACCATGTTTAAAGAGGGTAGGCAGTCGAACCGTACTCTTGTCTGCTAATAAAAATAAATGCCATCAGCGATCCCTTTGCTAAGCATGGTGGTTATGGCAAATACTCACACCCTTTATTTTTATGATCATTGCCTATAATGGCCATGTTACGCAGTATCTATATAATGTATTGTATCTATATAATTATAAATCAAAGGCGCTTTTCGTGTCTGTGTGACCGCATTGTTCTTTTAAACTACACAATGGATTTGGTGTGGTTTTTTCCATGCATCATTTTGAAAATGTATTCCGGAAGGTTTATGTGTAGAGCATGTTCACACGGAGATAGCACTGAAATCTTGATGTTTTGACATGACGTCACATTTGTAGATTTCATCCGTGCGAAGCAAGGGCGGGTTGTAAAAATATAATTTAGTCGCGTTTTGTCAAGTCGTAGAAACCTTACGAAGCAGCTAATATTTTTATAAGACAGCATGATATAACGCGAAAAATAATCAATATTAACCATTTTAATTACTTAGTCATTATCGAATCATGAAAGAAAGTCAACTTTAAAAAGTAAAATTTACGATTTTTTAACGGCCTTAAGTAGGCGTTTAATTAAAAGGTTCTAACCGAAGGCAGTGTTAATTGTGCCGAGACGAAGGACGGTAATAGGACCCGATGAGCGGTCTCCTATTATCGGTTGGAGCTCTTTTAACTTCCACCGGAAATGGCAGTTGAAGTCTTAAAGAAATTTGAGGATTTACGGCCGATCCACTTCGGACAGTCCTCGTATATTCCTTTTAACTATATTGGGTCACTTTAAAAGGTAATGTTATAGAGTTTATATTTATGTTGCATTTTGTTTACTACACGGGTGTTAATGTAAATGGAAATGATGTATTTCGATACTTAGACCGACTTATGTTACTTTGGGCTCTGGACTATAAGATACAAGATCATTAATTTATTTATCCAATAAGAGGAGCAGTATAAGAATAAATAGGTAGGTTATACAAATAACTGATATTAATACTAATTATGTTTATCACTAATAATGTTTAAGTCAAAAGTCGAAAAGAGTACCTAAGATTTTGTATTCGACTAAATATTAAGCGTAAAATCTGATTTTCCGAACATTGCCTACAAGGTTAAAACCACAATAACCATTACAATATAACCCACGCATTCGAGTATCGCCCTCTGTTCCCTACAACCGTTCCACCTAAATATTTGCTTACTGAGAATAAAGCGTACCCATACACACACACATCTACAGGCTCTGCCCGCATTCGCATACTTGTTTTAATTTCAGACGCGCGTCCAAATTGTATAAAAGAGGAGGAAATAATGTTACTGGATAATGCAGTGTTTATATTAAATAAAATGTGAGGTCTTGGAGCTGAGCGAGCGACGGTAGAATACGTTTTCATGTTTACTTTCTTATCGTATTTAGTTAAGGTTTGAAAGTCTTTTGTAATAAAATCATGTCTTATGTATTTTTCATATCGATTGTCACCCTGTTTACACCTAAAGTTGTGATACGTTCTTGTTTTTAACAAGTCTTGTAAAAGACTTATCAAAAACATGTCGTGTATAAAACAATCCAATCAAAAACATAAATGTGAAAATGGGAGCCAAATTCAATATTAAGAATATAAGCGTGGTTTCAGACATGTCTTATTAACTATCTTGATCACCTTATAAACATTTTTGACTAGTGGTTACAACTAGTTTTAGGTGTAAACGATAAGCGGAACACCTCTGCATAACCCTTTGTGGAATAAAGGCGTGTTCTTATGTGGAAACAGTACCTTGTTGTACACGCAGGCTAAGCAGATCGCATCAAAGTATAAGTATATTATAAACCCATGAAGGTAGGCATAAAGTATAGAACGCCATCTGAAATAAAGAATAACATTTATTTGGACACATCATCATCATCTCATCTGCTAAGATCCTTACGTACATACTTCTTTTGTTTCGCTTACGTTCAAACCCCATACATCACATACGCACGCCGGTTGCGAGTACTACGCACCTGACCTTTCTGAAGAGCATCACCAATAAGGTCACTAGATGTCCTTCTAGTTCGTCCCGGGAAACAAAATTCAAATCAAATCTTTACACACACACACACACACTATTCCTCGCAAATATTATAACCCAACACAAATAAGGCTAGCACCAACCGAAATATAAAACGCAATAACACACACGTCAATATGCATCGCAGGTGTTCTCCTTCCAATATTAATATTGTGCTACGGCCTAATACGCGCGATATGCGCATTATGCATGAACGTCAGCTATTTGACGCACGCACGACAAGCCGCGCGTGTGTGCGACGCCTTATTATAGGCCTGTTTATGTTTTATGTATATAGGGTGTGGTCGGGAACGCGTGCGTTTAATCGTCGAGTTTATAATATTAGTGTGTTGTGGAGTTGATTTTGCTTATTGTTATGCTGTTATGTACAAAATAAAGATAATAAAAAGGGTAGTGATTATATTAAATAAAAACTTTTATAAAAAAATTACAAAAACAAGATTTGACTTTACAGGTTTGGAGTTTCTGTTTGATCATTCGCATTAGAAACTTGTATAAATGCTGTATGGTCCATGATTCCAGGTAAATGATTCTTGTAGCTCTTCGAGAATTGAATTTTAATAAAATATTTTTATAACCACATCTTGGAAGCTCTTGGACTGCGTCCTGATGGTAAGTGATGATCAGGCCGAAGGTGAAACTTGAGACGCTATTAATTCTTAGATAATAATAATGTATATTAGGTAAAAACATGACATGAGAATCTTGATCTATAGCACATAGGTAATATATATAGGTAATATGTCAAACTATTCAATCTAATATAATGCCTGTTATCCAGGTCCAGATAGTCTAACATACGGGTTGATAACGATCGCACAGAGAGAGTGGTTTCAATGAAAACCGATCCTAAATAGTGCCTGTCCACAATGGACTGGTAAACTGCCCCTATATGGCTGCTCCTATTTTATATCAACCATTTTTGGCGGCCGAAAATATACCAAAGTGTGCAGATCCCTGTTATAAGTGTCAACCCAGTCGGGGAACACAGGCTGGTTTGTCTGAATACATAATTTTCTTATAAAAATGACATTAATGTTTTAATAGTCTAGAGGTACAAGATACCACTTCTCTAGCAACAATTTGAAGGGTTCTGAAAACCTGGCATTGATGTGGCTTCATAGACATATTAAGGGGGATGCGCTAGGGTGGCCCGCGAAATTCAAATTTTCTTACGTTTTTTGCAATTTGCAGGTCAGTATCAGGTTGTACGAGTATGTTGATCTAAATATTATTAGCGCTCGTAACAAATATGGATTTACTGAATTATAATCGTTAAAATCAGCAATACAACTCTCTAAATTCATGAAAGTGCCAAATGTCATGATTTCATGAAATAGTATTTCAATACACTTTCATGAGCTTAGAGAGTTGTATTGCTGATTTTAAATTTTATTAACATAGCTATAAGTATCTACCTACTAACATATTATGGAGTTGTACCAACTATTTATGTGCTAGTCTGAAATAAACAATTTTATTTTCATTCGTGTATATCCATTCCTTTCTAAATATTGATATTTCTAATAGATCATCCTACTGAAACTATTAACCGACCATAACATCACGCCTGTTTTCCCCGGAGGGTCAGGCAGAGGCGCAGCTATAGTAGCTACACCCACATTTAGCCAATGTTTAAACCCCTATGTAAAAGGGGTGAGCATACCATCAATCGGCCACGGATGCATATTCCGGGCTGCTACTGCAAAATTCCTGATTGAAAAACCCAATAACACTTTGCCAGATCTGGTAATCGAACCCGGGACCTCATGCTCAGCAGTAGCGCTTGTGACCACTAGACCCTTGAGGCAGTTTCTATTGATCTCATTTCCTAACGAATGATGAACACAAATAATGTAAAAAAAGAAAACGGTCCGAAAAATAATTGAAGTCATACGTCTCGGTTTACGGACGTGTAACGAACAACTGAAGCCGTACACTGAAGCCTGACCAACTGACCGACGAGGCTGAAATGAGAGAAGTATCCTTGTTTTTTTAACTAATATCCTTGGAAGAAAGGAACTGGGATATTTACTAGAAGAGAAAAATAGAATTGTTACGATGGCGAGGTCGTTGATGACTCAATGTGGATGAAAAAGTTATTTTTGTATCTTTCGCGGCAATGTAACATTATTTACCAGTAGAATGATTACGAAAGAAAGGGTTATTTATTGCAATTTAAGGAAAAAAATATTCGGTTCTGAGTTCGAGAAACGGGCTTGTTCTGTCTATATAATAGAAGTTTCCCTTTATGTATAAAATGGCAGTCGCTACCGTTCTGAACACAACATATCCACTTTATTTATTTGATCTGAGACGAAAATATAAGGACAGCCATTTCTCAGATATTCTTAGTTTGTTTTGGGCTCTACGGTGTAGCGACGTAGCAGCGTAGCGTGATAGATGTAGCCGTCTACGGCGTAGAGTGCTACGATTTGTATTCGTAGCATAGTATAGGATATTTTGATCAACATTTACTTGGTGCTATCGAGTTATTCATCGTAGCTTTTTCCGGTCTTTTGCGACGGTATTTGTAAGGAGTTTCATGAAATGTGTGAACCTTGATTTTTTTGGAGAATTTTAACCGTGACAGTTTCAATAGAACATTTTTGTAGAACGTTTTTTAATTTCGATTTTTGTTTCGGAGAAATAAGCAAAATCACTACCAACTTAAATTGACGGTAGATATATTCAAATCACAGCTGTCATTCTTTGACAGTTGCATGAAATAGCTATAACACGGCAAATTGATGTAGGTTGTCAATTCGCTTATCAATTTCCCTGCCTGTACATTGTTGAAACAATCTTATCAATTATCTAACGGAAATCAAACCCGCACCTCGCACAATCGTCGTTTACTCGATATCACATAAGATCCACATAAACTAAAATAACTCAAAAGACGTCGTATTCTACGTCTATAAATACAATTCGGTAAGATTTAGGAACAGTCCTACAGACATTGTTATCGAACAGCGGACGAAGGCTCCACTCGGCCGAAGTATATCGCTCATCGTTTGTCTAAGGCTTTAATAAAACCTTCTCAAGAGTTGCTACGAGTTGTTCCAATTGTCAGTAAAAGTCACATTGTTGACATTTCTGAACATTCGTCGAGATAGTAAGTTGCTTGAAATTTTGGAATACCTACTTAAATATTAAAAGTATGACTTACCCCCGGGAGATTAGACATGAGACTTACCTGTAAGAAAAGGAAGAAATTAAATTAGTTACGTTATTAAAATAATGTTTTGTAAAATCTATTTTTTTTTTTTTTTTTAACAGATAGAAATACTCCATAAACCATAAAATCATTTCATTGCAGTCTCCAATGGACCGATACCGGCGGGTAGTTGCGTCATTATTTCTATATAATTAGCCCGTAACGTCCCACTGCTGGGCAAAGGCCTTTCTCGTTTCCAATTTTCGATCACTTATATTATGAAAATAATTAGCAACCTATTACTATAATTATATTATAACTAGCTGCGCCCCGTGGTTTCACTCGCGTACAGTAGTACCCAACTGATATGGCTTACCGATGTACCTGCGCAGAAGATGAATTTTCAAAGCGCGGGAAATGCTATTGACCAATCGGCACGCTCCACGCACCGCGCTGCTTTTTCCTATACCGCTATTGGTCGGTAGCTGCCGCCATGTTAGCGCGCGCCGCGTGGCATATTAGTCAGCCGCCATACTTGCGAGTGAGACGGGAACTAACAGCTGCAGTGTATTATGAACCTTATGATATTGATCTAAGGTTGGTTGTAAGTTTTAAGTTCTTTCGTTAATCTTCGGGGCTATACTTTCTTTTCTGTGCGAACGATGATTAACGACGCGCCTTATCAGTTGGGTACCACTGTAAGTCTCGATCCCGTGGGATAAAAAGTATCCTATGTCCTATTCCAGGTCATGCATGGTCTACCCCTGTGCCAAATTTCATCCAAATCCGTTCAGCCGTTCACGCGTGATGGCTCGACTAAGGGAAATAGGGATTTATTTTTATAAATATAAATAATTGAAAATAAAAACGAAAATCATACCAGTCTTTCAATTTAAAAATCATCATCATCATCATTTCAGCGCCTAAAGACGTCATAGGCGTCCCCCAAGCACCGCCGGTTCTGTGCTTTCGCATCCAGGATGTGCATTTCGGATTTCCGTGAATTTAAAAATATTTATAATGAATGCATACGTTGTCAAAACAGTACACTTTTGAGCAAAGGTCCATAATTGCCAATTTATTAATATCCTTTCCTCAAAGTTAAAATAAAAGCACATGATAACAATAAGCTGTCAGACGAAGCGAGTTAAAGTTAACAAACTTGCGCAAACTATTTAAAACTACGAAACTTCGCGATAAGCTGCGATCGAGTTTGATTGCCAACTAATAAATATATTATGAGAATGAAGAGGAAACTTTCAGCTCATAACACCATATTGTTTTATTCATTTTTTGTGTTTGATTACTTTTACAAGTATTGTTACAGTCTGTCTCGTTGGTCTAGTGGTCGCAAGCGTCACTGCTCGCTTGTGGTCCGGGGTTCGATTCCCAGGTCGGGTAACGCGTTATTGAGTTTTTCCATAGCAACAGGAATTTCTCAGTAGCAACCCGGAGGCTGGATTTGTGCCCGGTTGATGGCAATAGACTCGCCCCTTATTACATGGGACTTAAACATTACTGACAAAATGCGCATGTACTATAGGCTATAGGCTACCTCTCTGCCTAACCCTTCAGGGAAAACAGTATGTTATGTATTTGTACAATCGTAGCCTGTGCGCTTTGAAAGCAGATTATTATTTATATCACAATGAATAATATTAAATTCCTAGGCTTAACAGAAATATCTTCTCTCTTTGCAAGAAGTAATTGAAAAAATCGAATAAATTTTCAGCCTAAAATATACCTTGAACCGAGAAGCTGCTTACTACAGGAATGAGTCTGGATAAGCATATTTATCTCATTCATTCCGGGTTTATTAAAATCTTCAGGATATTTCAGCTGAACGTAATCAGAGGCTTCATTTCAGTGATGAAGACTCTCCGTTGCTTCAATATTTGTTTGTTACTTAGTTTAAGAAAGTTACTTAGATCAGGAGACGTGAATGTTAAGTCCTTACGTTCTTAAAACCGATTAAATTGGAAAAATCACTAAAAAGTGATACTTTTTAAGTTGTGCTTTTTTGTCACCAACGTACCTTTTTAATAGTCTCAAAATCACATATTTCATCGTGAATTTCACCAATGAAACTGAACGCGATCAACTAGCTTCAACTCTTTGACTAACTGACCGACTCTTTGACAATTCAAAAGTGCCTGTAAATGGTTTAATTGAAATAAATGGTTTGAGTTTGAGTTCATGTCTAAACTGCGATCAAGAGCTGTCATTGTCATCTTTATCTCTTGAACTCAGTTTAGATGTGCTGATCGCGCTGTTTCATTGGTGAAATCAGCCTTAGTCTTATCTCTTTTCTATGATTTGATTCTTAACAAATACAAAAATAAACTCAAGCATTTCCACGTAGCATGAAGCTACGAATTACTAGGAAGCTCAAAGGAAAACTAATCTCCGCTACGGCGTAGCGAACTACTACGGCGTAGCGATCAGCTACGGGCTACGGCTACGAACACTTCGTAGATTACAAAAACAACTACCAATGATGATACATGAATTTGTATCGTAATCAGAATACCGGAGAGTGTTAATAGTCTATGCACTAGCAACAAAAAAGCTTGTGAAACATGCATTGAGAAAATTTATTCATTTCAGATATTATTATTATGGAAATGTGAGCAAATCAGTCACGCACAACATAACAGTTTGCAAATTATGGCTAAGATTTTTCATCATTATGTAGGCACACACTACGAATAATTTACCCAAGCATATATTGATGACAATAACTATCGTGTCACGTGAATTTGGGTCCCAGACTTGGCGCGGTCGTACTTTAGATAGAGATTCCTGCAAAGTTTTCACTTTTTTATACGGACAAAATCATTTATTATAAAGCGTTGCAGTCTTTCATCCAAATAAAATCAGAAGTTCCCAAGAGATTTCAAATAAGCGAACTCGAGGAGCAATCACAATAAACAGACGTACGAACATCGTATTCTCCGTAAACCGCTTAAGTAATCAAATGAAACTCTTCCATCAAGGCGGTATGGTGAATTAAAACACGTGGGGTAGCCCCGTAACCCCGCTGTAACAACGCAGTAACCCCGCAGTAACCGCGCTGTAACCATGCAGTGCCGAACACTGAGGATTCTTGGAGGAACTTCCCGGAATTGACGGAAGTTTTCGTCACAACACATTCCTTGCGCTCCCAGCGCTGTGCAGGGGAATGATAGAAGTTATGTTTGGGAACTACATGACGCTGGACATGTGGGCTCGATGAAATGCTAGCTGTTGAAAGTAATTCAATTTGATTTACTTACAACTGATGAGATTTTAAACTTTAAAAGAAGGTAAGGTAATCCTCAAAAATAAGTTTCATATTGAGTAGAAAATGGGCCACGGTTAGTCTCTAAGTTCGGTTGAGTCCCATAAAACTCAAATTCAGCAGCAGTGGAGATTTTAGGTCTATAAATTTCAATTTATTATAATACTTTAACACCACTACAAAGACAAATAAAACAAATATAAAATTCATCAAGATTTTCACCATTAGATCATTTTGCACACTTTACCTTTCAACATTTTTTTTACAACTTAAAACTGCGTTATTTCGAACACACCACAGAATGATCCTTCGTCTATATACTCGTTGGTTCCGTCTTTTGTAACATGTTTCAAAATACTGCTAATATAATTATTTATGGGCGATTCTAAAGCAAAGGACAAAGTTGTCAGTGAAACAGAATTGTATTAAATTCTCTTCTTCCCCGTTTGTCTCGAGATTAGATTACTTTGCTACAAGTTTCTTGATCGCGTTACGTTATAATTTACTTCAATAAACTTATTAGGTTTGCTTTCGAGACTTTGAATGAGTTAAATGTGGTGGATGATAAAGGATTGTTTTGTGACGCTAATGTTCGGAAGTGAACGTTGCTTTGAATAAAACACTCATAATTTTGTCAATGGGTTTTTGGTCCACAATATCAGCCTAGCTATCAGTTCGGTAATTTTTATGTGTAAATAATATGCGCAAATCAATTTCAAAAGCGGCTACTAGAATACAAATCTACAAAATGTACTCGTCCTAATGAAAACCAGTCTAATGAGATATAGGTTTGCTCAATAGTAGTATCATCATCTGCCTAGCCTTTTCCCAACTATGTTAGGGTCGGCTTGCTCAAAAGTAGTATATACCTAAATAACTAAATTATCTCACAGCGATATCTATCCTCCAGAAATACAAACGGAAACTTTTAAAACCTTCTCGAATTCTGAAGCGAATGTAATACGGTACACTTTTCAGAGATGGCGCTGCAAGCGTCCGGAGTGGCACCTCCGTAAGTAGAAACTTCCGAATCCACAAAGGCCTCTAGCGGAGCACGCGAGAATTAACAAGAAGCCGAAGCCCTACGTAGTTCACAAAACTTTCGATAGGTGTCGCAAAACAAAAAAAGCATCTTGTCAGAACAACAACACTCCGAAGATTCTTTTTGGAGTTAAGTTATAGATTCATTTTGACAAAGTTATTGAAAATTTCATAAACATTGTACAGTGTCCTTTTATTTTTTATCTACACGCATGCTATAAATCCTCTATTTTTCCTTGCGGACTTGGAGACTAAAGCATCTCGCAATTTGAACTTTCAAAAACTAGTCTTACCTTTAGCAGATGAGGATCCCTTTCAGCAGCATCCAGCAACGACTCCGCTTCACTCAGCCACGCGACGAACTTCTCTAGCGACCGGTCGAAGTTCTGCAGCGATGAAACTGCTGAATGCAGCGCTTTGCCTCGAGCAACAATACTGTCAAAGAAGGCATTAATTTAGTATGGCAATTTGTTATTTTCAAACAGGCAACACATTTTCTAAGCGTAATATAAAAGACTTTTTGATTGATTTTAAAATGTATGATATGTCTAGCTACTATTATTACTATACACTTAAGTAGTATTTAAAACGACTGAACTCAATATTTTATCTAAGAAAATGAATGAATCAAACGATGTTATTATCAAAGTTAACGTTCAAGTTATTATTTTAATTACAGTTATTACTTTAATCAACAGCTTACGAATGAAATATTCATGAATTCAATGCCTTAAGAGGTGAATATTTATGAGTTAGTTTATACAGAACCTTGTTGAATATTAAATATTTGGTTAATTTAAATGTCACATTACAGCACCAGCAGTAACATAGATGAGTTAACATATATATAATAATATCACTCTTACTCGTTTTATCTCTACTTTGCAACTATTTGGATTTTTTTTATGAGAGGTTATTTTTTAAACGATGCCATCTGGTCTCCACAATATAACGAAAGAGTCCAACTTTGTAAGGGGAGTTCAGCCCTACCTAAAAATGATAACCAAGATGCAACTTCAATCTGATAGTGTTGTTATGAAGAATCAACTCACTTTGGACAGATGGCGTTAGTAGTAAATGCAAGCGCCATGCTGCTTGGGGGCTTGATTCTTTATTTAACAATAACCTTTTTTTTCTTGATTAAAATTAATAATGTTATAATATCACCTGTTATTAAGCTCATTGTATCTATGGTTGATAGCCTCAGTGGAACGTTTGATACGAGTGGTATCATCGTTGCGATACACTGCGATTAGTCGCTGTGTCAGCTGCCCGAACAGCTCGATCTGATGCTTGTATTGATGAACCTCGGCGTGGAACGACTGTAAACAAAAAATATATTATAACGACATCGAAAATTATGTAGTACCAGTTTAAAAAACATAAATAGAATGACTGTTCAGTTTTTAATAATTACGCCCTCTAGTGGCGGAGCAAGGAAATTTCTGCCACGCAACTTTGTTACGGATATTCATCAACAGATGGCGCTAAATTAAAATCAGGTCGGCAGAGCTAGCAAAACAAATGTCTTTGGTTGTAGCAATAAAGATCGGGCGTTGAGATAAGCATAATTAATGTAATTAATTTGCTCCAGTTATATAAACATTAATTTTATTCAAAGTTTAGTCGGTGGGTTACAGTGACGTCATATTTTTCCAAGAAATAGTACTTTGAGCTATCGAAGCAATCACAATTCTTTGGCATAATTTCCTTAGTGACTGTCAACTGTGAACCCGCTATTAACATGATTTTAATTGGATTCTATTGACTTGATGAGAAAAGATACATGCCATCAACAACCTTATCACTTTTCGTGTGTGTAGTTACAGCTACGTGGATACCAACAGGTGTGGAAGAACAGTAATCATCGGAGACGACGAAATTTTTTAATCACCATACTAAAAAAATTGTGGTGGTTGTCCATTAAAATATGGTGATAAAAGCAGTTTCTGTCACGATCTCGTTTACCCAAATACTAATGCAAATAACATGAGGTGTGACTATACTCGAAAAAAAAACAGAAAATGACCAAGAAAATGTAGGGATCAGCAAATTTTTGTTTAGCGATTCGTTTTCATTCCCATAGTAAAGTTTTTTTCAGTTAGGTATTTCGATTAAGTACACGTGTATATAATGCAGTAGGTAAGGTAAACATAGAAACAATATCCCAGTACTTATACTTCCAGGATGCAAGTAAAACAACCTCCAAGTTCCCATGCAAAGTGGAACATTAAAGGGTCTTACCGTGGCCGGCTCCCAATTAACGAGAATTTATAGCGTTCATACGAGTAACTTGAACTAAGTTGTACGTAATATCGCCTGCAACGCGGTTCGAGATATGGATGTTTTGTAAGGGTTAGATAATAGTCCAGCTTTACTATAGGATAGGAATTTGGAATCAACGAAGTTTATTCGGTATTTTTTGCAATTCGTGTCTTTTGGTTAAAACTTAAGTTTCAGAACAGCGATTTTTTAAATTTGATGCACAAATTAGCCTGTATTAGTGGTAAAACAGACATCTATATTTAGTCCTGTACTGAAAGAGCTATAGGTCATGTGAGAGGTCTTAGCCCAGCCAGTGGGGTGATGCAGGCCAGCAGTATTAGAAGTAGGTATTTCCGCCGTACTCTGGCCATCTAGCTCTACTAAATATATTCCACACAAATAATTACATACGCCACTGGAGTCAGGAGTGGGACGAGCTCCTCGGTGACTGGCAATTGTTTTTTGTCTTCGACATAATTATTATCTCATGTCAACACGAAAGAAGAAGTGGAATGAAGGAATTTTCCCAGCTTTATACCAAAGTACATTAAGACATAATACCTCAAAGTTAGCTGTACACAAACAGACTCGGTTACAAGTGGGTGTGCCTATAACGTAAACATATAACTACTACTTAGTACATTCGTCTGTCAGTAGGTACGTATACATGTATCGTCGTGGTAATTATGCAAATGTACAAAGTTTCCGTCGGCGTCGGCACTAACCCCAACGTTCATATTTTTGCCGATTGCGCAAGAAATTATATTGCTTGCAAGATTTTGTAAAAGGGGGATAACACTCAAGACAATGTTAGGAAAGTTTTGTAATAAAAACATGCATATTATGATAAACGAAACTAGCTTTATTTTGAGCGATTTTTATGTTATTAGGTTTTGTTAATAGTAAGTACTTAGGTAAGTGTAATAAAACTCCTTCTCATTTAGTTAATAGGATAATAATATCAGGGACTATGTAAAGAGGTAGTTTTGGTGTTGGTAGTGGTGCTTGCGAATGTCGTCATCTGTTGATAAGTAACTTAGGTAATTTACAATATTTTTTCTATCAATCATGATGATCATATTAATCATCATGCATATTACTATCTAATATTCAAATGGCGATGAATTAAACCACAAAAATTTACAACACCATCCATATAATTATCTACGAATAACATTAAATCACAATAATCGATAAATCTGCCAAGCGTGAAAGTGAAGCTGAAAATATCCTTTTCATTTAAATTCAGTTCAACAAGCAACATCATGTTAAAAAAAATCGAAAATTCTGAATATTTCACATTACACGAAAGTGTCGCGTCTTTGAATTGCATTCATTAACAGATTCATGTAGGATGTAGGTATCGAGAATCCGATCACGATTGAACGAGTCAACGAATGAACGGAATGGACGAGAAAATACCTTCTCTATTTACTGTCGGATATCCGACTTGTCATTTTCCTCATGTCGATATTACTTGGACGTATATTTCATATTTATTATGTCACTAGCCGAAGTCCACAGTTACACTCGCATGCATTAGGTTAGCAGATTGCGTGGTAGCAGTAACAGCATCCTGAAGGTAATATGCAATAAGATGGACAGTCCACTGGTGTGGAGCCTCACCCAGAGGACTAAGTCTCTCTTAGTTATTAGGTACTAACATAGTTTTAAGCTCATACTAACAATATAAATGTAATTTTAATTTAATTTAATTTAATGCAATGGATCAATGGTTGTCTGAAATAAATAAATAAATATAAATATAAAATATTATGTACATTTTTTATAATTAAATTAGCTCCGATCATGTATGCCCAAAAACTAAAATTTTCATCTACCATTATTGCTCAACGTATTCATCAAATCATTATTCAATTAATTGACCATAATTACGTACGGTGTTAAAATTCAGTTTGTAATTTTCCTTTAAGAAACAAACGAAATTTCAAGTATAAAACCTATGTGTTCCTAAGCCAAAACACAAAACTAGAAGCCAGTGAAAATTGTAGCAGTATATTTTCTCTCTTGATTCTATTCTATTCTCCCCTACAGCCTGCAGCTGACAAAAAGGCTACACTCCTTTTCCTGTTATCTTTTCCGGCCAGTTTCGTTTTTCTTTTTGACCATAGATTTAGTAGGTATTTAGCTTTTTGACCACGTCCGTCCTGACAAAAACTAAAACAAAAAATAGAAAATCAAAAGCTAGACCTCTCTAGCGTCCCAAAATACAGTGCTACAAAGATCTTTTGACACCTGCATGACATCGACAGGCGTTGTTAGTTCATATTTTTGCCAAAATAAACCTTGTAGCGTTGTACTAATTAATCCAGGGTCTTTTTTGACATCTGAGTTAACATTTCACTTCATTTTAAAGCATCAAAGGCCGAGTTAGTCATTCTTAATCTTCGAGAGGGCAAATCACAGTCAGCATTCAAAGATTTACATTTTTAACTTCGGGCGTAAATCGATGCAAATGATTTGCCATTCTTTGAGTCCATGCGGACACCGTAGCAGGCATATAGTTTAAATGTAGGTAGATAATATATGCGCGGGCGTGTATGATCAGATGTAGAAACGTAAACCAAGGAAAAGGAGTATAAAACGATCGTAGGCGGTGGCGTGTCGTGGTCTGTAGTTCTTGCTACCCATGGGAAAAGGTGTGTGTTTATATACTTATGTATTTGTGTACATAATATGTGATGATATTAATACAGACAAGACTCAAGAGTATTAGACAATGCGGTGTCGTAAGCAGTGAGCTGAGATAACGCGCGGCGACGTTGTGTCTTAGTGTGTCGCGAGAAATGTTACACGTTACATAGTTACATCGAGCTTCAGAGATGATCAAGATTTAGAGAGAAAATATAAGCGAGATATTCATTAAAATATAGGTAGAGTATAAACATAGCTGATAATATGTGTAGGTACAGCAAAAGCCCAAAGATACAACATTTTTTTTGGAGTTCTTGCATTGAAATCAGATAAAGAATATAGACGAGGTAGGTAGGTTCCAGTTCAAGAAATTCACTTGATCGAGTTACTAGTCTTGCTTTGCTTAAACCTTTTAAAATCCTACGCAGCATCTTACATTTTAGTTTCATATACATTTTGTCATGTTTATAATTGTTACATTGAATAGTAGATAATTCTTTGTCATATTACTTACAACTCATTTTATTTTTTGTAAAGTTTTGCTTTGTGACTTAAAACATCGCCTTGATTGTGGTTTAAATAAATAATTCAGCTTTGCAACAATTGTACAGCATGAACGTTATTGACTCCTTAAAGCTGACCAGTAATCATTGACAAAAGCACTAAAGTTAGACCATCGGTACAAAAATCTGAATACTGCCCCAAAATGAGTAAGATTTCCTCCCACCAGACACTATCCACCACACCCCGCATTCTTCTACTACATCTTCCAGCGTGCACCGAAAACAGACGGCACATACTTACAGTTCGAGTCACGTCCCGCACCTAATACAAAACTACAGACTGCCGCGACGCGGTTCACGCAGGGAAATTTTATCACCTTTTTATTTTAGAAATATTACTTTAGTCTACATGTTGGCGGTACTTACTGAAAATTTCGATTCCCAGAAAATGGGTGTCAACTTATATGGCTTTCAACGTGCCTATATTTTGGAAAGGATAGATGATGAGTACGCATACAATCCTACATGTAGTAGGTAGGTGTGTAGGTATAGTTCAGGCACTTTCATTAAACGGAAACCCGACACGCACAAATACTTTAGAATTGGGGGAGACCAGATTTTGCAGCATTCTTAAGTACCAAGCTGTACAATAAACTGGTCTTGAATTTATGGTTGAAAATAATTTTCAGACAGACAAGCCCCTCCTACCTACCTCACGATCGGCCGGCAAGACTAAGACGTCTGATTGCGCCGCTATTATATAAACTGTATTTGACTTTTATGTTTGTTGTGCTGCATGAAAAATGCTACACTGTCAATATTCATGATCTTTTATTACAAAGAACACCCATGTAATTGACAGATAACCACTGAAAGTTAGTGGTCCAGAACTGATCTTTTTCAGTGAACTTCTTCCAAGCATTATGATGATTATATTATCTACATACCTTCTGCTCTCTAAGCTGCATCTCCAGCACATCAGCAGTGTTCGCCGGCGGCTGCATGGCGGCAAGCCGTGCCTCCATCCTGGACAGCCACGCGTCCGCGTCGCGCCTTCTCGCCTCGTAGCGCTGCGAGTCGCCGAGCATGGCATCGAGCTGTGCCTTGCGCTGAAGCACTCGGGCATTGGCCTCGTCCCAGTGCTCACGCAGCGCTGTTACTGTGGACATAATGACAAATAGTTGGTTAGAACTCTCTTTTTTTATAAAGACTAGGGCTTGTATGCGCACCAGGTTCTAAAGTTCACATGTAGAGGTAGCGTTTAAACGTTAACGTAAAGGAAGTCGGAATCGGTCGAGAAGTTCGTTCGAGATGCCTATTTGCTACTTCATTTTGTCGAACTAACTCAGGCGCTCGCTCGCCGTTACATCGCCTGGTTGACACCTATAATAAACAATTTGGCTCTACTAATATTTTGTTTCTCAGCAAAGCTATATTTAAGAGTGAAATTACGAGTATTTTAAGAGATCATAACCCTGTTAATTAGCTAATAAGTACTTTTAATTTGTTTTGCTAACAGCTAGCTATTCTGTATGGTAATCTGTGGATAACGCCTTGAGTAGTGTATTTGTTACTTTTATTATAAGTTTTTTTAATATTGTGTGCCTACTTTGTAATATACTGCTGTTTGTTATTCCTATCAAATAAATAAATAAATAAATAAAGGAAGCCTAAACATAATGGTCTGAACTGGAGCAAACACGCTCGCTTCTCTGTATGAGAAGAGGATTTTGAAGGGAATTTTAATACCTATCATGAAAGATTGACTTTTACATGGCGGCAGTCTCTTTAATACTTAGTTTTCAATTTATTTATTTCCTGCCTATCACTAAAAGGTCATTATGTGAAACGGTTTCAGTTTAATTATTTACGGGCTTTTTTATTTTACCTTTGAAACCGTTTGTGGGTTTATTTCCGACCTGTATGCATTTTACGAAAGGCCGAGACTGTACGACCTAATTAATTAAATTAGTCCTGTTAAGAATATGTAGCTGGAAACGTTTGTAGGTTGTTTTATGACAAGTTAGCATGTTAATTAGTTTACATATATAATTATAAATTGGTCACACAAAATACCTAAATGATGATAGATATTATTGGTACATCTTTACCTATTTAAAAGGAAAATGATTACATTTTTGAGCCTAAGGAAAAAGGATCAAGAAAATAATTATATTGCAAATTAACTTGAAGGGATATCCTTATACGTTTTTATCCTTGACAAAATATTTATACGAACATTATGTAAGAAAAGCGTATGATAAGAAGAACCCAAAATACTGCCCGATCGTTTTTTCCCTCAAAATAATATTCCCAGCCAATAATACATACTAGAATATTCGCGACACATTCTTAAAAAAAGAATTACGAGGAACTCAACAAAAACAGCCATATTACAAGTCCCAAATGCCTTATATTATGTTTGTATCAAGAAATACAATATATTGTAGAACACCCAAAGGAACGGTTTGTCAAAATAACCATGTATTAAAATATCTATTCACATTCCAAATATATTCATACTACGGAACGTAATTTAATATTGTAAATACACGTACCGTCTAAGTTTATTTTCCATTGCGGTTTTAGATGGGCGTCTTCAGTAATGTTATTGAAGGAAACCCGCAATGTATTCTAAAACAGATTTTCTTTCGAGATTTGGTGTGGCGTCGGAGATTGCAGAGTACCGTTATCTACTGGATAAGTAAATATGGAATAAGTTTGAAGTAAATTGCTTTTGAACAAGTACACAGTGGAATTGATAAGATTCTTGGAAAGAAAGATTGTTTTAATGTGTCAAACAAAGTGCCTTAAGGTTTGTTTGGAAAAACAATGTTTTGACAATGGCTGAGTTTATGGTAACAAGAAATCTGTTGCGAGTATTCTGACTTAGTTTCTTTACTTTTAGAAACATGACCCAGATATTTTACTTATACTAAATTCAGTGATAAATTTAACTAAATACACTGCGAGTATTCTGACTTAGTTTCTTTACTTTTAGAAACATGACCCAGATATTTTACTTATACTAAATTCAGTGATAAATTTAACTAAATACCAGTTTAATGCTTCATTCCCAGTGATTCCAGTCCTAGTGGCGATTTCTAGTCAATTTCTCGGCACATACCTAATACCTATTATCCGCCATCTTTAAGCTTTCAAGCTCCAAGATCTTGTTTTTCTTCAATTTCTGCACGACCGCGCCGCCATTTTGTACGCGAGCATTGTTAATTCAAAGAAAACACACGAAGCACACAAATAATTCTTAAACACAAACATTAGTCGCAATCTCAGACCAATGTATGACTTTTATGAATTAAATATCATGCATTTGAGACTCTAATCTCATTGGAATTTCAACCCTGGCTGATTTGAAATTGGGTTTACTTTTGAATGATGGTAAAAAGGGGTGATTCTCGTTGAAATAAGCTGATGTGTGGAGTTAGAAACGTGAATATGATAATGAAGATGTATGGTCTGAGGACCGACGTCTTTCATGTCGGCCTCGCGAAACACTTTGGCTAATTAAAACGTTATTTTTATAACATTCTCTCATATTTCAACAGATTTGTTTACATGTTTATTTGAGACTAACTTTTGCGCGCAATATCGACCGCTATATAGTTATTTCTTCCTTAACATATAATAGTACACTCGGCAACAGACTGTAGCTTCCCATTAGTGAAAGAATTTTCGGAACCGAATCAGTAGTTCCGAAGATTACCCCTACACACAAATTCTCAAATACCTCCTTATAAACAAACACGAATATTTTTCGTAATTAACAAAATATCTACCAAAATGTTTACAAAAGTATTATTTATTAATGTAAGAAAAGATACAGAATAGCTAAACTATTCCAAAATCCGCCACTAAAGAGTAACTTCACACCCGAATGAAGGCAAAACATTAAAATAGTCAACACACAGTGCTCCGACGCGCTATTTCCATGACAAAATTCGGCGCAGCGCAAATGAGATGCACAGTGAGTCAAATAGTGTTGCACTAAGGTCGTTACGTGATTCCAAGTGGAGTACTGTGTCGGTTTGATATTTCGTTTGCAGTTTGCTGTGGGATTTGAAATCATGGACGGAATGAAGTTAGCTTTAACGTTACATATGTCATGAATGTGATTCTCAAAGGGATTCTGTTATGTTGTTAAATAGGTGAAGGCGAGTAGGCTCTCACAACAACAAGTTTACTGTAATAACATAACATGCCTGTAATCAACTAAGGATTAGGCAGAGGTGTACCTATAGTGCGCCATTTGGCTAGTTATATAATAATAGAAAAAGAAGGAATACGACTCGCACGCAAAGGGGTCCGTATCGACGTACAATATTAAACACTTTTATTTATTTATTTTTTAGTTCTTACCCAATAATTTTTGACTTTATTTTATTTTTATTAATTGTTGTTATAATGGCCATAGTAGTACACACTCTGTGAAAATTTTACGTGTCTACCATTACGGTTCAAAAGATACAGCCTTGTGACAGACGGACGGACGGGCGGACCGCGGAGCCTTAAATAATAGGGTCCCGTTACTGAAACATTTCTTATTTCTTTTGGCTATTGAAACATTTTCTTAGATAATAACATGAACATCAGTATTCAAACAATACCATAAAAAATATTTTTGCATAAAAGTATTGTTTATCTGATCCGATTTGTCCCCGCCGTGGCTTTCAATTTCCCAGCTGTTACCAAAGGCCAATGCAGCGATAAAATACAACCTCTTCTCTCGTTAAAACATAAGTAAATACAAATAAAATAACAATAATACAAGTTTACGTCCTGGACTTACTCCTTATGGCGCTGTAAAAACATTCACGACATCCGTTACTGTGGTGTACATGGAAGCGCAATTCTGTTACTGTGCTCAACAAATAATAATGTTTATTTTCAATTCTGGCAACCATATACTCGTATGTATACATATATGGCGTTTAGGTGATTACTAATAATGTTGCGTTGTAAAATTTTCATTAATTTATTGTTGAGTATATTGGTACCTATTTGCTGATTTGAGAGGGATAATACATTTTTATAACATATAGGTAGGTAAAAAGTTAGTAAAATTGGAACTTTGGTTGAAGATTCATTGAAACTATTATTTTAGAAACCATGAAAACAGGTATTTTCAACATTTTAGTGTTCTCATTTAGACTTGATTTACAGTTTAATAGCATCTCATAATTAAGTAACTCGATAACATGGTTATGACACTGTATCAACAATAACAATAATGCCACCTCAATTTAAATAGTTCCACTCACTTTATCAAGTTAAGTACAAACTCCTAAAACTACGACCATTCATCTTACAAAATGCTCGCCATCTTCACGGACATCTCAGCAGCTCACGTAAGAACCCTCAGTGATGCGATACGACAACGTAAAATAAAATTAATTACACTACGCAATGGGATACGGCAGTCGTTTAGCTTTAGTTAACAACTTAACTTTGTCCAGGAGCGGGCGCCGCGGCACACTGTGCGCGTACCGAGCACCGCACGCTGTTTACTTTGGCCGCATCATTTGAATTAACATTTCGCCAGGGGTGATTGAGGATGACAATGGGTTAGCATGCAGTTTTACGAGCACCTGCTACCGTTTAAGTATTAGAGCCCAGGTGCTTTAGGCTGGGTGCGACTTAGAAGGAACTAAATTGCGCTTCATATTTTCAAAATTATTCAGTGTACCCAAATGGACAGAGTAGAGGAATAGATCTGCATCCCTATTGCGTATCACACTTTCAATTGCAATCCGAAGGATCTAAAAAAAAACTCCAAATCCAAATCTATTACTTTATACGAATGAAAAATTTGTCTGTCATTGCAATGCCGTCTGGCAATGCCATTGTAGGTGTGTTACACAATTACTTTGGAGGATTATTGTGTATTTTTATCATTTCTTATTAAAATGTTCTCTTGTTTGCAAACGCTACTGATGAACATAGTTGTTCGATAAATGGTTTCCGTTTAATGGCGTTGCATTGGCATTGATTAGCCACATTAACAGGTGTAGTAACTGTAAACCTCTGTGTACCCCTTCAGGAAACATACGCATGATGTTATATTATCAATATCTCACTCGATTATTAATGAACGCAACTATCGGTAAACACATAAGGGAGCAGTCACGAAGTCAGTAACATCACAATAACATTATCATTAACAACTTACCAACGCTCGAAACACATTATCGTCACGTACGTAACTACACAACTTTGTCCAGCGTTTGGACTAGTGAACACACTGTGCACTGGACAAAAGGAACTGATTTTAAAGAGAAGACTAGACAGAAATATGTTCCCGAAAGAAGAGATAAGTTTATTTTACTGTTAGTCCACTTTGACACAGCATTGATCATTAGGATATTTTACTGTATAACTTAAGGATCACATGGCAGTTGTTTACTGTATTTGTTTTTAACCGTATGAACAGTGGAATTTTGATGTGATCTCAACTTTTTACCGTAAAATATCGTGTGAACGCCTAAGTATCGAATTATACTCCATGCTTAGTCCTCGATAATTATCCTGATTTACTATGTAGTCTCACTACACTCCCATCGTGTGCACGCGAATATTCAGAGAATAAATCCTGCAAGAAAAAACTTTTACGCTGGCAACTATAACCAGCTAATGTCATTCATTATTTTCGCGTCGTGTAGCGCACATCATTTTAAGAAAATTATTGAATTTTCTTTTATAAACTTATTACTTTTGATTATTATCAACAACAAATAATACCAATCAACAAAATGTGGCGAAAATTGGAAAGAAACCGCTTAGGCGAGCTCAAGGGCGACTTCGGCGTCCCGTTTTTTGGAGTCAGTAATACAGGCCGATCGGCAAAAGACAATTATTTTTGTAAACGAAGAAGAAAACACAGGTATGTTTGTGTGGTATAATGAAAAATTTCAGGGATTACGATTAATTTGGATTGCAAAGCAGCAGAGGATTATAATTATCCGTCATACTGCCAGTGCTCGGTCCGTCCGTTCTTGTACAACGTAACATGAAGTTCGTGTTACACAAGACAGTATAGTGCTATGTGCAACAGGAGGTCCTGTTGACTCCCGTCGAGACTTGTTCTCGAACCTCAAGTTGGGGAAAAACGCACAAAATATAATGTATACCTAGAAGTTCTATGGTATGCACTGCCTATGCACAAAATGTTGTTTTTCTCTCGTGAGAAATTATTATTATTACAATAAGGCAGGAGCCTAGCTCTCGCAGCCTCAAGTTGAGGCAAAAAGCTCAAAATATAAATGTACTTATATCTAGAAGTTCTATGATATGTACTCAATATTGTTTTCTCGTGAGAAATTATTATTACAATAAGGCAGGAGCCTAGCTCTCGCAGCCTCAAGTTGAGGCAAAAAGCTCAAAATATAAATGTATATCTAGAAGTTCTATGATATGTATTCAATATTGTTCTCTCGTGAGAAATTATTATCACAATATTGATTGATAAAGAATCAGTTCTGCACATTAAGCATCATCAGACTTAGTTAGTCTATTGTGTGCTTTGTAGATCATATCCAAGATCTAAAGGATGGTTCTATGAGGTTGTATGAAGCAATGATAATGGCCTTGGGAAACCCGTCCAGTTCCAAGAAAACCTAAATGTTTTTACTTTCTTAAAATCATCTAAAATGACTAAGATTTAAAAATGATCAAGAAAGAAGAATTACCTACATAATGTAAACTGCATGTAATACTAGTACTGTTGAATTTACTATTGCTGGATGCTTCAAAATTGAACATGGATTTAAACGGCTGAGTCACCCAATCAAGGAAAACAACCAGAGGGTGGAAGACCACCACAGTAATTTGGAATTGCATTACCGCAGTGTAAACAGTATCTATATTTTGATATAAAACAATTGGAACACAACAAATATTAAAATTCTCACCGATGTTTTCACGATTATTAAGCAACTTACTTTGATGATACCAGTTAAACTAGATAAAAATCAAGATTAAAACAACAAATATATCGAAACGGGACAGTTTCCTGTTTGGTGAAAAGTTCATTATTGAACATGTCAAGTCTGGGTAATTAAGAAGGCAGCTACAACTACAATGTTAAGTAATTGTAAGGAAAACTCCAATGCCCCTTCACGTTTGATTCAAGCAGGGGGGGGGCAAGTACCAATCTAGGACCATTGGGAAGTACCAACAGCAGAGGATTTCATCAGGCAAGACGTACTGATACAAACCTGTATGTCAATTATAGAGGTAACGACAATTGCATGTCGCCTTAAATATTTTACTCTTGCTGGCGGTGATCTTTTTCACACAAGATAAAGTTATCTGGTCATGTTTGAAGAGATATAGAATTCCATTTAAGGACATTCCTACACAACATAATACCTATAAAATTGTGCATTTTCAGAGTCTGAATATGTATTTAATACAACAAAAGAAATTGGTAAGTTGTTAGATTTGAGTGTACAGTGTGCACCTATCAGTGGACAGTTTTTTAATCAAAAATATTTATTGTACACAAACTAAATGGAGGTTCCAGTAAATCCAAAATGTCTGAATATAATTTATCCATACACAACAGTTTTAAAATGAAAGACATACCTAAGGAGGTTATGTAAAATAAAATGATCATTTGGGCACAATTGATTTATAAGATGTCTATTTTTTAATATCATTGAACACTTATGACAAAACACATTTGAGGGTTTATTGTAAAAACAATTAATTCAATTGTTTGTGCTTTGGCTTGTGTACTGCCCCACACCAGTAATATCTATTTATACTTTAGTGGGTGATAAAAATCTGTGTTTTTATCTTGAGGATTTAACTTGTATTGGAGAACATTATTAAGAATTTTTTTGAAAATTTTAGTAAAACTATAGGCTTTTGGAGTGCCTTGCATGTTACATAAATAAGGTTAAAACTAATCCCAAACCCAATTAAGTTGCTGAGTACTTAGGATTTGTGATTGATACAAAGTATATTATGACATTGTCATTGACAGATATAAAGAGATATTCATCTATTACTTTACACCTTATCCTATCGGCTTGTTGTCCAGTTGTGAGTTTTGGATTTCTATGCTTAAGTACCTACACTAGAATTTGGAAAAATCCAAGATGTGTAGAGTTAGTTGACCACAGTGACTTTGATTTACATAATCAGCCTATAATGTTCCCACTGCTGGGACACAGGCCTCCTCTCTATGAGAGGGAGTTTGATTTAATTATGATAAATATGGGAAATATTTGTTTTGACAGTCAGATAGCAAATAGGGTTTGGAAAGTCAAGAAAAATCATTTAAGTTTTTTGAAATTTTTTGATGCTTTTCTTGGTATAGAATATTTTACCGAATACTTAAATGTATACCAAATTTTATGTTAAACAATACTACAACCTTAGATTATAATGTGTGGTAGTCAATTTAATAATCTTAATTGCCTGGCTAGGCATAATATGGCAGTGGTGTGAAGCCCTAACAATGGGGATATCTGCATTTTATGTATAATCTAAAGACAGCATAGAAGCTGATCTTGAGTCTAGAAATAAAAACATTGATTGTGTGTCTGGCTCCTGCAGCATTTCAGGACATAGTGAGATCTTTTGGAAATCTTTTCCATTGATCTACATATTTGCTACTAGAGCTAATACTAAGTGTGATAGATATGAGATATCTGGCCTGGCACTTGTAGAAAATATAGATGCATTTACAGTAATTTGGAATTATTACCCATTATTTTATGCATTTCCACTATTTGGATTAATTTCACAAACTATTAAATTGATCAGGTTTTTGGCATCTTACTTTCTCCTATGAGACTATCACAACCTTGGTACCCATTTTTTAATTTCATGGTGAAATCACAGATTACAGTATATAGTTTGAACCAACAAACCAATTTTTGCTGTCACCTTCCAGAATGCTGCATCCTTTGCACTGCAGCTTTTTTCCCTGGGGGCCTGCATATTGGCAGAGAACCGTTTGAGAAGCAAATGATACCACATGCCACCATTAAGGTCATGATATCTTCATTGTCAGATAACAGTGTCAGGCAGTATTCAGTAGCACACTACATAAGTGGTGGACTTTCTGTAATGGTAAAAATATTCACGATATTTCTATCACTAAAATATTAAAGTTTCTTACACAACAATTCAACAATGGCAGTTCATATACGTTCAGCACTAATAGATCTGCATTGTCATTGATCATAAATGCTGATGTAGGTACCGATCCTGTAATTAAGAGGTTCTTTAAAGGTATCTTCAAATTACAACAAAGTTGCACTAACTACAATGATATATAATATAATATAATTCATTTATTTAACAGATCATACAATCCAACTTGTTAGACAATTAATCATAATACACACACATCTTACACACTAGTGTTAGTAAATTATATTTGGCAAATTCCGTAAACTAATTAATAACAATGTCAAAATGGATGTATGGGATCCATCAATGTTATTGAATTTTATAGAATGATGGTACCCATTACAACAATTATCACTTGACAAAGTAGCCAAAAAGTATGTAAGAATTATTTCAAGTCTTAAAGAATATAACTTATCTGTAATTGAGACTTCATAACATCCAAATTATTAATTCAAGTGTTAACATAAAAATCACTGATTGGTAAAAACATCTAAGACAGGAAAACGGCTAACAATTATTATGTTATCCTACTTTTCATATGGAACCTGACATTTGTCATGTGATTACATTACAATATTATATAAATTATACACACAAATGGTGTAATTCAGAGATAGGTAATACAGAAAAATTATTAATGCCTCATAATTATGTTAGTTAGCCAAACAATTAGTTACTTATTGGATTAAACAAACAATGTTGGACAGTGGCATAGATATCAAAATATTTACTCCTCATTCCACAAGTCATGCTTCAATAGCGACTAGAGGTGTGTCAGAAGATAATCAGTATTTTTAAAACGGTTGTTTGGTCATAAGTTTTGCAAAATTTTTGCCAAGTTTGTTGGTAATGTTGACCTTGAGACTGATGTGATTTTTTTTTCATAAATTAAGTTTTGAGCCAAAAGAGTAGGCATACTAAATAGGTACATACTTGGTTGTTGATAATTAGAATAGAAGCATTATTAAAAGAGAATTAATTGAAAATGTGGTAAAGTTTTTCCACTTGCAATAAAAGGTTGATTTTATGTTATTTGAATGTTTTAGTGTGAAACAAATGTTTGTAATTTCCAACTTCATCTCTCTAAACATCTACATAGTAAATCAGGATAATTATCGAGGACTAAGCATGGAGTATAATTACTAAATTAAACGAACTTACCTAAGTGAAGTTCTATTGTAATTATACGAAATGCTTAGTCCTCGATACTATGTTCCCTCCCAAGCCCTGAACAAGACCATAGTTTGTTTTTTGACCCTGGGATTGAAGTTGGGGAATTACTGTCTGTTAATTTTAATTCTCTCATTGCAGATTACTCTAAATAGAATGACATTAGCTGGTTATAGTTGCCAGCGTAAAAGTTTTTTCTTGCAGGATTTATTCTCTGAATATTCGCGTGCACACGATGGGAGTGTAGTGAGACTACATAGTAAATCAGGATAATTATCGAGGACTAAGCATTTCGTATAATTACAATAGAACTTCACTTAGGTAAGTTCGTTTAATTTAGTAATTATTGTTTTTAACATTTGTTATTGTTAAATTAGAATTCGCCCACAAAATCTGTTAAATAATGTATTATAATAAGTAGCTAAAAACTTTGTTTATAATTAAAATAAAAGTGTTACTAATAAATTAACTGCTGTTATTTAGTTATTTGAATCACTCAAGCATCGAACCTTTCAACAGAGCCCGCAAGTGTAAGAGCGGAGCGCTTGTCTGAGACACAGGGAAACCGGTAATGTTCGCTGAAATAGAAATATACATACAACTACATAAACTACATAGGGGTATTGAGTACATAAAGTTATTTATCGTTTAATCGAGACTCTTCAGTGCCTGGGAAAGCACGTTAAGCCGTTGGTCCCGGCTGTCGTGGATCTTTGACAGTCGTTACGGGTCGTCAGAAGCCCGAAAGTTGACAACCAGTCTTACCAAAGGGTCTCGTGTTACCCAGTTGGGTTGTGGAGGTCAGATAGGCAGTCGCTCCATGTAAAATACTGGTATTCAGCTGCATCCGGTTAGACTGGAAGCCGACCCCAACATAGTTGGGGAAAGGCTAGTTTGGTTGGATACATTAGGTACAATTCTAACTTTTAGATGTTTAACATTGATGCCTATTTTGACAAACAATAGGCGACACCGTAAGCGTTCTGAAAATCCAACAGCGCGCTTTTATTTAGGCATTCATTTATGTCGCTTAGTGTTAGTAAAACGTGCATGACATTTATATTTAAAAAGTTTCAATAAAATACATACCTATAAAACAGTTTTCACAGAGTTATAAAATAAAAGATTTTTATTATAATTGAATCCTCTACCAGCCAGGTGCGACAGACGTAAAATAAACCGTTTCGCACAAACCCAAATCACTTTAAGCAGCTTCCCACATTGTTACAGGCTTTAAAAAATTACGACTGCTCGCTCAGAGCCGGTAAGCCTAAAATCTTCATTTAACGAGGTCTAATCGACCCGCCAACAGGCTGCCATTAGTGGCCATCGGAGGGTTCACGCGAGCTGACCGCTTATTGATCACTTTTTGAACAGGGGGTCCACTCTACTAGTTGGTAGTGCATCTCTATGATTAAGAGGGGCCGATGATTTTTGTCTATGAATATGCAAAGTCTGTGCCCACTGTGTGAGTAACAAAAGTTCTATTCAGCGTTAAATTAAGAAGCCACAGTAATTAGATCGCACCTTTTTTTAAAGAAATTGCTACAGCACCATGTGGAACCTATACGAAAATCTTAGCAAATATTTGGGTATGGCTTGCGAGAAACACGTTAAAAACATCATAACATCGCGCCTGTAATCCCCGCAGAGTTAGGCAGAGGTGTACCTGTACACGTTAAAACCCGATAACAATTTTCGCGATCTGGGAATCGAACCCAGGACCTCAAGCTCAGCAGCAGAACTTGCGACCACTAGACTTCCGATAAAGAATATCATAATATTACATACATAATATTCGTACTTTGCTGGTTCCACGCTCGCCCTGTTGAGTTTCCAAACATAGGTATTAACTAAAGCCACATAGGTAGGTACCTATAGTCATGGTGGTAGTCCTACATAACTTTGTACCGGTAAAAAGTACTATAACGTTGTAACATTTTATACGAGATAAAAAAAACTCGGGAAACTGCAACAGCTGCGAAATACGCGCTTCGAAACTGTGATACCGGGATTTAGAATAGTTTTATGTTTTTAAATGTTTTTTATTGAATCATGGAAGTGTAAACTTTTAGTAGCGGTTTCATGTATTTCATTTGGTATTTCATTCTGGTGTCGTAAACACTATTTTTACCGACTTCAAAAAAGGAGGAGGTACTACGTTCGGATGATTGTTTTTTTTTTTTTTTTTTTATGTATGTTCACCGATTACTCCGCCGTTTGTAAACCGATTTTAAAAATTCTTTTTTAGTTCGAAAGGGTATACTCCCGAGATGGTCCCATATAAATTTTATTAAGTTTGCTTGCGTAATTTTTGAGCTAGCTTCAATATTACGTATTTTTCCTACAGTCTATGTATACGATATAATTATTAGACTCCTTCACTGTTATTTACATAGCAGGTAGTAACTTGTGTGGGGTAGGTACCACCAAAAGTCGGTGGCAAAAAAAGACAATTAAAAAGCAAAAACACCGACTTCCGAAATTAAAGTTATTTTTCACTATTTTAGTGGTTTTTTTGAATTGACCTCCATATTGGCGAATGCAGTAAATTGAAAAATAGTTTTCTTCAAAAAAAAAAACATCCCGCCTGGTTTTTTTTTTCAATTCCCTTATTTTTAAGAACGTTCACATTCGCATCTCATTCGCAATCTGTCAAAAAAAAACATCAATTTACCAACATTTTTGACAAGTTTGACAGATTGCGACTTGAATGTGAACGTTAAAGTAAAAGAAACCTAAAAATCAAACTACAAACACTGTTGCTTGCCAATACAAAACCAAAACAAACGAACTCTTTCCCGCTCTCTTCACAAAATCATAATTGCCAATGTAACACAGTGTTTCCACATCTGCGAAACAATTCCCTGACAACAAGAATTTTACATGAAAAAAAAAAAAAAAAAGCTGCACACTGTCGAAACTTTTGTTCCAATAAGAATTACAAAGTAAAAATTCTCGAGTCACATCAAAGGAATCTCCCTCCCGCGGCTGATTAGATCATTTGCCTAATTAACGGAATACTGAGACCTTATTAGTTGGCAAGTTATCAGATGTCCGGAGATGAGCAGACTAGATACCTAATTAGAGGTTTATCGCGTTGTTGCAGCGCCCTTTGTGACTAAAAGCCGATGTGCCTTGAAAGTAAAAGTGTTACAAGCATAAAGTTATTTATATAACATCACGCCTGCAATCCCCGAACGGTTAAGCAGAGGCGCACCTATAGTACACTCACATTACACAAGTTATGTTTTAAGTCCCATGTCATCGCCAGGGGGCGAGTTGATAGCACTAGGGTACAAAAATCCAGACTGCTACTAAGAAATTTCATATAGAAAAACCAAATAATACTTTGACCGACCTAGGAATCCAACCCAAGACCTCATGCTCAGCAGTAGCGCTTGCGACCACTAGACCAAAGAGGCAGTCGCAGTAAGTTATTTACAATATAGAACTTAATAATAATACAACCTTTTTAAACATACAAAAAAAATAAGGCTAATTATCTAACAACATCGCGAAAACTCATCACCAAAGAGGTCCAAATATTTGTTACCAGTAAAAAACCTATTAACCCTAAAATGCGAGTGTTTTGTTACACCAGGCCGAAACTTTCACCGGGTGCCTAAAGCCGAGACATTGTAAAAACCTCGCGCTATGGTTTAATTACCGAATTACAATTAGCGATACCGGCCTTTTAGTTAATGAAACCCTTAGGAAAGGCCGCTTGATTGAGAAAGAACACGTTCGCTTTACGTTTGAGTGGGCATTAGGGTGAGGTTTAAAGTGGGAATCTTTTTCATCAACAAAATGTTTTTTTTTAAGTAATTAAAAATTCTGTTGGATGAAGGAAATGTTATTCAAAATACGTAGCATCTTAATTTTAAGTAAGTAAGTAAAATAAATGAGTAGGTTTCTGAGTTCAGATGATATTATGTTTCTTAACGTTATGTAAGTACGGTTACTGGTATATAATGTCTGATTGTGTTTAACGAAAAAAGGGAGCAAGCCTTAGACTAACTTACCGTTATGTGAATAAACTCTGGCAAAAAGCCAAACAACTATCAAAATGAAGGAGACATGTCTACAAAGAGATCCTATTCTCCTATAAACTGTTTCCTACAATAACAATAAACTGGAAAACCATGAACCCCATTGTCTTGAAGAAACAAAGGCCTTTTTAATTTAATTTAATTGCGAAAGGGGTAAGTGTTAAAAAGGACAGCGTAACGAACAAGTTAATTAGTTGGGGGAGGGGGTTGTAACACGGGCTTGCACAGACGACATTAAAATTGGAGCACTCCTTTACGAACTGTGAATCCCTAATTTCGGTGATTGCATGCAAAAATACGAAAGAAATAAAAAGATATTTACTGTAGTGAATATTTTGGGTTCCCTTTTAACATGGCCGGTAAAAGAAGGTCAAAGCAAAATGTTAATAGGCTCGCCCTCTATTACATGAGACTTAAACATAACTGGTGAAATGTGGTTGTGATATAGGTTCACCTCTGTTTAACCCTCCGGTGAATATAGGCCTGATCATAAGTAATTCTCACAAAATTATTTCATTTTACAAAAACTTCAACGAAACGCTAGAATATTCAACAAATTATAAGTTCAAACAAATATTTGTAGACAAATAAGTATGATACTGTATCATCACATCCCGTCATGACAGTCAGTACTCAGTGCCTACTCAGCAGGATCTCTAAGGATTCATAATTTGAGTGATAACCTTAGGGAGGCTGTCGCGTAATCATATCATATCTTCGTAGTGTGGGTAATTTATGTTCGGTGGAGACAAGTAGCGACGTCTTGACAATTATTACGTCTGTTTTGTGAGTATACTAGTCGGCTTGACAAAGTTTTGGAGATTTGGAAGACTCATCAGTACTCTGGTGATGAACTTGCGGTCGAATGGACCACACTTTGGTAGTTACAGGTTTAGTTACTTTTAATGGGCCAGTACCTATTAATTTATTTTTTCACTAGACTTATTAATTGTTACGTCACCTACTGCAAGACATAAGTTCATGTAGATTTTTACCTGGACTGCCAAGGAAGGGTTATGTTAATAGTTTTTATTTGATTTCATAGTTTATACGGTGCGGTGCTGTTAAAAATGTAGCGAAGAATGGATATCAAAATCCAACTGAAAGCATATTTCAGAATCTACATAAGTCGGTAAGTATATTTACTTTTTAAAGCTTATTTTTTATTAGTAACAAAAACAAAAAATAAAATCACACCAAAACCGTCGCATCAACGTGAAATCCATTCGTTACAAAAATAAAAACCATTCCCAGTATCCCACAAAAGTTTAAAGGAAAAAGTGAATTAAATGACATAGCAAATGACACGTATACCGTGTGGGCTGGCAGTTCAATCTCGGCCGAGGTATTATTTACGACGAGCGGCTCCCGACAAATGCGCTCACTATTTATTATATAAACTACAATTATATTACTACGATTTCGTATCTCGGCGATGGCTTTTAAAATATTTTCGGAATAGATTTTGACGTTCAAAGGTGCCTTTTTAAGCCTATCAATGTGCGATACAAGTTCGGTGATATACAGTTTACTTTCAGGTTAAAAGAGTCAAGTCACATTGAATACTTTCAGGCATAAATGATACGTTATTTTAAGTAAATAAATTGTCAGCTCCATTCAATGTCAGATTTTAAACATTATTAGTATTAACAATTCATAACAATTTTCCCTGACTGAAATAAAACAATATCCTTTTGGACTGAACCTCACGCATAGTTCACATCCCGACAATAGTGACAAATGAACTCACGAAACGTGTACACTGCAGTGCAAAATAATTTGTATGCGAGAGTGCTCCGATGGATTTTAAATCCGAATCGCCGTATCCCTCATTTATATCGCGAATGTCTGCATTCGATGTCAATGGACAGCTTATTACGACTCCAATTAATCGGGAGCTCGGCACTGAATTGCCACTAGCAATCGATGGCAATCGCTGGCAATTGCTGGCAATAGCTTTTAGCAGTCCCGGATTAGCTACCCTATTTAATGTTTGCGATTTGTAAACATTGGATGTTTTTGAGTTTAAATTTTGCTTTTCGTTTGATTACACTGTTGTTTTTATTATTTTAAGAGCGTATAAACAAAATAGAAATATATATACCTAGTTTGAAAAAAATATTAAATTATTTGTTTCAATACCTACAGCAGAAGCCAGAATACACATTCTGATTTAATTCCTTAGCCCATCAATATTGTTCTGTCGAATGTGACTTCATTATGTGAATTGCTAAGTCAGGATTTTTTCACAAAACGCAAAAAGCGTGTTGATTTTTCTTCAACCACTCAAGGTGGGGTACACATTTGTATAAGTAGGTAGTACTGAAAACATAAGGTCCAATAATGATTATGATTAATTTGATAATGTAATAACTCCACGAACGCCCCGGTAACGTAACATACAACGGCACACGAAAGATAAATATTGCCACCGACTACATCAAATATTGACACCCACCGTTCGACCGAAAACACAGTAATTATAATTCAATAACAATGATTAAACAGGCCACAGACTGCTGGAGCCTCGTCTGCCGTAAACCTCAGTTAACAATAATAAACCTGTTTAAATGGAGATCGAAAAATCGGCCATCATCGGGACCACTCGGAAGTAGTCGGAAATGTAAAGGTAGGAAAGGGTTGAATCGTCCGGGGACGGTACGATTTTCAGCGGTATTGTAAAACTCGATAGTAAGTCTGAATTGTATTCTGTTGAAGATGAAAAATGTTTTGTTTGGGTGTTGGAAATAGGTACCTTTCTTGTTTTAAAATTCAGAGTTCTAGAGCTCAGCTTGCATAATCTGTTATAATGAGAATTGTGAATTTCAAAAGTAGCGTTATTATTTTTCATTGGGCCTGCGTAGTAAAACCGCAGTACCTTTAAAAGTTTAAGCTTCAACTTCAGAGTCAGGTAGATATTTATGTATAAGAAAAAAGTTTGCTGTAAGTTCCAACTTATTTTGTAAACGAAGTCTAAATGCATAAACTTGCATATCTATGTAGCGCTATTGTTTACCTACAGCTAAATAAAGCATACGTCAGACTAAGCGCGGGCCGACCGGGCCGACCAGCCCGGGCCTGTGGCCGCCAAAGCCCGGGATTTCCCATCCCTTGAGCCCGGAGGCTATATTCTGTTTCACGTGTTTCACAGTAGTAGAATCATACAAAATATGGCTCCGCTATTTTAGATTTGACTATTTTCCAGAATGTGAAATATTCGATATAGGACCAGTAACTGCGGACTAGCGGGCGAGAGGACTTGAATTGTAGTCTAACCACACGAATACGTATTTAGCTTAGTTATAAGAGGTTGGAAGAATTATTAATAGAAACAGAAAAACATTACTCTAAGTACACCCCCGGCTAACCCTTTGGGGAATACAGGTGTGATGTATGTTAGGTGTGCAGAAAAATATTAATTTGATAAAGCGTCAACAGGTATAAACCACGGACGAACGGTGTAAGTCAGCAACTTGTTTATCGTGTCAAACATGCGACATGCAGAATGAGTAATGAGTTATAGCAAAGAAAGAAAGAAAGAAAGACATTAAGATTATTTTGACACAGTCTACAGGACACACTTGAGACGACGATGTCGCCACTAATGGCGACGCTGTCTTTAGTAATAAACAATAATTATTATAAATGTGCGCCTATCGTTGCCATGTTGAAAAATAACATATTTGTGCGAGACAGCAATCATTCGACCAAAATAAATCTTAAACCCTAAAATACACAGAAACATTCATATAAAAGTACATAAAGTAAATTGTGACCGTACTGTGTCATATCCAGCCTGGCAACACAGGTCGTGACGTCAGAGGTCCCCTGAACACCGCTTCATTATTCATAGGACTTCTTTCGGATTATTTCTGTGTCCCGGTTTTTACGGCCGGCATTGTACTTTTTACTTTATAAATAAAATATAATTTGTGTGTCGTTTACGAGTTTATTGTATTTTTTTTTAATTTGCCTTGCGAAATATATTGTTAGGTTTTTTGTTTTTTTCTTTGATCATAGCTCTAGTAGGGATATTCGCAGAGGGAATATTAGGGACAGTAAATTACGGGGACGTAAAATGTAACTTATTCGGCTGTTGGTCTGTATTGTGGTTTGGGTTCTCGGAAAGGCTTTTACTATAATGAACTTTAGAAATGTTGTTTATGTACTGTTTTGATATCAAAGTTCTAGGTTGAATTCTGATTTAATTGTACACAAACTATTGTTATTTTAACAGCAAATTTAACTAAGTTACAATAAACAGTTCTAAACTAATCCATGAATTGAATCATTCCGTTTTCAAACCAAATATCTGCTTTAGATTAAATTCCGCGAATCCAACAGCGACGAACGCAAAATAACATCCTGTGATGATTACAATTTGCCATTTCTATCACAAATAAGCGAGAAATTATTATTGATTGAATATCAATTGCAATTATCAGCAAATGTGTAACACGCACTAATGAATGGATAATACTTGAATATAAAGAGTATATATTATATGTGCACACAGTACATAAGAGGCAATCATTATGGCGGCTATGTTTTAATCTGGCTACTATTGGTAGTCATTAAGGTATGATTATTAACTGGTGAGGGGAAAAGATCGAAAGAAAATAAGAGATTTCGAACTTATCTATACCAGGGGCCCTATTATGAACTCTTATTTCCAGGCAGTTTACGGCGTAAAAAGAACTGCCTTGCAATTTCGTATTATGAATCGTTAAAACCAGCCAGTCAGCGGTCACGTGACACCCTGGCCGCCTTCTGCCCGAATATTGCCTAGCAATACCGTACTACGAACGTTCGTTTGACATTTCTTGACATATTAAAACTGTTAATAAGTAACCTCTCAATCCATTCAATATAAGCTCCTCTGAAGCAGCTTTTATTGAATGGATTGTGAATTGTTTTAGATTTATTTGTTGAAATTAGGTATTCGAGCATTATCCAGTTAACATAAAAAAATATCAGGTGTGACGAATATGTACCGTTTGAGTTTCTGGAAACTCTAGAAAGTAGCACTTCTGACTGATAAAAACATCGAAAAAAACTCCCACAACTTTTCCAACAGAACATAAGTTAGGCGCCGACGAGGGCGAAAACTCTCATCCACTGAACTATGTATAATAATTACAACTGCCTTTTAATATCTCGTTTATTATTTTCATGCATATTTAAACATTTTTAAATATTTTGTAAAAGTCATTAAAAACATCATTTGAAAATATATAAATAGGTCCGCCGTTATCGGGAGCAGGGTCCAAGCAGTGGTTAGGGTTGCAGACTTGCAGAGACAGGAACCTCCTCACAATGCGAGCCTTATCTGCCTTCTGAATCATGCCCTTGATCCAACTGCCTAACGAGAGCCTCCAGTGCTGCTGGCCGAGGCTTTCGGCCATCAGCCAGGCCATTGGCCGTTCCGACAATCGGCACAATGCAATGATAGCCGAGCTCATATTCCACATGTCAACAACTGCCTCTATTAATAATATTATCATCTATTATCATGATGAAAACTGATTTGAAAACTGATTGACTTACACCACATGGTTGTGTGGTGTAAGTATATTCATCCACCACCATATCCATCCCTAGCCATATTTTTGTTTATACTTCGAATCTAGTAAGTAGGTACTTAAAATTAAATAAAAATATTTTTTTTGTGCATCAATGACAACAAAAAACGTCGATGAAATTGTCAAATTCCCAGCTGAATTTCACGTTCGGAAACTTAATCTCGCGTTACAATTTGCAAACACACAAAATTATTAAAAGAATAAGTAGCACAATATACATTGCGTTCATATTTTCACTTACTTTTAGTAACTAGAATTATTTTTATTTATTATTTTTCATAAAATACGTGATTTAAAGAAAATCGTAACTTACCGATAAATTATGTCATTGTGTTTCCGAATGAAACGGCAGAGAATTACAAGCCAGCCATAGACAAACTACCCAGCGTGAAGTCGGTCAGAATTATGAATGTCATAATACGAAATTTAACCATGCAGGGATATGAATTGCCTGGAACTTGCCAGGTTTTTTTAAAGTTCGTAATAGGCCCCCAGTCCTTACTTATTATTGTGTATCTCTCGATGATTCTCTGTCCAATTAATACATTTAAACTGTACGCTAATCCACACTCATATTATAAATGTGAAAGTAGCTGTTATTCTGTCTTCACGCCAATTATGGCGTGAAGACAGAATAACAGCTACTTTCACATTTAGGCTTCATCATTTCAGCCATTAGGCTGAAGTGATTTCGGGCACACAGGTAGGGGTTAGGTTACAGGATATTTTTGATCTAGGTATTAAGTTCCCATGGGATAATTTCCGACCTCAAAGCGGGTAGAGCCAGAGGAAAAGCAAGTCTATATAAACAAAAATGAAATGCGCGTTTGTTGGTAAGCGCATCACTTGAGAACGGCTGGACCGATTTGGCTGTTTTTTGTTTTAGAATGTTTGTATTAGTCCGCAGCAAAGACAATCTCCACAGGTCGGGTACTGGGATGGTTCCGATCCTCAATATATATGCGGCGTCTCCCCGCAGACCATGGCCCACCTTACATCTTGCGCCGCATGCCCTGTCACCTATAGGTACACGTGCGGACCCTATGTATGCGTCAGCAAAGAATGGTGTTAGCGTAGCCGAGTTCTGCGCTAAACAGGAAATTTAAATAATATTTGCTATCGACACGCTAAGAAGAATAAATTATGTTTTAATGGAAAGAAAAAATGGAAAAGTTTCTGGAAAGTTTGCACATTCGGGGAAAACGGAACGTCCTTTGGACAACGCCACCCGGGACAGTGGTAAATAAATTAATCAAAACTCATTTATTCAACCTAGGCTGAGAATCAGCACTTTTCGAACGTCAAAGATACATTAGATAGTCCCGTAAAACGCCCGCCCTTCAGCACTTTCTAGTGCTGTAGCTGGGAAGAAGAAGTGGCGCAACAAACTCTCCAGCATTAAGTAATGTAAGAAATAATGATTATTATAGCTTTTGCAATACACGACCGCACTTCATGAAACTCTTTTATCATAGTATTAAGTATAAATTGCAATGATTGACACATGTTTGTAAAATATAACAACTCTACCAAGAGTCACATGGGAGTCCCTGCATTTAGAGAGCATAGAGCGTGGACCGTAACTAAGGTATTGACGTTTTAAAAGTGTTTCTACAGCTGGTAGAAAAATAACGACCGTTGACGATATTTTTAGTATAATGCAGCACGGGAGAGTTTGATAACCGTTGATATGGCCGTTCTTTTTAATATAACCGACAATGTGACATATATACAAATATGATATATATACGGATATACAAATATCAATTTACACATTTTCTCGACAATTGCTTTTTAATAAAGCAGAAAATAATATGAGAAAACTTGTTAAATTGTCGAATTGTCAGATTGTCGCCTGACGTTTTGTTAACTAGGCCCCTGGTACAATGATCTAACGGAAACGAACGAACTTTTGAACTTTGTCATATTTAAATGCTTAACTTGTCAATTGCTGAAAACGTCGTTGACTCGTCACATTTAATAATATGACAAGGTTTTAAGTGTGGTTAAGGTTTTCGTAAATCGACCGAACAAATCAAGTAAATTATGTTCACTTTGTATAGTGAATACCACCGGCTGGCCGCCTGCCCATGAATTTTCATCTCCTGACTCTTGTATAATCAGATATAAGTCACCATTATAATGAACAAATATATAATTTTAAAAGAAAATCTTTCCTAAATTCAGCACGTCGTTGTGACAATTGAAAAAAATCACGAATCACAAAATGTCACTAATGAGTTGAGCTCACACGTCGCGCTCGTTCCGATTGTGGTCGAATTATTTTATCTCAATTGAGTCCCGGGATCCCGGTGTTCCAGAGTCCCGGTGTCGCCCGGCTTAGGTTATTGATTTTACGTGTTTTTGTACCCCGGGCTTGAATCTTTGTATTCTTCTTCGGTTCTCTAAATTCACTTGATTTGCTTGAATTTTATTTCAGCAAACTCTTTTCCTGGTGACAAAGCCTAAAGAAAGAGTAATGTATTGTTACAGCTTATCAGGTGCATGAGGTAGTTCTTAAACCTTAACTGAACCGATTTCTACAAACGATAAATTCATCATTTGAGATTTTGTTGGTCGAGAAAACCTGCCAACCTAGAGGTCATCAAATCATATATTATAATTGAAAATTCATTAGGTACGGATGTATTGAGATGAATAATCGTAACATTAATATTCCATACTATCTTTTGTCATCCGTTTCCCTGTTTGTATTATCGTATGTAAATATTCAATAGAAAAGGGATTTTCGATCGGATTATTAAATAAAAAGATGTCCTTGAGTAGTAGGTGGAACATGTTGTACAGTTCGTTTCTTCTTTGATTAAAGCGTTTTCGCAATGAATTGACGCTTTTTCCGCGTGAATGGAATTATGCAATACGGGGTGTTAGGGTAAACACCGTTATCCTTGCAACCAGTGGTTTGGTTTCATTTATAGAACGTAAAATCAATGGAAAATTATAACTTTTTTTTCATTTTTTTTAAACTACATTTTTCCACAAAAGACGCAAGTTCGTTGCCCTATGCGCTAGGGCAACGAACTTGCGTCTCAACACGGGCGGGGGGTGCGGGACGCGACCTGATCGGCCGCGAGCGCGATCCCTCCGTCAGTTAGTCAGCTGTTTCGCTAGCGAGAAACTTTTTAAAATCTTTTAATGAAAATAACGTTTTTTTTTTGTTGTTTTCGGTCATTTATTTTTATATTTAAGTCAACTACCCATGGTTTGAATGACAAGACTGTTTACCCTTACAGCCTGTATATCTAAATTAAAATAAAGATCGTAATTAGCTAAAACAAAAAAATCGGTTGACTTAACCAAAGCCATATTTTAGAGTGACGGTGATATACGAGTATAATAGTAATCCAAACATCATCACCACAAAATAAAATCTAATCAATCACTGATTGATAAATGGCTGTGAACGCGAATAGGCGGCATATTAGCCCAGCTAATGCATCGGCCAATCAATCAGGAGCGTCGCGCGCGATTGATTCGCCGAACATGTCCCGAACAACAAACCAATCAGCGAGCTACGGTGACCATGCGTTACGGAATTATTTTAGTTTTATTTTCATGATATTTTTGCACGGAAAATGGGTAAAAAATGTTTTTTCTTTAACATGTTTCTTTGTGACATAAAAACAAAGGGAAAACCGAAATCTAACAATTAAAAAAAATAATTATAAAACAGTACCCACTGAATAAGGGACAGAGTCAAGTTAAATAATTATGACATCCTTAAAAAAACACTTTTTGACATCTAAGTATGACTTTTTTATTCGTCTGATAGTTTTTTAATTGGCTACCCATTTTAATTTATTTTAATAAAATATATCGGACTTTATGTCGGTTTTCTAATTATTTACATTTATTTCCTATCCAACCAAGAAAATTCTATACAACACAGCACCTAAACTTATTCACCCCACACAACATAAACACGCGTTATCTCATGGCGGCTCTAACGGGTAGAATTCAATTTGTCAGCTGTACACGTCTCGCGAGATTGCGGCGCAGACGAGACGCAAGCGAAGCGAGCCAGCAATGGACTGAGACAGATACACAGTGACGTAATGGGCTCCTATTAATGCGGGAAATGAGAAACGCACTGTTTTTGCTTCGTAAGCATTTTTTAGGGACTGGAGTGGGATAAAAGATTTGATAATCTTGTTTGTGTTTTACAAAATATTTTTGGAGTGAGTATAAAGCACCACACTCGTTTGTGAAAATATTGTTATTTCCTACAACAAGAACTGTCTTATGCTTAGTAAATCTTGCAGAAACATTACCTAAGTTAAAGTACCTAAACAAATAACGAAAATCTAGCTTAAAAGTGTCAAAATCAAGCAGAGAACGGTATTGCTAATTAAACCGGTTTGTTCTAGCTGGTCGACCGGTTCGAAACAGTTTTTTGCGGTCCTCTCTACGCTGCTCTTCCACTGCGTTCGCACTTTTTACCCCCGTTGAACTGTAAATAGTTAACTGGCACTGGCAGTATGTTATGGAAATAACAAGGCTTCGTTCTGTTTCGAAATTTTATTTAAAAAGGTAGAAAACGTTGTTCATTTTTTGACAATAAGTAAAAATAAAGTACTAACTGTGTTTCCTGAAAAATGTGCAGAAGGTAAATTAGTGTTCGCGAAAACATATATATTGTCAATACTCGGCAAATCTTATTTGAGAATTGGGAGCTCTTATTGTTTTGTACCAGTAACAAAATAATATGACAAACACGAGAAATATCAGATATTGTCTTGTTGGAAGTTTGTCGTGTTATTTATTGGACTGTAGGTACCTATTTCTAAGAGCTGTGTGAGAGAAAAATATTTCTTATTTTCACGTATTATCGATAGAGCTGGTGTTATTTAACATAATATATGTTGGTTCGAAGACATGTGAGTGGGTAGACATATTGATAAGCTGTCAGTTGCAACCTCGCAGTAATCTAGTTTCTTGAAAACTAGACGCTTCTTTCCACTGTTTATTAGATATGTTTCATTTTTCTTCTGCGACTAAATCTAAATACAAAGTGATGTTTTTTGACTGCTATGAATTGTGAATTATGTCTTGTTTCAATTTTATTTTACCAACGTTGTTAATAAAATTATAAAAAACAAATATTTTCAAGTGCTGTATCTGCAATAGTAAAGTAAATAGCAGTTTAGATACTTTTTACCATTCGATTGCAACAAAACTGCACACACAAAAAAAGTGTTGGTTTTTCCATAATCACGAATGTCACATATTCCATGGGGACGGAAAAAGAAGAAGAACGTGAGTATGGAGGGCGACAGCTTATATTGAAGGAGATGGATGACCGGCAGGGATCAGGGATCATGGGCCACTCACTGAGGAGCGGGGAGGAGGTTGTCGCTGTTTTTATGTTGTATCAGTCTGTTTAGTTACGGAATATGAAGCTTAGTTAATAATAAAATAGTTGTGTGTATTTTACTTAAAATAAATAGAATGGATGGTTGTGGTTTTTGGACTTCAACAGAAAAGGAAAACGTTTTATAACAAAATATTATGTAGCTTTAGATCCGTACCTACTATATAAAGTCATAATTTAAAGTTGAATGATAATACTGAACATTTGGTAAGATAAACTGGTTGGGTTTTGTGTAAACTTAAAAACCTTAGATGATCTTAGAATTAAATTCCGTCTAGTTTGAAGAACGATAAACTAGTTCAGACAAGCCACACAGCCTCATTTGTTAGCACAAAGTGATGATAACCCGCCACTAACATCGTAATACCTCCCCGGTCCAGTGCTCAGCGATAATGAAACAGGCGCTAATACCTGAGCATTCCGCTTCAATTCCATTCATTACACATTTTGGCGTGTCCTTTATCAGCCTGAAAATTTTGCAAGTTATCGCAGAATTTTGGAGCTTTAATAAGTTAAATCGTTTTAGTATAATCATTTTATGTATAACGTATAGCTTCACATCAAGTGAGGTAATAAGGCGCTAGACTACCTCGAGATCATTAGAGATACACAATAAACTCACGCCTTCTTCCCATGGGAGTAGGCAGAAGCGCCACCTACTACAATACTCCTGTTGCTTTCTTTACGTTCACACATCTGGTCATACACACACGCCGGTTGCGAGTACTACCTTTCTGAAGAACATCTCCAATAAGATCACAATACATTTTATAAATATGTCCTGCTAGGGCGTCCCCTCCCGGCATTTCCACTTACACCTGTCCTGTCCTGTCTTAATACGTAGAGGTACAGTCACGGACTTTAATTGATGAGCCACTTGGCACTGTTTGTATTTTAGCCGTGTAATGCAGATCGGGTTTATTCGGTTCCCGACACGCAAAGTCATATGTCTTCATATTAGAAGAAGAAAATTATATTTCATATCTTTACCGGTTGGCTAACCTGAAAGCCAGAACTACAAACTTGAGAGCAGAGTGACTACCCAAAGTCAACCAAATTCCAGGTCTAGCAATAGTTGGGCACGCCACAATTGCGGCGATAAGTCCCCTCTTTGAGGAGTGGCTAGAGAGGCGCCACGGCGTCCTCACCTTCCGCCTGACGCAGGTCCTCACCGGACACGGTTGCTTCGGGAGGTTCCTGTTTCGTATAAGGCGGGAGGAAACGCCCGGGTGTCACCACTGTGTGGATCGCCCGGAGGACACGGTGGAGCATACGGTGGAGGTCTGCCCCGCTTGGGCGGAGCCCCGCCGTGTCCTCTTGGAGGCGATTGGCGGCGGTGACCTCTCGCGTCCGGCTCTGGTCCAGGCCATGGTACGGAGCGAGAGGGCATGGGAAGCAGTCACCTCCTTCTGCGAAGCAGTAATGCTCGCGAAGGAGGAGGCGGAACGCGTGAGGGAGAGGCAAAGTTTGCGCCCTCACGCCCCTAACCGCCGCCGCCGCTGGAGACGCCCTGGGCGTCGGGAATCCCAGGCGGATTCCCGGCCACCATAGGCGCGGGCTTGCGGACGGCGAGCAATGGGTAGCTCGCCGTCCGATCAGGACCAGGCCCGGGTCGATGGCGCGTCGTGTTCCACGCGCGCCTCAAAGAGATGTCAGCACAATTGGCGGGGTCCGCTAGGACCGATGCCTGCCAGGGTTGCGGGTTAGTCCGAAAGGGATAGCGGGACCTTGGCAACAGGCAACTGAAGGAACACGGGTGGGTTTTAGTCAGTAAAAGTCTGACACGCCCTTCCGCTCCACCCAGAGCGGGAGAAGTCATTGGATGATTTCCCACCCTCAAAAAAAAAAAAAAAAAAAAAAAAAAGGTCTAGCAATAGTAACGTTAGCGTACGGAGAAATATTAAGTCATTTCTACAAGTTCGAAAGTAACGTCTCTGACATCGATATTTCAACTGTCACTGTCTTCAGTTAAGTTTTCAGAATTATCAAGTTAATGAACTATGATTCAAAGGAGGTCGGTATCAAATAGATTGGATAAACTTAATGCAACATTGTATTCATTTTTATCATTGAGAACTTATTAGTCAACCTCTATGGATAAGACTATTTCCGATTAAAAGAAATTTATTTATCATCTTGTTTACGAGCGTGTTTTTGTTTGTTTGTTAAAGTATGAAACTGTAAAATTGAAAAGTTTGAAGGTGGCTCATCAATTAAAGTCCGTGACTGTACCTACCTATATTTAAAACTCTAGGAAGTTAATCACACTATTTAAAATATGCTTTGAATAATTTATATTCTGACCTACTATTATATGTATTGAAATTAGATATATCCTCCATCGTTGATACACGTGTCTAGTCTCGGTTCCACACCCCACCGGTCATTGGATTGCAATCGGGAAACCTCGGAAACGTTCGGCAACGTCCGGCTAGCCGGCAACCGAGCGATGATGCGAAAGAATTGCTTGAAGAACACTCTTTTGATGTCAAAGCAGCTTACACGAGGGGAGTTTTTGCAGTACTTTTGTTATTTATTGAGAATATGTCCTGTTGTTCTGTTTTGAGAAAATACTGGCTGGTTTTATTAGGAATGTAGTTGTAATATTTTATTATTTTACCCATACAAATAGAGTGGGTTTGGTATGAGGTATTGTATTAACGCGAAAACTAGTTGTGTATTTGGAAAACAAAATCAAACGATAATTTAAAAAATCAGCACCCTAATTTTAAGACAGTTCATCAGCATCATCATCATTTCAGCCGAAAGCTGTCCTCTGTTGGACATAGGCCTCCCCCAAGCACCTAGCGGTGCCTCGACCGCTTCTGTGCTTCTCGCATCCAGAATCGAAATTGTAATACAGGTTATAATAGTAAAGTTATATTTTTTACTTTAGCGACTTAGCCAAAATATAAAATTATTGAATTATTGAAGCAATTTCCCTTATCTATAGCAAAGGCTATATTTAACATAAATGACTAGCGGATAAACTGCATATTACATAAAACAGCATTCACAGGTACGTTTTAAATTCGCGAAAAATCGTTAAGTTCCGAGTGTAAGACTTGTTTATTGGCGATAAAGGTGTCTGCAAGCACACTTTACAGGAATTATTTTAATTCTATAATGTGTTCCTGTGCTCCTGACACTGAGAAGTAGTTATTCTAGCTGTTAGGGAATTTCTTAGTCGTAAAAGTTGATCATGGACTTATATTTGCACCTTTTCTTTCACTCCTTCAGTCCAAACTTGAAATATTATTAAAATATACCTAGTGCTAGAACTAACTATGGAAAAAAAACAATAATACATGAGGGAGCAAAACTTTATAACTCACTACCAAAAGATATAAAAAATACACAATCGTTATTACTATTTAAAAAACTACTAAAATGCCACATCTTAAAAAGTCATAAATAAAAATAATAATCAATACATATTTTATTTGCCTCTAGTGTAAACGAGTCCTTAGACTTCAAATATAAAAACAAAGCTACCGAGTCACCGCACGCCGACCGCGTCAATGCGTCGCACGGGCGGTAGACAATACAAAACTTTAACAAATTACCTTCTAATTTTATTTTTTTGTAATTTTAGCACTATACTCGTAAGCTCCTGCTACTACTGGACAACAAAAATGTATAAATTATGTAATGTTTTATTATTTATTTCTGTACAAGTGATTTGTAATCTTTAGAAATAAATGAATTCAAACCGTAAAATCAACTGAAACAACAAAATTTAATATTTTTAAACTTACTTTCAGTTTTTTTTCACTAACACTAGGCCACACCTATAGGAATACAATGAAAGCGCACTGTTGAATTTTGTACTCTCGGCGCTGGACCAAGCGTTGAAAATCCAACAATGCAATGAACACAGGGCCTATAATCGTAAAATTTATTAAGTATATTGAACTTTCAATACCTACTTATAATTTCTCACCTGAAGGACTTCTTGAAGCCTCAAAACTTTTCTTTGATAAGTTTCGGCAATTTAATGAATAATAAAGATTATTTTGTTTCAAAAGTAATTTGTGTGAGTTGACTGCCACCCTTGAGACTTAAGTCACAAGTTTATTTGTAATTTTTGCTCGACAGAAAGAAAGAAAGAAAGTGTATTGTGTGTTTAACAATAAATAAGAATGAAAAAAAAAAAATACCGATTGAAACAGCCGTGGGTCGTCAATGCCAATAATTCATGCCAATAAAATGTAATATCATAAATGGTACGTAGCCTTAGAAAGAATGGATTTGTAACTACATGAATATTATTTACCTAAAAGTCAGCTTTCACAAACAGTTCAAATCATTGACAGATAAGGCCACTGAGAGAAGTTAAAAACAGGGATCTATTTTAGGACCTATTTTATTTTTATTATTTATTAATGACTTGATCAATTATCTAAATACAATATTACCGGACATTAATTTAGTAATTTTCGCAGATGACACAAGTGCCATAGTGGCAGCTAATGACATGGTAGAGTTGACAAAAAGGGTAAATGCTACGTTACAAGCATTTCACGCGTGGTTCACGGCAAATAAATAGTTTATTAATAGTAAAAATACTCAAATAATTTTATTTAAAACTACAGCCCGTAATAAAGATAATTTAAATGTTGCCTTAAACGAGGTTGACATTGAGCTTGTTGCCGAAGTAAAATTTTTAGGTATACATATTGACCAACTGTTAAACTGGAAACCAGAATTAAACGCAATTGATGCATCGGTATCGTCTGCATGTTACGCACTGAGAGCCCTGAGAAATGAAATCAACATAGAACAGCTAAAAATGGTATATTATGCGCTAGTGGAGTCAAAAATTAGATATAGCATACTTTTTTGGGGAAATAGCTATGAATATAATAGTAAAAGAGCTTTCGTACTGCAAAAACGTGCAATACGAACCATGGTCCGCATATCACAAAGGGAAAGTTGCCGACAACATTTTATAAATTTAGGCATACTTACAGTGCCAAGTCTTTATGTACTGGTACTTTTAATTAATATGGCGAAATATATACAAGACTATGAGACAGCAGAAGAACGGCTGATAAGGGAAGGTACCCGTAGACTGGACTTGAAGAGTACAAATTTCACTAAGTATAACCTAAAAATTGTTAAACACAGTCCACGATACCAGTCTGTAAAATTATTCAACAGGCTACCTTTAGATATAAAAAGTGCTGTCTACAGTAGCGCATTCAAAATGAAACTAAAAAATTACCTATTGAATAAGTGTCTATATGCTGGTAGAAGACCTGTAATTTTATCGAATTTGTTATTATAATTTATGAATTGTTTATATAATTTAATCATTGTAATTTTATCGAATTGTTATTGTAATTTATGTTTATCTTGTGTATGTAATTTAATAATTGTAAAATATTAATATTTATACTGTGATTGTGTAATTTTTGTGTAAATTCAGATACAAGGTACTTTGTTCATGAATAAATGACTATGACTATGACTATGTATACCAGCACGTAACGTGTATTTGACAGTAAGTGCCAGACACGTCCAGACAAAATTAAATCCATTCAACAACCAATATATTCGCAAATGACATATTCATATTCATTTATTTGCGTTCCACAAGGTAAAACAAGATGTTGTTGTGATTACGTATACCTAGTTCGCGAATAGTATGTAACGGAAATTATTCATCGTCTCGCAAAAACTCGAAAATAGCTCGACCGATTGTGATGAACCTATGGTAAGTTATTTTGAGCGCGCCGGAGAAATCTCCTAACAAAAAAATTGAAAAAGTCATTGCAACGCCAGCAGGCGTAGCATGGCGCTTTCTATCTCTACGAAGAATAGACATAGCTTTTTCTATACAAAGTGACAGTTCGTTTCTTCATTTTTGACATTCACCATAGAAATCTTTCTACAATCTGTCATTTTGTCTTTCATTTCTAACGATCTTTGTCTAGGTCTTTTTGTAGGTAGGCTATTTCGAAAGAAAGTTTTCTATCCTTACTGTCAAAATCACACTGACAACCGATAAATCCTATGACAAAACAAATAATTCTGAGTCGAATTATGTAAAAGAGTGAATTACGTAAAAAGTGCAGTTGACTCTTTCTACTTTGCTGCCGTTTCGTATTGTCAACTGTCTACAGGAAGAGATGTCTACTCTTCCGTCGACAAAACGGTGCTCATACTACGCCTGCAGACATTACCTGGTAAACAAATAAATCATATAAACCCATACAAGATGATATCCTCACTTAAAAACCAGAAAACCCTCAACAATTTATCATGGCCCGTCCCCCTGGACCAGTGACGTCAGATTTACGGCCACCGCACAATACCTGGCCACTCATAGCGCAGACTACGGCTGGTGAAATATTGCCAATATCCAGATATTGAGGGGGTGATGTAGAATGGTAATGTCTGCAGGTTGAGAGGCAATTGGTTGTGTTGACCCTTTATGATAGGTTACCATGATCTTTGTATTATAACCTCCGTAATCAGTTGGTGCAATATGCATTCGCGTAGATCTACGTTCTACAAATAATACACAACATAACATCGTGTCATGTTTCCCCGAAAGGTTGGGCAGAGTCCACATTTCACTAATTATGTTTAAGTCTCATGTAGGTAATAGGGGGCGAGCCTTTGCCATTACCCGTACTTGCCCGATCTGGTTATCGAATCCAGGACCTCATGCTCAGCAGTGGCGCCTGTAATCACTAGACCAACGAGGCAAACATCACCTTACCATTATTCTCGTTTCCAACATACCCAGCACCTCTCTTATCAGGTAGTAACTGATTAGAGGCGAAACCGAACGTAATTAAAAGTTGGTAGACGCGAGGTAACCGCTCCGGAGTTGTCAACTTACATCGAGTTATTACGTAGCCGTAGGTGCTACGTTGGTAACGTTACTTCGATCATACTGATTGGAGAATATAAAAGAGAATAAAGTTTGTAATGTTATCGTAACATGTTGTGATTGAAGAAAAAACTTAACGAAATAAACTTTGGTAATTGGCTTATTTTATAAGTGCGTCTATGTCTGTGGAGTTGCAGGATATTTTGTCAGAGTTATAGATTGGTACTTATTTGGATTTTTTTGCATATAGGGGTCTGGAAATGGGAATTGAACGTTGCGGACTCTATAGCTACAAGATATGAATAATTCAAGCTATTATCTGCTGCTGCTTCAGAAACCTACATAGCTTAGAGGAGATGCACTTAAAACAATTCGGTACCATTAAATTAAACTGTCTCATCTACAAGTAATCTTAATCCACACTAGTTTCTGCCTGCGACTTTATCCATGTGAAATGTACGGAATTGGATCAGTAGTTCCAAAGATTACCCCTACACATAAACTCACAAATTTTACCTCTTTATTATTACAGATCTACTATAAGTAATATTATTTATAACTATAATTATATCAGTTAAAACAAAACGTTCTCCGCAGGAAATCTTTCGTATAATAAATTTTCCATGAAAATGCATGAATAATGAAACGCCATACTTACGTAGGGCGACCACGGCGCATGGCGTAGATTGAAACTTTCATATTTATGCTAAGTGTATGTGTGGCACTTACTGATATAGTATACCGTGTATAAGATGTATAACAAGATGGGTTTTTTGTGTCGTTCTTAGTAAGGATGAGATTAAATTATGAAGGAACAACATCTTGACTTGAGACTCTCCGCCTATTTTTATTAAAGTAATTTCTGGTATAAGGTGCTATAAAGTAATATGGATATTGTTTAGCTTAGTTGGTTGTGCTTACAGAACTTGACCTAATCAAAATGGGAGTTGATAATAATTTGATTTTATTTCGGATTTTTTATTTATTTGGAAAACTAACCGACAATAAAAGAACATGCTTATCCTACGTCGTACGTTAAATATTGTTACTATATTCATTATTTACTTTTTTTTAAAGTGGACAGCCATTTATTTTAGAAGTTTACTTAAAAAATAAACAAGACAAATGTTTAATGATTAAAGAAGTCAGGATAAGAATCCCCGCTGCCCCGCCGCATAGCGCCCCAAAAGACAGAGCTAGGAAATTATTCGTATAACAAGAATTAGTCGCTGTAAACCGGAGGGGCTACATAAAAGGCTCGACTAACCATCCTGGGGGCTGTTATTCCGTTTTATTTCGTCCGTTTCCACCTCTATTTTATAACTGAAGCCCTTTTTTTCGACTTGTCACTTTTTTTAAACGATATAGATGAAAAGAAAATATCTGCTGTTGTGCCCAGTCGATGAGCTGGCAACCCTTTTTGCCGGCGGCGGTGGCGGGAAATGGTCACACCGGGTGTATGTTTTTCTTTTAATGAACCGGGAGGTACTATTTCATGCCTGTTAGTGAAATACGAGCAATTTTTTTTTTTTTGATCTGTGAATTTTTCATTAATATAAAGCATAGTAAAACAGAGCACTAACCAGTTTAACTAATGTTAAGTTATCAACAACACAATGGGTGTAGTACTCGCTACCTTAAACTACTTTTTCAATTCAATGCTCACTAGACCCGAGTCTATTTACTTTCATTAAAACGAGAAACTTGGATTTCGATTCAAAATTTTCTTCAACATTAAATTTTATAGAAAAATTGTGAAAATCTCAGCTATGTTTTGCCTCAATAGTTTTATAAAAGTGTGGATTTCAAAAACCTGTTTTACAACTTTTATTGTACATATTAGTTTTCTCTGCTTGCTGCTTTTTCACATATTATATAAATATTTTCTACATAACATCCAGATTAAATAACAAATAAGAAAATCCCCAAAAATAACGGCTTTTCCATAAAATATGTTTTCCCGCGTGTCTGGCCGCCATCTTGGAAGTCTAGTCACGCGCTTGGGAAGGGACATCTCGACAATACGCAGCAAAATATTTCAAAGGATTATTCACATGGATTCGTTTTATTACTGTACTGTGTTTTTCCTATTTTGTTCGCTTTTTATGGGCTATGTTTTGTTTTTGAGTTCCGATTTTACGTGTAATTTTTGACATCGGTTCTTTGATTCCTTGTTTCTCAAAGTTAGTGTGAAGGGTTGTTAAGAATACCTTTTCTTATTTCAGGATATTTTTGCCTCGATTGCTATATCAATTAGTTTTACAGTATTTTCATAACCGTTATTCCTCGGTAAAAATAAATATTTGGTTCCCACCAATGAAATCAGCGTTTCGTATGGAGAATTTTAAAGAAGTTGCATTTTATGAACACTAATTATTTAAAACTTATATGCACTAAAGTTTAAAAACTAAGATAACGTAATATGCCACTTAAAGTAAGAACAAATAGTGGTCATTTCTGCACAAAACAACATGAGGTATTTTTCCTTTATAAAACTTTAAGTACTTAGGTTTTTTTACTATTGGTAGTTTTCTATGATGGTAATAATCGTTATGAATCATAGAAGTGACGAGATTCTCTATTTGTGAGAAAAACGCCAATTTCATAGGTAGTTTCGTAGGTAACTAATATTTGGAATGTGCTTCTACGGCAATAGCGAGCAATACTTCGACCTGCGACAGACACCGTCGTACTTGTTACTTGGTAATAAAGTGACTCCACATTACAAGCGACGTCGCGCGCAATAATGGTGTAGTGAACTTTAAATTGGACGTTATGCGGAACAAAACTAGTTTGTGTCGACTGTGTGTTCTGCCCCTAATTGGAATACTGTTTGTTTTCACTTATTTACTCTGTGTTAATGTTCCTGTACATCATATTTGTTATTTATGAAACAAAAGCACTCATTTTCTTTATATTTTATTATAAAGATTCACTTTTCAGTAGAATTTCGCGAATTGTTTTGCTTCCAAATCTCAAAGGGTATTAAACATTCATTGTCTGTCATGTCAACGGGAGAGAAATTATTTTAAATATAAAGCGACTTTCGTCATTTTACGGTGTCGTCTCACGAACCAACACCGATTTCCAATTATCTTTTTTAATGAAATGCTTTTACAACACTGTTCTATTGTCAAAGTTTATAAGACAAGCTGAGTTTTTGACTGAGATTGAATTGCGGGAGTAAATTGGACTGAATCATTTAATTCGAGATAGTGTCCATCTTTCTAAATTTTTCATAGGTTTTCCCTTACAGCCCTATCAAAAACTCACATTTCATAATTATATCCCTCGCATCCTTTTAACACTATAAGTAACAAACTTCTCAAATATAATTTAATTTTGCTGCCATCATCAATCTGCGGTGAAAAAATAATGATAATTGATCAAATTCCCGTGACGTGGCTTCATCAATCATCCTCCTCTGGGTGGTATCGTGAAATACGTGGAATATTATACAGGGCGATGTTATTGTGACGGTCAATGGGTGCACCTTTAGCAGGCGTATTATTTATTCATTCTTACCGGTTTTAGGACAGCGCCATCTGTTTTTGGGAATTGTGATCATCGTATGTTTTTTTTTCATATTTTAACTATAATCACTCACTCTCTCTTTTCACGCCTACACCACTGAACGGATTTTGACAAAATTTGACAAAGAGATAGTTGGCACCCTGGGGAAGGACATGGCTACGTTTTATCGACATACCGCGCGGGCGAAGCCGCGGGTGGAATTGGTAATTTGGTAAAGAGGGAAAAAACAATGAAATCTTAACTAACATTATAAATGCGAAAGTGAGTTTGTTTGTTTGTTACGCTTTCACGCTAAAACGACTGAATGGATTTGGATTAAATTTGGGAAATGGGTAGTTCATTTGTCATCTATGTAATAATAATAAAAAATAACACTTAGGTACTTACTGATGGGTAATGCACACAAATGTGAGTGATTATACATCTAACAACTTACGATTTAACAGCAGCATTGAAGCTTATAAAAACTCAATATTACCTGAAACAAAAAAATAGAAACAAATTGTAAAAATGCTACATGAGTTTCATTTCATGTTAATTAACCACCATTAGGTACCTATAGAAGGATTATTATGTAATCACAGAAACAGATTAATTAATTATTAAACGGTGCGAAGAATAAGAAATTATTTCTTCCTGTTGAATAGTGTGGATGTTGCTATAGTGGTAGTAAGTACATAGTAACGGTACCGAAATATGATACCCGTTTACATCTTGGTCTTTCAGCCCCAACTAAAAGTTAAACGAAACGTTCTTATAGAACACACTAACGTGTCGTCACGACAAAGGGCGGTCACTTGTGTCCGAGCGCGTGGCCTCCCCGGGGATATGAATAGAAATATTGTTTTCTTTTGTCGTCTAAGTGCGTCTCCTAGGGCCGGCGATTTTGCACGAAACTTGAAACTTATGGGTAACGAGAATAGTGTTGGACAAAGTTGAAGGATCATTGTATTTCGGACCTGGGAATATGTATCTACGCGAATTTTTCGTACTAGGTAAACATTATTAGACTCAGCCTCCGAAAAACGATGGATCAGGTTACCTGTACCTACTAAGTGGGTATTTTTGTGGCAAGATTTTGTTTTGTATTGTTAGGTTTTACCATTCAATTTCACAGGTAATCCTCATCATTCATTCTAATTGTGTTTGTTCAATTTCCCTTAAAAAACAACTTTTTAACTCTGTTTCCGCTTGTTGTCCTCAGGAAAAAAGGTAGACAAACAAACACCATCTATTTCTAGGTATGTCTCCTACACATGACGCGCTAAATGAGAGTGCGTACACTTTGAGCGCGCGACGCATTGTGCGACACGTCATGACGTCACACAGACGCGATTCAAACGACCGCTGTTATTCGTCCGTCTTGTGGAAGTTCTCTCTAAACACCGCGAGATTGTCGACTTTAGTGAGTGTGAGGGATCTTTTGAAGTGCAGTTGTATTGTGATTTGTTTGGAGAAACGTTTTGCTGTTATTGTGACAACTGATTATTACATGTTTCTGTCAAGTACGAGAGACACCCTTTAACTATCCCTGTTGTACATAACATAATTTTACAGTATACATTAAAAAAAAATGTCAGCTCGAGTAAGCGTGCTAAAACGGCGTACTGAAACGACACAAAAAAAGAGTTACACGACACACAGACAGAGACAAGACAACACATAAATCACAATTCATAATCACACCCGCAAAAATTTAAGTCCCACATTGTTGATATCCAAAAAATTTCGCGCCACGGAAATAAAGCGTTGGGAACGTTTCTGCGATGAATCACCGCTGTCCGGCAGAGGGCGCTATCTTAAATAATTACCGTCCGAAAGCCGGCGATGTCCGGAACTCCGGACTCCAGACAAAAATGCATTAATATTGCACGCCCGGTATGATGTATGGACTATTAGCCGGATTTCAAATATTCAAGGCGGACAGGTTTAATTTTATATGTAGACAGTGTACCTATGTTTATTAGCGTGTGTGTGGAATAATTATTCAGTTTTGTTTTGTTCCCTTAGTTACCACAATAATTAAATGTTATGAGAGCCGCGGGACGCAGACCGACAAAAATAAAAACCTTGGTTTAAAGTAGACCGATTTTCCACAGAGAGGTTACCAAAGGAGGAGTAATTTTGTTATAATAATACCAAAGACATTTTTCTAAAATAAGAAAATCTGCCCGACTTAAAGTTTCTGATAATCGTAAATGTGAATGGACAACTATAAGTATAAATATTTTCCGTACAATTTTTTAACGAAATGGAAGCCAAACTTATTGCAGTACAAAACATAAGTTTCCGTGTTGAACAGTGAACATTTGAACAATGTCACCGAGAGGGACCGTTAGGGGTAGGGGGACCGTTTCTAAGAAAATTCAACGTTTTGAAGAGTTTTATGGCGTCTTTGTGATTCTCACTCGAGAGTAAGAAAGTCACTTTGAAAAACATGCAACGTTTGAGGAGCATATTGAAAACTTTGTGTTTTGCTAACCGTTTATGTCGGAATTTCCGTAGAAAACGAATATTAAGTTGCTTTGAATTGCTAGAAGCATGTTTTATTTATATTCAAGTTTACTGACATCTTATGTTATTTCATATACCTATTTCATTTATTTATCAGTTCGCTTCTGCCCACCCTCATTTTTATCATGGGCGCCTTTATAAATACGACAAGTGACAAGGGACTAACCAATTGAGCAGGAAATATACCCACAATGTGTTAGTATAACCTGCTATGGCCACTGTTACCAACGCGATCCGTGGTTTCTTCCAAGCAACTTGATCCATTACCCTTTATTATCGGTCAGTAACCTCTGACATAAGAACGTAACGCGCAATGTGACACAAATAACGTAAACAATCGTGTACACATCACACGAGCTACAGTCGGCCCACACGGGAGGGTTTACAAACACACAAATGTTTATATTTAGACAAAAAACACCCCGTGCGACCCGTGTCAACCGTGGGACGTACACACATTTGTTTTTAATCGTTTATAAATATGGACATTTTTAATTCCGTCCGGATTTAACGGTAATGTCGGTTTTTGAAAAAGTTTCATTTTATTTTGAGAAAATTTGGGTTATATCTGCTGTTGGAAGGTAAAATTGGGTCTCAAAACATTCTTCACGATCACTCACACCCTAATCTACGATGTTTTACAACAATATTATAAGTACCATAAACTTAAAATTACGCCAATTAGATAATTCCCCTTTTATACTACCGATGGTTTATATTATACCTTTATCCTCATTAACCCTCAATAACCCTCCGTCAAATAAAAATAACAAAACAACAGTGACGTACAGAAACCAAATTGTTTTATAAAGAGAGCTGTCAAAGTGACATAACCTTGTAGCGCCGTCAAATTGTTGGCAACACTGAATTATTCAACATTCGACGCGGCGAAGATGACGGTTAATTTTTATTCTTTCAGCAAGACAAAATAACAATTTATTTTTGTGTTCAAAAGTTTAGTGACGGCATAATAAAACACGATTTGAGAAGAATTAGGTACCTAAACGTGACAGTGTTTCAGTGGATTGAACTGTGATAAAATACTTTGCATGCTTGTGACTAAAACCAGTCGGTTAAAAAGATTGAAGACATTTAAAAACCTCTATAAAACGGAAATCGTTGTTTTTATGTAGCATGACAGCCATAGAAACGGGTTTTCTACGGGTTTTGTCGACGGAAGAATCGACAAAATGACAGATTCTGCTTGTTTATTTGTCATTTTGTTGATTCTTCCGTCGATAAAACCCGTTTCTATTGTGGTCATGCTAAGCGTGCAGCTAAGTATAAACTTTACACCTCCGCGAAGTCATCAAATCGATTTAATCGCAGTAAAACGTCAATAGTTCAGACATACAAACATACTCACTTACATTAAAATTATATTATTGTTACTGTGCCATAATTTACTTAATACAATCTATTTACCCACTCAATAAGAAATTCAGATCGTAAATTCCTCACCTGAAGTAATAAATCAAATTAAACAAACCACACAGTATTTAAACAGTCGTATCGTTACTCAGTGGATATCGATCCACTGAGTAACGATGCCGGCTCACGGGTTCCACCGTAGGGACAAACTGCCAGTGTTTGTATACAAGAATAAACTAGGAGGCACTAGTCATTGGTAAATAGAAGGTCTAAAACATTTATGTTACATAGTGGAGTAGAAATTGATCATTTGGTAAAGAGGGAACATACAATGAAATCCTAACTAATATGATTAATGCAAAAGTTAGTTTGTTTCTTTGTTTGTTATGCTTTCACGCTAAAACGGCTGAACTGATTTGGATGAAATTTGACACATGGGTAGACCAGGTCCTGGAAAAGGACATAGGCTACTTTTTATACCGGATCGCAGACGGAGTCGCGGACAACAGCTAGTGATAAATAAACGGATGATTACTCAGTGGATGGTCAGCTTTTCACCTTTTAAAGGTTCTGCAATAATTATTTTTTACAGCGTTTTATTTTTGAAGTTTTTCTTTTCGAAAACTTGATCGAAAATACTAGTTGACACTAAACTATTGTAATTTATTACTGTTATTTGCAATGCAACGCATTTAACTCTCAGAATCTTTAAAAGAGGGTTAAACCACTGTAATCGACGTACAACCGATCTATCTAATTCTACAAAGATTGGAAATTCACAATCAAATTTGAATGACGTAAAACCATTAGTAAGTCTATTGCAATTAGCATCCACCACATCGACACACCTCCCATACAATAACTTAACAATAAACACACCCCTAAATAAACACACATCAGCTTTCATCGCTAACTACACTACACTGTTCCTTGATTATTCTCTTAGCTTTATGCCTCATAAAAGTTAATAACATGCCACCGCTTAGAAGTTCGACGACAGACGTTTCGCGAGGGTAGTAAGTACAGCAGTCACCAGTATGAATACCTTACAAAATATTCTCGTTCATCTCGTGAAATAAAATGAAAACTTTGAGAAAAGCCTATTTCACAATTGAATGGTTTCGATAATAACACGTTATGGTCGTAACACCATAAAATATCTATCAATACTTTAGGAATCAATCGCTTTTAAATCTTGCAGTGTAAGGTAATAAAGCTCTTGCGAGAAAGTTCAAAATGGATACTTTGCAACAAGGTAGGGCCCTTGGCAACAAGCAACTGAAGGAACACGGGTGGGTTTTAGTCAGTAAAAGTCTGTCATTTAATGATTGCCACAATAAAATTTTAAAAAAAATAGGTATATATGCTCGTGACTGTACACTCAGGGAAAAGGATGGATGGTTTAGCACATAAACTATCAACTTATATAATTTGTTCGTATATACAAATCACAACAGTCATTTTTAGCCAATGGTATGAATCGGCTGCAATACGGGGAAATGACGTAGTGTGTCAATCTGCTAAACAATACAGCTTCCCGACTTTGTTCATGAATAAATGAGTGCATGGTAGAGTGAGCCAAGTACTCGAGCATGCAGTGAAAGAAGGGTTAAATATGATTCTGTTATGTAGATGGACTGTTTTGAGTGACGGGTTCACTTGTTTAAAAATGTATCGATATTTTGATTGGTTTGCAGCTAAAACTTTAACTCTTAAATAATGCATGCTGCAGTCATAAAACAGATGAAGTAGCTGTGAAAATGATTACAAACCGATTAAACGAGTAGTAAAAGGTTAAATTGTGTGCAATAAAAAATCTACACCAAATGAACTAAACAACACGACCAACTTTAATGAAACCACGAGTTGATTACTAGTTTGTAACGGCTCGTAATTTCACCAGCATGAGTAGTCCAATTCCCACAAAGTTCCCAATACAAGTAGCGACAAAGTCCTCAATACAAAGGCGGTCGAAATAAACGTTCTTTGTGGGGGACGGGACATTAGTGTAGTGGAAGCTTTTATGGGCTAATGACGCCACGGATTGATGGGATCGCCCGAATAGTGGGACGACGACATTGTATCGATATATTGCTATCGAATGGTACTCGTAATTATAGGTATTCATATTGTGTAATGCGGTATATTTTAACCCTGAAATATACCGCACCACACAATACAATTACCAAAATCAATTTTATAAAATATTACACAAACGCTAATTAAATACCCGTTTTTAATTACGTTTGTGTAATATTATATTGATTTTCTTTTCAAATTGTTTCTATTTGAATCAATTTTGACTTGAATCCACCTAACCAATAATTATAATACTAACTTAACTTTGTACTAACCAATTACATTTACTATTGATGATAAAAGATAAAATATCCAAGCGAACTTGGCTCACACTGCCTTGCACACAATAAAAAATAAAAGTTCCAATCATTTTGACATCTCAAAACAAATACTCACTCAAGCAGGTATCGACATGGTCCCAACCCTACGGGTACAATGCACAATCAGGGCGCGATAGGGTGAAAGTGGCTCCTCAATCATGGGACGGTTCAGAAAAAGCACCATATTTCCACGTCGGAAACACGGGGTACGCGCTGACCGACTGTATGGCAGTTTGTTGAAGTTCGGAGTGTGACGAAAAGAAGTTTGTTTAAAAGTGACTTTTGAATAGATACCGTTTCGTTTATAATCTTTGAGAGTTTTTCACAAATAACTTTAAAAGAAAAGTTTACTTAGTAAGTACCCATTGTAAAAGTTTACTTAGTAAGTACCCATTGTAAAAGTTTACTTAGTAAGTACCCATTGTAAAAGTTTACTTAGTAAGTACCCATTGTAAAAGTTTACTTAGTAAGTACCCATTGTAAAAGTTTACTTAGTAAGTACCCATTGTAAAAGTTTACTTAGTAAGTACCCATTGTAAAAGGGTATTGTATTGTAGTGTATTGTTATGCTATTGTAAAAGAGTGGACTTTTTTTATAAGATCAAAATATTTATAAGGTAACATTATGGTCATTACTACATTTACTACGCCATTCAGGGCTGATGTGTCAATCGTCTATAACTTCTATTTGTGGAATAAATATGACCAGCTTTTCTGATTTCAAATCGGCATACTTACACTTCACATAAAAGTTATCTGACGACTGAAAAACTTTAAGCTTAGCCTTAAAGAAGTTATGCTGGTCCTAATTTTTACACAACGAATCTAGGTTTACAAGCAATACTAGCCAGCCGTTAATTCGAATCCACCAATCATCAAACCTACTCATCAGTTTGCGTAGCACTGGAACACCAATCATCTTCGTCTCCGTCATGTCGCAGCGTCAGCGGTAATCACGGTGCGTGTCGTAATTGGCGGGTACTGCGCCAATTAGCGAGCGCTGATTCAGTAGCAAGCAATCTTGGAGAGATTAGCGGGAGATTGTTATGATGTTGTTGTGGAATTGGAGGTAAGCAGAGACTCAGGTCAGGTGAGTACATTATGTCAAAACAATTACGCGGAGGATATCTAAGTTTTGTCAGCTTTACTTTGTTTAACTTGAATATGCTACTTGTGTCGATGGCAATCTAAATTGTTCGGCCCAAAACTTCAATTGGAACGGCATAAAAGCCAGTTAAAACACTTAGTACCCAGAAAGTATACGTAATTTAATTTTTAAATATGTAATATGAAAAGTGCTACTTAAAGCTACCCGTCCATACAGTTAATTGGAAGTGTCAATACAACGGACGACGCTGTGCGCCTTGAAATCGTCTCATAGAGCAGGCGGAAGAAATGCAGACGCGCTGCGATGGAAAAATACCAAATAGTGTTTAGATATAAAGTATACCAGTTCAGTTACTAACGTGATTTAACAAAGTTTTATTTTCATAAGTCAATATAAGGGACTGACTCGTTGGGCTAATGGTTGCAAGTGAGATAAATGCTATGGGCGGGAGCTGGTTCAATCAACGGGTCTGCTACACAACTGGCAGTGTTATTGGGTTTTTTCATAGGATTTTTCTCAGTAGCAGCTGGGACAATTTTCACAAGGAATTTATAAAACTCTCAAAATGTGGATGTTTTATAATGGTACTGTTAGAAACTTGTTTGCTTATCGTGGCAACACCCAATAAACTAAGAATATGTGTCTCGTTTATGTTTCTTTAGACGTTAAAATAAATAGGAGTCGTCAATAGCTTTCACAGAATTTACGTCGTATTTATATTACCGTTATAAAAGGTATATTGGGTACCTACAGCTTTTACTCCTTCTCGAAATACAGGCTTAAGTTATTGCACAAAGTTTTAACCCGACCAATTATCTCTAAATGACATCTTAACTAACCTTTGTGAGTCGAATAGTTACGACAACACCACGACCAAAATATGAAGGGTTTGTCAGTAACAGTACCTACCATGGCGGGTAGTACCAGACGGAGGGTCAGATTTCACCGCTCTCCTCGCGTCTGCTGCACACCGGCATCGGTATAAACCTGTATAAACTGGTGTAAACCGCATCGCGACTGCGCGGGTTGGTATAATGGAAGGGGTGGAACGGGCGAAATGGACGTTTGATATATTATAAAGTTTATTGGTGTGTTTAGTTATTTATGAGGATAATGTTTAGAGAGAAGATTTTATACAAATACGCGGTGTGAGGAAAAACGTTTAGTCAAATAATTGTAAATTTGAAATGGACTGGGTTGGGGTTGGTCTGTATGCTTTGTAGGTTGTCACGTCACGGCTAAACGACGGTATCTACTTAGACTATCTAGAGACTAAAGACTGAACGATAACAGAGCCGTGGGCATATTACTACGAAATAAAAACAATTCACTCTATAAAGGACTCAATTTACAAACTGAAAAGTGGATATTAACAACCGAAAAACACCATAAATTAACCCACCCTAAATGTAATACCACCACGAAAACTACTTTACAACCACAGAACCTACAAATCTTGAAAACGTAGCAGGAACACTGAACATTATACATAAGCTGCAATTTTCTCCCCATTGCTGTACTCATATAGTTTGGTACGAAGCGATTAATAAGTCGAGCCAAAGCGCGGGCGTTGGGGCCACAAGTCGGACGATGGGGCCAGAAGTCGAGCGGCGGGGCCACAAGTCGGGCGGCGGGGCCACAAGTCAGGCGACGGGGCCATAGCGCGAGCGAATCGATAGATATGCTAATCTAGTGTTTATGGCGGCGGTCACGCAACCCTTAATGGCGGGGGCAGAGAACGTGTATGTACCCACTAATTGGGCATGCTGTCTGCGTTTGAGGAATTGGGGGGGGTTGTAATGTGTTATCGGATGTATGGTGTTCGGTAGTGTAGAGGGTTAGAGCATATTATTATGGCATATAATTTATAATCATATCATATTTTGATTTATTTCCTAGTCAAGTAATTCATAAGTAGCAGATGTTTAGTTTTGTGCCCAGTTAATGGCCATAGTCTCGCGTTGACATGAGCATATCTGGCGAAATTTGGGTTTCCCATACCCCTCCGAATAACCTTTCAGGAGTACAAAGGTGATAATTTTATTCATGCAATAATTTCTTCATCAGCATGAGTTCGTTTTTTTCAGTAGAAAACACATGCGTCAAAAGATTTATTAGGATTAAAAAGCACATTTTCAGGAAAAAAAAAGTTATATCGGCCGCAGCTACAAACTACAATATACTGCATCCCTGGCAGCGATAAATCCTCATTACAAGCATTCATCTAGCGAGTGTAAACACTAGCCCATTACTAATGATACAACACAAATTGACTCCATCCGCGATCAACCAGTGCGGGTAGTAAATAAAAAACGCAGCTAATAGGCTCCGGGTGTAAAGTATTGCACTACACCATGGAGTAGGTAAATACAGAAGGCTCATATCGAAATAGGCACGAAAAAGCACACGCGTTTGAATAAAGGGCGCTACGCTATGGGGAATCGGATGGAGGTAAAATATAGGCACGAGACTTAGCGTAAAATTACTCTACGATCTGACAAAATCAGTGCTTTTTCACGTGATTTTGACAGATAGAAGCGTTACGCTAAGTTTTGCCTTTGTCCTCGAGTTCTAGCTTCCCTTAAGTGAACACACTTCAACCCTACTTCTTGGGGTCGTTTGATGAGCAAAAGTATCCTCCGCTCTCTTTGCCTTCCTTTATTGGAATGTTGGGTAACCGCTAATGCAAGAGGTCTAGCAAGACGAAAACTGCTAGATCCAAATGATATCTATGGCAAACCAAGTCTTAGGTATAGGTACAGCTAGTATGACTGCGATAGGCTGTTATTTTACGATACAGTAGCTTTAAAGTACAATAGGAATAAAAGTCTCTCCCTACTGTAGTTACTGATTGTTCGCATTTTTGCATCAAATTATCCCGCATTGTTTAAAGTGAGCCTTTTCACCCTTTATTTCATGTAATAGGGTCGACACGGCATAAAGTACAGCACTGGAGTTAATTGCAGTCGCGTTGTGCGCTGTCTCAGCCGTGTGTGCGTGGCCAAAGTGAAATTTTAATCAGGTGGAAGATATGAGGCTGCAAAGGTGCTTTGAAGTAAGTTGGTAAATAAATTTAGTCGTTCTGTAACTTGTTTATGTATTTAATAAATGGTATGAAATTCTATAATTAATTGAATTTTGTAACGAAATTATTCGAAACCAAGAATGTTTGTGTGCACCTCAGACCAACAAAAAGGAAAGATGGAGCGCGCCGTACATCAACAGTGAAGCCACCTTTTTATCTATGTGTGTGTAAAAAGGGTTGTCATTTTTAAAGTTTTTCCCTATAATTTGGGGAATAATATTGTATGGGTAGGATAATATTGTACGAGTAAGATATTGTTGAGTATGATATTATAACTCGATTGTTAAGAAGTACTTATATACCGAAACAAAAACAAAAAAAGATACATCGCTATTTCGTATAGCTACTATCCATTTACTTTTAGATTCAGTATTACTTGGAAATCTTAAAATATAAATACATAAAAAAAGAAAACAGGAATATAATTACTCGAAATAAGAAATCATAATTTAAATCGGTTTAATCGAATGGGAAAATTTGAAATCTCATTGTGGCAACCCTAACACGTTATGTCACGGCTTTCATTCGTTGAGGTTTTTTGTTCCAAGTAACCTAAAATTCATAGTTCATTAAATTAAAAAACGATGTTATTTCAAGTACGTACAGTCACGGACTTTAATTGATGAACCACCTTCAAACTTTTCAATTTTGCAATTTCATACATTCACGAGATTACACGATTAAACACGAACTTAAATCGCACGCTCGTAAACAAGATGACAAATAAATTACTTTTAATCAGAAATAGTCTTATCCATAGAGGTTGACTAATAAGTTCTCAATGATAAACAATTAAAAATATATACAATGCTGCATTAAGTTTGTCAAATCTATTTGATACCGACCTCCTTTGAATCATAGCTCATTAACTCATTATTTCTGAAAACGTAACTGAAGACAGAGACAGTTGAAATATCGATGTCAGAGACGTTACTTTCAAACTTGTCGAAATGACTATTATTATTTCTCCGTACGCTAACGTTACTATCGCAACAGTAACCTAGCAACGATTGTTTATCGTTGCTAGGTTACTGTTGCTAGACCTGCAGCAGGTTGTCTTTGGGCAGTCACTCTGCTGTCAAGTTTGTATTTCTGGCTCTCCGGCTGTTAGCCAACCGGTAAAGATATGAAATATAATTTTCTTCTTCTAATACTAAGACATATGACTGCGTGTCGGGAACCGAATAAACCCGATTTGCATTACACGGCTAAAATACGAACAGTGCCAGGTGGCTTATCAATTAAAATCCGTGACTGTACAAGTGAAAAGTGATTCCGTGAGACTTTTTATGTGATTTGCTATTGTTTTTACAAGTTTTTACTACACAGGAAGGCATAATTCTATTTTTTTTATTGATGTTAACTAGACGACGACTCGTGATGTACTAGGAGCGATGAGCATGGTTTTAGTGTAGGTGTGTGCGTGAGCCTGTGTGTTTACTTGCAGGAGCATGGTTTTGTGGCTTCACTTTTGATGTACGGCGTGATCCGTCTTCCTTTTTTTGTATTTTATCTGTTTACTTTGAGCTGCTGATGTATGGTATATTTAAAAAAAGTATTTATTTCACTAAAACCGATACTTCGGACGTCCCTCCGCCCATGACCCGTTCAAACGAAATCACAAAATATCTCCATTACTGCATGACCTGTGTTCCGCTCGACCCGACCCCACCCCTTTTAAATTCGCCGCCATTTTCGTCTGGTTCGAAATAGCCGCACTTACCCCTGAACTTCTCAGGTGGGGGGGCCGCCAATGTAGCGTACTATTGAATTTTTATTAATACTACTCTCCGTACTTACGTACCATAGAGTTTGTTAATGGCGCGGACGAACTTTACTATAGATTACTATTTGTGTAGTAATGTAGACATGTGTGGTGTTGCGTTTGTTTCGAGTGTTTTGATGGTTAGCTTTGTAGCGTATTGTAGTTAAATAAGTTTTGAGATAACTAACGCAGGCTGCACTATTTACTTTACAACATGTTTGTGGTTATAACTTGTGTCAATTTTCATACATTTAATATTAATAAACTAGGTAACTAATCAAAACTTATAATATTAAAAATTCGAAAGTAACTCTGTCTGTCTGTCTGTATGTTACCTTTTCACGCCTAAACTACTGAACGGATTTCGACAACATTTAACTAGGAGATAGATGGCACCATGGGGAAGGACATTTTATCGACATACGCGGGCGAAGCCGCGGGCGGCAGCTAGTATTATAAATGTGAAAGTGAGTTTGTTTGTTTGTTACGCTTTCACGCTAAAACGGCTGAACAGATTTGCATGTAATTTGGCACAGGGGTAGACCATGACCCGGAATAGGACATAGGAAAGAAATAAAAGAAAAAGAAGGAATATCGTTTATTTGGACACAGTTCATAGGATACTTTTTATCCGGTTATTCCGTTGGGATCGAGACTTGCGTGCGTGAAACCGCGGGGCGCAGCTAGTTAAACATAAATATGTATATGGATAGTAGTGTATTCATGGATCAAAACATTAAAATTGCCAACACTTTCCTTCACTGTTTTGCTTAAGTATTATAATTATATAAGTAGTTAACATTTTATTTCTCCTGATAGATGTGCTACCGCTGCTTGGCCCACAGAAGTCCAAAGCGCCGCTACATAACACACACATGATAGGTGGCGTAATAACCGAAAGCTCCCCCGATGTCCCCCAATGTCCCCGTTTGCCCCGCTGTCCCCCAAAGTCCCCACCGTTGGATTTGTGTCCGCCTGTTATTAGCCTGTTGGGATGACTTTTAAATCGTTTATGGGTCCGCACCAGGTGTTACAATGAGTCCGAGTTTGAATTGGAAATTAAACTACTTAATGCCTGGATTTTATCATTTTTATGAGCATTCAAATGACAGTTTGAGAGCATAAGATTGGGTACTTTTAGGTAAATTATTGGCGAAAATATAATTTACTCAGGAGTCGTGCTCAACTTAATGAAAACTTTTAAAACCATTTTTCAATGCTTTCGTGGTTACAATCGCCTTTCATAAAACTTAGTTGCAATCATAGGTACTTTTATCAGTGCAAAATTATCATTCAAACTGGCGAACAATGCATTTTCTGTTTACAAGAAAACAGGAAATGCATTGTTCCTTATTTCAGAAATCTCTCTGTCCCATAGCAATTTGTGTTGTCAATGTCTATCTCACGTCACTCGGTCCCCACGAGTGACGTAATGACACAAAATGGCGTCGTTTGCCGCACTGCCAAAAACACAAACATTATCGCGAAGTGGACGAGATGGGATTTTTTAATATGTTTGGTCTAATGATAATATTTAGGATTAAATACGTAATAATATATATATTGTGAGCTAGTACTCCTCTTGAGTCATAAATGGTACAGCCAGTGTTGAAAAATAGGACAAATAGACACAATGATCAAATTAACTAAGAATAAAATCATAACCCTTCCTTTTGGCTTTGTCATAGTCGGGTAAAAATAAACTACTAATGTCAATGGGCACAAGAGGAGTATCAACAACACTGCCATTCTGACGAGAAATTTTAATCAATTGAGTTTAATTTTCGCTTATTTTGACTCTGTTCGTCTCTTTATTTTTGTAGCTGACTGTACTTACTTAACATGACCGCTAAGTGTACACGAACTAAATCACAGTAATTTCGAGGTCTAGACTTCCTATCTTTACTTCGAAACTTGATAATAAATCAGGCCGATAACAGAATAACTACTACAGCCACAGACAACTTCTTTTCGCTCACACCCACTGCATTACACCCAGTATAACAATGGTTCGCATACAAAATTTCCTCGCGTTGGCACTTCACAGCCGTTTATAAGCGAGGGTTGTCGCATTCTACTTTAATATTGCAAGCAGACTATCGCAATATCTCTAGTACTTTATGGTTGTAGACAACCATAGTACGCGGTGCATATTGGTTAACACTTGGTACGGCGGATTTAAAATTATGTGGAGATAAATTTTGTAGATTATATTGTGATGTTAAAAAGTTTCATGCGTTGATTTTATTTTTATATTACTTTTTGTTTTATTAAAATAGGAGGGACCTTTACGATCTGGCGAAACGTGATGGAAATGTAATTTTTCAGCCGAGGCCATTGACAAGCTAGCAGTTTCTTGTAGTTTACCGACAAATTGAACCCCTATACTCCTGACACGAGTCCTGTCTAGATATAAATACAAATATAAATAAACAAGCTGTAACTTTATCCACACTCTACTTCAATTTAATTCCCACATCTCTCACAAAACGATAATCAACGAATACACTGCTTTCTCTCTTCAATAAACATGCAGATTTCTCTTAGAGCAACAAAAGGTGTCGAGTTTTTAATTCAACTCCGTGTTCTCTGAGAATTACTTGTATTCAGTACCAGCGCGAAGTTTGCAGCACTTTCAGTAGAACGTCTTATCTTACTGTAATTTTATTCCAAGTACTATCTCAGGGTACTTTGTAGAGTTGAGACAGGTGCAGTCGCGCTATTCACACAATTTCTATGTAATATGATTTTATTTTATACGAGTAAAGACGTTGTTCATTAGAGCAGCGTAATTTAAACTGTTTGAAAGACGTGATTCCTTTTTTTATATCAAATACTTGAAAAAGGTAATGTAAGTAGGTACCTTGCAATATTCTTCTACATTTGGAGTATATACAGCCACTTTATTTAATTGTAACAATCCTCTTCCTTTTGCTTGGCAATTTGTACTTATATTATTTATTTGTGTACTAACGGGGGTAAATAAGGATGGCATCTTAATAAGACAAAAGGCAGACTGAATCTAAAGAAAAGAAAGAAAATATTTATGTTTATTTGATATACATTATGTCATAAGTACACACAATGACACAATATGAAAAACAAAGCAAAAATTATACTGTGTGCCTCACGAACCACGGCTGCGCCAAATTTAAAATAGGGTTATTCCAAAAGTCCATCCCATTTACCAAAACAAAGAATGTATCTGTTCCCCATGTCTCAGTACAACACGGTACTAAAGAGCCACTACAGCACACTATAGTTACCGGTACAATACCGACCAATCCCGATTGCATTACCGATTGCATTATTAGATAAGTCCCGGATTTGCTCCCGAATTGTTTCGTATCGGAAATAAAGGGAAATGCGCTGAAGGTTATTTGTTTGTAAAGTGTACGTAATATTGCTTCGTGGAAAAGTGGAAAATGTTGAATATCCCTGCTTTTGTTGTGTCTGGAGGGATGGGATTGTATGGACATCGATATCGATACAAATCTATTGAAAGTTGAAAACTTGGGTTTATTATTTAAAAGCAATATGCTTAATGATATTTGTTTTGATAACGCGATCTATCGATATACGCGATCTGGGCGTTTTCCATGATTCCAAACTTTTATTTAACGTGCACATTGAGCAAATTGTGGCCAAAGCTTCGAGGTCACTGGGTTTTATTATAAGACTCGCAGGTTGTTTCAAGAAGGCCAAAACCCTTAAGATCTTTATTGCTCTTTTGTGAGAAGTCATCTTGAATATGCGTCGCAAATTGGGAACCCGTGTTATGGCAAATACATTGATCGTATTGAGAATATACAAAAAAGATTTATGCGTTTTATATATTTTCGGCTGCGTATACCATACCATTCTGATGATTACATTAATCTCTGCAAGAAATTTCACCTTCAGCCGTCAAATTTCACCATAAACCGTCGTCGACTAGCGGATTGCACTTTTCTTCTCAAAATTATATCTAATGAGATTGACTGTCCTGACCTCTTGCATAAACTGCGTGTCAATGTCCCTCAGAGATCAGTTAGATTTAATCCACCTATCTCCATTCCATTTTCCTCTTCTAACTACAGGCAAAACTCATACATGGTGCGAGCGAGTAAGGACTTTAATATTATTTGTAAAGAGTTCTCATTTGACCCATTTACCACCAAATCCCATTCTGCACGCAATCGGCTGAACGCTGACTTTTTTAAAACTGCTTAGTACTTATTGTACCTTACATTTATATATATATATAAAATATGTATATATATTATATTCTTTTCTATCGTGCTTGTTAGTGATCCTAAGATTACTATTACTTTTTCAGTTTTTACTCGTGAGAACCTGTAATTGGCTCTGTGTTTCTTATAAAATTGTTATCCATTATTTATAGCTGTTGGTTCTCCTATAAATAAAAAATAAAATTGCGTAAATCCTGGATGAAGACCAGCGTCCAATTATTGTGTAGCTACGCAGATGACGAAGACATGGCACATAGGTTATGTCAAAAATTAAATTGAATACAATCAAACAAACAGCATTGCACAGTTGCACTAATAATCCAACGCAGCATCCAGCAGATCCAATCACCCAATATAATTTCGATAACAATCTTGGAACAAGATCACGTTTACAAGCATTTTCAACTCAACGCTCAGAATATCTGGGCTTCCGCCCATCTAATTAGTTTCACTCATTCATTACCTCTCAAGTCACACATACACACATTTTTTAATTCCACAACATGTTAGTATTGACCTTGCATCCTAAAACAGACTGTTTTATATCCAAACAAGCAACACCGCAGACAGTTAAACTGATTGAGGTAGAAACTTATAAATAAACTAAGAAAATTGCAGCTCCGTGAAGATAAATAAATAAGTAGTAGAAGTTTATAATATCATTGTGGCAACGAGAGGTGGGGCGTGTTGCAAACATGTTGGTTTCTTACGTAAGTCTATAGGTTTCCGAGAATTTTTATTTGGAATCAAAGGAAAATTCCCAGTGCAATAACTGATATGTAACGTTTATAGGAAATTCTCCATTTGATACTAATGATAAATTATATTTATTTTGTAAAATACTTTTATTGGTTTTTTAGTTGGGAACGTTGTCGTTTTTCAATTTGTTTAGTTGGGAACGTTGGCGTTATAATGCGAAGTCACAAAAATCAAACTAGTAGAGCAGTGTTTTTCAACCTGTGGGTCGCGTCCCCTTGGGGGGTCGCGAAGCCTTACTCAGGGGGTCGTGGACAAAAGAAAAAAGGCAAGTGTTTCTAGCTCCTACACTTCACACTAAAAATATAATTTCAGTCAGAAGGATGACCCTAGGATGAAGCGACCCCCGCTTGAATTTGTTAACTTCGCATATTAAAAAAGATTTAAAAACACTGCAGTAGAGAATAAAATACAAAAGTTTGTAAAAATTGTAATCATCCTTTTCCGACTATGTTTAGAATAGTTTTCTGTTAAGGTAACTGAACCTCGATAATTGTGTGCGAGGGAATTAATCCGTTTGCTGAACAGTATCGAGAACATGACTTTAAAAAAATTGTTAAGAAAGATAATCGATCTAATGGCGGCTTTAGAATGACATACAGCCATAGTAGCACTAGGTATATATATAGCACTAAAATTAACCTAGACGAAAATACGAACACAAAATCAATACAAATGACCCATCTTCCTACACAGGGTAGTCACCAAACATCGACCACATTTGTCACGTAACAATTACCCCTCACTTGCGTCCATCGAGCCGAACTACAAACAAGCCGTGCGGATGGTCGCTACTTTACCCGGACAAACCTAATAATGACGTCACCCGGGAAAACGTGTTTGCATGTATCATAATGCTGTTAACCCTAAGGGCCCTTAATTTGTATGTATCGGTGTTATTTCGGGAAAGGTAAGAAAAATATTTGGAGGCTGGAATATGATAAATAGGTGCCTAAGGGATGAAAGGGGCGACTGGTTCTTGGCTCAGACTTATACGAACAAAAATACGGATTTATTTACATTGGAAATGAAATCTTTATGTATGTGGCTTTCAGGATAAACAGATGCGGTTGAGTGTTAGATTTTTTCAATTAACGAGGGGAATACACTTATGTAGGACCAGTTCTCTGATTTTTCTATCTACTTACAGCAATATGTCGACCGACGCTTGATCGAACTATTAAAACTTAACTATTTTAAAGGATTCTTTACTGTATCCATGAACAATATTGTAAAAGCTTGTCATAAACTAGAGCTTAATAATCTACACAAAATGAGGCCCAAATAATCATTACAATCGTTCCGCAATTTGCTAGATTACTTGTAAAACAAAGTTTACCACTTTGTCCGGGTGGAGGCGCTGACGTCACCACTTCGTCGATAACTGCGCGCAATCAAATTAAGAACACCGGTAGATGTAGGGTTGGGTCTAGTACCTAACTATTTGAATTTCGAATGTCATGGTCTTCCTTACCTTTTTTGCTAGAAGTTTAAGGGTCACTTTCAATAGGATTACATACTTGTTCGAATGATTTTGGGTAAAATAAATGAATAGGTATTTTCTGCGGGGTAGTTGTATTGTGTAATCGTAACACACATAATTTCGGTTTGACAATTCAGCTACGTTCATTGCGTTATTTACGTTGTTGAGCGGACAAATTTTTGAAACCTATGAACTATGCATTAGGAATTTCCTTCAAAACCCTCGGATTGTGAATGAAAGTGTGTTACGCGATTAGGGTGCAGGTTCAGAATCCGTTAGTGTTCGTTCTGAACAAATTCGACAGAACACTATTCTCTCGAATTTGTTCTTGGGATAAATTCATCCCAACTACGAAATCCTTCATTGTGAGTTGTTCGACACGCACTTGGCCGGTATTCTTTAAGGCTCTTACATACTGGCGCGATTCGCCGCGCGACGCGGCGAATCGCGTTTTTAACAAAACAATTTCTGAGAAAACTTCACGGCGAACAATGCGGCGGCGTCGCGTCGCGCGACGAATCGCCCCAGTATGTAAGAACCTTTATTTAACGTAGTTATTTCAGATTTAAGTAAGTACATTCGACATACCTAATTCTTCACTTCGGTGAACCTAAAAAAGGTAAGGCTATTTCATTCGTGCATGTTCAAATTTCGGTTTTCACGTCAGTTTATATAAGATGCAAAAATATTCTAAAATAAAATCGTATTTATGACAGCCCTACGACTCGTAAAATCGTCGTAACAACTAATTCAACAGTTTCCGCTCACCTGCCGAATATTCGTACCGGCTTTTTTTAATACCTCTGAGATTTTCAGTAGCTTCCGACTTCATAAATGGTCCGACTTTAATTTCATGAAGGGACGTTTTGTAACTTTTTCTTATGTAAGTAACCGTTTTAAAGGTTACAAAAGAGAGAGGTTCAAATTATGAAAATTCCAAGGTAAATTTAAAAAAAAGATTTCATCTTTTTTCCTGTCCTAAATTAAACAGTTTTTGCGCGATTTTCAACTCTCCTTTAGGGGCGTTGGCTTTGTTATGTTTACAGGCTTTTCCTTAGTTTCACTTCTTAACTTTTTATTTAAATCTCAGAGGCCGTTCCGCGTTCTTATTAAGATACGCAAAGTTGGCGTTCATGGACTTAGTTACTTGGCCAAATTAATCATATAGAAGAAGAATTGAAGCACACTTTCTTTCAGTAAAATCTGCGAAAATAAAGACACTAATGTCCGTTAGTAAAAACGGCACGTCGCGTTGGGTTTTAGTAAAAGTTCAGTTTACTAGAGCGTGGGATCTTTCGAAAATTCGACGTGTCAGATTTTAAGCCAGGCGGCACTTTAGGTAAGTTTTATTTTAAGCCAGGCGGCACTTTAGGTAAGTTTTATTTTTTACTATCTTTTGCCCGCGGCTTCGCCCGCGTGGGTGCCGGAAAATATCCAACGGGAACGTATTACCGGGATTAAAAGTATGTGTTAATCCAGAATATAAACTATCTATGTGCCAAATTTCATCCAATTCTGTTCAGCCGTTTTCGCGCCAATCCGGAGCATACATCCAGGCAAACAGACGAACGGACAAAAATCTTCATTAGTATTTTATTGTATGTACCTATAGACATAAAAGATTAGCAACTTAATACATACAAAGCGTCTTTGTCGTAATTTTAAGCCCGGATAGGAACATCAGGTAACTTTCTTTATATATTTTTTTTTTTTATATACCAAATGTAGGTATACTTACTTAAACAACAGTAACCCACAATTTTTGTCATAATTATAATCACGTGTATGTGTGTCATGTCATGTGTAATACACGATGCACTATGAACAAAAACGCTCTCTACACGTACTTAAAGTTAAAGTCATATAACACTTTCCCATCACTAGCTATTCAAGTAAACGCATTTAAAACTTTATTCACGAGGGACGCAGTGCGGTGCAAGACTGAAGGCTTTTAAAACTATTCTTTAAAGAGTCACTTTTAAAACTATAGTTTAAAGTGTGACTTTTAAAAGTATAGTTGTTTAAAGACTTTGGAGGATAGCTCGACAGTTTCTAGTTAACAGTCGATCGTTGCGTTACTGGACATTGTGAGAATTGATATTTTGCTTTAGACATTTTTTTTTAAGCTTTTTTTTTCAATAGGTACCTACCTAGGTATTACTTTTATAGAATCACCACAGACCAAGGTTTCGCCGTAGTTTAATTTCAATCACCATCGGCGCTGATACCAACGCTTTTTCTTTAGAAATAGGTACCGCTCTATGATATTGATAGTAAATTTAAAAAAGAAACAGCAAGGTTTTAATCAATATAAACCTGTCTTCGCGTGTAGATTTACACATTATGAAAAAAACAAGGTTCATTATATACCTAGCTCCCACTTAAAATAAATAACGCAAAGTATTTCAGGAGTGAAATGAATAATTTCCCTCCTCCGCCGCCGCCGCCGACTCCAAAAGCATGGGAACAAAGGTACAATAGAATCACAAACAGCTCAAATAATCCGCTGAGCTTAGATTTAATTTAGCTCAAAGCTATTGTTTGCGCTACATTCAATGAGCTCAGCTCCGTGTGTCAAAATACACGTGAATAAATACGAATCTGGAAACTTTATGTATTTAGTAAAATAATATATTATGTGAAATAACAAACGGGGATATATGAGCTGTTTTGTGGGCTACTTATTTTGGTCGAAAGTTTTCGAATGAAAATCGTTCAGACGTGACTTCTATTATGAAACTTCTACGTCATGTTAGGCATTATTATTGGGAGCAAAGATGACTATTTACATTTATAAACCAATTTCATTACACAATGCTCTTAGATACTGATCCCTTGAGCTCCTCGATTACTGACAATTGCGTGAACTGATTGGACACGCCCACTAAAATCTGTGTGGTTCTCACCTCAAAATACCATTTCAGGCACTACACTCTACATGCTCCTCACATAATCTGTCCAAGATTATGTTTGGACTTTAAACGAGACTGTGATTAGAGGTTTGTGTCTTCTCGGTGTAGTCAGACAGGAAAGGCCACCTCAACTAGTAAATAAAAAAAGATTACATATTTTTTTTACTTACAGAAATAAGATCATTTATAATTTACTTCAACTTTGTATTACGATGATGGCAGTTTCAGTTAAGACACACCGAGATTATTTGTCAGAACCTGATAAATAATCTCTGTATCTACTTACGGATTAACTAACGAAGACTCAATCTTGCTAACGTACACCCGAATATATAATATATCATGTAGGTGGACACGTGCATTGACTGGGTCCCTCGCGACTACAAATAGGTTACTCAGTAAAGGTTTACCAATTACCGCAGTCGTCCGTACATCATTGGCAAACTTAAATCACCTCTACCGACCGTAAAACCCCTCCACAACTCATACTTTTCGAATCTCACAGAACACAAACTGTCCCTCCTCCCGCTGACTTACTACCATCCCTAAAATTCTTGACTTTCATAAACTTGGCTCAAGTGGTCCCCTCCTCGGGTTCCGTCCGATTAATTTATTAACTAAGGACCCCTAAATCCCGCTGTGTCTTCAGCGGGTTCCGCATAGGGACTAGGGAGGTCCTTTGTATTTTTCTTGTGATAAATATGAGTGGGTATTTCTGTTTGTTTGTTTATTAAGCAGGTAATCGTTTGGACGGTGGGTCAAGTAAATGTTGTTTTATTGTGAGAATGGTCGAGTTTTTTGTGCCTGATGATGGTGGTTTTTTTTGTTACTATTTCAAAGAGGTGTTCAGGTGCGTAGTATTTGCAACCGTCGTGCGTATACCACCATATGTATGAACGTAAACGAAGCAAAAGGAGTATGTAAGGACCGTAGCTACAGGCGTAGCAAGGCGCTTTCTATCTCTCACGAAGAATAGACATAGCTTTTTCTATACAAAGTGACATTTCGTTTCTTCATTTTTGTAGAAATCCTTCTACAATCTGTCATTTTGTCTTTCATTTCTAACGATCTTTGTCTAGGTCTTTTTGTAGGTAGACTATATCGGAAGAAAGTTTTTCTATACTTAATGTCAAAATCACACTGACAACCGATAAATCCTATGACAAAACTAAGAATTCTGAGTCGAATTATGTAAAAGAGTGAATTTGGTAAAAAGTGCAGTTGACTCTTTCTACTTTGCTGCCGTTGTACTTTCTACAGGAAACGTCATTTTTGTCTACTCTTCCGTCGACAAAACTGTGCTCATGCTACGCCTGCAGGTGGCGATCTGTAGTTTTTGCCTACCCCATCTGAAGAAGGCGTGAGTTTATGTATGTGTATGTTCAAAGAGAAATCTTCAGAAGAGTATCTAACTGTCTCACGCGCCAGACGTAAATTCAAGCTAAATAATGTTCTAACATATGTCTTGTAAAGTCTTGTATCGTTAAATAATTCAAGTGACCCATATCCTGCTGACCCGTTTCAGTGACACGCATTATGACGCACGAACATGCGTGCAAGCTATCTTAATGATTATTTAAACACCTTGATTTTAAATGTTTTTGACCCCTCACTTTATAAAGTACTGAATAAAAGGCACTGTGTTCCTCTTTTTTTCTAATTTGATATTTTATTCTTTTTTTCTGTAACGTTATCTTGTTTTTCATTATCTTTGATTCCTCTCCAATTTATTCCGCTGTCAAACAAACTCATCTCATCCCACATGAATAATATATTTTTTGATCTGAAAACGGTATAAGATTGAGAGTATATTTACTTACCAAAGATTATTAAGCTCTCAGAAGCCTTGTGGTAAGATTCGTTTTTCTTAGCTCATCTACGCAACCATCTTTTATTTTACAACTTTAACTTTTATCTTTTAACTTCACCTCTATAAAAGTACAAGTGTTTCGCGTGACCACGCTAAGTAACCACTGCCGCAGTGACCACCCACCTCGTATACTATTTGTTATCAACTACTTAGGGAATGAAAGCAATCGTACGCTCCGCAACGCAACCAATGTATATCGTCTGGACTTCTTTTGTTATACACTTACCTTCTAGAAAGCAATCAGGGACTAGCGGTTGAGATCAGAGGAAAATAACCAAATTAGTCTATTCATTATGACAAAACACTTATAATCAAAATCACGACTTCATAAACGTCCTCCTGTCTGTCTTGTAAAAACCACTGACTGACATTCTCGCTTTTTAAATATTTCAAAAGTGCCTGTAATTGGTTAATTTGAAATAAATGCTTTGAGTTTGAGTTTGAGTAAGCGCTACAGGAAAAGAAATCTAACAGCACCCTGCATTTGCGTTAATTTATTCAAAGCCTTTTATAGTACAGTGACAGGGCTATCGAAAATTGGACCTTAACACTTATTGCTATGGTTTAATAATGTTAGTGCACTTAAAAGTTCTGCTCGACAATTTAGATGCATCAACAGCCTTAGGAAAAAAAGTCGGATTAGTACAAATCAGCTTTCTGTAAAAATCCCACCGAGAAAACTTAGGTGAAGTTAGCTTGAAGTGAACTGTCATCCCACCGAAAGATTATCAGATCACTTCAAGCTCACTTCATCTTGAATCTTGTCCATTTTCTTTGATGACAGTCGACTCCGCACAAATGTGTCTAGTCTCTAACTAAGTCGCAAGTCATGTGCTATTGATTCATCCTGCACACGCAAAGGTCGGTCATCACTGCGGCTTACAGATTAGTATTAGTAACAGGAGATTATGTGTTAGCTTATGGGCTGAATTAGGATAAGCTGGGTAAGCTATATTGATTGGTTAATGACTGTAGCTTCGGGTTGTTTCACTGTTACAAATTCGCAGTAGTAATAGTTCGTTTTCCTGTTTCATCTTTGCAGTGCTTCGTTTCATTATCACCCGGTATCTGAATTGCGAATTTGAAGTAGAGAATTTGTCAAACTCTACAGAGGAATTTTGCAATGAAATGTTGAAATTCGCGGGCTTATTTAGCTGTTCTTAATACAGAAATCGGGTGTTAATATTTTACGTCCTTAGAATATAGCTCCTGAATACTATTTCTTTTATACTATGCACTATGCTTTTAGAACTTTCTTAGTAAATCTTAGACTGCACTTACTCAGTGATGGACAACTTCGTGAGATAACTTGAACATGGTCTAAAATCACGAACAAGCTCGTGAGCAAGCGGTGATTAGTGGCCATTCCTTCTCTATTTGAGAACAGATCTTAGTAGTACCTTTGGGATTTGATATTCATATTGAGCAAGTGTTACTAGTTTTTTCATTAGGAAGTTTTCAGTCACAACCCGGAGTCTGGGTCTGTGCCCGGTTGATTGCAAAAGACTCTCCCCTATTACTGTCGACATATAGCCTACTGTAGCTATATAGTTATACCTCTGCCTAACCCTTCCGGGTAATGTTATGTTAAGTAATAATATTTTTTAGCATATATATTTAACGTGAATTATATAACGATATTTAACAGTTTCAAAATACCACATGCTTTACCGATTGGGCACAAAACTGGAATACATAATTTTCGCAGCAATAAAACAATCTCATATAGAAATAATAAACTTCAACATAAATCTACAGAGGCATAAAACACTAACATATAAATATAGTATTACTTCACATTTATCTCGTACAGGTCCAATATATTTTATTGGGACATTATGACTGTAAACAAATACATCACTACTTTATTTATTACTGAGAAAGGCGTAAAAAGGTTGGATATCGCAACAGATGCTGGATGTAACATCAGTTTTATGAAAATCATGCTTTTGGGTATGACTACGATACGAGTCATCATCATCTGCCTAGCCTTTTCCCAACCATGTTGGGGTCGGCTTTCAGTCAAACTGGATGCAGCTGAATACCAGTATTTTACATGGAGCGACTGCCTATGTGACATTCACAACCCCGTAACTGGGTAATACGATACCCCTTGGTTAGACTGGTTGTCAGACTTTCGGGCTTCTGACGAACCGTTACTACTGTCAAAGATTCACAAATGACATCCGTGGCCGGGACCAACGGCTTAACGTGCTTTCCGAAACACGGAGGAGTCTCGATATGTAAGGATGGTCAGCCATCCACGGACCAACCCGGCAAGCGTAGCTTAACCTGATGGATCGACCCGTGCGGCTGTTATTACGTAGCCACGAGCTCCACGACTAAACCGTTAATACCTGGATAAGAGAAGACGGGTTGGATGGCGTAAGGGAAATAAAGTGAGATTACTACTGCTGACCTAGGTCTGACTTCTCCCTGGACTGTTAAAAGCATGATCCTAAGATGATCGTCTCAATAACTGACTCAACATGATTCCGCTCACTAATTAAACGGCACTTCTCTAATACAGTTCATTCAGTCCCGACACAACAACTGTTCGGTACAATACACCTTAAAGTGACAAAGACAGCATTAGACTTAAAGTCAACTTAAAATTGAGTTGTTTCTCAATATTTTTGAATTGTATTGCCTCTAACAATAAAGACAGTTTGTCAACTCGGTCACCCGAGCAACAATATGAACAACATCCATTACGTGTCACCCTTTCAGACGTTTGACCACTGGACCGTTCATCTGCTCCAGTTACCAACTACCCTAGTTTTCGGAGAAAAAATTCAATTAGAATAAACGCTTTTGGTGACGGAAAGTGTTATAAAAACAGCTTTTGTGTTCCTTGAAGCAGAAGTTTTTAATGATAGTGATATTCTTTGATAAAAGTAACTGTAACTCGAATTTGATACGAAAATACGATTATAAAGAAACAAATAAACTACAGAAGTTTACTGACACGGTTGTGTACATTTTCGTAGAAAGTTCAACTGTAAAAGCTTTGAAGGATTCAATATCTGTTTTCCAAAGAAATTGAAGATGCAATAACAAACCGACGTTTTTATGATAGCATCATAACACAGAGTGTTTGTTTTTGTAAATTAATGAAAATAATCAAAGAAAGTACCGGCGATACGTTGGACAGGCCAATGCGAGTACTTTACCCTTTGATTCATAAGCTTACTGTTAAAAGATTCATACAATCTGTTACAATACTTTGCGTTCGTACCGTTTCAACACCCATATGGTATGGAAGAATAACATGTTTCATCACTTCATGATTCAAGAACCAATGAAAAACAAATACTTCCCTATAACAAAGAATGCGTCTATTCTGTCAATGCACCGGAAAAATAACTCTGTATCTCAATATTTAGAAGATCAACAATCTTTAGATGTTTTTAAATTCTCTCTTTAAACCAAAGGTATACTCAACCGTTATAAATCAGTCTCAAAGCGCTTTGTCTACATATTTCATTTCATGTTTATATCACTATTCAATCGTGTATAACACTGTGTGCCAGTTAATCTAATTCAGTAATGCAATAAAAGTAAAAATGCTATAAAACCGCGTTCTGTATGGTTTATGATCGTCGCGCGTGCAAGCTTGCTTAGTAAGACAACTGTTTTCTCTGTGCTCATAATTAGTTTAACTGTAGCTAGAAAAAGTATGATTACTATTTATTTGTCTCTCATATTAAATACTACGCGATAAAATACATAAGCAAACATACCACAGTTTGCAGATTACAAAAATAAGTCCGTAAGTTTTTACGGTATAACAAACAAGTTCGTACTTTCTTTTAAATTCATAAACGAACTAACAAAAGATTTCATTGTTTATAGCCTTCATTTCTACCCAAATAGAAAGCATTAAAATAGAAACCCACGTCACGACTCTGACAGAAATAACCCAAGCACAGGTTACTATCAACCTGTGACGTCACACCGGTCAATGGCTGCCATTCGCCTGTTTTATTACTTATCAACGACGCAGCTTTTATTTCCACCGAAATCGTTTTATAGTAAACAAAACCGAAGGATGTTGTGGTGTTGAGTTACTGTTGTAACTTCACTGTGCGCACAGCTGTTCACAATTATAGGTACCAACTGTGCATGTGTGGCCAAAATTATGGCCGTACAGTCGCACATAACGTGGTTATCTTGGTACTTGGTACCAGGTACCTACTTTTATTTTTGTCGTAAACTGGTTAATTTTGGTTAAGTATGTGTATGGTTAATTACATTTACTTACACACTTTGTTTACACGTTAATCCTAAAGACAGGAAAAGCATTAACCTTATTAGAGGTCCCGTCCAAGTAATAATCGATAAATAAACCGTTTGCTGAACGTAAGTACCTATCGATCACATCTAATCTTATGTCATCATGCTTTGACCTCATAGGATTATTATCAAATGTGCATTTATATGTTAATCTAGACAATCATACGTGGTGTCAAAAGATGGGTTGATAAAACTGGACATTCACCCTCCAAAAGCATGAACAATACATAAAAACTTTTTACTACCCTGTAAATGGTATGCCTTCCGTAGGTTAAAAGCAAAAGAAAAGTGTTTAGACCAAGTTTTGATGTAACAAACATTTCAGAAATATACCACAGCTATCTAGAAAATACGGCTTAGATTATATGAGAAATAAAATCGGAAGAAACCCGCGATGTGGCCGATGTGAATTCAGCTGAGTGGCGCAAAGCTTCCTTAAACCAACTTAATATCAACCATATCAACAGCCGATAGGGATCAATATTGCTTGAACGGCGAACGTGTTGGAAATACTCGATCTTTAATATTGAGCCTGGATATAAGTATTTGAAGTTACACTAAAATTTTAAGGTCGAATGAAACATGTCTGAATTTCTTTTTCTCGCGGCGATGGGTTTTCGGAGTGATGTTACTGTAGAAAAGAGCTAAGATTTTTCGTGTTCAATTTTTGATTTTGAGATATCAAAAGTAGAGCATTTCAACTAATTATATTTTACATAAATAGTAAAATAGTTTACATTTGGCGATCCAATTTGATGACGCAGTAAACGTAATAAACATCGTCTACAAAATTACGTAGAATTTACGCGTTTTCACGAAATAATAATTTGGTAACAGAAGCTTTATTTTACCGCCGAATATCCATTACGTAACAATAAATGGAGCAAATAGCCGATGTTTAAGGAGAATTGTTGAACGATGGGTTTATTCGCCGGTTTCAAATGTCTGAGCTCGTTTCTATAATAACTGTTTTGGAGGCAATTTGGAGGCCGTGAGCGCGACGTCGTTGTACAGTCGACTTACGAAAACCTTAACCATGCTTGCAACCATTTCATATTATTATGAAGCAACACTTTATGACACTAGACGTATTCACTCTATCAAACCAATTTTTCGAGAAAAAAGCGATAGATATAACCATTGTGTGTTTTTTGACCCTAAAAAATATAATAAAATAAAAAGCAAATGGCGACCTGAAAAATGTATTACCATGTATTACATCAATTAACAACTAACATTTAATGTAGCAAAGTCCAAAAGTGATCAATGTTTTCGTAAGGCACGTGAATTAATATGCTGCATTCATTGCTCGCTGTAAACGCGCCATGTTTCATTAGCTTAGTTTGCAAGCGGCCGTGAATTATTGTTATGAGAATTTCGCAGATTCTTGTCTTCTGTTACCCTTTAATTAGTGAATGTTTAAATGAATTTGTTGATTAGCCGTCTTTTGTCTCGGTTGATGTTGATACCTAGAAGTAAATACTTTGATAAACGGATATTGACTATTATTATTGATTTATTGATCCTCGAACTAGAACGCGATATGATGATGGGAGTGTGATGAAGATAAAAAAAAAGAAATATTGATCACGTAAAAATAGAATAGTTAGAATATCAACCGAACACTGTTTGTGATCGACAGTACAGATATTAAGAGATTTTGGTGGAAGTCCAATTCAACAATGTAAACAAACCTTTTCTTTTGAACTATGACGTCATACATTGCTCAGAGCTTTTTGACATCAATGAAATTTATAATTCAAATTATAAATAAAACTATGAATGAATTACAGTCTACTCAAGTTGTTCAGTCAAACCCAAAAGAATTAGCGAAAAATTTGTTTTTTGATTCTAAAATACGAACTTTTCAAAAGAAAATTACCTACGTATCAACATAAACATAAAAAGTGATTTCTCACCCTAAAGAAACCCCTAATAAATCGGGTTCAATAAAGGTTCCTGACGGGTCGTTCGTCACCTGAACAGCATCATATTCACCCCCCCCCCCCTACCCCCTTCAACAATCTATCCTCTCGATAGATGAGCTGAACAGGAAAATAAACTGTTCTTTGTTTCCTCTAGAACCATTTCATAATAATACCAAGACGAGGATTTTTATTTATATCGTTCTCCCTTTGTTTTTATCAGAATTCGTTTTGTTAAAGTTTCATGTTATTTGTGGTCTTCTCCTTGATGACATTAGGTACTTACCTGAGGCAGGATTTACGTTACTATGTCTGACACCCGATTGAGGTTCACAGACGTGACTATTGCATACTTTATACTCACTATTGGAAATCCCCTTGACTTTCTTGCGCAGAAAGCGAATGGCTGAGACAATATCATACAGCTTATGAACATCCATTTACAATTAACGAATTAGCACGGGGTTTACGACTTGAAAAACATGATGATTTCTTCCAAGTTTAATCTTCTTCTTTTTGTGTGGCTAATGACTAACCTGGTGTCAGAGTTTCAAAGCCACCCGAGGGCCTCTGACTTGGATTCACATGCCGTCGCGAAATATCTCTCTGGCTGGTTTAATAGTGATTAGTGATCATCCTATGCGAGCCCCAATAAATACTGTTTCTTTTTTCACTTATGCCTTCCGAAATCAATTCCTTTAAATGACGGTGAAAACTGCATCAAAATCCGTTGCGTAGTTTGGAAGAACAACAGTGGTCACACACACAGACACGAAAAGCGACTCTTATATATAATATTATGTAATAGCGTGAGCGTATCGCGAGGACATTACTGTAATCACCATGCCTGTTCAGTATATTAGTTATAGCAATAAGTTTTTATGAGGACGCAAGAGGAAATTATTCTACAATTCCTAGGTCACGAAACCCACAGTAGAAGATGGCATAATTTTCCTTGAATACTAAATTACTAAAACACAAATTAATGAAGTCACATATTAAAATTCATACTTCTAACAAAGCGTAGTTGAATTTAATTTGTTTGTTCTAAATAAAGTGAGTTATGAAGCGCGGAATAAAATCAACAGGCTGGCATCATTGGCATCCGCTGCAGCGCTGTGTCAATGTTTTTGTAGCGAGTTATGTGAAGCGATGGAATGGCTGGATAACTACTGATGATTCAGTCGCGTGTTCAATGAAAAACCTTTTTCTATAGCTACTCGTAAAACTGAACATTAGACAATGAAAACACCCTAATCATAAAGAAAATCGTAGAGTATGTCAGGTCAGATTTGCTTCGTGTTAACCTTTGTAGATCTGCCGTAACAAGAATCTGCCCAAACCAGAATCTGTCCTAAACGGAATAATCCGATATATTATTTAACCAGCCTTGTTACAAGTTGTTGTACGTAGTAAGCTTCACTTTTAATACATAGTTACCATAGCGACCTTGTTCCATGCTTTGAAGGCGCCATCTTCTTTTAAGATATAATTCCCGACTCGGAATATTAGCATTCTCTCATCCTCGCATATAAAACGTTATGTAACTATTACATACAAAGCAACGGGAGAGCTTTCCATGGGTAGCTAGTTTAATACCTTAGGAATATGCTGTACCTAATAGTGATTTTTTTTTAAGTAAACCGACTCTTATTAGATTCCCTAGACAAATTGACTCTATGTGGGCTAGAAGGCAGCCTAGACGTAGTTAAGAAATTCATTACAGGGTTAGTAATGAACAATATATTATGCTATGAAGAAAGTATAAAGGGATGATGTTGGTGGTTTTGTGGGGTTTTGGTCGTTTTGTTTTTTATTTTTATTATGATAACCGATATATTTGTATAAGTATGTGATTCTTTGGCAAATAAACTAAAATCACGTTAAACCTTAAAAAACAATTAGGTACATCTAAATTGATTTAATGCGGCTTGTGCCTATACGTCAGTCTGGAAAACTCTCTAAGGTTTCAGAAATTACAGTGTTTATTTAGGAATTTTCCTTTTCAACCGCACAATTTCTTTTTATTTTGCAACCAAAAATAGGTGTTATCATTTTAAGCTTCCCTCTTACTATTCGAGTACCAACTAGATATCAAAACACTGCTTTTGTGTCTTTAAAAAAGCCAATCTGTTGAACAATACCATATGAAGACATATACAGAGCTCATAAAAGAATATTGCATAAACTTATTTCTGCTCACAGCAGCGTGTCTAATCTAAAATCTTAACGCGATAGTGCACTTGCTCGCATACTGGCAACACTGGATTTTATATACATTTAATTTTGTATTCTACGGTGCATTCATTTAGTTATATCTTTTATGAAGTGCATTCGTTTAATGCAGGAAGTCCCCTTGAGGAAACAAAAAAACATCAGCTGGATATTTTGAAATGTAATGTGGAATTATAAATATGCGCTTTTTCAGTCCTTTAATTCCGTGGTAGGCTTAATGCAAAATAAACGGCCACATGCAACTAACAGCAGATAATACAATCGTATCAAACTTGGCAGGAATCCACAGGCAAAGCACTCTTTTGTAGCTATTTTTCCAAATACTAAAATTATATTTTCTCCCTCACTCGACTCGCGCTTACTAGGCCCCCAACCCCATAAGGGCTTTTATGATAATACCTCAACTCTTTACCATCAACATAATTTCAATTCAGCTAACACGTGGGCCAACGTTTGCGCAAACATACCAGCATGCACGCAAATAGCCACAGAACAAGTTACGCGAGTAATTGTTTGCGCATTCGTTTAGAGACGCTTTTTTGTGCTTCGTTGTTGTGTATTTGTGTTTGGTCTAATTTTCAAAGGGTAAATAGAACCTTGTGTCAAGCAAAGATGCACTAAAATCAAGTAAAAAATTGAAAAGAAAATCATGGCCACGATTTAAATCGCACCTCGTCCAAACAAGATCATGAAAGGAACTTCAGAAGCGCAAAAGAAACTCAACACCTACTTTTGTAAAAAAGAAATCAATGCATTCGATATTCGAATAAAAGAAACTGCCAAGTTCCACCAAGTTGGGCCAAGCCCCGCCAAGTCGGCCGGCAGACACAAAAATGCGCTTGGCCACCGACCAAGTTGCTCGATATTGATACGACAAGTTTGCAATGCAGTTCGATAGCCCCTTATAGTAAGATAACCATGCATTTGCAGGATATTTGAATAAATGGAAAAGAGATATTAGTTTTTTTGTTGGAGTAAGCAACTGTTTTTGGCAAAAGGACATTAGTGTTTAGAAGAGCAGGCTCATTTAAACACTAATGTTCCAGATTTTCAGATTTTTCAGAAGGGAACGAAATTTTCCCTTCTGAAAAATCTGAAAATCTGGGTGTATTAAAAAACATACACGTTTGGCTGATCATACTTACCATAAACATGTGTATAAAGGAAAGATGTTAGAGTATTTTCGTAATCAGCAAGTTATGTAGCAATATCAACAATACGCAATTCGCAATTTTGAATCAACACTCAAAGCTATCGGCCAAAATCACCACAACAGCACTTGAAGTAACCAAAACATGACTATCTACGCCTCGTACAACCATCGGTAACTACAGTCGATAAGGATCGCTAACGACCGCCCGCAACCGCTCTCAGGCACACTAACTACGCGTTATTGTTATATTCGCTAATGAGCGCCCGTCATCGTCATTACAGCTACGGCCCGTAGCGTGGCCGCCTGGATAGTTGGATGGTGATAAATGAGAACCGATTAATTAGTGGTGTTGCGGATCAAGTTCAGATATTTGTGGTTATAGTTTTGAATTGTAGGGTTTAGAACGTAAGTGGATACAGTAATTACGCTTTATAATAATCTGTTTTGTAGGGACATTTGTTATATAATAATATACTCTCCGTTCTGGGGAAGTCAAATATCTACCGACTAAATCCCACGGTGTCCCTTTTTCCGTGTAGGTATGATATCTCACAATCATTACCCGTAAATAAGTTGGGGAACACAGTGGTAGATAGGTTAAAGACTTAGGCCTTCCGACTTCTCCTGCCAGACGGAGGATGTTCCATGAAAATTACCAAGAACAGTTTGCTGGTCCTTTAGCAAATGGGTATACATTCAGGTTTAAACTAAATACATGGTGCCCCTACTTAGTAGTAAAGTAAAGTGAAAACTACTCGAAAAGCTTGTGTAAGGTAGTCCCTACACAAGCTTTTCGAGTAGTTTTTATATACACTTAGATGAGAGATAAGTGTTCACTTTCATAGTGAAGAAAACGCTGTAGCAGCGAGAAAAACTGGCCATTGTTTAATACAATCATGTTTTAAAGGATTTGATACTCTATTTAATTAAATACTTCGTTTAAAAACTTATTTTTTATCAGTCTTTCTAACTCTAGTAGTCGTACAAGTTAGCAGAAAACCATCAAACGAACTAGCAACGCGTACCTCTGAGCCGAAACTATACGACGTCAAAACAACTCCAGATTCACTACATTTCGAATCTAGAATCATGACCCCGCAAAACCGGGGTCAAAGCAACATCGTACAGAGCCAGCCTTAATCATATCAGACTACGAAATTGCGGCAAAGGCAGGCACTCACACAACATAATATGAAACATAATAATATCCGCCATACTATTAATGTATGCCTCCAAGCTATCCCATTGTTATGGCTTATTATTCCCCATGTCGAGACCAACTCCCTCCAACTGTGGGGGCTTGAGATAACAATCCCCCTTAACTTTAAAAGAGGAGAATTTAACAAAACTCATATTCTGTTTAATTTCTCGTACATTTTTGTGAGTATAATTTAATTCTGCTGTAGTGATTCCCTGAGGAGAAACCGACTTGCATGTATCATGAATTTACAGCTTATTGTAGAAATACAAGCCCTTAGCAGTAAGCTAATGGCATTTAATAGTAGCAAGAATTTTAGAAATGTTGTAAATTGAATTTAGGAAAAGTTTCTCGAAAAACTGAAATGAAATGAAATGAAATTGTTTATTCTGTAAATAGGATATTGGAATCACTTTTACACGTCATATTAAAAAGTTGTAAAAATAAGCTAGATGAGGTCGGCGTTTCCTATCTGACTACTCTGAGAAGAAAGGCCGAAACAAACTCAGAGGTCACCGTCTCCTTTAAAGTCCAGACATAATCTTGGTCAGGCCATATGAGGACCATGTAGATAAGAGTCTGAAATGGTCTTTTGAGGAAAGAACCACACAGATTTGAGTGGACCTGTCCAGTCAGTGCAAGCATTTGTCAGTAATAGTGGAGCTCAACTCAGAACTAAAGGAGCTCAACGACTCGACGAACAATACCAAAGAAAGGACGTTTGGGTAGGTCGCATAAAGTTCTCAAATTGCCAGACCTTCCCTAAAACTAACAGAACGAAAAATAAATATCCACATAGTCCTCACATTCACAATAAAACAATACTTATAAGTAATCATCATGTCATTTTGTATATAATATTCAATAATGTCAATTTGTATATAAAACTGGTAGGTATATTTTTATGGCTTTCCATAATATTCAAAATGTCACAATGCTTAGCAGAGCGAGCAGCTCAATCCCATGCATTTTTGTCTTCTAAATAATCTGTGATTTTATAGTACCCTTTTTTACAAAGTTTGGTTTTAATACAGCTTTTAAATCGTTTAATGGGTAAGTTTCGAATGTCAATGGGAAGTTTGTTATAAAAGCGTATACATTGACCCATGAACGAGTTGCCTACTCTGTGGAGACGAGTGCGATGTACAGCAAGATTGTGTTTATTCCTGGTATTTAAACTATGAATATCGGACATTTTCTTAAACTTTGATATGTTTTTGTGTACATACAATAGGTTTTCAAATATATATTGTGAGGCTACAGTCAAAATATCTATTTCTTTGAATTTTTCTCGAAGGGAATCTCTTGGACCTAGGTTGTAAATGGCTCGAACAGCCCTTTTCTGTAAAACAAAGATAGCATTAATGTCCGCACAGGCTCCCCAGAGAAGAATCCCATAAGACAGAAGACTATGAAAATAACTAAAATAAACAATTCTGGCTGTATCTACGTCAGTTATCTGTCTAATTTTTTTAACGGCATAGGCGGCCGAACTAAGCCTACCTGACAATTTTTCTATGTGTGGGCCCCATTGTAATTTACCGTCAATGGTTATTCCAAGAAAAACTGTCGATTCAACGGGGTCCAACTCTATTCCATTAACTTTAACATTGGTAGATAGCTGCCTGACATTTGGCGTTGAAAATTTAATGAGTTTAGTCTTTTTTTCATTCAAGAGGAGATTATTTACATTAAACCAATGCACAACTTTAGAGAGTGCATCGTTAACTTGTTCAAAATTGACTAACTGGCGTTTGATTTTAAAAATGAGGGATGTGTCATCTGCGAATAATACGATCTTATGATTATCCCTTATGTGGTAAGGCAAGTCATTAATATAAATGAGAAATAAGAAAGGACCTAGAATTGAACCCTGCGGAACGCCCATGGTGACCGAAGATCCTGCAGATCTCTTGCCATTAACATCGACCCTCTGAATTCTGTTGTTCAGATAAGAAGTCAGAAGGTCGAGAGCCTTGTCCCTCATACCATAGTGGTACAGTTTCCTGATGAGAGTATCATGATGGACGCAATCGAAAGCCTTGGACAAGTCGCAGAAAATGCCAAGAGCATCCTGCGACTCCTCCCAGGCCTCGAAAATGCTCTTCAGTAACAACGCGGTACGTAATGAATAGTAGAAACCACCACAATTTATTCAAGTGTTAGTAATTGGCTAGTTACTGTAAGGAATCTGTACAATGTGTCTGTTAATTGACTGTCTTTTATAACTACCCTTCGGATTGGCAAGTCTGTTGCCCGGAAAAATCATGGACTACACAAAAAAAAATCATATTGAAGCACTGACTGATACTTGTCAGTGAAATGAGGAGGTCTTTGTCAACTCTCTTGACGTGATTGTCAGTAGAGTCGAAGGATATTTCGAGGAACCGAACTAGATAAGCACTTTAAAACAGACTAAAAATAATATATATATAAGTAGATAGACACCATCCAAGTCCTAACCCTACCTCACTGAACTGTGCATCTCTCTGCCGCAAGCAATACGTCACCCGACCTCAAACTTAGCGCTGATTGGTTTGATCTCGTAATTTGACAACAAAGCCCCGTCAGGCGTCGCCGCGGGAAACCGCTAACTAGTTGATAGTAAGACCTGTCATAGTTAACTTTAGTTTATAGGATAATTTTCCATGCAATATTAATATTTTTAAAGAACAAGCATGGACGAACAAATTCATAGATACCATTTGTGTACAGACAGGATAACAATTTTAGTATTTTTTTTTTTCTATGTGTTGTACTCTTGTTTTAGAACAATAGCAACAAGTTAGGTATAAACATGCTGAAAAATACATGTTTCTAGTAAAAAATATATCTTCGTAGCTGCATTAACATTTTCATTGATGACCTACGTCATTACTTCGTGTTATAATAAGAACTATGGAGGTACCTAATAGAAAGTTAATTTTATACATTTTCTTTATCCTTCCTCCACAGTAGCAGTATCGCCGTCCAGGTGAGCGGCGTGTTCAGCGCCACGCATGAATGGGATCGATACGCGACGCCGGGTCAACGACCGCGCGCTACGCTCATCTTTGGGTCAATGTTAACCCGCCACTACTCGGCTAGTTTTTGAGGGTAGTAAAGTTTACGTTTTGGGTAGTTTTGTTGAGTCGTATCGTGTTGGAACTTGGAAGTCCACCACTGTCGTGACGAGTGACGGGTTTACTAACTTTGTGTATTTCTGCTTATATTGAGAATGTTGTAGGAAATAGGTAATGGAAGTGCAATCATTTATTGTATTCAAGACATTAGTCGTCAGGATTTCACTGTGTCACCAAGTAAAGCTTTTCCAATCAAAAAAAGAAAGAAAACTTTTAAAAGGAAGAAAACTTTTTTCTCACAATAAGTCAAATTTTTATTTTACTTTTATTGGTTGAATACGAGGCTTTTGGCTACTTTTGTAACAGTCCTTATCATGTCTATTTCCATTGTGTGTGCGTTTTGTTTGTGCAGAATAAACAATTTTTCTTTCTTCTTTTCTTTTCTTTTTTCCAAATAACTCCACCTTGTTGCCACCACTTCTAAGAATCCTCATTCTATTTTCGTTAAAACGAAGTTTCCCAGAATTCAAAGTTATTTCTTGGCAACTTCAAACAGAAAATGCAAACTGTTTGTATCCCAACCACAGCCTAAATGATATCAAAGCAAAATATTGTTAGTGTAACAAAAACATGGGCCTGAAGGAACATATTCGCACTAAAATTGAATGAAAGCGGTGGGATGAGGGATGAGCAACCTTCGAGCGAGCGGAGCCCGGGCGAGCCTCCCCGGGAGTTGGCGGACAACCATGTGGAAAGAGGCAGAAGGTTTTCTTAGAATGATACGTTGTAGTACACTTAGGGGAAAGTATATGGAAAGTTGCTCGGACATAAAAACCAACCAAGCAGTTTCAAACCAATATTTGTCTGATTATAAGAAAAGACCAAAGTTTTGATAGCTGGTGAAGTAAAAGGCGAATATAGAACTGGCAGGAGCTTGCTAAATCTACAACCTCGTTTGCAAGCTTTTACTAATATTTTATTACGATTATCAAACTAGTTTTATGTTACAGCTTTAATGCTGTTTTAACATTGTTTTATATGTAGTCTTTCAGACACATTATGTTGCGTTCAACTTTTTACCCGAAGTTATCTTCCCACACTTTTATTTTTTACGAGCGACTCAGAGTAACTACAGCTGATTGGAAAAATATAACGGTCCCCTCATCTCATGGCGGCGTGTAATAAACAGGATATTATAATGGGATATCGGCTCGGATGCAATCTGCCGACCTTTGACGACACGCTCTGATATTCCTTTGAATTGGTAATCACAATCTAGTTCATCTTTTACAAAGACTTCGGTTTCTTTGACACTTTATTAACATGCATTAACGACATGCCATAGGTACGCATTAATTGATGTTTATAATGATGAGAGGACCTTTACATAACAGTGTAAAATTATTTTTGCACTAAAAACCTGAGCAGTCAGAAGTCAAAAAGTCTGACAACCAGACCAGACTAGTCGGATACGCAGAGGCTCCATTTAAAATACTGGTATGTAAAATATTGGCTTCCGGTTAGACTGAAAGCTGACTCCAATAAAGGTAGTTGAGAAAAAACTATAAGGTAGATTGATTGATAGCTGAATTTATGACACTGTATGATTGTAAAAATTACTAAGATGTCGTGTTTGATCAGTTCTGGATAATGATTTTTTAAATACTTATATGTTTTCTGTTTTAAAACAACTTCAACTGTTTCTCGACTGAACGAAATAATTTACAAAGTTTTTTAAGTATTTTTTTTTTGTTTAATAAAAAATTCTTTCTGCTACAAAATTCACATCAGTCTTAAATATTAAAGTCGTTCAGTACACTGAGAACCGATCGTTCATATGTACGACAAGCGTTTAAAGTACCCGCTGAAACTTTCAGCCATCACCTGCGCTGAAAACGCCCTATATAACAACGTTATAAATCTCATTCACATACACTGAACATTCAAACTTATGTTAATATAGTTTAAGGTTTCAAATCACTTGTAAGTTTGAGACTAATGGGTATTTATTGTGAAACAATTCAAAGTATTTCAGAGGAAGGGTTTCGGTAATGATATTTCCTGCAGTAATATTTATGAGGGTTGAGTCGGGTCATACAAACCATATTTTGATAATAATTGTTATAAACACGGTTACCTGTTACCTATATGAAGGGGATGATTTGATACTTACTGAAATGCACAGGGATGACAATAACATGACATGGCAATATTAAAAAAAGTCTGTTCAAAATATTATTGTTTTATAAATTTTTCAGTAAATTGGAAACATTTTTCATTTATGTACACTATGACAGGTAGCGGTACTTTTCATGTCAGGTTTGAATACAAAAGATTCCCACTATTTCATGCTTAACTCGAATACTTCGCATTTCCAACCTGTGTTAACCAAAAAAACAATTCCAACTACACTTAATCAAAGTTTGCCACAACTTTTCAAATCCATCTTCCTTAAAATAAAAACTATTTCGTTACACCTTCACGTCGGAATCGCGTGTGTGCACAAACTTATAAATCAGTCATATAGGCGACGTGTCGGCTAATTCCGACACATAGCTGAACATAGCCGAACTTACCCGAACGTGTCACGTAGATACTTACATTTATTCGAGGGAACAAACATTTTTAAGCAAACATTTCCAGGTCAAGTGGGTGACTTCGGACGGAGACGGAGATTATTGGACACCTGCCTTTACCTTCCTGATTGCAAAATTAGAATATATTTTTTATTCCGTAAGAAAGTCTTATTATTTCATATTGGAACTTTCTGCTAGACTTTTTATTAAAATAAGTCCAGTTTCTCTTCACGGTACTTTTAAATTAGAGGTATCCTTTTTTCTCGGTGCTGTAAGCGCTGCCAATCTTATCTGATGGCACTATAAAGACGGTTTTAACATTTAACAGATTTTTCTTTAAAAATTCTTTATGAGAACACGAAATGAAGCGTAGTACGTTATTTAATACCTCACTTCGTAATTTTTATGCTGCTGTGAATATTTTGAGAGAAAAGGAAATAATGCGTTATCTAATTCCGTGTGGTTGGTTTTATTGTCGCCCACGGTTCACAGTTCGTTTAGACAGGCCATTCGTCAATAGAAACAAAACGTATTCAAACGGGCGCCATTGCGCGTCCAATTTATAAAAATGTTTGTCGAGTCCGCTCCATAAACATAAATCTATTAACGGACCAATTCTATCGCGAACGGTATTTATACTGAAAAGGAACAAATAGCCGAAAGGAAAAATTGCCGCTTATTGTTTCGGCTAAAAGTTATATTAAAGCATAGATTAATTTATGGTCGGCATAACTTTTCTCATTGAGAAACAGTTAAAGCTTTTCTAGTACCTAAACAGGTTGGATATTCGTTTCCAAATATTTATGCATATATATATTTATAGTTTATGGAACAAGTCAAGTATGAATATAATAATAAAATAAATACCTGTTTCGGGACTTTGTCCGAGTGAGTGGAGATCCTGCTGGGAGCGGCGACGTTGCCTGTACTCCTGCCGGTAGTCAGGCCACCGCCCGTACTGAGCTGGTGCGTTCAGGTACTCCTGGGAGGAAAATCTCGACGCACGAGGAGGAGAAAACCCCATCTGGCTGTTGTAGTAATCATGTCTGAAGACAACATCAGGGTGGTTGATCGCTCCCGGCACGATCTGACTTCCAAAGTGACTTCGATGTCCCAAATACTCAGGTTTCATGGGAGCATCAGTCATTTCATGTCCATGGATGGACGTGGACCTTTGCGGACCATAATCTCGCAATCGGTTAGAGAAGTCAAGTCCCATTCGATGGGGAGAGTAGTCGAGGCCGCGCGGACCCATCTCGAAGTGGCCATGAGGTCGGCTGTTCCGGTAAAAGTTCGGAGAGAAAGGATTCTTGCTCTCCAGGTTCTGTCTGGATGCGTAGCCGGTCTCGACCTTTGGTTTCTCATCTCTGACCGGCTTGTCGGGTTGTTTGTCGGTCCCGTTTTGATGGGCATCCTTCTTTGGCGTCTCTTGAGGACGAAGTTTAGGGTGAGGAATAGACTCCATCACTTCCTGTGAGGCCCTCCGATTGAATTCCTGAATCTTTTCAGGCACGAAACCTTGTTGCGGCGGTTGGGACATTTTTAGTTCTTTTCTTTTTTCGTTTGTTTTAATATTATAAATACATCAAAACGTAAACTCACTAACACTGGATATTAAAATGTTCTACACAAATAGTGGATATATAAAAGTCGTGAATACACAGAGTTATATATTTGGGTATATATTTATATTATATTTTTAAAAAGTGAAGTCACGTTTACTTTAATTGTGCAATAAATTTATAGGAAAACATTCACAACCAAATACACAAGCTGGTCAGAAAACCGTTGTTTAGATATCACTCAAATCACTGACTGCTTTCTTTATCACTTTGGCATAATGAGTGATGGCAAAATAAAATGTTACCTTAGAAATAAACTTTAATATAAAAGAAGTAATTAATGATCTCTCCTCATGTTTAATGATACGGTTTCCTAAATAATTCAACCGCATACATTAACGTATTCAAAGCAACGGGGTGGAATATGAATGGTGCGCGGCTACAGAAACAAGCCTTCAAATTATTCTGAACCTAACTGCTTTAATTAAATTTGTTTGGGTATCCTTCAAATACCTACTAGTTACAAGGCGAGAGAGAACCATTACCGTTGATATTGTTATTACGAAATTAGAATATTTGATCTTGTGATGTTATTAGATAATTTATTGGGAATTTCGATATTTTGTCGCTTAGAAACACTTTCTAGCCACAAATCTCAGAAAAGATGCATAAATGTAATCGGCCTATAATGTTCCACAGCTGCCACAGTCCTCCTCTCTGTGAGTGGGAGTGGACCGCTATCCACCACGCAGGCTCAGTATGGGTTGGAGTACAAAACGATGAACGACATTAAACCTAGGAAAAACCCCCCCAAGAGTAAATATGTCAACAAAACCAGTTCAAACTGCCATTCCATATTTCCACAATTTCTTTCAACTAGCTTCACCAACAATTTCTATTTTTAAGGCTAAGCAGCCAGGAACAATCGGAGCTCATTATCTTCAGAACACGACGCGCTCGAGGCGTCCCCAAGTTCGGCCATTACTCGTAATTAGAGCCCGCCCTTGGTTTGGCCGTGCCACTTGGCCGTACCACTTGGCCGACAACTTAGCCGACAACTTGGCCGTAACGTATTTACGTAAGTCGCTGTAAAGTTTACGCGCTGGAACTGAGACGTAGTGTCTGTGGTGTTAATGAGCATGATTTTATGAGATTGTGTAGAGTTGCTGCAGTTGTTTATTTTTAATATGAGAAGTGCGGAGCATATTTTTTATTTTATACATTCATAAAGGACATTTCACAACTTTTGTTTTAAATAAAGACGGTTCTAGGATACCTATAATTTTTTTATTAATGAATAAGGAACCGGTCATTTTACGGAAAAGTATAATTATTAAGCACACATAATTATATTAGGGCCAACAATTGCCGATGAACGGCTGAGTTGAATAATTAAAAGTTTCTAAACTAAACATTAAATTATCTCATTCTCCAAAACCCTTACTCATACGTAAAGGACCCTCAAACAGACCTTTTAATATGAAGGGATCCTCTCATCCCTCACTACAACCGCACCTGCTCTACAACGTGAATCACGAGCACTATTAATAGCGCAACTATCGCCCAACACTCGCTGAGAGTTGAACGTGTCGCCAACTTTTGGACGACTGCGTAACGACTGCTTCTAGTTAATAGTTTGTTTGGTTCGAGTTTTAACTATAAAATATTGTTATGAGTTATGCTCAGTAGAAGTGTTAATGAACTGGATTATTATAACTATGACATAGTCTGTTAAATTGGACCATTTTCGGTGTATTCAGTAGTAACTATTTGGAAACTAGGGTAGAAATTCATAATGTGTATGATCAGTATAGGTTCCTACCTAATGTGATTCGTTTCGTGACATATTAGTTTATGTGTTGCTGATACTTTATGTGTTCCTGATACTGAATTTGTTAAAAAAAATATCGTTTGGAAGCTTAGAGTCCAAAAATAAAAGATTCCTACGAACTGAGAACCTCCTCGCCCTCCTCATCGTTTAATATCAGCCTGAAACGTAGCCTCATAAACTCTTTTAATGAACAACCGTGCTCCCTATACGTGTACCCCTCCCAGCTACTGAGACCTAATTCCCGTCCAAAGCAATCAACAACACTTCCTGACTGCACGACAGTAAAAACTGTGTATACAAGCGCACAGCGAGCACAGCCCGCTCAACCTCAATCAAATACAACTGCAAACACGGCAGTAGCCCACGGAGTAGGTGGGCACAGAGAACTCACTGCGAACATCACGCGATACTGTACACATAGTCAGACGAGGAGTTACAAGAAAATATTGCCGCAGCGAGTAGGTACGGTAGTTTCACAGCTACGGCTATGTGCAGTCGTATGCACTGAATACTTGCAACTTTTCCTTTTTAAACTTTAGTAGCGTCTATGTATTTAAGCTAGTAATTCTTAGATTATTTATCCCCGGTTTACTAAAGCCATATCAGATCTTTGATCAGTAATTCTGTAGACAAATTAGTTAGCTGTTATAGTTTGCAAATCCTCAATCCTTGTCATACAACACTGTTACATTCACGTTTTTATTGAAAGAATGTAAAAAAAATAGAAGTTTATGTAAAAGTGAATCTTCTGTTCATCATTATTTCATGCAGGGACGCACCAACTGTCGATATCGACAGCTGGCGTCGATCCAGCTGCCTATCGATATTAATATCGATCGGAAGTTATCCCGACCCCCTGACCCGCTCGCCGACGGATTTGACCCATCAGAATTAGACGTTATCAATGTCGAAAGATTCATCTAATGCCATCTACGGTTATGTTGCGGTGAAATTGGGTACTGTGGGGTTTTAGGGACGTATTAATAGGTTAATTGATTTCAGGCTTAGAAAAGGACATTTGTAAGAAGGGATTGAAAAGGCTTTTTTGTGCGAAATCACTAAAGATCTTAAGTATTCTACTCTCTAAAGAAAAAGATCGTAACTAAACCATAACCCATAAGTTCTTTTTTTCATATCTATGGATAAGATTTGTACAAAAAACTAGGTAGGTGGGTAATTAAAAACACCCTAACGACGTATACAAAAACATATTTTGGGTTGTAAAGCTAGTCACCTAATATAAATCGTAAAATTCGTTGCATACAAGGTCTTGTTACCCATTAATGAGCAGACGAACACTTTGTTGAAGTAAAGTGAAGTTTGGCAGCAAGCCGAGACCGTCCTGAGAGGAAGAAATTACTCTTTTCATTAAAGTCTCTTATCTACGAAAGACACAAGGATCTTCTTGTGTTGTCGACTTATCTTGGTTTTACAGAAATCTAGTAGAGTTTGAAGGTTCATATTTCTTTGAAAGCATTACCTGAAATGACGATAGTAAGTGACACATGAAGTCAAGTCAGTACAATCTTATGTCGGCTGCAATGGCAAACTATGGTCACAAATATAAACTCTCAAAAGAAAAACGAAATATCTACTGTTTTCTTTATGGATATAAAAGCCACTTGCCTGATGAGATGAGTGAACACTTTATGCGATAAAATCACATACATTCATACGAATAAATAAGTAATAACACAAATCACCCGATGGTCTTATAAATAACACAAGCAGCCAATCAAACGCAGCGCTCCACTTCAGCGCCTGAGTGATGACGACACGGAACAAACCGTCGTCGCCGTGACGTCATCGATCATATCGCAGGTGATTGGTCGGCCGTAATATAGGTACTTTAGCGGCTCTCTACGGGTCGAAGGTTCAATTTTACTTTATATTATTATGATAGTTACCTGAACTGGTCTACAGCTGGGCAATTTATTACCACGGAATTATTTTCACTCACAAACAACGCACAGCCGAAATCACTAGGAAAGGACTTTTGGAAATTCATTTAATAATAATTTTCGCCGATGGTACATCCCACGGGTACACGCCTCGTATATTCTATAAGTACTAATATTATAAAGCTGAAGAGTTTGTTTGTTTGTTTGAACGCGCTTATCTCAAGAACTACTGGTTGGAATTGAAAAAAACTTTTTGTGTTGGATAGTCCATTTATCGAGGAGGGCTATAGGCTATATAACATCACGCTACGACCAATAGGAAAGGAGCATAAATGAAATATGTTCCAAAAACGGGAAAAAATATTCCTTTTTGAGAGCTTTCGTTGCGTGCACTGCGTAAACGGTTTATGTTACGTAAATATCATGTACGATAGAATTGTTCCTCTTTAGAATTTATGAATTTATGGCGTGTCATTTTCAATAAACATAGCATTTTGCGGTGGCAGGTTGTTAAGCATGTTACTATTGTGCAAACAATACAAACATTCATTATTATTTTTGCTGGTTTTATCGGTACTTAGTGCTTAAGGCCCAATATTAAATTTAAACCACACGTTTCAAAATATATAATCTCTAGGTCTGGAATGAAGTGGGTTAATATTTTTTGTTAAATTAATGACAGCAGGTAAGCATAATGAATAATATTCAAGACATAGAATATTTTGGTAAAATAAATAATAAGTAAATTAATTGCATGTTAGCCACTTTGACCCAACCTCCCCACCATACAAATTGTCATTTTTAGGTTCTTCTCAAGATACTCTAGTCATCATCATCTGCCTACCTTTTCCCAAATATGTTGCGGTCGGCTTCCAGTCTTACCGGATGCAGCTAAATACTACTCAAGATACTCTATTTCTATCAGAATAGAACATATAGGTATACTATCGCTAATAGGTCCTTCGTTAATAAAAGCTCGCTAACCGAATACATTCGTCAACTCAGTTCATGCTCAAGTGGGATGTGCCAGTAAGTGGTTTGGACCCACCATATCATAAAAGGTCACCCGGGTGCTATCGGGAGATGTGCAGTCGCATGCGTTGAATACTAATCAACGACAAACATTCTACGACTGCCAGCGGAAATGAGGGGCAGACCACTCTTTAACATATTGTGGTCAACCCTCTGCTGCTTGAGCGAGAATACTAAGCATCTTATCTAATATTGTAAACAAACTACATTCAGATAATTATGATTTTTTTTTAGCTTTTTAATATACCTAATTCTTGTGAACTGGGTAATTGTCAATTCTGTGTCATTTTTAAGAACGCTAACCGTTATTTCATCAGTCTGTTAATCTGTGAACGAAGTACAGTTTTAAAACTGTAGAACGAAATCTATTTACTTATCTGACTTATTTAGCGAACGAAGTGTTGTCTAACGTATTTAGCGCAGCTATCTCCGCTCTTAACACACAATAACACATCAAAACATCCTAACACTCACATAGTACTCATATTCACATTTTTCTCAGAATATTAGGCACAACTCTTTGAAGCAGATTATTTAAATGCCTCTAATACAGTCAGCCTCAAAAAGACGTGAATATCGACAAGAATTACTTTATTAAATTGTCTACATTCTTTGTTTCATATTTATTGAGTATTATATCAAAGTAAAGCCACATCACTGAATACACATTGTTTGCTTAATTGCAGCTACACAATATCATACAGTATGGTGGAACACAAATTGTAGACAGTCAAATGGATTTTTATCGATGTGTACATCTTTTTAAGGCTGGGTGTACACGTTCAGATTTCTCGCCATTTGTCATAATGTCAGTGTGAACAAAATACAAAATGGCGTCGTTTTGTGAACATTTTGACGTAATAGAACATATGTCAGGGATTGGAGTTTCCAGGATGATAATGCTGAATAATTTCACTGATTTATTTAAAAGAAAATAACTGATTTTTCTTACAGTTAGGTTCCAGGTAGATAACAATTCTGATAAAATTCAGCAAGCGTGAATCAGTTCACCTTACTCTTGTAGGTGGTAATGTTATAACATCATTAAAGTAATTAGTCTCATGTTAGTATAAATATTCAAGCCTTAGATTCAAGCATATCTTACAATTTGACAATAGGATCAATATCACGGATGGCATACAGATTCATGACATGAAAGTACCAACAAATCCATATTAAGTATTATAAATTCGAAAGTAACTCGGTCTGTCTGTTTGTCTGTATGTTACCTTTTCTCGCCTAAACCACTGAACGGATTTCGATAAAATTTGGCAAGGAGATAGATTTTTATCGACATAACACGCAGGCGAAGCCGCGGGCGGAACCTAGTCATAAATACATTCTGCATCATTCTGGCACAGTTAAAAACTGTTGAAGAATACAGCTTATTTAAAAAGAACCTGATATGTCGCTTGATAGGCTTAAAAGATGTATGCTCATATTGCTAATGAGCTGTTCTATTCATAAGCAAAGATTGAAAAGTTTCTCAAATTAACGAAAAAAGAACCACAAAACAACATTCTAGTTACCAAAGCAACTTCACTACTCATAGTAATATCTCGTTCTTGTTTACAATATCAAGGCGTTTGTTTCCCCAAAATACGAAGATTATCGTTAACAAAATCAATTACATGCGCCAGGACACGGAGGGCTGAGGGCTCTCTGGGAAAGGGCGCATTAGGCAGAGCCGGGAGGCGCGCAGATGTCGACAATAGCTGCAAACGATCTCCTTTCGGTGATATTATGAAGTTTATTCACGACTTGGATCTTACGGTGTTTGTCTTATTGATATTTTGCTGGTGGCTCTGAAAGTGTTATCATGTCCTTGAGCAGAAAAACTGCAAACACAGCTAGAAAACTCATGGTAGATAGCTGTTGTGATTGATTAAATAATTTGAAAAAAACAATAGAAATGGCAATAAATTAAAGGGTTTTTAGGAATTTGTGTCCAGTAAGCCTTACAGACTAAGATAAACGATTCTTGAATATTATTTAGTGACTACTCTTGTGTTTATAGGTATTATCTTGCTTTCTGAAGTGGTTTTTCAAATCCGTAAATTAAAAATTAGGAAAGCGTTTGAAAGCCAAATTAATTCCAATAGGTACGCCGACTTAAAATGCTGTAAACAATCCGACATGAAACTATTTACACTGAGTTGGAATTTGGAATGAAATGAAAACATTCACTGTTGCATCGATTTCTCGCCACAAACACAGCTGTTTTAATCTCCAGCTAGCACATACATAGAATACATACTATCATCCAAACATCCACAAATGTATGCATCTATGTATGTATGTACATGTACATTTGTACAACATACACGGTGTGTGTGCCGTATATCATAGTTTTACGAGAATTTATTCCCGTCAGTGTGACGCTTGCTATAAAACAGGTCTGCCGTAATTAGGTATTCGATGCAAATGTTTTGTGCAAGTGAAATGATTGACGGCTTGGCTTTCTGGTTGGAATTCAATGTCCATTAGCAATGAATGTAAAACTGAAACGAATTGGAGATTCTGGCAAAGTGACTCAATGATTCTGGATATTAATGGTTTCTATGTCTCTTTAGTGAATCAAAAACTCGTGTTTATGAGCTTAAGACCGACTTTCAGTGACTACACTTTGCAGGTTGGTAAAGTACCATTAAAATACTGACTAATCTACATCTTTTTAATAAGATAAGTGACAGGCATAACTTTAACACTAGAAATAGGAACAAATTAGATCAACCACGTTTCAGATTGTCTAAAGTACATACTTCTTTTATGGGGTACTGTGTAAAATGTTATAATAAAATACCACTCATTATTCTTCAACTAAATGAGAAGAAATTTAAAACATGCATTAAACGCACACTATGTAGACAGGCATATTATAAGTTGGATGATTATATCTATACTAATATTATAAAGCTGAAGAGTTTGTTTGTTTGTGTGTTAGATAGTCCATTTATCGAGGAAGGCTATAGGCTATATAACATCACGCTACGACCAATAGGAGCAGAGCATAAATGAAATATGTTCCAAAAATGGGAAAAATATTCCTTTTTGAGAGCTTTCGTTGCGTGCGCTGCGTAAACGGTTTATGTTACGTAAATATCATGTACGATAGAATTGTTCCTCTTGAAAGGTTCTAAAAAAAAGTCCGCGACAGCATTGTCGCGGACTTTTTTTTAGAACCTTTTTTAGACATATGCATGTCTATCTATTAAGTTTGACTCACTATAACCTTTTTTATGGTAATCAAATTTGTTAGAAATTAATGTATTATTTGCGAAGGAGTTTTATCAACATAATATTAATTATTATTGAAATAAATAGTTTTAACATCAAGGGTATTTATGTAGCTGTAAAATACTTTTTAATTCATTCGAATCGGACATTTATTTTCGAAGTTATCACGAGTATAAAAATACAATACGCGAACCGTTCGACTCTGGCGCCGCGACGTTCCCTACTCTAGAGAGGAGAGGATGGGCACACGGGTAGACCATGACCTGGAATAGGACATAGGATAAGTTTTATCCCTATATTCCCACGGGATCGAGACCTACGCGAAAGGTTCTAAAAAAAAGTCCGCGACAGCATATGTCTATCTATTAAGATTGACTCGCTATAACCTTTTTTTATGGTAATCAAATTTGTTCGAAATTAATGTATTATTTGCGAAGGAGTTTTATCAACATAATATTAATTCTTATTCAAATAAATAGTTTTAACATCAAGGGTATTTATGTAGCAGTAAAATACTTTTTAATTGGCGCGTGTGTTGGATCATTCGGTTCCCTACAAAATGGTTGAGCTGGATGGTGCTGATCCACGTGTCATGTTCGTGAACGGGCGCTGTCAGTTGAGACTGGTCATCTCTCATCTGCCAGAGCTTATTTTTAATCTTATATTTTGAATTGTTTTTGATTATTTTTCATTTGACATTGTTCTCACATATAAAAGCACCAAGAATACTGGACCCAGGATTTTGTAATATCTATATCCATTTTTAAGAGTGTCCTTGGAGTTTCTTGCCCGTTCATCTCCATAGAGATCTACGATTTGGAATGGGCAACTAGCTTCAACTTTTTTACTAACTGACCGATTCTTTGACAATTCAAAAGAGCCTGTAAATGGTTTAATTGAAATAAATGCTTTGAGTTTGAGTTTGAGTTTGATTATTAGTAGGAATTATGAAACTCAATTAGTAATCACTATGAGAACCTTACTGCTCGTAAATTCAGACCATCAAGCTGATTCTATTCAAAATTATTCTATCCTTAAAAACTTCCATCATTAAAAAGTCAACAAAAGATAATACGGTCGCCATTAAGGTCACATTCCGTAGAATCATCAATAGAACAGCCATCAGTATCATAGGTTCGTTCGTATTCCGCGCCTGTGAGCTGTATCGAGGCGCGGCGGCTCTTGGCCGTCATTACGACGCGACGTATTATGCTGCATCAATCCCATAGTACAATAGGGATAGAAGGACCACTAAGATTGTAAAGCATACACTCCGTGGTACAGTCTTATCTCATTGGTTATATTCATATCTTTGTTTGTGTTCCATCATGTTAAACAACATTTTACAGCAATGCAATGATACTGGAAATGTAAGTTAGTTATTTGTAACTAGTGAAACATTCAAAAAATGAGGAACAGCCGATTCCTGTCATGAACATATGTCAAGAATAAGTTTTTTCAGTCGAAGTTCAGACGAGAGGCCACATATTAAGATGATTTCATCCCTGTCAACCCCTTCTAGAACTACAGCTGAGAGATTAAATCTTTGCTTATACTTGTATCTCGAAGAAAACCGTATTATTTACAAAATAAAATGCAGTATTAAGTATCTATAATAGAAAGGAAAGCTGGAAAAATAAAAGGGACAAAAGCTCGTCATCCAGTATGCAGTGGTCCTTCTGTACGCATCTATGACATGGCACCACCGAGCGCTTTTTAACAAGCCGTGACATGAATAGAACGCACCCTCCAGTGTGTAATTAAAAAGTGTAAATAAAATGTCGGCGATTTTGGCGCCAAAACGCTTCAAAAGTTAAAACATCGTCGGATTTCATGTTGCAGTAAAATATTATACAAAATATTTGAAATGTTGAACTACTTAGGGCTTTAACGTTCATCTTAGGATTTATAAGTGTATTTGAACGAGTAATGAGAATTTGCCTGTATTAAGTACAAGGTAAAATTAGGGTACATTAATATTGATAAGCTCCTATTCAATATTCAAAAGCAATTAATTTTGATTAATAATTCATCAAAGACATGAATTAATAAAACTGCATTCGTTGAAGTTATTAATTATAAACATGTTGTTTGGAAAAATAGTAACAATTTAATTACGTGATGCTACTGTTTGAACATTATTACAACGTATTATTTAATAACGTAGAGTAGACGAATAAAACTGACCAAATAAATATTTGTTTATTTACACATGCCACAAGACAGCCAACCGGTCAAGCACCAAACAAGAACACGTGCGGCTGTCAAACTAACAAAATTGAAAAAAGAACACGTGCGGCTGTCAAACTAACAAAATTGAAAAAAGAAAACAGTTACATTTACCTGTGTTTATCCCCCAAAGGGGTCAATAATCCCCACATTAGTGACGTGACTATGTAAACAAACACACGTGCGACGTGGACACGCCCACTACGTGTGTAATAGTGTCGTAACACACGTCTAGTGTTGTGACACATGTGTCTCGATGTGATTTATTACACGTGTAATTTGTCAGTCGAGTAGTGTGGAGTTGATTCGTTGCCAAATTGTGACTTAGATAGTGATAAGTCAGGTGAGTATGTTGGTATACACACAGCGTAATACCTGTCTGTAGAGACTGATTTGGGAAGTATCGTATAGAATCCCATAGTTTAGTATCAAGTGTAAATGATTAGAGTATGATTCACAACTTCGATGGTTTCCTCGAAAAACTTAGCTGGAGTCCAGTATCTACTTACAAACGCATGACATTATGAAATGTTATCACGAGCAAAATACGCAGCATGAAACCGCAGACATGCGACCGTAATCAAGTATTTTTTACTGTAAACTTTATTGAGTTCTAGTTCTTAGTAATATTTCTGCTCGGGATCCACCAATTAGCGACATTATAAAGTAAAATTCCTGAACTCCTTGAGAATACCTGCCTGCTCTGGAAGTCTGGAATTTTGTCGTCGATTTTAATCAACATTTATTACTAAGCTTCTCACTGAAATGGAAGGAGGTTAAAAGGAGAGATCTTTAGTATTGAAAGAATCTAAATTAAAAGTCTATTCAAAGGTCTTTACAAAATCTTTATAATGTAGGTAAGCTCATGAAAAGTCATGGACAATGTAAGTGCCAGTAATACGTAACTTGAATAACTCTCCGCGACGGTATATTAACACAGCAACGATAAAACAACACATAGTAACATTAATTTTAGTATTAGCATCATAAATCATTTACAATAATCGAAATAAACCTATACTGTAGTATATTCGCGAGTAGGATTGCAAAACACACGTTATTGCATAATTCGTGCAGCCACTCCGAACTGAATACTCGTATTATCCCTTATAAAACACGACATGTCCGATTCATACATATTTATTGAGCCGGCCCCGCCTGGACTCTCTCCAAGAGGCCAGACGCACAACTAGTGGAGGGACATCATCGATAACAATATTCATATTTACCTTCACTTTTGATTATACTGATATTAAAGTTAAAACGGCCATGGAAGAGCAATGAGGAAAATGTGAGTATGAAAGTGAAATGCTATAAGAAAAACGATGGCTGATTTGTGTGAAAGATGCTAATAGAGAAGTAGTGGCAGAAAAATACGTGTTAAATTGGGATAAGGGCAAGACAATGATAATTAAAATTAAAACTGCCGTGTTTAAAAATAACTGTTGTACATTTTTCAATTTCATTTTGAGTCGATTTGTTTTATTGCACATCAAGGTGAAAATAGCTAACATTCAACACCAGACATTTTGCACCAGACATAAAACTAATTGATGGTGAATTGAGAGTCGATAAAACTCAAGTTAAAAATATCTCTATGGTCTTCACCTGTGAATACCATTCGTTTTATGTTCGCTGTAAATTTTAGTAAAAATATCTGCTATTGATGTAGTGAAGCTCTGATCTTAAATTACGTAACTTCTATTATTTTGAAATTGTGTTCTTTTACCAGTTAAGTTCAAAATTACAAAGAAATCTATTATTAACACCAAATGTTTATTACTTACACAAAAGAATAGTCATAATTTATTCCGTAAAGTCATGGGGTCTCAACTCGAACAAATTATAATTAGTCTTGAAAAAAAATCATAGATGGCAGCATAAGTAACAATTTATGAAATTAACAATCACTACAAAGCGTTATACGGCAAATTTTGGCTGAGATAATATTAGTAAAAATCAAAACATCATTGTTTAATGCTGATTTATGTATTTACACTCATAAATCTCGTATTTTCAACAAAAAACTTAAATTAAGCCGTTTACTTCAATTGGAACCCTTAGAATAATAAAGTAGCCATCTGTTAATCATTTTGATTGCACTTGCGTTTAAAGTCGTTTCATTAAAGAAAATCAAAAAACATTTTTTTTTATCTAGTACTTTACGTAGAAATATAAAAATTGAACACCTAGGAAGAAAAAACGTAAAAAAGGAAGAAAAACATCTTGCGTAGTATCTAGGCAAGACTCCTAGATGACGTTGTAAAACTACGGTCTCTGGCAATTAGTGAGTCGCTGATGCTGCCATCTGTTAAAAAAAATGGAAGAAGAAAAATAGCCAGCTCAATTGCCAGACTTAGGGTGGTGTCATTTCTTTGTCCCATACATTGGGTATCTGTACGTAGTATTATAATATCTGTGGTAAAGTCAAGGCCGATACTCTTATAAGAAGTCTCGGGAAAAAATAAGAATAACGGTTTAAAAGGTATCGATAACCGGATTCATAAATACATTGCGAAGCACATCACTAGTCTTACTAGAGCTTGCGACAGGAATATCGAGTGGGCGCAGCAATTCTTCGTCTGGACGTCACGAGTAGGTACTATCACTTCAGGACTAGGTTTTATATCAAGATGGATTTATGGTATAGTTTCACAAGGAAAGAAAGACAATAGTTTTTCCACAGAAGAAGTACAATATATTCGTATACAATTTTAGTTTGCAGCTAGGTTCAGTTTTTATTCCAATTGTTGAAAATTCAAAGAAATTACATATAATCCAATTTATTAGTAGGTATTTCGTTTCATACATAACAATGGAATGTTGCATTGATTTGAACTAGAGAATAGCAACATCAGCTTAGTTGTAGATAACTCCAAATATATTTGTCTCTGTATTCTATCCAATGAGCTAATATTTGGGAATTGCTCCAGCACAATATGATAGCACGTTTTGGCAAGTTCAGTTGCCAACACAACAAGTCTTGCAGGCCGCCACACGACATCCGTCGAGATTTGTTTCGTATACCTGCGTCTACTAGTTCATAAATGTTGGTTTTGAAAAAAAAAAAGTAGTTTTATAATGTATCTAATCTCAAATTGAACCTGAAGATTATACTTATAAATGTATGAAATAATAACGCGGTAGAGTTGAACTTTAGGAGAGATTTTTATTTCTTGTATTGGCGTGAAATAGCCAGAGATGATACATAATTATGACGAAAAGTTCTAAAAATTTCGATCCTAATTTGGTCCTTTGAGCCGAGCTGACAAAACCCAAAATTCACAGCACAGTGCCAGTTATAAGCATAATTTTATTCACTTTTAAATTAAAATCCAAGAAACTTCGAAAAACAGGATAATTTTAAATCTTCCTCAAAGAATGGGTCCGACATTGCAAGGAATCAAAGTGTAACAGCTGCTTATCATTTTGCGCAAAACGAAGTCGAGGAAATCCTGTTACTTAAGTAGAAATATATCTTAGGTTCTCTTTGGCAACGATCTAGTTTCAGTGCAAAGAGATTACTGAAGCTGTATACCAGGTTTTCCTTAATACTATACGGTTGAACTTATCTTGCCATATATCGTGTAATTTTATGAAAGATTACAGTTAATGGTGCCGATTCTCTTGTACACCGAACTAAACTATCACTAAAATTCCTCACTTTTTACTATGAGAATCTTAGAACTATTCTGCCAAAAAAAATCTCTAAATTTAAAAATTATTTTGACACAACTAAAATCGAATTTGACAATCGCGACTCCACTTGGTACCTACTTGTTTGCCCTACGCCGTGATTATTTTTGAGCCGGAGAGGCGCGCAATTTCGCCATCTCGACGTATTTTGTATGGAATTTTTCACTTTTTGGATGAAATAAAAAATAAAAAAATTACCAACATGTTGAGTATTAAGGGGTTTACGCGTTTAAAAGGGGGTCAAAATTTTAATTATTTTTGCGATAGGACACACCATTTTCGAGATATAAGCAAAAGAAAATAAAATAAGATACAGTACTCATTTGCAACTGAAGTCGAGTTGTTGGTTTGAATTTTAGTTCATGACATCTAATTTTATTCCACACATTTTTAATCGCGATTAAAAATAGTAAGATTTAGTTAGAAGATTTTAGATATAGAACAAAATTTTAGGTTAAAACGTCAAATTCAGAATAGCAGTTTCACTAAATTCAATCTCAGTGCCATCTTAGTGCTATCAAACTAAAATATAGTTAAGTTGTGTCATTATAGTCTATTTCAGAATAGGAAATCGTCGTTAGACAGGAATAAACTAAATTTTAGTAATTTTTAGTCTAGTTTAGAGACCATTGTGACAAGAAAATCGGCACCATTATGCTTTTTTTTGGATCAATTTAATGAGAGTAGTCATATTTTTTAATTGAATGTAAATGAAAATGTAAAAGAGTAATGTATTCTCGGTTAAACTTTGAACAAAATATTAAACTTAATCTTTTTTTTTTTCGCAACCCCAGTAGGTAAGCCCAACGAACAGGTACTCAATATACCATCCACTCAATCCAGATGGGCGGTCTGATCGATACTCAAGTACAAGTACACATAAGACAGTCTCTAAATAGGCTAAGGACTAAGTTAATTAACGAGCGGCGCGCGGCGGAACCGCTAAGATATTGCCTCGATCTTACGCTGCGATGCGACTCGCATACGTACGCATTTGTCACTTGAACTACGTGTGTGTGTGTGTGCGTGATACTTGATAATTGAGCTGTGTGCGTGTGTGTCAGAGGTAAAGGTGTGTGAGTGTGTGTGTGTCAGGTGGCGGTGTGAGTGTGTGTAAACAATATTAATGTCAGGTTAGGAGGGTGTTTAACCTGCAATTGGTATTAAATGTGTGTAATACATTACAGTAAGATCACGATTACCCGAGCTTTACTCAAAGATCTTGAAGTAAATAGGTACCTACGTGTCTAAAGCGCTAAAGTCCTCTCAGGCAATAACACTTTTCCATTACAAAGGTCCAACTGCCTTAACAAGGAGCAAGTTGATATATTTGTTTAATTAAATTGCTAAAAGTTTTGTTTGAATCATAGTGCTTACCTGGCTTGAATTGAAATTCAAAGAAACGAGTAACGTATATCTTTTTTCTAATGGACTATTTCAACTTACGAAGCTGTGTTGAATAGACGCAAATATTATAGCAAAGGGATGTGACGAAAGTTTAGTCATGGGTTTAGTCTTTGTTTTTTATAGTAAAGTTTGAATATTGTGAGCAATCATTCGTATACAGAAATTTCTCACAAATGTTAACAGCAAACCGTACATATCAGTCAATCGGCCATCAAATCGTTCATACTAAAGTCGTCTATTCCCGTCCGCGATGAACGTTTCACCGCATCTCACTAATATTAGCAGTATCATCGACGGACAGACAGACAGTTTACGTGCATTAGTGTATTTGTTTATAATAATAGGCTTATTCAGTGCTGTTGCTCGTTTCGCCGACGGAATAACTCGTGAGTTGTCTATTGTAATGCGATTCTTGATCTAAGGACCAGATTTTATAAGTTTCATTGTTTGTAAGAATGCTATGAACGAGTGAAGTATGTGGGAATGATATGAACGAATGAAGGGAGTGAATGATAGCGTGACGGTTGACAGGGTAGAGTGGATGAGAAACGTGTTGCGCCGACCACAAGTGACGTGGGACAAGGGCAGGAAGATAATGATTAGCTTCATAATGCATTCTAAGATTTTATTCTATCGATGTAACTGAACATTCATGTAAACTCTATCTCAAAGCATTTATTTCAATTAAACCAATTACAGGCACTTTGAATTGTCATAGAGTCGATCAGTCAGAAAGATGAATCTAGCTGCCTATTCCAAAGCTATATACATCAGTAGGAACCTACCATAGGTTCCTACTGATGTATATACTAAATAATATGCTCTTGAGAGAGTATACAAATTAATGTATTAATATTTAGTTACGAGTCCTATCTTGTAAAAGTTACGATGGAAACGTGGCTGCGAAACTTAGGATCGGATATTGAAACTATATTCAGACAAAAGAATTATTACATTCGTGCATTAAAAGTTCGTATCTCAGTTAAAACATCAAAGTAATGACCATAAATTATATCAAATAAAAATCTTTCTGTCACTGAGACACTGTCTATGTATGTCTACACACATAACTTTTTCGAATTTGACGAATAAAACCAAATAAACTTGATATTCCTTTGTTTGTTTATCCGGCGGCAACTCAACTGCTCCGTCAAATGTTTCCTTCGCCCATACAGTTAGTAAATTGCATCGCTTGCTTTTCTTTGAGCTTATCTACGAAACTAGGTGAGTATGTAAGTGTTCCGCTGTTTATGATGATAGAGAGCTATTCCTGAAGAGGAATGGGCAATTCTTCTTCGCGAATGTCTTATGTTTTCCTGGTGTATCAAAATATTTTTCGCTTACATTGTATAAATATTTATTTTTGGCATAAAAGCATTTTATTTTGCAAAAAAATTCACAGTTGCTGCAGGAATCATATATTTTGTAAAAGCTGTTTTGCTTTCTTAAGTTAATAGATAGAACGAGTTTTTGAACGAAGCTAGAATGTAGGTTAAATTCATTAGTGATTCTCAAAAGTGGGAAAAACAGACCGGTGTTTTTGACTGAAAGCGATGAACCTAAAAGCACTTTCATAATAATTATGAAAGTGCTTTTAGGTTAGGTTTATGGCCATTGACTGAAGCTCCACTAATACTAGCTTACAATGGAACAGTAATTACACAAATTATTCAATAATCGGTTTGATCACAGAGCAGGAATTACCCACTAACTGTCGATGATATTACAGCGGGCTAATTTGATAAGCTTATAACACTGATATGAAATTGTTATAATGTGGCCAACGGATTCATGTACAGTGTAATTTTAATGCTTATAGTATATACAAGTTTGAAGTTCGAACCGTGATGTCTGAAATGCTTGTATTTCTAAATAAGTCAGATTTTTATTTGTGTTCTGTTAATAGAAAGTCCAGTTAGCAGTCTAAGGTTTGAGATTGTTGCTAGCAACTAAGGGTTGTGGTCAGTCCTTATAAACATCTTCGAAATTAGGTCTATAATGTTAGCACATCAGTCAAATCAAGTACCAAATGACCCATTACCTAATATTCAAATTCAATTAAGTCGACACACATGTCTTAAATCCCAACTCAAAGATAAAAGATAAACCCGATAGCAGCTCGTCTCAAACTCATCAAACTTATGCAACAGTTCTCGTTCACAGAGCCACAGACGAGAAGGGCTGCTCGATGCGTGCTCGCGGAGCCACCGACGGGATTAGCATGCTCTCGTCGTGGTCTCAAAGGAAACTATTATTAAGTTTCTCGTCAAGATATAGGGACGTTGACGTCATTTGCATTTAGTAAATAAGACTGTCCATGAGATATTGTAAGTCTCGCATATTTAGTTTTTCATCAGACTTAAAAGGCTAACTTTTTTCCATATAAGTTGGTTTCGACTCAGTCGGCTAGATGAGGCTAAATGTCAGCATTTCACACGAAATGTTTTCCATGCGGATCTGTCGTATGCAGCCCAATTAGAGGCAAATACCGATTCCGTACGGTGTGACTCGTTGTCGAATTGTTGGGCTGCCGAGTGGCCGTGGTGAATGTCAATGGTACTCGTATGACAACTGAGACCGAAGAGATATTTCGGGGCTGAAAGTTTGCAAATACATAGAGTTTTGATACTAGCTCTCTCCGAAAAAATAATTAGGCGGTGAATAGGTATAAAGCATAATATTATGCTGAAATTAAATTCGATTTTTCAAACTAGGTTGTAGTAAAACTTCTTGAGCTAACATGTAAGGGTACAAATGCCTCATTTGCCTTTTAAAACTCTGGCTTTAACATTACTTTTATCAACTCCTTATGAAATGAACATAAAATAATTTTCCTTCCCTTGATGGTATCCTTTCATCTCTAGATGACTGTGATAACATGGAGCCGCTCATAATGAAGACGGAATGTAATTAGTTAATGAGGCGGTGTCTGATGTATTTACGAGCTCCTACACAACAATCTAATTACATAATGTACAATATGGACATGCTTACTAGAAACACATTTTTAGCTACTTACAGCAACTTAAACAGTTCGTATTACCACCCTAAAAACCTAATAACCAATGATGGCCCATGTTAACCCTTCAAATCTTACTAAATGTGTTATTGTTAAGAGTGGGGGGATCACGTCCATATGGGAGGGGTTTGAGTTCGAACTTAATATCCGGTCCGACATCTTAGCCGTCGAGCTATTGCGCTTAGGTGATATTCATTTAAGAACGAAATTGTGTCTTACTGGACAGCCGCTCATGTCCGCTATTATTAATAAAACCAGCGCGGTAATTATTATTTTATAGGCAATTTACTTTTAAAGGTAACTGGTAATACCCACCCGATTGATATTACCTTAATTGCTTCTTAAAACGCTGACGGGCGATAAGGTGGCCTAGTCTAGTTAAGTTCATATAGCTTAATAGTACGTCTAATGTCCTAAGAAAGCTGTATTTGCTTTAGTGACTTGAGGGTATTTAAATATAATATAGTTAGTCTTTCACGTCTTGAAACTTGAATAATTTAGCGAAGCCTTAACAGCGGACTCGTAAAGTCGCGAGTATATGTTGAACAATTAATTACAAGAGACGTCGCGAGAACATACAGGTAGTATGCAACAAGTTCTGTACTACAGAAGTTAATTTTAGTTATACAAATACATAAAAGAGATAGCCGTATAATTAATGTAGAAGTAGAAGTAAATAATAAAAAGGAAATGGTTTCTTTATGGAAAAGAAATAATAGTTGCTATGTTTGAAGCTTATAATCGTTTAGGAGCACTTAAGAAAAGACATATGATATCGATTGTAAGTCACCTGTTGGTGTCAATGAAGACAAATTACATTGAATGATAAAATAACATTGAAAGCAGAACGGTGGATCACCCCTAACACATTTCCTTTAATAATATATCCGAGGGGGAAAATATACTAGGTAGTCTTAATCAGATGGATGTTGAAGAGAGAAAGTAATAGTATAATAAGTGTTGAATATATTCAAATTAAGTCTAACACAAAACTGAAAAGCTTAATCACGCAAAAAATGCCCAACAAAAGGCGAATCCCAACTATTCACCATGATCACAATGCGACACTCATTATGCCATCTCACCGACACTAACTCGTTGTAAATTACACCTTAACACTATAACACTAGAATACATAATTAAAAAGCTGATATGTTTAATATAGGCCTCGGATTAGTATGACCGGCCGGTCGCGGCACATTATTTTCGGGGTATTTGTTTGGGCGGGCGGCGCGCGTGCGTTCGGTCCGGAGGGCGGGCGCCGACTGACGAAGGGCGGCGCGGGTGTCCCGAGCTATATAGGTTAACGATCACGTTTCCTTACAGCCGCGATAATGCTCAGCTTGATTTGTGATTGTGGACCGATTGAAGGTTAAGATCTGATGACCACGAGCGGAGCGTCAACAGTTATGAGGAGCTGTTCGACGAACTTTGATGAGGCTTTCACTGTGTGGCTCGGTCAACCACTAGGAGTGATCCTTTGACTCACAGAAATGTTTATTCTATTCCCAAAATCTAAATTCCACTATGTATTTCTGAAACCTCTAATCACAATAATTATATATCGAATCGTATATTCATGTATGAATTCCATGGGATCAATTTTACATAACGTGTTGAATTATAATATCAAGTATGCAGCACACGTCTCCCACCTTACTATTTTCTACTTCAGTAATATTTTCCGAGCTTCGAAGAAAAATTCCAATCTCTTCGAATAACTACAAGGAAATAGTAAACAAATGTATCGACAGTTGGCAATATTGCGTCGCAGTGCAATTTACAAGTGAATTGAATTTGTCAGTGCAATGTGGAAGTGGTGAGGAAACAACCAATAATGGACGAACACTGCTTTATTCATACCTGTCGCTTATTGAAACATTCAGGGAAATATACGTGGAATTCTATTAATTGGTCCATGACCCCTTTATTTTGAAGATAACATCGATTTCACGCACTTTGGAGTACAGTCACCCGGACATCAGTGGTAACACTTGCAAAAATAACCCTTATTGGTAAGACATAAAAGAGCTGTCAATATCAAATTACTGATGTGCGATTGACTGTACATTCAAAATAGCCCCATAAGGGATAGTGCTTAAATTCATGAAACGCTGCCTGGGTCAAACTCAAAGCAATCGTATCAATTATACCACTCGGACAGTTTTAAGTTGTCAAGGAGTCGCTCAGTCAAAAAGATGATGCTAGTTGCCCATTCCAGAGCATATTAGGTTCCTACGGAGAAGAATGGGCCAGGATCTCCGTGGACACTTTTTTAAATCAAGGATAGGGTAGTTCTCTGTGCTACTGACCTTGCTGACCAGATAATCCTCTTATCATAGCTTGAGCTATTCTCGTATTTAAAGGTCTTTGAGTGCTCAGCTTAGGATTAGTTTTATTACGAAACTAATCTGATAGTCCAAACATGGCCACAATTAGAATCGCACACAATCACGAATGTGTCTCGCGAACATTTAGGATAGAATTATGTCATTATCTAACAACCTGTTTACAATGAAACAATTCTATTTATAAATGTTATCGAACATTCACCGGCTATTCCGAGCTTCACCCGCAGATAAAGACGGTCTTGTTTGCCAACTTTGCCCAACTATTTACCGCCGGCTGTGGGCTTGCGGCTCCACTCGGTCCTACGGTACGCTTGCAAATGAAGTGGAAAATCTCCAATACATACCATTTGGAAAATAATTGATGTTATTTGAAGTATTTTAAGTTATAAGCGGTTAATAGCCTCGTCTACCATTAAATAACGCTTTCGTGTCCAGAGAGTGAGGAAACAAGCATGGCATGCTATTACATACTTCTTATGGCTTTTTATGATTACTACACATTCGTGAAATGTTTTAGTTTTTTCAAAGTTTTCTCATATGGGTACATTGATCAAATTCAAATAATTTATTTGCAAATATGGGTGGAAACAATATATAAATGGATAATAATCTTTAACAATGGCGAACTACGCATCGAAGACCTGACGTCACACAAAAATCCTGTATCGCGCAATTAGAGTTTACCGTGCAGTGAACATATATACAAAAACCCAATATTAATCATTGGGCAGTTGCCCGCCAGACACAACACCCGTCTGGTCGGAGGATCCTCCCTTTTCTATCGGGGATGAGTGAACTTTACACCCTGTTCCTCATACTCCTAAAGTATATATTTTGTTATCACCATATTCAATGGCATGCAAATTACAGAGAATTGACCTATTTCCCTAAATAAATAATCAAGAAAGAAACAAAAAATTCAACAGATCTGAAGCCAATGGGAAGAGATACTTCAGTACACCACATAACAAGGCAGTGAGCAAGTTTGTGGGAGCTTATTATAAGAGACTGCAGTACATCAGCTCATTAAATGCCAACACTTGTACTTCACCTTATTATAATATCCACCTGACAAACAGAGGCCCTAGACAAAGTGACATTCTATCAGCGATAACGATGGTGGAAAAGGCAAAAATGTATAGGACTGACATAAGCTATCGAAAAGTTTATGTCAATTCTGTTGAAAGTCGTTGTAGAAATACGAAACGCTTTTGAAGCGATTGTCACTTGTCTAGGCCCTCTGAATAGAATCAAAACATTGAACTTACGAATCTAGAAGCTACTTTATCATGTTGCTATGATTAATAATGCACGCCCAGACAGACACACAACACACGAAAAACATAGCTCTACATGTACAGGCGACGTAGAGCAATCAATCCATCTGCCTAGCTTTTTACCAACTGTGTTGAGGTCGGCCAATAGTTTAATTGGAACAACTGCCAATCTGACCTCCAGGCAGACTTATGGGCTTCTGGCCACTAGTAACGACTGTCAAAGATCCACGCATGACAGCCGGGATCAACGGCTTAACGTGCTTTCCGAGGCACAGAGGAGACTCAGTATGTAAAAATAGTCACCCATCCACGGACCAACCGCGGCCAGCGTAGCTTAACCTGGCCGATCGAGCCCCTCCAAGCAATGTAGAGCCATATAGAGCTATGTAGGGCTATTGGAGAGCAGTGTAGAGCCTAATTAGCAATGCTAAACGATAATAGTAATGCAATCGAGTAGTGTAGAGCAAACGTATCGGTTCATGATCTCTACTTTATTGAATTAGTGCGGATCATGTTTGAAGTGTTGAGTTTCACGTCGATTGGTTTTAAGCGAAATTAGCTAGAGTTATTAATATCGTGACATGATAATTATGTTTTTGCGAGCATAGATTCATTTGCCAAAATGCATGTCATGTGTAGCCTGAAACATCGAACAACATGTTTATCTATGTATGTTATCACAACATCATCAATGCTGTTGTGTTGACTTCTTGTTGTCGGTTTGTCATGTATGTAGTTGTAACATAACTACCAAAATATAGGTGTGCCATACACTACTGCTTATACCCCTAGGTCATTAGGTAAATAGTGTTATGTAGGAGTTCCTACGTTTAATAGTTACCTACAATTAAATTAGAATAAAACTGTTTTACCTAAGTAAAGCCCCAGTCTAAGTTCGAGCTAGTTCAAACAAGTAATGTATACTGAATGAAGTGTTCCGGGAATTTCAATCTTCAACTTTACGATAAAAGCTTAGTTTTAATTGGAACACAAACAGTATAAACTAAATGCTTCTGTTTTCTAAGAGAATTGCAGAAAGTTAAAATGAGTTGCAAATGTACCTGTTCCTTTTAACTCGACTGCGCGACAGCAAACACAGGGTTATTTTTTTTCACGCGTATCTTTGTATGTGGGATTCTATAAACCATCAAAGCACCCTAAGAGCTGTAATACATGAGGCGTCTATCGATTCGTCTCAGTCGTGTCGTGGCGTAGGCTTTGTTTTTATGAAACCAAAATGACAGACTTTAGACGTCAATAAGTAGTACTGTTTACCTAAAATATTGGTTCTTTTCCCTAAAACAACCAACAGTCACGTTAATTCGTATTTTTATGTTCTTTTCGTCTTATCTGTTTATATGTGTACATAAACGGGTCCATAAGTAAATTAACAAACAAATGACAACGGGCTATCATAATAAGGTTATGATTTAGTACACGACATAAAGGGCTAAACTCGGCGTATATGTGTGTTCGAAAGGTTCGATTGTATTACAGCAAACTTGCCAGACGTCGTTATGGGCCGAAGCCTGAAATAAATCACGATACGTCTGAACTTTCCCCTTGAAGCCTTAATGTCTTCGGAGATACACGCCGCAAAATATGGAACCAGTGTGTTTGGGTGCTACTGGAGAATACTGTGAGCAGCTGGGCAGACTGGGCATTGAATACTGTGCGCAGCTGAGCAGACTGGGCATTGAATACTGTGCGCAGCTGGGCAGACTGGGCATTGAATACTGTGCGCAGCTGGGCAGACTGGGCATTGAATACTGTGCGCAGCTGGGCAGACTGGGCATTGAATACTGTGATCAGCTGGACAGACTGGGCATTGAATACTGTGATCAGCTGGGCAGACTGGGCATTGAATACTGTGATCAGCTGGGCAGACTGGGCATTGAATACTGTGCGCAGCTGGGCAGACTGGGCATTGAATACTGTGCGCAGCTGGGCAGACTGGGCATTGAATACTGTGCGCAGCTGGGCAGACTGGGCATTGAATACTGTGATCAGCTGGGCAGACTGGGCATTGAATACAGTGCGCAGCTGGGCAGACTGGGCATTGAATACTGTGATCAGCTGGACAGACTGGGCATTGAATACTGTGATCAGCTGGGCAGACTGGGCATTGAATACTGTGATCAGCTGGGCAGACTGGGCATTGAATACTGTGCGCAGCTGGGCAGACTGGGCATTGAATACTGTGCGCAGCTGGGCAGACTGGGCATTGAATACTGTGATCAGCTGGGCAGACTGGGCATTGAATACAGTGCGCAGCTGGGCAGACTGGGCATTGAATACTGTGATCAGTTGGGCAGATTGGGCATTAAATACTGTGCGCAGCTGGGCAGACTGGGCATTGAAGTGAATGTATCTAGTTTGGTATTTAAACCAGATGATGTTGAAAAGTGGACTTGTGAAGTTATGTGGAAAAAGTGATTCGCAATACAAAGCATCATGTTTTTCTAAGATGGTTTTATCAATAAATTCTACTTTATTACTATATTATGAGATGTTGTTGTTCATAGTTTTATTATACACAGTCATAAACTGATATGTAAACATTCCATGTTGATTTAAAAACGTTCCATTTATTTTCCTAGTTGTTGTTACTGCCGCCATCGAGACTGACAGACACGCTTCCGAGAATTTAGAAGAGCGACTCTAATGGAATTTTCTTGGAAATAATATCATCTTTGCAACCTACATACAGCAAATTTTTATCATCTCAGAGGCAAGATATTAAACTAGAAGGCATTATCCTTGTAATAAACACTAGCAAAGGAAAATTATTAGTAAACATAAGATACTATGGAATCCTTTACATTGAAACTACACACACATAACAAACGATCACTGTTATGTGTAACATGTGGAGTTATTACTCAATCACATTACGGCCAAAGTAAGCGTTACGGAAAAACTAAAAAATACTGTCGTAGGTATGTCTCAGTTTATATGCCGTTAACTCTTCACAAATAAAACATTCCAGATATGATATTGCTTTACGGCTTTCTTTTTCTTCTTTTCATAGAACAAAAAACAAGACGTAATTACTGCATGTGCCAACTCACTGTACAAGCAAACCGTCACAAAGAATAAAAGGTAGGAACCGCACAGTTAATGGAACGCTAGTTGTGACCGCTGCCGCCACGCAGCCACCACGCAGCCGCCACGCAGACGCACCGCAGCCGCGCGCTTCAGTTAATATTTACCGACGGACCGCGCCTCAAAGGACCAGTGATGTGCGGTGCGTGTTAATGTGCGCTCGATAGCTGAATAACTATTCGTAGATTGTTTTGTGAATTAAAGTGGAATTAAATAGTACTGAAATTATTTCCCAAATGAAGCATTTATAATTACTGTAGCGGTGCGGACTATTAGTCCGTACATAAATGGCAGTCATTTATAATGAAATTAAATAGTATTGAGCGAAGTATTTATTTGTATTTTGAAGCTGCCATTTTTAAGAAAAAGACAGAAAAATAGGTTTATTTGTCAGAGAAACACGTGCAATCAAAAAGATAGTAGCATTAATCATATATAAGTCATAAAAATATGAAAATATGAGGAGTAGGTACATTGAAATTAAATTTTAAAAAACAGTTTGCAGCTGCACGTCATGACTGTGACAAGAAGGCTTCCACTCAGCATGATGCTGTGCTATGGACCCACAGCACAGCGCTGATTTTCAGTGGTCACCCGAAAAAGACGTACGGAAATCAAGTCAGGTTCAATGAATTGTACATAATAAATACTACTTACATAATAAATAGGAAAAAAAAATTAAACTTTAAGTAAAACGAATTAAGAATACGTATATGAATAAATATGATTAAATAGGTAATGTGTTTTATTTACGTGTATTTATAATATCAAAATCACACGGGATTTTGACTATTACATTTAATACTTTAAAATAAAACTCATCGACACATACACAGCACTACAAGACTGCTAAGTCGTAGACGTCTACGACCCCCACCGTAGCTCTACGACCCTCCGTAGCGCGTAGCGCGTAGCCTCGTAGCCCCACCCTCTACACAACGCTACAAACTCCAGCAAAGTCCGTAATTTGTAACACAGAATATTCTAAAGGCTATAAATTTGCAGAAAATTAGATTTCAACGTTACAATTATGTGTACAGATATTTGTAAAACTTTGTTACAGAACTGAAAGATTAATTTGAGCCACAAATTGGTTTGTAGAAGCGGAGGGAAGCAAACAGATGCCTTTAAGGCTTATGATTGGCAAGGAGTTGTATTATTTTGGTGGCAAAAGCTTCGCTCTGAGGCATGTCGGCGAGCTAAACATTTAAATACAAATATTTCAGCGGCTTAGTTGTATTAAGGCTGTCGAAATTAATATTGTATTGCAGAAACTATGAATATAAGATGAAATGAGACAGTTCTAAAGGGATTATTATTTAGTATCACTTTAAACATTTACGGAACTGTTGAAGCTACATCTTGCCACAGACATTACGCAAGTATATGTAGAAATATAAGGCTCTTCGTCTGAAAGAACAATGTCTAAAGTTGGAAAAAAGAATTGAACTCAAATATTCTGCGTAACTTTTTGAGTAGAAAGTGACTCCCGAGGGAACACACATGAAACACAAGCACTCACTAAACATACAGCGAATACGAGGATATCATATCAGAGATAAAACAACATGCTCTTAGTGATGAACAAACTTAAGTCGTAACAGTTTTATTAGTATCAGGCTTTTTATTAAGGCTGTCGTCTCATTGGTCTAGAGGTCACATACACTGACTGTGGACCTTAAGGTACGTGATTCGATGTACGGGGCGAGTCATGTGGGGTTTTTCTAGTAAGAAATATTTAAGAAGTCGCCTGAACAGACTTCAGGCTACTTCTTAAATATTTCTTACTTGAAATTTTAGTGGTCCCTATGTATAATATACTCTATGAAAATTATAAAAAAAAACTAGTAAAATCGTACATCTCTGACATTCGCTTAGATGAAGACAGGGGTAAACATTTAAAAAATGTTAACTTTCGATATAACGGCAGGCCAATACTAACGAATGGTTTCCAGTCAGTGGGTAATCTTAGAAGGTAACCTGATACGATAGTGCACCCTCTCATTTCTACTTGAGATCTCCTGAAGAGCTCTTGATAAAGGGCTCCGTTCTAGTTCGAACTAGTCGAGCAATACCATCAGTAGGACAGGAAAGTTCCCCTTTCTTTCATCACAGCTTTTTATTGTGTTTTTTAGGATTATGTGTTTTTTTACATAATCCTGTTCAATTACGAGTGAGAAAACACATTAGGTACCCTACATAAATATTATAACTTTTATACAGACATTCAAATTGCAACTTCTTTAAAATTGCATTTATATTATTAACCACCATCCGATAAAATGCGTTCCTCATTTTTGCAACTGCATACCTTTATCAATAAAAATAAAATCGAAATGCCATTCCAAGAGCACATTAGCGCTCTATCAGACGGTCACGGCACGCCTAACGACTGCGACTCGTGTGCCGCATAAATTGAATGTTGCCATACTTGCCAGTATCGCTATACTAGCCAGCCACGCCAGTATTGCCAGCATTATAAACGACGCACCGGTTCGCGCCATCAAGAATGCACGTCTTACCACAACGCAATATATTATTAACCTTAACACCTAGCATTTAAAATTCAATTTCTAATGCATCTACCTCAAGGTGCTATCATAAGAATCTTTCACTAGAAAATCAACTGTAACGAGAAGCTATAAGGTTTGTTATTGAGTGTGTGTGGTTATAATCAACAGCTGAGAGGAAGGGAGTGAATCAATTTATCCGGGGAAGAGGGAATTATGAATGCTTGGGTGATTTCGTTGGTAAGATTCATTTTGTAAGAGTTGTTTCAGGACTGGCGAGGCTTACAGAGCTAATGCTCTCATGTACACTGACGAGCACTAAACCTGGTGCTCTAGACCAGATAGGATCAACTAAATGAAAGTTACTGTTAACATACTGGTCTAAAGTTATGATTTTTTTATAAAGATGTTTTGTTTGATACAAATATAATGAGACATTTCTATTTTCTTAAATCAATCCATTATCATGGTTTTTTTCTTATAATTACTCCGAAAGTAGTGTTTCCGTATTAACACGTACTTCTTGCTTTATTTTCCCATTATTGATACATCCTACAGGTATATTGATACATCCTACAAGTCTACAAAGCGAGGTGTCCCTCCGAAGGGTGCGTGTACTATGAGGGTGTCGTAATGAGGTTAAAGTTGCGGTGTGTTGTACGCGATCACTAATTAATTGTTTGTTCAGAAATGTTCAGTGGGAAATAAAGGCTACTTGGCATCAGCTGCAACTACCTATTATGAAACAGATGTAATCCAGAGAGTATCTTCATAACATGGTTTATCCCAAATGTTTAATATTATGACTGTGACACCTAACCTTCTCGTATCTTAGATAACTATTCATCTCCTTTCGATGGCAAGAAAAATATTGAATCAGCAATCTGTCTCCGAATCATTCAAACCCCCTGAACCGTACTTCAAACTTCAGACTTTCTCTAGACGCATGCAAACAACAGCTAAAGAAAGAAAAATCTTCAAAAATGGTCGCTAATTGGTTCAATTATGGCCGAAAGTCCCTCTCGAGTCGCTCACGGGTCTAGGGCTTGGCTAAACTTGATTATACTTGAGCACACTCTTCCTCACATAAAGCGTGTCCCTCCGGCGAGGGTCGAGGGAGGGTGCGTAACCAGATTAAGGGACAGCTTTACTTTACGCGATCATTGGACGGTTTCTTTTCGTGTTGGCAAGTTTTTGGATAAAAAGGGAAAAAAGTTCTTACTGTCATGATCATTTATTATTATGGCGCTTTCTTAAGTTAACCTTTTGTCGCATATAAAGTCCAGGTTTTATTGTGTAATTTTTTAGAGAGTAGATAGTACTTGAACTCCCCTTAATAGCTTATATGCAAGGTGGAGATGACAATAGGACAACAAATTAAACTTCGTATAATTATCTAATGACGTTCCTAGCCTGCATACGAAAATTCAATCAAATATATCCAATGTTTTATTCACTATAGCTAGTCAAAGATTGGCAAAAGCCATAGTCGGACCACCACTACTGTTTGTTTGAAAAATCACTTTTTTTATTTTGATACTATGTTTCAAAATACTCTTAGGCATTAGAATTGCCAGTATTTTCATGTCGTATTGACTCCACATGATATTTATCTTAAAGCTATTTTTTAAAGCTATCTGACGAACTTCTAAATGTCAATTAATTTTTCCACATCACAATGTGAATTCCTCTCGTAAATTAATTCAATAATATTAAAGTGTTCGCGTTAATGAAGCGTCGCCCTAACACTCACAAGGGTCGCTAGTTAAGTTTGAAGAGGGCGAAACGCAGACAGTTTTCATACCTCTTTATATTTAGGTTAAGATGAGTACGTCTGTAGTTCTGTCACCCAATACATATGTACGGGAGAATACAAAGTTTCACTTTATACAAAACAAAGATGAACAAAGTGAAGATGAAGGGTGTAAACTATTTGATAGAATTACTCTCTTTTATCTAATCTGTGTTCGCAATTTCGTTTCCAGATATGTAAATATATAATACGAGTTTTTGTAAAATTAACTTTAATACCTTCAACATTGTACTTAATTTACTCCGACATAAATCTTTTATAAAAATGACATCAATTGGAAACAAGAATTTGAATAGCCCTTAGACTCAACTCGGCTAAGGACTCGGTAAAAATGAAGATCCGGCGATCTATGGACGGCGGCTCGGTAGCCATTAAACTTGCTTATTTGATTTTTCCTACTGGTGGAATAGCTTAGCTCCTTATAATGAGGCACATTCCATTTTATAGCCACTTCGGTTGACCCACTGTTGGGCATACGGATAACATGGACACTTCCAAAAGCCGACAATGCCGACACTGTAGCGATACCGTCATCATTAGTCAAACTAAGCTCAGGGCACATGAATGCATTATTTATTTAAGTTGTCATAACTTGTACAGTCACGAGCACTAATATGTATACACTAAGCAATTTTCTCCTACTGTATTGATTGTAACTTTATGATATTACAAATATAATATTTTGGAACCCCTATTATTATGAAAAAATTATCATCTCAAAGTTACAATTTTAATTCCACGAGAAAATCGTTATTGAATTTTGCTGAGTGTATACATATTTTTGCTCGTGACTGTACTCCGTTGTTTTCTTGTCTGCAAGTTGTTGTTCTGCACTTGGTAACTGCACAGTCGAGGTAATTACCGTCTGACTCGGGCGTTTAGCTCACTGCGAGATTGTGCGCAAGTTTCAGCAAATGATGTTACGACTTGTTCGTGTTTTACACTCGCAAATATATTTGTGTCTTACTGAATTTGCTTATTTGTGTCTTACTGAATTTGCTTATTTGTGTCTTACTGAATTTGCTTGCTTTGGTTTTAATATAGTCACAGTATTGTTTAGTTCAGGGGAGGTCGCACCAGGCGGCGGCCGAACTAGCGACACGCGGGGTTGCGACAATCGTCGATAGAATCCGGCAGCTGGGACTCGAGGTGGCCTTGCACAAGTCCGAGGTCATGTGTTTTCATGGCCCTCGGAACGCGCCACCGTCGGGTTCCCAAATTACGGTAGGAGGGGTTCACATCGGCGTCGAGTCGACGATGAAGTACCTAGGACTCGTCCTCGACAGCCGGTGGAACTTCGTTGAGCATTTCCGACGTTTGGCTCCCAGGCTGGACCGGGCTGGAGCTGCCTTGGGGCGTCTCCTGCCCAATCTGGGGGGTCCAAACGCCTCCTGCCGGAGGCTCTACGCGGGGGTCGTGCGGTCCATGGCCCTTTACGGGGCACCGGTGTGGGCGCGTTCCCTTAGGCTGCGGCCAGCCCGCCGGTTGAACGCGTCCCAAAGGGTCATGGCCATTCGGCTGGCCCGGGGATACCGCACGGTCTCCCGCGAGGCGGCGAGCCTCCTGGCCGGATTACCGCCATGGGATCTGGAGGCGAAGGTCCTCGCGCACATCTGGGAGTGGCGCGAGGAGATGAAGCGCCGGGGCGTAACTCCGCTGCCGCGAGAAATCGCGGCTCAGCGGACAGAGCTCCGGCAGGATCTCATGGCGGCATGGAGAGTGCGATTGTCGCAACCCAGTGCTGGGCACGCCACAATTGCGGCGATAAGTCCCCTCTTTGAGGAGTGGCTAGAGAGGCGCCACGGCGTCCTCACCTTCCGCCTGACGCAGGTCCTCACCGGACACGGTTGCTTCGGGAGGTTCCTGTTTCGTATAAGGCCGGAGGAAACGCCCGGGTGTCACCACTGTGTGGATCGCCCGGAGGACACGGTGGAGCATACGGTGGAGGTCTGCCCCGCTTGGGCGGAGCCCCGCCGTGTCCTCTTGGAGGCGATTGGCGGCGGTGACCTCTCGCGTCCGGCTCTGGTCCAGGCCATGGTACGAGAGGGCATGGGAAGCAGTCACCTCCTTCTGCGAAGCAGTAATGCTCGCGAAGGAGGAGGCGGAACGCGTGAGGGAGAGGCAAAATTTGCGCCCTCACGCCCCTAACCGCCGCCGCCGCTGGAGACGCCCTGGGCGTCGGGAATCCCAGGCGGATTCCCGGCCACCATAGGCGCGGGCTTGCGAGCAATGGGTAGCTTGCCGTCCGATCAGGACCAGGCCCGGGTCGATGGCGCGTCGTGTTCCACGCGCGCCTCAAAGAGATGTCAGCACAATTGGCGGGGTCCGCTAGGACCGATGCCTGCCAGGGTTGCGGGTTAGTCCGAAAGGGATACCGGGACCTTGGCAACAGGCAACTGAAGGAACACGGGTGGGTTTTAGTCAGTAAAAGTCTGACACGCCCTTCCGCTCCACCCAGAGCGGGAGAAGTCATTGGATGATTTCCCACCCTCAAAAAAAAAAAAAAAAAAAAGTATTGTTTAGTTAAAGCTACTTATAAGCTTCATTTTTTAAGATAAATCTTGGATAAAGCTACATAATTAATTCTAGAGCATTTTTTATAGATGATGAACTTCCATACAAACTTTCTTCCCATATTAAACCACTCGTAAGCGATGAATTTAAAAAAATCCTTCCTTTGTGTTCACATTCGACTGTTCTACAAAACTTCATGTTTCTAGACCACAGCTGTGCGTTGTCTGCCAGTGTGTCAATGAATAATTGAATTACCGAATTTTATTAGGTACCTATATGATTCATTCAACGAAGAGAGAGAGCATTATTTCCTGATTAACACTTTATAAACGTCACAGCTCATAAAATTAAGTGAATAATTGTAAACATCGCATCGACGCAATAAAACACGTCGAATCGTCACCATTGATCACGACACGTCGAAACAACGCGGCGTTAACGGCTACTAACCGTTTGTCACCAACAGATTACTGTTTTTATGTAAAAATACTTCGTTTGTAAGAACCGGAGCTATGGAATGTTTAATCTCTTACTGCTTGGAGTCACGGATGAGTTCGCGTGTTGTAAAATTTTAAATAAAAGGATTATAATTATTTAAGTTTGTTTAGTAACTCTTGACACGCGCTTTACGAAAATAGTTAACAGACCTTATTCTATTTATAGCGATTTTGTGAATGTAAAAAAAACGTAATGCACTGCCTCAGAATGAAAGAGTTCTATTTAAACTGTTTTACTAAGCTCTTTAATGTTTTGAATTTTCTTTAATATTATGGAAGTTTAGTATTAAGTAATAACATATGTATCTAAGACATAATTTGACCATCAAACTAAACTGCTTCTCGTTCAATCTTCCTCGAGCGCACAATATCGATAGAAAACAATAAAGATTACGTTATTATTGAGGGCTGATATAAAAGTAATGGCTTGTCGGAGCTTTCTAATCAGCTCGGCCGATGTGCGGCCACTCCGGCCAGGGAGGGCCGATGTGCGGCCACTCGGGCCGGGGCCGATGTCCGGCCACTCAGACGGTGGCACTCCTTCAGACTATTACAAACGTTTTCAATTCATTGAATTCTCTGGAGGGTTTCACGTAATGTAACTTGAAGGCGACGCCGCCGCCGCCGCCGGCGGTATGCTGCCACGGTGTCGCCTGGTGTATGCTTGTTGTATTGTCATTTTTAAGGAATAAAGTTGATTTAATAAAGAATGTTGATGATGTAAGTTTTTATTTACTGACTGCAGTTGGAGTAAGTTTATAACATACCGTGTCGACGTCTTGTTTTAATAAAAAATGTCGGCAACTTCAAAATACCAATGGATTTCCAGATACATTATGTATACCTACACTTTAGGTCATTGCATTCAAACTATGTTTGTAATGTTTTCAAAAATTCGATAAATCAATTCCGCAGGTAAACACGTAAAATAATTCACTTGTAAACAACTAAAACTTCCGCTGATAAACGCGTAAAATGATTTCCTCTGTTGCATACGGCTTCAAATCTGGTAACAACATATTCCGTGGTTCTAATTATTTTCTTCGCACCTACAAAATAAATACATTCACACAACCCACAATCTCGCTAACACCTGTAAGAATAGGTCTACTCCTACCTTTGCCGTGCAGCTGCTGCCGGTTCTCCGTGCCCTTCAGGCTTTCCGCGGTGTGCAGCAGCTCGTCCAGCTGCGGTTTCTTCTGTTCCAGCTCACGCAGTACACCCTGGAAGAGAGGAGGAGGTGATAAGTGACCTGGTTTGTGAAGAGAAGAAGGCAAATTACAGTCCGAGAAATGTACTGTTTAGCAGGTCATCCTGCTAAACAGTACATTTCTCGGAATGCCAAATGCCATTACGCTAATTTGCGCTGTTCTAACTATTATATACGACAGTTAAAGTATGATTGTGATTTGAATGAACAAAGGTAAAAAAAAGAAAAAAAAATTAAGTTGATAGTAAAATGCTTTACAATTCGATCTTTTATTTAATAAAAATCTTACATTCATAATATTCATTCACTGACAGCCTAAAGGCTGGGTCTAGGTAGAAGCGTGACATGTTGCACATGGTTTATTATAAATATATTGAAAGTGAGCACTAAGTTTGTACGAAATTTTGTCATTTTGCCGACGATGGGAAATCCTATCGGGCACACGATTTGTAAGAATAAATTAGAACGTGGAAACCTTTTCAAAACTTGACGCTAAAATAAATACTAAAAATAATATAAAAATAGGGCTATGACGTACTCATAATACAAAATGTTTATAAAATCAGTTTGTTTTCAATTATGGACCAGAATTTCTTATTCCACTTCTTCTTGTTTCTGTGGAGCGGAGTCCTGCGAACTGCCCAACAATATGCATAACAAGCAAAGTTGTGGGTTTACCTGTCTGTGTGTTTGGGGTAGTAGGGCTTAATACTTTATAAGGACTTTAGACAACTTCTGTAACAATGTCAGAAATAGGCATTATAACTAGGTGTCACTTATAATAATTATATTTTTAGATGACGAGGCTTAAATATCACAGAAAAACACAGAAGAAATGTTGCGTTTTATTCAACTAAGATTTGCTGTAGTTACTTATAAGTTTAATTATATTAAACGAAATAATATGTGAACAATTTTTTTTCAGAATATTCTTATTTTAAGGTATATTTTTGTTAACCATCCTTATATTCGGTAGCGTCGTTTCAGGGACATTCACACCATCATAAAAAATGCAATTAACTAGGAAAAGTGTTGTCCTATCACACAGCACGGTGTGTCGAGGCACGTGATTCTGACCGCAGTCGTTAATAACACGCCACACATCGACGTACTGTATGTATTTAGCTTTGAATGTAACTACATCATAAACATAAAGTTTTTTAATCAGTCATTACTTTAAGAACGGTTGAGACATTTTTCCATAAAGAACATTTTTATTACGGAATCACTTCGTGAATTTCAGTTCGTTTTCGTAACTGAACATGAACTAAAAGTCTTGCTCTATCCCTAAATGCTTGAATCCAATGTAAACATGACACTCGTGATCGCCCAAGAACTTTGTTACCTAATAAATAGTTATGGAGACTATGCTTCCATAAGCAAAGATTATAGCTAAGATATCCACTAGTAATCAAACTCGAAATATCATTAATTTAAAATGTATTTAAATGAATCCCTTTTTAAACGACATATTCTTAAGACATATCGAGATTTTTTCCACAAAATATTTTTTTTCCTCGTTGTCACGTCGAGAATTAAAGTTGATTTTCGCAGCTGTAAATGACCCGACACTACCTGAGTAGGTGCATTAGTAAGCGCCAAAGCTTCGGGAATTCTTTGCCAAAGCTCTGCCTTTCGAACGGCATGAAAGAACCACTCAATGAAATTAAGTGTACCGGTCTGTTGTGAGGATGTTTGGCAAATTCCATTACTGAGTGCATTCCTCACTGTGCCACAAACCTGGTTCATTTATACATACACTAGTGACTCGCCCCTGCTTTGCAAATGTGAAATGGCGACATGTCAAAACATCGAGATTTCTGAGCTATATTTAAGTTCAATATTAATGTATTACACACATAAACCTACGTCCCGGAAGAAATGCTCTAAATAGATACAACCTTGTGAAAACGAGCCCTTGCGTTCAACCGTTTGATTAAGTAAGGGTAAAGGCTATGTTTTTGTAGCAAAATGTGGCTGCGAAATATGCGAATATTCATCTGCATCCAATGAGGGTGGAGCCGACCCCAAGTAAGTTGAGAAAATGCAAATGATGATGATGTGGGTGCAAAATAAGCAACAGTAGCTCGGTAGAGTATGTAACTGTCAGGTTCGACATAAGAACACAATAAATACTAAAATGGAATGGCAGACTGTACTTTTAGTTTTCAAACATGTCATAAACATGTGTTTTTGAAAAATTACTTTTATACCCACACATAAAATTCAATTTTATGTATACCTACTCGTTCTGAAATAGAAAGAAAGAAAGAAAATACATTTATTCGGCACAGACTAAAATCAACCTAATTAACAGTTACCATAAAGTAAATATTTGTTTAAGTGGTAACATGAATTGAAAACAAGGATTTGAACATGGAATATGTACCTACCAACGAGGTTTTATAAAGCTATTTGTCCGCAAAAATTCATGAACCTTTAAAATTCATAGTGTTTGAATAGTTCACGTGTAGCGACTTCCGGGGAAATTCAACATGGCAGCGGATCAGTTTTGAAAATATTGGCGGAAACACGCTTTGCAGCAGGCGGGCACAAAGAACAGCCGCACTTCCGTTTATTTTCTTTTTTATTCGCGGGTAGCTGCAAAAATATCGGTGGGTAGCCCGAAAGGTAGGTTTACGTTATACATTTTTACACAAAACACACCATAGGAGAGACTCGAAAAAAAAATTCAGAACTATAACTTTTATTATTAGTTTCCTTATAAAGGTTCAATGTTATAATGTCCTTTACCATATTGTTGTCTCTCTACATTTCTTGTTTCCCAATACAGTCAAAACATTTTTCTCGCCAAATAAATGCATGATATTCGCAGGTATAATAACACAATCTTATCAATATGTAATACCGCGCAGTGTAGCGCACACACCTCGTTCCCGGGCATTCCCGGGAGATACGCGTAGTCCCGGGGGGAAAGTAGCGGGATCATACACTCATACGTTTACGGTATTTCAAAACGAGTATAAATGCAATGTTATTTAAATATCTCACGTAACGCCACAGTCGGGTTCTTAAGTATTTGCGATCGTGTGTACTACAAAAGTAGAAGTATCAGAAAGCATTGGGTTTCAGAACTCTCCATAAAATAAATGAAACTTCTTCCAGTATCTTCAAGTAAAATAAAACATTCTCGCTCATCATCACCCACGACCTGCGTGCCTGTCACAGAAGCTTAATTTCTTTTCAATCGATCGATCACCAATTACAAAGTTATAACTTATTACTAAACAAACTTCATTCACGATGTTAGTCAACTTCTAAAAACAATAGCTGTAAGTATTTGAATTAAAGTTATATAAAACTCAAAGAGCTATGTTTTGTGTTCCTATCGATCACTTAAACTGTAATTAGTTGATTATGATAAATCATTTATAGCAAACGAAGCTCACTTCAACACGCTTTTGACGACTTGGCAAATCATCGAGATTTCATTATTATATTAAATATGAATAAACATACACCTTCCGGATTTTTTTTCTAAATTATGGTCAAAACCGCATGAAAATCCATTGTGGAGTTTAGAAGAACTGATCGGTCACACACACAGACACGAAAAGCGACTTTATTTTTTACACTACTAGCTACTATTTAAGTGAATTCCGAAAAAGTAATAATGAGAATCCGATAATGATAAAAATTTTTTAATTTTAATTCTTTTAAATTTATAGTAAAAAACGTAGCAGCGATCAATGTTGCCAACCTTCCTAAACCAAAATTGCCCTGATCTCATTGACCCTTTACCCACGTCTAACCTAAACCGATTTATTTATTTCCTCGCCGCAGTAAGAAAAGTAAAAAGCTCAGGTTTCCTGCTGGTAAAAGTTGCTGAAGTCAATTTGAGCAGAGACTGTACTTTGCTTTAAGTTGAGCACATGTTTTAAGAGCAGCGAATAGTTGCTTAACAACCTGCCGTGCTCGCTTGCTTTACGAAATACATTAAATAATGTTTCTCTACCTGGTTACAGGTTGCTGGGATCTGAAGACCCGTAAAAAGTATTATCATAAATGAGGATGGCGTGATTATTTCTAGAGAGTTTCTTTTTTTTTAATGATGAATAACTTTTCGCCCCGATGTCACCTGATGGTCAGCGATGATGTCTTGGTCACCGATAGAGCTCGCCTAGAAGTACCTACCCTTTTCACTCTCTACTAAATACCCCCGGTAATAGCTATCAAGTCACACAGACTCCTTTTTCACCTTACCTCACAAATAGTGTTCCCAAAACGATGAGTAAAGATATGTTAAGAAAAATTGGGCCTAGACGAGACTAAGAACATAATATTGGCGTCTAACCAGACGTGTTTGAATTTCAGCACCCATTTACTGGTATGACATCACAAACTTAACTCCAGGTGATTCACACTTTAAGCTCCCAATTTCTCGTAACGACAATCAAGTAAAGTAGCAATTTAGTAAATACTTAAGAGTCCTTTGAGTCGTTAACTCGTCATTTCATACACTTACAAAGTAAAAGTGCGTTAAACTGAAATTAATCGGATTTCAACCATAAGTTTTCGGATGAAAGGTACCGCAAGCACTTTAAGTTTTGTCGACTTGACTTTATTTTAATGACAGCTAGTAATAGCACTTACAATTTATGAGTAATTCTAGATTTTGAGATTCAATCTAGCAGGCACTCACAATTTTTTTTTTCTGGGATTAGGGCAGGAGAATGGTGATGTTGCATGGGTTTGTCCTGTAATAGTAAATTAGTTCATGGTTTCAAAACACAGTTTCTACCAGTAAACACGGTTTAGGAAGCCAGGTTTGTTGGGTTGAAAAACTGATAGAGCATGTAAAGCGTGAAACGTTCTTCTATTTTTAGGATTTTCTTTTTTATCTTATTTTTCAATACGTATTCGACAAAAACCTCTAAGTAGCGTGTAATCAGGAAACCAAACAACTTCACTTACTCCTTTATCCATTATTTTCTTTCACCTCTACAATCACTCTCTCATCTAAACCCAGCATCATTCCACAAATTATTTAGTGAATCATATGAGTTCCAGTGAAGATATGAATAAGTTGGTACAACAGTAGAGTGAGAAGTTTTAACAACATGTGCCCCGACACACTCGAACATGTCGGCCAATTTCTGTCGTATCGTCGTAGTCGTGTCTGTGAGTCACTCCGCAATGAGATACATGAGGAATTTTGAAAAGGTTATGCATGAATTGCCAGATATTTCTCGCGTTTCATTGTATTTCGTTTAGTTTCATTTCATGATATTTTAAAAATCTGTGAATTCGTGGGAGACCTTTGACGTGAAGGGACTTATCTTACAATTTGACAAGACCTGAGTAAAAATAATCAGGAATCCTTAGAAAGAAACTGAATTCTCAGCCTTGACTACCTACCAGCAGGCGTAGCATGAGCACCGTTTTGTCGACGGAAGAGTAGACAAAAATGACGTTTACTGTAGACAGTAGAGAGTACGAGATGGCAGCAAAATAGAAAGAGTCAACTGCACTTTTTACGAAATTCACTCTTTTACATAATTCGACTCAGAATTCTTTGTTTTATCATAGGATTTATCGGTTGTCAGTGTGATTTTGACAGTAATGATAGAATACTTTCTTCCTAAATAATCTACATATAAAAAGACCTAGACAACGATCGTTAGAAATGAAAGACGAAATGACAGATTGTAGAAAGATTTCTACGGTGGATGTCAAAAATGAAGAAACGAACTGTCACTTTGTATAGAAAAAGCTATGTCTATTCTTCGTAGAGATAGAAAGCGCCATGCTACGCCTGCTGATTGCAAGGACAGTCTACAATTTGTGGATTTGGTTACCTCTAAAACGAGCGTAAAGAGCAATTAGCAAAATAATAAGAGCTCATTTAATTATTAATTTTCCTTAACAATTAAAGCTTAACGTATAACACCCACACGTTCGTACCCTTCGACGGCGGGGGCTCGAGTGAAGCAGCCAACCGGCCCGCGCCCCCCTCCACCCGCGACACCCCTTATTGATCCCCTCCCCTCTGCTCCACTGAGTAACAACTAACCAAATTAATAAGAACTACTTCCCCCCTCGTGTCGAGTGCTTCATAAGACGATTTAGGATAATTGCGTTACATATTAAGAGCTCAAATTATACTGGCAGATGGGCCCAGGTAATATTAGCATTTTTATATCGAGAGCTGAGGCGGCTCCTCCAGGGCTTCTATCTTAAAAATAATCATAAATATAGACATTATTAAAACTTTGCTATTTGATGGTATTGTGATGTAAATGATGATGTTACAGTGGGCTGTAGCAACAACGCGGGCTGTTGTTTGTTTGTGTTCGTTTCTGAAGCGCGGCGGTGTGGCGTGTTCGCTAGTCTTGTTTGTTTCACATTCCGTAAGCAAAATAGTTGATGAGAGTGCTGTTACTAAATAAACTGCGAGTTCATCTCACTGTTAGTTCCGTTTGTTTCATTACGCGGATTGGTGAGGTCTGACTTCGTGGAATAAGTTCACACTGCTGTTCCTACTCTTTACAAGTTTTGCGTATTTGGAAACAGCCTGTTATAATTACCATTATAATAAATTAAACCTCTTGCTTAGTAAGACATAGCATGACGAGCATAGCCCTTGTGTGATTAATGTTGCGAGACCAGATTTATATGATTATCCTGTTTCTAACGACAACACGCTTCAGTTTACTAAGACCCAGAATACTTACAAGCTAAAACTGAAACATAAATAAAATGAAGTAAAGCACCCAACACTACGCGGCGTATTGCACAGCCGTCGTATTGTGACATACAGCCCCGGCGTACTGAACACATGTTACAAAACGGATTATGTGGCGTATTGGCATGTTTGACGGCACGTAACGACCATGCGGTGCTGTATCATTAACTGGATTAGTACAGAGTACGCGTTAACACAATGAAGGTAGGTACTGCTAGATTAGGTATATTAAAATTCACGTTCAGTGTCAAACATAGGCAGCACTTGAACCAGCTTCCGTGATCGTGAGGTAAAGTAGCCGAAATCACCAAACTTTGCAAATGGATTGGTGATAATAACTGATAGCAATATCCGAGTGTGGTTGGTTTTTATAATAATGTTGAGAAAACGACCGTTTTCCAGAATAAGAATATTTGAAGTACACACTTCAAATAATAATATTCTTATTACAAAAGTAAAGAAAAAGTCTGATTGAATTTATCTTATTATCTTTTGAAGTCTTGGTTGTTAAGCGTGTTCGTAAATTACATAAAGCATCCTAATGGGCCATTTGGTGGATTACTGCAAAACTGTGCTTATTCAAAGTTACTGTTAAAGGTACTTTAAATATTTATTTACAAAAAAAAACAAAAAAAAAATGTTTTTGTTCTTTTTTTGTCATACTACGCATTGAAGGGTTAAGGAATAGGCAGGAAAGCAGTTTTATGCAAACTGTATTGGTTTTCAATCTCATGAAATCCTAATATCTAGACTACATACAAAATAAAATTCAATCTATCGAATTACAGTCGCGCCTTTGACTAAAATACCAAAGCACACTCAACTACACTGAATAAGTTAGTAACCAAAGTGTGTAGTAACTATTAATCAATGAAGTGCTTACTAGTATTAACTAAGTAGCTCGGGATCGTGACCTGAATTATGGCTCAAAATACCACTGTGGTCCTTGGATCCTTACTTATTCAGCAATTGCAATAAATACATACAGTATGTTATCTAACGAAGGGCGTTCCCGTTAACGTCCCGTTATGCTAAAAAAATATTACCATTAAAAAAAACGTTTTATTTTATTATTTTACTAGCTGTGCCCGCGACTTCGTTCGCATGGATGTCGGAAAACAATAATATGTCGCTTAGAAAAGTTGTACCTTCATTTAAAAAGGGGGAATCTTTCGACCAGGCCTGGTGATTTTTCCTAGTAAGAAACTGCCAAAAAACTTGTGTTTTTATTTAAGAAAATGCTTCTCTTTATAAAATATTAGCGGTGGAACCACCTGGAGCGTACACAAAAAAGTTGCTAGGGTTGCTCACACGCGAAAGAGCTACATAAAGTTGGCCGTGGGAAAAGCAACCAATACTAAGATCCACCCCCGCAACGGATAATGTCTGGCCCTGAGCTTTGTTAATGGTCATGGCGTAACACAGGCTGACGGGGAATTGCACACGCTTAAAACTAAACGGGAAATTATTGGGAATGAGAGGAATTCTTGGAATAAAAACAACATCACCGGCGCCGCAACCTGTTAAGATTTCGGAATCATACGAACAAATTACGAAGTATAATACAGTTCGATTCAAACTTAATGGCGGCTCGGAACATGAGGCGAATCGCTGCGCAGTAACAATTTCATGTGACAGCGGGGGTGAGGGATGGGGTACTGCGCAGCTAAAAGTTTACTTCCGAGCCGCCATCCGCCCCGCTGCCCGCAAGATTCAAGGCCGAGGCCTTACACACGCCAACAACGATCGAATAGAATGAGCGGCGGTCACGAATCATACGAAAAAATTACGAAGTATAGTACAGTTCGATTCAAACTTAATGGCGGCTCGGAACATGAGGCGAGTCGCTGCGCAGTAACAATTTCATGTGACAGCGGGGGTGAGGGGTGGGGTACTGCGCAGCTAAAAGCTAACTTCCGAGCCGCCATTAAGTTTGAATCGATCTGTAACGACTCGTTTCTTGACTTCTTAATTTGAACCTAATGAACGAAACCAACCAAAATACCAAATCAAAACCAATCAGATCAATTAGGAGTGAGGCGTATTTATCATCACAGATAGAAATCACAGATATTATAAAATAGCAGATAGCAATTGCTCCTAACGATAAAAAATATCTGTTACTTAAAATCACAGATCCTCAAGACTGTTACTGTTAAAACTTCGGATACGATTTTCGACTTTAACGAAAAGAAATAAAGAAGATATTCAATTGAGTCAATACGTATTTATCGTCTGTACGAAAATCACAGGCTGTGATTTTATAACAGATAGATACGATTTTCGACTTTAAATCAAAAGAAATAAAGATGATATTCGATTGAGATACGTATTTATCAAAAATCACAGGCTGTGATTTAATAACAGATATTTGGATCTGTTATTTTTTGTCACAGTCACAGTGATCACAGATATCGTGTTTCACCTGTTACAACCCATCTCTAAGATCAATACTTTCAACGAATGACAACCCAACCCAACCAACAATTTATTATTTATTTATTATATTATATTATTATATTATATTATCGACACTAAAGAAGTCAAAAACAAAGATACCTATACTAAAAATTATTTGGAATATCTGGGCGAAAGTCATTCTTCGACGGAGAGTCTTAACACCGCGATTCAGAAAATGACATTAAACGAACAACGCCATCTATCGAGCACGAAATGATACTGTCAAAATATATGGGAAAACGTTCGAACACTCTGTAAGCTAAATAAACTATATAGAAAAGTGAAAAATTAAAGAATAAATACCTATATTTTTTAAGAAATTAACATTTGTCACTATTCTTTCATGATTATCAAGATTTGAAAGATAGGTAGCGCCACCTATCGCACTAATACTAAACTAATAAATAAACAACGCATCTGGAAAATTTTAATTAATCTAACTTTAGAGTTATATTCTATACACAAATACACAATGTATCGCGTTAAGTTTCCGCGCAAAGAAAATGACGGTCATATAACAACACACGATCTCACAAACCTAGTAATTAAGAAGTAAGTATCATTTCGCGTCAATAGATGTCGTTACGTGGATGTACATTACGTAATGAAAATTCCTTCTTGAACACTTTAAATTCATATATCTTTTGATATTTTGAAGCGATTGCGATGAAACAAAAACTAATTGAAACATCGAGTTACACACAATATTTGAGTATAAAAGTTAACCATATTGATTTCGTACTTTTTACGTGATAGTGGAACAATCAAACTAAACAACATACAAACAGACAGACAGACAAACAGACAAACAGACAAAAATTCCAAAAATGGTAGAAATGGAATCTGTTGGTTATTCTTGGACAACCAACCAATTTTTTTTTTTTTTTTTTCATTGTACAGAAACGCCTCGTCTACAGATTTATTATATGTATAGATATAGATATAGATAGTAAAATATTCACAAAAAATATTAAATTGATAAGGAAAAGAAACACTGTAGTACACACGGCTACACATCAAGCTATACAATTCCAGTTTATGCTGATCTCGCATTGTATAGGATTTCCGTACAATGCGAGGTCAGCTTATACTGGAAATGTATAGCTTGATGCGTAGCCGTGTGTACACGCACACTTGTCTTTCTACGTTGAAATACAAATGTGCGTGTACAGAGTGTTTCTTTTACGTATCATTTTTAATAGTTTTGTAAATTTTTACCAATTATATTTACTTTTTTTGTTTTTAGTTGTAATATATTTTTTTTGCATTTATGGTCGCTATACTATTGCGGGTTAACGGGAACGCCGTTTGCTTGTCGCCGTTGTTATAGAAATAGCAGGAAATAGAGGTACTCAATGTCTATTCTGAGTTTATATAGCGAAAGATTTTAAGTAGGTAAGTGTATACTTACATATAATGTTGGGCCCGAAAAGTGTTCTGTAGAGAATAGTAACGTGTAACGATGCATGCTATTTATTTTCGAAGAATCGCGCCTAATCTCTAAAAACGTTAATGAAAGATGATAATTCTAGTCAGATGACAATCTATATGTTACCTACGGCTAAAGACGGGTGTGGAAATAACCTCGGCTCGTTTGTTGTGTGGACACAGGTCCAACCTGACCTTTTTCAGCCATTTTCATTTGATACTTCAAATGTTCGTTTTAGTCCAAATTCGATTTTTATGGAACGAAGTTTCCAGAAAATTTTCAAACGGAAAACTGAACGTTCTTTTTTGTAAGGAATTTTTGTATGAACAACATATTGAAATTTTGACAAAAAAACGTCTGTCGCGTAAGAGTAAGTTTTAGAAATGTTACTTTCGCCATATTAGAGTAGTTTACTCCTCATTTTATGGGTACTTAAGAGTACTGTTAGAAATGTCGCCCCCATGTTTGCATTGCAACTTTGCCAGAATAGTGACTATTAACAGTCCAAGAACCGGTATTCAAACCAGTGTTACTGTGCATCCTGAACCTGGCTTGCTGCCAGCATTAATTTGTTCAGGGAGACTAGTCATTCTTTCAATAAAAAGTGCATTTTACTCGGTATGGATAAAAGTTTAACAACGTATTTATACTAAGGTAGGTCCTATATCAAATTTTAAAAAAATTGCCAGTAAAGAGTTTAATTGTAATAAATGCTTTGAGTTTGTGTTCAAGAAGGTAAATACCTATAAAAGCTTCCCATTAATAATGGCTATGGGAGCATTTTGCCACTATTCTGCACGATAAAGTGGAGATAGATTGGCTAAAGCTTATGCCATTAGTGTAAACTGTAGATAACATAACATGTGGTAAGACGACGATGTGGTGTCGTAAGACGTCTACCGCTTACCGTGGTCACGGCCATACTGCCGGCTGTAGAGTACCGAGTACGGTGCGACGCCGACGTGCCCGGTAGCACGTGTGGCGTGCCGGCTGGGCACCGTTGCCAAGCAACGCCGCCGTAAGATAGGGGTTGGGGGGTGAGAGAGATGTGAAGCGTATCGATAGAGGAAGTGTCGATAGTTTTGTTATCGATGGAATAATTTGATTTTTCTTATATGATTAATATAATCATTTAACAGTATCAAAATTTTAATATTTATATTATGGCACCAATTTTTTAACTAGTTTCGACACTACTAACATCCTAGATTTTTGTTGGAAATCGCTATCATTCAAAATCTATGCCAATTTAACCATGAATCTGATGAACAATAGTACAAATGACCATGTAAAATAACAAACAAAAAACAGGCAGTCATGGGGACTGCTGCCAGAAGTGAAAACTTAAAACTGTATTCGCGCCATCTAGTAAAGTATTCCGCGAATCCATAAGTTTACCCCCTACCACAAATCGCTCAACGCGTCTGAAGAAGTTATTACTTAAAAATCATTTGTATAACTTGGCTTTTTTTGTGGAATGATAGTTGTGCAACAAAATGAATGGAGAAACATGAGTGTTCTAATAAAGTCCCACTTGTGGGTAAGACACCAAGGTACATGAGACTGTCTGTGTCTGACCAAATGTGATTGGATTTTGAAACATCATTGACATGTTGAAACTGCATAGAATATAATATTTTCTTAGAGAGCAAGGTTTGCGGACCACCAGACTGTGGTAGCTTTCTCTATGACTAGAATAGAAAGGAATATTTGTTGATTTACACAGGATGTAAAGTATTTAAAGACCCCGTGTATATTCTGCTAAAAAATGGACATCTAATTGGGGTAAATAGTATCAATCTCTATGAGGTTCTACATCACTGGGCCGCGAGCGGTTAAATAACTTTTTAGCCGTCTTAACACCAACATACACTTGCCCCTATTGTCATCCTGAACGCTCAAAGGAGCCTCAACAGATAGAATAATATTAGTTCTATTCTCATTTACGTTAATATTTACCAAATCTTGCAGCTATTAACAGATGGATCAGTACATTACAACGCCATCTATTGCTATCGGTACGAATTTCGTTCATACAAGAATAACACGCCCCGTATTAAAATTAAATTCACATATCGACACATTCCCATCACTAGTTCTCGCGCATGCGTACTGTGAAATACTCAGTCTATATAAATGGCGCAATGAGGGTGAAACGAGGCAGTCTGCTTCAGTAAGCGAAGACGTCACACGACTGAAAAGAGCGTACTTTCAGGTTATGAAAATATAACTTAACATAATTTACACAATAAACAATACGAATACTTTCAGACATCGTTACGACAATTTAATCTCTGTTTCCACCAATCAGGGTGAAAATAATAGTGCTTAAAAAATACGTATGAATTTTATTTGATTCTACGTGTGTTCAAATTGACGATGGAAGCGTTTTTAATTTGGTTTTAATTGTGAAGCTGAAAGCTTTACTGTTTATGTAATGAGGGTTACAGGCGGAAGCTAAGCATATTTATTACTATGTTACAATATGGAAAGGGAAATGCACTCATGCAGACTTAGCATCTGCTGAACTGATTTTTAATATAAGAAGAATACTAAGATTGGAATCTAATTTTTTGACCTCCATAGTACCTACGCTGCTATCAAAATCATCATATACCTACAGTGTGTATTCTACACGATGCACCAAATCATTTCGTTCTATCCATCTTTACGTACATAGCTATAGATTTCAAAGTAACCCACTAAAAGTAGAGCCACTACACATCGATCACAAACGGTTGCAATTCGTAGGATGCGGTAACCCTTATCTAAATAAGTAATGTGTGTCGGGTCAGGGTCAGGGGCGTGACGTCACGTGACACGCAGATGCTGCGGTGATTACAGGAGAAGTGACCTGCCATGTTACTGAAGAGAGTGTTTAATTTGTTTAGAGCAAGGTTATGAGATATATTAATTTGTTAAACACCTTAAGGTAATTAGGGATCCGAACCGAAGCTGTCCGTTGCTGTTTGCCGCGTTGTTTGTTGCTTCGCTGTCCGTCCGTCTGTCACAGGGCTGTATTTCTTTGAATGAAAATGAAAGTTGGAAAAGGTGACATGCGCCTGCTATATGACATGCGCTTGCTATATGACATGCGCCTGCTATGTGACATGTACTCGCTAAGTGACGTGGGCCCGCTATGTGACATGCGCCTGCGATGTAGAAAAAGAATATGTACACTCTTTTTCAACAGCAGGTTTTACAAAAAATAATAGATTGCACTGAACACAGACTTGATCAGACTTGAAAGGAGGAAGAGTACCTATGTAATAATATAAACAAACACCTATTGCTATTGTGATATATGTAGATGTTATTGACGCCAACTGACAAAGGTATTGTTTAATTTTGAACGGACATAACTTTTTTTTTTTTTTTTGACATTGATGTGAGTCGAAACATTTAATACATGTTCAGCTTTGACTAATGTTTAAGATCCAGAAATCTGTCTTCAACCTTTGCCAAAGCCTTGGGTTTTAATAAAGAAATTCCTGTCCAAATAGCTACCTGTTTGAACAGACTTCTCAAAATCATATTCTTTGTAAAAACTATACGAAGAATGCTCTCGGTATTATCTTCTTTACGAGACAAAAGAAACGATGTTCAGAAAATTCTTAGCTTTACGAAAAGTTACTCGCATTTCTTTTATGATACTTTTATTTAGGCATAAGTCATAGTAATATAGCGACTGCGTGGTTTCCATCCAGAAAAAGGCTGCCCATTCTAAACCTATGAAAGGGCTTCGTGAAAAGCAACAGAAGGGTTTTACCAAACAGTAGTACAGGAGCATCCTCCTTAGTGTCGGGTGCTCATCTCTCAATTATGAATTCCCTTCTGAATATTTTTGCTTCATATACTGAATTCATTTTACTGAATTCATAGAATTCGGAAGTACCTATAATCAAATACGATTTTTATGAAACCAGAATCGAACTATCCACTTTCAAAATCCTTCGCATATCTACACCCAAAATCCACCCACATATCCAATTCCTTAACCCGACCTGACGAGTGCACATAAAGCCACGAATACATTGAATGTAATGCTCATAAAATGTCTGCCTTGTGTCCCGGGGCCGGGTAGTGGACGCGCAATGGATGTTAATCGCGGGAGAGTGTCGTGGCGCATACTAATCAGGCGATGGTTTGCGCACGAATGCGGGATAAAACAATGTGGGTGCCGTATGTCGGGATGAAGGTGTTTTTTTATGTATGGTTATAATGTATTCTTGTATAATGTTATTATTTGTCTTACAGTGGTCTGCTTTGGTGCTTTGGCAGGCGAAATGACGGCCTTTAATTGGTAGAGGTACGATTAATCAACCTCACAAAGAGATATTTGCGCTTGTCATATTAAAAAAATGGTACAATTTTTCATATGCCTGAGAAGAAACTGGACCATGTTGTGTGAGTTCAAAACTGTGTTCATAACAGTTCGGTGCTGAATGTGCCTCTCCTTATCACTTTCCTATAATTCAAACTCAAACTCAAACTCAAAGCATTTATTTCAATTAAACCATTTACAGGCACTTTTGAATTGTCAAATAATCGGTCAGTTAGTCAAAAAGTTGAAGCTAGTTGCCCATTCCAAATCGTAGATCTCTATGGAGAAGAACGGGCAAGAAACTCCAAGGACACTCTTTAAAAATGGATATAGATATTACAAAATCCTGGGTACAGTATTCTTGGTGCTTCTATATGTGAGAACAATGTCAAATGAAAAATAATCAAAAACAATTCAAAATATAAGATTAAAAATAAGCCCTGGCAGATGAGAGATGACCAGTCTCAACTGACAGCGCCCGTTCACGAACATGACACGTGGATCAGCACCATCCAGCTCAACCATTTTGTAGGGAACCGATAATGATATCTTCTCTTTCTTTTGTGAACACAGTGTTAGACCAGTGCAGTAATTATTTAATAATAAATGTCTACTGTCAATTTTTAATAAAAATCTGTCGTCATATTTGAAGAGTTTTATAACATCGGTTTCTTTTCTTTGCATCTCTGCTGGGTTAAGGAAGACAGCTGATGCAACAGATATTTTAATAACGTTTCGTATTGCGGCCAAATTAAAAATCTAATAAAGAATCGAAGGTTTTTTATTTTAATCTTTGTATTTTCCTCTTTCCCTCCGAACTGCTCTGAGCTTGCCTACCTACGCACCTACCTATAGTATCGTCTAAAGGCTTTATATCCGTTTTGTTTATGAATGGCCCTTCAAACCCCTTGCCTTTCAGGGGGTTTTCTATTATATCCACAGAATTAAGGTGAACACAAAAGTTGTTGTTCATATTTCTTTATTTATCTTGTTTTATTCCTGTTTGTTTGGATTATTTCCTTAAATGGATTACTGGATCAATTACTATCTAGTTAGCGGCGGTAGTACATTCATTTCATATCCTAGGAGTAAGGGAGATTTTCGTAGTGTAGTACTCGCAGAATATTCAAGAGCAAGCTTTTACAGTGTGCATTGCCTTTTTAACAATTAGTGTTTCGCCAGAACGGCAACCAAACCAAACAATGAATAAATGGTTTTTAGGGTTCTGACCTTAAAAGCAATGTCAAGGTGATTGTCAAGTTTTACAAGTTTCGTCACTCTCCCACTGCAAAATCGCCAAACAATTAGCTATCTTTGACAGTCTTAAGTAGTCCACTCCATTATAATGAAACTGGCTCGAGCATAGTATACACGAGCGGTACGAGCACACAATCTCGAACCATTGTTGAGGAAGTCACAAGAAGCTGCCTCAAAGGCCTGCGCCGAAGCTTGTGGGACGTTCATATTACCCTCATTTTATTAAAAAAATAAACGACGGTTTTTTTTGTGACAGCAGCTTCTGGTCAGTCTCATAAGCTTGCTGTTAATTTTTGAACCCAAAGTTTCAGCACGCTTAGAAAAAGATATTTATGTACACCTTGTAATGTTTTTTGATACTTACCAAGTTTGGCACGATACAATGCTGTAACAACTTATTTTCTGTGGTGCTTGCAACAAAATTGTACATTGTCTTCAACATTTAGATTCTAATCAGTCGAGACTATGAATAGCTTGCGATCCTTATTGATTGCGTTTTACCTACATAATACGAACACACCCCGCCGTCAATTCGTATCGGGAAGTGTAAAGGTGCCATAAAGGAACCGACCTCACTCGGGGTTCCGCGACAATAACGGGCGGAAATGAGCTCTCTCTTATAAGTAATAAAGTTTAAATTGGTTTGCTGCAATGAGGGGGTAGTAATAAATTTAATCTTTTGCCTAATGTTCGCAGAATGATCTATGTTATGTTTTAAATTACTTCAACGGTAGTCTGTTGTCGGTGGAGAAGCATTCGTTATGTTTATTGCATATTTTGGGTGTTGAAGATATAATTGAAGAATTTCAAATTCCTCGTACTATGAAAGTTCTGTTTTATTGGGACTCATTGTGAACTAGCCGAATGGTAGAATGATAGCCAAAGAAGATGGCCACACAAAGTCGGCGAGTTCACCTCTTGTGATCATCAAGACAAGCCAGTTCTACAAAGACCATATAAACACATTCAGACATACTTTCGTCAGCTCTTGCACCTATGACATGTTGTAAGATCACTTAGCGCGGCTACAATGCAAAAAGTATCCAGTGTTCTATAAGATATGACTGGCGAATAGCGGTGGACTTATGACATGTGACAATTATACATAAACGCCTGAATGACATTGACAGGGTGGCGTTGTTGGTAAACATGTATGAAATTGCGTCACAGAAATTGTATTGACAAAACAAAATGGCGGTGTTAGTTGCGATTTCCGCCACGCGCCAGAAGAATCTTGTAGCGTTCTATTTTCTTTCTTTCTTTAATGTGAGGGTTCATACCTTCTGCTTGTCGAGCTGCTGCAGGATGTCCTCCACATCGCCGACGGCGACCGACTGCGTGCGGAGCATGTCCACCTCCACCGACACCCAGTCGCGGATCTACAACAGAAAACAAATATGATTAGGAATGTTGTAATAATATAGAAAAGAAGGACGACTCAGTCGTGTCCATTGCTGCTGACGCCGGAACGAGCGCCTCCAGGAGTAATTGAGTGCCCATTGCCATCCTGCTGACTGGATAAAATATTTAATCGAACGTGCCGATACGAGAAAAGAAGCTTAATAGTTGGTTATGCAACTGTTATATAATAAGGGGTATTATAACACGAATGTGGGTTTTGATAATAGTATCACATGAGTGTTTTAATACCTAATTATTTACAGTTGCATACAAGACTTTATCTACACACTGCTATATAATAAGGGGTATTATAACACGAATGTGGGTTTTGATAATAGTATCACATGAGTGTTTTAAGGGGGAGTAGTTTGACAGCAAAAAATCATATTTCACCCGCGCAACCCTTACCTACCCCTCTCATTAAACACGACGAAAACAAAACACAATGCCTTCCCGCCAGCAGAAACTTTTCGTCTGGCGTTTATAGAATTCGAATTTCAATCTTCTGTAGTTTATTATGCTTATACGATACGATAAGCTTGAATTCAGAACTATAGATCATGTTCATGTTTTGGAACTAGAAACTCAATGTTGACGTGAAAAAGTTCAAATTTAAATGTTACCAAATTTTATTTAGGACCTTGTACAATTTGTACCTAATGACGTCTTTGTGGAAAACTGTGTTACCAAGTAATACCCAAGCAAAGAGATCGTGCAAAGTGATACCCAAGTAAAAAATAATATTCGTATAATGAATTTTGCAGTGTATTGTGCAACGAATATGGCATGTGTCATGAAAACCTTTCCTGCGCCAAACGCGAACAATCCCCTTCGAAAACATTTGAAACATGTGAAAAAGAGGCCGAGTTCTGTACAAAAGAAATAAATGTAGGATTGTCGGCTTCACCACTAAAAGAATTGACATCTATTCATCTATGTAAATGGGTGCCAAAGTACCAAAGGGACTAATTATAACAAAAGCCCGAGGTACGCGCTCAGTACCGGCGCTGTGTTTCGGGCGCGCGCCCGGCGCGTTTTGGACTCGTCAAACGCAACAAGATTTCCACATTTTGTTGTAACTTTTGAACCGTGTTTCTTTTAAGTTTATTACTAATGCGGAGAAAATGACAAGGAAAAAATAGTGAAAAAAGGAACTCGCGTCCAAGCGTCAAGGGCACGGATAGGCTTCATTTACGGAGACGCGAGGAGTCGCGCGTGGCTTTGGGCGGCGCGGCTCGCACTGAATTCAAACATATGGCGTTGTATGAGTGCGTTTACGGAGACGCGATTTTACACGCGTTTGTTTGAAATGGAGCGTTTTTGCGGCGGAGCCCGCGAATGGCATAGCCGCGTCACACGCGGCGTTTCATCACGGCGGCGCACGTAGCAGCAATGCCCGCGGAATATTTTCTCCCAGTCTTATTTGTAAATCGCACAACGGGATGCAAGTTGAGAGTGGCAAGTTGCGACATGTGCAGGCCTAACGGCGCCCGGCATGGGCGCTCGCTTAGACTGCAGCGCTTGTTAAAATTCGTTACATAGGAATTCATACAATTTTATTGAGCGCCCGAAACGCAGCGTACAAAATGCGCGTCTCGGGCGCTTGTTATAACTAGTCCCTTAGTAGAAAGTTTAGTATGGTCCCTCTTTGTAACTGTTGAAATTGTAGCTTTGAAAACATGCCAAGTTGCATTATAACTTTAGGCCTCATTTACGGAGACGCGGGGCGTGGCGCGTCGCGTGCAGTGTGGCGTCACGCGGCGCGTCTGACGTTTTTTCTGTTTACGGTGCGGCGGCGCGTGAAGCGGTAGTTATCATCCCACGCGTTAACATAAACATATGGCAATATACGTCTTGATTGTCACGGTTTCTTTTGGGGTTATAATATATATTTTTGAAATGTGCTAATTAAAACCTTTCATTTGATACCCAACATGGTATGATTAAAAAATATTTTTTGTTGTTCATGATATGTCACCTAGAGGGCGCCATTTTCAATTTAATGTGTCTTCATATAGCCCTTGACCAGCGGACGATCAAGCTTCCAACGATACCTCATTTGTCTAATTGTGATGAGTCTTTTAGAAGATAATATGTGGGAACAGACATAGATAAATACATAGAAACCGGTCAAAATTATAACCCTCCTTTTTGCTTCGCCGTAGTCAGGTAAAAACTAAAACCCAACTACGACAAAAAAGTCAACTAAAGAGATATAAACAAGACATCACGGACAGACAAATTAAAAATCCGGAGTCATACGGAATCTGTTCGAGTTCGTTCGTTATACCAATAACCGAAGAATAACGGTATTATTCTAAACAAGTTATATTTAGGGGCGGTCAGTCGCTTCAATTGTTCGTCTAAGGGTCACCTTACAAGAAGTTTGTCAAAAAAAGTGGGAGTAAACGAATTTGGATCCTGAGTATATCGCAATAAGATTTAATCTCCAGTGCGAACTTTCAAATGAACGTGGAATGGGCTCGTTGGCTATGTTGTAAATTTTCTCCGCAAGAAAATTCACCGCAATACAGAGCAATGGCGCTAGTTTTACCTACTTCTTTCTATACTCCGTGCTACTATACCAGTCAAAAATCTGTCAAATAAAATGTATGTCATCTTGAGTTTTCAAATATCAACATTGAATTTTATATGTTTATTTAGACTCGATATTTATTTATTTATCAATCAATAACACTTGTAATATTCGTTTTGGAAGTGGTTTTAGTGTTTTTTTCATGTTTTCTATGTCTCAGTTTCTCTTGTGGAATGTGATAAATTACGAAAATATTATTTACGAAAATAAATAATATCTCAGTGCAGCTAAAATTTGAGCGTAGTCCTCTCGTCTCAACAGAGCGACGCCGACTGATTTGTGAAACAAAAATATGCTTGAAGTTCCCGTAATGTGCGACGGAAGATGGCTTCTTCCACGAACTAAGAACGTCGTAAGTCCTACAAGCTTTGATTCGTAATAAAACCAAAAATAAAAGGAATAAAAAAAAAAGCCTACACAATTTTTTTTGCCTTGTTTTAATACATATAATCATCTAATTTTTATTGTAATAGGCATTAGCATTTTAAGTACAAATCGAAAATACGTGAAAATTAGAGGTAACTTCGTGATATTTTTTTATCGAGAAAATTTTAATATTTTGTGTTTCTGTTCCACAAAAAGTTTGGAAATATCATGTAGTTACTCATACTATTTTTATTTTACACCTAAGTCTTATCAATTTCATGAAAAATCAAATTGAAGACAGGCAATTTTGCTTCCTACCGGCCCTTAATACCTAATTATTTACAGTTGCATACAAGACTTTATCTACACCCATGATATGAATCTTCTCTAAAAGTTTCTTTGCAATACCAATATCGAACTAAAATGGCGCGGTACAACGTGAATTCGAATTTTTCGAATTCGAATGTGTTTTGTGTTTAAATTACGGTGCTTTGTTAGTGAAACGCTCGTGAATGACAATGTTCTTTTTTTTTTAAATGAATTGCATTATGAAATTCAGTAAAACATTTTAACACCCGTTTGGATGATATTATGATTACTATGGCACTGGCTGTTTTAATGTTGGCAATAAGCTAACTGTTTCAGAAACTTATATAGAGGATTTATAGCATGGGTGTAGATAATCATTTTATGAGGCAGTTCATATTCCCTCACATTTACTACGCTACGATCGACAACTCTCATTGAAAAGGAAGACTAATATAAACAGATAAATACCTACATATTATATCTTCAGGAAACAATACCCAACATTGAACAAACAGTAACATGACGTACTGTATCACTTACATTGAGCTGAAGCCTCATCATTTCCTTCACAATATTGTTTACGGAAGCGCCACAGACAAGCATATTGACTGATACATACATTCAATATTGTCTAATGTTTGGTAATATTTATTTTTAGATATTAAATTTTTCAGGAACTGGAAAATATAAGGGATAAAAGTCACTACAACTTTCTAAAGGGCGATCCCATCTTAACATAATTTCCCTATAAAAACCAATGCAGCCGACCTCCCGACCTGACCGATAACAATAAGATTTTATTCCAATACTGTCTTTTAGAAAAAGGCCTCCAGCGGTAGAAAAAATATATTTTTAGTACATTGCCTTCGGATGGGTGCGCGAGGAATTTTATAGGAATCAGAGCGAAGACGGCACATTTTTTCCATTTCTTTTCGAATATAAAGGCTGAGGTCATCTGCGGCCGCCGCGTGTAATGCCGAACACCCAATTCTGATTTACTGAGGCCTTCTGCGACCTTTTCGGAAACACACGGTTAAATAATGTGTTGGACCGCGGTTATTACCTATATTATACTAGCTGATGCCCGCGGCTTCACCCGCGTGGATGTCGGTTATTATATACTAAAACCTTCCTCAAGAACCACTTTATCCATTGGTGAAAGCCACATGAAAATCGGTGCAGTAGTTTTTGAGTTTATCGCGAACAGACAGACAGACGCGGTGGAGGACTTTGTTTTATAATATGTAGTGATATTTACACACGGGTAGGGCTAGTGGCCAGTAATCATAAAAATTATAATAAAATAAAATAATTCGTAAGTTGAAAAAATTTAATTCTATAACAAAATAATTATTAAAAAAAACTAACTAACATTGAGATCACTCTGTGTAAAAGATTTATTCTGATGAAGCTACCTACCAGCTGGCTTACGTTTTATCGGTCCGATTCTTTGACGTCATAATTTCTAAAAAATTGCGCGGTATTCCTTCAATTAGTTTTTTAGTTTCGTTTGTACTATTGGAATACGATTAAATTATCTATTTTACTACAAGTTTACTCTACCGATTGGACTATTTTTGAGTAAACCTTTATAAATAGGTAAATACACAGAAAACAGACATCAAAGAAACTCCTTTTTTCCACTAAATAGTTCTAATAAGGAATTTATTTTGGTACAAAAAATTAAAAATAAAAACTTTTTACAAAAAAAAAACAACCGACTTCAAAAAAAACACTAAAAAAGTGAAAAATAACTTTAATTTCGGAAGTCGGTGTCTTTGCTTTTTAATTTTCGTTTTTTGCCACCGACTTCCGAAATTAAAGTTATTTTTCACTTTTTTAGTGTTTTTTTTGAAGTCGGTTGTTTTTTTTTTTGTAAAAAGTTTTTATTTTTAATTTTTTGTGGTGGTACCTACCCCACACAAGTTACTACCTGCTATGTAAATAACAGTGAAGGAGTCTAATAATTATATCGTCTACATAAACTGTGGGAAAAATACGTAATATTGAAGCTAGCTCAAAAACTACGCAAGCAAACTTAATAAAATTTATATGGGACCATCTCGGAAGTATACCCTTTAGAACTAAAAAAGAATTTTTAAAATCGGTTCACAAACGGCGGAGTAATCGGTGAACATACATAAAAAAAAAAAAAAAAAAAAAACAATCATCCGAACGTAGTACATCCTCCTTTTTTGAAGTCGGTAAAAATAACCTGAACGACGCGACCTGTAACTACTACACGAGTAAATTGCATCGAACTCGTATATTTCAGCAATAAATCGGTTATGCCGATGCCGTCGTAAAACTACTGCCGTTTGATAGAGCACTCACTAAAGTGTACAGGGCTATATGAAGGCAATAAAATAAACTTGTATTCACTATCAATACACCTCTCATCGGATTCAAGACACCCTAGACATGCTATCAAATATCTTTAAGTTTCATGTGTTCGCGTTGATCTACTAATAATTAGATTAAACTACTTCACGTTCTAGTGTAAACGTTAGTAAGTTCTTCGACAAGGCTTCTGTTACACTCGCGAACCAAACAAATTACCCTAGCGTGCATGTCCGCAATACCCTCCCCTATGTTTACAGAATTCGTCTAAGAAATATAACATGGTAAGCGGCATTTGCGGGAATGGCTCGGAGCCGCGCTTCGGTTGCCTCCCGACGTCGCCTGCCGGATCAAATGCTGCCATTCCGAACTACGGAATGTCAAGCATTCGACTTGAGTTTTTGATGAAAATCAGTTCAGTAGGTTAGTGTTGGAACCAATCGGAATTGGAAAGTGAATAACAGTGTTTCATTGAATTTTCATTTCTGTCACTATTGTATCATTCTGTCAAGAGATTTACCTAGCGAAGTATTTAAATATTTACGTCTGGCTTAGTTAAACTACCTTCTCAAAATCCTAATATGTTTTTTCTTAGGACAGTTTACGCCACTCGTCTAATCAATCAAACTTTTTCTGTAAGAGTTTTAGTCTGCAAAACTAATAGGTAATCTATTGCGTGCAGTTCACGACTAGTCCAGCTTAGAACACAACAAGTCCACAACATCCCAGTAGCTGCCTCCTGCAACTTGTACTCTACAAACAAAAGATTAACCTCACTGTACTTAGTTTCAAATCTTTCCAACTGAGCTAACTTTGAAAGTGAACTAGTCGGTAGTGTTAAGGTTCGTACACATCTGCAGATGTTCGCCGAGCACGAATTTCATTTGTATGGTGATTGAAGACGACGGGTTGTACGAACAGTGCAGTCTTCGAGCAAATTGCCACCATTTGAGGTTTATAATTCCCAGATGTGAACACACCTCCACTACCGACACAACCTCCTGAATTAATTTCACTTACTACTTCATTAAGGGCTCGATTGAATGCCTTTTTTCACTATTTATACCTTTTTTCGTCGTTTGCTGTTGTAATGAATTCCAAGCGATAGCCATTTTGTTCGATTAAGGGCTGATTTCATCATAGTCAGATATCTTTTATCCGTGGAATAAAAATGTCGTCTGACAGTTTTTGTATGGAAAAACTGTCAAAAATTCAAAATTTATTCCAGGATAAGACTTATACTCGGTATAAAAGTTTGGTGAAATTCGCCCTAAGGAACTTTTTGGAGTAAATCGGAATTTTTAGAGGCTATGTTTTTTGGTTGAAAATTACTTTGCTTTTTATTATTCTTCTTTCTGATAGTACCGTGGAAACTATTATTTTCGTAAATTACCGCAGTTAATTTATGATTTCGCTTGAGGAAATTAGGTAGTATTGAAACCTTAATTGTACTGGCGGTCGCTAGAGTCAAGGTTCATACGCTAACCACCTAATGAATGTAAATTAAGTGGACTAAATAACGCCTTTTACTTGTTCAATAGAACGTTAAAAATATTTTCCAACAGAAAATAAAACCAATAGAAATAACTTGAAACTTTTGCTTTCATTATTTCAACGAATGTTTGCTAAAAACACCAAAACTAACTCTACGTTTTGAAGGCACTTTTTTCATACAAACACAACGACCAGTTTCATACATGCTCTTGAGAGTGCATCGTTTGCCCTCCGCGTCTATATTGACTCCGTCCGTCGAACCAAACGTAAAATTTTACAACTTGGAATATAATTTTTTCGGAATGAGCTGGCACGGTGGGTATTCTGCAATAAACCGCGGCGTTTTCAAAGGAATGCCTTCCCCGCTACTGTGCTACCCCTGTACCTACCCTCGCCAAATTGTGCGGAAGAGATAAACTTACAGTCGCCATTGAATGAAAAGGTACAGCAGGCTTACTCCTCACAAACTTGCGATTTTAAAGTTACCCGTATTAGGGACTCGACCCGGTGCTAATATGATCACGTACTGTCGTGGATGACGTATTTTCAAGGAAGGCAGCTTTGTATCTACAAAACTGCCTTCCTTGAAACTACATCATCCAAGACATAGAAGGAAATACTCTTTTCTTTTGTCTGATATTTAGGTATTTTATCTTTGATCGAGTTATGCAGTTTTGCATTACGCTATGCGATGGCCGTATTCCCGTAACACTTTATGTAGATTCGGTTGTTGTTCCCGTGTTAGACGATTCTTTGATTGTGCTGGACCTTTTATTTTCCTCAAGATTTTTTTATCCAAACCTCGACATTCGCTCGGCTGATTGCTTTGCTGCGTGACATGACTGTGCGCGCGCGGCGGTAAATTGAGTGAAGCTTCTAACACTTTCTTATTTTGTGTCGCGACCGCCAACATTTGATATGAGCCGCAACAAAGAGCTCAATGCAATCACGTCGCTCCACCGAAGAAAAATGTTACCGATTACATCGTTGACTTTATTGTGAAATTGAATCGGAGTTTGATGGCGAAAAGGCAAAGTATTTTATTTTGTGAAATTCGCTCGTTATTTTGAGCAGATCAGGTAAATTGTCTATTTTTTATCTTTTCAAGGACCTGGGTACTTATTAATTTCTTGCTATTGTATTTCGTTCGCGTATTGTTTAAGTACCTACGATATAATTGATATCGTCATCATTATAGGGGTATATTTTATCATCATCATTATAGGGATTTGAATTTCTTTTGATAGATCAGAAATAATTCTACTATTCTAACACGATTATTTGATATGAATTTCATTTCCATTTAAATTGAATTTGAAGCGACCGTTCAAATTAATATCTAAACGCCATAGCGACTTAGCGCTATTACGACTGGTGGCGCTTCAATCGCGTTGTGTCCGCTAAATCTGAGTGGTTACTAGATTCAGACATAAAAAAGTTAAGAACAGAAGTCCCACTCAGAGCAACACCGCAAACGGCTCTAAAAAGCACCAAAAAACACCTTTACAGCGAGAAAAATTCAATCATCGGGCGTACTTCATCCTTCTATCTCATATCGTCTGCTGACTAATAAACTCATCTAGCCTATATAATATGTCATAGCCAAGACTGGTAAATGCGGTTAAGAATTTACTAACAGGGATGCAGTTTAGAATTCGTTTATAATACAGATGGCCAACTTTTATAAGACTATGTAATAAAGGGATCAATGTAGAGTAGTAAACTTTATACTGCGAAGTTAAACTCGATCCATACTATATAACACCCTTTTATCGACCACATAATGATCAATAATATTTATTTCTTTTCCAGTATTTGTTACGAGTTCTTCTGCATCTCCCTGCGCTGTGTGACGGCAGGTCCCCGAGGGTAGTCGTCGTGCGACTTCAGATTATATTCACACCGGCTGACTTGTAACGTCAGCGGTTCACAAGTACCCCCGATCACTTTATGTGGGGAGTTAGGTAATACCGCATAACTGAGAGGCTGTTTGATCCAATTATAACATTCATTGTGGATAACATGAAATTAATTCTAACTAACCATTCTCTATCGACATATATAAATATTATTTTTCAGTTCTTGTTCTTGTGTCACAAGCTATACAAGATTAGCTCATGATGTGGTAAAACAATGAAATAGTCAGCAAGGTGATTGTCTGAACTGTACTGGATGAACTACATTACGTATAAATAATTAGTCCCACTTAGGTATACGGGTGATTGACACTACACAAACGCTTATAATTTTTTTTTACCAAGGTATTTGCATTTCGAACCTCTCTCTCCGCTCTCGTAGGGCTCAAAGCTAAACTTAGTGTTAAAATCTCCGATCGCAAAGAGATCAGTATAATTGTGATAATGGTGGTGATAAAAAATAAGTAAGCAGGTGACAAACCTGCAGCACGGTGGTGTCGAAGTGCGCCAGCAGCGCGGCCGGCGTCTGCTGCGAGGAGCGGCGCCGCCCCGACAGCCGCGCGCTCCAATCTGAAACAAATACGTTGACATTAGTGACTAGTAAACAAAAACTTATGATGCAAATAGTATACAAGCTCAGGCAGCGCTATCGGAACTTTATCACTGCACTTTTAGGCCAGCAGCACAGCTTGACTGGCGACGCTCTCGTCTCAGCAATACCCAACCAACACGGGCGCGTGATCCTGGATACGGAACCGTGACTGGTCGAGCATACATTAGGCGTTTTCGTTTCAAAGATAAAATAAAGGTAAATGGTCTATTATGGACAAAACTAAAATATGGTCGCAACGTGTGTGATAGTCCGGTGTCCGAACCTTACATCAGGTCTTTACAGCTTCGAAACGCCTGTGGCATCCCGTCTAGTTTTTGTGCAAATTTGTGCAACGTAGTCCGTAAACAAACAAACTTATTTATATCAAAGTTTAAAGTTTCCAAGCGCAACCGCTTTATCAAAACTCAATATATAAATCTCAACTCTGCACCGTCAACCAGGACAACTCTAACACAAACACCAAGCTTTAACATGAAAATACAAACTGCGGGTCAACATTTAAAAAGTCTGAACCGTTCTGCAGTGGAAAATAAACAAATAAACAGTCGCTTCCGGCGCCGGGGGCCGGTCCGTGCCGTGCCGCCGCCGTGCCGGGCGACAGGAAACGAACCCGCGATGGAACACACGCCCCGGCGACTGAGCTGCAGGCTCCTCTACAAACGAACTGCATTCATATTTTCTGTGTAGATGATCTCGTCTGCTGGAGATTTGAACCGGTAACGTTGTATTGGACAGAACGTTGCAAGGTTTTGTTTTGCGATGTTTTCCTGTGACGGGGATGCTTTGATTTGTCATATTTTGATGTTATTTTTTATCTGATAGCAAATAGGCATTTGATTTTATTATTCACAGTGCTCGTTCCTCACTTATTTTTATCAAAACATGTCTCATTTTCTTTCGTCCAAAAACCGAATAAGCAAATTATTAAAACGTCTAACGAGATTTGTTTAGTCACTTATTTTGCAGGCATTGATGAGTATAAAGAACTATAGAATAGCATATCTGGTATCTTCTACAAATAGATAAGTTTACCATGTGTTTACCCAACCGATACCCATTTCCCTTAGTTTCGAACCAATAAACAATCTATAGGCTTGCTCCAATTACTGTAACTAAAAGCAAACAGTTAAGCGGAGTGCGCACAGTCGGCACCAGTCGGCACTTTTTGTAGCAGTTGTAGCGATAACTCACTGTTGGTGGTTGTTGGCGGGTTTTTGTAGCAACTAGCGACGGCGACTGATCGCTACGACTGCTGCTGATTCAGTTACTAAGTAACGGCATTAATCATTTACTTAAGAACCCGTGTCTTGTTACACATTGCAGTAATTAGTGAGGCTGATATTATAATTAGAAGGATTTGTGATATTGATTGTTTCGTGTTTATATTATCAGCCAGTCTGTGTTTTGAATGTCTGAATCTTGGACTAAAAGATATATTTTGTATTCTTAAAAAAATCATTGTATATTAAAATATAGTTGGAAAATCCTGCCATAGTCAACATGGTTGTCTTAATCCTTTCGATTTGTTTGTTGCAAACATTGCACCCTCAGTCTACTTAAAAACGGAGTTTCTGTAAACTTGTTCCCAACTTCCGCCTTAACTCATCATTAAATATCTAGCGGCAGTCGTAGAGAATTAATATTAATTAACTGAAGTTGGCAATGGGCTCACAACGCAGTCCCTACGGAGATATTTTGTAAAACTTCGGTAAAAGTCGTCGAAAGTCGCGTCCCGTCGTTTTATTTGTGAGGACTCGAGAACTCTCGTCACCCTCCTAACTTCCTAGCAATGTTTGAAAAAACATCAAGTTGGTAATTTCATACACAAAACACGAATAGAAGTTCAAGTTCATACAGCAGGCAAATGAAATGCTTAGTGATACTCATGGGAAGATCGGTAAATGAAAAATAAATGGAAATAATTATCAGTGCCTAGTGGCAAGGGTCGAACGGATTTTCAACACCATTTTCATACTCGATCATAACTCCATGACAGACCGTCAACAAGTATAATTATGTTTTTTTTAGTTTAAATGAAATGGTCCTTCTGTTCTTATCTATAAGGTGTCCCTAGAAAGGTTGTCTCTATAGCTATATAGGCCAAAAACTTCAATTCAAATTGATTGGACTTTAATGGGATTTAGAAACTCCTAGATTCCTGAATGTTTTCTTTTCAGAATATTTCAGTTTCAGAACCCAGAATAATGATCCATTTGACGTCTTGAATTTCTTTATTCGTGTTATCTTTCCAACGTAAAATATTGATAAGCCGGCTACAATATTGGGAACACGACAACAATACAAGCTATGGTACAATTTGGACAATCCAATCTTGTTATTCTGCGCCCCTTTGCGAGGGTAGATAGATCGTTTCGGGGTGGTCACCCTTCTGTGGTGATTGTCGTAACCTGTAACTACAGCAAGATATTGGACATCTTAATACGTATGTATTAAGATGTCCAATATCTTGCTGTCGGTAGGATGTACTGGCGCCGCGAATATCGAGTTGCTTACAAACTCGGAAATGGCGTGAAACTTGAGAGGCTAGTGGTTTTTAGAATGTTTATAATGAAAATCGTGTGTGAATTATTATGGAAATAAAGCAAAGCGACGCAACGTCAACAAATGAAATTGTTGAAGCCCTTGTGACTTATTTATACTCTCATAACCACGTTTTTATCGCTTGTCCGATCGTAACAAACAATAGCTTATCTCTTATTCTATTTCCTTGAAACAACCTATTGTGTCAGTGTAGCGACAGTGAAGCCTGCGCCCCATCGAGTACAGTTCACTCATAGCACGTAAACGGATCAACAGATTAGCAGGCAGTATCAGTAGCACACGCTGGACTGTAAGGAAACACTTCTTTATTTGTATTACCCGCATTTCACGAGCTATGTTTAAGTCCTATGTAGCTGGGGGTGAGCCTATAGCCATCATCCCGACCTCTAATACTGTTACTGAATTAATTAATACCCCAAAAGCATGGCATAAGTTACATCACTGTTGAGCATTTGGTCCAGACTCCATATATACGTGCCCGTGGTCCTTTATAAAAACAAATAACACTTTTCCCAACCTGGGAATCCAACTCAGGGGCCCACACTGACCAGACGCGCTTGCGATCACCAAGACCAACCAGGCATTGGTGTTATTATAAAACTTATAACGTTAACTAAGACGTTAGCGGCGAAGCTATAAATCGCTATAAGATCGATCTTCGAACTATAATCACCGAGCTTGCCGGATTAGTGCCAATTAGTGGTCGTGTAGATGTTACCGCTGAGATAAATGATACAGATGCAGGCTACACCGCCCATACACTCGAGATAATGTCTTCCTAATTTGTACAGCATCCTGGAAAAGGTTGGAGGAATTGATTGACGCAGATCCGGGTTCTTTACAAATACTTTTAAGGCTTAATAATATTTCATGAGAAAAAAAAATGTTTCAGAAATAGGTAGTATCAATAGATTCGTAAGCTTTTCTTTTGATCTTCGGTTCAATACGATGGTATGATTTTTTCAGCTTTCTATAGGCTGTATTACATTGCTGTTGATATTTCATTTAGAGTTGCGCACGCTCCCTTATTTAGCCCCATCAATAAAGATAATGCAAATAAATGTGAAATAAACTCAATAAAATTAGACAGCTTCACTTGTGAATACCGATGAGCGGACCTGAGCTGGATCACAATAGATTGGCAGCAGTAGGCCGGTTGCTCACGACTCAACGCTCTAATCCTGTTAAATTAGTTTAGAGTTTCTTGGGGCACTTCGTTTGTAGTCCGCCTGTCGGCCGGTCGTCTGGCTGTTTGATAGTCTTTAGGGGCATAAACTAGAGGCTGTTAATGAATAGATCTATTTGGACGCGTCGTAAGGACATAATGACGAACTTAAGTGAATTTGAGAGTCTCGTTTTAGAATAATAGATAGGTATTGTGACGACGACTTCGAAAAAGTTTGTAGTTATAAACCTACACAGTTTTATGTAGGCACGTCCAAAAAATAACGTTACCATTATGATGCAGTTGAATCACTCTAAACATTAGAAGAAAAAGCTCAGCTATCACTTATCACGCTAGTTCACGGCCTAGAGATAATAACCAGCATTAGAGACACGTCCATGTTATTACAGCACGATGCGAGTATCGTTAATATTCCCGACTGCGACCGCGGCTTAGCGGGGCTTAGTGTGCGGCACTGGATTATTTGGATTAATATTTAAACGGTACTGATCGGAATACTGATGTCAAGGTACTAATTGTGTCGTTCTGATAGTGTCAGCTCAGTCACGTTACTTAGTGACAGTGACAGCTGAGAAGTCGCGATTTGTTCGGGCATAAAAGGACATAGTAGTTATTTTACCAAATTGCTTGTAAGCCACAACGACCGTTGTGTATATTTGAAAAGAAACATACATACATACATCCATACTAATATTATAAATTCGAAAGTAACTCTGTCTGTCTATCTGTATGTTACCTTTTCACGCCTAAACCACTGAACGGATTTCGATAAAATTTGGCAAGGAGATAGATGGTATCCCGAGGAGGGACATAGGCTACTTTTTATCGACCTAACACGCGGGCGAAGCCGCAGGCGGAAGCTAGTACATAATAAAGGGGTTGTGTATCATCCATTTGGCAATGATGTCTGAGGTTCAGTTTTTAAAATTAAACTTTTTATTTCTACAACTACAAATTGCTTTAATCCTACTTTCATCATTCTAATATATTCTATTGGTCCATCTCTTTATAAGCCATCTCCTGAACCAATGAGGATGAGTGATGGTCGTCCAGAAACCCGCCATTAGTTACTGTCACACTTTGAAGGACTGTTTGTTCAAGCCGAGCGGACCGCACCATTGTCATCTTATCTTTATACATTACGGGTACAATACCGTAATTAAAATATCGTTTATGTACCTGCTAAGTAATTGTAGGTAGATTAATGATTATGAGGCTAGAAATCATTCCAGCATTTGAGTTTGATGACCTAATAGATTTTTTACCATTTAGTGCTATTATATCTATAATTAATCAGTTGTTACTTAGTGTTAAACACAGTTTAAACCCATCCAGCCTGAATATTCATAGCACAGATAATGTCCGTCAACAACTATTAGGGTCCATTACCACACATCGACCACACTGGCCGAAGGTATCTGTGGTTCAGACTGAACGCGAAATTTAGGAAGCTCGGAGAAGTACGTGTCTATGGGTAAGTTTGTCTGTGGGTAATCCTGACAGTCTTTCAAAGTAAAGTCCGTATTAGGTGAGCTGTGTAGTAGGGCGCTATTCTTTTATCATATTTTGCGTATGTCAATCTACAATTAGCCATTAATTTCCAACAACACATTACACGGTTTCTTACACATTTTAGCTTCGATAACTACCCAAAAATAGGGAGAAAGACAGGGGTGTATTCTTTCCCTATTCTCTTTAATATAATGTATTTGGTGAATACATAGTGTGGAAAGCCTTAGAAGAGTGGGAGTGAGGTGTATCTGTCGGTAATAAAGAGATAAGCGGACGACACTACACTCTTTGCATCTTCGGAAAACTCACACTCTTTAGAAATTTTCACTCAGTAGAATACGAGGAGTGGACTCACTCAACAAGTCGAAGACAAAAATCATGCTCATCGCCCAAACCGGTTAACTCTCCAGAACGGGAGAACTCGCAGATCTAGAATTTGTTTATTTACCTCTGATGGATCAAGAGAAGGACTCAAATGGCCAAAGCTGCGATGAGTAAGCTGACACGTATTTGGCAGAACAGAAAGGTCTTTAATGTCACCAAGATGAGACTAGTCTGGACACTGGTTTTCTCGATATTCCTTTACGTCTCTGATTCATGGACAATTCGGGCAATCGAACAGAAAAAGATAGAAGTTTTTGAGATGTTATGTTGGCGAAGAATGCTCTGCATACTATGGACCGCTAAGAGAATGAACAAATCTATCTACTAACCACTACGAATAAGAGATAGACTAAACACGATCTGTTACTAAAGGATTCTCGGTTACTTCGGTCACATAGCTCGTCGGTCAAGAACTAGATAAACTTGAAAAGCTGGTGGTGATGGGTACCTAGTACGCCCTCACTGGAATCACGTTACGACCGCCCAGAGAGAAGCCAAGAACCAAACGAAGTGGAAGAATATCAAATATAAAGCCACAAAGGCGTTTCAGGGACACAACCTTCAGTAACGAAGTACGCGACAAATAAGAACTACCTAAGTACCCACCTACCATACGTAGGTACCTCACTGTTACGTGAAATCATAATGTTCCCTTTATTTATAACATTGAACCGAGTATCCAGTGTATTGGCCGAACGAACGAACGATAGAACAAACGAACCGTGACGTAACTGATACGAACACCAGTGTTGTGGAAACACGCACCGAGAATATTCCTCACTTTCCCGAAAATACACGAAAAGGCGATTATGGATAGATACCACACATACTTGTACAAGGAGACATCAATGAGAATCGCAATAGAGCTACAACACATAACCGGAAGTGCGCAATGCGCATACACGAGATGATAATACTGTTCTGAGTTCAATCGATTTTGATCACATTTGGTCTTCCTAGTCACACGGATATGAAAGTAGAACTAACCATGTATCGTATCGCCAATATAGAAATACAGGACGTTACTAAATGATTCTTTATGGCAATATTGTATTGAACTGTTCAACCACACTGATATTCATTTCAAAACATACAGGCATATTTGCTGGACCTACCTAAACTGATTAAATGGACCAGCATCACATCTAATAAGTCACAGGCATTCAATATGTAAAGACGTCACGAGCAGATTGATCGACAATAGCTCCCCAGGCATGTTGTGTTCCAGACACGAATGCCCGGACAGACGTGGCTGTATTGCATGTATGAATGATTATAAGTGCAAACGGCATAAACTCATTCAAAACACACAAAATTCATCTCTTTTTTTTTAAAGCATCGTATTACCTTCATATTGTCATAAAAAGTTAAAATGACTACCCCATTTGTCGCTCAGAGTATACAATACATTTATGCTACGGCTACACTTCGCGTTATCGCGAATTTTTCTTCGTGCGCTCTCTCTCGCTCACCCCACGATTACTCGCTGAGCAACAGAGAGCGCAGGAAGAAAAGTTCGCGATAACGCGAAGTGTAGCCGTAGCATCACAAGGTAACAATAATACGCACTGAGGCGGAGAGCTATAGACACAGCGCTGTTCTATATATAGACTATACCGTCCACACAATACGACTTGTCAATACAAGACTGTTGTGGCTCTGCAGAGAATCAGAGATACAAGATAAACGACCATTTATCCGATCGAGATTTATGAGGACGAAATAACGGTTGGTCTTGAGGGACATTTTAGACAGTATGATGGCTGGCGCAGGCCGATATCATCTGTTTTACAGGGATTTATAATCACGCTATTATGATAAAGCACTATGTTTATTTTTAGCATGTTCCATGGTATACAGAATGATAAAATGCACATAATATTTAATATCTAGATAATGACAATATCGTGCATAAATATTTAAAAGGAAGTCACTTATCTGTAAATACCTGTAACACAACTCAAGAACATGGTGTATAACCCCCTTTAGTCCGAAACCAATCTGGCACAAGCCTGCCGAGCCGTGCGGCCCAGCGAGCGAGCGGCCCGGCTATGCGGCCCGGCTATGCGGCCCGGCTGCGGCCCAAATATTGTACAACAATGGACGCCAACCCTTTGTGTTGGATATTCGGAAAAGAGCCATTATTAGCTTCGGCAAGACTCGTATTGTAAGAGATTCCCTAACTGTCAGCAAAACAACGAGGATTGCGGTTATTTTTAGTACTACATTGTTTTTTAAGGATTCTGTTTGGCTGTCGTTCGTTAAGGATTCTGAGTAAACAGATAATTGGATTAGTTGAATCAGTTAACGTAACGTCGTGTATTTCTTCACGAGGCTAGTGGACAATGGGGTACCAATTACAGCGTAGCTTTATGCTACCAGCCTGGAATAAGTACAATACACCATATATAGTCTGTTCATAGTACACTGTCAACATTTCGTATCGTCCTTTTTATATCCAAACTTACAAAGCCAATTTTAATATCTGAGCAGCCTTTTTCGTTATTACAAAACGTCGATGCTTTGTAACCTGCAATGTGATAAGTACAATGTAAGTAACAAGCCTAGTATGTTACCAGCATTGTGCAGCAGGCAGGTAAGCACGGGCTGTGTTCACAAGTTGTGGTACATAAGTTATGGCGCAGGTTCGCCTGAATTTACTGTATACTGCAGTTAACTGGGGACGCCTGTAAGTAGAGCTTGTAGGAATAACTTCGCTATTGTGACCTTTAAGATCCTGCTACTATGCATAACCAAAGAATAATAAATAACTATAATAAAAGTAAAGAATATTATACACCTACTCGAAAAGGAAGTGTAGACAAGCTGAGATTGACCTGAAGACTGATACTGACTAACAAAACTTTGACAGAACCTATTACCTACTTTGAGTTCACGAAACGTTGTACCTTCAGAAACAAAGACCTACACGATACTTGATACACAAAGAAACCTAACTTCCAACTCAATTTAGGAATACTAAAGTTAACTGGCAACACTATCTCCCATCTCCCGCCAAAACTATTTCTCACCTGGCAATATTTCGTATATTTCCTGGTAAGTGAAACTGGAAACTTTCCGAAGTGCTGTTACTTATATCGGCAAGGTGGCTAACTTTAGATATCAATACTTTCCTCGCTCTGTTGCGGTTGCGGATAGTTTCAACTCAATTTGCGAAGCCGCGATCTTCAGCAGATACAATTTTTTTAGTTGACATTCTTGTGTAGATATATCAAGAACATGATATGGACATTTTTTAAATTGAAGCTAAATATTCCGGAAAATTTTGTCAAAATACATGCAAAAGTAAGGCTTTCTATACATATTTGTAAACACAGACGTTCGATGTCTCCTGCTAATAAATAGTCTGTACCTACTCAAGCTACAAATAGCTTTCCCGTCTTGTCCCCTGGGGCTCATACAAGCCGAGGGGCACACAGGTACAGCTCACAGCCCACCACTCACCTTTCATAAGCCCTACTTAATGCCAATTCCTCGAAAATACATGTTAAAAGTGAACGATAAAAAGAAACATATTTTCGTCGACAAAATAGATACGTTACCTATTAAATGGCACAAATAACACAGCTTATAATTACCTGTACTTACATAGTTCATCGTTATAAATATAACTTTGATTAGCTATAATAATCCCCTATTCAGGTACTATCAGATAATCCTGTTAATCCCGTTCTAGCACACTTCGTCCACGTTTGTATACTCGCACAATGGCGATAGCGCTTCAATATCATTACGTAGGTACTTATTAAGGAGGCTATTAGCCGGCCGTGTCACACCACCCGGACACTACAGAAACTACCGGGCACCGGACATGAACGCGCAGCACTTGTTAAATAGTGTGGGCATATACTAATAACGATATCATAACCTAACTATAAGACCCACTGTATCACCAAAAATCACACTAATAAATACTTTGACTTAGTGTGGGGATAATGCGGGATATTTACGGCTAGTCCGGACTCAAAACTGTAGGACATTTCCGAACACCGGACATTCGGACGGCTAGGATTGAGGTATATAGCGATGGAATTTTGTTCCGAGTAATGAGGTGAGAGGTATTGAATGGAGAGAAGTGATATTCAGGTGATTATTTGGATAGGATTTTGGAATATTGCTTGTCGACAAATGAATAGGAATTTACCATCGTGTCTAAGTGAACAATTTGGTGTTATCTAAGAGTTCATTTACGTTAACAGCAGATCGACCGAGACATACACATACGACATACGAGGTGAAATGCGAATAACTAGTGTGGGGTTTAATTTAGTTCCTAAATAAAAAATTCAATACACTTGTCACAAACACAGATATTTTACAAATCAAGAAGTGATCGTCACGTGTGCACTCCCAAAATCCCTCGCCCTATGTTTGTTATGTTCACTAACCATGTCTAATATCGTCTAAATCGTTGCCTCATGATGTTGCTCGGTGCCTCCTATTACCACAACTGTTGTCTGAGGGCGGAGGGCAGGCTGTGTATGTCGTCAGAAATGTTAACGTATAAGGTCGTTTCTGTCCGTCTAAGATAGGTTTTCAGCTTAAGATATGATTTAATTGACCTCAGTTTTCATTAGAGAGCGAGGTCTATCTTTACTTAATTGCAAATAACGTCTAAAATAAACAACCAGTTAAAGTCATGACACGTAGTGATTTTTGACACGGTCACTTCATTTTGGTTTTGGCAGTCTTGGTATACACTTTAGGTCTATGAAAGGTTTTGTTTTCCTTCCAAAGTAATATGTTTTTGACTTGACATTGATCACGCCTGAATTCTAACAAAATCTCCAGGTCTCATAGGATTTTTCACGCGTGTTATCTGCCTACACCAAATCCTTCACAATGCTGATTTCAATTTCTTCAACGAATTCTTCAAAGTAACTTTCTGTAAGGTCAATCATCTAATCTCGCTTCAGTCGTGTGACTTACAGAGAACGCCTTAATACCAATTATCCCGGACCCCGGACCCCAAGCCCCGGGCCCGTGCACGCGGGTGACTCTAGTGCGCCGGGAACTGTGAGCGCACCCCTAGCGGCGACTACAAGCAGACAATTATAATGTTTAATTAAATATGTTTGGGTTTGAGCGACGGCTCTCTGTAACACTAATCTTATTGATTTAGGCAAATTGTTTTTTATAATACCTAATTGATGATTAATTGATGTTCAAAATATGGTTCAAATTTTTGTTAAAAACCAAAAAACAGTTGCGTTTTCCGGTTTTAAGCTATTCTTTATGTATGACTTAGACATAAGCAGTGCCCTATATTCTTATGAACAGGCAGCCTCAAAAAGATATATACATCGACAAGAATTCCGTTAATTATTGTTCCATAATATGAAATCAATGTGTAGTCATTGCCATATACCTTGATACAGTATATGGGACACAAATTGTAGACAATCAGATGAATTCTTGTCGATGTAAACAACTTTTTATGTGTTCTTTTGAGGCTGATTGTACAGTCACGGACTTTAATTGATGAGCCACCTTCAAACTTTTCAATTTTACAGTTTCATACATTCACGAGATTACACGATTAAACACGAACTCAAACCGCACGCTCGTAAACAAGATGACAAATAACTTATTTATAGTCGGAAATAGTCTTATCCATAGAGGTTGACTAATAAGTACTCAATGATAAAAATAAATAAAAAGTTGCATTAAGTTTATCCAATCTATTTGGTACTGACCTCCTTTGAATCTTAACTGAAGACAGTGACAGTAGAAATGTCGCTGTCAGAGACGTTAATTTCGAAGTTGTCGAAATGACTATTAATATTTCTACGCACGCTAACGTTACTATCGCTACGCTTAAACAATCGTTGCTAGGTTACTGTTGCTAGACCTGCAATTGGTTGACTTTGGGTAGTCACTCTGTTGTCAAGTTTGTAGTTCTGGCTCTCAGGAGTCTCAGGTTAGCCAACCGGTAAAGATATAAAATATAATTTTCTTCTTCTAATACGAAGATATTATGACTTTCCGTGTCGGGAACCGAATAAACCCGATTTGCATTACACGGCTAAAATACGAACAGCGCCAGGTGGCTCATCAATTAAAGTCCGTGACTGTACCTACCGGGGTTAAAAATAAATAAATAACTAGGCAATCTTTTTGCGACCCACATTGGCTACATTAATAGCACAACAAAGTTGACATTTTACCAAGAATACATCCTTTTATATTATATTTGAACCTTATGTAGGACAACAATAATAACCTTCTATTCAGACTTGATTCCATAAAAATAACTTGTAAAGGGCAGCCCTGTTATTTCAGTGCGTATGCGAGCCACGAGTGGGAGTTGGTGCTACACAGTAAAACAGTGCAGAAGATCAACTCCTTACTACGCGCGAATACACAGTATGTAGAAATGAACGAAAAAGGAACATGACGTTCATAGTGACTTTGCGGATCCGACTAGACCTAATCTGGTACCAACACCGACATTACATAGTAAGAGTAGTATTGAAGGGAACCACGTTATGCTGAAGATACGAATAGCACGTGTCGATAAGTGATCGTCTGTTGTTTTCTTGAGTATGATCTTATGTAAAAAGTGACTTCTGTAAGATTTGTGTGGTTGATATACAGGGCGTGCTCAGGTGCGCGTACGTTCACGCTCAGCTGACTTGTTGCACGTGTCACTGGCGCGGCTACAGGCTTTATGTAGAGAACTTTATGTGTTGCTCTGTGCCTTTTGTAATGTGGTGGTTTTTATTTTATTCGTGGGTTTTGTTAATGTTTTTGTATATGACAGGTAGAATGGCCGAAAGTTTTAAAAGGAGAATATTTGAACCTACTACATATAATTACAAATAAATAAGAATCATAAAAAATCTGTATAAATCATATAAGTTATGATTAGAAAATATCGCCAATAGTCATAATTATATTCCTTGATTTACTGATAAGATTAATCTGAATTAATATAAGTTTAAAACATTCCAATCATTCTTTTTAATATATTAAAATATTGTTATCTAATTTCATAAAAATCTCAATGACTATCTAGATTCTGATAAACCATGATTGTATACATTTTGCATGCCCTACGGTAGAATCACTTGAAACAAGTACTTTTAATAACACCATTGTAACAGTGTTTTCTACAAAAATAAATTTGATTTGATTTTTGCGGAACTTTCCTAACACAACCCGCGTTGTTCCAAGTGTTGTTGTAACTTTATGCTTCATACATCTTAATTTAAAGAATAAAAGTTATCACGCCAAGAGTTCTATCATTGGCGGCGCAAATAATATGTTATTCAAGATACAGCGAACTTGGGAATTGGACGCTTTTTAAAACTTCAGCTCACGTGCGTACTTTGAAAGAAACAGGGGTGCTCTTAAGTTAAACGAAAATGAAACTTTTAGTAAACAAGATAAAGTTCTAAATTGAATGCAACTGAATTTATCCTCCGGACCCCTATCAAGACGTTGAATAAAACACTAAAATCGTAAATCTGGGGTTTTATTAAAGAAAAGTCGACGGCAACTGATTGCTTCCTTCTTTTACCAATATTTCTTTCAAGGACTTTGCATAGAAAATTAAATTCACGAGCCTATCTACCCTCCATCGCGGCAGTTGTCACTTAAATACAGACCGCGACATTACATTGAAACATATTAACAGAACATACATGTGATTGGCATCCCCTTGTACAAGCAACTACTACACCCGTATCCCGGCAACATCATGCAATCACTTATCAATCAGTAGCGACGGACGCCCGCGCGCTAGCGGACGCTACCTGCCGCTCAATAAAACTACGGTCACTAAAAACGGAGGTAGCTTTGCCCCAAAATATAATTTTAATATGAATCACTGGCTCTTTAGTCGCAGTCACCCTGGGTACCATTACGTCCCGCTAGGCCCCCTACCAGGTACTCGGGCCCCCGGGCCCCTAGGCCACCGGGCCCCCCGAATCGCCCTGGCACTATTATAGTCGTTGAGCGTATTTTATTGTTACATGTGTCCCCTTCAGACGGTGGATGTTTAATTTGCGTTATTGCTCCGTTTGGCAGTTCTTGTGATACTATCAGGGTTTTTTGTTTGGAAGTGTTTGTAGATAGGAAGCGACTCCTAGCGCGTTTTTATGATGAAGTGCGAGAGTTACGACAGGAATGGCACTAAAGTTTCTTGCGCTCTCTTAAAGATTACCATTGGGTAGGTATTCTTGTAACTACGAGTATATTTATCAACACTAACAGGTAAGATATTGGACACTCGCTATATGCAACATAGTTAAACAGGGTTATCGTCGGCCTTGACAAATGTGACCGTTGATTTTCCCTAAAACATAATTATCTACTGTCGGAAATAACTTTACTTTGGCGACATAATCAACTGTTTGCCCCAGAAACACCGTGACAAACGAATAAATATAAATACGGCACAGATAACGCCACAAAACGTGGATCCGGCCCATTAACTGTCGCGACACAATAATGGAGGTGTTAGCTAAATCATGTCCGCGCTAGAGGTGCTACCAGGGCACGTCACTACCAGGGCGGACACAGCACAGGGAAAGCAGGAAGAAGGTCCAATACGTCCTCGTTTAACGAATGACCCGATAATGTTGGTGTTAGCTCGATCATGACCATGTTGGAGGTGTGAGCCGCGGCACCACACTATGTAGCCAGCAGAGCGGAGAGATTTACTAGTATGTGCGAGATTCGATTTTTTTGAAAATGTGCCTACTGTTATGTTTCTATGCTGTGGCCTCGCAAAGGGCCCGTGACGTCACCGGCCTAATGGCGTCTACCCGAACCATTACACCGTGCCCAAATTGCATTTACAACACAAAAGGTGACTCAAGTGATTTTGAGCCTAACTTGGATGACATAAAGTTCAAAATAAATTGAGGTGAAATGGCCGTTTACTCATGAAGTATAAATACAGTAAATAGAGATTTTGAAGGCGTAATTGTGTGAAAAGAATGTAATTTTGTTAAAAATGTAACTTTTTGCTCAAAGTTTATTATTTTGAGGCTAGGGATTTGTTGGTTGAGTTGAGGTTCAAAAGTCCAAAATAATGACCAACCAGAAGTCTAAAATAATGTTACTAAAAGTATAAAGAAACATCAAATATATAAGAATACATTTTGTTAACATCTTTGGTAGGCAAAAACCATTAACGAAACGCCCTATTTACACGACCCTAATTCGACTCGCGTGAGGGTAGAACTACAAAAACCAGCTGAAAGGTCCCGTCGTGCAGTACATCATCTAATTACCCTTTTTGTCCCACTTTTGTTTTACCAGGTTTTACTTAAATCGCTTCTCGGTTTAGAAATAAACCGCAATTCCGAAAAAGCTTTTTCTGCTTCATCAATGTAAAGAATTATATAATGTTGTCTTTACTAAAATACAAGATATTAATATTATGTACATCACAAATATTCATAAAAAACAACGGCTGCTGTTTGTTTTAAAAATATAAACTGCTACGGGCAGGAAAAATAAAAAGCCTTTTATTCAGAACATAAAAATTGGTGAGGTTTGTTTTCAACGCTAACATTTTTATTTGCATACAACGCGACCATAACAATCCAGAGTGACTACAGCTAAAACTAAACACAAGACTCTAGTACGATTTATAAACGATAAATAAAGTTTCCATTTATTGCCACGTTGAATGGCAATACTTAGCCTCAGGCAAAGTATAAACCAGCAGTTGGGTATCCGAGGTAGTGGTTTCCTGAGCTTACGATCATGAAATAATTCATTCAAAATACACCCAAGTTTTATACTTGACAACACACCATACCTAATGCCATATTTTTTGCTAACAATAATAATTCACTAAAGCTACAGCCAGCTGTCAGGCAAACAGCAACGGATGGCGTTTTCACGTGACCCGAGACAAAGCCTTAACGACGCCAAGTGATGCGAACTGCCGCCGCCGTGAAGCTAACAAAACGTTAATGCGAATCAAACTACTGTTCAAACGCGAACACGGACATAGCGGAGATACGTGAACAAGATTCAGTCCATACAGATTGCGAAATTATTCTGGCAGACACGACACCGTTTTACCCCGTTTTATTATTTCCACAGCAGTTATTCCCGAAAACAATATCAATGCACTTAATATTGTTCAGCTGATAAAGCAGAGGCTGTTGAGATTTCAAGATTTGTGAGAGTAAGAGCTTCGGCTGAAAATCCGCGGAGGATCTCCCAAGAAAGAAGCTAATATAACTTAATTAAAGTCTAGCTCTAAAGTCCCTTCTCGCCTCATCCTCCATCGATTCCAGAAGACAAAACTAGACAGATCGCGATTTATGAAAAAAAGCTCACTTTCTACACAGACACAACAACAGAAGAAAACCTATCACTACAGCACGTACCATTTGAAACTCCAGCGTGTTCAATCAACAGCTTTTTTTTTCCTTTTACTTATTTATTTTCCAGTTTTTTTTCTAAGTTTTATAATTTAATCATTTTACAATACGAGTGTTCTGAGCCGTGAACCTTCTGTTGTTTCTTATTCGTGTCCGCGCGGCTTCTGTCATATACATGGCGGACATGGCGCCCACATACGTGACACAACGGAGGCTTCTGTCTACTTAATTTAATTAAGAGGATAGTAATAGAATAATAAATATAGCTTATTTTTGCCACCCACGTTCGTGAACCAGTGATTTACTCATACATGGGCAAATTCATGGTTATTTTTTTAAAGCAATCGAAACGTTCCTTGTTCATTTGTGACAAACTAATCGCTAAGATTAAAAACCACGTTTTTTTCTCACCTGGCGATACCTATTCCTATCATTTAGAGAACAGCACATATGAAATGGTGCTGTTGTGCAAATCACATTTTATTATTGTCTTTGGCTGTTCCGTCCTAATGGAAGTGGTAAGAGTAAATAAATCGATAAAAAAAAGAAAACTTCTCGAAGACCTCATGGAACCCATACCTAAGTCACCAATTAAATAGCGATCCCTTAATCATGCATCACGTCCCTCCGGCCGACGTGACAACTAGCCGAACTCCCAACACCTCGGAATTAGAACGAACTAGTACCACAAAGTACCATCTAACAAAGTACGTTGTATGCCAAGTTGTTTTCTTCCAGTTTCCCGTTATTTTTGTTACTAAACTGGTCTCCTTTGTGTAACGAAGAAAAGTTGTTTGTGGCTTTTGATAACGTTGTGTAGCTCATACGAGTACCTACCTAATTAAATGTTACAAAATTGAGTTAAATCTCTACTGTAGATAGCCATAAAAGCAATTAATAAGGCTAAATCCTCCATTAAGCCCGCACTGTAATACTCGTAGGGTTCCCAAAACATATTCAACCTCGGGGGCAAATACCGAGCCTCTATATCCAATAAAATGCCAAAAAGCCGTCGTACCCGTCACCAAATGAGATCCCATAATTAAAATTCATATATTACCACATAATTAAGTGGGTCGGGATGAAGCCTGCCACACGTACGAGGTGGACCCACTCGCCCCGCTATCGCTAGTGCCATCTCGTCCTCTCTAATCCTTAAATAAGGGGCGATATTAAAATCATTCGCGCTCACGGAGATGCAAACTCTTGCTTGATAATTTTCATATGAAAATTCTGGCACAGCTTATTGAAATGGTTTTCTTATGGGTAAGTTTGCTTAAAAGATATCGTGTCGTAAAAATATCGTGCAGTCCTTGAATTGCGATTTGAAAGATTTTATTTTCTAGGAGCTATCTTTTTTCATTTTATGAAGAGTACAGAATTGGCAGTAAGTCGTAATACGAACAAATGGGTTGGCGTAATTCACAAGAAAATTCATTACAACGTGTAAATGAAAAACTCAGAAGTTTTCTATTAAATATCTTGTTTCAAAATAAATGAAGCTCTTGGAGCTATACTCCGAGGTTGTAAACTTATCTGGCAAGAGGATCCGAATAATTAATATCCTAATATAAAAGTGTCATCATAAAATGACAATAACATGGAGCACCAAGTTAAATGGCAAAATTAAGTATGGGGTTGATGCTACCTCTACCAATCCAAGTCTTTACATTGTTTAATTTAAAAACTGAACTATCCCAAAAGCTGTTCAAACACCAACCTACGCACCAACATCTCCAATCCATCTAATCCATTCAGTCCACATCTCGCAGACATGATATTTCATGTCGAGTGCACTGTAATCCACATATGATGAATAGTATAGGTAGAGAGATGCACTTGAGAGCTTACGATTGACACCAATCCCAACGGATTGGTATCACGTAGAACTCATCCATCCTATGCACACTACTGCACTCTGTATAGCTTTATGAGAGAGGTGTGACACCGGATCGGTGTCAATTGCCAGAAAGCAGGCGGACGTGATCTGCGACACACACGTCATTAGACGTCACGCTGCACGCTGCCGCTGGTCGTACAAAACAAGTGATGAGCGGTCAGAGGGATATTAGAAGTAGAACCTAATAATAATGTCTGAACAGAAATAAAATAGCAGCAAAACATGTTAAGTGGCTCTTACAGTCATCTTTCATGTTAATTATGCATGCCGAATTTAGTAGGCGAAATATGAAGAACTATTTTGTATGTGCTATAAAATCTGTAAAATACCGTATTTCAGGCAAATAAATGAATCTATCTATCATGCTATCCACTTATTGCTTTTGCCTCAATGTTTATTTTCTAACTTTTGAAAACATAAGGTTAAATTTTCCAAAAGATGAAACAAAGCAGAGAAATAAATAAACGAAGAACACTGCTATCTTCTCAAAATGAACATTATTATTCAAGAACTGCACATTATTTTCAGTAATCCCGTATTTTTCCGCCACAATCCCGTATAATCCGCGTCGCTCGTGGTCCGCGCATAATCCCGGGATCATCGCGCCCGCACAAGATCAGGTACTCGCAATGACGAGCACTATTGACACGGGTAGGACGCTCATCTGTCTTGATCACAAGGATGAGCTGCCTACCTCACGTGCGTCTGTGGGCGATATATTATTAACGTCGTCTCATTGACGATGGATTAATAACGAGCCATCGTGCATCGGTTCGACACCTTTGAGGTAGGAATCAATCTTGATTCCCTATAATCAAGATTGATTCCTACATGACAGACGTCGTGGCCAGTCGTCCTGATTCGTGTGTGAAGGAGCCATGGGGTTATAAATATGGTCAAAAACTAAGTTCCCGAATAATGCTTCAGATTGCGCCCTCAGTAACTAAGGTGGATAATTCGACAAAGACATAACCCATCTACCTTTTTTGGCGCATAAAGGAAGGTTGTAGAAAGTCGAAGCCGAAGATTATACTTAATTATTTACAAAGTTCTGATTAGTTTATAAGAGTGGCTTTAATCCTTGATCAGAAAAATCCATAGCGAGTGATGTAATTACTGAAAAATTAGTAGAATATAAACTATTTACCTCTCAGTGCATCCGTCAATCTTGTCCTTAATGTTAAGACTTATGTTCTACTATTAATCTGTAGTTCAACATAGTTATCATGAGTAACGTGATCTCTAATGTGGAAAGTTCGGGTCATTAGGACGACCTAGGACAGATCGCAGTTATGGCTAAGTTTACTAACATAATGTCGTAAGATATTAGCCCGTACTGTGTTTCGAGACATAAACATCATGTCTTGAGAGTCGAAAATAGACTCATCTCTTTTATTATCAATGGCGCCTGCTCTCAAAGGTCTTTTATATCGTATTCGTTTCGTAAAAGAAACCTTATATTCAATAAAGATATGATGTCTATTTTAGACAACATATCAGCTAAAAACAGCCCGAGGCTTCTTACCAATGGAAATATTTAATTTTCTGCCTATCACACTAAACTTTTAGAAGAATTCATCACATTTTTCCTAAAAAAGTTTTAATTAAAGGTCTGCCCGCAGTGGAGGGAAGGCGATCCCTGGGGCAGGTATATGTTACGGTCTTATATCGACTAGAAACGGGGAGTTCCACTGAAAGGATCTAATGCTCACTTGAATTTTGATAGCTTTTCACCCTTAAAATTATTCTTTTTTTTATTGAAATAAAATTGACTTTATTTAATATCTGATTCCATAACATCATTGATGTTATTGTACATCATAATATCTTCAGCCAAATTCGTCAAACTTGAGAAATTTAGGCTAAACTCTACCTACGTTATGGTTCGCTCAGACAACATTAATGCTTATCTAGATCGCAAGCGCTAAACTTGTCTACTAGCTCCACTACTAACTATTCACTAACATTAGAACTTATGAGATAGTGACGACTGCGTTAAGCCTGTTTCACACCAAACCAGAGAGTACGGCTAGACTTTCCTTTTACAATAGAGTTCATTTCCTAGTAATTTACATGACAACGTGGTTCCCCCTACGTCTTAATCAGAACTGCGGCCGAAACCGCGCCATTAATTAAATACAGATCTACCAGCATGATGTGTATTCAAATGTAGAAGAAGCTTGGCTTATGAGTATTAATTAATATGCTTTTTATTATTAAAATGAATATTTACTTCAAAATAATGTTCTTACCCGACTGCGAAAGGGTTTCAAACTGCCATGTTTTATTTTCAATTGGATGACCAGACAGAAGTTCCCGAATTTTCCCATTTTTCTGGCAACATTTCTTTTTTTTCCGTACGTACGTTACGAACGTTTTAAAACAAAGATATTCCAAATCGGTCGAGCCGTTCTGAAGTTAGGCTCTTAGGTACCAACGAACATCATTTCAATTTTTAACCGACTTCTTCAAAAAGGTGGAGGTTCTCAATTCGTCTGTAGGTTTTTTTTTTTTCTAGGTAGGTTCTGTTATCTTAAAATCATTAAAACCAGACCTCGCCATCGCAGTTTCCTCATTTTCCATGTGAAACAGTCTCAACATCATTCACGCCAATCGCGATCCGCGCGCTAATAAACCAGTAATTACTCGCTTTACGACTTACCCGGTGTGTGCCAAACCTTACCCCGACTGTGTGTACTAGGCAAATGTGTGTGACAAGCGAATGTTCCCGTTTATTAATATTACGTCACGGTGGCTTCATTATGAGATATTACTCAAATAAGACCCTTACGGTAGATACATTGATGAGGAAGATTTAAATCCGGTTAAATCTCAAATTTTAAATTAATAATCCGACAAATTAATTTCCTATTTGAATATGCTGCTCTTCACAAACATGTCATGACTTTCGCAGCTTGTAAAGACTTCAAATGAAAGGAGTCCAAGAACTTTAATATTTTACTGACAAATGAGACGGCTACATGCCTAAATAATCATAAATAGGGTTTATTCCAGAAATCCCCCTCCCCACCAGTGGGGATTGTTATTTATTTTTCCAGAAATCCCCACTAGTTTAATTAACTCTAGTTGGAAGCCTAGTGGGGAAGGTACCGAATTACGTTTGGTTAGTAACTTTCCAAGCTAAAATTCCTATGAGATATATATTTAAAAAACGGCCAAGTGCGTGTCGAACCACGCACACAATGGATAATTTCGTTATATACACTACTGCCGTGATTTTTTTTACAAATCCAGAACCAAAAAACAACAATTTAGCTGGCGGGGGGGGGGAGGAACACACTTGACTGTAACAAAAAATAGCATTTCAAAGCTTAATATTTCGTAAACGGATCTCTGAATCCAAAATCCATCTCTGGTTCCACACACTCTCAAATTACAGCTTTCTAGTACTAAAAGTAGCTGAGCTAAGTCGCGGACAGTCAGACGGACAACGGACAGGGCGAAACTATAAGGGTTCCATGTTGACTACGGAACCCTAAAAACTGTTTATACATTACTCAATCCTACATATTGATTGATCAATCAACCTTGGAGGCGTAAACAATAAGATTCCATCGCCAGGCAAAATGGATGACGATGAAACCCGAGTCAGTTCGTGTATCATTAATATCCATTAGGTATAGTTTGGCTCGAGACGTTCAATACAACGTATTGGCTCCATAGAAACGGAACTGGTGCCTAAGAAATATTGAAACACGCGGCTAAAGCGTCACGTATGAAGAGAAAACTATGTGTGATCGAGATTAAACTTTTTTAAACATATTAAAGATTTTTCTGTAGATACCGCGGGGACATAAATCATCGTCATCATCTGCCTAGACTTTTCCCAACACTGTTGAGGTCAGCCTCCAGTCTAATATGTTACATGGAGCGAATGCCTATCTGTCCTCCACAATCTTTCTGGGTATCACGGGAACAAAAATGTCCCATGAGAAAATACCTGAAAACCAAAGTTCCAATTAGCAAAATGTAATCGATGCGTAAATAACACAATATAAGTACCTGTAGCTGTAACATTGGCCGTGTTCCGTGTTATGTTAATATCAGCTGTTATTACAACGACATCATTATGCTAATGCGAGCTGTTCGCGGCTAAAACAAGCTGGTTTATAAAACCCACAATTTACTTGAAACAGCTACGAATTATTGATTTTGTAAGTGTGCTACAACTTTATGCAAAACAGCTTTTAAACACGCGGCAGAAAATTGAAAGGTTGTTTACCATGCGGATGTTCCGCTGTGGACAGTTAAATACTGGATTTAATAGCTTGATTGAAGCGTGAACTAACTATTTTTTTTCTCTTTTATTATTTAGAGTGTTCCCCGTGTTCCCCTCAGTTATTTCAAATCCACCTCGTGTGCTCAGTGCTCATTGTGCTTGTTTTCCGCTCGTTTCGCTCGAGGGGTGCTCTGCCTACCCCGGCAGCGCGACACCCTCAGGTAGGCAGGTTGAAAGTATTGACGTGACGTTGTTCAAAGTCGCGTGTCAGCGCATCGACACGTGTGTCTGTGTACTTGTGCACGTTTGACTGGCGAGTGAGTTCAATCGGATCTGTGAATGGCTTTTATTAGGTTTTTGGATCTAATAAAAATGTTTGGAAAAGTATTATACGAGTTAATTCATAACAAGACGTGACGTGTAGTCTAGTCTACATTATAGTCTATCTATACCTTAGACTCATGCATCACACATGTCGTTGTCATGAGTAAAAGGGGAACATTACCATAAGCATCTGTTGCCAACTGAAAACTTTCAATGACCTACCAATTTTAGTGTACGTAGGTACACACTATCTATTAATTAATGTAGAAAACAAAACCACGGTTAAGCGTTTGAAGTTAGGTACCTGTAGGTACCTACATTTACACTTCAACCCTATATCTGGCCACAATATCGCATTCCTATACCAAAGCAATATGGAAAACACTACTCGAAACTTGCAAACAAATATCATTGTGAGCCCTCGATGCAGCGCTGCAGTGGTGGAGTCCTTCAGTCGCCCCTCGTGTGGGGGCGGGTTGCGGGGGCGAGGTGCGCGTTGTTTATGTTTATTGTTTAGGCTCCTTGTGTCGCGATTAGGCGCAGACGTCGTGATCACACGCCGCTGTTAGCTTTGTGTGAAGACTCGGGTTGACAGGGAGGTAAGTAAGTAGCAGATACTCAAATAATCTGAGGAATTGTGTTTTGTTTTTAGAAATTGCCAATTGAAGTAGAAATTGCCAAGAAAGTACTTAAGAGACTTTACCAATAATTAATACTGAATTGTGAGTTTAGATTTTGGGGTTTGTTTGTGGAACTGTCTTGACCACAGATTGGTTGGCAAGTTAGCGAGTAAGTACAACGACTCTTCATCAGACTAATAAGGCAATAATGTTAATTAGATTTCTTACTACGACTACGACAACAGCCCGACTGCGGTTGCGGTTCATATTGATGTTGATCATAAAGTAAATCTGATCTGATGAACCCTCGCGTCGCTAATTCATACATAGTTGATGAGGTGTTTATCTGGCATCAATTAGTCCCGACACGGCGACACAAGTGCTCACGGAATTATTTACAGCTGCCAATAACGTTATTGAGGCCAATTTATTATTTTAAATTGCATTTATCATTCCACTCGCTCTCCCTAACGCATTTAATGAGTAAAACTCCGGCAGCTTCCACACACTAATTAACTTGATGGCACCCAAAGCTGATTTTTGGTCAAATTAAAGTTTGGTCGGTAGCCAAAAATGTAGAATTTCGTTCCGAAAACGTTAATCTAACTAAGTGGTGGCAGTTTATTTGAACCGACTACGCGGGTTTTAAGTGCTATATTTCTGTTTAAGACGACGTGGTATAAGTAACGAAATGAATTTATATCTAGAAATACAGCCACTATGCTTTTGAAAATGACAAGTCCCAGTTCCCCAGTTCCCCTAAATAGTACGTTCGTTTAGTTAATTTGCAATAGCACTCCTGTAATTTTGTCTTGACTAAAGTTTGCTATAGGACTCCTGTAAAATTGACAAAACATAATTCAAGAAAAACAGAAAGTCAGCACATTAGATCAAGTGGTTTTTTTTAGTAATGTACATTGTAAGTAACATCTGCCTGTCGCCGTGACGTGGATACATCGACACTCAACTGTTCAACGAGCGACTGTCGACTGTTCAACGTGACTGTCAGCTATACAACGCGACTGTCAGCTGTACAACCCCATTACATTATAACAAACAGGTGACATTGATATATTCCGAGCTCATTTTTATTCATTCAATTTCGGCTGAGAAATTATTCGCGCCCGTGTTGCGTTAGCTAAAGTGTTCATTTCCTTACGAACCCTTTTCTGATTTATCTTGCGCCACGAACTGGGTATTCTAAAATATAATGTCCTAATCCTAAATAAAGATTTAGCCGAAGTATTTCAGCCAAATTAAATTGAACCATCTGCATCCCAGCAATTCTCATGGGCGCTGTAAAACTACTCAAGCAGGGATTACACTGGGAATCGCAGTCACTCTATAAACTAAGCACGTCTAAACTGCATTCAAAACCTGAGTGTCATCGTTGTTATTTAATATTGACGCTAACAGCTCTTGAACGCGGTTTAGATGTGCTGGTCGCGTTTTGTTTCACTTGTGAAATTCGACCTTAGTGATTGCCCTAAATTACAATCATCAATTCATATTTTTATACCTATCGGTATCTCTTAGCGACCAAATTATAAAACACAATATAAAAGTTGAAATAAGCACTAGTTAACTTGTAGTTGTCCCAAAAGTTGCTAGCGCCTGTATTAGTAACTATATTGGATAGGATACACAAGACATATTTCAGCGTCTCCTAAACCCGTGTGGGTAATACTTTTGATGTTAGAATTAGAACCGCTACCCGGCATCGTCGAGACCGCGGTACGACATACAACCGTCATACCTAACACCACCTCTACACACGCGTCGCGAACACTTTCACTAGGGTCGCCACTACCAAGTAACGCAAACACAAGGTCAACTTCGGAATACCTCAGGACTCCTGCAAGCTGCTTAAATGCAGTTAGTTTTACATTATGTAAAACCAACTGCGTCTTAGCTACTGCACCAAGGTAATACGGTTACACCAAACCAAACCATACTGTCATACTGGGTCAAACTGTCGCTTAACACTTTCATTGTAATATAGCAAATGCGAGTCCCATACCGCGGGTTAGAAGTGAACCTTCTGTAGCATCTGTATCTGTGTATCTCTACCTATAGTTATTTTATCACAGGTTATTGCGGTAATCCGCGCAGTCTCCGGAGTCCCTTCGGTAAGCAAACCGGGCAGCGGGTGATGCCGGTGATCCGGCGCCGTGGGAACCGTAACTATAATCCTCCTAAATTAATACCGCCGTGTAAACGCACCCTACTCCACCTGTCGTGACTAAATAATAGTTAGGGTCTACCTGAGAATCATCTGGTACAATATGGGGTAGGGATACGCTGCGCAATATTTTAATTAATTTCCTGAGGATCTGCCCGTGTGTCTCTCTGTACTTTATATATTTAAATGTAAGCTCTCATAACCCAAAATCCGTCTACTAAAGTCACTGGTTCTTTCACAGCTAGGTACATAAATATAGAACATCATTTGAGTAGGTTGTAGCCACTCACTATTTCACGTAGAACTTAAAAATAATATGGAGTGGCCAAATCCCTCTTTAGACACGTGGAGTGGTGACTCTCTGATACCTTCTCTGTCGACGTGAAATTGACCTATCATCGCGAGAGGGATCACAAGCTGGCACCCATGAAATTGAACGAAGGAAATGTCTCGGAATAAGTAGTCAAGTAGGGTTACTTCTTGTGTAGAAAATTTTAGCAAATATCGAGAACGAGTGCCATTGACAAAAAAAATGCCCTGGCCATGCGAGTCGGCTGCTTTAGTGCTATTTTTAAGTTATAGCTCATTAAAAGACATTCGAATGCATTTGAGTGGCTATTAGGCTTTAGCATGTCTATGTTAAAGTCCCCAGCCATTACAATGTTGTTGTATCGTGTGCGTGATATTTCTCGCAAAAGCGTTTCCATCTTATCAAAACAGTAATTGAGATTATGTATATTTGGTACTCTGTAAATACAGACAACAATTATCTTAAAATAAGTAAGCTCGATTGCACAACATTCAAATATGCCTGATGAAGATAATTGTGAGATTTTTGGTACTTCCTTATACTGAAGACCGTTTCTCACAAGAATACATGCCCCTCCTCTTTTTCTCCCATCTCTACAGAAATAGGCAGCTAGACTATAATTTGGTACATACAATTGATGTTGGCACCCCTCCATAGTAAAATGTTCCGTTATACATAGAACATCAACATCTATCTTTTTTTCTGACAATTCATCTAAACATACAGTTGGACGTTTGCTTTGTTTACTAGACCGGCAATATTCTGATGTAATATTTTAATGTATTTATTAGAGAAAAAATCATTCGTTGCATTTGTACATGAGGGAGAAGCAGGGAGAGACTCACCATAATCCCGATCAATTAAATGAAAATCTTCGCAACTACTGATCTCGTCAATGCCATTATTATAGAAGTTAGTATCAAACAAATATGCATAGTGATGAGTACAAGCGTCTAAGTATAAGAGACTGTTAAAGGTTTCTATTCTCCCGTTAAACATCATAGAGTATTCATTCAATTTAAATGTAGGTGCACATATTATAATATTAGTATAATCAATTTTTAAAAATGTTTCACGTAAAGTAATTATGAGATCGACATAGTTGTTAGTTCGGCGAAATTCTTCCTCGCCGATGAAGATCAGGCAGTAATCATCCATAGTGTAATTCTTCAACTTAAGATCCATGTTCTCAATAAGCTTCTCTATACCACCGCCCGGTGTTAAGTAGTGACAAATTTTGTAATCTAGGAATGTATTTTCTGCAATCGCTAAGATTTTATTACTGTTGTTTGTACTCAAAATGCATAACTTTCTTTGATTTACTGTGCCTTTTGGTTGCGTGTTATGTACGTGATGTGTCCTATTTTGGTTTGTCTGTTCCGTAACTGGGGTATTGTTGTTTTTGTTGTTGTTCGAGTTACATGTCTGCGAACTATTGTTGGAAGATTTTTTTTTTCATCTTTCTTTTTATTTTTCCGCGTCGATGTTGGGGGGGGGTGGAGGAAGATTCCCCGTATCCTACCTTTTTGTATAGTTCTATAATTTTCTGACATCTTTCCAATTCCCATTTTAAATTAGTATTCTCTGTGTTCAAATTGTCAATTTCATTATTTGCAATTATCAATTCCTCCTGTGTAGATGACAATTTTATTTGTAAGTCACGTACTTCTAAAGTCTCACACGGGTCAGGTAGACTTTGCATCGTGCTATTGAAAAGTGACGAGTCTGATGTGTTCATAATCGACACATTATTATGAGAGTTCGTTTTTCTTATTTTCCGTGTTATGTTACTATTACCTCCACTCGCCATAATTGGTATTAAAAAAATTAAATAATGATAATACACAAGTAGGTCAGAAAGTTAGAATCGAACTTATTGTCCAATCGATTCAAACAAAAATATTGCAAAAATAACTGAACAAAAAGAGAATCTATTCTTGAGGATCGAACTAGCGGCACTTCGATTATAAATTTTCTCATGTCGGCTCTGCTCGTTCTTAGCTATTTGAACGTTATTTAACACACTGAAATAGTATATCTGGTCCAATTTCAAAAAAATTTTAAACTTTAAACAGTCGGTTATGTGATTCATGCTGCAAAAATGTTTGAGTTGTCACACTTGATTTACAAAACGTTTTTATTGTTTTAAAAAATAGTTCACGATCTTCCTATGTTGAGATTATTGTTTTGAGAGTCAAACACTGTATTTTAATGTTTTTTTTGCACGGAAGTCTTATTTTAAAGCAATTAACACATATCACTTTTTATTTCTATTTTTCACTTTTCAGGGTAAAGTTAGCATCCAGAAAACGGTTGGACAGCTAATGCCAGCTGTTATTGACACTTTAACACTGCTTTCAACCTCGGATAGTCGATAATACTATTTTTTAACAATTTTATTCACAGAGCTAATGTTTACGTGACGGCAGCGCCATCTCGGAACTCTCGAATCTTCAACTGCTTATGACAAGTGAACTGGTTAAAAGTTGAGATGGAAAACGATCGTACTTCTATACTGAATTTTTATGTAACCGCTAAAATTCCCTGCACAACATTGATAAGAAAAGCCTATCATGTCTTCCTTAAACGTAAACCCCAATAGATATCGTAATAATCACATAACAATGGTAATCGAATCGTGTGCGATCATAGATCACGGATGACACACCTTCACTCCCCACCCCCTCCACCCCGCACACCCCCCGGCGGTGAGTCACGCGTCCCGCAGGAGTTCACAGGAGGAAGAGGATAATCAGGTTAACAGCGATCCCTAACTCTTTATGATGAAGGTTTCATGGTGGATTACTTCCAATTGAAGATTCCGTTTAATCCGTTACATCTTGTCGTTCAATCATTAACTTAGATAAAACTATGTACCTACTCTAAGCAATTCATTATTAAGATATATGAGACAAAAAATCTGAAGCACTATAGAGTTCTTAGGAGAACATCGAAAGTCCTTGTGAACTGCGCATTCACTCAACATTTGAAATGTATAAATTTATGTGTCCGTATGGATTGAGGATCCATGTCTCATATTTAAACTCAGGTACGATCATTATTTAGTAACTAGTAAATTATTATTAGCTGATTTTGTAGGCCCGATCCTGGAATTTGTAGTAAAACCCTTAAATAGTTACAGGACGTTAAACACTCGAAAACTAAAAAAAACCGGCCAAGTGCGAGTCGGACTCGCGCACGAAGGGTTCCGTACCATTATCTATAAAAACAACAACTAAATCACGTTTGTTGTATGGGAGCCCCCCTTAAATATTTGTTTTATTTATTTTATTATTCACACAACGTGTAATTATTATATTTATTTATGTTTTTAGTTTTTTTTAAATAATATTTATTTTATTTATGTTTTTAGTATTTTTTGTTATAGCGGCAACAGATATACATCATCTGTGAAAATTTCAACTGTCTAGTTATCACGGTTCATGAGATATAGCTTGGTGACAGACGGACAGCGGAGCCTTAGTAATAGGGTCCCGTTTTACCGTTTGGGTACGGAACCCTTTAAAAAACATGGCTCCTCAATCCATACGGACACATTTATAAAGTACTCGGTTCAGGAATAAAGATTAGATTTGAAGACTTAACGACATTTTTGTTGCCTTTACTGAAGGCGATGTTCACATAGAACTCGCGATCTCTGACGACTCTCCAATGCTGCACAATTTAATTCGTCGTAAACTATACGGCCCTTCCCAACAAGTAATAAACCTCCTCTCATAATAAAACTGCAACAATGTTCAGCGTCTGTCTGTTCACTCGCAGTATATTGTAGGGAATCGGAATCACCTCGTAAAACATTGCGTGAAGTTGGCTATTGTTTGCACTGTCAGAGTTCATATTAAAGCTATTCGTGTTCTAATATTTTAATATAGAAAACACCCAATTGTTCTCTATTTATTTTTAATAAAATTAGCACCCGTTGGGTTCGGGAGCATAAACAAAACACGATCAACAAAAGCACGGCAGGTAAGCAATTACACAGTACGAGGGCGACGCGCCGGCATTTAGCAAATGCATTCGCAGCAAGCCTCAGCGGGTCGCAGCAGATCGCAGTAGGCCGCACGACTAATGGATACTATTGCAGACGCTCCCTGCACAGTGCCTGATAATGGATTATTTATTTGAAAACTTAGGTGAGATATTTTAATAGCTTTGAGGGTTGTTTTCTGCTGTGGGTCTCATTTTACCTCAGAGTTTTCAACTACTGCCAGCAAGGGCATTAACATCGTCTGTCAATATCATCAACAGTCCCCTCGGCGCATCTACTGCGCTAGTTGTTTTCCGGGGGTGGACAGTGACGGTGGTGGCTAATTTATGAGCACGTAACGACCGCCTTCATCACCCGTTGTCACGCGACACTCACTGCACAGTTTAAAGGGCTTGAGACTTACGGACTTGTGATATACGGGCTTTGGGGAAGTCAATGCAGTTTCAGAGAGTATGCTTTGGACTTAGTTGATCATAATGTTCTGTGGAAGTAGTGAGTGTAGCGATTAAGTAAACTGTGCGGGAGAAATAGGCTTATTAGAAAGGAGGAAAATGTAATCGAAGAAATCCAAGTTATTGTTCAACACGGAGTACCACAAGTTAACCTTCTCAGACCATTTCTTTCTTCTCCTCTAAAATAGGTAAACAAATTGGCGCCAGTGTTTAAAAAAAGTATAAATAAAAGAAAGTAAGTAGCGCTATTATATCGAGCTGCACAAAATGAGTGTCTGGCAGAAAGCCAGGATAACGCCGAGGACGATTTTATGGGACAAAATGTTAGTACTATTATAGGGAGGGGACGGTCTACATGAAACAAATGTGCTTAACTTTGATAATGACCACCAAATGGCGCAGGAGGAGCGTGTCTCGTCTGTGACTCCGTGCGGAGTGAGATACATTCCTGTATCGAAATGTATCGTTTTACAGGATCGCATCAAGTCAACAGAACAGATTTCATTTTATCAAATGGCAATGGACAGGCATAATTATAATAATTTACTATTTGGGCTGGTTGATAGATTCGTGAAAGGTCAATACTGGGAAATTATTACTTTACTTGGCTATTCGAGAAGAAAGTGTGACAATTAAGATGTCTTTTTCATATGTTATAATATAAACTAAAACCCAACTACGACTGAAAAGGTATAAACAAGACACCACAGACAGACAAATTAAAAATCCGGAGTCACACGTGTTAGAGCGGCATAAATCGAACAGATTACGTGTGACTCCGGATTTTTAATTTGTCTGTCTGTGGTGTCTTGTTTATACCTTTTCAGTCGTAGTTGGGTTTTAGTTTATATTACTTAATTTTTTTTTAAATTATTTTGGGGTTATAATATATATTTTTTTGAAATGTGCTCATTAAGCCCTTTCATTTAATACCCAACATAGTACGATTAAACAATATTTTTTTTTAAATTCCTGACTTTATTTCCTCTAGAGGGCGCCATTTTTAATTTAATGTGACGTCACATAGCCTATAACCAGCGGACAATCAAGACGCTTCTAACGATACCTTATTTGTCAAATTATGATGAGTGGTTTAGAAGATACAAGGGAACAGATGAACATACATACATACATACATACCGGTCAAAATCATAACCCTCCTTTTTCTTCGCCGTAGTCGGGTAAAAATGAAAATAATTAAAACGACTCGAAATTGCATCGTCAAATACATTTTGAGTCTGCACGAACTTCAAAATCACTAAAATAAAATATTATTCACGTCCCTATAAAACGCAGGAACTGTAGTAGATTACAACCTTTCCATAAAATACATTACATCTATAACCCCAAACGTCCGCCCGTTCGACACAGGCAGCAAGTTGAAAACAAAGTCAATGCGTTCCGCACAGCCGCACCAAGCTGCACAACACCACACCACACCACACCATACCACGCCACACCACACCACTGAGCGGGCGATACTCATAACATAAATATATGGCCGACAGCGGCCAACCGAGCTACGTCTAAATGACCGAATAAGGGAAAATCGCAGACGAAATGCATAAACAGGATACGATATTTTGATCCAAAGCTTCAAGACGTTTGGGCAAAGATAGACCTATGACAAATGCTATGTTATTGATTATCTTTACTGAGCTGACTTTTTGTGCAGTTTTTGTTTTCATATTGTCCCAAATGTATCACTCGTAACCACGATTTATCGTAATCCACACGCAGCTGGTTCCAGTAATAAGTTTTCTACACTATGCCTCGAGTTCGTCAACTCCTTTGCTCTGGTTAGCCACTACAAGTCTAGACATATCGCCCACGTAATGCCACCGCAAGCAATATCCTCATAATGTAAGCCTACTGAGACTCCAGTTCATTATATCTCTGAGCTCAATTTGTGAGAGCAATAACGTCGGCAGAGCGCTCCGTTGACACATGAGCGTCGCGTTTGACGCCGTCACTGTCACACACAGACGTAACGACGCTTCTTCATCGTGACAAGCTTATATTTCGTTGTTGAAATGTAAGTCAGGGGGAATATGCGATGTACTCATGATTGTGAAACCAGAGGTTGACTTGGGATGGTGTCGGATTATATTGCAGGTGCTTGGTTTCGCGGTGCTAACGAATCTTGAAAACGAAATGGTTTTTTTTAAACATTGGTAAAAGTTAGTTAAATTGCGGAAAATTCTGAGGAAAGAGGCATGCAACGGCTAATGCATAAATAAATTGTAATGTATTTTTAAGCGACTTCTTCAAAAAGGAGGAGGTTCTCAATTCTTCTGTATGTTTTTTTTGTGTGTTTGTTACGCGATTACTCCGCCAATTATGAATCGATTTTGATGATTCTTGTTTTGTTTGGTAGGTCATGCTTCCAAGGTGGTCTACCATATTTATATTTCCAAGGTGGTCTCATATACATATTTTATTAACTTTGCTTGCATAGTTTTGAGTTCAATATTACGTATTTTTCCCCACTTCGTTTATCTAGACGATATCTTAATTTACTCATTCACTGTTATTTACATAGCAGGTAGTGGTATTCGAATTTTTGTGGGGTAGGTATCACAACTAAAAAGTGAAAAATAAAAACTTTTTACTCACCTAGTGTTTTTTTTGGAAGTCGGTTTTTTTTTGTAAAAAGTTTTTATTAGCTCTACTATCGTTATTCCTACAAGAAACTGAAACATGTACCCGCAAACGGGCTTAACGTTCTTTTCTTTAAAACAAAATGTTTCAAAAATAACGATGACATACCGTTATTGCATTTCCAAGTTAACCGTAAAATACTAGGCACCGTTCCGCTAAGCTGCACACCTAGCCAGCCTCCTACATCCTGATCCTGTGGATCTTTCGTCGCCAATGTTCACCAAATCTATCCAAATTGACGCTTTTGTAAACGAGGTCCGGAGTGACGACGTGCCTTCACTCACGAGCCACTCTCCAGATATTGAGAATTTGAGAGGAGATTTGTGAAGACTACAGAGAAGTTGAATTAAAGGAAATTGTTTAAATGGATAAATTGCTTTTATGTTGTAATACGGTCCGGTATAAAAATATAAGGACCGACGTATTTAATAGGCGTATCTTTACTGACAGTAGTTAACCTATGGCATAAGTATTGTGCCCGTACTGGGTTATACTAATAACCATTCCACAAATACAAAAAAAGTATTTTTAAATATTATGAACAAAAGATAGTATTATTTCTCCTCACGATAAGTGGATGTCACACAGTAGCTACAATATGGTGAATAGTAAACAGTTGTAGTGTCACTAAAGCCGAGTTACGCGCAAATGAAACTCCGCGGTATATGTTAACGAACAATAAATAAGCACTAATAGAAACCCGCTGGCATAGTGCGTAATGTACGAATGTGCGCGAATATACTCAAGTTGAGGCGTGGTTGTGTGGGCCATTTACTGAATAGTGCTTTTATTCACACGACCCTGCATTTTTCATGATTTTAATTTATATTAGGCTAGAAAACCACCGACCAATAACCATTTCACGAAAATAAATATATCCTAATAAAAGCATGTACAAAGCCCATTGAATGAGGTTATAAAATCAGTAGTATCAATGCAAAGAACAGGGTAGATAATGAGGGCGCGCGAGATGTAACCTTGACCTCCCTCGTCACAATACAAACTTAGCTGCGAACTGACAGGGATCGTTTGTTGGGCGCCAACAGCGGGTTGTTGGGCACCAATAGTGGGCTGTCGGGCGTCAACAGTGGATTTGTTAGGCGCCAGCATTCGTGATATAAAGTGCCAATATGAAAATAGGTTATGAAGAAAAGAATTATAGAACGTAACGAAAAAATGCTCTTATGACTCGTGGTAGTTACATAGTTTAATCTGATTAGCAAATAAATCCAGAACTATTGGTAAAAATGTAAACAGCATAAAAAGCGCGGCGATGAATTGACCTGCAGTACCATACAACGTATCCAAATAACGATGCAAACGTTTCACTCTTCAACATTTTCTATAAGAGGGTGAGTTGCAACTCGATACAAACGAGATTGTTGCGAGAGTATCGTGTGACCTTGACTTTATTCGCATAGAAATCTCCTTGCAAATAATAGTTCACCTTTTTCTTCCCATAATATAGGACAAAGAATCTTTAATGACAGGCAAAAGCATCCTACATCGACTCCTGCAAATTGCAATTCACTGGCATCCAATTACCGATATCTGCATCTCCTCCTCTAACTGCAAATATTGAGAGGTACAGTCACGGTTTTTAATTGATGAGCCACCTTCAAACTTTTCAATTTTGCAGTTTCATACATTCACGAGATTACACGATTAAACACGAACTCAAATCGCAAGCTCGTAAACAAGATGACAAATAAATTACTTTTAATCGGAAATATCCATAGAGATTGACTAATAAGTTCTCAATGATAAAAATAAATACAATGTTGCATTAAGTTTATCCAATCTATTTGATACCGACCTCCTTTGAATCATAGCTCATTAACTCGATAATTATGAAAACATAACTGATGACAGTGACAGTTGAAATATCAAGATGACAAATAAATTACTTTTAATCGGAAATAGTCTTATCCATAGAGGTTGACTAATAAGTTCTTAATGATAAAAATAAATACGATGTTGCATTAAGTTTATCCAATCTATTTGATTCTGACCTCCTTTGAATCATAGCTCATTAACTCAATAACTCTGAAAACTTATCTGAAGACAGTGACAGTTGAAATATCGATGTCAAAGAATTTCTTCGTACGCTAACGTTACTATCGCAACAGTAACCTAGCAACAATTGTTTATCGTTGCTAGGTTACTGTTGCTAGACCTGCAATTGGTTGACTTTGAGTAGTCGCTCTGCTGTCAAGTTTGTAGTTCTGGCTCTCAGGTTAGCCAACCGGTAAAGATATGAAATATAATTTTCCTTTTTCTAATACGAAGACATATGACTTTGCGTGTCGGGAACCGAATATACCCGATTTGAATTACACGGCTAAAATACGAACAGTGCCAGGTGGCTCATCAATAAAAGTCCGTGACTGTACATAGGTAAGTTTAGCAGTTAACGTTTACAGGCTGACATCCTAAATATTCCTAACGTTGGAGAGTACCTAAGTTCAGTAAATTCATCTGTTTGACAGAGGAATGTAAAACGCGTTGAAACACATTAAACGCGTCTTGTTGCTCTCTCCCAGGGTTAACGAGAGGAGTGATGGCGGCGTTAACCTTGACCTTCGCGCTTATTTTACGGCCTTACATAGCGATATTATGGAAGTGGCACTTAATACAGACTGCTCGAGTGTTCACGTAGAAACGTCGAACAGGCGCCGCGTAACAAGTGGATTTAAGATATGGGTCGAGTGACCTTGAGCTCGTTGCCTCAACAACATAGAAGAACATGTAGCTTTTGTCCCGGTTTTTCTTATTTATGAAAAACAAAATAAGGAAAATAATATGTCGGTCGCTACTTCTCGTACTGATATCGTTGTTGTGGAAAACGTATATTCATTCACAGCTCTCGCATTCTCTTAGCAATAAGGCGACCACTTTAAATATTGCACCATCAGCTAGAAGCACTACTATGCAGCAGGTTTTATTTGTTTGTCGATCAGTTCGTATTCGCAGAAACTGTCTGTCTGTCATGTACGGTGAAGTAGGTACGTCATTCAGTCGTGTGTACCTTTGACGCAGTGACCAGATAGGATTGCTTGTGTAGCGGTTGATATTTCAATGTAATTGAATTCACAAGAAACGATATCGTTACGGTAGCGATATCGTGTCTTCTTAATCCAAAATATATTATGCAGCAGACTACATACGTACGTATTCCGAAAAGTTTTTTCGAAGGGCGTTGAAGCACTTTCAAAGTTTCAGGGCATAAACGGCGTCGGGTAGGCTATAAGCAGCGTTGCTGTACCAGTCTCAAACTGACCATTGTGGCATCCCATAAGAAGGAGGGAAGCGCAATAGACATAGTATGTAGTCTCATGTGACATCACTAGCGAGGGAGGTATCCGTGTAACTTTTCAACGACATGCACGATGTTTGCTAAGACCCCACCACGGCCGGCGAAGAGTAAATACTATCGACAAATAGACATTCCTAAACGACCCGTTAGATCATGGCCGAGCTCGCTTCTGAGCATTGATTCTTGCAAACATTTGCTTTAATTTCCGATCTGGGAAAATATGAATAATAATCAAAGCGAAATAAGATTAAAATCGAAAACGTTTTTACGGTTACAGACAAAGGTAGCATAATAGGTAGTGAAAGGCTCGGCACGTCGGCACCCTCGCAACCCTTTTCCTTCACTTTTTACAATAGCAGCAAGATAAGCAGCTTACGAGAGTAACCGCTGTTTTTGTTTAATTCCCGGATCGGCGGCGAGTGTTTTTTGTGATATTCGATAATGAATAATACCGAAGCGTGTGGCTGGGTCTGAATAAAACATGCCTGAAAGCAACCCTACTTTTCAGATAATCTATACACGCGTGTTACTGTTTCTTTTTGTATGAAAACTTTGTAACCAATTGTCATTCCCGAAACGCGTCTCTTCTACCGATAATTTATATCTTCGTAAATTGGATTACTTAGTATTGGCTGCGCAATTGAATATTCAATTATAGACACAGAGGAGCTTCTTAAACAGAACCGAACATAGTTATGATAACACACGTGTGTAGATATTCGTATATATGTGATCATAATAGTCATGCATATGTAGCCCTATAAAATCCAGGGTAAACCTTGGGTTTATTTTTGGTTTCTATGGCTTTGGTATTTATATGGCTTGTTTTAATCGACGGAATGGGTTCGAATGGCTTCTATAAATCCTATAACCTACTGGCAATTCCACTAAACTATCGACCGAAACGTTAGCGTTAATATAAGCGCCCAACCTCACATAGTTTTCCTTAAAACTTTATGCACTTTTCAAAATCTCCAAAGTCGGCAGTAATATGAAATGATTGGGCCATTGTAGGGGACTCCACGGAAGATACTTTAAAGTGCAAGGGGTAGGGTAAGACGTAATAAATAATAAGATAACGGCGCTCATCCCTCGCGGGGTCCACAGAGCGGCAGCAGCCCGGTGCGGTGCAGATACCGATATTATCAAATTATCGAAAAGTTCAACGCCATCTCTAATATTTTCTGATACGTGTTTTGTACCTGCGAGCTTTAAAATTGCAGCATCTTTAGTCAAAATCCTTTGATCTATAATTTTATATAATTATTCATTTTAATGCTTTCAGAAAGTGTTAGAGAACACTGGGGCAGCTTGCTAACAGTACAAATGTCACTTTACCCAGAGAACTGTCAATGGATAAAAACTCCTCATATTGAGAAGTGAATATCAGTATGCTTAGTTGCCATTCCATACTCATTGACAATGGAACTGATTATCTAATTCAGTGTTCTGTAATTATCATTAAGTGCTACAATTACAGTTAACTACTAGCACATGAGTACTACTACAGTGGCTACAGTGGTACAGTGGCTCATTGAAAACGAATCAAGCGTTACGTGAGTATACCATACTGAAGTTTAACCAACTGTGAAGTAAATACATGAAACTTTATGCGAAACCAAACGTAGTTCTAAACACATGAGAGTTGAAGTTTCTTGTGCAAATAAAAACAAAAGTTTGTTTATAAAATCATGTGATTTTTTTTGTAAATGTTTATGTTGTTGTTGTTCATAGAAATCAATAAAGTAATAGGTGTACGTACGTATCGTCCACGAGTGACTGGCTGGCCTGTCCTCGCTCACATCCGACACTAGCCAGCACTTGTATCACGACTACACCACGGTGTAACGCGATACTTGAGACCTGCTTCCCGCTGCTCGTCACTGTCACATCACTCACTCACTAGCACGCGCGTGACACTCAGCACGCGCGTCGTCAGCCGCGTGCGACACGCGCGCCCGCCCCAGTCACACTGTCGCTGCCGCCCGCCCAAACGAGAGGGAAATCATCCCCTTCTGGCCTCTCTCCCTCTCACACGTGTAAGAAAGCGTATGTTTGTCTCAGGTGACTTTTCCCGGCGCGTAGTGAATGTCGGCTTGTTTCATTGACGCCCGCTCGACGCGAGCCAAACGGATGTTTTTTCACGGTTGCAATGCGAGTTTTTTTGATGACGGTAGAGTAATGCTTCCGGTGCGTGCGGTTACATGTTGAGATAGATTACTATACGTACATAGCTTTGCAATCTCTATTATATATTATAGTGATAGTGAAGTTAGAACGCGCCGCGCATGTCCGCGGTTACGTCTGTCTGTCAATTACGGTTCAATCAAACTACTACAAATACATTATTTCAGCCTGCACTGGCGTCCTCAGCGGTGTGTATGACTCATAACGAAGGATGTTTGTAAACTGACCGTCTGTACGCGGTTCGTGGGCACTGCATGTTTGTTCAAAGTGTTTGTTCGCCGCGCGCTAACTTTCACGCGCCGCACAATACTACCCGCATTTACTAACATTTATTTCGATTCACGGTTTGTATTTCGTGACCCAAACCGCTCAGTGACGAAACTTTATGACATCTTTTGAAACCACATTAAGCTTGCATAGTATCAAAACGAATAAGAAACTCACAAAGATCAACCGCGCAACTAAAGAGAAGGCGGTGCCCTCAGTGTCTGTCTAATGTCAGTAGTGGGTATACGACTGCGCACGTAACGACACCCACGAGACGCTCAATTTGCAGGAAGTCCCCCACACGTCACACGTCACACACAGGTCGAAGTTCTAATTAATATTCATTAACAAATACACTATCTCACACACAGGGGGTGACTAGTTCAGCTGAACAAAGTACAGCCGTCATACAACCGACTGGCGACGATAAATCACTGCGTCTATATTGTGCTATATTTTATTATTCACGGCGGAAAAATGTCCTGTCACCGCCCCGCAACCGCCCCGCAGCCGCCACGCGCGCGCCACGCTCCCGCGCCGCATCAATCTACCTGGCTAGTCGAATGCCTGTAAGCACTCACCCATGCACGGAATGTTGAAGGATTGGATCCGAAGAGGTTGGGCTACTTTTTTCAGTTTTTCTGCGTTTTAGATAAGAATTTCCGATTGAAAGTATTAAAGTGATGCGATTTGTAAGATATTAATTTTCCTTGGAGAGTGAATTGTAAAGGCGACGCGGTGGAAGGTTCTATTCATACTTCAGACGGTCGACTGGTGACTTGAGGTACTGCAAGTCACTCGCATTGTATGTAAAGTAAATATTAAAGTGTTTCATTGGTGGGGATAATTGATTCCCTGTGTGTTATAATTGCTTTTTTAGTACATAAACAAAAAACTAAATATTTTGTTCATTACAATTTGATATGACTCGTAAAAGTTGTTTGCTCACACACACGTTAAGTTTTATTAGCTTTTATCTCATAACTTACAACAATTATTTTGTTTTACTTAATACTCGGCATGAATATTAACAACAACAAACACTGCAGTGTAGAAAGCAGCTCATAATATTATATTTGAGAACCTATTTTATGTACACAGAAATATATCAAATTTTAAGTAAATGTCCGATATTCATAGTTTTAATACCAGGAATAGGTACACACAATCTTGCTATACATCGCACTCGTCTCCACAGAGTAGGCAACTCGTAGGCTTTCACAGCAGGCTTCCCATTCACATTCGAAATTAACCCACTAAACGATTTAAAAGCTGTATTAAAACCAAACTTTATAAAAGGGTTCTATAAAATTTCAGATTATTTAGAAGACAAAAAAAAGCTTTAGATTGAGATGCGCGCTCTGTTATAGTTTAATGATGGTCTGGCAGTTTGAGTACTTTATGAAACCTATCCAAATGTCCTTTCTCTGGTATTGTTCGTCGAGTCCTTGAGCTCCTTAAGTTCTGAGTTGAGCTCCACGATTACTGACAATGCTTGCACTGACTGGACAGGTCCACTCAAATGTGTGTGGTTCTTTCCTCAAAAGACCATTTCAGACACTAATCTACATGGTCCTCATATGGCCTGACCAAAACTTTTTTCTGGACTTTAAAAGTGACTGCGACCTCTGAGTTTGTTTCGGCCTTTCTTCTCAGAGTAGTCAGATAGGAAACGCCGACCTCATCTAGCTTATTTTTAATATTTTTTAATATGTCGTATAAAAGTGATTCCGATATCCTATTTACAGAATAAACTATCTAATTTCATTTCAATGAAAATACGAAAATAAATGCGTAGCATATTCGTAGCGGCTGTAGCAGCTGTGCTACGAGTCTACGACAACTTGCTACGCGCGTGGTATGACCGTTCAAAATGAGCCGTGCAAGCTAAGCCGACACGTAGATGCGAAATGAAATCCACATTTCCACATAATAAGGCGTTTGGTACCGTGAATGCGTCTGGGATTAACAAAGCGAGACAGAAAATTCAGTAAAGTTTTTCTATAAGAAAATGGCTCCACTCTATAGCCCTATATTGGAAGTGCACGCTATAAACTACGCACTCGCCCCCTCTTACTACTGCTCGGCGGATTACAAGCGTGACGGTGTAATGTTATTATTGCAGCGTGCAAATTAATATACTCAAATGTATAGTGTATAATGGTATTAGGTATCGGCGCTGATGAGTGAATTAAAGCGATTGAATCTGCCGTCGGAGAGAGCTCGACCATTGCCATTATAATTATGAGCATACTTATGGCAATAGAACGTTTAACTAACGATAATATATTCACTCAAATTACAGTCACGTACGTATGTATATATCAGTAGAATAGTATACATGAACGAGTGAACTCTGTCCTTGATGAATGTTATTCTAATAGTATTTTTATCCACAAGTTATCAAAAATTACGGTTCAGGTTTAGGCAATGTACAAGCAAGTACTCTTTATCAAACCATTTGTGACATACCGTATCTAGTTAACTGATTCAGGCGTAACGTTGCGGAAACACATTATAAAATACAATAAACGTCGATATAATTAGTAACCTATTCCGCTTAACTATTCTTCAAGAGTCCTAAAAAACCCTGTAAGAAATCGACACGTGTTCCACCTCTCAACGACGCTATCCTCAGGATGACGATTGACCAATTGCAAACCAAAACACGACGTGTTGCCACACCGAGCGCTGGTTTCGCTGACTTGTAGGGTTAGGTTAGTCTTAGTCGCTGTTCGTACCCACACTTATAGGGTTAGGTTAGGGCCTTAGTCGCTGTCTGTACCAACACTTGTAGGGTTAGGTTAGGGCCTTAGTCGCTGTCTGTACCAACACTTGTAGGGTTAGGTTAGGGCCTTAGTCGCTGTCTGTACCAACACTTGTAGGGTTAGGTTAGGGCCTTAGTCGCTGTCTGTACCCACCCACACTGGCGATGGCGGGGGGTGTCTGTTTCTTAATTAAACATCTTCAATGTGTCGGCAAGTACAAGCGGCGTTATGCTCCCCCTCCTCTCGCCCCGCGCCCAAGGCTACACAGCTGATGTCTGGCAGCTTTTACGGCAGGTTTTTGTAAGTAAAAATGTATGTGAAAACGTGTGAGTAAATGTATGTTATCGTATAAACAATCAAAATAATAACTATCATTGTTAATCGTCGTTTTGTAGTCCATTATGTTTCATTCTTGCTTTGAGTTCGAAATATTGTGGTTACGACACTAATCATGAAAAGTAATTAAGGAAATTTCTTAAGAAATAAGCAGTACTCATATTATAATTATGTCGTATCTCTATGTATTTTACTGTGTGTACATAAATAATAAAATAAATAAACTAGCACCGCGTCGCGACTCCTCCTTTATGAACGTTTAACGATAACAAAAACCTTTTCCGATCCGTGAGGGTGTTGTTAAGAATCATACTGAGAGTCTAAAGATCATACTAAGAAAAAATATAATTCGCCGTATTTTTTTCAATGAGGAATTTTATCGGTTTATTACATGAAGCGCGGGCGGCCGTTGTTTAGCGGGTGTCTACAAGTCATTACTTTATGACCTTTGTAGAAAATTTGCTAATTGTTAATGAAATTGGGGTTATTTTGGTACTAAAAATGTGAATTTCAAATTGCAATAACGTTTTTATTTTCAACCTTAAAAGTCTGAAAAGTTTTGAAGGAATGCATTCGTGTTCCCTTTTTCGTTGAGACGTAAAATTTGAATAATCGCTACCTACTAATACATTATGGCAGCTACGGTTACCACGACAAGTGAGATAAATAACTGTATTGAAGTGTCTTGTTGGGAGCGAATGGAGAAAATCAGCATTTTATATCGGTTTCCCGATCACTAATGTATTTATGTGTACAAGAGCGCGCTAACATAAATACTTATCTAAGGCAGCTTAATTTAACGTTTGGCCGGATATCCGACCAAATCTGATGATAGTGAGCGCATGTTGTGTAGAACAACGGACTAGGCCGAACAAGGCAAGCCGCCACACGACACGCGACACGACAGAAGGTTCCCGAGGCACCTTCAACGTGGAACTCCGTTGCAGTTGGTGCAGTAGCGTACTTACGCAGCGAGTGACTTAAGAGGCCGTATACGCCGATAAACTACTGTAGGTATTTCTATAAGGTTTAATGCACAACATGAAAGATCATTTCAATTTTGATCAAATGCAGGGATCACCAATTAATTTCATTGGGGGTCCGTTTTTGAAAATAATATGACCGTGGCTGTCCCTCTTGTGGACAATTACTATGATAAGAACAAAAATATCAAAGTTTTTTTTTTGGTTGTCTATTTCCTTACAATCGGTCACTAATACTAATTACGACATTCAGTAATTTATAATAATATGCCGTGATAAATGTCATGCTTGATATGACCTTCAGTGCCTTCAGGGCCTTTGCCCTGCAGTGGTACAATAGTAGGCTGGTATCATATCTGGCTATGTATCATATCTGGCTGCACCTTCTGTACACTACCTCACCACGGCACCACGGGAGCGCCGCCAGGCGACGAGCCCGGCCGGCGGCGGCTGCGGCGGGACGGCGCGGCGGTGGATTTGTCCTCAAAGCTTAATTGAGAATACGTGATTAGAACCTAACTGTTTGTTAAGAGGATTTCCGCTTAGCCGGAGACATGCCCGACTGGCTGCGGATAACTGCGCATGGCTGGAAGCTTCGTACCTACTGACACGGACCAAAGTAGGTAACTACGTATCAGTACCGAGTTGGTTGAATTCCGTACAACGCACACAGCTACACTGCTGGTAGCAAAACAAAGAATACCTAATAAGTCAATCTAGGTTAAACTATTTTAAACAAACTCGTAAATTCGTGCCGAGCTTTATTTGTGAGGACACTCGGCAAACGAATAATACTAGGTTTATAAAAGATTTCATTGCTCCCGACTACTCCCGAGTGCAGTAAAAGAATTCATTGGTCCCGAGTGCTGTAAAAGCTGCAAATTCAAATAATTCTCATTTTTACAACGGTCGGTAATGGTGTTTGAGCGCTTAGCTTGAGTTTGTGGAGCGGTGAGCGATCCGTTCGCTCACTCCGATGCCAAATATAAAGAAATATCTTACCGGGGCAGGCAAGTTTACATTGTAGTACTTACCTGAAAGAGAAAAAATAAAATTAAGCAACCAAAATAAAAATAAGGCAAAAAATATTGTAAACTTTTCGAGCAAAACAATTCAGTTTTTTTAGTTTACCTTGGCAGGCAAGCACCGGAAACCATGACCCATCACCACATTGCACGTTTTAGACAGATACTTTAGGCACAATTAATTAGTTCTCAATGAAGTCGTCACTCGACCCTCGACCCTACATGCCTGCTTAAGTTTGCATTTGCATGCTTGTCCCCTCACCCACACGAACTTCATTAGCATAACATAATGAGCGCGAATAAGAGTGCATGCGATTACGCGCGATGATTCATGCGGTGAGCGGACGAGTGTGAGGCGCCCTTCACGCGCGCCATCGAGTTGAGTGGCCGGACAGATTGATCTGGTTGTGCAGACACCAGACAATATACGCGCTCAATTGCAATACATTATTTAGGATCGAATACACATTGCTGACGATATAGGCGGACACTGATATAAAGCCGCTATGTCGACCATTTCAAAGTGTCTTTGTAAGCTGCTGAAATGATAAGACCTACACTTTAACATCAAATAATTTAAAGAGACTTGAAATATTTCATTAAAGCCTTTTTGAATAATTCAGAATCCCCTGGTGCCTAGACATTCGTGTTTCGCGGTCCAAGAATCTCCGCCTCAAAAATGATCTCCGCCTTAATTTTTAAGCCTAATCTCTTTTGATTAGGTTAGACTACTCCAACGGGTGTAAAAAGACGCTTAGCGAAACCGACAGTCACTCGTTATTCCCGTCATTGTGATATTTTTTTTTGTATTGGACCATACCTGGGAACCTTCATGTTACGGATATATTGAAGGTTTGACATTATCAGAGGTATTTAAAAAAAAAACAAGTTTTAAATTATAAAACGTAATTTTAAATACCCCCACGACACCTGAACCGTTGCATGCACCCAATACACAATGTTTTGCGTGCGTCACGTTGCGCACTACCCTACACTACCGTAAACAGCGATTATTCACACCAAAACTAAAAGTCGCGATACCCATCAATTATTTTTGTGCAATGTTACTTAATTTGATGTACAGAATGCGTAGTTGACGGCTATGTGATGGTCTTTTTACACCCTGTATATAGGTTATTATATTTATAATGTCGCTTGCGGCTAGTATTAGTGGCGTCAGTGGCCAGTAGCGCACAACATCACTTGCGCAGGATCCCCAACACCACTTGCACAAGGCCCCAACACCACTTGCACAAGTGCTGCTCTCTACGCCGTTCGTCCCGAGAGCCTCTCGGCTGCAATATAAAAACAATCTGTGACTAACACGCATTTGTATTCCAGTAAATTTAGCACTGAAGAGGACTTTATTACCTATGTTTATACACTAACGAGCAATACAAAAAAGCCGCTAATTTATTCATGATATGTTTCCGATAAGTACTTACCTACCACAGTACCATACAAGATAGCTTCTTGATGTAAAAAGCAACATTCAAGTTTATTTAATAGCGCGTAAAATATTTTATTTTATGTACCTAGGTATTACGGGTCTTACCTGAATTAAATGAATAGAATAAAACTGTTCAAGATTTTTTTACATCATATCTCACATTGTGGGTAAGTAATTAAGTATTTAGATTTGTTGGTACTTTGCAAGTGGCTTTTTTATGTAGCTCTTCAGTGTATGTATTTCTACACTAAGTACCTATACCTACTGTAGGTAGTCACATTCTTGTGTTACGTTATTGTAAATATTTGTGAATACGTAGGTATATGCGAAAGTGAGTTTGTTTGTTACGCTTTCACGCTAAAGGCTCTTACATACTGGCGCGACTTTTAACAAAACAATTTCTGAGAAAACTTCACGGCGAATAATGCGGCGGCGTCGCGTCGCGCGACTAGGCGGAAGCTAGTACTTAGGTAGGTATGTATAAAGTTAGCACTGAGCGTGAGCAGCAGGTCTAAAACAATTCTTCGTCTTTTGGTAATTTTTAAACGAGTCCAATGATTAAATTATGTTTATTATGTTCCATAAACTTACTAAGTCCTTTTCAATACACGTTGGTCTGGTCAAAGTCTCTTCTTTTTGCTAAAAAGATACGCAAAATTTGAACAATTTGCATTAGCATCGCGCGAGGTGTTTGTAAACTCAAAATTCCTTTTTTACAGTTACTGAATTCCGCTGACAATTAAATTCCTTTCACATTACAGCATACCAACGGAGAACACATTAAAAAATGAACAACAAACACCTCGTGATATAAAACTTTTACATTCCGACACCATTCGGATCCGCCCGAAACGACCGCTTACACATTCCTGACACCGAGCTGCACATTTATGTCGACTCAGTGATTTTTCAATTTAACATTTATTGTTGTAAACATAAAGTCTATGACAAATGCAAGAATATTCTGGTAGCATATTTGTTACTGATTTTGGAAAGCGCTCTTTGGCCTCTATTGCTATATGTTAAGGTTGATGTCGACCGCACCGGCACAAGTTTGTGTTGCCGCTGCTGCGCTGACAAAGCGCGTCGCTGTGGTGCATTGCGCCGCACTGACGTGGTGCTTGCATATTTCCTTTTTCTTTCGTGTGTTATCCCGGGTTCAAGACGAGATCTGGGCACGTAGACTCATATCACACAACAGGTGTATCCCGACCGGCTAGGGGCACTCCCTCGAGTTACCTGCAGATTTCGTCTACTCTGAGAGGTACGGTACGGTACCTATCAAAAGTAATCATGATTCTTTCCGGTAACGGACTACCTGTTAGTAAAAGGTGCCTAAACACAATAAGGTCTACAATTTCCCATTGTTGTGATGCCCGAACCAGGGATTATGCCTAAACTGATCCCGTTGATACGTATTTATTACATTAACCACAACATCGCAGGCTGTTTATGAGATGGTGTCAATATGAGTGACAGTGATCTGCGGTGGCGACCGTTGTCCGGCGTTCGTTCGTTTGTCCGGTCCGGAAGCGGCCGCGACGCTCAATCAACGTTTGTGTGAGCTACCGTCATATTCTACGTGATCACAAATTAATAGGTTTCATACGAGAAGTGGCTCAGTCGAGAGTTACTGACGCCTGAACTGTGCTCAATAGAAATGGGTAGAATCTCAGAATAATTGATTGTACCCAATAAAGCAAGAATTTGTTTTACGATTAAATTCAGTTAATCTCATATTATAACGAGACTGCATTCCTTTAGAAACGTCCACTCGTTTCCATTTGTTGTGGCACACACATAGACATGATTTTGAAGCATCGCGCGTGACCCGAAAATTAACAATATAATATACTATGTTGACTGCGACTTCGTCTGCGATCCAGGATGAAAAGTAGCCTACCTATGTCCTTCTCCAGGTCAAGGTCTATCCCTCACCGTTCTAGCGTTTTAGCATGAAAGCGTAACAAACAAACAAACTCACAGATTGTGTATTTCTATTGCCGTTAATACACAAGCATTTTCATTTTTAACCGACTTCTTCAAAAGGAGGAGGTTCTTAATTCGTCTGTATGCTTTTTTTTTGTGTTTGTTACGCGATTACTCCGCCAATTATGAATCGATTTTGATGATTCTTTTTTTGTTTGGTAGGTAGGTCATGCTTCAGAGGTGGTCACATATACATTTTATTAATTTTACTTGCGTATTTTTTGAGTGAGCTTCAATAGTTACATATTTTTCCCACTTTGCTTATGTAGACGATATCTTAGTTGGCTCCGTCACTGTTATTTACATAGTATACGAATTTGTGTGGGGTAGGTACCACAACTAAAAAGTGAAAAATAAAAACGATTTACAAAACAAAAACAACCGACTTCCAAAAAAACACTAAAAAAGTGAAAAATAACTTTAATTTCGGAAGTCGGTGGTTTTTTTTTTGTAAAAAGTTTGCTAAATATTAAACGTTGCTAAATAAGTTTAAGTAGAGTAAGTAGACTCGCAATAGGCCGGTATTTTTAATGTAAGTAAGTACCTACATTTTGTTTGATGTTACCAGACTCACAAAATACCTATAGGTACTACGGACCTACGTAATCCACCGCGGCGCGGCGGCGCGTGTGCAGCCGTGGCGTGGCGCGGAATCGCGCCAGCGCGTAGTGTCACACTTTGTTGATTTTATTTTGATGCGTTTTATTAAAAGGGTTTAAGTAGGTACTTCATTCTAAACAAATGTAAAAAACTTATTTCTCAGAATTCCTAATTCTCCGTTTGAAAATAACTACTTTACTTCAAACCAATGAATTGTGTCTTCTTTTACTGCTCAAACATCGAAAAGTATTTTCTCCATAATAGGTACCTATCATCGCCCCTCTTGCCTCCCGATTGGCACTTCGTTTGGCGAAATTGCACGTAAACGACTTTGCTTGAATGCTAATAACACTCAAATATTCGGTTATTAATTATATTCGGTTTTATAATATTCGGTTATTATATGGGGGGAGCATCGCCAGGTGCGGCTTCATTAATACACGATCGTGTCGAGGTCACTCGTCGAAGCATTTTATTACGTACCTACGAAGCGATTCATTACCGAATCACCAACACCTGGTGGTCGGTGTTGCCAGCTAATAGCTAATCAAAATCAAAATATTTTATTTCACATAAACCTACATGGGCACTTATGAAACGTCAGAAGCTCGGTTCCAATTGGTCGTTTCCTATGGAGAAGAGCCGGCAAGAAACTCCATGGTTACTCTTTTAAAAATAATTGGCTTTTACAATACTTTCAAATTACAGTGTTGGTAGGCATGGGAGGACAATGAAGGCCTTTCAAAAAGTAAGTACCAGGTACTTAACAAAAATAGAAGAAATTCAATAAATCTAACGAGAAACCACTACTATTAATCTCGGGATCCTACTTGTTAATGTCGCATTTCTCGTGACAAAAGTCCAGATCGTGATAGTCAGTTGTAATTCCAGGCGCTGCGTTCTTTTAAGAAACCATTGGGAACGTTTCTGTGAGTAGTATCGCAGTTACAAATGAAACAGCAAGTGTTAGCGCTGATTACGGCGCCTCTCATCGTGCGCGCCCCAGATCTGCGCTTTGTGTGCGCCGGGAGCGGCGCGTAGCCGCGTCTTGCCGCGCAGCACCGCGCCTACTCGCGCGCGCCACAATGCGCACGCCGCCTATTGTTTGTTATTCCAGTTTTTTCGTCTTCGAGAGACGTTCTCACATAAGTAGGCCGTGTCTCTTTCAGTCGACCCACTTTCTAAGCTTCGCTAGAATTGCAAAGGAACCGTTGCGAGATGTTAGGCGAAAATATAGTATAGCATTTAGAACCGCTCGAGCGTCGTTATTGTAAGCGGGTAGTGCGCCGCATTCCGGCTCAACTGAACGTTAGTCGCAAACTCGCTAATAATAAGGAAATTTACAAGCTTTGTGAGAATATTCGGTGAGGTGCAAGCGACAGGACGCCGCGGGCCTTCTCAGTCAAATATAGCCACCACTTCCACCAGTTTACGGACACAGGAGTGATTATCTGTGAAGGTTACACGAATATCATTATTACTTTATATTAGACTGTGAAGTGAAGATTCATCATCATCCTCAGTCTCCTACAATTAGGTATCCCAATTTATTTGGGGTCGGCGCAACATGTCTTATTGTTCCATACTTAAGATTATTGCAAGAAAATAGACTGACTAGGTAAGATCTATCGGTGTTCCTTGGCCAAACGCGAACGCACCTAGTTATTTTATTTGCTAAAGACAAAACCCTATCCTATACCTACCCGCCCGCTCGTCGCTCATGAGTCGCGCCGCGTCGCTCTGTTTGTAGTGGAAATGAGCTCACGTCTCGGCATGCAGATGCCTTCCTATTATTCTGCTGTTTGAGAACAAGTACCGGCCGATATTAATTCCCCTCACATATGTCGACTGCACTATCATCATAAACTTAGGAAAACGTGCTCAATTTAACAAGCAATATTCGTATATTCGTTCATTTATAGAATTACTATTATTATTTTTATTAGTACGATTAATATAATAAAAGTTCCTGAAACAGTTAGCTTATTGCCAACATTAAAACATATGTCATAGTAACCATAATATCATCCAAACGGGTGTTACGAGTACAATGTTGTACCTAGGTACTAAATTTCAAAATGCAACTCATTTCAAAACAAGCTAATTAAATTAAATTTTTTTAAAACTCCCGTCAAAAACAAAGCATCTAATAAACGATTTTTTTTAATAAGTAGCTTAAAACTCTCGATCAAGTCACCTTTCAAACAAAAAAAGACACACAGTTAGACACGTTAAACTTATATATAAATAAATTAAATTAAATTAAATTGCATAAAAGTGTTTTAATACCTACCCCTTATTATATAAACTCCTGTAAGGATAGTTTTTGGTTTAATAAATAAATATAACAGTTGCATAAAAGTAGGTTATCGACACACACTTAAGTATGTAATATTATTGGAACTGCAATACAGGCTGTTAGGGTAAACACTCTTGTCATTCAAACCGGTGGTTTGATTTCATTTATAGAACGTAAAATCAATGGAAAATTACAACTTTTTTTTAAAATTTTTTAGTTCTAAATTTTACCACAAGAGACGCAAGTTCGTTGCCCTATGCGCTAGGGCAACGAACTTGAGTCTCAACACGGGCGGGGGGTACGGGATGTGACCTGACCGGCAGCGAGCGCGATCCCTCCCTTAGCCCGTCAGCTGTTTCGCTAGCAAGCACGGTGTCAGATAGAAACTTTTTAAAATCTTTTAATGAAAATAACGTTTTTTTTTTGTTGTGTTCGGTAATTTATTTTTATATTTAAGTCAACTACCCATGGTTTGAATGACAAGAGTGTTTACCCTTACATCCTGTATATTCACGTTATGATAATCTATGTATGTTTGTAATTTGTATGTATGTATGTTTGTCTACACATTTCTCCGAAACTATTAATTGCCTTACATTGACTTCAACTTAGGGAGCTGCGCAAGTTTCATCAAAATCGGTTCAGTAGTTTTCAAGATTATGGACTAGGTAATTACGGTGACGGCCTGGCTTATCGATACGAGCTGCGGGTGCAGGGTATGATGTCAAAGGAGAAAGGTCCCAAAACCTTGGTCAAATTCTAGTGCATATAACAAAAATCAAAATGGCCGAAACTAAATTGGCGTCACGGTACAAATCCGCGGCGGGAACCACAAAAAATGGTGTTCGAATTTATAAAAATGTGGGGTAGGTACTAATTACAACTGAAAAGTGAAAAACCGGCCAAGTGCATGTCGAACCACTGACAATGAAGGGTTCCGTAGTTGGTATGAATTTATCCAACAAACTTAACATGTTTTTCAACAACAATTAGTTGAAAAACATGATCAGAACATGTTTTGCAACTGCAAAAATTTGGTCGATTATTATTATTACTCGTTAACTTGTGGAGCCTACTTAGCTGTGATAGTTTTCCTTTTAATTTTGTGATAAGTATATACCACTGCCGTGAATTTTTTCACATATCCAAAACCAACCATTTAGCTAGCAGGGGACACACACACACTTGACTTTAACAAAAAGGACATTGACCAAGTGACTAAGGACCCTCATATAGGTAAGAAACATGCAGTGACCCAAAGATTTATGGTATATAGGATGATTTTAGGGCTTTCAAATGTAATTCACCATTTTCTCATAATTCTCCGCATTACACGGTAATTCGGTCTCAAAATCTAGGTTCAGATCGAATTTCTGAGTGACTTTTCGACACAATGTATGGTGGTAAATTCAAAATACGAATTGGTCAAAATGACGTTTGAGCATTTTCAATGTTCGTCAATTCCGACAGATAGAGGTTGATGATGTAGAGGTTTTAGAGGCAGGTTAGTAAAAACTCGAGAAATTACGTGTAACAGACATCATTCTCCTGCCCTTATCGAACATTGAGACTACATGTAACTGGCGAAATGTGGGTGTTAGTGCTACACACAGAACAGATAAAAGAGGTTACACACCTATAACTAACCCTTTGGGGAATAATTCAGGAGCGATATTATATTACTTTGTATTAAATTAACTTTTTATTTTAACAGTAATATTTCGGTGAGAAACTGTGGCGTGCGTACCTACGCGGTGTCAATGGTGCCGATTCCCTTGTCGCAAATTCTCTAAACTAAACTAAAAATCACTAAAATTTAGTTTATTCCTGTCAAATGACGATTTCCCATTCTGAAAATAGACTAAAGTGACACAACTTATCTATAATTTAGTTTGACAGCACTAAGATGACACTGGGTTTTAATTGAGTGAAAATGCTATTCTGAATTTGACGTTTTAACCAAAATTTTTGTTCTATAATTTTAGTGATAGTTTAGTTAGTTTAGTTCGGTGTACAAAAGAATGGGCACCAATTATAGGTATGGGTCGTTACGTGATTTTCGCGAAACGTAACGTAACTAGTGACTTGGAACGCGTCACCTGTTTTGAAAACTAGTGATTTTAGTAACTAGTTATTTTTCAAATTCTATTCTGTGATACAACATGGTGATTATATCGAATTATTACAGTTATTTGTGAAACGAAAATATAAATGGTTACTTAAGTAATACGCTTAGCTTTAAGTTTTTTGAACAAATAAGTTTTGTAGCTACAAGTAGTGACATGATTAACGTAATACAAATAAACTTCCCTTCATACTTTATTCAGGCTAAAGAAACGACATGCGCTCGCAACGTACTTTTGTTTCGTTTCTCGCTTTTCATTCGATCACTGCATTGCAATGTAACTAGTTACAAAAATCACGTGTTTGTGTGTGGACTCGAAACTAGTGATTCGGTTACATGCCAGGTAGCCAGTTATTGTAACTAGTGACGTGAAATAACGCCCATACCGACACCAATATCAACGTTAAGAAACATGTATGAAAAATAGAAATTAATAAACAGCCACCAGCCACCCGCTATATTGCCGTTCCACATAGTGTTCCACTACTTCTTATATATGACTTACCGATGTTGTAGAAATCCAAGAAGCCAGAGTATTGTAGGTATTTTCACTAACTTCTCTCAACTACTGCCAACGTAAATACCGCAGTAGAACAGAACAATTAAAACACGGACGAACTGAATCCTCCATAGTGCATAGTGAACAGCTAACTAATGTTACGCAATTAAAATGTTATTATTGCTCAAGAAAACCAAATTAATCAAAAAATAAAATAAAATACATAATCACAAAAAATAAACAAAGACACAATCGGTGAAAAGAATACAAGAAGTCACAGTAGCAACTCGCGCACTCAAAAATTGGCGCCAACAATTGGCGCATGTACAGTCGCTTAAAAAAACGCAATGGATATTTTTCCTACCACGCGGATTCACCCGCACCCATTATATATAGGCCTATGTACCTACTTGTTTACAGTTATGCTATGTATGCTATGTATAGCTACGTACATCAATTTTCAAAATTCAAAATTTGTTATCCATTGCTAGACGAGAATAACTGCCGACAAACTGTTATGCAGTTTGGCCGACTTTAGATAGGTATGTTATTGTTAATACAGATTTTGGAATAAACAAATAAAAAAAATAAAAAAAGTAAATATATAGGAACTAATCCAGACTAGACCTCATCTTTATGCAAAATGTCCACGTTAGTTATTTCTTTAAGTGGTTATTTAAACGAAGATCGGTTTACAATATTTAGTAATCTATCGAGAGGAGCTTGTTGCTAAGTAATAACAGCCGCACGGGTCGATCGACCAGGTTAAGCTACGCTTGCTGCGGTTGGTCCGAGGATGGGTGGCCGTCTTTACACCAGACGTCGGTCCCGGCTGTCATTCTTGAATCTTTGACAGTCGTCATTGATCTTCTACTTTGCTCTGTGTCAATCAATATTAACTTACTGTATTAACCACATGGGGTGGAGCGGGTAAAACAATGTTACTAACTATCGAGAGAGCTCAAAGGGCGATTCTCAAAGTGTCTACTTTCGGCCCTTTCCTTTTCCCTACTAACCTCCTATACAAATCGTGTGAAGTATTTACAGTTCGGCAACTATTTATAATGGGTATTGTATTAAAGCAGCACACAGCGCTTCCCTACAGCACTGCAAATACTAATAAAAGACGTAAAGATATAGTTTGTCCACAAAATACAACTAAACATGCTTTTGTATCCAAATTTTACCTGTACCTCGGTCCTCTTCTCTATAATAGACTAAACTCGAAAGTCAACATTTATTCCCTGAACTACATAAATTGTAAGAGAACTCTCAAGGATGCTCTCCATAGTATGCCTTACGAAGATACAGAGAATTTACTGACTGTGTTAAAGTAAATATACGAATGTACAAACTTCACTTATGTTAAGTATTTTTCGAATTTAAAAACTAAGAATTAAGTTACTCAACATAGTTAGTGATCTATTGTCAACTTGTTGATTATTTATTTATTTTATAACTCTATTTTTAGCTCTTCTCGCCTGAAACACAGGATAACCTAGTTCAGGCACGTAAGTCTTAGAAAAATAATTTACATTTAAGCAAAACTGTACTAATTTTTATGCCTTGTTATTTTTGAATAAAATATTATTATTATTATATTATTATTGATCGTCAGAAGCCCGAAAGTCTAACAACCAGTCTTCCCAAGGGGTATCGTGTTACCCAGTAACCTGCTTCTCAGGTCATACAGGCAGTCGATCCGTGTAAAATACTGGTATTCAGCTGCATCGGGTTACACTGTAAGCCGACCCCAACATAGTTGGGAAAAGGCTAGGCATACTGATCGAAACAAGCAAAAAGTTAAAGTAAATCAGGGTAAAGGTACATTTTTATTTTGCCGTAAGAGTTGGCCAAATTCAGTCTCCACTTAAAAAATAATCTATATAAACATAAGTTATTAGAAAAAATCCAAATTGCAAAATAATAATGGCCTAGTAGTATAATTAAAACAAAATATACACATAGATGAAATCATTCCATTAAATAAACAATCATAAAAGCAAATACATTCGAGACTGTACTTAAAACCAAACGAATGGGACGTGCACATATGCTAGAAAGAGAACGCCCGCAGTTCACTCGTCAGCATACTGTTTGGGATGCGCGCGCATAGACTCATAATGGCGCGCATTTTTTCAGTTTCAAAGAGTTTTTAATGATGAGTGAAACAGGCAAAGGTCTCGGAAACATTCTGCCTTACGTATAACCAAAAGTTTTGCTGTAGGTACTTTTAATATTATATTACCATCAGTGTTATTACAAGGTAATAATAATAATTAGTTACTAATTATTCAACTATAATTTCATAATTGGACTAGCTGTGCCCCGCGGTTTCACCCGCGTAGGTCTCTATCCCGTGGGAATATAGGGATAAAAGATGTCCTATGTCCTATTCCATGTCATGGTCTACCCATCCTCTCCTCTCTAGAGTAGGGAAAGTCGCGGCGGCGCGGCGCCGGCGTCGAACGGTTCGCGTATTGCATTTTTAAACTCGTGATAACTTCGAAATTAAATGTCTGATTCGAATGAATTAAAAAGTATTTTACCGCTACATAAATACCTTTGATGGTAAAACTATTTATTTGAATAAGAATTAATATTATGTTGATAAAACTCCTTCGCAAATAATTCATTAATTTCTAACAAACATAAAAAAGTTTATAGTAAGTCTAAATCTTAAAAGATAGACACATGCTGTCGCGGACTTTTTTTTAGAAATTTTAAAGAGAAACAATTCCATCATACATGATATTTGCGTAACTTAAACCGTTTACACAGCGCACGCAACGGAAGCTCTCAAAAAGGAATAATTTTCCGTTTTTGCAACATTTTTCATTTATGTTATATAGCCTATAACCTTTTTCGATAAATGGACTATCCAACACAAAAAGAATTTTTCAATTCCAATCAGTAGTAGTTCCTGAGATTAGCGCGTTCAAACAAACAAACTCTTCAGCTTTATAATATTAATATATAAATAATAAATAATTATATTATATTATATATAATAATATATATATATTATAATTATAATATTATATTATATGTATTAATTATAGATAAGTATAGAAGATGTGTAATTTAATTGTTTTGCGTAATTCAAGGTTTCATTGCTTACGTACTCTTTGAATGCCAATGACATTGGACACGAAAAAACTATAAAGACTAACTTTTAGGATGTTTTTATGCGGAGAATTTAAAGATTCGCATTACTAGATAAAATCATTATATTTTTAAACAAGAATTATCAACAATAGAAACCTCACAGCCGAACAAATAGCATACGGGGTCCGGCCATTCTCCTTTGCACTTTAAAGCTTAATATTCGCCGCTAACAGAACCCTGATTCCAAAAATGGTTTTCACAAACTCCAACGATACCCCACACCATGGGATTGACGAGTGTAGGGGAGGTACTTACCCTAAAGAAAATATATTTTACGATTTTATTTTACCTCTTTGTCGGCGTAATTTACATGTATACCCATACCAAATAACAGCTTTCTAGCATTAAGAGTCTCTGAGCTAAGCCGCGGACGTCACACACACACTCATATCGAGTGATTTGTTCGCCGCCGCCGCCGACCGAATGTGATGCCGTACCGGCTGCGTTTTATAGGCCCGCGCTCCACATGATTCACTGCAGCTCTTTTTATTTTGTTAAAGGCAGAACTAACGATGTTGGGGATAGAGCGAACTGGAAGAGAAAGACCAGCAAGGCTGACCCCACCAACATGTGGGATACATAGCCAGGAACAGAGGGATAGGTAGAACGAACACTACAGCCAAACATTTTTTTGGGTTGCACTTTTAGATACGTTGGCTCTACGTATAAAAAACCCTGGTCGATCAGTGAGGATGTTGTTAAGAATCATACTGAGTCTACTTGGTGGTTTAAAAAAAAATATTGGGCGCCCTTTTTTCAATGTGTAATTTTACCGACATGGGGCGCGGACGGCCGTCGTCTAGCAAGTGGGTACCAGTCATAATTTATGACCTCTGAAGAAAATTTGCTAATTTATAATGAAACTGGGGTAATTTAGGTACTAAAAACGTGAATTTTAAATAGTAATAACTTTCTAATTTCACAAAAAATAAAACTTTTTAGTAATGTTATTGCGGTACCTTCCCAGGCGCCTCCTTTCGGATCGAACAGGGTTTGTGTTACATGCTTCAAAACAAAATGAATTGCTGTTCGTTAGTCTCGCTAAAACTCGGGAACAGCTGGACCGGGATACTTAATTCTTTTTTGTTGTGTTCGTTATTCTCAGAACAAGGTTCGTATACGTTTAGTAGGTGTAGGTAGGTACGTAGATAGGTAGGTAGGGTAGGTAGGTAATTAGTACTACCCGTGCGAGGCCGGGGCGGGCAACTAGTTTTAAATAGTAATAAGTGTAATAACTTTTTTACTTTCACAAAATAAAAACTTTTTAGTACTTAATGTTATTGCGGTACCTAGGCGCCCCCTTTCGGATCGGACAGGGTTTCTGTTAATGCTGTATATTCTGTGTTTCGAACTGATATTAACATAAAAAAATTGCCTTCGAGCGGGCCGCGTGGTTGATGTGATTTGATTTGCATAAATATTTAATAATAACTTCCTCAATACTCACTCAATGAGGGTCGCATTACGAGCCGCACATAAAATCGATGACTGACGTTAAGTTTTAATACGATCGTATAACTAGGATTAGTTGATCGGATAGGTAGATTTGTATAGCACTGAGGGACCAATGAGACTGCCGTCAAATATTAATGGCGAAGACGGCTGAAAGAGAATAATTCAGGCATTTCGTGCTGCAGTGCAGGGTGCAAGGTTCGATGCTCGGCGCGGCTCTCTCAAAGCACGCTACTTCACCGATGGCTTATCAGCTGAGTGTATGATATCCCGCGAGAGCAGACGCGTTAGGAGATTACCTGTATATTTATGTGTCTGTACTATTACCGGCGGTGTTTTATCAGAGTATTACTTTGGATTGCTCTGATAATGAATCAAATTAAATTAGCTTCCGAAACTACACTTACGAGATGAGTATCGTTATCTAAACTCGATAAAACAAATTAAAAAATTGATTTCATTATGTTTTTTTTAGAGTCAAGGACCGCGGGTAGTGTAGTTACTTGAAGATGAGTTGAGAAAATCAGTTTTGTTTTGTCACGTTTAAAATATAATACCCGCCACGTGTGCGGCGTTTCACTAATTTAATTTGACCCTGTATATGAAACAGGTTATAAGGGCGATGTCCTATTAGTGCGTTGCGTTGCGTCGTCGCAACGGATCAAAGCATTCAGTCTCCATAATAATGGATCGGAACCATAGCGATCGAACCACTGCGACGACGCAACGCATCGCAACGCACTCGCTCTTAGCCGCCTGCTAGATACAGTGTGTTTAGATAGTTTATTGGCTATCTGTACCTATAGGTATCATGAACGACCCCGCGTATATGCCGTATCAGTGCGAGTGAGCTATGAGGTCCCCTCGCGCCAGTGTAATGAAAAAACTTGTCACGTCCACCACCTCAACATCTCCTGCCGCAGTACACGAACTACAGTGACATAACAATGACGCTGTTTCACAAATTGTGCGACTTTAAACTTTGACTTAAATTTTTCGAAATTAACGAAAAATATTCTTAAGAAAGGTGTTATTCTCAACAGATTTGTGTTTAATTGCCAGTTAGCTGTTGAAAACAGTCATAAGTTGCATCAAATCCTAAGGTATATGGTAGCGTTAAGTTGCATTACGATCCAACTGTTTTCCATCTGCCGTAGACTACAATTTTTGCATAATCGTAAAATTATTTGAAAGCGCGGAACTTATCCGGGTGGATTCACTTATACATACTCGTAAGTAGCTGGTGTGTCGTTAATTCGCCTCCGATTAGCTAGTCGGAAGAGTTCTCCGTCAGACGTGACGTGACGCGTCACCCCCCCCCCCCCCTCCCCTCCTGCCCCCGCGTGCTAATAGCGATATGATTACACACTGTTGTGTCCACACAGCGTGCGTCATAACACGGCATTATGCACTTCATTCAGCGGCGCATTTGATTTGATAATATCATGTACTCACACAACTACATAGTGTTAAATGTTAGACTATGTGACAGTACAGCTGTCTGCTACTAATCAATCTACATTGTTTTAAGTGTTAGTTGTTCGTTAGCTACCTTCTACCAAACAAACCGTGCGTGGGACATGGTGCCTACAACGACCCTCGATGTCAAACTGCATCCAGCGTCATTTTAGCGCACTTTACAGGTGAACATTTTAAAGTAAACAGCGATTATTCTTACATATTAGTGAATGAAACGAGCTGTTAGTATCCCAATCATTTATTGCCAACACCAGTTCAACTACAGACCATCACCAAAGCTGACAAGTTCTGCCAATGTTAGCGATTACAGTTTGTGAGCAAACGTTACGATACTCTTGCCTGTTCGCTCAGAAAATGAGCTTAGCCGCCTGAACAGTTATTCACCCTAATTGCGTTTCGAACACTTTTGATCACAATCCGAAAGACTTTGAAAGAGATTGCTAAATATGTTGTATTTCTCTGCAAAGCAACTTTAATAACGCGAAAGGCATTGTCATTGTGTGTTACGGAATTACCCCGTTGAACACTGATCAGTGGTCAAGTGTGTGATCGTATCGTTTGCCCGCGGTTATTACACAGTAGTGTTCAGGTGACCCCCTCAAGCAAGCCAGCCCCCCGCCACTCACCGCTGGGCGCGCTGTCCGACGAGCTGTTGTCGGGCGAGCGGCGCTGCGCGGGCTCAGTCAAGCGCGGCGCGGGTTCGGCCAGGCGCGGCGCGGGCTCGGCCAGACTCGGCGCGGGCTCAGCCAGGCGCGGCTCGGGCTCGTCCAGGAGCGGCGCGGGCTCGGCCAGGCGCGCGCGCAGGCCGGCCCACACGTCGCGCAGGCGCGCGGCCGCGTCGCGCACGTCGCCCGCCACGGTCTGCTTGGCGGCGATGCACTCGCGCTCCATGTTGTTGTAGTTCTCTAGGATCTCGCGCACTTCAGACTCGCGGTCTTTTACGCTTACCTGGAGATAATGACAACTAAATGTAAACTGGTATCTCACACCACCTGCTCGTTAATTTCAAATTATATGTCATTAAACCTAACCTAAAGTAAGTAAGACAATAATATTGAACTGAATTTAATAATAACCCGTTGGTCAATAACGTGATTTGAATTTGGTGCTTCAACTAAAAATAAGTATGAAAATTTTTACTAAAAAAAAAACGAAAATCGAGTTGTCAAATATTATATCGCCGAAGGAGTAAAAAGTAGAGTTTTTCTCTCGGCGATGAGCAAAGGCACAGTAAAAAACCAAAGGTGACTTTTGTCTTGAGCGAGCTTAAATTCAATAAATTGCCCGTGACATAAGACTCTGCTTTATCATCTTGGTGAATTATCTTATATTGTTGTTTAGACCGTATTACGTGTGTCCGTGTGTAGATAGCACTTACAGCAACGCTGTCGGTGACATCACGCCGCTGCGGCTGCGGCAGCGCGGCGGCGGCGTCGAGTCGCGCGTTGCTGTCGCCGCACCACTGCAGCGCCGCGTCGAGCCGCGCGCTGTACTTGCTGAGCGCGCTCAACTTGTTGTTGATGTACTCGCCGTGCGCAGCGAGACTCGCCTGAGCCTGACATACCACAAATACTTTATAATATTTTGTCATATCAATAGGATCGTGCGTTTCAACTGTGCTGTAGTGAAGGGTCAGGGAAACGGATTGAAACAGTCGTACGAAATTGATAAAACACGGCCAATTTACTTAATGGGTCAATATGCTACACAATCCATTTCCCTGGCTGTACATGCCAGAACTTTCCGCCAATGGTATTTATTATCATGTTTTTTTTTCCAATCTAGAATATTTGCAAGGTCAAAAAAGAGCAGACAAGAAATGTTTGATTTGAAATTCAAATCAAATTTTCTCTTTATCGCTGCAGTTAAACGCTGCATCAGAATATGAGCACTCGGTACGAAATGCGGTAGGTACTCGTATCTGAGTTCTTTATTTTTCATGTGACAATTTATGAAAGGAGATGGCGGCATGAGGTGGTCTCGTATCTACAGGACTAGCCTCAGGGGGCGGTCTTTAGTCAGAGACAAATGGAAGAGAGTTCTTTGTCCTGCAGTGGGAGTCTATAGGCTACAATATTTCAGGCACATTTCCACTATCTGCTTGATAAACTTCAATGCTACGTGCTAGCTGACATATGGCTAATTAGATTTATGTTTTATGTTGCGTAATAATGTAAATGATTTTGCAAACTTTTGTATAGAATCAAATTTTTCTAACTGAACAGACAGCTGTGCTGCTGGGGAGTTTGTTGCGCCACTTCTTCTTCCCAGCTAAAGCACTAGGAAGTGGTGAAGGGTGGGCGTTTTGGGGGGACTGTCTTATGTAATTTTGACGTTCGAAAAGTGCTGATTCTCAGCCTAGTTTGAATAAATGACTTTTGATTTTGATTTTCAATGCTTCAAGGAGTGATGCTCGATCTCGCCAAGGTCCAAGTTCGCCAAACATATTATTAACTAAAAGTTGCACGACTCTGTCTTCACCGAAATCGTGAATGGTATAGTCGCCGAATCAACGCTTAAACACGTATTGTTTAATGTTATTTATTTATTTATCTACACCCATGCTATCAATCCTCTATAAAAGTTTCTGAAACAGTTAGCATATTGCCAAAACACTTAATAAAAAACATTGATTTATTTAAACTGTTTTAAACATCGTTTAAAACAACTTGTTTGTTTAATGCCAACCCTGGCTGTGATTGTCAAAGATAGGTTAGTTTCAACGTGTTTTTCAAATGCTGTGATTGTTATCATAACCAGAAGCACTGTAACATTTTTTTTCTTTAAAGAATTGCTTGCTGGATGCACCTCCAATATACCCTAAATTCTTCCCTGACACTACATTTTTCCCTAGAACAACCTGGATACATTCCTGGTTTGACCCCTGTATACATCCCTAACACACCCTGTATATATCTCGAAAACCTCTTACAACACATAGCACAAAATATTATACATAGGTTCTTAGAGAAAACCATATCTTCCAAAATAAGGTTAATTTTAACTAAGTAGGTACTGACTTTATTTTATTCTAGCACTTTTCGAAACGTCATTATGAGGATTGGTCAAGTGTGAACCTTACAAATAATTAAATTTTATGTTTTGGGGACGTTGGGAACGAATATATGAAAAATAATTTTGGGGAACTTGAAACTTGGGGACATCGGGTATCAAGCTTTAAGTGTAAGATATCTAGAATTCACACTAATGTTGTTAAGATATCCTAAACCGTTGTCCAAACAGTTGTTAGTAACAGTGGACTGCACGGCTCTGTAACAAGTCCACAGAACTCGACGGCTTATTTGTCTCGTTACTGTTCCGACCGCGGTCCAACTTCGCGCCTGTCCTACTTAACACTTGCACATTTACTTATTGTTCGGCAACAGTTGCCTTCAACTTTGCGACAAGTTTTGGTGGAAAACTTGCACAAACTGACTCAGTGCACTCATGAATCTGTTTAAAGCAAATAACTCCGGCTGCAGACTAGGAAGCAGTACTAGGTAGTAAGTTTTATCAAATCAGTCGGTAACGGCTTGTGTTAATGGTAAACAAAAGTTGCGCAGCTTGTTGTTGCGACTACTTTTTGTGTTACAGTACTTATCTAAAATGTTTCCAACAACACAAATCACGTTGCCACAAAAATTTTGGAAACTTTTGTTTCACCATGAATACGAAGCTTTACATCCACGTCTATCTGTAACCCTTTTCGAACCGGTTGATCATTATAGCGAAGCGTTTTGCAGATCACCTACCTAATCAAGGGCCGGATGGCGACGCGAATTGGACTGGACATTCACTATTATGAACGAATGTGTCGTGAACTCGTGAATGATGAGCTACTTATATGAAGGACCACCGAAATGGACGAGGTGGCTACACATTCTAATATCCTACACGTTACCCTCCACGTCGGCGTCGTAGGCATGTAGGGGCATGTTCGCACAATAGACAACGTTTTTACTAACAACACAAAAGCAGGTGATTTTGACACAATTTTCGGGTTCCGCATGCTGTCGACAAAAACTGGGAGCCCATAGTTTTGTCATTTGCTTAGCCAAAATTATAAGAATTAAGCACAATACAGGAACATATAGTCTGTTTAAAACTAAGATTTCTTATCATCTACATAAGTCTGGTTTACCCATAGCATTTTTTATAAATTATTGAGTTTTGGTTTGAGTGAACAGTTTCTTCATGCGGAACCCCCACTAACTGGCACGCAGTAGACCGATTTTTTTCCACATGTCACGGTGTCTAGATCGATACGTCACGTTACCCCGAGCTGTTGCTAATGGTATGCTGAGCACGTCCACACAGTACACACGCCACACATGCGCCACAAACACGATACGAAGGGAGACACACGGGTGACTGACAGACTGAATGTATTGTATGATGAAATGAGTCAAAGTGATAGCAATAATTATGCTATTAACAGAATAAATAATTCAATTACATACAGTGCTAAGGATCAAGATGCAGCGATGCAGCACAGAGAAAATAAATATCATCGAATTTAATATAGTCGAAAATTACCATTAATGAACATAAAATATTTTTTCTAGAGAGATCTTGCGACTGAAGAAAGAAAGACTGAAAAATAACAATAAAATTCATTCAAAGTTTTAATTTATATTTAGCACTTCTATCCAGATTCTAAAGCTTTCATTTCTCGTCAATGAATTACGAATTATGCAGGTGACACTTCCTAAATTCGTCGCGTGTTAGCTCAAACAAACAACCTAGTCGTGTTCTTGAAATTTAGTCGAGTAAGCGAGTTAGTGCCCTTGTAGCCCCGGCCCCGCTGAGCTCCGAGTGAGCGGCAGTTCTGTGTGCGCGTGTGCGCTCACTCATGTGGGTTGTGAAGTGTGTGACCACGAAATGGAAAGGAACTGATATGTGTGGGCACGAAATAGAAAGGTACATCCAAAATATGTTACAAGTTATTTTTACCCGACTACGGCGAAGCAAAAAGGAGTGTTATGATTTTGACCGGTATGTATGTAAGTAATAGGCTATGTGACGTCACATTAAGTTGAAAATGGCGCCCACTAGATGCATGAACAAAAATAAAATAAAAATGTAATCAAGCCATGTTGGGTATCAAATGAAAGGGGTATCAAATGAAAAATATTTTTTTAAATGAGCTACGTTTAAAAAATATAGACCTATATTATAATAAACTAGCTGATGCCCGCGGTTCTGCCCGCGTGGATGCCGGTTATTATAATATTAAAACCTTCCTCGAGAACCAATCTATCCATTGGTGAAAACAGCATGAAAATTGCAGTAGTTTTTGAGTTTATCGCGAACAGGACGACAGACAGACGCGGCGGAGGACTTCGTTTCATAATAAATGTAAGGATTTTAATAAAAAATCCGGAGTCACACTTGAAATAGAAGTCAAAATCGGTTGACGGACTGTGAAAAAGGTTTATTTAAAATATCTAATCTTATTTCAAATGGAGTGTAGTTTTACACAAACTCATAAATAGTTTCATATGTCCATGGATAATTATTTACACCTGAAACTATCAACGAATTACTAAGTTTATGCAAATAATTTTGTAATAAGTAAATCCGGCTTTACGCACTCAGCATTCTGTAATGCGTCGTGACAATGTCAATGCCGCAAAATGACATTCGGCCATCTTATTTATGTTAGTCCGGATAAAAAATGTGATTTATACTTACTTCATAAAAAACTTATTACAATAACCCTTCCTTGGCAGTCCGGGTAAAAAAAACAACCGACTTCCTGTCACTTTTATTTACTTATCAAGTAGTGGTATCCGAATTTGTGTGAGGTAGGTACCACAGCTAAAAAGTGAAAAATCATAAAAAAAACAACCGACTTCCAAAAAAAAACACTATAAAGTGATAAAAACTTGAATTTCGAAAGTCGCCAAAAAACGATAATTCAAAACCAAAGACACCGACTTCTTTCTTTTTGGAAGTCGGTAAAAACAGTCAAACCATTAAAAAGGTTTTATTTTGATTTCAACTTGAAATTGGTAAAACATGCTTCTTATAACTTTGTTATCAAGTAATTTACTACAATTTTACTATGCAATAGTCTGCTCAGTACCGTAACTTCAAAAGCTATTATGTGTCCTGACTTGACAAAGGAAAGAATTAAAAAATGACGAAGATGTAAAAACTAGACTATACAGAAGGTCCGCTCCATACAACGAGCGAAAATGAACGCACACTAATAGATACGCGACTACGAACAGCGAATACAAGCGCGATGGCGACGGCGTTCGTTGGACATGGTTTGAGATGGCCGTCAGTACGCTTCGATGTGGTTGTGTTATCGCTCGCCGTATGGAGCTGACCTTCTGTACATGGTACGTAGTGTGAGAGCCAAACGATTTGCCTCTCGGCTCGAGGGCTGTTTAGTCTAGCCACGCTCTCTCGTCTGCCGCACTACGCGCTAGTTATGACAGACATACGTGTGCTCAAACATTACACTACATCAGCAAATATTGTGTAGGCACTTATTCAATGGAATGGCACCATCATGCGAGGGCGGGGAAGCTTTGAGGCTGTAGTGAGAAAATGCTAAAGGCTCTACTGCGAATTTAGCGATGTCTGTTGTTAAAAACTACGACTAGGTATTTCAACGTCAAAAGTTACAAAAGACAGTGCCCCAAATCCGGTCGCTACGTGTATCAACATTTCGTCAGCGTCATCAGCGCGTCACGCCACGTGACGCGTCGCACTGACAACACTCTGTGCCAATAACCTCGTATACCAACGAAAATATAATGGCGAAAAGCTGTACTCTAAGAAAGAACTATAAATTGTCTTAAGATGTGCCGCGCAAACATTGAGCGGCAAGAGCGTGGCAGCAACACGCGGCGTTTGCAGGACATATTTCTGCCGCGCTCTAGTTTGGACTAAACCCACGAATGTTGGCGCGGTAGTACGGCGTGGCATATTTATTTATTTATTTTTATTTTATTTTTATTATCTTTGTGTGGCTTACAGCTATCAACACAGAGTTAAGAATGAGGTAATTGGCGACAAGCCATTAACAAGCCTCCACAATTAGCAATAGATTATTGTTGTACTTTTCGAAATTGATTATGAATTCATAAAGTATAACATTAAATTAACTATTAAATTAAGTACCTGCATAGGTACAGGTGCATGCATTCACACACACAACAGTGGATTTCAATACTAGTGTACCATTCAAAGAGTTATTCGGATCAGCGTGTTCGCGATAACGACATTCGATACAGCGCTTTTCGATTCAATGTGTTTTCGAACTGGCGTACCACCTGCAATTTTTTTCGAAATACCGTGCTTCAAAACGACGTTATTCGAATCTTCATAAGAGACCCGATCAAAACATATGACATAGCTAGTTTTATCGCGCATAATGCAAGCTATGGTTCCAAAAGAATTTGATGAAAATGTTCCCGTTTGTAGTGCCACTTACTTAATTTAAATTCTTTAAATCGAAATACTAATTTTAAATCACCTACTGCGTTTCATTTGACAATTGGGGTTGATCTTATAACCTCAATTTTCGTAGAATATTTTTGAAATTAAATACGTTTCGTAGCTAGCGACACGTTGGTTTCATAGAATTACATAGAAACCAGTAGTGCCACTGCCACGCGTGAAACCACTGCTGCCTGCAGTCTACGGGATTGTACCTTCTTCGTCGTGTCGATAGCACGACAAAACCTCGCCACTTCCGCGACGTCGACGGAGCCAGCGCAGAGGTCAGTTTGATTGCATTTTTTGGGGCACAGAGGGCAAGAAAGGAAGTGGAGCATAGTGGGCGACACAGCTCCACACGCACAGCTCGCTGTCGCACCACCGAGATGGGCAACTTTACGAGGTTGTGCTTACATCTTCCCAGTTCGGAGGCGGTTCAGACACTTTAAAGTGGACCATGGACGGTTAGACGTCGCGGGAAGATGCTCGCTTGGTGGTAGGTATTCTAAATTACTATTTGATTATGTTCTTCTAAGAATATTTGCTGGAAAAAGTGCTGAGATATAAAATAGAAACCTTTTAATTCAGACTATAGCGTGGAGTGCGTACCTTCTCGAGCTCGGCCTGCAGCTGCGCGGGCTGCTCGCCCTTGGGCAGCTGCTTGCACTTGCGCAGCACCTCCATGTCCTTCAGCTTGCTGGCCAGCTCCTCCTCGCGAGCCTAAGGATTAAGCAAAGCATATGAACATGATAGTAAACCCAACATCTACATCCATGCTAGAATATTAACCCAAGGAGTGTTTTAGTTTAATATAAAGAAACTGAGTAAATATAAAAATCAAATGCAAAACACAAAATACGACGTAAACAGTCAGCCGCAACCCGCCGGCGCGTCGCTGTCGCTGCACTTGATACAATAACGTCAGCTTTATAAAGCGTGATATCATTTGCATTAACTCACTCCTTCACTACTTTCCTTCAGTTATCTGCTTATTCCAGAGGCAGGAACTAAATATAACCGATGTGCACATGAGGTATGAACCGTCGCGGTCACGCGTATACTCGTACACCCACTTTGAAAACAAAATCTCGTGCACACGATGACCACATCAGCTGTTTACCGCCCCTTATGTTTTGTAGGTAAGCGTTACTATAGCGGCCGAGCGCTGCAAGCAGGAAGAGTCCTTACGGTGTTCAGATATGCGTGTCCGCGATACAACATTATGAATGTATGCGAGTTATAATTCCCTGGTGTTGACTTACGTACGGCTACTGTTCTATTTACAGAACTGTACCAGATGAGAGATGTTCCTCTCTGTAGTCTGTACCCGCTGCATGCTGTGAATTTACATTTTAATACCTCACGCTATTTTTTCCTAAGACATATTAAAATAAGGAATTCATTCATACCAAAAATTAAGTTAAAGTATAAAGTAACTAAATATTTATTTTTAATCTAGAACTCTTTGAATCAAAGTCAAACGGCTGAAATATAAGCCTTCAGTAAAAGCTTACGTGTTTTATTTTAATCACAAATTATTTTAAAGACGGTTTCAGCAGACAGATTTACGAACCTATCCGTTAAAAGCTAGGACTTGCAAAACATTACTTACATAACACAGACTGAATATCGTCCTGATTGACATTAACACTAAAGACAGAAAACACGAAACGATATCGTGAGCGAGCGAGTTTGATGACGTCGTTCAGTGACATTAGCGCTACACCGCAGGATGTGTGTGAGTGCCGAACGATACGCATTACAGTCAGGATCGATACTAGGCAGACCGACTCGAAGGAACCTTGGACCCTACCTATTAGTTGTCGAGGAACAACTCACCTGAACCATACCAGTGCCAGCATACAGAGCAATACGGATTTATTTATACATACAATACGAGGACTTTATACCGACTTCTAGAGCATCCAGTTCAGAATTGCTTAAATAGGTAGGTATATCTAATCGAACGAAAGAATTGATTACTGAATTAACGTTGGGCAACGTTTCTTAAGTAACAAATAACTAGAAAATAAAATATACTATTCATAAGCAAAAGTCTCAAATGAAAAGGTTGGCTACAGACGCTGACACGCAAGAATCGCACACCTGTGTACTACATATATGACGCGGCTTATTTGAGCGTTTGATCGCGTCGTGTGTCCTCCGCGACACATACCTACACACCGCTGCCACTGCAATAATGCACGTGCCTTATGCGGCGCGTTGAAAAGGGGGCGCGATGTCGCAAGTAACTAGTAGAATTCCAATTACATTGCCTACGCTAAACGCTACTCAGACTGATGAATTACTTTTTGATTAGATCACAACACTGCGAGGACTGTTAATAAAGCTCCAATTGACTAAATCTGCAGGACTTGTAATAAGAGCATCTCTACTTACTCTTTTTTGTTTGGGTTATCATCAAATCCCTTCCCCCGCTCTGAGCGGAGCGTTAGGGCGTGTCAGACTTTTACTTACCCACCCGTGTTCCTTCAGTTGCCTGTTGCCAAGGGCCCCGGTATCCCTTTCGGAGTTTCCCGCAACCCTGCCAGGCATAGGCCATTTTTTTTTTTCCGGTGTGGAAAATCCTTATGGATGTCCTCCGCCCTGGGGCAGGCGGAGGGGTCTGTCAGACTCTTACTGACTAAAAACCACCCCGGTGTTCCAACTCACACCTACGCCGGGGGTCGCGGGAACTTAAAAATCTTCCGCAACCCCCGACTGGTGCCGGCCCGGGTCAGGGGGGGCAGTGAGGTGTTTGACTCCCCCCGTGACGTATAAGAGGGGCACGCGTGGAACACTACGCGCCGCCACCTCGGATCCTGATGTGTGGGGGGCGACGGACGTCCCCGAGTCTGTCGCCCCTGGACCCATTTAGGGGGGCTGGAAGAGGGCGTTGTCCGCCCTCCGCCGACACCCGATGCGCCTGCTGCGGGCCGGGTGAGTGGACGAGATCTCCCTCTCCCTTTCCGCAGCCTCCTTCTGTGAGACGACTGTCTCGCAAAAGGAAACCACCGCGTCCCACGACTCCTCGCCGCCGACCGACTCAACGACGGCCGGCAGCGAGAGGTCATTGCCTGATTCTGAGATGAGTGCACGGCGCGGCTCCTCCCATGCGGCGCACTCTACCAGCGTATGCCGCGCCGTGTCCTCCCGGCAGTCGACGCAGTGGTGACACCGAGCGTCCGGCTCCCTGTTTATGCGACACAGGTACTTCCCGAAGCAACCATGCCCCGAGAGCACCTGCGTCACCCGAAACGACAAGGAGCCGTGCCTCCTCCCGAGCTAGCGCTCGAGCACCGGCCGGACCGCCTCGATGATGTCGAGACCGGCGGTAGGGCGTGAAAGCCTGTCCCGCCATTCCGCCACCAGGACCTCGCGAAGCTGAGACCAGGGCGCGGGGCGAGCAACCGATGCAGCGACACATAGAGCTGCTTCGGTTGCTCACCCCGCGCCCTCGCTTCCTCGCGCCACCAATACGATGACGCGAGTACTTTCGCCTCGAGGTCCCAGGGCGGGCAGGCATCGGCCCTAGCCGAACCCGTCAATTGTACTGTCACCTCTTTGAGGCGCGCGTGGAACACAACGCGCCGTCGACCCAGGCCTGGTCCTTATCGGTCGGCGAGATACCCATTGCTCGCCGTCCGCAAGCCCGCACCTACGGTGGCCGGGAATCCGCCTGGGATTCCCGACGCCCAGGGCGTCTCCTGGGGTGTGAGGGCGCGAAATTTGCCCCTCCCTCACGCGTTCCGCCTCCTCCTTCGCGAACATTACTGCTTCGCAGAAGAAGGTGATGGCTTCCTATTCCCTCTCGCTCATTACCATGGCCTGGACCAGGGTCGGACGCGAGAGGTCATCGCCACCAATCGCCTCCACGAGGACACGGTGCTCCGCCCAAGCAGGGCAGTCCTCCACCGTGTCCTCCGGGCGAGTGTGGATCGCCCGGAGGACACGGTGGAGCATACGGTGGTGACACCCGGGCGTTTCCTCCCACCTAATCCTAAACAGGAAATCTTCTTGCACTACGTCTGCAATAATGGCAAGGAGGCGGCACGTGCCGACTGCTCTCACTGCTATTGTTTACATAACATACAGACGCCGCTGCATCCCGCAGGAACATGGACAGGCTCACGAGAGCTCCCAGACTACAGCGAGGGTGGCGGCAGTACCGATAGCGTTATAAATAGAGGAACATATTGCTGTGGCCTCGTTGGTGAACTATATAAAATGCAGAGCTTATAAAAACAGAAACGACTAAGTGAATACTGCTAGTTTGGCGAGAACTGAATAGAATGGAAAAGAGCTAATAATGTGAATTACAATTTAAATATCCCTTTGTATAGTCACATTTTGATTTGGAACTATTTATCTAGCAGCTATACTACACTATAGCGGCCGAATTTGAATTCATCGATACTCCCCCCCCCCCCGACTCTGAATAGTCTGGTATTTTATTTTTTAAAAATGCATCCCTTTTACCTAATGAAAATGACTGAAAGAGATCCTTTTTTGCTATTTCAGCGTAGCGTAAATGCTATTCAAATTCGTGTGCCCCTGAAAGATTGCCAACAAGTATTCTTGTTTCGAAATTTCCGATAGAGTTATAACGAGCTCGAAGTCTTAAATGAATTCCACATACAAGCACCAGCGGCGAAGCGGGCGGAGAGTTCACTCCTTCAAGCTAAGCAATCGTCTAACAACACAGTCATATCAACAGGTCACAATGCGAACATTCGTCACTCACTCGTCACACAAGTACGTAACACAACGCACTGATAATCACGATCGCGTAATTCCGATGTGTATCGCACAAAGACGCGGCGTGTCGCGACTGTTGCGACGCACGCTCGCGGAAGTGCCCGACGGCGAACTAAGCCCGCAAGCACACATATTTCATTACGATATAAACCGGCAGAGGATCCCGATACCAATGTAAACATTACACCGATTACCAGTAGATCTATATCGGAGCGCGGTTCACGCAACTCTTACGTCTTTACGCAAGTGGGCCGCCAACAAGATGGGACACGAATATTTTCATAGATTCAGAAATAGACGCGATGCCGCCGCGATCCGCCAGCCTGCTAACTATCAGTTGACTTCCTTATAGGGACTTCTCGGTAACGTAACAAAGTACTTTAGCGATGAAACTGGAACCTATAAAGCTAGATGTGCTTCAGCTCAGAACTGTATTTAATTTATTTACAGCGTGCTCCTAGGAACACTGACACTCGTTTATTAGTTCGTCTTCCATGTAAACTTCAAACTATCTTAGATACGTTGAATATCTGCTTTCAACTTATATAACTATTTGATTTTAAGCTCACACAGATCCGGAACGGTCTCGGCTTCATCGCTTCAATGACGATTAGTTTGTTTGTTTACAGTCGATATGTACATGATTTTGTGTTGACTAACTACGGGAGGTAGGAGAAACTGACTAAATGACTGACTGACACATATTAATGCACAGCCGAAACTACTGAGACACGTAGACAGCTTTGTAGGGGAGCACTAAGGAGTTTTTGGAAATTCGACCTTTGTGTGAATAAAAATAAAAGTTATAAAACTAAAACCCAACTACGACAAAAAGTCAACTAAAAAGGTTTAAACAATGTCAAGACATCACAGACAGACAAATTAAAAATTCGGAGTCACACGTGTTAGGCGGCATAAATTATACAGATTACGTGTTACAAACCCGTGACTTCCAACTCCAAAAGTTCAAAGGGTGGCCTTTGAACTTTTAGAGTCGGAACTCACGGGTGTGTTAAGGAAAGTGCAAAGCTAAACATACAAAGAGCGAGAAGACTAACAGAAGACGGTGCGGCCCGCATCGAGCTGCGGAGGCGGGATGTACAGCTGGACAAAAGACACCACATCATAGTGAGCCTTGACGTCATAACATACAAGTTTACTGCTGAGTGACGAGCTCGTCAGAGAACGAAGATCTCCTGATCAATATCAAGTTCACGTATTTATGTTAAACTAACTTCGATGAGTTGTTTAGTAGAATTTATTTAAACTGAATGGTGGGAAGCCGACCCATACGTGGTTGATAAAAACTAGGCAGATGACTGTGGTGAACAGAGTTCACAAGAAAGTTATTAGTTATTTGTGTGCTTGCACATTATTTTTAATGATCTCCCAATAAACATTACAAGGAACATTAACGTCTACAATATTGTTGTTAAGTGGCAACTTCTTATAAATGTCACCTTGCCGAGCTCCAGAGCATGGATGTGAGCGTTAATGGAGCGGTTTGAGATGCGCGCCATCTTTATTGCAGCCATTTAAATACTGTTTCATAAGCGCGCGTCACATATAACAGGAATAGCTTCGTGTGTTGACAGCTGATCGAAACTAGCATGACCAAATATTATTGTTTTCAAAGAACTGTGATGAAATCTGTTCTGAAACTGTGCGCCCTCAATGCAATACCAATATCGTGTTTACAAATACTGTATAATATTTTTAACTGACTTTTTATTCATGTTTTTGTAGATTATGATCGTAAACAAATAACGACAACGAATCCCCGTCGTAAAGTGCGCGTATTTTTAAAACACAAACAAACATCGTTCTATTTTTAGAGACCACGCTGTAAATAAAAGAAAGAAAGAAGAAAGAAACCGCGGCACGTATTTTTACACGGAGGTGCGTGCGCTCGCGGCCGGATGATGAAAACCTTCGCGGAGTCATCACCATCAGTCGCATATACCCCGGTGACTTCCAAAAATACCCGGGCATTTGCCCATCTCTAATAGCGACCGATGTTTTCGTGTGTGTAAGTTGTACGGTGCATGGTAAAGGTGTATTTATTTATTTAGGTTAGCCAACAATTGTTTACACAATACATTTAAAATTATTTGCTTAATGGTAGGTACAAGAATAAGTGTAACAATTACTTACAGGCTAACACAACATGCACCGTTTTTGGTTTTACATAGGTAATGTTACAAAGCCAAAAAAGGATATTTACAGTAATAAATAATCAATCATTTTTGGTAATTCATGCGCAACAATATGTAATAATAACAAAAATAGCATTCTAAATAATTTACAATAAATAATAAAAGATTGGTAACATTAATAAATTAAATTAAATTAAAGTACTAAAATAAATTAATTCATAAAAATCCCTTATAAAATAATAAAAAATAAAAATAATTCAATTCAATTCAAATTCATAAGTAGAAACCTAGAATGTATAACTGATTGTGAGTACGCTCTGATTTATGAATTGCGGGTGTGTTCGCGACTTCGTATCTATTATTGGTTTTACTGAATTCCATGTGTGTTGTGTTGCCGTGGATTTTCTACTACTGGGTATATCTCTTCTTTCTTATATCTATGGCTGCAACCAAACAAGTCTACGATCACAGATATACATAGACCTAGATAAGTCAAGAGCACAACCCTGACAAAAGCCAAGCGGTATTCTTTCAGAAACCGTGAGGCGGTTTTGACCTCCCCCCCCCCCTCCAATCATCATGTTTGGCAAGCTGATCCCTTGGGAGAAGCAAGCTAAATACTTAGGTGTAATATTGGATAAACATCTTTCGTTTCGAGAGCACATAAAGCAGGTCCGCGCACGCGCCGCTTTCGCTCTAGGTAGACTCCACTCTGTTCTGATTGCACGTAGCAAATTGTCACTCAAGTGCAAATTGCGTACGTACACGGCGTGCATTCGCCCCATCATGACCTATGCGGGGTGCGGTCTTTGCCCACGCAAAACCCAACCATATCCGTAGGATGCGAACGCTCCAAAACCGTTTTCTTAGAAAAGCCACGGGAGCCCCCTGGTTCGTTCGCAACGAGATCCTACATCTCGACCACTATCAGTCAGTTTTTAAAACGCCTTTCCAAGCGTTACTTTGACACTGCGGTCAAACATCGCAACCCTCTGGTTGTCGATGCCGCTAGTTATGTCCCGTCCAATATTAGTCGTATTCGCCGACCAAGGCAAGCCCTATCCGACCCTGATGACCCCATCACCCTCCTCCAGGAGAGCCGTAGGGAGACCAGCACCTTACAGAGACACAAACACAGACGTCTACCGTCATTCCGACCTCGCCGTCGAGGCCCAGTACGACCACCGCGATCCCGATTAAATTCGTCCCCCCGTCCCTTGTCCGATGATGTGCCAGCCCGCGCCGAAGCTGAGCACGTAGCTTTAAATTCCCCGACCAATAATAATGATCTGATATTGATCCAGCCTGTCCCGTCTTGCTGTCCTACCGTCAGTGACGCCCTAAGCCGAGGTTCGTACCCCACAGGGGGTGCCCTTAGCGAGCGTTCACTTAGTATTAATTTAGAATAGTTTGTTATAAGCCCCTGGCTGGAGGCCCTGAGAGTAGTTCTTAAGGCAGCCACAGGAAAGTCCGGTTAAGTAGTCATGATTTCAGAAATCAACTACGAGAGGCCATAGTAAAAAAAAACCACTTCGCGTGCCGGGCATAAGCATAAAATGCATAACGTGGCCACTGTCGCGCTGAGTCTACATCGGTGCGCTGAGTCTACATCGGTGCGCTGCGCCAGTTGGACGTCAGTCAAAAATAAAAAAGGCCTAATTGCGCTGTGATAAATTGTAAAAACTGCACAAATGTGAGCAGAAAAAGAAAAGTTGACGTTTCCTTCCATATGTAAGTAATTTTATGATTATGCGTAATTCATTTTAAAATCAACTAAGTTTAATCTAATACCCACAGTAATACCGAAGCTCGTGGCTAAGTAATAACAGCCGCTCGGGTCGATCCATCAGGTTAAGCTACGCTTGCCGGGGTTGGTCCGTGGATGGGTGACCATTTTCACATATCGAGACTCCTCCGTGCCTCGGAAAGCACGTTAAGCCGTTGGTCCCGGCTGTCATTTGTGGATCTTTGACAGTCGTTACGAGTCTTCAGAAGCACGAAAGTCTGACAACCAGTCTAACCAAGGGGTATCGTATTACCCAGTTACTGGGTTGTGGAGGTCAGATAGGCAGTCGCTCCATGTAAAATACTGGTATTCAGCTGCATCCGGTTAGACTGGAAGCCGACCCCAACATAGTTGGGAAAAGGCTAGGCAGATGATGACCCACAGTAATACCGAAAAAACGGAAGCATGCTGTGTATTCGTAATACATTGCGGCTTTTACTTGGAACGGTTGATGTGACGTTCTGTGTTAACAAATGATGATTATCAAAACAAGTGATACTATCGTATATCCTACGCAACAGAAATCGATTCTCGAGAATCGATTTCTGTTGGGTAGGATGAACAGCGCTAATCGCTAAAATTGTCCGAAAAATGACAAAAGCGCCTGTACGGAGAATCACGGTTTCGGATTCGGAAATCCGAAACCGTGATTCGATTTCTGAAACAGAGACATTATTTTGTATTTTATATTTATTATGGAGACAATTTTAATAAATAATCTTAGTTTTTCGTGATTTCCACATGATCTCAATTTAAAAGAACAATGGATTGAGGCGACGGGAAATAAAGATTGGTTCCCAACAAAGTAAAGAACTATTTGTTCGATACATTTTCGGAAGAAAGCTTTGTAGAAGGGAAAAGCATGGATTAGTTAATTGATAACTAACGAGACGAGTGCCACACGCGGCGGCGTCTTTGAACCGATTTGGTTTTCCCATCACTAAATAGTGCTCGTGACGTCATAGTAGGTAGTCAAAAAATGGCACGCTTGGTTTTCATAGAGATCGTGATATAGTCTATCGCACTCAGTACTCAGCACTCTATGGCTTTTACAGCCGCCATAAAAACAAAAACGCGTCTCAATATGCTGCATAAGAACCAGTATCGATAGGAAATTGTTCTTTGAAAGAAAAACAAAACATGTTTGTGTCGACGCGACGCAAAGTGCATACCTATTGAAACTAGCATTTCTATGCAATATATTTAAATGCATGTGGCAATAAATCTGTTAGTTCAGTGGAGTTACATCGGGAACACAACGCGCGCGCGACATAAAGTGCAGTGGATGCCGCAAACATAAACATAAACAAAGCGCGCGGACGTGCAACGTACGCGCGCCGAGACACAGAATACTTTACTGTGACATGAGTTTATGCAGACATAATTATTGCTCATAAGCGAGAACATTAACAAAAAGACTAGTGTACATAATAGAATGAAGTTATTGTAAAAGAATAAAAACAGCAAAAACATTTCGCAGATTAAGGTCGGATTCCATACGATTCACTCAATTTCTCAACTTGATGGCGGATAAATTATAGATCAAACGGGCCTTTGTCCTTTACCAAAACAAAAGCGAACTAGGAAGCGAAATGAAACTGCGTATACACGACCGACACCAACAAACACGTGGCGATACTGACTTTATGACCCGATACACCATCTAAATTTAACGGGATAAGGTTTAAAATTGCATGGAAGAAATGGGTTCTATACGAGTATATGCGGGGAACTGCATTGCCGTGCAGTACCGGCGACGTTTGATTTTGTATCTTACGCGCTTCATCGTAAAGTCAAGTTTCCCCCGCAGCGGCGTGCATTGCCCTGGCCGGCTGCCAGCCGCACGACACGCTGTAGCGAGCCTACAGCCTTTCATATGTAGCGAGGAGCCGCCTACCCGCTAGCCGGACCAACACACATAATAATTGCAGTTTATCGTCAGATATTTAAGACTTTTACAGCTACACGTACTGCGAGCGAAACCAACGTGTTGCGTCTTCATGCTAACCAAACCTACTCACAGGAACAACGAAAGAAACATACAATTTTAAAACAATGTATTTAGCTAAAAAATCTTGTGAACGTCAAAACATTCGTGGATTCAAATTCATTTATTTAACTTACCACATAGGTCTTAAACCGAGATGACGACTCGAGAAGTATGGAAGAAAAATACATGTTGAACCGACCCCCAATAAATTGGGATATGGGCAGGAGAAATCTTTAACATACAAGTAACATGGTATGAAACTTGAAAAATTCTAACCAAGTTTTCCGTTGGTTAGAATTTCATTCCATGTTACTACAGATTATATCAAGAGAATTACGTTACAAAGATCGGCAGCATAGTATTTCTGTTGATTGTTATGTCACCGTACCGGTTCAACGGGCTAAGCAACGATGAGAATACTATATCACAGTCAAGCTAATAGTTTTTGGGGATGCAGATGACGAAAATAATATCAAAATCCAAGGTGACGGCTATTAAAATTGCGTATTTTTTCGTTATGGGTTTTTAAGGTTTCCAGAGGTGCTGATGCCACACAAAAGGTCTGTGTATAAACCTAACGTGGGTTACCTTGACGAGGCTGAGCCGCACGGCGAGGCAGGCGCGGTCGGCGCAGTTGGCGCGGGTGCCGCGCAGCAGCTCGTGCACGCGCCGCAGCTGCGCACGCGCAGCCGCCGCCCACGCCGCGCCGCCCTCTGCGACCACGTTGTGAGTCTCCACTGAACGGATCCTGTTGCGAAAACATTTTGTTCACATATTTTTAGATAATATGTTTCGAATTAGTTTTATTTTAACAAGTATTTATTTAAGCAGGCGCTCCATGAGAGCGTGCATAGATAAGCTAAAAGTACCTACAGCAAAAGAGTGACGCGCTTTGGTAATCTCCGTGTGAAGCAGTATAGTTACTTGTCGTTGAGCTTCTGTATGCTGGCGACAGCGGAGTGCCAGCGCTCGTTGAGCAGCTCCAGCTGGTCCTGCACGTGGCAGCTCAGTGTACATGAGTGTGTGTAGCAGTATAGTTACTTGTCGTTGAGCTTCTGTATGCTGGCGACAGCGGAGTGCCAGCGCTCGTTGAGCAGCTCCAGCTGGTCCTGCACGTGGCAGCTCAGTGTACATGAGTGTGTGTAGCAGTATAGTTACTTGTCGTTGAGCTTCTGTATGCTGGCGACAGCGGAGTGCCAGCGCTCGTTGAGCAGCTCCAGCTGGTCCTGCACGTGGCAGCTCAGTGTACATGAGTGTGTGTAGCAGTATAGTTACTTGTCGTTGAGCTTCTGTATGCTGGCGACAGCGGAGTGCCAGCGCTCGTTGAGCAGCTCCAGCTGGTCCTGCACGTGGCAGCTCAGTGTACATGAGTGTGTGTAGCAGTATAGTTACTTGTCGTTGAGCTTCTGTATGCTGGCGACAGCGGAGTGCCAGCGCTCGTTGAGCAGCTCCAGCTGGTCCTGCACGTGGCAGCTCAGTGTACATGAGTGTGTGTAGCAGTATAGTTACTTGTCGTTGAGCTTCTGTATGCTGGCGACAGCGGAGTGCCAGCGCTCGTTGAGCAGCTCCAGCTGGTCCTGCACGTGGCAGCTCAGTGTACATGAGTGTGTGTAGCAGTATAGTTACTTGTCGTTGAGCTTCTGTATGCTGCGACAGCGGAGTGCCAGCGCTCGTTGAGCAGCTCCAGCTGGTCCTGCACGTGGCAGCTCAGTGTACATGAGTGTGTGTAGCAGTATAGTTACTTGTCGTTGAGCTTCTGTATGCTGGCGACAGCGGAGTGCCAGCGCTCGTTGAGCAGCTCCAGCTGGTCCTGCACGTGGCAGCTCAGTGTACATGAGTGTGTATAGCAGTATAGTTACTTGTCGTTGAGCTTCTGTATGCTGGCGACAGCGGAGTGCCAGCGCTCGTTGAGCAGCTCCAGCTGGTCCTGCACGTGGCAGCTCAGTGTACATGAGTGTGTGTAGCAGTATAGTTACTTGTCGTTGAGCTTCTGTATGCTGGCGACAGCGGAGTGCCAGCGCTCGTTGAGCAGCTCCAGCTGGTCCTGCACGTGGCAGCTCAGTGTACATGAGTGTGTGTAGCAGTATAGTTACTTGTCGTTGAGCTTCTGTATGCTGGCGACAGCGGAGTGCCAGCGCTCGTTGAGCAGCTCCAGCTGGTCCTGCACGTGGCAGCTCAGTGTACATGAGTGTGTGTAGCAGTATAGTTACTTGTCGTTGAGCTTCTGTATGCTGGCGACAGCGGAGTGCCAGCGCTCGTTGAGCAGCTCCAGCTGGTCCTGCACGTGGCAGCTCAGTGTACATGAGTGTGTGTAGCAGTATAGTTACTTGTCGTTGAGCTTCTGTATGCTGGCGACAGCGGAGTGCCAGCGCTCGTTGAGCAGCTCCAGCTGGTCCTGCACGTGGCAGCTCAGTGTACATGAGTGTGTGTAGCAGTATAGTTACTTGTCGTTGAGCTTCTGTATGCTGGCGACAGCGGAGTGCCAGCGCTCGTTGAGCAGCTCCAGCTGGTCCTGCACGTGGCAGCTCAGTGTACATGAGTGTGTGTAGCAGTATAGTTACTTGTCGTTGAGCTTCTGTATGCTGGCGACAAGCGGAGTGCCAGCGCTCGTTGAGCAGCTCCAGCTGGTCCTGCACGTGGCAGCTCAGTGTACATGAGTGTGTGTAGCAGTATAGTTACTTGTCGTTGAGCTTCTGTATGCTGGCGACAGCGGAGTGCCAGCGCTCGTTGAGCAGCTCCAGCTGGTCCTGCACGTGGCAGCTCAGTGTACATGAGTGTATGTAGCAGTATAGTTACTTGTCGTTGAGCTTCTGTATGCTGGCGACAGCGGAGTGCCAGCGCTCGTTGAGCAGCTCCAGCTGGTCCTGCACGTGGCAGCTCAGTGTACATGAGTGTGTGTAGCAGTATAGTTACTTGTCGTTGAGCTTCTGTATGCTGGCGACAGCGGAGTGCCAGCGCTCGTTGAGCAGCTCCCAGCTGGGTCTGCACGTGGCAGCTCAGTGTACATGAGTTGTATAGCAGTATAGTTACTTGTCGTTGAGCTCTGTATGCTGGCGACAGCGGAGTGCCAGCGCTCGTTGAGCAGCTCCAGCTGGTCCTGCACGTGGCAGCTCAGTGTACATGAGTGTGTGTAGCAGTATAGTTACTTGTCGTTGAGCTTCTGTATGCTGGCGACAGCGGAGTGCCAGCGCTCGTTGAGCAGCTCCAGCTGGTCCTGCACGTGGCAGCTCAGTGTACATGAGTGTGTGTAGCAGTATAGTTACTTGTCGTTGAGCTTCTGTATGCTGGCGACAGCGGAGTGCCAGCGCTCGTTGAGCAGCTCCAGCTGGTCCTGCACGTGGCAGCTCAGTGTACATGAGTGTGTGTAGCAGTATAGTTACTTGTCGTTGAGCTTCTGTATGCTGGCGACAGCGGAGTGCCAGCGCTCGTTGAGCAGCTCCAGCTGGTCCCTGCACGTGGCAGCTCAGTGTACATGAGTGTGTGTAGCAGTATAGTTACTTGTCGTTGAGCTTCTGTATGCTGGCGACAGCGGAGTGCCAGCGCTCGTTGAGCAGCTCCAGCTGGTCCTGCACGTGGCAGCTCAGTGTACATGAGTGTGTGTAGCAGTATAGTTACTTGTCGTTGAGCTTCTGTATGCTAGCGACAGCGGAGTGCCAGCGCTCGTTGAGCAGCTCCAGCTGGTCCTGCACGTGGCAGCTCAGTGTACATGAGTGTGTGTAGCAGTATAGTTACTTGTCGTTGAGCTTCTGTATGCTAGCGACAGCGGAGTGCCAGCGCTCGTTGAGCAGCTCCAGCTGGTCCTGCACGTGGCAGCTCAGTGTACATGAGTGTGTGTAGCAGTATAGTTACTTGTCGTTGAGCTTCTGTATGCTGGCGACAGCGGAGTGCCAGCGCTCGTTGAGCAGCTCCAGCTGGTCCTGCACGTGGCAGCTCAGTGTACATGAGTGTGTGTAGCAGTATAGTTACTTGTCGTTGAGCTTCTGTATGCTGGCGACAGCGGAGTGCCAGCGCTCGTTGAGCAGCTCCAGCTGGTCCTGCACGTGGCAGCTCAGTGTACATGAGTGTGTGTAGCAGTATAGTTACTTGTCGTTGAGCTTCTGTATGCTGGCGACAGCGGAGTGCCAGCGCTCGTTGAGCAGCTCCAACTGGTCCTGCACGTGGCAGCTCAGTGTACATGAGTGTGTGTAGCAGTATAGTTACTTGTCGTTGAGCTTCTGTATGCTGGCGACAGCGGAGTGCCAGCGCTCGTTGAGCAGCTCCAGCTGGTCCTGCACGTGGCAGCTCAGTGTACATGAGTGTGTGTAGTAGTATAGTTACTTGTCGTTGAGCTTCTGTATGCTGGCGACAGCGGAGTGCCAGCGCACGTTGAGCAGCTCCAGCTGGTCCTGCACGTGGCAGCTCAGTGTACATGAGTGTGTGTAGCAGTATAGTTACTTGTCGTTGAGCTTCTGTATGCTGGCGACAGCGGAGTGCCAGCGCTCGTTGAGCAGCTCCAGCTGGTCCTGCACGTGGCAGCTCAGTGTACATGAGTGTGTGTAGCAGTATAGTTACTTGTCGTTGAGCTTCTGTATGCTGGCGACAGCGGAGTGCCAGCGCTCGTTGAGCAGCTCCAGCTGGTCCTGCACGTGGCAGCTCAGTGTACATGAGTGTGTATAGCAGTATAGTTACTTGTCGTTGAGCTTCTGTATGCTGGCGACAGCGGAGTGCCAGCGCTCGTTGAGCAGCTCCAGCTGGTCCTGCACGTGGCAGCTCAGTGTACATGAGTGTGTGTAGCAGTATAGTTACTTGTCGTTGAGCTTCTGTATGCTGGCGACAGCGGAGTGCCAGCGCTCGTTGAGCAGCTCCAGCTGGTCCTGCACGTGGCAGCTCAGTGTACATGAGTGTGTGTAGCAGTATAGTTACTTGTCGTTGAGCTTCTGTATGCTAGCGACAGCGGAGTGCCAGCGCTCGTTGAGCAGCTCCAGCTGGTCCTGCACGTGGCAGCTCAGTGTACATGAGTGTGTGTAGCAGTATAGTTACTTGTCGTTGAGCTTCTGTATGCTGGCGACAGCGGAGTGCCAGCGCTCGTTGAGCAGCTCCAGCTGGTCCTGCACGTGGCAGCTCAGTGTACATGAGTGTGTGTAGCAGTATAGTTTACTTGTCGTTGAGCTTCTGTATGCTGGCGACAGCGGAGTGCCAGCGCTCGTTGAGCAGCTCCAGCTGGTCCTGCACGTGGCAGCTCAGTGTACATGAGTGTGTGTAGCAGTATAGTTACTTGTCGTTGAGCTTCTGTATGCTGGCGACAGCGGAGTGCCAGCGCTCGTTGAGCAGCTCCAGCTGGTCCTGCACGTGGCAGCTCAGTGTACATGAGTGTGTGTAGCAGTATAGTTACTTGTCGTTGAGCTTCTGTATGCTGGCGACAGCGGAGTGCCAGCGCTCGTTGAGCAGCTCCAGCTGGTCCTGCACGTAGCAGCTCAGTGTACATGAGTGTGTGTAGCAGTATAGTTACTTGTCGTTGAGCTTCTGTATGCTGGCGACAGCGGAGTGCCAGCGCTCGTTGAGCAGCTCCAGCTGGTCCTGCACGTGGCAGCTCAGTGTACATGAGTGTGTGTAGCAGTATAGTTACTTGTCGTTGAGCTTCTGTATGCTGGCGACAGCGGAGTGCCAGCGCTCGTTGAGCAGCTCCAGCTGGTCCTGCACGTGGCAGCTCAGTGTACATGAGTGTGTGTAGCAGTATAGTTACTTGTCGTTGAGCTTCTGTATGCTGGCGACAGCGGAGTGCCAGCGCTCGTTGAGCAGCTCCAGCTGGTCCTGCACGTGGCAGCTCAGTGTACATGAGTGTGTGTAGCAGTATAGTTACTTGTCGTTGAGCTTCTGTATGCTGGCGACAGCGGAGTGCCAGCGCTCGTTGAGCAGCTCCAGCTGGTCCTGCACGTGGCAGCTCAGTGTACATGAGTGTGTGTAGCAGTATAGTTACTTGTCGTTGAGCTTCTGTATGCTGGCGACAGCGGAGTGCCAGCGCTCGTTGAGCAGCTCCAGCTGGTCCTGCACGTGGCAGCTCAGTGTACATGAGTGTGTGTAGCAGTATAGTTACTTGTCGTTGAGCTTCTGTATGCTGGCGACAGCGGAGTGCCAGCGCTCGTTGAGCAGCTCCAGCTGGTCCTGCACGTGGCAGCTCAGTGTACATGAGTGTGTGTAGCAGTATAGTTACTTGTCGTTGAGCTTCTGTATGCTGGCGACAGCGGAGTGCCAGCGCTCGTTGAGCAGCTCCAGCTGGTCCTGCACGTGGCAGCTCAGTGTACATGAGTGTGTGTAGCAGTACAGTTACTTGTCGTTGAGCTTCTGTATGCTGGCGACAGCGGAGTGCCAGCGCTCGTTGAGCAGCTCCAGCTGGTCCTGCACGTGGCAGCTCAGTGTACATGAGTGTGTGTAGCAGTATAGTTACTTGTCGTTGAGCTTCTGTATGCTGGCGACAGCGGAGTGCCAGCGCTCGTTGAGCAGCTCCAGCTGGTCCTGCACGTGGCAGCTCAGTGTACATGAGTGTGTGTAGCAGTATAGTTACTTGTCGTTGAGCTTCTGTATGCTGGCGACAGCGGAGTGCCAGCGCTCGTTGAGCAGCTCCAGCTGGTCCTGCACGTGGCAGCTCAGTGTACATGAGTGTGTGTAGCAGTATAGTTACTTGTCGTTGAGCTTCTGTATGCTGGCGACAGCGGAGTGCCAGCGCTCGTTGAGCAGCTCCAGCTGGTCCTGCACGTGGCAGCTCAGTGTACATGAGTGTGTGTAGCAGTATAGTTACTTGTCGTTGAGCTTCTGTATGCTGGCGACAGCGGAGTGCCAGCGCTCGTTGAGCAGCTCCAGCTGGTCCTGCACGTGGCAGCTCAGTGTACATGAGTGTGTGTAGCAGTATAGTTACTTGTCGTTGAGCTTCTGTATGCTGGCGACAGCGGAGTGCCAGCGCTCGTTGAGCAGCTCCAGCTGGTCCTGCACGTGGCAGCTCAGTGTACATGAGTGTGTGTAGCAGTATAGTTACTTGTCGTTGAGCTTCTGTATGCTGGCGACAGCGGAGTGCCAGCGCTCGTTGAGCAGCTCCAGCTGGTCCTGCACGTGGCAGCTCAGTGTACATGAGTGTGTGTAGCAGTATAGTTACTTGTCGTTGAGCTTCTGTATGCTGGCGACAGCGGAGTGCCAGCGCTCGTTGAGCAGCTCCAGCTGGTCCTGCACGTGGCAGCTCAGTGTACATGAGTGTGTGTAGCAGTATAGTTACTTGTCGTTGAGCTTCTGTATGCTGGCGACAGCGGAGTGCCAGCGCTCGTTGAGCAGCTCCAGCTGGTCCTGCACGTGGCAGCTCAGTGTACATGAGTGTGTGTAGCAGTATAGTTACTTGTCGTTGAGCTTCTGTATGCTGGCGACAGCGGAGTGCCAGCGCTCGTTGAGCAGCTCCAGCTGGTCCTGCACGTGGCAGCTCAGTGTACATGAGTGTGTGTAGCAGTATAGTTACTTGTCGTTGAGCTTCTGTATGCTGGCGACAGCGGAGTGCCAGCGCTCGTTGAGCAGCTCCAGCTGGTCCTGCACGTGGCAGCTCAGTGTACATGAGTGTGTGTAGCAGTATAGTTACTTGTCGTTGAGCTTCTGTATGCTGGCGACAGCGGAGTGCCAGCGCTCGTTGAGCAGCTCCAGCTGGTCCTGCACGTGGCAGCTCAGTGTACATGAGTGTGTGTAGCAGTATAGTTACTTGTCGTTGAGCTTCTGTATGCTGGCGACAGCGGAGTGCCAGCGCTCGTTGAGCAGCTCCAGCTGGTCCTGCACGTGGCAGCTCAGTGTACATGAGTGTGTGTAGCAGTATAGTTACTTGTCGTTGAGCTTCTGTATGCTGGCGACAGCGGAGTGCCAGCGCTCGTTGAGCAGCTCCAGCTGGTCCTGCACGTGGCAGCTCAGTGTACATGAGTGTGTGTAGCAGTATAGTTACTTGTCGTTGAGCTTCTGTATGCTGGCGACAGCGGAGTGCCAGCGCTCGTTGAGCAGCTCCAGCTGGTCCTGCACGTGGCAGCTCAGTGTACATGAGTGTGTGTAGCAGTATAGTTACTTGTCGTTGAGCTTCTGTATGCTGGCGACAGCGGAGTGCCAGCGCTCGTTGAGCAGCTCCAGCTGGTCCTGCACGTGGCAGCTCAGTGTACATGAGTGTGTGTAGCAGTATAGTTACTTGTCGTTGAGCTTCTGTATGCTGGCGACAGCGGAGTGCCAGCGCTCGTTGAGCAGCTCCAGCTGGTCCTGCACGTGGCAGCTCAGTGTACATGAGTGTGTGTAGCAGTATAGTTACTTGTCGTTGAGCTTCTGTATGCTGGCGACAGCGGAGTGCCAGCGCTCGTTGAGCAGCTCCAGCTGGTCCTGCACGTGGCAGCTCAGTGTACATGAGTGTGTGTAGCAGTATAGTTACTTGTCGTTGAGCTTCTGTATGCTGGCGACAGCGGAGTGCCAGCGCTCGTTGAGCAGCTCCAGCTGGTCCTGCACGTGGCAGCTCAGTGTACATGAGTGTGTGTAGCAGTATAGTTACTTGTCGTTGAGCTTCTGTATGCTGGCGACAGCGGAGTGCCAGCGCTCGTTGAGCAGCTCCAGCTGGTCCTGCACGTGGCAGCTCAGTGTACATGAGTGTGTGTAGCAGTATAGTTACTTGTCGTTGAGCTTCTGTATGCTGGCGACAGCGGAGTGCCAGCGCTCGTTGAGCAGCTCCAGCTGGTCCTGCACGTGGCAGCTCAGTGTACATGAGTGTGTGTAGCAGTATAGTTACTTGTCGTTGAGCTTCTGTATGCTGGCGACAGCGGAGTGCCAGCGCTCGTTGAGCAGCTCCAGCTGGTCCTGCACGTGGCAGCTCAGTGTACATGAGTGTGTGTAGCAGTATAGTTACTTGTCGTTGAGCTTCTGTATGCTGGCGACAGCGGAGTGCCAGCGCTCGTTGAGCAGCTCCAGCTGGTCCTGCACGTGGCAGCTCAGTGTACATGAGTGTGTGTAGCAGTATAGTTACTTGTCGTTGAGCTTCTGTATGCTGGCGACAGCGGAGTGCCAGCGCTCGTTGAGCAGCTCCAGCTGGTCCTGCACGTGGCAGCTCAGTGTACATGAGTGTGTGTAGCAGTATAGTTACTTGTCGTTGAGCTTCTGTATGCTGGCGACAGCGGAGTGCCAGCGCTCGTTGAGCAGCTCCAGCTGGTCCTGCACGTGGCAGCTCAGTGTACATGAGTGTGTGTAGCAGTATAGTTACTTGTCGTTGAGCTTCTGTATGCTGGCGACAGCGGAGTGCCAGCGCTCGTTGAGCAGCTCCAGCTGGTCCTGCACGTGGCAGCTCAGTGTACATGAGTGTGTGTAGCAGTATAGTTACTTGTCGTTGAGCTTCTGTATGCTGGCGACAGCGGAGTGCCAGCGCTCGTTGAGCAGCTCCAGCTGGTCCTGCACGTGGCAGCTCAGTGTACATGAGTGTGTGTAGCAGTATAGTTACTTGTCGTTGAGCTTCTGTATGCTGGCGACAGCGGAGTGCCAGCGCTCGTTGAGCAGCTCCAGCTGGTCCTGCACGTGGCAGCTCAGTGTACATGAGTGTGTGTAGCAGTATAGTTACTTGTCGTTGAGCTTCTGTATGCTGGCGACAGCGGAGTGCCAGCGCTCGTTGAGCAGCTCCAGCTGGTCCTGCACGTGGCAGCTCAGTGTACATGAGTGTGTGTAGCAGTATAGTTACTTGTCGTTGAGCTTCTGTATGCTGGCGACAGCGGAGTGCCAGCGCTCGTTGAGCAGCTCCAGCTGGTCCTGCACGTGGCAGCTCAGTGTACATGAGTGTGTGTAGCAGTATAGTTACTTGTCGTTGAGCTTCTGTATGCTGGCGACAGCGGAGTGCCAGCGCTCGTTGAGCAGCTCCAGCTGGTCCTGCACGTGGCAGCTCAGTGTACATGAGTGTGTGTAGCAGTATAGTTACTTGTCGTTGAGCTTCTGTATGCTGGCGACAGCGGAGTGCCAGCGCTCGTTGAGCAGCTCCAGCTGGTCCTGCACGTGGCAGCTCAGTGTACATGAGTGTGTGTAGCAGTATAGTTACTTGTCGTTGAGCTTCTGTATGCTGGCGACAGCGGAGTGCCAGCGCTCGTTGAGCAGCTCCAGCTGGTCCTGCACGTGGCAGCTCAGTGTACATGAGTGTGTGTAGCAGTATAGTTACTTGTCGTTGAGCTTCTGTATGCTGGCGACAGCGGAGTGCCAGCGCTCGTTGAGCAGCTCCAGCTGGTCCTGCACGTGGCAGCTCAGTGTACATGAGTGTGTGTAGCAGTATAGTTACTTGTCGTTGAGCTTCTGTATGCTGGCGACAGCGGAGTGCCAGCGCTCGTTGAGCAGCTCCAGCTGGTCCTGCACGTGGCAGCTCAGCGGCGCGCCGCACGCCGACACGACGCCGCGTCCCGCCGCGCGCGCCGCTTGCACTGATCCCGCGCGGGACGACATCTGACACACACACACACACCATTATGTAGAACAGAAACTATACAGCATGTATCAGAATGTCTTGTACATTGGCAGAAAATGTAACGCTTAAAGTGTTAATACTTGCGCTGTCTTCTAAGAGAGAGAGAACGCCGGCAGAAGAAAACAAAAGAAAAGAGGAAAGTGATTAGTGTCGTAGGATGAAATTGTACACATCGGCCCGAGTACACTGCATGTCGGAGAGAGAGAAAGTGTGTTTTTTATCAAAATGAAAATCAAGATGACGACTGCGAAAATTTTAATTTTTTTGTCATTGGTACCCTTTTCATACTTTTCGAGGGTGCTAAAGCCGATAGTCAGGTCTAAAAGAAAAATCTTCGTCTTAGGTGTCGTTTTCATACTTTTCGAGGGTGTTAAAGCCAATAGTGAGGTCCCTGTACCACCCGCCCCGCCGGCTACTGCGGCCGCCCACGGGCCTGTACCCCCCGCCCCGCCGGCTACTGCGGCCGCCGACGGGCCTGCCGCTCCTATTATGTATAATATGCGATATTTCGATTCTGAATTTGAATAAACAGGTGAGTACGAACCTGTTGGTCGAGGTCGCGGACCTTCTGCTTGAGGTCCTTGAAGGGCAGCGCGGGCTCGTGCGCGGCCTGCAGCTGGCGCTCGGCCGCGTCCAGCCACTCGCCGCACGACTCCAGCATGGCGTACAGGCTGGCCCACTGCGTCTGGCACTTGCTCCATCTGTACCGAGACAAAGATATATCAGTACTTAGGCGAAACGTGAAGAATCCACGGCGCACATTATGTTAATACATCAAGCTAGCCACTTAAAGCTATCGCTTTGGATATTACGCAATTCACGGACCTAAAATGTTAATTTTTTTTTTTAAACCTTTTGTTTTAGGGGTTTTGGGCCTTCAGACATCTAGGGTATATTAGAGACGCACCTGTCATGTCTCTGTTGGTGCGCGGCCTGCAGCTCGGCCCACTCGTCCCGCAGCTTGTCGCGCACTCGGCCCGCCTGTTCGGGCGGCACGCGCGCTCGCTTGCTGAGCCGAGAGTACTCTCGCTCCGCTTCCTCCACGGACACCGCGATCTCCGCCATGGCCGCCTTCACGCGCTGCACACACACAACAAAACTATTTGGATACGATCTTCAGTAAGCGGCGACAGTGTGGGCAGGCGCGCACGCACCGCGAGCGCGTCCTCCTGCAGCGGGAAGTCGTCGTAGTCGCGGCCGCCCAGCGGGTGCGCGCGCAGCCGGGCCGCCTGGCCGGCCACGGCGGCTCGCGCGAGGTTGGCGCGCGTCACGTACGCGCCGCACTGGGACTCCGGCGCCTCCTGCGACACACGGTAGGTTCTTTACATACCAGTAAATACAGTCACAAGAAAAAATTATCTTAAGCCTGATCCTCTCCTGTATTACGGTATGCCGGGCACCTACCTTGCCCTTGGCGGGCTCACACTTGCGCTCGGCGCCGGCCCACAGCGCCAGCGCGTCGCTCGCGGCGCGCTCGGGCACGCCCACGTGCGCCGCGCGCAGTGAGCGGGTCAGCGCCTGGATCCTCTCTACAGACGCCTGGCGCTCCACGTACTCGGCACGGGCAGCTTCCTGAAAGAAAACATATTCATCGTACGGAACCCGCACCACGCCAGTTCAACTCGCGCTTGTCCGGTTTTTTTTTGTCGGCATACTGTTATGATGTCCCGTGACCAATGGGTATATTTTTACGCAATAATTTCTCAAGATTATTTAATAATTAACAAAACTAAGTCGAGTACTAAACTTTTTTACAGTAAAAAACCAACGTACTTTAAAAAAAAAACAGTACGATGGGAAAAATTACTTTCTGCAGTCACAAAAAGAGTTTGGTATATGGCGACCTTGATGAAATATAAAATTAGTAAATAACTACTACTTTAAATTACAATGAAAATGAATAAATAAACATTTAAAAAAAACTTTGAAATATCACTTGAGTTAGGGTCATTTTCACTCATATTACCAGTTTTATTTATTTATTTTGACGAACGACTCGTCACACGTCTGTTTTGGACGCCATTATTGTTGTTATGGCGCACAGAACTACGAGCAACAAACGAACTAAAATCTACAATCTGATGTTTAATTTCACGCTAATCGTTGAGCCGCTGCATTTTTAAATGCAAAACGTTTAAGCAATCCTGCGTGTTAAAGTTCAGTAATTATCTAAAATGTTGTTCAGCCGTTATAAAGCTGTTATGTAAAACAACTAGCAATTCTGTAAAACAGCGGATTCTACAATCCATCTGCGACATAGTTAAGGAACGTGAAACGGAAAAGTCCTTGAGATAATAAATTATCAAGGTATATTTATTATAATTGTTTATATTATTTATTATATTCTTGGGGCTTGTTTCAGTGTCTGAGTGGCGTCTGCCAACGGGAAGCTAGTCGGAGATATTAAAAAAAAAAGAACTAAATTCTCTATGAACATGTACAAAATTGATTTTATCTACACCCATGCTATAAATTCTCTATAAAAGTTCCTGAAACAGTTAGATTATTGCCAGCATTAAAACAACCAGTGTCATAGTAACCATAATATCATCCAAATGGGTGTTATAATGTTGTACTGAATTTCATAATGCAACTCATTTAAAAAAAGAACATTGTCATTCACGAACGTTTCACTAACAAAGCACCGTAATTTAAAAACAAAACACATTCGAATTCACGTCGTACCGCGCCGTTATTGTTCGTTATTGGTATTGCAAAGAAACTTTTATAGAAGATTCATAACATGGGTGTAGATAAAGTCTTGTATGCAACTGTAAATAATTAGGTATTAAAACACTCATGTGATACTATTATCACACTCGGCATTCGTGTTTTAATACCCCTTATTATATAACAGTTGCATAAATAACTAATACGAGGCATGCCTTTTAAGTTTTGTCGTTTAAAGAAAAAAACACAACTAGAACCTTATAGTACTTTTTATTGTTTTTCAAAGTATTCACCACGTAGCTTAATACACTTTTCCATTCGCTCAAATCAGTTATTATAACATCATCAATTCAGTCATCGCGCGCGCGCTGTCAGTGGCGGTCGCCGATTTTGTCTTGCGAGAATGTCTGTAAATAAACTAAAGTGTACGAGTTGCAACCTAGTGATATCGGAAGTCCTTGCTTTCATACGAGATCGGCATCATGTAGTCGATAATGAAAGCTTGATAAGGATTTGTGAAACTGCTTTTTCGGAAGAGGAAATAGATGAGGCGAAGAAGTTGTTGTTCATATCCACGAAAACAACAAGAAAACTGGTGTCGAGACGCAAGAACAAGAAACAAAAAGACCTGGAAGACATGATAACTTTGTTTAAAACAATAGACCCTGAACAATTACCAGTGTTTGTGGCTTACGACCTACACAAACTACCACCGGTTTGTTTTGATCACGTCGACGTCACAAAATTATTGAAGGATATATTGGTCTTGAGGAAAGACATTGAAGATATAAAGGGAGATTATGTGAGAAATGGCCAATTAGAGGAATTGACGCAAAAAGTTAATTCGGAAAAATTGAGTCCGTTAATTAATTCGAATGTTAACATGAAGAAAAGAGGCAGAGGGTACATGATAAATTGTGATAGCGGCCCGTTTGGCCTCCTACCTCACATAGAACCGCGGCCGGTAAACGTCGTCGATATATCGCGTTCCAGTCGTAAGGATATGAGTCACGATAGTGCAAGCGAAACGCCGCCAGCGCCGATATATCGCTCTCTCGTACACACGCATACCGGAGGTGCAACTCATACTAAACCCGTCTCTCTTGCACCTGTTAACTCGACTATGCTTGAGAGCGATAGCTTAGTGGCCGTGGATGACGCATGTAAACATCAGACTTTGGCAGATATTGTAAAAAGAGGCGATTGGAAGGAAAATAAGCATGATGAACAATGGATATTGGTGCAAAGGTCAAAAACGAGAAAAAGATTTGTTGATATGACAGGAAAAGCTGATTCTAATTCAGTAGGAAATTTTAAGGCCGCTGAGATAAAAATACCTATTTTTATCTCCAATGTTAATAAAGATACAACTGAGAAAGACATATGTGAATACATACAGCAAAAAACTAGTGAAGTTGTACATTTGGAGAAACTCAATATGATATCGGAAAGGCAATATAATGCCTTTAAGTTGTTTATACCGAAACGCAAATTATGTACTTTCTTGGATGACAAATTCTGGCCGGAGGGAATAATGTTCAGACGATTTATTATTTTCAAGAAAGGAAAAGTCTCAGATATTGCTAATGATAATCCTGCAGTAAATAATGGATAATAACATCAAAAACAATGTAACTTTATCGACATTCAATTGCAAGAATGTTATCCGATCAGCCGACTGCGTTCGCAGGTTGTGTCGGGTCGCTGATGTTATTGCACTTCAGGAGACTTGGCTTTTACCCCATGATGTGCCTTATCTCGGTAGCATTGATGATGATTTCGCGTATGCGGGCAAGTCCGCCGTTGACACGTCTGCCGGAGTTCTTATAGGAAGACCGTATGGTGGAGTTGCGCTTCTTTGGAGAAAATCAGCGTTTGCGACGGTATCGGTGGTGCAGTGTAATAGTGATCGTCTGTTAGCTGTTAGGATTGAGCACGCGCGTCGTTGATTATTGATATTCTCAGTTTATATGCCGACGAACGTACTTATTTGTGTAAACAGATGCGTCATAAGAGTAATAGATACATTCCGGGTTGGAACAAATATGTTCGTGACGCTCACATGGAGGCTCGACTTTGTTACCAAACATGTTTGTTTTATGGTAAACCTGCTAGTGGTTATGTTTACAATAAAATGAGTCAATCTAGAAAAACCTTTAAGACCAATATTAAATATTGTCAAGATAACCAACATCAGACAAAAATGGATATTTTAGCTAAACATCACACTAAAAAGAAATTTGGTTCATTTTGGAAATCAACAAATAGATTGACTCCGAAGTTGAGTCCGCCGGTGAGTGTGGCGGGCGTACATGAACCGGCGGGTATAGCCAATGCATTTCGACGTCATTTCCAGATTGAGTCACCTCTTACTAGACCTGTGCAGGTGTTTGATGCTGGAGTCAACTCTGGGGAAATTTCTATTGTTTTTACGGCACAAGAAATATCAGCCATCATAAGGAAAATGGAGAGAGGTAAATCCCCGGGGCATGATGGCCTCAGCATTGAGCACCTAAGGTATGCGGGGGGGGACTTGCCGCGTGTGCTAGCTTTATTTTTTAATCTGTGCGTTAGTCACGGTTACTTACCGGATGACGTAATGTATACAATGGCAGTGCCTATTGTAAAAAATAAATCAGGGAATGTCTCTGACATTTCCAATTACAGGCCTATTTCTCTGGCCACTGTCATAGCAAAAGTGTTGGACAGTCTGCTTGATAAGCGATTCGCTAAACACCGCGAACTACATGACGCCCAGTTCGGTTTTAAGCCTGGGCTGTCAACTGAGAGTGCAATCTTGTGCCTCAAGCAGACTGTCCAATACTACACAGACAGGAAGACTCCTATTTTTGCTTGTTTTCTGGATCTGTCAAGGGCATTCGATCTTGTGAGTTACGATGTTTTGTGGCATAAACTAGAATGTGACACTACGTAACCATCTGAAATAGTGACAATATTTAAGTATTGGTATAGTAGTCAACGTAATAGCGTGAAGTGGAATGGTTCGCACTCGGACGTGTATCGTTTGGAGTGTGGGGTGAGACAAGGGGGGCTCAGCTCACCCCGGCTCTTCAACCTGTACATGAACCAGCTGATCCTTGAGCTCAGCAACACCAATATCGGATGTCATATTGGTGGGGTGTGCATTAACATTAGTTATGCTGACGATATGGTGTTGCTGAGCCCATCGATCGGTGCTCTGAGGCGACTGATCGCTATATGCGAAAACTATGCGGTGAATCATGGGCTCAAATATAATGTCACAAAAAGTGAACTAATGGTTTTTAAAGCAAGCAGTGTGACATATTCGTGTATTCCAACTGTGTCACTTTCTGGAGAACCACTGCGAAGAGTAGATAAGTTTAAATATCCCATTGGGTCACTGAAGACCTTAAGGATAATTGTGACATTGAAAGGGAACGTAGGTCGCTGGCTGTCCGTTGTAACATGCTGGCCCGCAGGTTTGCACGTTGTACGAGGCCAGTTAAAGTAACGCTTTTTAAAACTTACTGTCAGTCCTTCTACACGTGCAGCCTTATACAGCGACCTTCGCGTTCAATATAATAATGCACTGAGAGTGCTGTTGCGGTTGCCGTGGCGTAGTAGTGCGTCGGGGATGTTTGCAGATAATAATATTGATGGTTTTGCCGCCATTATTAGGAACAGATGTGCATCCTTGATGACTCGTGTTCGCGGCAGCACCAACAGTATTCTCAGTGTATTCGCAGATCGGTGGGATTCCCGGATGTTGCAGAGATGGATGCGGCTCCACGCTGAGCTATAATTGTATATTTTTATTTGTGATTGTGTATGTAACCTACTAACACTAGAAATTAAGTAAAATTGTTACTAACCCTATGGACTCCGGTCTGAAATAAAATATTTCTATTCTATTCTATAACATTTATTCCACTCTAAAGTGGGGTGTTCAAAATGGCTGACTTGAAAGCGTCGACTGCTTCTTCACCGGACTGGAACCTTTGACCACGAAGACTTTTCTTAATTTTAGGAAATGTAAGAAAATCGTTAGGGCTTAGGTCAGGACTGTATGGAGGATGGTCAAGAATTTCTACTTTTTCCTGCTTCAAATACTCAATCGTTTGACGAGCGCTGTGTGAGCTTGCGTTGTCGTGGTGCAGGATGATGCGCCGCTTTGAGTTAGAATTTCGAAGTTCGGCGATGACTTGTGGTAAACAAACTGTGGTATACCACTCTGCGTTAACCGTTCTAGGATCTTCAAGTGCAATAGTCGCAACATGCCTGGTTTTTCCAACGAACGTGGCTACCATCTTCTTTGAAGTGCTTCGAGAACGAACAACTTTAGTCGGCTTTGGCTCGTCTTGAAAGACCCAGATTGTAGATTGTTGTTTGGAATCAGGATCGTAGGCATAGATCCAAGATTCGTCACCACTGATGATATCGTAGACGTGATTTGACTGTCCTCGGTTGAACCTTTGCAGAGTTTTCTTACACCATCTGACGCGGGCCGCCTTGTGTCCATCGTCGGAAAGCAGAAGCGGTATCCAACGGCAAACTAGCTTTCTCACACCAAGCGCTTCATGCAAGATCTTCTGAATGATTGTCCCTGAGATGCCTAATAGAGCCTCTATCTCTCGATACGTCACATCACGTCGACGATCTTCGAGAATTCGTTGTCTCACAGCAATGATGTTATCTTCAATGAAGGCGGATTTTGGGCGTCCTTCGCGAGATTTGTCACTAACACTCGTGTTCCTTACGCTGCTTGTAATAAGGTTCAATATACTTTGTGGACTTTATGAGATAATAAAAATACGTGTCGTCGATTCAATGTTTTAATGCAGACTGAATAGGCATGGTAATGAGTAGAACATACCGCCCACCAAAAGGGGCTTGACACTTTTAACAAAATAATTTATATTGTAAACAATTTGTATACATTGTAAATACTTAGTGTTTCTTAATCAATCTCAAAATAATTGAATAAAGGTACATTTACAACATATCAACAAAAAAACTTGTATTTCTATAACAATTTAAATAAAATTACTTCTTACAACAACATGCCTTAAATTACATAAATTAATCATCTTTACTATTCACTGGTAAAAAACATAACTTAGTGATACATCTTTTAGTTACATTGTCCCCTCTTTTAACGCTGCAAACCCTGGTAACGTTATCTGGTCCAGGATGCTTTGACATAATGCGACCAAGCAACCACTTTCCTGGCGGTAGATTGTCTTGTTTTATTAAGACAATGTCATTAATTTCAAACTCTTTCCTGTGTTTTATCCACTTTGGCCTCTGTTGTAATCTAGAAAGATATTCATTTTGCCATCTTTGCCACAGTTCTCTCAACAGCCTCTGTGTATACTTCCAGCGAGAGAAATGATTTAAATTAACATCTCGCATGTCGGACGTAGGAACTAAAATAGGGGCTTCTCCTATTGAAAAATGACCATCTGTCAAAGGGTTGAGAGTGTCGACGTCATGATCATCTACAGGACATAGAGGGCGTGAATTTAGGCAGGATTCAATCTCATATAGAAGAGTTGTCATTTCCTCATAGGTCAAGTTTGTTGTTAAGATCCTTTTCATGTGGTACTCCAAAGACTTCACGCCTGCCTCCCACAGGCCACCAAAATTCGGGCTGTAAGGCGGGATGAAGTGCCATTGTGTGCCGTCTTGCGCGAGAGAATCTGCCACTTGACCCTTGAATTCCAACTTAGCATTATTCCATGCCTTGACTAGATCCTTCTTAGCTCCGATGAAATTTCTACCCTGGTCGCTCCACAAATGAATGCATCTCCCTCTTCTGGCAACGAAACGTCTGAAGGCTCCAATGAAGGCTTCCGAGGTAAGGTCACCGACCAACTCAAGGTGAATGGCCTTGGTACTCATGCATATAAATATAGAAATATATGCCTTCATGGTTCTGCCTCCTCTTCCTTCTGATAACTGTGTATGGGCCAGCAAAATCTACACCACTGTGTAGAAAAGGGCGTGATGGTGTAACTCTAACACGAGGAAGATCTTCCATTATTTGAGTCCTGGATTTGGCTGAAACTCTTGCGCAAACTAAGCATCTGTGTATATGCGATTTCACCGCAATCTTCGCTTTTATGATCCAGTATTTGGATCTCAAATAACAGAGCATCAACTGCACACCTCCGTGAAGTGTTCTTTGATGTGCATCGGCGATAATAAATTTGCTAAGAGTGTGTTTACTGTCCAAAATAATAGGATGCTTATTATCATTACTAAGGTTGGTGTGTCTAAGCCTGCCACCAACTCGTAGTATTTTCTCGTCATCTATGAATGGATTCAATGATTTCAGATGACTTTTCTGTTTCACTTGGTTTGCTCTCATAATTGTTTCTATTTCTTCTATAAAACTTTGATTCTGTTTGTGACTTTCTTATACATATCTTCAAAGCATTTTCTAAATCTTCGGTAGTCATATCTTCTAGAATATTATCATTCCTTTTAAAATTTAAAAATCTATTGCAATACACTAATGTTTTCTGTAATTCTTGTAAATTAGTAAAGTTTTCCATATTCAAAAATTCTCTGTCTTCTACTTCTTGTACTGTATTTAACAAAACTTTAACTTGTCTTGTCTCTAAATCTGTTTGACTTATATTTGGCCTTCTAAATTCCATATTTCTTTCCAAGAGAAACTTTGGGCCGTACTACCATAATGAGTTTTCTTGCAGTTCCGAGATTGTTGTGCCACGTGATGCAACGTCTGCTGGATTTTCTTCAGAATGAACGTGGTACCACTGACTGTTGCTCACATTTTCTAATATTTCTACCACACGATTCGCCACAAAAGGCTTCCATCGATTAGGTTCACTAACAAGCCAGGACAAAACTATGGATGAATCAGTCCATGCGTAGACTTGGGTGGATGGTATTCTCATTGCCTCAGCAGCGTTATGTATCAACTTTGACAAAAGTACTGCTCCGCATAACTCCAGACAAGGCACAGATATTGTTTTCACAGGGGCCACCTTCGTTTTCGCAGCGACAATGCTCGTTTTGATGAGTCCGTCTGAATCTATAACTCGAGAATATACAACTGCTGACATAGCGTGCATGGATGCGTCGTTAAACCCATGAAGTGTGATATTATGCTTGGCGGTACTAAGTGTATTGAGCCAACGTTTGATCTTGATTTTATTGACATGGTTTAGGTCGTTTCGAATATGAAACCAGTGCTTTTCTAGGTCATCACCTACATGCTCGTCCCATCCAATGCCTTGTAGCCACAACCTTTGTACAAGTATTTTGGCTGTAATAACTACAGGTGCGATCCAGCCGAGGGGATCGAACAGTCGTTGTAAATCAGCTAGAACTGACCTCTTTGTTGTGACTTTTGAAATAGGTGGTAGTGTCAAAATGTACTGAAATTCATCCTCACCTAAATTCCAAGCTATTCCTAAGGCTTTAACAGTTCCTTCCATTTTAATATCTAAACTTGCCTTTGCTGATCTATCGTTGGGTTCGATGGATTGAAGGAATTCAGCATTGTTAGATAGTTTAAACTTGCCTTTATTGAGAATGGTTCACTGATCTTAATAGCTTCTAAAACAGTGTCGCAGCCAGAAATTAGATCGTCGACGTAAAAATCCTCTTCGATCATTTTGCATGCAACTGGGTAACTTCTACCTTCGTCATGTGCCAACTGCATAAGAGTTTTGATAGCAAGGTATGGTGCCGAAGCAGTTCCAAAAGTTACTGTCAGAAGTATGTAGTCCTTGACCTCATCAAACGTAGAAGTATTCTGTGTCACCATAATACTCTTTGGAAGTCAGAACAGTCTTTAGTGACTAAAACCATCCTATACATCTTCTCAATGTCACTTGTAAAACAAATTTTGTGAAAACGGCATCTCATTATGATACTCCTTAAATCTTCTTGAAGGACTGGTCCGGTCAAAAGTTCGTCATTGAGTGATATTCCGTTGACACCCTTGCAAGAAGCGTCGAATACTATTCGTGTCTTGGTAGTCTCCTTTTCGGTTCGTACAACTGCGTGGTGTGGTAGATACACTGAATTGTTAGGAATTTCTTCTACTGATACTTCTTCCATATGTCCCATGTTAATATATTCTTCTATCACTTCAGTGTAGGCCTTTTTCAATTTTTGGTTTTTATTCAATTTTTGTTCTAGGTACTCTAATCTTCTTAACGCAATGCTTCGCGTATTTCCTTCTAATGATTTAGGATTGTTTGTTTTGAATGGTAGCTTCACAATATATCGTCCTTCTTCGTTTCTTTTATAGGTTGTTTCATATATCTTTTCACAAAGCTCTTCATCCTTTGTTAAATTTCTTGTTTTGTTTGTATCTACTTCCCATAAGACCTTTAACATATCGTCAATTTCTACCTGATTATGCATGACGATCATAGATTGCTCTGGTTGTGTATTGTCATCTATTTTTCCAAATAAAATCCATCCAAGACTGGTTTTTTGTGCGCATGGTGAACCTGGAGGACCCTTCATGACACCATTCAGTAGTATTTGTGCGTACTCTTCATGACCCAAAAGCAAATCTGTTGTACGTGAGGTGTAGTAGTTAGAGTCAGCAGACTAAGCCCTGTGAGGTGAGGCCAGTCTTGTACCCTTATTGTTGTTTTTGGAATCTCAGTAGTCAACACCTTGATAATACCTCGACCTGAACTACTTGCTTGATTTTCGACTTCATAGATCCCATTCCTATTATGCGTCCTGTAACTGGTTGTCTTTTAAGCTTTAATGTTTGAGCGGCTCTTTCGGTAATAAAACAACGTTCTGATCCGGGGTCTATTAGCGCCCTCAACACAGTAGTGTGCCCATCTTTACTTCGTACTAAAACTACTGCCGTCGCTAATAGTGCAATTTTCTTTCTTTTCCCGTTGTAAAGGATGGTGGGCGAGGGTGGTCCCAGCACGGCCAGCCACTACGTGTGAATTACTTAAAAGAGCAGATAAAACTGAACATTTTTTATTATGACACCATCAAAATCTGTCCCGGAGGAACCGAGCTACGTGCATCTAAAGTATTTTTCTCTGTCCGCGGCTTAGCTCAAACACTGTTAGTACTAGACAGCTGTTATCTGGCATGGATAGACATATTAACCACGCCGACAAAGCGGTAATATAAAATCGAGAAAATCATCTTTTTTTAGGGTACCTCCCCTACAAGTAAATTGGGGATGGTGTTTTTTTATCTCCTCTATCGCACCTAAAAGCTTAATATTTCACAGATTTTGATTCGACGGATTTTGATGGTGTCGTAATAAAACATATTCAGTTTAATCTGCTCTTTTAAGTAATGCACACGTACTGGCTGGCCGTGCTGAATAAGTTAGGTTAGGTTAGGTGAGATATTAATGATATGAAAAATACTTCAGATGCACGTAGCTCGCTTCCTCCGGAACAGATTTTAATGTGCCTTGGCCTGAGTGAAGGGAGAAGTAATATCTTCAAAACTACAGTGGTTTTATCTGTGGGCGTCATGGGACCAGCTCCCATATATTCTTGCCCACCATCCTTTGTGATTGTGACGTCATCACTGTATTGACGCTCGTTTTGACTTCTTCTCCACCTTCTACATTGCTTAACGTAGTTTCCTTTGGTTGAGTTTCGTTACTTGGTAAACCTTGGGTAACTGTTGTTGTTCCCTTTCGGTGAAGAAGTGTGTGATGACGTTTTCGACAGAGTCTGCATGATGTGGACAGCCTACAATTCTTAACGGAGTGTCTAGGAACCAAGCAATTAAAACAGATAAACTTGCTTTTCACTACTTCATATCTTTGCGTCGGTTCCAATTTTCCGAATTCTTTGCAATGACTGATTGTATGGTCACCCTTACACATAGAACATTCATTCTTTTCAGCAGTAGAAATATGCAGCGAACGTTCTCGTACCTTTTCTTTTGACGAGGTAGGTGAAATCAGCTCGAGCGTACGAAATCTTGATTCTAAAAACTTCATTAATGACAATAACGTTGGCAGCGTATCACCGTCATTTATACTGACATGTTCTTCCCACTCTTTATGTAACTCCATATCCATCTTTTGCACGACAACAAACACAATCATCGGGTCCCAAGTTTCAATTTTAAGGCCTTGATTTTTTAGACTATGAAGGCACTCTGTAGTAGTATCGTGCAAGGACTTGATGTGGTTAGCAGTCTGGTTGGGAAGTTTCTTTTGATTAAACATGCGCTTGAGTAATGATGTAACTATAAGACGCTTGTTACTATATCGATTTTTCAGAATATCCCACGCTTGGGTATAATTCTCTTCAATAATTTGAATATGCTTAAGTAAGGCTTCAGCTTCGCCAGTGACGCTCGTCTTTAAATAATGCAGTTTCTGCACACTGCTGAGTGTTGCTTTTTGGTGAACCAATCACAAAAATAAGTCTTGAAAAGTTAGCCATCTTCGTAATTACCCGTAAATGAAGGCAACTGTATCCTTGGTAATTTGACTTGTGGAGTTTGTACATTCTGGTTTATTGTGTTGGAAGCATCGACAATCATTTTAGCTTGTCCAGATGCCGATGCTGCTGACGATAACAAATCCTTAATAACAGCCTTGATTTGCGTAAACGTTTCTTCACATAAACTGTATTCATCCTTATTAAAATACTCGAACTGTTTACGTTTATCTTTCGTAACCACTTTTAATAAATTTCTATGTGCACTTTTAAAAGATATCCAATACTCGTCAATACACTGTATTTTTGCTTATAAATAGCCTGTGGTTAGACGTGCTTTGGGACACTTCTTAAAGTTCTGTTTAGTTTTAATAATGATGTTGTATAAATCTTCCAATTCACTAAGAATTCGATCGGCTGTTTTCATCGTTGTAGTGGTTCTTTAAGTGTAAAATTTACACCAATGTGTAGCACAATTCTTGAAAATTGAAGCTCGGTAACACAAGTCACTCTAAATATCTTGAAAATCACCAATTTGTCCAAATTGTTCAAATGCAACGAACACGTGTTTACATTTTAACAACAACAATTTTTTTGCACTGAACTCGGCGTTGGAATGCGGTCACGTTGTCGCTTGATCTATCCGGCTCGTTTGGACCAAAATGTTCCTTACGCTGCTTGTAATAAGGTTCAATATACTTTGTGGACTGTATGAGATAATAAAAATACGTGTCGTCGATTCAATGTTTTAATGCAGACTGAATAGGCATGGTAATGAGTAGAACAACTAGTATGTCCACGCTGGAATTCTAAATACCAGCGTTCGACAGTCCGCAGACATGGGGCTCCATCACTGAACACAGATGTTAGCTCTTCAAATTCACTGTTCTAAAGTTGTAGAAAATGATTGCACGAACATTTTCCTTGGAAAGATTCATTTCCGTACGTAACCTGACAGATTCCAATCAACGCTGTGACTAAACAATAGCATTAATCCTAATATTTTCACTGTTTTGAGATTCCAAATTTAAACACATTCGAATATAGAACAGTTCCAAATTCAAAATTGCCGGGAAATATGGAAACGACAGAACTTAAAAGGCATGCCTCGTATTATATGCTTTTGAAATATTGTATGTCCTAAAAATGTAGGCATACACACACAGCCACACACGCACACACACCCTCAAAAACACACACACTCACACACACACACACACACAGACACACACACAGACACAATCAATCGAAATGGTTCCACATTGACAACTATTGTGTTACCTGTCCCTGCAGTTACCTACAGTAGGCGTCTGGTTGTTATCATTCCGATCTTAACAAACCCAAGCCGTTAACAATAGCGTACCGGGTCAGTGGCGAGCTGGTGGTCCAGCCCGTTGCACCAGGTCGCCAACTGCTCCAGCAGCTGCGCCAGCTCCTTCAGTTCGTCCTCGGCCTGCAGCGCCAGGTTGCGCTTCAGCTCGATTTCCGACATCACCATCGACCACTTGTTGCGCAGCTTGTCCTGTTTCAAACAATGTGAACGTTACTTCAGTGATGGTCAAAGCCGTAGGCTAAGCATTATCGTTACCATTTTTTTTTTTTTGTTTAGGCTTTCCTAATAACATCACGACTAATAGAGAAATATAGCAGAAGGAGACATGTTGCGCCGTCCCCAAATAAATTGGGATAAGGGCAGGAGACTGATGATGTTTTTGTTTTGTTTATAATTATGTATTTGGTCCACGGCCAATTTGAGAAATAAATATTTGAGAAAAAAAAATTATTAGCAGTATGTGGCTAGTCGGAAAATTTAGTATAAATGACGATGACCATTTATGCCCTAATCGATTACAGCCAATTCATTTTTTAAAGTATCCTTCATTTATTCAAACTAGATTTAAGGTAATAGTCTAAAGTCAATCAAAGCCTATGTTTAAAATTGAACAAAAATAAATATTATTTATAGTTCCGGTTACATTTTCGATTTAATGGCGACGATAAGTGACAGATTACAGTTCATTTCGTTCATTCGGTTAATGTGATCAGATTAGTGGTAGGAGTATTCCTTATTTTTGAGGTACAGGAGATAACCATGGAGGCCACCATATTATTTATTTATTTATTGATATGGCACTTCAACCAACACACTAAAACATACACAAATAGAAATCACATACAGTTTAAGGTATTGTGAATTCGTCACATACAGAAGTGCACAGCACTATCTATAGAACAACATGCAACATATTATTAGTGTTATAGTATAGATTAATATGTTCTTTTGTAGGTATAGTATTTTTTCCGAAGCAGATTCTTGTTGTGATTCTGATTTGTGGGTAAAAATAATTATCTGTCTGAAAACACTGATATTAGTTGTCACTCGTTCATTCACTCACTTATGTCACTCGTCGCCATAGAAACCTACTGTTACGTTCAAACGTTGAGCTCTTTGGTGTGTTATTGTTTGTTTATTTATTTATTGTTTATTAAACATGAAGGCGCGTCCCTGGCGCCATCTAGTAGTAGAGATTGAAAATCCTATTTTGACTTTGATAGTGTGATTTAACGAATGAACATTGTGCGGACGAGAGTGACAACACAGTTGTGACAACACAGTTGTCACTCTGGCGGAACGTCATAAGCGTCAAACAACCACCGTTCTCGTTCACTTAGGAACGGTTGCGTGGACAAGTCGGTTACGGCGGATCGCTTACGTCCCAAATCTAAATCCATTTCCACCTGCGTTAAATCGAGTGATTATTGTAATTTAAATTGTTGATCGTAATTATAAGGCTGCTGATCGAAGACCTGTCTACTTATTTCTAAAATACCTCGTGCGACTACCCACTTTAAGATGAGTGATTCTGATATAGGTACCCACGTGCCTTTATCAGAAGTGGGATGCGAAAAACAGTCGGATAAAGATACTCAGCCCCATAATCAACCTAGCAATAGTGGATTACTCACCAATATGGAAGCCCTGCTAACCCGTTTGTTAGCAATGCCGCAGCAAACCTCGCAGTCTGTAGCAAACACTAACGCGGTTCAGTTGATCAAGTTCGACCCAGATGATGAAGATGCTGATGTCAAGGGCTGGTGCCGTGTTTCCGAGTTGCTTATTAACAGCAAGAATTTGAGTGGCGTGGAACTTTTAGTTTCTCTGACAACTGCACTAAAAGGACGAGCGGCATCTGTTCTGACTAAGTTGCGTTTGGAAGACTTAACCTGGGAAGTTGTGAAGGAAACATTTTTGGCGAAATTTGCAGAGCCCAAATTGATACAGGACTATTTCGATGACGTTTTGCGCTTTCAGATCGGAACAAAGGAGACTGCTAGTGAATCGGCTATGCGTTTATGGGCACTAATCGAGCGTATCCCTAAAGTCGAGATGTCAGAAGAGACAATCACTGGGTTCGTTATTTCTGTTCTGAGCTCGAAAAACCACATGATTCGTCGTGAACTGAACTCCTATGCTATCTCAACGCGTGAGAGTTGACTCTTCCGAACACTTGGTGGGATTTCTTTAAAGCGTCGTACTGAAGATAATGATGGTAACGACAATAAGGCAAAAAAGACCTCGCGTGTCAGACTCGAAGTTCAATGGAAAATGTCATCGGTGTGGAGTTCCTGGACACAAAATAGCAGACTGTAGAAGGCGACGTGACGACTCAGCTAATCGAGCTGATGGTTCCAACACGGATCAGGTCAAGAACAAGTCGACACCAATCAACTGTTTCACGTACGGGAAACCTGGCCACGTGTCTACGTCATGCCCTAAGAGGAGAGGCGGCGCAGCGGTCAGGGAGGTCAACACTTGCGAGCACAAGACTTCGAGAGGTAAACTGACGACGGCATCTGGTGAGCATATCTGTTTCCTTTTTGATAGCGGCTCTTCTTGTTCTTTGATTACTGAATCTGTGTCTTCGGATTTCCCTGGCATTGAACGCAATAGCACCGTTTATTTGACTGGCATTGGGGGAGACGATATTGAGTGTAATAGACAAATTTCTAGCACGGTCCGAATTAATAATCTTTGCTTGACTCTCTTGTTTCATATCGTTCCAGACAACTGCATTTCAGAAAACGTTATTGTAGGTAGGGACGTATTGGAGAATGGAGTGCGTATTGAGATTGATAACGAAAATCTTCTTATCTCCACTAATGAGAAAATAAATTTATGCGAAAGTGTGCAAGGTATTGAAGTCGCGGCTGTAGATACAGATTTAGTCGGGGACGGGAAGGAAGCCTTACTGCGCATTTTGTCGAAGTATACTGATCACTTTATAAATGGTACTCCAACTAAACGTGTTAATACGGGTGTAATGAAAATTGAACTTATTGACCCTAATAAAATAGTCCAACGACGACCGTATCGTTTATCTCCCATCGAAAAACAGGTGGTGAGGGATAAGGTTCAGGAGCTATTGAAAGCTGGTGTTATTAGAGAGAGTTCCTCGCCGTTTGCTAGTCCGATTCTCTTAGTGAAGAAAGAGAACGACACGGATAGAATGTGTGTCGACTACAGAGAACTCAACTCAAACACGCGATTTGAGCACTATGCCCTACCACTTATAGACGACCAAATAGACCAGCTCGCCGGAGCTTATTACTTTTCGTCTTTAGACGTGGGCGCTGGTTTCCACCAGATTTTGATCCACCCAGAATCCGTAGAAAAGACGGCTTTCGTGACACCCGAGGGGCAATACGAATATGTTGCAATGCCATTTGGTTTACGCAATACGCCGTCGGCATATCAGAGGTGCATTAATGATGCACTTAAATATTTGAAAGACGGACCTCTGGTGTACATGGATGACGTCCTCTGCCATTCCTCAGACTTTACAGAGGGTCTGCGACGGTTAGAACAATGCCTGGCAGCTCTGACGAAAGCTGGGTTTTCGTTGAATTTACGTAAGTGTAAGTTTCTTAAAACCAAAGTTAACTATCTAGGTTATGCTATCCAAGCCGGCGAGGTTAGACCTAACTCCCTTAAAATTCAGGCTCTAGCCGATACTCCTCCCCCGAAGACAGCGACTCAAGTTCGCCAATTTCTTGGCCTATCTTCGTATTTTAGGAAATGTATCCCTAGTTATACTCAGATAGTTGGTCCATTGTACCCTCTTACAAAGTTAAAAGGAGGCATTAAGTGGACGGAAAAACACGAAGAGATCAGACAAAATTTAATTCGTGTTCTCACGCCAGAGCCGGTTTTGACAATTTTTGACCCAAAACTGCCGGTAGAGCTCCACTGTGACGCTAGTTCAGAGGGATACGGGGCTATAGTTATCCAAAGAAAAAACAATATGCCACACGTAGTGGCTTATTTTAGCCGCCGCACGACTGAGGTAGAGTCTCGTTATCATTCATATGAACTAGAGACTCTGGCAGTCGTGCGAGCGGTCGAACACTTCCGTCACTATTTGCACGGCCGGAAGTTCACAGTGTATACGGACTGTAACTCGTTGAAGGCTTCTAAATCAAAGGTCGATTTGACACCCCGCGTTCATAGGTGGTGGGCCATGCTTCAAGCGTACGACTTTGATATTGTCTATCGTGAAGGGAACAGCATGGAACACGCCGATTATCTATCGCGAAATCACCTACCTGTACTACATTTTCCGACCACAAACTGCTAAGATTTTTTTTTTTTAACAAGTTTTCCAGAAATTTTCATAATCATTTGTTATTACATGATCTTTACTCTTTTAAATTAATTTAAACCATATATGCCATAAAAAAATATCATTTTTTTTGGTTTTCATATATTTGTATGTTTTTTTTTGTCTCGTAACAAAAAAAAACATACAAATATATTTTTTTCCATTTCTTCGTTAAGTTGAGGTTTCAAAGAACAAAATGAGCACTGGTAAAGCTAAAAAATCTAAAATATACGTTATCTATTCGATTTATGCATTTGACTCCGGATTTTTAATTTGTCTGTCTGTGGTGTCTTGAATACCTTTTTAGTCGTATTTTAGTTTTTATTGCTTTAATTTTTTTTTAGCTTTTGATATGCCTTTCTTTCGTGTGCGTGTGTGTACCTGGAAGTGCGTCTGTATGTAGTCTGCGAGCAGCGGGTTGTCCTTATGCTTGGCGTACACCAGCGAGTCACCGCGCGAGATCAGCGCCGCCGCGTCGGGCGCCAGCTGGCCCAGCTGGTTCTTGAGGATCTGCGCAACACGGGCGAGAGGCCAGCTCAGCGAAGACAGTCAAGCTACTATACTTATATCTAAGATGGCGAAATTATAATAATAATAGTAATACCAGCCTATTATTGTCCCACTGCAGGGCAAAGGCATCTCCTACAGAGGAGGCAAGAGCATTGATCACCACGCTTGCACAAGACGGGTTGGCGATTTCAGGCTTATATTACTTATACGCTTTATAGAATTGTAACGAAAAAACATTCAAATCCCCTATAACAAATAAATTTTTGTTCATTTTTAATTGCTTCTGATAATTTATTATATATTTTAACTGACATTACTAAAGTGCTTGTTGAATGTATTTTCAGCTTAGAGCCACCAGGTAGATTTAGTCTATTTTTGTGTCGTATCTAGTTTGTATGTTTTCTCGTGTAGTGAATAATTGTTGGTTGTTTCTAATAAATTTGCATATTTCTAATATATATATACAGGGAAGTGTTAAAAGTTTGTGGTTTGCAGCTGTCTGTGTCTTCTATGTTAACTAGGATTCTGATTAGTCGTTTTTGTAGTGTGAAAAGTATAGGTGTATGTGTACTGTTTCCCCATAATATTACGCCATAGCTTAACCATGCGTATGCATAGGCATAATACGTAACCAGGGCTCTCTGAACGTTTGTGGTTTTTTTGATTTCGCGGAGGGCATAAGCAAAAAAAAGCACTAACCGCCTTATTCATAAACGCTGCTTAAAGTTAAGTTATGAATTAGCAACTGTTTAACCATACATTTTCGACGTTTATACGACTCTAACTTTAAGAAACGTTTATGAATAAGAGGGTAAGATTTTAGTACGGCCTGTATCGCGCGTTCACAGAAGTGCAATCTTTAGCGGGCTGCTGCACTTATTATATGACCGCTTACTGTACCTTGGCTGTACAAGCGGTCCTTAAGGTTCCATGCTTAAATCCCTGGTGGCGGCCAATGAACACTCGTATAGTATACCTCGAGCCTCTTGGCGGGGTCGCGCTCGGCGGCCACGCCGCCCACGGTGAGCAGCACGACGTCCATGCGGCGCGCCAGGCCGCCCGCGGCCGCCTCCCAGGCCGCCAGCTCCTCGTCGTGTAGCTCCGCGAACTGCGCCTGCAGAACGCTGGGCGAGCTGGAGCCTGCAGAGCCTTCGGTTGGCTCGTTCTCGGGGGCCGGAGTTGGCTGCACAGATAATATAACTTTTGATGTTTTTTATTTTGGGAACGTCGTGTTTTTCAAATCCGTGTCTCCTGTTCATAGTTTGTTGCGCGCGCTCTTTACTAAATTATATCTCTATGATACGCACTTAACCATTAAGTAAATTTTTAAATTAAGTTCCTGCATTGGTAAAGATGTATGCACAACCGCTATTAGAATGCATCCGAAACAATAATGTATGTACGCCAAGCTGTTTGGAAACAAATCGATTGAGAGGTGTTTATTTTTAACATTGACTGAGCGAATCATGTAAGAATTGCTACGGTAAACTGTGCGAGCGTAAAGAGCAAGAAGAAGATTTCTCAAACGAGAATATCGAGGTGGAACACACAGCTTAGAAAGAAGTTCGGGACATTCAATCCTTGATTGTGTTATTTTCACTAGGAACCGTAAGTCAGATATATTTCTCCAAGTCACAAGTGGCAGTAAGTGGAATCGAGCGCATCGTTCATTGTAACGGACTATTAATAAGGGATTTCAAATTTGTAGCCTAAGTATCTCGTGAATTTCCTTTGTATTCGTTCCTATCTGTCTGAATGTACTGCATAATTCGGATTCTAAATTTGACTACCATAATCGATGACTGCGGAGGTAAGCACAATACAAAATGTTCATTGTTTTCATTTTATTGAACCAACTGGCATTACGGATAATGAATCTTTGGCTTTGGATGCTTTTTGGCGATAGTTATGGTCAACATGACACTCAAAGGTGAGCTTACTGTCAAGAAGAATACCAAGATCTCTGGTAACATGAGTTCGAGATAAAGGCTAATTTGCAATTGAGTAATAAAAATATGACTGATTGTGTCTTCCGGGTGAAGGCGATGTGGATCTTTATAACGTTTAGAAAGTTTTTTTTTATGTCAGAGACTACAACTTACAAACTTTCAAGTTACTGAATACGATTCATCTGCCTGCCTTTACCCAACTATGTTGGGGTCGGCTTCCAGTCTAACCGGATGCAGCTGAATACCAGTATTTTACATGGAGCGACTGCCTATCTGACCTTCACAACCCAGTAACTGGGTAATACGATACCCCTTGGTAAGACTGGTTGTCAGACTTTCGGGCTTCTGACAACCCGAAACGAATGTCAAAGATCCACAAATGACAGCCAGGACCAACGGTCCTGGCTGTCATTTGTGGATTTGTGGTTGGTCCTGGCTGGCTTAGCTACCGAAACACGGAGGAGTCCCGTTATGTAAAGATGGTCACCCATCCACGGACCAACCCCGGCAAGCGTAGCTTAACCTGATGGATCGACCCGTGCGGCGTTTATTACGTAGCCACGAGCTCCTCCTTACTCCTATAGTACCTCCAAGTTACTGAATACGAATAAAAGTCCAAAAAAGATAACCTGTCTTACTTCAAATTGGGATAGCACCGATAGCACCAATATTACATCTAGTTAACAAGTAAGGAGGGGTAGGACACACATACCTTGACAGAGTCGTCAGTCTTCTGATATTTGTCGGTTTGCGCCTTGAGGCGGTCCTTGCTGATGGGTATGTGCGACTTGTGCGGCAGCGGCGGCGACTGGTCGCTGGGCGCGTTCGGAGCTGGCGGCGAGTGGGCCAGGGTGGGCGCGAGTGGCGAGGGCGGTGCTGGTGGCGAATGGGCCAGCGTGGGCGCGACGGGCGCGGCCGGAGCTGGCGGCAAGTGGACCAGTATGGGCGCAGACGGGGCGATGGGCGAGGGCGGTGCTGACTGCAGGTGAGCCAAGGTGGGCGTGGACAGCGCGAGTGGCGAGGACGGTGCTGGTGGCGAGTGGGCCAGCTTGGGCGACATGGCCACCACCTGTGCGTGCTGCTTGATAGGCGTGGACGTTGACAGCGGCGCCTTGTCCTCGAACTCGCTACATGACGTCGTGCGCAGCTGCAATGGTACATACGGGTGAGATACGAGACCCTCCTGTACTATGCTTAGGCCCGCTTGCACCACCAAGCACTACATACCACTATGGACCTTTATGGCGCAACCGTGAGGCACACACTGTAGTTGATAAATCATTACACTTAAAAAAAATTGTATATTGTGTTTCACAAACTATTGCCGAATAAATTTTATTATTTCCTTCTTTCTAAATATATTTAGCGCTAAACGTATTTAAAAACATAATTCTGTCTCTGTCATCTTCAAACGATCAAACGAGAGAAACAGAAATATGTTTTAAATTCGTTTAACGTTAAATGTAACGCGTAGTGATTTGTGGCGCAAGTGGCCCTCAGTGTAGATAGCGTATTGACTATTTTATTTATTCTTGAGCCGTCTAGGTTACATTACCGGGACCATGATATCTGATCTGATGTTCGGGTCACACACGTACATACAACACACAATAATCCTGGTTATTGATTTCCTGCAATGGCTTACCCTATATATCCTTATTCCTAAAGGTAACTACAATTATCTAAAATTCTAAAGGAACGGCGTAGAAACGTTTAGATCAGAGCTAATACAGTTTTTTTTTTAATTAATTGGCAAAGCCCTCACATTTTACTGCAAACCTGTGAGTCAACACAAAACAAACATAAAAAATGTGAAATCATAATTAGCTGAATGCGGACTCGATATCGTCATGTCGTGCGTTACTAAATAGTTTTTTTTTTTTCATAAATCATTATATTTGTTTATTGCTGTAAGATCTATAAGATGCCAATCACTAACAAGTCTAGGAAGTTACGCCAATTAATAAACAATAAGCCCGTACCTATACACACAAATCGTTTACCTGCGGTGTGTCCTCGACCTCCGAGTAAATAACCTCTTCCTCTACTTCAGTACCGGCGGACTTGTTCGTGATGTTATCGGGCGCGACTGCGCCGGTGGCAGAGGGCTCGGGCAGCGCGGCCTGCTCCCGCGGCACGTCGTCCGGCACGTCGTATGGCACGTCGTCCTTCACGCCGCCCGGCACGTCACCCGGCACGTCGCCCGGCACGCCGTCCGGCACGTCGCCCGGCACGCCGTCCGGCACGTCACCCGGCACGCCGCCCGGCACGTCACCCGGCACGTCGCCCGGCACGCCGTCCGGCTCGTCGTCCAGCACGAGGTACTCGTTCAGCTGGTCGCGCCGTAGCGTGCGCTGCAGCAGGTCGTACAGCAGCGGACAGTCGTCGTGGGCCGAGCGCTCGCCCGGCTCGTTCGGGGCCCCGTCGCTGTCTTCCTTCTCCGTGTTGGGGATCAGATCGGGCACGGCCACCATAGTCACACGCATCGCTTTCGGTTTGTCGTCGTCCGAACTGTTCTTCCGTTTTAATATACCGAGTGTCGGTTTCATTCGATGTTCGAGAGTCTTCACCTCGATCACGAAGGTCTTGGGTTCGGTGCCCAAGTCGACGGTGCGTCGCCAGTCGTCGTCCCCGAGAGGGATGTCCTCCTCGTCGGACTCGCTGAGCGACTCGTTCTCGGTGTCGTCGATGATGTCGACGGTTTCGACGCTCTGCGGGATGAACTCGACGACGGCATCGATGGCTTCGAACGGGTAGATCTCTTGCTCTATGGGGCTCACGGTGGACTTGACTATCTCGTGCTCTTTCACCTCCACCACGGTGCAGGGCTCGGCTTGCGGTTTGCTCGGCTCGGGCGCCGGCGTCGGTTGTATCTTGTTGTTGGAGATCTGCGTGAACAGCTCGCTGTCCGTGAGCAGGTTGAAGGTGCTGCTGTTCTTCCGGGGCGTGTCGGGCGTGGAGGGCACGGAGCTGGCCTCGATGGAGTCCGCGGACATGACGGAGCCGGACATGGGGCTCCCGGACACGCGCCGGCGTTCCAGCGACGAGCCGCGACTGCGATGGCCGCCCTCCTTGATCTCCTTCTTAATGGGCACGGGGCTCTTCAACGCCAGCGGTATCTTCGACTTTTTGAACTCGGGTTTCTCAGTCTCGGGAGTGTTGACGGGGCTCTCTAGGCGCCTCTTAATAGTATCTGTGACGTTCTCGTACTCGACCGCGACCGCGGCGTCTGTGGCGAGGGCGGTAGTGCCAGTACAGGTCGTGGCAGTAGTGGTCGTGCCAGTAGTGGATGTGGTGGCGCCAGTGGCTGCCTGCAAGCACAAACCGCGCCTCGCTTAGTGTCCATACCATCGTTAATGTGTTATAAGCCACACAGTTATTTACATGTTAGTGAAGTCGTGCCGCCTGCTCGCGCCTCGCTGATGTCCGCGCGCCGCGTGTCGGATGAGATGCGTGATAAAGCATGATCCCCACAGGTGAGTCCGTTAAAAGCTTGAGGTGGCACCAATGTATAGAATGGTTGTATGCCGTAAGACACAAAGCGTAGTTCACACCACACATTTACACCAACACCATCGTATGTACAAATGTATAGAGACGTCTGCGCTGTACACCAAAGTGAGTGTACAGTGTACACGCGCACGTGAGGAGCACATGACAAACATCGTCAGTACGATTAGTTTGTTATTGGACATCTCTCACTTACAAGTAACACATCTATCGAACACCATGTATCAATGATCACTTACCGTGGCGATGAAGCGACTACGTGCAATATATTCAGTGAACCGATCAAGCATTACATTTAAATAGACATTTTGACAAATGATTGGAAATCTACGTATTCATAGGAATATTTAAGATTCATAAGTTTCATGACAATGATGATGAGATAACTCGATCCATTGATTAATGATTTTAAATAAACATTCGACGAGTTCAACACAATGAAACTATCTACATTCTAATTGAGTAACTCACTCGGAATGGCGCTCTATTTTGTTTTGACCGTACAACAAAATCCATCGTTATTATGTTAGATAATCTTGAAAACAACAACGTACCTAATGAATATTGTCGAACCGTCCAAATGAAAAAACCAATCATTCCGAGCGAGTTACAACGAAACCCTCGAACGATACACACGTGGCACTCACTCTCGTACAGCTCGGTGAGCGCGCGGGCGGGCGCGCCCGGCTCGCGGCTGTCCAGCTGCGATACACATGGGGCACTCACCGTGACCTTGTCGCGAATCCTCTCGTACAGCTCGGTGAGCGCGCGGGCGGGCGCGCCCGGCTCGCGGCTGTCCAGCTGCGATACACATGGGGCACTCACCGTGACCTTGTCGCGGACCCTCTCGTACAGCTCGGTGAGCGCGCGGGCGGGCGCGCCCGGCTCGCGGCTGTCCAGCTGCGATACACATGGGGCACTCACCGTGACCTTGTCGCGGACCCTCTCGTACAGCTCGGTGAGCGCGCGGGCGGGCGCGCCCGGCTCGCGGCTGTCCAGCTGCGATACACATGGGGCACTCACCGTGACCTTGTCGCGGACCCTCTCGTACAGCTCGGTGAGCGCGCGGGCGGGCGCGCCCGGCTCGCGGCTGTCCAGCTGCGATACACATGGGGCACTCACCGTGACCTTGTCGCGGACCCTCTCGTACAGCTCGGTGAGCGCGCGGGCGGGCGCGCCCGGCTCGCGGCTGTCCAGCTGCGATACACATGGGGCACTCACCGTGACCTTGTCGCGGACCCTCTCGTACAGCTCGGTGAGCGCGCGGTCGTCGGCGGCGCGCACGGCGGGGCGGCGCGCGCGCAGCTCGCCGGCCAGCGCGCGCGCGCGTGCGGGCGCGCCCGGCTCGCGGCTGTCGAGCTGCGCCTCGGCGTCGCGCAGCCAGCGCGTCAGGCCGTCCGTGTCCGCGTCGTCGCTGCGCCGCGCCGGCCCGTGCTTCTTCAGCTGCTCCCAGCGCGAGTTGATCCCCTCGATCTGCTCCCTCAGCTTGTCCAGGTGGGCGGGGTCGCAGTTCTGGGCGAAGTCCTCGTAGTTGGCGTTGAGCTTGTCGCGGATGGCCTGCATGCGCGACATCTCCAGCTCCAGCGTCTGCTGGCCCAGGCCACCCAGCCCGTCCAGCCAGCCGCCCAGCGCGGCCAGGTCGTTCTGCAGCTCGCGCGCCGTCAGTAGCGCGCGCTCCAGGCGCGACTTGGACTCGGTGATTTGCGCGCCCAGCTTGTTGTACAGCTCCTTCAGCATGTCGATCTTCTTGGAGAACTCCTGCGGCGCGGGCACGGCCGCCTCCTCCACCATCTTGCGGCCCGTCTTTATTATGGACTCCACCTCCGACTTGATCTCACTCAGCGTGCGGTAGAATCTCTGGCGAAACATTAACAACATTAATAAACTTTAAACTACATTCGTGATTTTGCTTTATAAGTATTCGTACTTACGAGCCATTTATAAAAAGCGAGGCTTAGTATAACAAGTAAGTAAAGGGAGTCCCAATTCATTTCGCGGGATTGAATGAGTAGTAGTCGGTGTCGGAAGTGTCAGTAATGTGTGGCGTGTGAGCGATGTGCCGCGAGTGTGGGCCGCGCGCGACGTGCGAATACACTGCACTCACACCGCCGCGCTGTTTACTGAACACTACACAACATCGTGTTTTTGGTGTTACTAATGCATCTGTCATTGAATAACATACAAATTTCAGAATAAACTCATGCCACAGAAGAAAAATAGTTTTCTTTTCCTTTTCGTGTGTTAAATTAGTTACGTATACCAAAGATTAACACATTTAATCAATACCTATACAAAGATAATTACCCTATCACACAGACGCAAGTAAAATAGACATGAACATGATGTTGCATCAGATAATTAAAAGATAAACAAAGATGCCCACTCCACGCTCATAGAGATGTTCGTACATCAACGCGATCACAAATGGAATCACAGAATCCTTTCAATGTCAGTGATGAGAGCGCACGCGAGCCGCGCGCCTCGCTGTTCGGTACCAGTCAGCACAACACACGGCAGGTAAGCTATTGTACAGACCTGGTTTCTATACACTCCCTTTTATTATGCTACTTTAACAAAGCATCGCTATCGCTATTTACTTCGGCTGCACCCAACTTACTGCTTCATCTAGAAATAACGAAAATAAGGCTAATAATTTTTCGTGTGTAGTAATAATTAAGAACCAACATAGCTTGGAGACTAAAACTGCCAAAAGACTAGCAGCGTTGCCACCTTGGATGGCAATGCTGATTCTTTAACCTAAAAATTGGCCAGCCCTCTAGTCACGTGAAGAGTCGACCAACCGCTCCTAATCTCTCATCTAATCTTATTTTTTTATAGTTTTAATGTTTTTTATACATACAAGTAATTAATTAAAGATTATACCAAAAAACCTACGCCACAGACAGTTCTTATTGTGTCCATATTATGCAAATCGTAGCCCGGTGCCTGAACAATGTTATTGTTTACCAACATCAGTGTCGCACAATAGACCCGCTCACGATAACGCGCACAAAACGTATCAACCACATTATCTTGTTAGGACATAATCCGCTCAGTTCCGGTCGCAACTGCACAGCAGATTAGCCACACGTAACACTCGACAAGTCAGTACTTCTGAGTCGTACGATAGCAATACTTGAGCTAGCAGTGAACCTTCTGCGCATAGTTTACCGTTCGTTTATTGTTCAACTCCTCACTGGTCTTGTGGCTAGCTTATACGTCTGGGGATCAGGAGGTTCCGGGTCCGAATCTAATGCCTCGGAGAGCACGCAAGTCGCGTCGGAAAGTGCACCAGATATTGCGCACACACTTGTGTAGTGTGGACTATAATATCTCCTGTGTAGTTGACCTCTCTTACAGAGACGGGCCGCCGAGATCGATATTTTGTCGGGTGTATGTACATACACTAATAATACTTATCCACCCGACAAAATACATAGAACAGTGGTCACACAAAGACGACCGACCATTCCTGTCGCGCACAAAATATGGAAGTGTTGCAACGAGTGTCACGCGATATATGTCACTCGATACTGTGTCCCAATAGGTACAGATGTAGTTTCGTGATTCTGTTACTCATACTTCAACTAATTTACTAAGAAGGAACTAGACCATGTCATGTTGATGTACGGACACTTGAGTTCTTTTTTATCGTACAAGTTTACTAGCAATTCGTCAGTTAGTAGTGATTTGTAAGTATTTGCGTCAAGTTTAAGTTTAAGGAATAATACAGGAGACAAAAACGACACAGTAGGGTTTTTTTACATTTTGAATGGGGCGACTTTTTGAGGATATCTCGGTACTACTCGGTAGATAGGTAGGTATGTAGCTAGGGTATTTTTTATTTCTTTCTAATATGGCAGCAGCGCCACCGCCCCCGGAGTACTCACGAGACAGGTCCTGAGCTGCGCGCGCACGGCGTCGGGCTCGTGGCCGGCCAGCGGCAGCGCGCGCGCCGCGTCACGCTGCACGGCCGCGAGCGCGGCGCAGGCGCCGGCCAGGCGCGCGCGCACGTCCTGCGCGGCCGGCTCGCAGGCGGCGCGCGCGGCCGGCTCGCAGGCGGCGCGCGCGGCCGGCTCGCTGGCGGCGCGCAGCCACTCCTCCGCGGTGTCGAACTTGCGCTGCGGAGTAGATCGTTAGCCGTCTAACGCGTGCATAAGTCGACACGAGTCGGAACTCATCTTACGCACGTGTATCGTATGACGTTTTACTATGCATACTATGCGACGTTTTACTATTAGGTCTTTACCTATGAAATTGCCGTTTTGTATGAAAAAATTTAAACGATTTTTTTTCATGTATTTTTTATTTGTATTAATCGAAGTAATCACCCATGCAATCAATGCATCTTTGCCAACGCAGTGGCAGTTTATTGATGCCCTTCTTAAAGAAATCAGCTGGACGGGAGGCAACAAATTCGTCAAAGGCATTTTGTGCTGCCTCTCGGGTATTGAATTTTTTTCCCGCCAAGAAGTTATCCAAATTCTGGAAAAGTAGTAGTCTGTAGGCGCAAGGTCTGGTGAGTAGGGCGGATGACGGAGAGCTTCCAACCCCAGTTCTTGCAACTTGGAGACCGTCTGCTGTGCAGTATGAGGTCGCGCGTTGTCGTGCAGGAGCAGCGGATACGAGCGATTGACCAATGCTGGTTGGAGATGTGCCAGCTTCTCCATCATTGTGTTCAGTTCTTCACAGTACACATCTGCAGTAATGCTCACCCGCAGGGTAAGTTTTCGTTTAGAGCATTGTTTAGGTACTGAACCAGGATCCAACCAACTTGCTGAGCGCTTGCGGTTATCAAACAGAATCCATTTTTCATCGCAGGTAACAATGCGGTTCAAAATTCCTTCATTTGTGTGTCTGTTGAGCAGTGCAAGGCACGCCTCGACGCGTACTTCGCGCTGGCGATCATTGAGTTCGTGGGGTACCCATTTGTCAAGCTTTTTTACCTTGCCAATTTGACGCAAATGGACCAATATTGTTTTGACGCTAACGACGAAAGCTGCTGCTAATTCAGCCGTAGATTGTGTATCATCAGCTTCCACAATCGCCTTTAATTCGTCATTGTCGACCAAAGTCTTCGGACGACCGCGAGGTTCATTTTTCAGGTCGAAATTTCCAGAACGGAAGCGAGCAAACCAATAACAGGTGCTGCGTTGATTTGTAGTGTTAGCTCCGCAAACGTCGTTGATGTTGCGTGCCGCTTGTGCCGCGTTGCTGACACGACGGTACTCATATTCCATAATTACTCGAATTTTTAACGTATCTTTAGCGACGCTGTTTGGTATAAATAAAACAATGTTTGTGGTAAAACGTAAGGAAGGTATATTCTAATTTATTGATGCCCTAACTATATACAAAACAACCTTAGCTTAAGTAGTGGACATTATTTACAAGGTAGTATTTATTAACATCCAATCAGAACACAGTTAAAAATTACCACAATATTATGCGCGCGGTGCGCGCCCTCTGCCAACAGTACGACTAACCACTAAACCATGAAGTTATAAATATATGTGGCGGCTCTCGATCCTCTAGCTCAGTGTAGCGGCGATCGCGCTGTCATGTGCATGTACGCCGCTACATATCCATGATGACGACAAAGATTGAAATGCGATGAAAATGTAACACTAATCATTAAACAAATGACTTCTTTTGAAAAAAGAATTCCATGTTTTTAAAATAAAATTAATTTGAAATTAGAATTCTTAGCCAAACAAAAATTATTTTGATTTGAAATGGCCAGTACTGCAGAACGGCAATTTCATAGGTAAAGACCTATTATAAAATTAACAACGAGTGTTTTTTTTTGAGGTTTGGTTTTTAAATTAGCAACACTGTTTCTAGTAAATGGTAGCTCTATAGTACTAACACTTGTGCTATGCAATTATATAATGCAAAGGAGATTAAGTTTATACAATGCAAAGATGGTCTTACAATCTTCAGCAGCTCCAACAGTATTTTCAAATGTTAATTACTTAATTGTGGTTGTGGAGCAGTACCAGCATTATATTATTATATTCGTTTTTTTTTTCATTTTTCATACACATAAATTATATTTTTAAATATTAAAATAAAAAAATATATAAAACATTTAAAAATATTAGTTTTAAGCCCAAAACACACACAGAGCGGGTGCGGGGCGGGAGCGGGTCGGGTCGTTTTCATCGCGGGATTCGCGCGGTTCATCGTGTTCACACACAGAGCAGGTGCGGGGCGGGAGCGGGTCGGGCGCGGGAGTACGGCGGGTATAATAATTTGTAATTCAAGGAATTATATGAATGTCAACACACAGAACGCGGGCGCGGGTCGGGAGCGAAGCGGGGCTCGCGCGGGAGCCGCGCGGGCCGCCCGCCGACTTTATTGTTAAGGAACTTCGTTCCTACCTAGGCGCTGCCTAAGCGGGCCTAAAAATCTTCGTACTTTTATGACTTTTACCTTTAAAAATACGATTGACAATCGTATTTTTAACGTATCCAAATTGTGCCAGAAAGAAAAAAAAATAGATATGTACAACATTTCAATAGGTTTACTATAAACTGAAAATCAAAAAAGTGTGTGTATCAGCTCCGACTCCCGACTGGAGTTTAAAACTTACATTCTGTATGGGAGTACACGGTTTTGCAACTGCAAATGTAAGTTACTCGGTAACTTGTAGAGCCTACTTAGCCGTGATAGTTTTCCTTTTAATTTCGTTATACAGAGTGTTATCTAACGAAGAGCGTTCCCGTTAACCTGCAATAGTATAGCGTCTATACATGCCAAAAAAATATTGCCATAGAGTCTAGTCGCTCGGTCAGCCTGTCGGCCGCCTCCCGCCGGCCCGCGCGGCGGTAGGCGTCGGCCTGCGCGCGCACGTCGGCCAGGCGCGCGCGCTGCGCCGCGTACTATATGCCATAGAGTCTAGTCACCTGCAGCAGCTCCAGCTGCTCGGCCAGCCTGTCGGCCGCCTCCCGCCGGCCCGCGCGGCGGTAGGCGTCGGCCTGCGCGCGCACGTCGGCCAGGCGCGCGCGCTGCGCCGCGTACTATATGCCATAGAGTCTAGTCACCTGCAGCAGCTCCAGCTGCTCGGCCAGCCTGTCGGCCGCCTCCCGCCGGCCCGCGCGGCGGTAGGCGTCGGCCTGCGCGCGCACGTCGGCCAGGCGCGCGCGCTGCGCCGCGTACTATATGCCATAGAGTCTAGTCACCTGCAGCAGCTCCAGCTGCTCGGCCAGCCTGTCGGCCGCCTCCCGCCGGCCCGCGCGGCGGTAGGCGTCGGCCTGCGCGCGCACGTCGGCCAGGCGCGCGCGCTGCGCCGCGTACTATATGCCATAGAGTCTAGTCACCTGCAGCAGCTCCAGCTGCTCGGCCAGCCTGTCGGCCGCCTCCCGCCGGCCCGCGCGGCGGTAGGCGTCGGCCTGCGCGCGCACGTCGGCCAGGCGCGCGCGCTGCGCCGCGAACTGCTCGCGCTGCGCGGGCGCCAGCTCGGCGCGCAGGCCGGCCAGCCACTGCTGCAGCGTGTCCACCCACAGCTCGGAGCGCGCCGCCTCGCGCGCGCCGCGCTCCAGCAGCGCGCTGCGCGACGCGGCCTGCGTAGAGTGCGGGGCGTAGGGTCGAATGTAGAAACACTTTTCGTATGGGATTTAAATATGGGAATACTATGATGTGAATGCAGCTATACCTCAGCCCGGAGCGTGTTCCAGGTGTCGGTGACGGCGTCGATCTCGGCCTGGATCCAGCCCGGCATGATGTGCGCGTCGATGAGCTGGCGTCCGATGTCCTGGATGCGCGACAGTCGCTCGTCGCTGTGGTTCTGGATGTAATTCTCCAGATCCTGCAAATAATTATCATAAATTTGATAACAAAAGTAAGCATTCTGCGCACTGCAGGGCGTTATGAAGTGGATAAATGTACGATACCACATACACTGCTACAAGGATACTTTGACGTTCAAATGTTGACAGGGGTCATAGGGGGTGCTGCTGGTAAATATTTTTATAATATTGTTTAGTGAAATGTATTGAAAAAACAAGATGGCGGTTTTTCTTCAGATTGAGGCCATGCGCCTAGAGACTCTTGTAGTTTTATATTTGTCGTGCGTTTGTTATCGTGCGGCTAAAGTATTGTTAACTTAGATGATCTTCACTGAGGGCGATCTGTCTCCCCAGCACTCACGTAGAGCTCGTCGGAGATCTCCTCGGCGTCGGCGGGCGCGTTGGGCGACCGTCGCAGGCGCCGCTGCAGCCCGTCCAGCCACGCGCGCTCCTGCGTCAGCCACGCGCGCAGCTCGCCCGACTCGTGCCACGCCTCGGCCAGCACCCTGCGTGTACGTCGCTAATTATTATTTCTACAAATAGGTTCTAAAAAACACTTTTACAAGTCAATAACTGGACTTTTTTAAGCTAGATGAGTTCGGTGTTTCCTATCTAACTAAGCTGAGAAGAAACTCCTCTATAGTACTCACTTGTAGCGCTCGTACACGCCGTGCGTGACATCGGTCCAGCGCGCGTTGAGGTGCGTGACGCGCTTTGCCAGCGCGGCCGGCGCGCCGCCCTCGGCCGCCAGCAGGATGTCGTTGCCTGCGATACACACGCTCACACGTCAGTACACGCGCTCACACGTCAATACACGCGCTCACACGTCAGTACACGCGCTCACACGTCAGTACACGCGCTCAAACGTCAGTACACGCGCTCACACGCCAGTAGCTCAGTACACGCGTTCACACGTCAGTACCCCAGTTCTACTGTTATATTAGGTCTTTACCTATGAAATTGCCGTTTTGTATGAAAAAATTTAAACGAATTTTTTTCATGTATTTTTTATTTGTATTAATCGAAGTAATCACCCATGCAATCAATGCATCTTTGCCAACGCAGTGGCAGTTTATTGATGCCCTTCTTAAAGAAATCAGCTGGACGGGAAGCAACAAATTCTTCAAGGGCATTTTGTACTGCCTCTCGGGTATTGAATTTTTTTCCCGCCAAGAAGTTATCCAAATTCTGGAAAAAGTAGTAGTCTGTAGGCGCAAGGTCTGGTGAGTAGGGCGGATGACGGAGAGCTTCCAACCCCAGTTCTTGCAACTTGGAGACCGTCTGCTGTGCAATATGATGTCGCGCGTTGTCGTGCAGGAGCAGCGGAGACGAGCGATTGACCAATGCTGGTTGGAGATGTGCCAGCTTCTCCATCATTGTGTTCAGTTCTTCACAGTACACATCTGCAGTAATGCTCACCCCGTTTGGTAAGAAGCTGTGATGAATCACACCGGCGCTAGACCACCAAACAGTGACGACCGCGAGGTTCATTTTTCAGGTCGAAATTTCCAGAACGGAAGCGAGCAAACCAATAACAGGTGGTGCGTTGGTTTGTAGTGTTAGCTCCGTAAACGTCGTTGATGTTGCGTGCCGCTTGTGCCGCGTTGCTGCCACGACGGTACTCATATTCCATAATTACTCGAATTTTTAACGTATCCATGATGACGAAAAAGATTGAAATGCGATGAAAATGTAACACTAATCATTAAACAAATGACTTCTTTTGAAAAAAGAATTCCATGTTTTTAAAATAAAATTAATTTGAAATTAGAATTCTTAGCCAAACAAAAATTATTTTGATTTGAAATGGCCAGTACTGCAGAACGGCAATTTCATGGGTAAAGACCTATTATTATTGTTTGGGGATAGTTTAAAAGTAAGAAAAAAGGACATAATTGAATGTGTCCATTTGATGTTACATCTCAATGAGACCAATAATTGTAAATTTATTTTCTGTGCTTTGCCTTATTCTCAATATTTGTCTGATGAGAAAAATAGGCACATTTATAATTTAAATATGTTAATTTATAATAGGACATGTCGTCACAGTGACGCTATTTTATATTTTGATTGTAATCAATTTATTACTGATTACAAACTGACAAACTATAGAATGTATTTGCCAGCTAGTAGTAGGAGACAAATTGCTAATCTTTTAGCATATAATATACACAGTGACACTGGTACCTGTAGGGTACCATCGTCTACTGTTAGTAGTGGCACTAACACTAACTTTGATACGCCTTGTAGTTTAAACTATTATGTGCGACAACGGGTGAGCCGCATACTTTGAATGTTGTACATCAAAATATGCAGGGTCTGTCCGGCAAAGAGTTAAGTTTATTTATGGAGAACTATGATGTTCAGGTGTTGTTTGACTGAACACTGGTTGAAAGAACATGAAGTAGTGTTTGTCAATGAAGATAATTTTACTGTACAAAGTGCGTTTGTAAGGAAAAGCGCTATTCGTGGTGGCTCTTTAGTTCTTGTTTCAAACAAGTTGAAATGTAAACAACGTTTAGATTTAGTTAATCTCTCTATCGAGCGCACTATTGAGTTGTCTTGTGTTGAACTCGAGCGATACATTATAATTTGTGTTTATAGACCCCCTCTGGTGATTTTCTTTATTTCGAATCAGTAATGGACGATTCACTCAATAGGTTAAAAGCAAGTAATAAAAGTATTATTTTATGTGGAGATTATAATATTTTAGATGTTACTCCATTAAGTATTAGACTTCTTAATCTGTTTAGGTCTTATAATTTAATTAACTTGTTTTTTGAACCTACTAGGATCACGGCATCTTCGTCAACTTGTCTTGATAATATGTTTAGTGATTGTGATGCCAAAAATAAATTAGTGTTAAGTGACTTAACGTCTGACCACTGTGGTTTATTAGCTAGCTTCCCCATGCCATTAAATAAAGAGCCGCAAAAAATAGAATGCAGGCCTTATACAGCTAGTCGTTGCAACAAGTTTAAAAATAATATAGCTCATAAAATTACACCATCCATAGTAGAAAACGAGAATCCCAATGTAATATATGGAGCCCTTTTTGATGTTGTGCAAAAAGAGTACCTATCAACTTTCAAGACCAAAACTATTAACATTCATGGCAACTCCGTTGGCTTTAACCAATGGGCCACTCCAGGTATTTATAAAAGTAGAGCGAGACTATACGAGTTATATGGTTTGAAAAAATACAGGTTTGATACTCCTTTCCTAGAGTATGTCAAAAACTATTCTTTATTTAAAAAGGTTAGTGTTTTTGCTAAATCTAAATTTTTAAGCGATACAATTAAAAATTCCAGTAGTAAAGTAAAAACCACTTGGAAAATTATTAACAATGAAACGGGTAAATCGGTTAAACAAGATAAACAACTTGAGATTATGGTTGACCACAAATTAGTTAATAAAGCAGCTGACGTAGCTGATGCATTTAATGAGTTTTTTGTCAACATACCTATAACTACGACTCGCTCCTTAAATTCATCCCCGTCTAAAGCTGAAAACCTATTGCACGGTAGTATGTCTAAAAGTAGTCGCTTATTTAGCTTCGAACATGTAACGCCTCGTGATATGGTTAATGTTTTTAACACACTTAAGTCTAAAAACACTGGTGATTACTGGGGCATCTCCATTAAACTTTTAAGTAATACAATAGACATCGTAACCCCCTATCTAGCTGTTACTTTTAATAAATGTGTTGATCTAGGAACTTTTCGTGACCTCATGAAGAGTAGTAAAGTCATACCATTATTTAAATCAGGTAATAATGGTAATTTCAGACCTATTTCTATCTTACCTGCATTTAGCAAAATATTTGAAAAATTAATCCTCAAGCAGTTGCTAGGACATTTTAATTTAAATAGCCTCCTTCATAATGAACAATATGGCTTTACAAAAGGTCGTTCGACTACAGATGCGGGTGTTGCTCTGCTGAAACACATATTTAACGCATGGGAGAACTCGCAAAATGCTATTGGGGTTTTCTGTGATCTCTCCTGTAGTTGTGTGCCAGTAGTTGGTCGCTGTGATTAACTCAAGACAATGTGTATGTTCTTTCTCCAGCATTAGCTCACCCACTGACAGGTTATATGAGTTCATATAGGTATTTTTTTTTATTTGACTGTATAATCAATTTATTTTTAATGTTGTTCTAATTTAATTTATTATTGACATAATCTACTCATTACTATATGAGTTGTATTGCAATATGTGGTTAGCTAGCGAACTCGAAAATTGATACATATTATTTACTAGCTGTGCCCCGCGGTTTCACCCGCGTAAGTCTCGATCCCGTGGGAATATCGGGATAAAAAGTATCCTATGTGTTAATCCAGGTTATAAACTATCTGTTTGCCAAATTACATCCAAATCCATTCAGCCGTTTTTGCGTGATTGAGTAAGAAACATCCAAACACACAAACACACAAACTTTCACATTTATAATATTAGTAGGGTTTTACTTCAATGGTCCTAGTTTATCATTTATAACTTCCAGTTCCATCTAAAAATAGCTATATGTAGGCGGGCACGCCCTTTGTGCCTGGCGGCTTTTATTTAGTTAATTTATATTTACATTTACTTTTTATTTCTGCTTGAGTACATTTATAGTTCTCGTTTTTTTTTATTGGTATATTAGCGTGTGCTAGCTGACATATGGCTAATAATTAGATTTATGTTTTGTGTTGCATAATTTAAATGATTTTGCATACTTTTGTATAGAATCATTTTTTTTCTAACTGAACAGACAGCTGTGCTGCTGGGGAGTTTGTTGCGCCACTTCTTCTTCCCAGCTAAAGCACTAGGAAGTGGTGAAGGGTGGGCGTTTTTGGGGGACTGTGTTATGTAATTTTGACGTTCGAAAAGTGCTGATTCTCAGCCTAGTTTGAATAAATGATTTTTGATTTTGATTTGAGTACACGCGCTCACACGTCAGTAGCTCAGTACACGCGCTGACACGTCAGTACACGCGCTCACACGTCAGTAGTCTGTGATGCCTTGTTTATGCCTTTTTAGTTGATTGAATTTTTTGTCGTAGTTGGGTTTTAGTTTTATAACTTTTATTTTTATTTAATTTTTTTTGGGTTATAATATTTTTTTTTCTAAATATGCTAATTAAGCCCTTTCATTTGATACCCAACATGGTATGATTAAGAGTTTTTTTTTAGTTCATGACTTTATGTCATCTAGAGGGCGCCGCTTTCAATTTTATGTGACGTTACATAGCCTATAACCAGCGGACGATCATTCATGAAATCCCAAAAAAAAAAACAAACATCATAACATAATTTTCACCTCACAAGTTCGGAAAGAGTCTGTTTAGCTTATTTTTTTTTTCTGTTTATCATTCGAAATCTGAGTGCAAAAGTGCATTTTATCCGCTAGCATGGAAAGAGTTTTTAAAATTCGAACCTTTCTATTCAATAATTTTATACCATTCCCCCTCTAAAAAGCTTATTTTATTCAGTGAAAACAGTGAATAAAAAGCACTTTTAATCACTGTTTTGGTGTTTGAATTTAGAACACCAATAAAGGTACACGAACTCCATCTCAATGCTATACAAACTCCGATTTGATCTGATTTTCGAACAGGAGTTTAGCATTAGAATAAAAACTGTTTTATACCATTCCCCCTCTAAAAAGCTTATTTTATTCACGGAAAACAGTGAATAAAAAGCACTTTTAATCACTGTTTTGGTCTTTGAATTTAGAACACACCAATATATTCGAACTCCATCTCAATGCTATACATACTCCTATTTGATTTTCGAACAGGAGTTTAGCATTAGAATAAAATAGTATATTATGCAATTAGTGAATAAAGGACGGATTTAAAGCGAGGGCCATAGATGGATCACGAGCAAGTGAAAGATTCTAACGACTGAATCACGACCGTAGGGAGTGATTCATCTGCCAGGGTTGCGGGTTAGTCCGAAAGGGATACCGGGACCTTGGCAACAGGCAACTGAAGGAACACGGGTGGGTTTTAGTCAGTAAAAGTCTGACACGCCCTTCCGCTCCACCCAGAGCGGGAGAAGTCAGTGGATGATTTCCCACCCTCAAAAAAAAAAAAAAAGGGAGTGATTCATGATGATTGAATCACGAGCATAGCGAGTGATTCAAGTGTTAGAATCCTGAACGACGCGAGTAATTCATGGCCCTCGATATAAATCCGTTTTATTCATGAGTTGCATACTATACTTTATACCATGACTACGAGAAAAAGAACTTCGAGTATGTTGTTATGTAAATGTTATGCCTTGGTTTTATAGTACCTACACCGTAGCATAGAATACATACTACATAATGTCGATGACTTCTTTTTCTTCGACAACTCATTAAAATAAGTTAGGAAAACAGACTGAGAAAAATGAAAATCAAGCTTCTGGCAAAATGTGCCAGAAGCTTGATTTTCATTTTTCCATTTGCAAAACTCATCGTAGGCTTTGATGTAAACCAGCCGTAATTTGTTGGGTAGCAAGCTTTCTACTATATCGGCTGCCCTCTCTTTCATAAACTCAGGTGTTAACACATCTTCATCACTTGAATACATTTTCAATCGATTTATTAAGTAACACTAAACTTTTTGTTCGTACAACTTACAATATTTAAATAAAATAGCGCCAATTTACTAATGACAGCAAAGAACACAAAATATTTTTTATTCTAATGCTAAAGTCCTGTTCGAAAATCAAATAGGAGTTTGTATAGCATTGAGATGGAGTTCGAATATATTGATGTGTTCTAAATTCAAACACCAAAACAGTGATTAAAAGTGCTTTTTATTCACTGTTTTCACTGAATAAAATAAGCTTTTTAGAGGGGGAATGGTATAATAGTATATTATGCAATTAGTGAATAAAGGACGGATTTAAAGCGAGGGCCATAGATGGATCACGAGCAAGTGAAGGATTCTAACGACTGAATCACGACCGTAGGGAGTGATTCATGATGATTGAATCACGAGCATAGCGAGTGATTCAAGTGTTAGAATCCTGAACGACGCGAGTAATTCATGGCCCTCGATATAAATCCGTTTTATTCAAGAGTTGCATACTATACTTTATACCATGACTACGAGAAAAAGAACTTCGAGTATGTTGTTATGTAAATGTTATGCCTTGGTTTTATAGTACCTACACCGTAGCATAGAATACATACTACATAATGTCGATGACTTCTTTTTCTTCGACAACTCATTAAAATAAGTTAGGAAAACAGACTGAGAAAAATGAAAATCAAGCTTCTGGCAAAATGTGCCAGAAGCTTGATTTTCATTTTTCCATTTGCAAAACTCATCGTAGGCTTTGATGTAAACCAGCCGTAATTTGTTGGGTAGCAAGCTTTCTACTATATCGGCTGCCCTCTCTTTCATAAACTCAGGTGTTAACACATCTTCATCACTTGAATACATTTTCAATCGATTTATTAAGTAACACTAAACTTTTTGTTCGTACAACTTACAATATTTAAATAAAATAGCGCCAATTTACTAATGACAGCAAAGAACACAAAATATTTTTTATTCTAATGCTAAAGTCCTGTTCGAAAATCAAATAGGAGTTTGTATAGCATTGAGATGGAGTTCGAATATATTGATGTGTTCTAAATTCAAACACCAAAACAGTGATTAAAAGTGCTTTTTATTCACTGTTTTCACTGAATAAAATAAGCTTTTTAGAGGGGGAATGGTATAATAGTATATTATGCAATTAGTGAATAAAGGACGGATTTAAAGCGAGGGCCATAGATGGATCACGAGCAAGTGAAGGATTCTAACGACTGAATCACGACCGTAGGGAGTGATTCATGATGATTGAATCACGAGCATAGCGAGTGATTCAAGTGTTAGAATCCTGAACGACGCGAGTAATTCATGGCCCTCGATATAAATCCGTTTTATTCAAGAGTTGCATACTATACTTTATACCATGACTACGAGAAAAAGAACTTCGAGTATGTTGTTATGTAAATGTTATGCCTTGGTTTTATAGTACCTACACCGTAGCATAGAATACATACTACATAATGTCGATGACTTCTTTTTCTTCGACAACTCATTAAAATAAGTTAGGAAAACAGACTGAGAAAAATGAAAATCAAGCTTCTGGCAAAATGTGCCAGAAGCTTGATTTTCATTTTTCCATTTATAAAACTAATCGTAGGCTTTGATGTAAAGCAGCTGTAATTTGTTAGGTAGCAAGTTTTCTACTATATCGGCCGCCCTCTCTTTCATAAACTCAGGTGTTAACACATCTTCATCACTTGAAAACATTTTGAATCGATTTATTATTAAGTAACCCTAAACTTTTTGTTCGTACAACTTACAATATTTAAAATAGCGCCCATTTACTAATGACAGCAAAGAACACAAAACAGTTTTAATTCTAATGCTAAACTCCTGTTCGAAAATCAAATCAAATAGGAGTTTGTATATCATTGGGATGGAGTTCGAACAAATTGGTGTTCTAAATTCAAACACCAAAACAGTGATTAAAAGTGCTTTTTATTCACTGTTTTCACTGAATAAAATAAGCTTTTTAGAGGGGGCATGGTATAAACTATTTTGTGTTCTTTGCTGTCATTAGTAAATTGACGCTATTTTAAATATTGTAAGTTGTACGAACAAAAAGTTTAGTGTGACTTAATAAATCGATTGAAAATGTATTCAAGTGATGAAGATGTGTTAACACCTGAGTTTATGAAAGAGAGGGCGGCCGATATAGTAGAAAGCTTGCTACCCAACAAATCACGGCTGGTTTACATCAAAGCCTACGATGAGTTTGAGTGTGAAAATCAAGCTGAGCACATTTTCAGAGTCTGTTTTCCTAACTTATTTTAATGAGTTGTCGAAGAAAAAGAAGTCATCGACATTATGGAGTATGTATTCTATGCTTCGGTGTAGTTACTATAAAAACAAGGCATAAAATTGACATAACCATTCTAATCCATAAAATCCAGAACAACATGTTCTGGATTTTATGGATTAGAATGGTTTAAACAACATACTCGAAGTTGCATGTTCTTTTTCTCGTAGTCATGGTATAAAGTATAGTATGCAACTCTTGAATCTTGTCCTTTATTCACTAATTGCATAATATACTATTGTGTTCTTTGTAAATTGGCGCTATTTTAAATATTGTAAGTTGTACGAACAAAAAGTTTAGGGTTACCTAATAATAAATCGATTGAAAAGTTTTCAAGTGACGAAGAAGATGTGTTAATACCTGAGTTTATGGAAGAGAGGGCGGCCGATATAGGTAGTAGAAAACTTGCTACCTAACTATCACAGCTGGTTTACATCAAAGCCTACGATGAGTTTTGCAAATGGAAAAGTGAAAATCAAGCTTCTGGCACATTTTCAGTCTGTTTTCCTAATTTATTTTAATGAGTTGTCGAAGAAAAAGAAGTCATCGACATTATGGAGTATGTATTCTATGCTTCGGTGTAGTTAATATAAAAACAAGGCATAACATTGACATAACAACGTACTCGAAGTTGCATGTTCTTTTTCTCGTAGTCATGGTATAAAGTATAGTATGCAACTCTTGAATAAAACGGATTTATATCCAGGGGCCATGAATCGCTCGCGTCGTTCAGGATTCTAACACTTGAATCTTGCTCGTGATTCACCTATGGCCCTCGCTTTAAAACATAACATAACATAACATAATCAGCCTATAATGTTCCCACTGCTGGGATACAGGCCTCCTCTCTATGAGGAGAGGAGGAGGCCTGTGTTCCAGCAGTGGTAACATTATAGGCTGATTATCCTAGAATAAGGTACCAACAGAGGCTTAGGAACAGTTAACTTTATTCCTAAGTTTCGGCCTTTAATCGTCAGATACTGACTATCGTATGACCGAAATTTTACGCGGATGAAGTTGCGGGCAGAAGCTAGTTAACTAATAAGCTAGATTGAAATGCTAGCCACACACGTAACGATTTACTTGCGCAAATTTATCGTTACGTGTTTGGAAGAAAGGAGAATGGGCGAGAGCATAATAATACTCCAGGGCAGAAACGCCCATTCTCCATTGGAAAGATCTCATCAAGAAGAATATTTCTTATTCTGAAGACTTCTCTTGATTGGTAGGACGAGCTACAGAGCTTTAAATGTGAGCGATTATAGTTATTTATCTACACCCATGCTATAAATCCTTTATAAGTTTCTGAAACAGTTAGTTTATGGCCAACATTAAAACTACCAGTGTCATAGTAACCATTATATCATCCAAACGGGTGTTATAATGCTATACTAAATATCATAATGCAATTCATTAAAAAAAAAATCTTGGCAATAACCTTAAGTGTTTCAGAAACTTTTAGAGAGGATTCATAGCATGGGTGTGGATAAAATATTATTGAAATTCTGGTATTTCGTCAATTTACCTTTTAATGATTCAGTGCTTTGCAAACACCATCTTTCAAGCCTATAAGCGAACATTTTAAAACATTGGTCTCCAATAGATGTCGTTTTAGGAAAAATGTTTTTAAGAGTCGGTCGGCCGGGCAGATCGTTAAGCCTGCCCCAATAGAGTTGAGATATATGCCAATGGAACGATGTTGTCAAAGCAAATGTTTCGTGATATGACCTAAACGTCGGTGCCCAAGTATTCACACTTATTTAGGTCATTTACTCCGAACTGACGAACAATTGGCAAAAGTCGTGTTAGTAGGAAAGATTCCTCTTGAAAAGCTCTTTGCATTGGTATATATCTTATTTCTATTGGACTTTAGGGCAGAAACACATACGGTGGTGCCCATTCTCCGTTGCGCAAATTTCATTCAACACACGTCACGATAGACTTGCGCAAGCCTAAATTTGCGCAAATAAATCGTTTACGTGTGTGGCTAGCATAATGCTAATAAAGTTCCTCCAACTCTGATATTTTCTAAAAGGAAAAGAAAACACTAAAAAGAATGATGCAGTGTTGCAAGCTCACTGCCTGCATACTAGACGGCTTACTGGTCTCGTTGAGGTTGCGGAACTGCTGCGTGTGGTCGTCGCACTGGTCGCGCAGCGCCTGGAAGCGCGCCTTCATCTGGTACAGCTCGGCCGAGTCCGCGATGCCGCACTCGTGCTCGCGCGGCAGCTGCTCGGCCACGCGCGCGAGCCACGCCTCCGTCTCCGCGATCTTGGCGAACACCGCCTCCGTGCGCTCCAGGCCTGCGACAACACACGAGGTCCGGCACTGCGCCGCGCGCGGGAGCCACAGCACCGCGGCCGGCGGCGACTCGGCGAGTCACGTGAAATAAGGGGCGAGCCTACCGCCATCGACAGGGCACAAATCCAGGCTCTGGGCTCGTACTTAGAAATTCCTGATGGAAAAACCCATGGCCACACCTGGGAATCGAACCCGGGACCTCATGTTCAGCAGTAGTGTTTGCGACTACTTGACAATACAAGGCAGTCAGTAAATAAACCATTTTAACAAATAGATACATAATAACTAGAATGTAAGTGTGACCTCTCCGCAAGCTCTCGTTCAAAGTGAACGCCTTGTCCGCGACGCTCTCGTATCGTTTGCGCAAGGCTCTCGTGTCGTTCTGTATCGTCTTCGCGAGCACCTCGTCACAATCCTCCAGAATTGATTCTTTGGTGCTTTCGATCGTTTCGATTTTGGTTTTGTATGTTTGTTTTTCTTCCTCGAATTTCTGTGAACAGTAAATAAAGGATATTCGAATTGATGCGACTTAAAAATCAGCATGTCATGCCAACAAACCCCATACGATAAGGTATGTTTCGTATGCACGTGCCAAGTCTCGCAAAAAAAAGGAAAGGTTTGAATGACATAAAAACCTCTTTGGAATAAGGATTTAACTGTAGATTATTCAATAAAGGGATAAAGCAGTATCTAATGTCACGGGTGCTATATTGAATCAAGCGTCACACGTAATCTGTTCGATTTATGCCCTAACACGTGTGACTCCTGATTTTTAATTTGTCAGCCTGTGATGTCTTTTTTATATCTATTTTTTTGTTGTAGTTGGGTTTTAGTTTTATAACTTTTATTTTTTTACAAATTCAAATCACATTCTTGACCAGCGGCTTATAATGAATTTCAGCACAGTAATATTGCCCGGCTACAGCACAGCGCTTGAATGACTTGCTTTATGTTAGGGTTGTATGACAAATAATTTGACATTATGGAGCAGCTGGTGTCCAACCACATTTTTTGTGCATTTGTTTAGCAAGTCAGCCAAGTCCGGTGCGACTCACGTTGCTCTCGTGGAGCAGACGCTCGAGCGGCTCCTGCTCGCCGAGCGGCACGCGCGCGCTCTGCACGAACTGCTCCGCGCCGCGCAGCCAGCGCGACACTGCCTCGCTGTCTTCCGAGAGCTGCTGCGTCAGCTTCAGACCTAAACAGATACATTTTTATATTTATTCATATTAGTAACAGTCGATCAAACTCGCAACAAATCCTGTTAGATAGCCAGTAGCATTGAGTGATACCTAGGTAAATACAATAAAAGTTTTATTTTTGTTTAACACTAATTACAAAATATAACATTCAATAAACTATAAAAACGTTACCTGTAACAAAATATAAGTAAAAATCTTTTTAAAAACAAGCTTTGAATTAACTAAAAAGTACTAAATAAAACTCTATAGATTCTAATTCGACCACTGATTATATGAAGGCTGACGACATTGTGGACTGCCGCTGTATTGGCGCTAGTAGCGCATATATACACACATATTATAAATTAAAGGAGCTTGTGGCTAAGTATAAACAGCCGTACGGGTCGATTGATGGTTAAGCTACGCTTGCCGCGGTTAGTCCGTGGACGGCTGACCCTTATTACTCAATTTCTTTACATACCAAGACCCCTTCGAGGCTCGGAAAAACGTAAAGCCGTTGGTCCCGGCTCATTTGTAGATCTTTAAGAGTTGTTACGGATCGTCAGAAGCCCGAAAGTCTGGCAACAGTGTTACCAAGCGGTATCTTGTTACCCAGTAACTGGGTAGTGGAGGTCAGATAGGAAGTCGCTCCATGTAAAACACTGGTAGTCTGCTGCATCCGGTAAGACTGGAAGCCGACCCAACATATTTGGGAAAAGGCAGATGGTGATATTATAAATGAAAGTCGCTTTTCGTATTTGTCTGTCTTCTAAACCACGAAAGAGATTTTGATGAGGTTTTCTGTTTGTAATTGTACTTTAAAACAGTTTATATTTAAGTATTTAGAATATCGCTAGTCCATGTCCGGACACACAGTATATAGAAGATTAGCTTCCGCCCGCGTGGTATGTCGATAAAAAGCCAGTCGGTTATTAATTTTTTATTTATTAAATTTTTTATGTTGTATTTCTTATGTTTTAATAAATAAATAAAAAGTAGCCTATGACCTTCACCGGGATGCCATATATCTCCTTGCCAAATGTTATCGAAATCCGTTCAGTGTTTTAGGCGTGAAAAGGTAACATACAGACAGACAGAGTTACTTTCGAATTTTCCGGCCACCTGCGGTGCTGCGGGCTTGCGGACGGCGAGCTGCCGCCAGCCGACAGGCGCCAGCCGACAGGCGCCAGCCGACAGGCGCCAGCCGACAGGCGCCAGCCGACAGGCGCCAGCCGACAGGCGCCAGCCGACAGGCGCCAGCCGACAGGCGCCAGCCGACAGGCGCCAGCCGACAGGCGCCAGCCGCGGGCCGACGCCGCGCGCGCCTCACGGAGCTGGCAGCCCGACTGGCGGGGCCGATGCCTGCCAGGGGTGCGGGAAAGACCGAAAGGGGTACCGAGACCTTGGCAACAGGCAACTGAAGGAACACGGGTGGGTTTTACTCAGTAAAAGTCTGACACGCCCTTCCGCTCCGCCCAGAGCGATAGAAGTCATTGGATGATTTCCCACCCCCAATTATATGTTTAAATGTAATTTGGAATAAGAAATGATAAAAAGAACAAATATTGAAAATATAATCAATATGTATATAATGAAGAAAAGAATAATCTTAGCTAAAAAGTGTAAAATAAAAAAAAAACAAACAAAAAAACAAAAAAAGTGAAAAATAACTTTAATTTCGGAAGTCGGTGTCTTTGCTCTTCAATTTTCGTTTTTTGCCACCGAATTCCGAAATTAAAGTTATTTTTCACTTTTTTTGTGTTTTTTTTTTAAAGTCGGTTGTTTTTTTTTTTGTAAAAAGTTTTTATTTTTCACTTTTTAGTTGTGGTACCTACCCCACAAAAATTCGAATACCACTACCTGCTATGTAAATAACAGTGACGGAGACAAATAATAATGTCGTCTACATAGACTAACTGGGATAAACCACTGAGGAGTTCCCTTGACTGTCTTTCGTCTTCATCATCAGACCCCTAACGACAGTCACAACCCACAAAAGTGTAAAGTTTTAATCAATATAAATTAATCAAGCCCAAACACGAGGTATCTGCTGTAAACCGTTGAGGAGTTCCCTTGACTGTCTTTCGGCTCCATCATCAGATCGACTCCAAACCTTCATGAAATTGTAGTGCTGGAGTGTCCGGTGAACATACATAAAAAAAAAACAAACAAACAATCATCCGAACGTAGCACCTCTTCCTTTTTTGAAGTCGGTAAAAACCCAATATCCTACTAATATTATAAACGCGAAAGTTTGTGAGGATGGATGGATGGATGTTTGTAACTCTTTCACGCAAAAACTACTAAACGGATTTGAATGAAATTTGGCAAACAGATAGTTTATAACCTGGAATACTTTTTATCCTGATATTCCCACGGGATCGGGATTTATGCGGGTGAAACCGCGGGGCGCTGCTAGTGGTTAATACAACGTGTAACGGAATAAACGCAAGAGCTCATACACCCCAATTAGAATATTAAATTATAAGACTAAAGTAATATCTGTAATTTAATTTAATTAAACCACACCAAGTATTTTTTATAAAATAGACGTCCTGACTAAACATAAAACGTTTGAGCACACTACTCGATCTCCACGCACACTAATAGCGCGCCGCACGCGTGCGTGTGCCTGCCAGCTGGCTAGGTAGATAGGTACTACAAGCAAGTGTATGCATTAGGTATGTACGTTAGTTCAATGACCGAACATTACTAGTAAAATTATGATTCCATCTTTCCATTTCATTTTCACAGGCTTTGGACTGTAGGCTTTGTTTACTTAATTCTAAGATTCTAAAGTTTAGTAAAGCGGAAGCATTTTTAAATCAAGCAACTTTTCGGCCGTCTACGGTCTATCAGTAAACGTGATAGGGTGGTCTTTTTGGCGGCCGCCCGACTCACTTAGTATCTCTGATGCGTACCTACCCAACTGTCGCGATATCATATTCAAAGTCTGCGTGTTTAAAAGATTTGAATCATAATATTTACAGTAATTAAAATTGGTAAACATGAAGGTACTTACAGAATTGAACTATGTATTTACACTACACTATGTCACTATTTTTTCTTCATCTCCTTTTTAATACACTTTCGAAGTGTCCACCGCCTTGCTCGATGCAAATTTAGTTTATTTAGAAAGAACGAAAGAAGGAATTAGTCCGCACATTGGCCCCTGTATCTATGGCCGTGTTAGGACGAAAGGTACCGGAGTCCCTCAGACGCTGGGTTGCAATTAACATTGTCCTGGCGCTCAATCTGGTACCATATCTTGCGTTGAACTCTCGACACGCTAACTCGACATTAACGTAGTAACGAGCCAGTGTCCTCACCATCTCCGTGTACTGAATATTGGTGTACTGGAATGCCATCGCGCACGTAAACAAATGACATTCGGGAACACTTGTAGCTCGCTGCCGGCCTGTGCTGCCGGCGAATACTACCCTTGTGAGCGGGCGCACCGCGGGCGGTGACGGCGCTTGCGGCGGCATATCAAACGTCAAAGGGGTAAGTCGGCAAATTAATGCATCTCCCTCTTTCACATTTATCTTCCATTTGCAAAAAACGAACCACAAAATTGCTAATATTTTGTCATTTCTTAGAATGTGAAAGACCACATTCGGTCGTGCATTTAAAAAAGCTTTATTACTTTGGGATTAGGTCTAAATTTCGTTAAATTAACTTTTTTTTTAACACAACTAGCTCAAACGTAATAAAAAGCAATGTTTATGTGTGTGTAAAGAAAGCTATGATCGAACAACAAATTAGGTTTTGCATTTAAATTAGAAATATTGCTTTGCAATAAGGATTAAGTTTCCTTAAATTAACTATTTTATTTACCGCGCACTACACATAGGATAGCTATGAGCGTATTACAAATTTGGTTATGCATTTGAATAGGCTTTATTCCTTTGAGATAAGGCTTAAATTTCCTTAAATAAAATATCTTAGTACCTTGTTAAGACGCGGTGGTTCTAATTTCAGTTAAAGAAAAGATATTTTCATGAAAAATTAACACATAAAAATAATGATGGAAATCGATTCAGAAGCCGATTCTGAGCAAACTACTTTCAGGTCTTGCGCTTATTCTGTTACACGTTGTATAATATATTATGGTGTTTATTGTTAAATTTAAGAAGAGGCCTCCGACTGCATGAGGTTTTTAAAAGTATTATTTTAAGTGGATTTGGAGACAAATAGGTCATCTTGTTTCCATCTTTTTTAAATTTCACTTTTTACGCTCAGGTTTTTTTATTTTTATTTGCAGAGTATTGTCGTCGTCGAAACATCGATCTAAAATAGAATAAAAGTCCTTACCATTTTCTAGCTTGTTCATCTTCTGCTGCAGTATAGTGCGGGTGTCTCCGAACTTGGTGACCAGGTTCTCGAGACTGCTCTTAAAGTTGAGTTCCTGCACGCTTCCCTTCTCGCAGTTCTCGCGACGCTCCTTCACGACGCGGTCGTACGTGGACTGCAGCTCGTCGAACTGCCGCCGCAGCGCCGTCAGCTGGTCCAGCTTGCCGGACATGACGTCACGCGACGAGATCATGGCGTGCTCCGCGATGATTTGCGACTCCATCGCTTGTATCTTAATCTGTAGAGTTCTAAAGTCTTCTTCGATCGTTTCGGGAGATTTTTTGCTGATCGCTTGTTTGATCTCGGTTTCTCGTGCAGTAAGTAGCTGCAGGAGCCGGTCGTAGTAGTCGTTGACGCGCTCGGCGTCGGCCGCGACGTCCGGCCGGTGCGCCTGCGGGCCGGCCGCGCGCGCACGCGCACTCAGCGCGCCCGCGCGCGCGCGCAGCTCGGCCAGACGCGCGCGCAGCTGGCGCAGACCGCGCAGGCGGTTGCGCACGTGTATGAGCAGGTTGCCGCTGGCTCGCTCGGCCTGCACCTTGTCCCGCCACGCGTCCACCTCGTCCAGCTCTCTCTGCAGCGCCTCCGCGTCGTTGTGGAAGTTCTCCTTGTCTTCGAGCAGGTTCGTGATGTTACGTATATCTAATATAGTTCGTTGTATGTTTTCCCATCGTTTCTTCAAGTTGTCTATACTTTCGGCGTGTCGTTTGGCCTCTTCTGCAATAGCAAAAACAGACACTTATACAAAGCCTTTAAAATTTACTGGCAAACATATACAGACGTGGTGGATATCGGTATGGCATAGCAATAAAATACAAGTGTTGTCTGCCTTGCATACCAAGGGTCCGCGGCGGCGTCCTATTTAAAAGCGATCCTATTTAAAAGTGCTGCATCTCCTCCACGTTGGCGAAGTCGCCGCGCTGCGCCTCCAGCTGCTTCTCCACGCGCTCCAGCGCCAGTAACGACTCACCCTGCAGGTCCGGGTCGGCGGCGAGGCGGCGCTGTATCTCCTCCACGTTGGCGAAGTCGCCGCGCTGCGCCTCCAGCTGCTTCTCCACGCGCTCCAGCGCCAGTAACGACTCACCCTGCAGGTCCGGGTCGGCGGCGAGGCGGCGCTGTATCTCCTCCACGTTGGCGAAGTCGCCGCGCTGCGCCTCCAGCTGCTTCTCCACGCGCTCCAGCGCCAGTAACGACTCACCCTGCAGGTCCGGGTCGGCGGCGAGGCGGCGCTGTATCTCCTCCACGTTGGCGAAGTCGCCGCGCTGCGCCTCCAGCTGCTTCTCCACGCGCTCCAGCGCCAGTAACGACTCACCCTGCAGGTCCGGGTCGGCGGCGAGGCGGCGCTGTATCTCCTCCACGTTGGCGAAGTCGCCGCGCTGCGCCTCCAGCTGCTTCTCCACGCGCTCCAGCGCCAGTAACGACTCACCCTGCAGGTCCGGGTCGGCGGCGAGGCGGCGCTGTATCTCCTCCACGTTGGCGAAGTCGCCGCGCTGCGCCTCCAGCTGCTTCTCCACGCGCTCCAGCGCCAGTAACGACTCACCCTGCAGGTCCGGGTCGGCGGCGAGGCGGCGCTGTATCTCCTCCACGTTGGCGAAGTCGCCGCGCTGCGCCTCCAGCTGCTTCTCCACGCGCTCCAGCGCCGCGGGCACGGACTGTCGGCGTCCGCTGTCGTGCTCCAGCGAACGCGCGCACTGCAACAAAATACAAGCATATAGCAACGAAACGATGTCAAGAGGGTGGCCTTCGCCCGGTAGTGAGACAATACAGGCTAGATATAGTTATATAACTAGCTTCTGCCCGCGGCTTCGCCCGCGTATTATGTCGATAAAAAGTAGCCTATGTCCTTTTTCAGGCTCTAGACTATCTGAGTACCAAATTTCATTTCAATCGGTTCAGTAGTTTTGACGTGAAAGCGCGACAGACAGACAGACAGAGTTACTTTCACATATATTAATAAGGATTATTCACTAACGGAATAAAACAGTGTCTTATGTCACGAGCGCTATATTGAATCCCAAGCGTAACGAAGGATTCCAGTTTTAAAAGATTTTTTCCTACCGATAAAACGAAACATTGAGTGATTGCTTTGATTTTTAAATGTCTTTATTAACAGAAAAGTTAATACAAGTCAACAAAAAAATCTTATTCTAAATGTAAACTAACATAATCCGAGTAATGTTAAATAGGCTAAATCTCTACATACTTCACATTTTCACTTTTACTTTTACATCCCTCTGATAACATACAACACGTATGATCGTTAGTGTCACTATTATTTTATTAGATACATCGTATAAGATTGTGCTATTATGTAGGGTTTAATAAACAAAACAATGCTTACATGAAACAGAGTCGAACCGCACAAAAAAGGTAAATTTTAGTCACATAATAAAACCGAGTCAAACTGCATAAAAAAGGTAAACAGTCTTTTCACGGACAACTCACATTTGACCAAAATATTAAATATTCGTTTTTATTTAAATCAGGTTTTTTCGTGTATTCATTTGGACGAGCTATGCGAAAATAAATGTAGGGAACAGCTGATTTCTTTTTCGCGATTTCAGGGTTGGTCCCATAGTGATATTTGTTTATAATGATGAGTACAATGGGGTCACTTAAGGGATTTTGTGTATTAATAGATACACCATATTGACCGAGCGAGCGTAGCGAGCGAAGAGTCTCTGCATCAAGTCTGGCCAAATTGGCGAGTTTGTCAGTTTGTACGTACTTGTCTACAGGTCGTATATTACAGCCGATCTAGACGAAAGAATCATGGCGAAATCCCTATACTAAATTATTAAAAAAAAAAAATTGAGGATTCAAAATATTTTCCAATGTTGAGAAATACATCACCAGGAGTAGATTGATATACTTATTATATTTTTAAAACCCCGCATAATTAAAATATTTCGAAATGAAAATATCAGTTTTTCGTTTCATCTGGTTGCCCATGTAGGTTTTATAAAAAAAAAACGAAGTGTCAAGTGACACTAACGGATCTATCAAACTTGACAGCTGACAGACAAATAAGCGCGGGAGTATGACACCTATCACCCACATCACATCCGCACTGCTCCGGCCGTAGCAGCTAGCAGCAGTACGAGCAGTACGACACCAACTGTCTACATTGAGGGTGCATTGGTTTTGTATAGAACGGGCGTGTTAGATTTTTACTGACTAAAACCCACCCGTGTTCCTTCAGTTGCCTGTTGCCAAGGTCCCGGTATTCCTTTCGGACTTTCCCGCAAGTGATTTAAGTGCTGAGCTGGTAATAAAATGTTATCCAGATATCTTGCCCATCCCAAATACCAAACAACTGTCATTACATGGGCACAACAACCGAGCGTTCGGCGACCAACTATGCAATTACAGCAATACTCTTGGATGCCACTTCGTCCGGATAAATTATTTCTAGTCAAAATATAAAAATAATACGTTTTTCTGCCCACATGCCGTGAACGTATTTTGCCCCTTAATATAACGCCCTCAATTTCACTGACATTCATTTGAGACAGGTTGATGTAACTTGGTAGTTCAGAACATATTTGAATTATATTACAGGAGCAATCTATTCAGCTATCATTGAGATTGTTCTCATGTCTAATTCTTCTAAAATAAGTATACGCCGGGAATGGTGAAGATCGCGGTCACAGTTGATACAACTATTTTTTTTTTTAGTTTGGTGTTTCTTCAAATGATTTCTCCCGCTCTGAGCGGAGCGGGAGGGCGTGTCAGACTTTTACTGACTGTTATGTATGTATGTGTACCGTACCGCGGCTGTGACCCGGCTAAGTAACCCGTGAATAGATATTAAAGTTAGTGTGTCATTGACAAGCGTGTTTGACTGTTGTCCGTCCCATACCTGCATATCTAACAGTGGCGACGAGCGACGAATTTACGAGTGCACAATGTCTACTTTTGGTGTTTCTTTCGGAATAATGACGAACTTCGACCATTTAACCCAAGACTGGATTAGTTACAAGTCTCGGTTACAACAATGGTTTATTGCCAACGACATTACGGACGAATCGGACAAGTTGAAGGTCAAACGGAAGGCAATACTCATAAGCGCTCTCACCGGACCTACTTACATGCTAGCGAGGGACCTGGCGCTGCCTAAGAAGTTGGAAGAAACGAATTTAGAAGAAATCTTGAAACTTCTAGACCGTCATTTTGAGCCTAAGCGGCTAGGCTTTGCAGAAAAATCGATTTTCTATTCAGCGGTGCAGCGACCAGACGAGAGCCACACTCAATGGGCGGCCAGAATTAGGGGATTAGCGGCACACTGCGGGTTTAAGAACTTGGAGGAAGCTCTTTTGGATAAATTCATCATGGGCATGATGCCAGGACCCGAGCGAGACAAGCTCTTTGCCCAGGACCAGATGGACTTAACGTTAGCCAAGGCGGTGGAATTAGCGGAGAGCGTGCGGTGTGCTCAACGCGCCTCCCATACCGCACCGGTAGCACGTGGTTCGAGCGCGGCCGCCGGCAGCGTCGACGAGGGTTCCGTGTTCGCGGTTAAGGAAAAGTGCAGTGTGTGCGGCTATGCTAATCACAAATCCAATCAGTGCCGGTTTAAAACCTATAAGTGCAAAAAGTGCAATAACAAGGGCCATCTGAGGCGGATGTGCTCAAGTGACGCAAAAGTGAAACACGTGGAGGAAGGTAAAGTGGATGATGAGGGCGACGACGGTAAGTTTTGTTTAAATATACGTTGTGATAAGGGTCGACCGATGCTGGCAAGGGTTTTCATCGGTGGACTAGGGTTGGAGTTCGAGATAGAAAGTGGTTCCGCGGTTAGTATTATATCACACAGGATTTATAACGAGCATTTCAGCAAGGTACCGTTATTAGTTACACATAAAAAACTATTCAGTTATACGGGGGAACTATTAGAAACAGTTGGTGTTATTAAATTAGATATTGAATATTCCAAAATGACGCGTAAACTTCACTTGTTTGTTGTGCGTAACGGTGGCCCATCATTGTTAGGCCGAGATTTTATTAGCACGTTTGCCTTGGAACTTGCACCTACAGTAAAATCAATTAGCGGATCGAATGACATTTCAATAGTGGACTATTTAATAACAAGATTCCCCACCGTGTTCTCTGGTAAATTAGGAAAATTTAATAAATACCCCGTGGAGTTGCATTTAAAACCACACTCGAAACCAATTTTTTTTAAAGCACGGTCGGTACCATATGCATTGAAAGACAAAATTGATAGCGAATTAGATCGGCTCGTCGAATTAGGAGTGTTAGAACCAGTTAAGTACTCAGATTACGCGTCACCAATCGTACCCGCTTTGAAAAAGGACGGTGGAGTGAGAATTTGCGCAGATTTTTCCGTGACAATAAATAAACAACTAATAGTCGACAAGTATCCATTGCCAACGGTAAATGATTTGTTCGCAAAGTTGCATTGTGGCGTACAATTTAGCAAATTAGATCTATCTATGGCATACAATCAATTTTGTTAAAAGAACAATCACAGAATATGACCTGTATCAATACACATCGCGGACTGTTTAAATATACAAGGCTAGTATTTGGCTTGTCGAGCGCACCAGCAATATTTCAACGTGCCATCGAATGTATACTATCAGTTTTAGATGGAGTAGTATTTTTTCTCGACGACATATTAATAACAGGAGTCGACAGTAAACAACACATGAGCAGATTAGTCATGGTACTAGAAAGGCTGGCGGACACAGGTCGCACAATACAACCCAGCAAATGTGAGTTCTTCAAAAATGAAGTTAGCTATCTAGGCCATATTATAGACAAATACGGTATAAAAAAGTCGCCAGATAAAGTCACAGCAGTTTCACAAGCACCTAGACCACAGAACGTGTTACAATTGCAATCTTTTCTAGGATTAACAAATTATTATCGCAATTTTGTCCCAAACGCTTCAACCATACTAGCACTGTTATATAACTTGTTGCACGAAACAACAAAATGGGAATGGTCAGAAGTACACGAAAATGCATTTAAAAAAATAAAACAACAGTTGGCATCGGAAGAGGTACTGGCACATTTTGACCCCGCGGCGAAATTAATTTTGACGGTAGACGCATCTCCATACGGGTTAGGCGCTGTGCTATCACAAGTAGGAAGCGATAGGCGCGAACGACCGATTAGCTATGCATCTAGGACGTTAACAGCATCTGAGAAAAATTACGCCCAAATACAAAAAGAGGCAACGGCAATAGTATTCGGGGTAAAGCGTTTCCACCAGTATTTATATGCCCGAGCTGTGCCCTTCACCTTGCGAACAGATCATAGGCCTCTATTAACCATTTTCGGTCCACACCGCGGAATACCAGAGGCTTAATATTTTTATCTGCATACAATTATGTCATCGAATATGTTAGCAGTAAAAGTAACAGTGCCGATTATTTGTCGCGCGCTCCGGTAGGGAATGAGTCACCGTCATCAGGCAGCGCTGGACCGGGCGCGCGCGGTGGGAGGGCTAGAGCGAGACCAACCGCGTGTCGCTGATGACCGCGCCACATATGTTTACTTCGTGGTTGACGGAGGGCTGCCTGTTACGCTAACTGTTTTGCAACGCGAAACCGAGCTAGATTCAACTTTGCATAAAGTAAAAGATTATGTAGTGTTAGGCTGGCCGAGAAAAGTATATGACGACGAATTGAAGCCGTACTTTTACTGTCGTAACCAACTATCGTTTGAAAACGGTTGTTTGATGCGTGGCCACAAAGTTATAATCCCAGAATTGTTAAGAGATCAAATATGTAATGAACTTCACAGTTCACATTTTGGAGTGGTAAAGATGAAGGCAGAGGCGCGCAAGCGGTTGTGGTTTCCGGGCGTGGATGGCGCACTGGAGCGGCTGGCCAGCGCGTGCGCAGTACGCAGCGCGCTGCGCCCCGCGCCGCCCCGCGCGCCGCTCACTCCCTGGCCACATCCTCCCCACGCCTTCTATAGAATACACTTAGATTTCCTAGGGCCCTTTAATAACCAGATGTTTCTAATCGCAGTTGATGCTTATAGTAAATGGGTAGAAGTGTATTTAATGACTTCATCGTATGGCTCGAAAGTAGTTATTGAAAAACTTCTTTAAAAATCTTTATTTTTGCCTAAACACAAACAAATTCTGCCATGATTCTTTGGTGTACAGCTGGTAAAATACTGATATTCAGCTGCATCCGGTTAGACTGGAAGCCGACCCTAACATAGTTGGGAAAAGGCTAGGCAAATGATGATGATTCTTTGGTGTACTTTTGGGTATAAAGAATTTTTTGTAATTTTTTGACGTCGGGGATTTTTGATTGGAGGGCTACTTCCTCCAAAATGGGGCAAAAAGGGAGCTACTGGATATCTCCGCCTTATGAGATCCGATAACGATGGTTCTTTTTATATTTGTAAGGTGGCAACTTTAAGTAGGTCTCAAAAAAAATTAGTGAAGATCTGATGAGGATCTTCGGCATAATGAGGAGAATAGCTTCTCAAAATGCAGTAAATGGCTCACTATTTGTTAAAAACTATTTCTTAATTTTTCTAGCTGGCCTATAAATTTTTACTCATAATTTTTTTGGTTCTGTAGTCGTCAACAAAAAATCGACATCAGGGCCGAAGCTACTTATAAGCCCATTCCTATCGGCTTCCCTTTTTAAATTCGGAACAAAACCACTCTATCGTCATTTTCGATTTTTAATTCGTGGTCTGTCGTAATTGCATAATATACTATTATTCTAATGCTAAACTCCTTGTCGAAAATGTCGACCAATCAAATCGGAGTTTGTATAGCATTGAGATGGAGTTTGAATTATTGGTGTTCTAAATTCAAACAACAAAACAGTGATTAAAAGTGCTTTTTATTCACTGTTTTCAGTGAATAAAATAAGCTTTTTAGAGGGGGCATGGTATAATAGTATATTATGCAATTAGTGAATAAAAGACGGATTTAAACCGAGGGCCATAGGTGAATCACGAGGAAGTGAAGGATTCTAACGACTGAATCAGCGTAGGGAGTGATTCAAGTGTTAGAATCCTGAGCGACGCGAGTGATTCATGGCCCTCGATATAAATCGGTTTTATTCAAGAGTTGCATACTTTATACCATGAGTACGAAAAAAAGGATGTCGAGTATGTTATTTCAATGTTATGCCTTGGTTTTATAGTACCTACACCGTAGCATAGAATACTGTATGCTACGGTGTAGGTATAATAATATACTCCATAATGTCAATGACTTTTTTCTTCGACAACTCATTAAAATAAGTTAGGAAAACAGACTGAAAATGTGACAGAAGCTTGATTTTCATTTTTCCATTTGCAAAATTCATCGTAGGCTTTGATGTAAACCAGCCATGATTTGTTGGTTAGCAAGTTTTCTACTATATCGGCCGCCCTCTCTTTCATAAACTCAGGTGTTAACACATCTTCATCACTCGAATGCATTTTCAGTCGATTTATTATTAAGTCACACTAAACTTTTTGTTCGTACAACTTACAACATTTAAAATAGCGCCAATTTACTAATGACAGCAAAGAACACAAAACTGTTTTTATTCTAATGCTAAACTCCTGTTCGTTATGTTTAAGTTTAAGTTTGCCGAGAGAAATTATGAAAATAGTTGTACCGTATTTAGTTGTAGCATACTCACATCATCAAGCGCTTTCTCCGCGTCGTCGGCCCAGGTGTCGAAGGCCTTGTACCCGAGCTGGAAGTCCTGGCGCGAGTCGTGCGACAGGCGCGGTTTCTTGCAGCCGCTGTGCGCGGGCGTGACGTCACGCGCGGCCGTCACGTCACACGCGGCCGTCACGTCACGCGCGACCGTTACGTCACGCGCGGCCGTGACGTCATGTGCTGGCGGCTCCGACGCCGCCGAGGAGGAGTCCAGGTCGATGTCGAAGCCCAAGTCTTTTATCTGAGAAGACAAGCGGTCATTATGTTATTTACGTAAGCTTTTGTTCAACTTTGCATAACTAAAGGGAGGCGCCTAGTTGCAAAAGCCGCTAAAACTGTTTAGAAAGAAAGAAAGAAAAGAAAGTCCAATGTTACAAAACTCTTTTTTGAGCTAAACCCGCTATAACCTTACGAAAACGACTTCTAAATTCTTAAAACGTCAGCGCGGGCTCGGGCGCGCCGCACTGCTGCGCCAGCTGGCCGTGTGAGCTGTGTACAACAAGAGAGCCCCTCACCCGCTGCGCCTGCACGTCGAGTATCATGAGCAGCGCGTCCAGGCGGTCGTGCAGCCCCTCGGCGCGGTCCAGCAGCGCGGGCTCGGGCGCGCCGCACTGCTGCGCCAGCTGGCCGTGTGAGCTGTGTACAACAAGAGAGCCCCTCACCCGCTGCGCCTGCACGTCGAGTATCATGAGCAGCGCGTCCAGGCGGTCGTGCAGCCCCTCGGCGCGGTCCAGCAGCGCGGGCTCGGGCGCGCCGCACTGCTGCGCCAGCTGGCCGTGTGAGCTGTGTACAACAAGAGAGCCCCTCACCCGCTGCGCCTGCACGTCGAGTATCATGAGCAGCGCGTCCAGGCGGTCGTGCAGCCCCTCGGCGCGGTCCAGCAGCGCGGGCTCGGGCGCGCCGCACTGCTGCGCCAGCTCGGCCGTGGCCTCCAGCTGCGCTGCAGCGGAGCGCTGCCGCGACAGAAGCTCGCGCTTCAAGCGCTGCAGCGCCGCCACGCGCTGCAGGACGGCGCCCACTTCGCTGGCGGGGTTGGCCTCCATCTGCTTCAGCTCCGTCTCGTACGTGTCGGCCGCTTGAAGCAGCTCAGCGTGCTGCGTGTCCAGCGCAGCCCAGCGAGCCTGCAGGTCGCGCAGGCGCTGCAGCTGCTGCATCGTCCACTGACACGTGTGGGACCAGCGCTCGCTGAGTGCAGTCAACTCGTCCTCGATCTCGGTAACGGCTGAAAAATAAAATTTTTTTTTTTGTTAATCTTAATTTGGGGAGGATATTTCCGTATGAAAATCTGGGCGTGTGTGTGGGTGTGGGTGTGTTCAGTACCGGGAGCCCTCGCGGAGGGCTCACTTACAATTTAGGTTTTACTTGCCAAATAAAATGAGTTTTCTATTGGGTGATTACCTATAAATAAATAAAAAATAAATCAAAGTTTATTTCAGAAAACTTCCATATGTGTTAGTAACAATGTATACTTATGAAACTAGTGTTAGTAACAAATTAAAATCTAAGCTGCGTGGGGCACGCCGATGATCCTAGGGAATGTCTACTTGACTGCGTGCAGTCGTATCCACCGCCCCAAGATCGGAGAGTCCCACCTATCAGCCAACGCTCTAAGAATGATGTTGGGGCTGGCGCGAACACGGCGTAACATAGATGCGCATCTCTTGCGCCTATGAAATTGGCGGTTTTTTCTCACAAATAGAGAACCTCGTCACTTCTATGATTTAAAATATTCATCGTAGACTATTTGACAGGTGCAAATGTCAAACTCCAAATTGTAAAAAAAAACAAATAACAATCACTTGAAATGGCACTAGGAAGTGGTGAAGGGTGGGCGGTTTTTGGGGGACTGTCTTATATAATTTTGACGTTCGAAAAGTGCTGATTCTCAGCCTAGTTTGAATAACTTGACTTATGATTTTTTTTTTCGATTTTGTCAAATTAGTCTATGATATGTACTGGCCACCAAGTGCCGACGTCTGTCGCTTTGACGGTTGACGTCTCCATCATTCATTAATTTGAAATAAAGATTATTGTTTTACAAAATTTGTATTTAATAAATTGGCGACGAGGATGTCGACTAATGATATAAAAAAACTAAACAAAACCCGCGCCTCATTGCGTGGTATAATCACAAAACTAGAAAATTACCTGAACAGTCAAGAAACGCTACCATATGAAGAAACAGAGTCAAGACTTCAATCGCTTCAAGAAACATTACAGAAATTACAAGAAATACAGCATAACATAGAATTAGAAACTCCAGACGAACAACTAGACCAAGAAATAGAAACCAGGTACGATTTCGAAGAGAAATGTATTATCCTAAAGACAAAACTTCTAATACATCAAAATAGAGACTATCGACGCGTTTTACCGGTACAAACATCAACATCACAGCTAAGTACAAATACGCAACAAGAACGAGGCCCAAAAATTAATTTCCAGCCGTTTTAAGAAAAAGAGACCTTTACAAACTTTACTAAAAGACTAACTGTATTTTTCTTACTTAACCAGATCGAAGACGCTAAAATTAAAGTGTATACCCTACTTTCTGCTCTATCACCAGAATTACATGAAAAATTACACGATTTATGCTCCCCGGATGATCCAATTGACATGAATTTTAAGGAGCTCACACAGATACTAGACGAATACGTTGACCCTAAACATAGCATATGGACTTTACAGCACAAATTTATTACGCGCACACAACGCGAAGATGAAACTGTGGCAACATATGCCTTAGAATTAAAAAAAAGATCCTTAAACTGCGAATATAAATGTCAAAATTGTCAAAAACCTACATTAGAAAGCTTTCTAGCCCTACAATTTATTCAGGGATTGAAAGACACTGATATACGTACAAAAATTCTTCAAAAAAGGGAGACACCACCTTTTACGAAACTGGTACATATAGCCACATCCATAGAAATGGGAAAATCGGAAAACCTAACCTAAGAATATCCACAGAAATGCACAAACATTCGGACACAGTAAACAAAATTACGAGCTCGATAAAAAGGCCTAAGTTTCCACGAACATCATACTCACCACCGAGTGGACAGTCGCCTTCATCTCCGATAACGATAAGAGATCTAAGGGGAAAATGCTTCCGATGCGGCAAAGATCGATCTAATGAGTGTGGCGCGATCAAATCTACCTGCCTGAAATGCAAGAAGACTGGACATCTGGCACGAGTCTGTTTACAGCGGAATTTAAATACCAATCAATTAGACGACAATACAAGTAACACGACTATCGAAAGCATGGGAGATATCAACTTAATTAAAAGTTAGATATCTGAAAATATATGATCACTGTAAAAATAGAGAACAAACAGGTTGGCATGGAATTCGATACAGGAGCGAATTCTATGTCACTTAAACAATACAAAAGCCTAAAATTAACAAACAAAATTTTCAAAACAGAAATGAAATTGAGAACCTACACTGGAGAAATTATCAAGCCTGCAGGAGTGACATATGTAAAAGGCACTTATAAAGACCAGACCTTCAACGGGAAATTATACATAATCAATCAAAACGTTGACCCAATATTTGGAAGAAGCTGGATGAAAGAACTGAATGTGAGAATTGCAGACATAAGGGTTTTACAAACTTCTGAACTGTCTTTAAATCAGGCTTGGGAAAAATACCCAACTATGAAGCTCACTTGAATCTTAAGGAAAATACACGACCGATTTTTATAAAACCGCGACGAATACCGTACGCGTTAAAGGAAAAAGTCGATAAAGAAATTGAACGACTATGTGCAGAAGGGGTGATCACCAAAGTAGACCATTCAGATTTGAGCACGCCAATCGTACCGATTCTGAAATCAAATGGGAGCATTCGACTATGTGCAGACTACAAGGTCACCCTTAACAAAGTCATCAGGGACGAACATTACCCAATTCCTATAATAGAGGATATATTTGCCTCCGTACGGGCGCTTTCTTCGTCCATAACTAAATTAAGATGGGCTTGGGTAATCCCAAGCCTATCTTAATTTAGTTATGGACGAAGAAAGCGCCCTCTTACAAACATTAAGTACGCGCAAAGGTACTTACAAAGTCAATCGCTTAATGTTTGGAGTCAAAGTAGCACCAAGCCTTTGGCAGAAATTCATGGACCAATTACTTCAGGGAATAGACGGAATAAAATGTTTCTTCGACGATATTATAGTTCAAGGAGCATCAGAGGACCAACTCTTAACACGTCTAAAACGAGTCTTGCAAAAACTGAAAGAGAGCAACCTCCACGTTAACAGAGAAAAATGACATTTTTTAAACGTAACATTAACTACCTCGGACACACAATCGATAAAGATGGTTTATATAAAAACAAAGACAAAGTAAAAGCCATCGTGAACACTGTAAGACCAACTAATACAAACGAACTACCAACCTTCCTTGGTATGGCAAACTACTATAACAAAGGACATGACCAGTTCCTGCATTCGAATTCGGGAACTTGTGCAGGATTACAGTAAAAACACTAAGATTTAAAAATAAAGATCTAATTTATCATGGATAAATTTTTCCGAATAAAGCCAAGGTTAAAATATCTGCAAAAACAGTATTTTAATTGCTTCCGCTTTTCTTTTAGAGTGCGTTTCATCAAATAGTTCCTATGCCGTAGTGTTGGTTCCCCTGTTGTAGGACGAACAAATTGTACGTTACAGCGCCACCTAATAGGTTCGTTGTTAAAGTGCCAACATTACGGAAAGAAAAGCGGAAGCAATTAAAATACTGTTTTTGCAGATATTTTAACCTATAAAATAATAAAATTAATAAAATTAAATTAAATTTTAGGTTTTTATTGATATTTGTGACGATCGAACACCATAATGGGTAATCACTGTGTATAAAGGACTGTTATTTCTTTGACAATGCATCTGACATTAGTGGCGGGACCAAAGGCACAATATATTAAGGTAACAATCTTTTACATAAAACACCCAATTAATCGATTCGAGTAAAAGCATGAAAAATCGATTCACAAAAAAAATATTTTTGAATTGAAATTTTATTATACCCTTTTTAACTGTAATTATTTAATAATAACATAACATAACATCACGCTTCCCCTGAAGGGAGAGGTGTACCTATACACCCTCATTTAACTAGTTATGTTGTAAGTCCCGTGCAATACCGGCGAGCCTATTGCCATCAACCGGGCAAAAATCTGGACTCCACTTGCTACTGAGATATTCTAGGACAAACCCAATCACACTTTGCCTGACCCAGGAATCGCAGCCAGGACCTCATGCTCAGGTCCTGGGTGCAATTCCCAGGTACAGCGCTACAGCGCTTGTGACCACTAGACCAACGAGGCAGTCAAATGATTTCAATTTTAGTGTTCGGGAAAAAATCGAGTTTCATTTATCGATCTCAGATCACCATTCACCATCCCTACTTGCACATCCGATCTTGGCGTCACGTTGTGTTTACAGTTCGTTGTGTACAGTCGATTTTTGTGTTCTATTTTTAACGACCATTGCTATTCTTTACGAACTGATATCTTCAAAGCCTGATTACCATTGCTATATAAAAACGATTCATCTGTTTTGCTCTACGATTCGATAAAATGGATATTATGATGAGGTCCATAAACTGTGGCATATTTCGTAAGGTGGGTTCAAAGGCGTATTATTTCAATGCCAACCTTACCCCTGCTAGCGAGACTTGCCCGGTGGTTGAATAATCAGGTATGTACTTAAACTACATTGAAACAATACTATTTAACAAAAAGACAGCAGGTATAAAGTCTAAAACAGCGGTTCGATTGCGTGTGAGCCAGCAAAACTTTTTGGGAAAACGGTGGCAACGCATCAGCAAAAACCCTGGTGTTGTGGATGTCTCTGGACGGCGGTGATTGCCTAATTCCCGTAACAAAAACGTTCAAATTCAAGTCGCAGTCTCATCTCAGCGACAATCAATGTCAAAAACTTGTCTTAAACTCGATAACCACAACGCTTAGCGCCATCTCATATCGGAAAGTAGAGTTATTTAGTGAATACCTATCTTTATTTTTCTCAGTTTCCTGATCTTTTAGACTCGTGAAACTTTTTTTTCGCGAAACTGTAGAATACAACAATTGCAAAAATAAAAAAATATTTGCTGCACATTGATTTCGACACTTATGCAGGCGCCCATAGTCCCACTGGTCATGTCATTTATACCGAATCTTGCCTCTTTAACAAACTCACTAAATGAATTACTAAAGAAAGACAAAGATTTTTACTGGACCTCTAAATGCGAAGATAGTTTTAATAACATTAAGAAGGAAATTTTGAGCGAAAGAGTTCTTATTCACTTTGACCCAAGAAAACCACTGATACTAGCTACTGACGCTTCACCAACGGGCTTAGGAGCTGTTCTCTCTCACAAACTACCTGCTGGCTCTGATAGACCAATCGCATTCGCCTCTAGATCACTTTCATTTAGTGAAAGGAAATATAGTCAAATTGACAAAGAAGCTACGGCGATCTACTGGGGCATAAAAAAAATCTTTCACTACTGTTACGGCAGAAAATTCACATTAGTGACGAACCATAAGCCCCTTACCTCAATTTTTCATCCCCACCAAACATTACCAGCATTGAGCACAATGAGATTATTTCATTACGCATATTTCTTATCGGGATTCGACTACGACGTGGAATACAGAGCTTCGGCGAAACATTCAAACGCTGATTACCTATCAAGATTCCCAGTAGAAATAGCAAAAGAAACCTCAATAGACCAACATTGTTCATACCAACTACAGCAGATTAACGTCCTAGAAATCCGACCAGAAGTTATAGCTCATGAAACTAGAAAAGACAATGAACTTAAAACATTACTGGAAGCGCTACAAACAGGTCACTCATTACGACAATATGGCTACGCCGATTATGAATTAACACTTCAAGACAACTGCATATTGAAGGGAACTCGAGTGGTAATACCCAAAAGCTTACAGATACGTTTACTTGATGAACTACACACCGGACACATTGGTATACTTAAAATGAAATTACTAGCTCGCAGCTACATATACGGAAAAAAAAAGATAGAGATATCGAGAACAAAGTAAAATCCTGTAGAGCATGCCGATTGGAACAAAATGAGTCACCAAAAGCACCCCCACACCATTGGGAACAACCTACAGGGCCATGGCAACGCCTTCATATAGATTTTGCAGGACCTATTTTAGGACATCAACTGCTAATAGTCGTGGATGCCTTCTCAAAGTGGGTGGAAGTCTTTCCAACAAAGACCACAACAAGTGCTTGGTGCGTTGTTAAGTTGAAGGAACTATTCTGCACATTCGGCACACCACACATACTTGTTTCGGACAACGCACGGCAGTTTGTGTCTCAAGAATTCAAGAGCTACCTTTCCAACTGCGGTGTAACACACTTGACGTCAGCCCCGTACCACCCAGCCACTAACGGTCAGGCTGAACGTTACGTGCAAACAATTAAGAAAGCACTACGCGCAATGGAGAGGGAGAACGGCGATCTTACGGATAAGCTCCTTGTCATCAAGACCCGGCTCAGACGCACACCAAACCTGAATGGACAGTCTCCCTATGAATTGATGTTCAGTCGGGATGTGAGAACAAAGCTACATGTAATGTTTAGAGACTCATCTGCCCCGAGGGCGCCAAAACCAAACAACACACCGCCTCCCACCAGGGCTTACTCCGTTGGTGATCGAGTCCAGGCTAGAGCCTACTCCGAACAGAGACGAAGATGGGAGTTCGGCACGATAGTGCGTCGCCTCGGCAGGCTTCATTATGAATTGCAGACTGACGGTGGCGTCGTGTGGCGTAGACACCTCCCAACAAACATTTACGACGTTGAGTAGACGTTTTGGTGGCAACTTAATGTTATTTAGTATAATCGTATAAATGTCATAAGCACGTTTACTCGACGGCATTAGGGCCCATTTTATTCAACTTAAGTTGCTAAGAGTTTCGTGTAACAGTCATATAAATACCTACTTAGTCGCATAGTAGTCATATACACGTCGGCGATTTGACTAAATATCATGTAATGATAGCTGTCGCGGCGTGTATTCGACTTCGGGTCGAGTTATGGTACACAATACGACTTTTATATAATGTAATCGTTGTGTTATTGTCATTTAAAGATGATGCTCATATTGAACGAAATTATATTGTAACAGATTATATCACGTTAATTTAATATGGCGGTGTTTTTGACAGCTGAGTTAATATTGCATTTTTTCTTTGTTATTTTAGGTGATAAAACCATTTCATCAGTTGTAAACCATTGTGCAATCAAGTTTACTGATTAATGTGAGGTAGGTTTGGAACAAATTTTTTATGCGCTTTTAAAACTCTAACGTTTTCACATATTTTATTAATAATTTTATTAAGTGACTGCGTTATATGACAACTACATAATTTCCCGACCTATAAACTGCGTGTTCATTGTAAATGTTTACGCCATTACAGTTGATTTAGGGATCAGTAATAAAATTACAAACGCTTAGCTAACTTAGTTCAAAGAATTTATATTACAAAAATAGAATATTTGTTTGCGTGACTTATAACTTAGTTAACTCCCCTCAGGTTCCTTGCTGGAACGCGTAATTCTTTTAGGGCCCGCTGCTCGCCCGACATCGCGCCCCGGAGGCCCGCCGCGTGTCAGCGGCTCCGGGTAAAACCTCAATATCTTGATTTATACTTATCGCAGCTCGATAACGTAAAGAAGTTTGGATTCTTGAATAAACAGACCACATACTTATCTATATACGGTGAACGGATGAATACAATAGGATTTACAATAATACAATATTATCGTAAAGTGCGTGGTAGTTTATTTGTTCTTATGTTTTGACGATTTCTGTTAAAAATACTGTTTCTATTGTTACAAAATTTTGCAGGCAGTATTATGAATAGATAACGAATCTAAAAAAAATAACGTTTCACGGCATTTTTTTGATACGCTAATTTTGCACACTCAACTTATGTATTTTGGTAATATTATTATCACACACGATGTATAAACTATTATTAATTTGATTTAATATCACTTCACGACGATTACGGCAGTAAAAACACGAAATAATTATTAAAATATGCACAGAGACCGTCCGCGCACACCCGCGCAGGCGTTCTGACAGATGACACTGTCAAACATCAACTTTTATTTTTTAAATTTTTTATTTTTAGTGGTGTTCCATGCACAGATTAAGCATTTAGTAGATTAATTTGACGTGAATATCATCCAACTCTAGAGTGCTACTGCCCATAGACACTATTAACCCGTATTTCAGTAGAAATAAGGATCTAAGTTGCGTGGCATCAGTGGGGCTTGAAGGATATTTCCGATTGATGCATCGCGTGCATCATTAGGACTCAAGCGGTTAAGTCTAAATAATATTTTTGTTTTAGGTAAACCCCACAATGATCTCTAATAATGCGGATGTTGATAAGTTTTTATCAAAGATGGACCTCATTGAAATGATACGCGCACATTTGAAATGGAAAACTTGAAATGTTAATTACGTTCCTGGGCTAATTAAAAAAATGAAACATTTTTTTCTTTCAACTACATAGTAATGTCATGGGGTCCCAACTCGAACAAATTATAATTAGTCTTGAAAAAAAATCATAGATGGCAGCATAATGTAACAATTATGAAATTAACAATAACTAAAAAGCGTTATACGGCAAATTTTGGCTATAGTAATATTAGAATTCCAACTTCTCTTAACATCTTTATTTTTTTTGTACAAATTCTGCCTTGATTCTTTATTCTTTAGTCATGAAAATTAAAAACTATTTTTACTAAAAAGGAAATCAATCAATCTGCCTAGCCCTTTTTAGGGTTCCGTAGTCAACAAGGAACCCATATAGTTTCGCCATGTCCGTCTATCCGTCCGTCCGTGCGTCTGTCCGACCGTCTTTCGGCTTAGCTCAGAGACTGTTGGTACTAGAAAGCTGTAATTTGTTAAGAGTATACATACTATAAATCACGCTGAGAAAGTGGTAAAAAAAAAACGTAAAAAATATTTTTTACGTTTTTTTTTACCACGTAAAGTCGGGATGGTTTTTTTTTTCTCATCAATCCCATGATGTGGGGTATCGACGCCTGCCATCAGACGGACTGCATCGCAGCAACCGCGTGCAGTCGATATATTCAACTGCCTGCAGTCGATATATTCAACTGCACGCAGTTGTACGTTCGACTTTGTTCAGTCATGATATCAACTCACGCGGTCGGCTGCAGTCGTGTGAAGTCAATATTAACTGCATACAGTCGTGATTCAACTTCACGCTGTCCCAATGCACAGCGTGCGGTCGACACTACATCTGCATGCAGTTGAATATATCAACTGCGTGCGGTTGCTGCGATGCAGTCCGTCTGATGGCAGCCTTAGGTATCAATAATGTTCTGTTATTTTGTAGTTGTTATGTAGTAGATTACTAATAATTATAAAAAAGTACCCCTATGGTAGGATTTTAAGGATGTACACACGGCTACACATCAAGCTATACATTTCCAGTATAAGCTGACCTCGCATTATACGGAAATCCTATACAATGCGAGATCAGCATAAACTGGAAATGTATAGCTTGATGTGTAGCCGTGTGTACACTTGTTAAAAAAATGATGGCATGGCAAATCTTACATTATTGTACGTACAAACCTACATTTGCACTTGGAATGTATGGGAGAACATTTTCAACTACAATGTAGGTTTTGTTTTTGGGATAAATTCATTCCAACTACGGAACCCTTGATTGTGCGTGGTCCGACACGCACTTGGTCGTTTTTTTTCATCCTTACTAATATTATAAATGCGTAAGTAACTCTGATTGTCTGTCTGTCGCACTTTCACGCCAAAACTACTGAACCGATTTAAATGAAAAGACAATGCCAAGAATCGGTTCGAATTATAAGTAGTGTCCGACAGACTTTCTATAATAATGATAATTCATATTCAAAAATAGGAAGAATTACAAAATATAAATAAAATCTGTGGAAGCATACCGTTAAGTAATACCGAAAAGTAATTTTAAATAGTTATTCAATTTAACAACACATTTCATAGCTAAAGAGAAAGAAATGTTACCAATACCAAAATAAAATAATATCGATACGAAATTGCACTTGCAAATCGATTACAATAATATCACGTAAGTGAATTTATTAAAATCGTAATCTATATTATATAAAATACAAGGGTGATTGATCTATCAACGCACAGCTCAAACCACTGGACGGATTGAGTTGAAATTTGGCACACAGATAGTTATTATGATGTAGGCGCGCACTAAGAAAAGGGTTTTGGAAATTCGACCTTAAGGCGCTAAGTCCCGTTTAGTACCGTAAAACGGTCACATTAAAAAGCCTACTCCTCATTAACGGCTGGGTTAAAAGATCTGAAAAAAATATATGTTTGTCATAGATTCACGTACAACATTTTTGAAAAGGGGTTTTTGCGTATGACTAATACTTTTGCCTTAAAAAAATATTTACCAAAACGCTATTTCTGGCTAATATTCCCTACTACTTCTAAACGGCTTTGATGTTTGGAAATATTTTTACACTGAAAAATTGATGGTTAGAAGGACTACAAAATTGAAAGAGCGTTTTTAAATCAATCAATATTTGCAAAGATAGTGACCCCACTTAGAGATAGAGGTTCAGAGGTGCTCTGCGCGGGCGCAGGCGGCAGTCGCGCGTGAGCATTAAGACGGGATGGCTGTGTCGCTCGCTGCTCCGCCCCGGCTATGGACCGATTACGCGCGTTTGCGTGTATTAGTGCAAATATTTACGTACGAATTGTATCAATGTGCGTTTATAGAATAGCTCGCTGCAGAGAGCCCAATTCAATTGTGCGCGTAGGCGCTATATCGTTGAGTTTTTTTTTAAATGTGGAATTACTTATAAAATAGTTTTTTTATTTACATTGACAAAATTTACATACAAATTAACAATTTACAATATAAGTAAATCAAAAAAAATGTAAATATAAAATCTAACATAACGTCACGCCTGTATTCCCCGAAGGTTTAGGCAGAGACGTACCTTTAGTTAGTACACTCACATTTCGCCAGATAAGTCCCATGTAATAGGGGCGAGCCTATTGCTATCAACCAGGCACAAATCCAGACTCCGGGCTGCTACTGAGCAATTCCAGATGTAAAAACAGGCCAAGTGCGTGTCGGACCACACAAAATGAAGGGTTCCGTAGTTGAGATGAATTTATTGCAAGAACAAACTCAACATTGTAGATGAACAACATTGTTTTTGCAACTGCAAATTTAAGTTGGTAGATTATTACTCGTTAACTTGTAGAGCCTATTTAGCTGTGATAGTTTTCCTTTTAATTTCGTTATAATATATACCTACTACTGCCGTGAATTTTTTCACATATCCAAAACCAACCATTTACCTGCCAGGGGGGCCTCAACACTTGACTCTAATAAAAATTAGCACTTCAAAGTTTAATATTTCGGAAACAGATCCATGAATCCAAAAATAGTGTTCATACACTCGCAATATTTTTAAACGACCTTTCCAACGACACACGGAACCCTAAAAACGCAATAACACTTTGCCCGACCCAGGAATCGAACCCGGGACCTCATGCTCAGCAGTAGCGCTTGCGACCGCTAGACCAACGGGGCAGTCGTGACATAAAATATTGTCTAAATCTATAATAATAATATGTACAACCATCCACGTCACCACATACACATGCAATTCAGTAAAAGTAAAACCAATAGATACGAAGTCGCGAACACACATTCATAAATCAGAACGTACTGTACAATCAATTATAAACCTTATCTCATCAGGTACTCACACGAAATCACTGGCTTGTCGCAAGCTACCCTTACAACGGCTGTATTACGCGCGCGATGCAACCGCTATAAAGTATCGTTTTGTGATTTTTACATTGCTTGTCCAGTCACTTAGCGACACACTTAGGTAGTGGTGAAGAAGCAATGTATTTCCTGGAAACGTAGTACAGTCCCTGTGATAATATGAAAGCAAAAATAGCGTAGTAAAGGCAAGAAATATTTTCCGATTTGTTGTTTATCATGAATAATGATATTCAAGACAAATATAGGTAATAAAATACCTACGTGTGCTGATAATTATGTAGTAAGTAAGTGGTTTCATAATTTATAAACTTTTTAGTTTGGCTTAAATTTCTAGAAGAAACCACTGAACTGCATCTTAGGTTGTCATGTCATGAATGATGCGGACGAAAGCGTAAGTTCGCGGAGACGGCCATTTACCTACGACATTAGCATCTTGATCATGGCGCGCGGACACAGACACGGAAGAAGTGGGGCATTGACCCTAAAACCAACCCACTCAACCCTCGCACTGAAATTATACCTTTTGGTGAAGAAAATAAGTTTGATAATAGGGAATATGCATGTGATTCAAATATGTGTAAAATATTTTTTTTTATGAACTATGTTACTTCAGAATTATGCCTCCATCAATATTTTTGAATAAAATTTCTTTTTGAGCGAGAAATTAATTTTTTTAAAGTCCCAAAAAACTGTGGGTAATTCAAATACTTGAAAAGGCTAAGAGCGGTGTGATGTAACAATCCGGGATAACAATCAATATGTCAATGTCAAGTCAACAAGTGTCAAGTCAATGTCAAACGCTCATAGAAAAAGGAGTGTTTGACGTTGACTTGACAGTTGCTTGTCTGTTTTCAAGAACTGTGACGTCACCACACCAAGCGCGCCAAATGGAGGGCGTTTAAATAGCCCGGATCGGTATTTTTAAACATTTTTTTAAGTACTTTAAATTGCTTTTTTGCCATCGAATTTTTTTAAACTATTATTTGATGATGTAAACTATCGAATAAAAATATATAAAAAATACATGCATATTCCCTATTGTTCAAAAGTGCGCGTTGCTTCACGTCGCGGTCTGAGCTGACCGTTATATTTCTATGCTTATGACCTTCTATTTTCAAGAGACACATGAATCATCAGTGTGTGGTTCTTCTAGTTCTAATATTGTGACTACTCGTATGAGTCAAGTCAAGATGACTTTAGCGAGCAGCTACATGTGTGCGTGTATCAGTGAGCCGTGAGTTCAAATCTCACGCAGTACTAAAACTTTTTGTAAGTTTTTACTTGGAAGTAATGAATACAATTAACTTCATAAAAAATAAATAATAAGCATGAATAGAATATAAATGCCCTGTGGCGGTATCTACATCGCCACATGCGAACTACGCATCGAAGACCTGACGTCACATAAATCCTGCATCGCGCAATTAGAGTTTACCGTGCAGTGAAAATATATACAAAAACCCAATATTAATCATTGGGCAGTTGCCCGCCAGACACAACACCCGTCTGGTAGGAGGATCCTCCCTTTTCTATGGGGGATGAGTGAACTTGACACACTGTTCCTCATACCACTAAATTGGTGACCCCGAATATGAACGTCAACGCAGCCTTCGTGCAACTACTCCAGCGTGACGTCATCATCATCACTCCCGCAAGCTTTCAGTGAAGCGAGTCACACAGCCAAGCCAACACCCGAGGCGTCAACGGGTATCCTGACCACCAGCATGCAGCGATCGCGCATTCCTAGTCATCACCCTCAGCCTCATCACCCCGACCCACTGGGGAATTACATCAATCACCTCAACCTCATCACTCTGAGCCACTGGGGAATCACCGCAATCAGCTCAATCACCGCAAACAGTTCCGACCCACCGCGAACAATGCGGCACCCGGTTCCGACTCACTGGAACCACAACTGGCACTGGCAAGCATCGCAAGATACAAGACTTAGCCCACTATCGACCTCCGGTCTCCGGAGGGGAGTGATGTGGCGGTATCTACATCCAGCCCCGGATCTAGGGGGGGGCAAGCCGGGGTGACCAATGGACAACTATCATCATTTACTTAACTTTGACCACAGAATAAATAGTAGTACAAGTATAGAAATTTCACTCTTATTTTACTGTGGCCATCGCAATTCGACCGATACCTAGGGGCTTAGGTACACACGGCTACACATCAAGCTATACATTTCCAGTATAAGCTGACCTCGCATTGTACGAAAATCCTACACAATGCGAGATCAGCATAAACTGGAAATGTATAGCTCGATGTGTAGCCGTGTGTACTCTACGCTTCCTACTGCATCCGCAATGAGCGAAGTTTTAGCAAACTAAAACTAATTATAAATTATTTGCGATCTTCTATGAGGCAGGAATGCTTATCGAGTCTTTGCAATAGCGATAGAAAATCGAATTGAACAAGAGCAAAATTATGACAAAGCCATAGATTTATTTGCAAAACAAAAAGCTCGAAGAGTAAAATTGTAATTTCAATTCAATTCACAAATGCAATTTTTGATTTTTATTTTAAATCCTATCCTGTGTGGTTTATAAAATATATATCCTACAATGTAGGATATATATTTGAACGTGTATTGACTGTAGGAGGCACACATTCATGTCTATACAGGGTCTAAGGGTAAACACCGTTGTCACTCAAACCATGGGGAGTTGACTTAAATATAAAAATAAATCACCGAGTAACAACAAAAAAAAAGTTATTTTCATTAAAAGATTTTAAAAAGTTTCCATCCGACACCGTGCTCGCTAGCGAAATAGCTGAATGACTGAGGGAGGGGTCGCGCTCGCAGCCGGTCAGGTCACGTCCCACGCCCACCCGTTTTGAGACGCAAGTTCGTTGCCTTAGAGCATAGGGTGAAAGGGTAATAGGATAAAATAGTCTTGTGATAAAATGTAATTAAAATAAAAAAGTTGTAATTTTCCATTGATTTTACGTTCTATAAATGACACCAACCACTGGTTTCAAGGATAACGGTGTTTACCCTAGTAACCTGTTTATCTGTAAATAAATAGGCTTAAATAAATTATAAAGATACGTAAAAATAAATATAAGTGGGCAGGGGCGGCATTTTATCAGATTTTGCCCCGCCTAAAAAAAATTGAAGATCCGGGGCTGTCTACATCGCCACATGCGAACTACGCATCGAAGACCTGACGTCACATAAATCCTGCATCGCGCAATTAGAGTTTACCGTGCAGTGAACATATATACAAAAACCCAATATTAATCATTGGGCAGTTGCCCGCCAGACACAACACCCGTCTGGTAGGAGGATCCTCCCTTTTCTATGGGGGATGAGTGAACTTTACACACTGTTCCTCATACCCCTAAAGCCCTATTCATTAACAAGTGTTTGCTTAAAATACAAATAATTATGGTTTCAAAGAAACAAAAATCAGAATTGCAATATAGGATTCGAACCCAGACCTCATAGATCGCGAATCCATTGCTTACCCCATACAGCTACGAACGCATTATATTATACCGCGAATTTTAGCAGTGCAATGATAAGAACACTATAACGCGTATTCTAAATGCAACAATGTTATATTTTTTTGCGTAGTAGGAAGGTACAACGACAGTTCATATTTGTGTGTTCTCTGAGGAATGTTGAGACATCACTCATACACGCACACTGGCTGTATCGTGCTCGAGTTTTACGTTACGTTATATTAAAAAACAAACATGCATTAAGTCTAAAATAATCATATTATTAGTTACAATAAAGTCTGCTGAATATCAATACCTATAAATAGTTAAATAATAATACAATAACTAATATTTAACTTCATAAAAAATAAATAATAAGAATGATTAGATTATAAATAAACATAAATACTTAACAGATAATTATTATATCAAAGAAACAAAAGACTAGGATTCGAACTCAGACCTCAATGATCGCGAATCCAATACTTAGCCCATACAGCTACAAATACATGTTAGGAATGCGCGAATTTTAGAAATGCTATGGTACCAAACTCGATTTCTAAATGCAACAGAAATAAATGATATGTAGGTAAGTACTGGAGTTTTGAGCGTTTACTATAAGTACATGTAGGTAGTTAGGTAGGTATATAGTTAGGTATGTAGTTAGAGATTTAGTTAGGTATGTAGGTAGGTATGTAGGTAGGTATGTAGTTAGGTATGTCGGTAGGAAATATTTAAGGGGTCATTGTACCTATACACGGCTACACATCAAGCTACACATTTCCAGTATAAACTGACCCAGCGTTGTAGGTACGGAAATTCTATACAATGCGAGATCAGCATAAACTGGAAATGTATAGCTTGATGTGTACTCGTGTTAGTTCATCATTATGAACAACTCACTCCATATGGGACCAACCCTGAAATCGCGAAAGAAAAATCAGCTGTTCCCTACATTTTGACGAGCTATGCGAACATAAAGTAAGGAATAGCTGATTTTTTTTTTCGTGATTTCAGTGTTGGTCCCATAGTAAAAGTTGTTCATAATGATGAGTACAATGACCCCTTAAAATATTTCGTGTATGAAAAGATACACCTTATATTTTCTTCCAAACACATGCAAAAAAATAATGTCCAGTAAAAACTTAAAATACCTATACGTAACTTATGTACCTATCTATCTATACAAATATCAGCATTGCATCTGCGCCATTCCTTTCTGGAGTCGTAGGCAAAATTGTCGGCCTATGCGCGCAAGTCTGCGTCCGTGCATTTTCTTTGATCGTCGTTTTAGTTCAGCGCGCCACCGCGCGCGTTTTACGTATTCGGGGAGTAGTGAGAATCATGTGAATAGTGTGAAGAATAGTGTGTATCAGGGTTTTTCAAAAATCTACTCCTAGCGGGGTGAAAAGGGGTAGTCTATATCGCAGCTCAAATCACTGAACGGATTGAGCTGAGATTTGGCACACAGATAGTTATTAGGACGTAGGCATCCAATAAGTAAGGGTTTTTGGAAATTCGACCTATACAGGGGTGAAAAGGGGGGAAAATCTAATTCCTTAAGTTAATAAACTTGAAAATGTCAAAGTCAAAGTCAAATAATTTATTTCAAGTAGGCACATTAAAAGGCACTTTCGAACGTCTAAAACAAAGAAATAGAACTGACTCTAGTTGCCCCTTCCAAAATGTAGTTTTCGTATGGAGAAGAATGGGCAAGAAACTCCACCGTTACTCTTTTAAAAATAATGTTTTACAATGTTTTGTATACATCAAATATAATAAAATCATCAAATCAAATAAAAATAAAATGTTTTGTATACATGTGAATACGATGTACCTAGAATACGAGTACTGTACCATAATAGATAAAAATAATTAAAAATGGAGAAATAACAAATAAATTAAGGTATGTGATAGATACATGCCACGAATACTTATCTAAGTAAATGATAATGTTTGTCATTTTTAGCTTTTCTAAATTACCCCCTACGGGGATTGGGGGGTGACAAAGTTTGTATAGAAGAATTTTAAAGAGCAGTCCGAGTAACTAGCAAATCAGTATTTATACTTGTTCTATCTATACTACTACTATACAAATCAGTATTTATACTTGTTCTATCTATACTACTACTATACGAACAAAACATGAAAAAGTACGTGTTTCGGGGTTTCGATATTCATCATCATCTGCCTAGCCTTTTCCCAACTATGTTGGGGTCGGTTTCGGGGTTTCGATCGTAAATATTAATTTTATAAAACTATCTTTCAAAGGGAGTGGAGGGGTTATCGAAGTTTATAGAGGCAAGTACAAAATTCACGCGGACGAAGTCGCGGGTAACGTGCTAGTTAAGTATATGAATAAATACATAGTGTTTAGTTATATTTTTGTATATAATATTTTATAGTAATGTAATAATTAACAATCATTTTTAATTCGGTTATCAATTTCGTTTAGATTAGTTTATTCCCAATAATGTAATTATAGTAGTGGCTACACTTGATGTAAAACTTTAACTGGCATTTGCAATGTCAAAAAGTTTGACTTCTCCCGCGTGATAACACGACCAACGAAGTATTTTCGTAGTTTTTTGAGTTTTGTGTTGTTTATTGCTGTGTTTTTTTCATGGTATCGTTAAAATCAGAAGTATCAAGTGGTCAACTTTAAAAAACTATAACTTTATTTGGTGTGCTTGAAATAGAAAATTAATTATACTATCAAATTCTATATATAGTTGCGAAGGTTCTTAAGACAGTATACTTTGCACTTTGTCAATCTGTAATAACCTATTGCATCTCTGTTTGGGGTGGTGCCCCTAAATCGTTTATGATTAAAATCGAGCGAGCACAAAGAGCAGTGCTAAAGGTAGCTCATGGTTTACCGTTTTTTCACCCTACCTCTGAACTCTACGATAAGTGCAAGGTTCTTACTGTTCGGCAACTATTTATTATTCAAATAATCTTACGTAAGCATTCTTCTGTAAACTACAACGCATCCATAAATGCTCATAAACGCATTAAAACAAACGTATGTCCCACTCAACTGTGCAGAAGTAGTCTTTCGCACCGTAACTTTTGTTTCCTTGGCAGTTATTTATACAATAAAAAAAATCAAATAATAAAAACTAAAACCCAACTACGACTTAAAAGGTATAAACAAGACACCACAGACAGACAAATTAAAAATCCGGAGTCACACGTGTTAGGGCATAAATCGAACAGATTACGTGTGACTCCGGATTTTTAATTTGTCTGTCTGTGGTGTCTTGTTTATACCTTTTAAGTCGTAGTTGGGTTTTAGTTTTTATTACTTGATTTTTTTTTAAATTCTTTTGGGGTTATAATATATATATTTTTGAAATGTGCTCATTAAGCCCTTTCATATGATACCCAACATGGTACGATTAAACCATATATTTTTTTAAGTTCCTCACTTTATGTCCTCTAGAGGGCGCCATTTTTAATTTAATGTGACTTCACATAGCCTATAACCAGCGGACAATCACGACGCTTCTAACGATACCTCATTTGTCAAATTGTGATAAGTGGTTTGGAAGATAGGAGGGAACAGATGAACATACATACATACATACATACATACATACATACATACATACATACATACATACATACCGGTCAAAATTATAACCCTCCTTTTTTCTTCGCCGTAGTCGGGTAAAAATAAACTCTACTTGAAAAATATACCCTCTTATTAAAGCAAAGTGCAAGCAAGTTCTCACCACGTATTTACTGAGCCTTGATTACGATAGCACTGAAAGCCTCCTTATTGTTTTAAGATAAATGTGTTCTCAGCCTGTCCATCACACCGCACTAAGCCACACCGCACCACACCACACTACACAACACCACACCACACCACACTACACCACACCACACTACACCACACTGCACCACACTACACCACACGACACGACACGACACTACGCTACACCATAGCACACCACACCACACTCCACTCCATTAGTACACGCACTGTTTAATAATAACTTTGAATTTTCTTCTTTTACTTTTGTTTATACTATATTCTACCAAAGGTAAAAATAATTTGTTAATTCTGTCAGTAAGATTAAGAATACTTAAACGCTGTTTTGGGGGGGCCTGGTAATCTGTGTGACAGGTTCTCCTAGTGCAGATACCAGTCTCCCACAAAGGATTTATCAGATAATGTAATCTTTATATTTTTAAGGCGCCTTTGTGGAAGAGAAATAAATGTTTATTTATTATGTATTATTATTTCATTTTTCACACATATAAATTATATTTTTAAATATTAGAATAAAAAAATATATAAAACATTTAAAAATATTTATTATTATTTTATTTCTTTTTAAATACATATTTGTTACATTTTTAAATATTTTTTATAAAAAACATGAAAACAAAACATTTAAAAATATAAAAAATAGTAGTCCATCGGCATCAGGATCAGGGTCCAAGCTGCCGGTGGTCAGGGCTCTAGAGAAAGGAACCTCCTCACTATGCGTGCCGTGTCCAGGAGTACTGCTTTCTGAATCAAGCCCTCCAGCCGCGCAATGAGAGCCTCCTGAGATGTTGGTCGAGGCTATTCGCTATTAGGCCATTGACCGTAACGATTATCGGTACAGTGATTGCAGAGTCCACGTCCCACATGTCGACAACCTCGTGTGCTAAATCAAGACACTTGATTTTTTTATCTTTCTCAGCTTTCACGAGATTCTCCTCATGAGGGACAGAGATATCAACAATCATTGCACGGCGCTCTCGTCGATCTATCACCACAATATCAGGCTTATTGGCTACAATAGTCCTGTCAGTGATGATAGATCGATCCCAGTACAATGTGGCGTCACCATTTTCGAGAACTGGGTCGGGCACATACCTGTAGTATGGTACTTCATACTCCACACGGTTGTACTGCAAGGCTAGTTGCTGGTGGATAATCCTAGCTACTAGATTGTGTCTGTGCAAGTACTCGCCATTAGCAAGACGAGAACAACCGGAAACAATAATGTCGGATCGATTCACCGGGACAGTGGCATGCCCGACAGATGTCAACCGTACCGTCTTTGACAATGTATTTCCGGTAATTATTCGTCATGATGACTTCGTCCATAATCGCACCAGCGGCGGTACTGCCATACAAGCTGAAAAGCCCGGCTTGCCTTCAAAACTGAGCCAATCAATTAAAAAAAAAAAAAACTACTCTATACTTCCAAGTCAATCCTTCATGTCGCAAGAATTGATAAGAATAATAACATAAAAACTTCGCGCTGCACCAGCCGCGCTATAAGTAGGTACAAACAATGCACCGTTGCCAAACTGCCACAGTTGCGATCTCGCTCTAACACTATAGCTTTAGGCGAGATCGCATCCATGAATGAAGACGTCAATTCTGTAGTACATTGCATCTTTCTCGCTCACACACGCTTGCGGCAACGGTGCAGAAGCCAGCTTCTAGACCTCTCATTTTTTCATTGAAAATGCGTACGTTGTCGATACTATTAGAATGTACTTATTTTGCAAAATGTTCTAATATTTAAGCCCGGCTTTTGAGTTTTTATGAATGGAACGAATCGTGTGTTTGAAGTTCGCGCAAATGCACTAGCCGCGATGTTGACCCGCGTAAAGTGAGTTACAAGTCCGCGAAGCGACTCAATTTGTTATTGTTTTGAAATAATATTTTGAGATCAGTATTTTATTTTTCAATTGAGGTAATGAATTACCTAGTTTTATTATTTAAAATGATGTGATAGTTATTGCGGCTATGTCATTCCTTATGCTTAGTAGTGTTTTTATCATCAAAATGTGAATTTGGAAACTGTGTTCGAAAAGGTATGTAAATACATTGAGTTTTCTGACAGTAAGTAACTCTTTGCTTCACCGTAATCAACCCCAAATTACTATAACTCGGAAATATAAACAATTAGGTAGGTATTTTTGTCAGTCGAAGAATATATTGAAATTGGCATTCGATTGTTTAGTATGTATAAAGTTAAGAGTATGACCAAACTTAGGTAGCCTAGCTGGTGCCATGAAAGACATCAAAATTTGTATAGTGTTGTTTGTATGGCAATTGTAGTTTTGGTAAACCACTAAAAAACAAACCACTTATTAGAATACATCTCATCAAGATCACAAAACACAATAATTTTCGTATCGAAGATATTCTTTGAAATAAAGGCGTTTTGAAATAAAGATTAGAGTTGGCTATTGTCATTATGGTTAAATAAAAAATGTTATATACCCAATGTAATATCTTATTTAACATTTTCAATCGACTTAAAACTTAAATTTAGTTAAAACAACAAATCGATAATTTGGGGCCATCTAGCGGCTTTTGATAGAATAATTTTTATGTGACAAGCGTTGACAAACTTATTATGGTGAAAAGGTCCTGCGAAGCGGTGTGGTTACGCGCATTCGTTAATAGATGGCGCTTACGACAATTCCGTACTGAAGCCTGAAATAATATACACTAAATAATATACTACAGAAGCCAGAAAGTCTACTTCAGGCCCATGGAGGGCCCGGAAAAAGCGTCCGTGTAGCTCTTTGCCTTGCCATACTTCCTTACGATCGTTAGTATCAAGTACTGTAGGTTTGCGCCAGTTCTCTTTCGTCAAGGAGAGCGGAGTAAGGCCCTTGTCGACTGCAACCACATCTCGGTGCATCCCCACGTCAGTTTGAAAGAAATATTCCCTGAGACTGCAAATCTCGCGGTTGTGGAGGGTTTTGGCATTTAAGAAACTTCGACCGCCACACTTCCGCGGGATGTACAGTCTCATCACTGATGACCGTGGGTGATGCATCCGATTTGCCGTCAACAGTGTACGGACCTTCCTACCCAGGGCGTCAAGTTCCGTCTGAGTCCATTTGAGTATGCCGAAAGAATACATCAAAACCGGCATGACCCAGCCGTTGACGGCTCGCACCTTGTTTCCGCCTGATAAAAGACTATTTAACATTTTATTCAGGCGGCCAAAGAAGCGCTCCCTCAACGATTGTTTCATGTCGGCAACATTGATGCCTAATGCTTCCGACATACCCAAATACTTGTAGGTTTCGGTTGAGGAGAGGGATCTAACTAAGGTGTATGGAATCCGAGAGTTGGGTTCCCACGGATTCCATAATCCCCCCTCGCTTTACATGCATGACTGCACATTTGTCCACACCAAATTCCATCCTGATGGCGCTACTGAATGTTTCTGTTACCTTCAGTAGCTCCATCAGTCGCAAATAGTTGGGGGCGAAGAGTTTTAGGTCATCCATGTAAAGGAGATGAGATATCACCTGACCACCTCTTCTCAACCGATAGCCTAGACCTGAATTCTCCAGCAGTGTGCTTAGAGGCATCAAGGCTAAGCAAAACCAAAGCGGACTCAAACTATCGCCCTGAAATATTCCCCGCTCAATCCTGATCGGTTCATCGATCCCCCGTTTCTGTCGACATCCTGGATAGAGAAGGGCTGTTCTCCATTGCCACATACATGCCATCAAGAAGGTGCGTACAGTTGCGTCTATCTTGTACAACTCCAGCACCCTAATGAGCCATGTATGTAGCACCGAATCATAGGCCTTCTTATAATCTATCCAACATGTCGACAAATCCTTCCGGGATCTACGAACCTGTTGGCTTATGGCCATGTCTATAAGGTGCAGCTCCTTAGTACCGCGGGACGCATTCTTACATCCATTCTGAGACACAGACATAATTGAGTTGCTATAAATATGTTGTGCAATTTTTGCTCTAAGAATGGATGTAAGAACTTTATAGACCGTCGGTAAACATGTAATTGGTCTATAGTTTTTAGGTTCCGCTGTACTACCCGATTTATGGAACAGGTGGGTAACTCCTGTCGTAACGAACAGTGGTAGCGACCCAGTCCCTAGAGATGACTGGAATTGCGAAGCTAAGCAGGCGTGTGATCTTTGTAGCCATTTAATCCAGAAATTGTGCAGTCCGTCCGGTCCTGGGGATTTCCAGTTAGGCAACGGACGGACCGCACGGGCCACATCCAGAGGACTGATGGTAATGGCCTCCATTTCTGGTATTGAATGACACGCCCGCTCAACAACACGCATCCAATCACCTTCAGTGTGACTGACGGGCACCGACCAGATGCTTCGCCAAAAAGCACTCATGGTCTCATTATCCGGCGGACGCGCGTCAGTCACACCTTGGGTGGGAATGGGCCGCCCCCATGCTCTGTATACCCACCTTTCATCGCTCTGGAACATGCGGTTCTGAGTGTACCGATCCACTCTTCGCCTATACCGACGGATACGGTTTGCCCATGCATAAACTTTCTGCTTCAGGAAGTCGATGCGCACTGTGACACAGGACGCATACTCTCGAGGACTAATACTAGTTCCCGAGAACGCCCGCCTCACAAAGCGCATCACCCTTGGGCGTGTGTTGCCCTCCCTGAAGCAGATGAGCTTTCCGATGAGTACCCTGGCCTCATTAATACGACGCTCAATCCTGCACTGCCAGGCTGGTGCGGCAGGTTTCGGTCGTACAGCTCGGTCAGTGTTTGGAAATTTGACACGAGCAATACGACATGCCGCAACAGCCGTGCAATACAAGATTGAGTGTGTATCGCAAAGGTCTGCGCTGCCTTCAATAAAATTTGGTAACAGTGCATCCAGGGCACACACCAGTGCCCTGTTTTTTCTATTCATGGGCAAACGTGGTAGCCGTGGCCTAAGGTCAGGTGATATGAACCGGTACTCACGGATCGCATCCTCCAGTGCGCTCCTTAATTCCACATTGCATAGGTTATCTGCAGATATAGCCCCAGCATCCTCCTCCTCGTCATGTTGGTTTTCCCGCAGTGGGGCTTCGACTGGAGCATACATAACATGCTGGGATGGTGGAGGGTTGCTAGCAGAGCTACTCTGCATTTCCGAGCGTAGCCGATCAAGTGTAGCGTTATCCAATCTATGATTGTTTTGAATGACGCGCACCTGATCCGACAATCGTTGGGCCGAGACGTTAGTATAGTATAGTATAGTTCTTTATTTGCACAGAAAGTAGGTACAAGTTACAGATGTTAAGTTTAATTTTGATCCTTATACTAACTACCTTAACTAAGGCATGCAAACAGTTTTAAGCTATAGTAATAAAGACTCATTTCATATATTATTATTAACACATTAAATCAGATCAATACAAGTTTACCATGTCATGAAACTTAGTAAGTAATTTGAAATACAAAATAGAATACAAAATGTCAAGTTTAATAAAATGGGATTATAATTATGTAAATTCGTCAAGTTCAAGGTCAATACAGTTAAAAATAAATGAGTCAAAAAAACAGAGATGTCATATTATCAATTTAAACTCTTATCGGTCAGAAATTCGTCAATTGAGTAATAACATTTATTATATAATAGATCTGTCAATTTCTTTAACGTTAACGGCAGGTTCAAGCACCTGAAACAGAGAGAGCATCCGTCCTCGGTACGCTGTAAGGTTAATTCCTCCCTCGGTAGCCCCATAATATGCGCGCATAACATTAACATTAATGGACTGGGTCCATCGCATGCGCGACACATTTCCACCGGCAGCGGAGTTGTGGCGCGTACGGCGGCGAGGCGGAGCTGAGCGACGAGTCCGGAGATGGTGGGTGTGCCTGCTGTCGTGCTCTGGCTCTGGTTTGCATTTTACGTACTCACATTTTATGTCTATTACTTTGGATATTTGTCGGGTCCGGTTTTGGTGGGTTTTTCATATTAATTTGCATCTGGTTTTTTTTTTATGGTTTTTACTTGTAATGTGGATCTGGACTGTAAAATTATTTCTATCTTTTATGTTAAAAATGTTGAGCGTAAATTTTATTTTGCGGTGACATTGACAGACGCCATAGTAATTTATTATTATTATTATATTTATTTTCCTTTTTTAGGAAATATAGTTCATCTTTATCGGTTTTCGCCGAGTCTTGTGAGAGACCCTGGCATTCTCCTTCGGTACACAGATTTGGTAGTCTAGAGCCTGAGAAAGGAAATAGGCTACTTTTTATCGACATACCACGTGGGCGAAGCCGCGGGCGGATGCTAGTAGTGGATAAATTTTAATAACAATGTTTGTTGATCCGATAGAATGACTCATAAGCTTTTAGAAATATCCAAATCGAGCTAATAACATCGGAGATATGGCGAAAATGTAAAGCAAGGTCACAAACGTTTATTTTATTAGATATCTGCACACCTGTTTAGGTAGGGTATGGTTTTAAGAACTTTTATTGTATGTACCTATCACCTTACCCCGTACCTTTATTCTGGCAAATAAATGATTTTATTTGAAACGCTATGCAAAAATTAAAAAAATGATTAACAAGAAAAATATTAAAGATAAATTATCGAAAATTAACTTTTAAAGGGGGATTTTCGATAATTTTTCATGAATATTCTGAAAAATACGGGCGGTCATAAGCCCATGGGCGACCTTGTATATAGCGGCGTGGCATATGGAACTGTATGAAAAGTTGGTGGACTCGAATATGTACTTTACAGCAATTCAAGAAGTCGTTTCCAGATCCAGTGTGGTCGCGGCACACACAAAATGTCTATGGCGATGGTGGGTAGCTGTTTGTCGTCCACTACCACGCAGTCGGCCAGCGCGCTCACGTGCTAGTTGTGCAGCGGTACTTACAGTTGTCTATGGCGTCGTCGTCCACCACGACCACGCAGTCGGCCAGCGCGTCCACCGTGGGCTGCTGCTTGCGCAGGTCGTCGTGCAGCGCGCTCACGGCCGCCAGCTGCGCGTGGATGGCGTGCGACGAGCCGCGCAGCGCGCCCATGCGCGAGATGCGGTCCTCGGTCCGGGTCAGCCATTGCCTGCGAACACGCCACACGTCAGCCGGCGTCCCGCGCGCCGCGGACGGCGAGGTCGGCGACGTACCGGAAGGCGCTGAGGTGCTGCTGCTGCTTGCGCATGAGCGCGGCGTGCACGTGCGCCTGCGTGGCCAGCGCGGCGCGGCGCAGCGCCTCCCAGCGCGTGTTGAGCAGGCGCAGCTGCAGCCGCACCTCGGCCGCCTCGTCGCGCGTGAGGCCCGCGTCGTGCAGCAGGCGCGCGCCCAGCTCCAGCACGTCGCCCACGCGCGCTTGCTGCTCCGCCAGCCCTGCCCGCACGAGACGCTTGTGACCGACGGTTCCGAGCGCGTTAGTGAAGAGCTCACCGTGAAAACTTAGGTGAAGCGAGCTGTCGCTCCGCTTGATGATAGGGATTGTCAATATTGACAGCTCGCCTTAGTTTTCACGGTGAAATTTTTACAATCAACACCGGCTGGTAATCTTCCTCACTGACCATTTCGATCCATATTTTAATATGAATAATGTGGAACATGGACGGCATGTAAATAGGAACAGTTCAACACGTTTATTTTTCATATTATGGAAATGTCAAAACATGTTTTTAAGAAAAATAGAAACAATTTAGATACTCACTATGGTCCGATAGATATGTAACGCTATAATACTTATAAAAATATTGCAGGCATTCCTGCGCAGTAAAATCCTTACGCGGGCGCCTGAAAAATCTACTACGTCGTCTGCCGTGATGTCGGGCGATCACGTGCGTCATTTAACGCAACGCTAGGGCTGTCTGTGCTAAGAAATTATTACACAAAAGAATGGGAGACTAAAAAACAGTTTATTACATCGACATTTTTAAACACAGTCAATTAAAAGAATTGACTTGTCGCGTGACGTTTAGAAATCATTTACAAAATGTAGTTTTGATATTTTTAGGTCACAACCAAAATTCAAAAGGTATTTTTCTGTCAACCAACCTGCTCGTGCGAGCACAACTCGCTCTTGGCTGATTTTATTTCTAAAAAATGAAGCAAAGACAGTCGGCGTACCTGTGAGCAAGGCCTCGTGCGCGTGGAAGTGCTCCTTGAGCGCGGCCAGGTCGGAGTCGCGCGGCGCGGCGGCGGCGCCCAGACGCTCCTCGGCCTCCAGCAGCCACGCCAGCGCCTCCTCGAAGGCGCCGTAGTAGCCGCCCAGCTCCGCCGAGCCCGTCGTGGCCGTGGACAGCGGCCGCGACACCGACACCTGCTGCGGCCCGATTGTCCGATTTCAAAGTCGTATCATTTATTTATTCTAAACAGAAGGGCCGAAGCCAATAACACTATTTTTCTCAAACATGCTGGGAAATTCGAGCATTATTTTGACAACCTTCTTTGAGAAAAATCAAAATTGCTGTACTAGCCAAAAAAGTGAACATGCGGACGGAAATGTTATTATGAAAATCCATCTGTCGTGTTTAGCCGTCAATTAATAAACTATGAAAACTCACATCTGTCGTGTTATTTAAAAATGGAACTAACTTTTTACGGTTTACTAATGTTTGCCATCATTTAAAATGCCATAATTTTATATACCATAATTTCATATGCCATAATTTCACTATAAATAAATCAAACAAATGTACTCCCTACCATTTTTTTGTACAAAACAATAAACGTTTCTAAATTATATCAAATTTTGTTTATGTCAAGTATCGATTATGTAATGTGTTACTTATAGAAGGTAATGATTATGACACATGTTATTATCGCAACTAATTTTATGGCAAATAAAAGTTATGACTAATAAGTTGATATGACAAACGTTATTAGTATAAATAATAATAGGGTAAGTAAATATTATGAGTGAGAACAATTTTGGAAAACAATATTATGGTAAATGATTTTATGGCAAACAAGAAAATACGACTTTTTACTTCGTCATGGCAACCAAAGAGGTAACGTATCAAAGATTTTATTTAAATTTCGATTAGGCTTGCAAATAGAGCTTTTTTGAGTAAAGAAGAAACAATAGTATATTATGCAATTAGTGAATAAAGGACGGATTTAAAGCGAGGGCCATAGATGAATCACGAGCAAGTGAAGGATTCTAACGACTGAATCACGACCGTAGGGAGAGATTCATGAATTAAATTGTTAGAATCCTGAGCGACGCGAGTGATTCATGGCCCTCGATATAAATCCGTTCTATTCAGTTGCATACTATACTTTATACTATGTCTACGAAAAAAAGAGTTTGTATTGAGTATTTGTTCGCAAGGATTTATAGCATTGAGATGGAGTGTATTTATTTATTTACTAGCTGCGCCCCGCGGTTTCACCCGCGTAAGTCTCGATCCCGTGGGAATATCGGGATAAAAAGTATCCTATGTGTTAATCCAGGTTATAAACTATCTGTTTGCTAAATTTCATCCAAATCCATTCAGTAGTTTTTACGTGAAAGAGTAACAAACATCCATCCATCCATACTTACAAACTTTCGCTTTTTTATTATTAGTTAGATAGGCCTACCTGTTCAACCAATTGAAAACACAAGTAAACACAACAAATAAGTCAAGTGCACAATATTAAGCGATAGACACAGCAAAAAATATAGAACACAGAAAAAAAAAACAATAAGTAAATACAGAAATGACACAATATTTTACACAATTTTTATAAAATTTTTCAACAAAATAGTCATTTCAATAGCTGGAGTAATGGCGTTACATAGTTACATTATTTTATTTTATTTCTTTTTACTTAATTTGGTGGACCTGACGCTTGAATTTTTGAAGTGAATTGCAACAAATATTTCTTCATCACAACTATTTAGAAGTCTGCAAAGTCTAGGGACTCGGGAGCGGGGAGTTAGACCCTGAAACAGTTTTGCGGAATGGGGGACGTAACATTTTGATAGGGTGACGCGGATATTTACAGGGTATGTTAAAATTTAACTTACTTAACAACTGGGGGCAGTCTATTTTACTGTGAAGAATTTTAAACAGAAAGATTAAATCACTATTATCTCTACGTTTTTCGATTAACTAATATTTACTTACAATTTTAAATATAATTTATCTGATTTAAATAAGTCATATGATAATAAACGGTTGACATTTCTTGGAATTTCATTTGGATTTAGACATAAAATTGATTTCAGCTTTACGAATGCGTGCAGAAAACCAAACTAATATTATAAGGGTACTAATTAACGCAGCTTCTTTAAAATGTCATTCAAATATATTTATGTAGTTGCCTATGAACTAAGAGAAACGAACGAAAAACTGTTAGCGTCTAATAAATGCTTTTCAAGCGACCATAAATTGTAAAACAAGCTACTGTAAATATGACTCAGCATGGTGATAATTCTTAAGCAACTAAATTTGTGATATGTCTAATGTCTACGCATTGCCAGCTTCTACGAAGTGTATCAACTGCATCTATAAAATAATTTCAACGTACTCTAATTTCATAAAGTCACCTATATTTTTATACGTTAGCATAAGTAATTGACGAGTGAATCTACTATAATTGAACATAAAAATACCTTATTTGTGATCAATTTATGGTAAATTGTACAAACGCGAGGTCTACTATTCGCAGAACTACTAGTTAAAGTGACGTAACATTGATTGATTGTCACCTCGGGGGGCTGCGTGGCGACGGGCGTGCTGGGCTCAGAGTGGATGCTCTCCAGGTCACCCACGTCTTCGCTGGAGTGCGGCAGAGATTGGAAAAGGCACATCACGTACATCATGATAGACTTCTTGTCGGGGTTTGGCGTGTTTACGTCTGGAAATAAAAGTAAAACACGCTATACTGTTTGAAAATATTAAACATCCTTCAACATAAACACGTCAGTATGTTTGTCAGGCAATGGTTTCACGTGTTTTTTTGCATAGATATAATTATGAGCCGGACATAGGCTTTTTCATCCCGGCAGAAATGCACGGTTCCTGAAGTATAGCCTACGGGAGCGAAACTGCGCGGAATAGCTACTGTATAAATTGGAGCCAATTACTGCGGCCGCCAGCGATGCAGCAACGTGCTGAACGAGTAAGTTACCTTCCGGGTCCAGCAGGCGGTCGATGCCGAGGTGCTCGTGCGCGACGCTGAAGGCGTGCTCGAGGCGCGCAGCGGGCGCGCGCGCCAGCACGCCCGCGTAGTCGAACAGCTGCGGCCGCCAGCGGTGCAGCAGCGCGTTGAAGGCCAGCCCGTCCGCCCACGAAGTCGTGAAGTTCTTCACGTTCACGCCCGTGTAGTTCTGCACACACAAACGCACTCATATTATACACTCCAACATAAAAGTGCAGTGCTGTCTAACAATTGTAAAAGACCCATTCATCATTAAAGTGAGTCACGTTTATTCTTCCATTCGTTGCTCATTTTGAACTGGACCGCCTTACTGGGAACCAACTGGCTATGGAGACATTGAATTAAGAAAAAAAAAAAAAAAACCACAATTTGACAAAGGAGATTGGGCGTTTCTGCCCTGGAGCCCAATACAATAGGGTTAAGATATATACCAAAGGAAAGATCTCATCAAGAAGAATATGTCTTATTCCGAAGACTTCTCTTGATCGTTAGTACGAAAGGAGCTACAGAGCTTTAAATGTGAGTGATTAAGTACTATTGGAATTCTGATATTTCGTCAATTAAATAACTTTCAATGATTCAGTGCCCTGCAAACATCATCTTTGATGCCTATAAGCGAACATTTTAAAATATTGGTCTCCAATAGGTGCCATTTTAAGAACAATGTTTTTATGAGTCGGTCGACCGGACAGATCGTTAAGCCTGATGCGTACCCCAATAGAGTTGAGATATATGCCAATGGAAAGATCTCTTCAAGGCTAATATTTTGTGATAGGACGCTTCTCTCGATTGTTAGTACGAAAGGAGCTACAGAGTTCTAAATGTGAGTAATAAAGCATTAGTGAAATTCAGGTATTTAGACAATGAAATAACTTTTATTAACTTTGAGCCTTGCAAACATGATCTTGCAAACCTATAAACGGACATTTTAAAACGTTGGCCTCCTAGATGCCATTTTGGCAACAATGTTTTTAAGAGTCGATCGACCGTACAGATCGTTAAGCTCGAGTTAAGCCTGCCACATCCCCCAATAAAGTTAAGATATATGCAAATGGAAAGATCTCTTTAAAGGAAATATTTCGTGATATGACGTTTCTCTTGATTGTTAGTACGAAAGGAGCTACAGAGCTTTAAATGTAAGGAATTAAGCATTATTGAAATTCATCACCTATTTAGGTCATTATCTCTGAACTGACTAATAATAGGCATAAGTCGTGTTTGTAGTAAAGGTTATCCCTAAAAAGCTCTTTTCAGTGGTACCTATATATCTCATGGCTATTGGACGCCAAGAATTCCTTAGCGGTCCTTTGGTGCGCAATTTATTACCTATTTAGGTCATTAACTCCGAAATGACTAACAATTGGCAACAGTTATGTTAGAAGAAAGGGTTCTCTTTGAAAAGCTCTTTTCATTGGTGTGTATATCTTATGGCTATTGGGTCAAGAAAATTCCTTAACTTCGGTGCCCCAGTAGTAACACTTATTTAGGTCATTAACTCTGAACTGACTAACAATTAGCAAAAGTCGTGTTAGTAGCAAAGGTTCTCCATGGAAAGCTCTTTCCATTGCTGCATATCTTATGGCTATTGGGCCAACAAAATTCCTTAACTTCAGTACCGATGTAGTCACCTATTTAGGTCATTAATTCCGAACTGATTAATAATTGGCAACCGTCATGTTAGTAGTAAAGGTTCTCCTCAAAAAGTTCTTTCCATTGGTGTATATCTTATGGCTATTGGGCCAAGAATATTCCTTAACTTCGATGCCCAAGTATTCACACCTATTTGGGTCATTTACTCCGAACTGACTAACAATTGGCAAAAGTCGTGTTAGTAGGAAAGGTTCCCCTTAAAAAGCTCTTTCTATTGGTGTATATCTTATGGCTATTGGGTTAAGAAAATTCCTTAATTTCGGTGTCCCAGAGTCACATTTATTTAGGTCATTAACTCCAAACTGACTGACAATTAGCAAAAGTCGTGTTAGTAGCAAAGGTTCTCCATAGTTCTCTTTCCATTGGTGTATATCTTATGGCTAGCCAAGAAAATTCCTTAACTTTGGTACCGAAGTAGTCACCTATTTAGATCATTAACTCCAAACTGATTAAAAATTGGCAACAGTCATGTTAGTAGTAAAGGTTCTCCTCAGAAAGTCCTTTCCATTGGTGTATATCTTATGGCTATTGGGTCAAGAGAATTCCTTAACTTCGGTGCACCAGTAGTAATACAGGTGGCTCGTTCAGATGTCAATGTATACGCTTTTACAATAAGCTTCCAAGCCACGTACAAGTTCTAAGCCTTAATAAATTCTAAACATTCATTAAACGTAAGTTGTGCCATTAAAGATTACATTGAGGACAAAAAGGCTTGGGATTGAGCTGATCCAATTTCTACATTTATTTTTTGTTTTAAATTACTTACTGAATTTTGTTATTTTTGGTAACTTTTTATTTTATTATATACCTACACAGTGACATGAATTTTTACTTTGTGAAGTATAATATTATTATTATTTTAATTATTGTGAATTTGAGGACTATGTGGATCATATTTTTTATTTATCTGGCAGTTTGAGTACTCTAGGCGGCCTGGCCTACCCAAATGTCCTTTCTTTGGTATTGTTCGTCGAGTCGTTGAGCTCCTTAAGTTTTGAGTTGAGCTGCACGATGACTGACAAATGCGTGCACTGACTGGATAGGTCCACTCAAATCTGTAAGGTTCTTTCCTCAAAAGACCATTTCAGACACACATCTACATAGTCCTCAAATGATCTGACCAAGATTATTTCCGGATTTTTATATTTATAATTACATTGACATTTGATTCAAACAATGACATGAATATTTACTTTGTAAAGTATTATATTATTTTTAATTATTGTGAATGTGAAGATTATGTGGATCTTTCTTTTCTTTTTTATTATGTATTTTTTCTTAGTTTTAACTAATTATAGTCTGGCAGTTTGAGTAATTTATGCGGCCTAATCAAATGTCCTTTCTTTGGTATTGTTCGTCAAATCGTTGAGCTCCTTAAATTCGGAGTTGAGCTGCACGATTACTGACAAATGCGTGCACTGACTGGACAGGTCCACTCAATCTGTGTGGTTCTTTCCTCAAAAGGCCATTTCAGACACCAATCTACATGGTCTTCATATAATCTGACCAAGATTATGTCTGGACTTTAAAAGAGACTGTGACCTCTGAGTTTGTTTCGGCCTTTCTTCTCAGAGTAGTCAGATAGGAAACGCCGACCTCATCTAGTTTTAAAAATGTGATTGACGTCAATCACATTTACTACATTTACCCTACTTACAGAAATAAAATCATTTATCATTTATCAATACTTATTTAGGTCATTAACTCCAAACTGACTAACAATTGGCAAAAGTCGTGTCAATAGCAAAGGTTCGCATTGGAAAGCTCTTTCCATTGGTGTATATCTTATGGCTATTGGGCTAAGAAAATTCCTTAACTTCGGTACCGAAGTAGTCACTTATTTATTCCATTAACTCCGAACTGACTAACAATTGGCAATAGTCATGTTAGTAGGAAAGGTTCCCCTTGAAATGCTCTTTCCATTGGTATTATATCTTATTTTTATTGGGCTTCAGGGCAAAACCCTATAAGCAGGGGTCCATTCTCCTTTTACGACATGCCTAAAAGTTAGCGCTGGCAACACCATAAATTATTTATGTACGAAGTTGGTAGCACTGGAAAAATTAACAGGGGAATTCCCTATCTTCAATCACGCCTGTCGACGGATAATCTCAATTTGTTGTCTCAGTCACTCATGTAATTGTTCCACTTTGAATGACTGAAACATACTGACCGCCGTCACCATTATAACTCGTCTAATTAGAATAGAGTTCTGTTTAGTACCAACCAATTAGAAAATGGTTGTAGTTTGTTTTCGTAACATTCAGCGTTCCCGATTGTTGCTCCTGATGCGATCTAATTTTTGTGGCTAAAATATTCCATTTTTAAACATTAAGGGGCTGGCGGAGCTTCGATCGCAACTACGAATCGAGTGCTACAAATGTTGCGCTAGTGTGCCTGTCGGATGATACACGCAGCTACCGGGAACTGTACGACCACGCACACATTTTCATTGACATGATATTTGCTTGACGCGATAGCACTACTAGCTATTGAAAATTTATGATAAATTTGGATGTGTTCCGTAATACCAAAAATGATGAATGAAAACTTAATGTTTTTCCAATTTTTTTTTCGATAATTTGTAAATTGATAATATAGGTTCTGCTGAAACAATATCACAAGTATTGTTGTTTATAATACAGAAAAAACAATATGAAAACATGTCATTTAAGCTGTAAAAATGTGCGAAATTCAATTCGCCACAACTTCATTTTAGTTAGGTTTTTTGAAAAAAAAAAAAAGATGTAGGAACCTAGATAAATACTGTATCAATCCGAATAACAACACATTATGGTGGAAATATGCTCAAATTGCAAATGATTTAGGTGACCACTGACCTGCGTGTGCGTGCGGCACCATGCCAGCAGCGTTTTCTCGAGGTTGGTCTGCTGCAGCTCCGTCATCAGCTCCTTGAGGTGGTAGTGCACCTGCCAGTGCAGGATTATGCTCCACACCAGACCTGTAACATTAGTATTGCAATGCAGACTCTGAAAATACAATTTAATTTAATTCCATGCAGTGTATATAAGCCTCGAGATATTCTGAACCACCTTGAGACCCGCGTTTTCGGCTCCAGGTCGTATTCCTTCCTTACCACAATGTTGCTATCAGCTTTCAGAAGTGGAGTCTCGGGCATGTCAGAGGACAAAACAACACGCTGTTGCTACATACACCTGTGTGCTACTGTTGTGATAAGTATGTACTTATACCTAGCGTGAGCTTGGGGTTGGCGTCGACGATGTCGTTGGAGCTGATGTTGACAAGCTTGACGCCATTCTGGTCCAGCACGTGCAGCGCCGTGTTCACATTGTTGATGTGGTGCACGCGCATGCGCCCGCGCTCGCGCTTCTGCAACACGCAAGCAAAGACCTTGCTATCATGTGCCACGGGTTAAGCCGGTACGTAGGACCACATGTTGCAAACTAACCTTATCATGGTCTCTGGTGTTTACAATATTTGACGGCGTTTAATGCTTTCTTTTTGATTAACAAGTAAGTATCAAAATTATTGCCTCAGTAGCTGGATAACTAATTTGATAACGATTCTTAACGTAAGGAGCAGTTGTAAAATAAATAAAAAATAACATCGGTATTTCATTCAAGCACATCACATTGACGAGAACGAGAGTACGGCACGCGTGTGGCACTGTCGCGTAAAGAGCGGTTCGTTAGCGATGTGTAACAGTGTAAATACTTTATCCCATCAAAAAAATAACATACAAAATCTAGTTTCGCGCAACGCAGTTCTTCTACCGCAAAAAGATTTGAGATTTCATGGAAAACCAAGTTAGTCTGTTAATTTATTCAGTATGTACCTAACCTATTTATTTGTCATCTTTGTTCTTTAATAAATAGAATTACTTACTACTTCACGAACGAACTACAAAAAAATAAAAAAACCTTTTTTTATGGTAATATTTTTTTTGCATGTTAGACGCTAACGCTGTACTATTGCAGATTATCGGGAACGCCCCTCGTTAGATAACATACTGTATATATAGATTATGCAGTTTGATCTAGAAAACAAAGAGAAAACGGGGCTGAAATTGCGGTATTTGTATTTCAATTTTTCCTTGCTTTATAGGATTAAGGGACATAGTTTTCTCATTGACCTTCCGCATGTGGGCGGAGCTAAACTCCCTACTCCCCGAATACGTAAAACGCGCGCGGTGGCGCGCTGAACTAAAACGACGATCAAAGAAAATGCACGGACGCAGACTTGCGCGCATAGGCCGACAATTTTGCCTACGACTCCAGAAAGGAATGGCGCAGATGCAAGGCTGATATTTGTATAGATAGATACATAAGTTACGTATAGCTATTTTAAGTTTTTACCGGACATTATTTTTTTGCATGTGTTTGGAAGAAAATATAAGGTGTATCTTTTCATACACGAAATATTTTAAGGGATCATTGTACTCATCATTATGAACAACTTTTACTATGGGACCAACCCTGAAATCACGAAAAAAAAATCAGCTATTCCCTACTTTATGTTCGCATAGCTCGTCAAAATGTAGGGAACAGCTGATTTTTCTTTCGCGATTTCAGGGTTGGTCCCATATGGAGTGAGTTGTTCATAATGATGAACTAACACGAGTACACATCAAGCTATACATTTCCAGTTTATGCTGATCTCGCATTGTATAGAATTTCCGTACCTACAACGCGGGGTCAGCTTATACTGGAAATGTGTAGCTTGATGTGTAGCCGTGTGTAGGTACAATGACCCCTTAAATATTTCCTACCGACATACCTAAGTATATACCTACCTATATACCTACCAACATACCTAACTAAATCTCTAACTTCATACCTACCTATTAATATACATACAGACTCGCTACACACTACGACACAAAAACAGACTAAACCAACCAGGTTCAAAGCTAAAAATTCACTCCACAAGCACTTTAGTAATGTCAGTTAAAATATATAATAAACTACCCGATGAAATTAAAAATGAACAAAAATTTAATATCTTTATAAATAAATTAAAACAATTTCTAATCAGTAAATGTTATTATAATGTACATGAATATTTAAATGATAAATTTAATAAATAAACAATAATAAAAACGCAATAATAATTTATTTATAATTACCAATGATAATAATAATATATGTATAATTTAAATAAATATTAATGTTTAAATCCAATATATGAGTGGTAACAATTATATGTACACAATTAGTTATCAGCCTACCTACCTACACATAACGAAAGAGTAGATTAATATTAAAATTGTTAACAAATATCTATGATAGCCCTCCTCCTAATTTTTATGTTGTTATGCCCGACAGGGCCCACAATGCTCCAAAACGAATGTATGTCTTTATGTACCTACCACCTAAACGCTCAAAACTCCAGTACTTACCTACATATCATTTATTTCTGTTGCATTTAGAAATCGAGTTTGGTACCATAGCATTTCTAAAATTCGCGCATTCCTAACATGTATTTGTAGCGGTATGGGCTAAGTATTGGATTCGCGATCATTGAGGTCTGAGTTCGAATCCTAGTCTTTTGTTTCTTTGATATCATAATAATTATCTGTTAAGTATTTATGTTTATTTATAATCTATTCATTCTTATTATTTATTTTTTATGAAGTTAAATATTAGTTATTGTATTATTATTTAACTATTTACAGGTATCGGTATTCAGCAGACTTTATTGTAAATAATAATATGATTATTTTAGACTTTATGCATGTTTTTTTTAATATAACGTAACGTAAAACTCGAGCACGATACAGCCAGTGTGCGTGTATGAGTGATGTCTCAACATTCCTCAGAGAACACACAAATATGAACTGTCGTTGTACAGTCACGGACTTTAAATGTTGAGCCACATTCAAACTTTTCAATTTCACAGTTTCATACATTCACGAGATTACACGATCAAACACAAGCTCATAAACAAGATGACAAATAAATTACTTTTAATCGGAAATATCCATAGAGGTTGACTAATAAGTTCTCAATGATAAAAATAAATACAATGTTGCATTAAGTTTATCCAATCTATTTGATACCGACCTCCTTTGAATCATAGCTCATTAACTCGATAAATAGGAAAACATAACTGAAGACAGTGACAGTTGAAATATCAATATGACAAATAAATTACTTTTAATCGGAAATATCCATAGAGGTTGACTAATAAGTTCTCAATGATAAAAATAAATGCAATGTTGCATTAAGTTTATCCAATCTATTTGATACTGACCTCCTTTGAATCATAGCTCATTAACTCAATAATTCTGAAAACTTAACTGAAGACAGTGACAGTTGAAATATCGATGTCAGAGAATTTCTCCGTACGCTAACGTTACTATCGCAACAGTAACCTAGCAACAATTATTTATCGTTGCTAGGTTACTGTTGCTAGACCTGCAATTGGTTGACTTTGAGTCGTCACTCTGCTGTCAAGTTTGTAGTTCTGGCTCTCAGGTTAGCCAACCGGTATGAAATATAATTTTCTTCTTCTAATACGAGGACATATGACTTTGCCTGTCGGGAACCGAATAAACCCGATTTGCATTACACGGCTAAAATACGAACAGTGCCAGGTGGCTAATCAATTAAAGTCCGTGACTGTACCTACCTACTACGCAAAAAAATATAACATTGTTGCATTTAGAATACGCGTTATAGTGGCGAACTGTTCTTATCATTGCATTGCTAAAATTCGCGATATATTATCATGTGTTCGTAGCTGTATGGGGTAAGCAATGGATTCGCGATCTACGAGGTCTGGGTTCGAATCCTATATTACAATCCTGATTTTTGTTTCTTTGAAACCATAATTATTTGTATTTTAAGCAAACACTTGTTAATGAATAGGGTATTTATATTCTATTCATGCTTATTATTTATTTTTAATGAAGTTAATTATATTCATTACTTCCAAACAAGTAAAAACTTACAAAAAGTTTTAGTACTGAGTGAGATTTGAACTCACGGCTCACTGATACACGCACACATGTAGCTGCTCGCTAAAGTCATCTTGACTTGACTCATACGAGTAGTCACAATATTAGAACTAGAAGAACCACACACTGATGATTCATGTGTCTCTTGAAAATAGAAGGTCATAAGCATAGAAATATAACGGTCAGCTGAGACCGCGATGTGAAGCAACGCGCACTTTTGAACAATTATCAAACTTATTTTCTTCACCAAAAGGTATAATTTCAGTGCGAGGGTTGAGTGGGTTGGTTTTAGGGTCAATGCCCCACTTCTTCCGTGTCTGTGTCCGCGCGCCATGATCAAGATGCTAATGTCGTAGGCAAATGGCCGTCTCCGCGAACGCTTTCGTCCGCATCATTCATGACATGACAACCTAAGATGCAGTTCAGTGGTTTCTTCTAGAAATTTAAGTCAAACTAAAAAGTTTATAAATTATGAAACCACTTACTACATAATTATCAGCACACGTAGGTATTTTATTACCTATATTTGTCTTGAATATCATTATTCATGATAAACAACAAATCGGAAAATATTTCTTGCCTTTACTACGCTATTTTTGCTTTCATATTATCACAGGGACTGTACTACGTTTCCAGGAAATACATTGCTTCTTCACCACTACCTAAGTGTGTCGCTAAGTGACTGGACAAGCAATGTAAAAATCACAAAACGATACTTTATAGCGGTTGCATCGCGCGCGTAATACACCCGTTGTAAGGGTAGCTTGCGACAAGCCAGTGATTTCGTGTGAGTACCTGATGAGATAAGGTTTATAATTGATTGTACAGTACGTTCTGATTTATGAATGTGTGTTCGCGACTTCGTATCTATTGGTTTTACTTTTACTGAATTGCATGTGTATGTGGTGACGTGGATGGTTGTACATATTATTATTATAGATTTAGACAATATTTTATGTCACGACTGCCCCGTTGGTCTAGCGGTCGCAAGCGCTACTGCTGAGCATGAGGTCCCGGGTTCGATTCCTGGGTCGGGCAAAGTGTTATTGCGTTTTTAGGGTTCCGGGTGTCGTTGGAAAGGTCGTTCAAAAATATTGCGAGTGTATGAACACTATTTTTGGATTCATGGATCTGTTTGCGAAATATTAAACTTTGAAGTGCTAATTTTTATTAGAGTCAAGTGTTGAGGCCCCCTGGCAGGTAAATGGTTGGTTTTGGATATGTGAAAAAATTCACGGCAGTAGTAGGTATATATTATAACGAAATTAAAAGGAAAACTATCACAGCTAAATAGGCTCTACAAGTTAACGAGTAATAATCTACCAACTTAAATTTGCAGTTGCAAAAACAATGTTGTTCATCTACAATGTTGAGTTTGTTCTTGCAATAAATTCATCTCAACTACGGAACCCTTCATTTTGTGTAGTCCGACACGCACTTGGCCGGTTTTTACATCTGGAATTGCTCAGTAGCAGCCCGGAGTCTGGATTTGTGCCTGGTTGATAGCAATAGGTTCGCCCCTATTACATGGAACTTATCTGGCGAAATGTGAGTGTACTAACTAAAGGTACATCTCTGCCTAACCCTTCGGGGAATACAGGCGTGACGTTATGTTAGATTTTATATGTACATTTTTTTTGGTTTACTTAAATTGTTAATTTGTATGTCAATTTTGTCAATGTGAATAAAAAAACTATTTTATAAGTAATTCCACATTTTAAAAAAAACTCAACGATATAGCGCCTACGCGCACAATTGAATTGGGCTCTCTGCAGCGAGCTATTCTATACACGCACATTGATACAATTCGTACGTAAATATTTGCACTAATACACGCAAACGCGCGTAATCGGTCCATAGCCGGGGCGGAGCAGCGAGCGACACAGCCATCCCGTCTTAATGCTCACGCGCGACTGCCGCCTGCGCCCGCGCAGAGCACCTCTGAACCTCTATCTCTAAGTGGGGTCACTATCTTTGCAAATATTGATTGATTTAAAAACGCTCTTTCAATTTTGTAGTCCTTCTAACCATCAATTTTTCAGTGTAAAAATATTTCCGAACATCAAAGCCGTTTAGAAGTAGTAGGGAATATTAGCCAAAAATAGCGTTTTGGTAAATATTTTTTTAAGGCAAAAGTATTAGTCATACGCAAAAACCCCTTTTCAAAAATGTTGTACGTGAATCTATGACAAACATATATTTTTTTCAGATCTTTTAACCCAGCCGTTAATGAGGAGTAGGCTTTTTAATGTGACCGTTTTACGGTACTAAACGGGACTTAGCGCCTTAATAAAAATCAGTCAGTAACAAAATTAAGGAACTTTGACCTGCAATAATTCTTAAACTATATGTTCAAATTGAATGTAGTTTGGGAATATATTTAGGTCACTGACATCTGAACCTAGGTCACTGAAATTTGAACCTAGGTCACTAAAATCTCTCTCTCTGAATCTCTTGGTCACTGAAAATCCAGGGTTCTAGCTTAATCCGCAACGAAGATACAGGGGGTTGGCAACAGGCAACTGAAGGAAGAACACTGATGGGTTTTAGTCAGTAAAAGTCTGACACGCCTTCCCGCTCCGCCGAGAAGTCATTCGATGACATGCCAGCCTCAAAAAAAAAAGGGGGGTTCGAAAATGTCCTGAATGGCTTCGAGAAAAGATGGAACGCTGTGCCTTTGTTTGTTTTGCTCGGCTTGGCGGATTATAGAAGACGGTCCTGCAGACATAATGTGACAGACATACACAGGTCTGCCGAGGCCAACACAAAGTTAATTTGCACAGAGCTAAAAGAAAGTGAAAGTTGACATAATAATATAAAAGGAAATGCTGTAGTTAGCAACTACTAGACATGACCTGCAGAGACAAGAGTGTGAGTTCAGAATAATTAACACTACATGGTTTGAAACTCTCTTGCGGTCTTGGGGTCAGGCTTACAAATAAACAGAACATCGTCTGACCTCTGAGACTCCGCAATAAAATTAACAAAAGAAAATATTGATTCTCTTTTGTTAATTTTATTGCTGAGTAGATTGCTAAGACTGCATGTAAACCATAACTGGCACTTCCCAGTTCCAGCCCTGGCATGCAGGCATTGTAGTCAAAGGCCTATGTAACCCCGGAACAGCAGACGTTAGACGCTCGCGGTTCATGTGGCTCGTGCACTTACATATTGCTGCGCGGTGAGGATCTCCAGCAGTGACAGCAGGATCTCTCCATCTCGCAAGTCCAAGAACAGGTCCTCCACCAGCGGCTTGTCGTTCTGTAACACAAACAAACGGTACATCCACATCACGCAGCAATGGAACCCTTAAGCAAATGATTTCCCAGCTGTGTGAGTGTTAGTCCAAACGGTTATATTCTTTTATAACAAGTGTCACTCCTTCACCTAAACCTTCCTACAGTCAAGGAACAGATGTTCTATCTAAACTTTTATAGTAAGGCCTTTCATTATTATTTTGTGTGAGCGTAGTTTTGTAGTTTTGAAAATACACTAGTAGTTCTGCGAACAGTAGACCTCGCGGGCACATACTTTTTGCAACGACTAATAATCACACTGTTACTAAGTCCGTCAACGTAGATACGGGTCCGTTCGAAAGTAGTTGGAAACTTTGGAGTGACCCTACACCCGATTAATTAACTTTTTTGAACAGGGAATAACACATTGGAAAAGGTTTGTACTGTACTAATGCCCAATAAAAAGCGAAAAATACAAAAAAGATTCCAAAAATACATGAACGGAAAAAAAAAATTGTAATAAAGCATAATGTGACACTTTTATTTTAGACATTTTTTTTTTAATCCAAGATGTCCAAACATATATATTTTTATATAATAAATAAGTAAGTAACAAATGTATCTTTGTTTAATTATTGCTTTTTCCATAAAATACTATATTTTTTTAAGTGTAGGTACTATATTTTTTTAAACTTATTTTGAAAAGTACTATATTTCGCCGAAGAAATGTTGGCAACCCTACCCTAGATAGGTACTCGTACCTGTGCTCGTACGTTCTTAGTTCATAACTAGACGTGTCTCTAGAGGCACAACATACCGATACCTGACACTGGGAATAGAAAGGTTAATTACATATAAATAAGTTATTAACAAGACGCGGTACCACAAAGTATGTAACTACTGCTATGTACAGTCACGGACTTTAATTGATGAGCCACCTTCAAACTTTTCAATTTTGCAGTTTCATACATTCACGAGATTACACGATTAAACACGAACTCAAATCGCAAGCTCGTAAACAAGATGACAAATAAATTACTTTTAATCGGAAATATCTATAGAGGTTGACTAATAAGTTCTCAATGATAAAAATAAATACAATGTTGCATTAAATTTATCCAATCTATTTGATACCGACCTCCTTTGAATCATAGCTCATTAACTCGATAATTATGAAAACATAACTGAAGACAGTGATAGTTGAAATATCAAGATGACAAATAAATTACTTTTAATCGGAAATATCCATAGAGGTTGACTAATAAGTTCTCAATGATAAAAATAAATACAATGTTGCTTTAAGTTTATCCAATCTGTTTGATACCGACCTCCTTTGAATCATAGCTCATTAACTCGATAATTATGAAAACATAACTGAAGACAGTGACAGTTGAAATATCAAGATGACAAATAAATTACTTTTAATCGGAAATAGTCTTATCCATAGAGGTTGACTAATAAGTTCTTAATGATAAAAATAAATACAATGTTGCATTAAGTTTATCTATTTGATACTGACCTCCTTTGAATCATAGCTCATTAACTCAATAATTCTGAAAACTTAACTGAAGACAGTGACAGTTGAAATATCGATGTCAGAGAATTTCTCCGTACGCTAACGTTACTATGCAGCAGTAACCTAGCAACAATTGTTTATCGTTGCTAGGTTACTGTTGCTAGACCTGCAATTGGTTGACTTTGAGTAGTCACTGCTGTCAAGTAGTAGTTCTGCTCTCAGGTTAGCCAACCGGTAAAGATATGAAATATAATTTACTTATTCTAATACGAAGACATATGACTTTGCGTGTCGGGAACCGAATAAACCCGATTTGCATTACACGGCTAAAATGCGAACAGTACCAGGTGGCTCATCAATTAAAGTCCGTGATTGTACTAACTTACACAGAGCAGCGGTTATCAATGTACCCAACCCACTCATTTTGTATTAGCTGAGTGGATCGTGAGTGGTGTACAGCATTGTCCGCATATTATAAAATTCCAGCTGTAAACAGTGGCAGCGGCACGCTCACTCAGTGTCGAGAATTGACCCTAATTACTTCATGCACACAATTTGTGAGCATCGCGGACTGTTGTTTTTGAACACACACACGGTGACGTTATCATGAGTCGACGCAGATCCTGCTCCAAGCTGACAACAATAGTGACTAAAACTTGAGACTTTCTATACCGCCACGTATGGAAGTTGGTTTTGTCGTTTAGTTGTTACTTGTTACAATGAGGTTATTACAGTGTAGGCCGACGCGACGTCCAGTTTTTAACCGACATCTTCAAAAAGGAGGAGGTACTCAATTCCTCTGAATGTTTTTTTTTTTTTGTTGGTTACGCGATTACTGCGCCAATTATGAATCGATTTTAATGATTCTTTTTATGTTTGGTAGGTCATGCTTCAGAGGTGGTCCCATATAAATTTTATTAATTTTACTTGCTTAGTTTTTGAGTTAGCTTCAATAATTACGTATTTTTCCCACTTTGCGTATGTAGACGATATCTTAGTTGGCTCCGTCACTGTTATTTACATAGCAGGTAGTGGTATACGAATTTGTGTGGGGTAGGTACCACAACTAAAAACTCAAAAATAAAAACTTATTACAAAAAAAAAAACAACCGACTTCAACACAACGACTAAAAACAAATTTCGGAAATTAAAGTTATTTTTCACTTTTTTTGTTTTTTTTGGAAGTCGGTTCTTTTTAGGGTACCGTACCCAAAGGGTAAAACGGGACCCTACTATTACTAAGGCTCCGCTGTCTGTCTGTCTGTCCGTCTGTCACCAGGCTGTATCTCATGAACCGTGATAGCTAGACAGTTGAAATTTTCACAGATGACAGTATTTGTTGTTATATCTGCCGCTATAACAACAAATACTAAAAGACAGAATAAAATAAATATATAAGGGGGCTCCCATACAACAAACGTGATTATTTTGGTCGTCTTTGCTCGATATTGAAAACGGCAACAGGTAGACGCTTGAAATATTCACAGAATATTTAGTTACATATTCACTTTAAAAATAAATAATTAAATTAAAATAAAACAAATATTTAAGGGGAGCTCCCGTACAACAAACGTGATTTTTTTGCCGTAGATAACTAGTAGCGCCCCGCGGTTTCACCCACATATGTCTCGATCCCGTGGGAATATCAGGATAAAAAGTATCCTATGTGTTAATCCAGGTTATAAACTATATGTGTACCAAATTTCATCCAAATCGGTTCAGTAGTTTTTGCGTGAAAGAGTAACAAACAAACATCCATCCATCCATACTTACAAACTTTCGCGTTTATATAGGGAACCCTTCGTGCGCGAGTCCGACTCGCACTTGGCCGTTTTTTTTTTTGTAATTTTATCGAACGTTTTACGTTCTATTGACATAGACAGTCAAAGAAGTTGGGCTTCGTACTATGCTGTAACTACGATCGATTTAACTAAACTGCCAATTTCTCCAATAAAAATAGATTAATATGTCATTGAGTCATTGACACATCAAACAGTTTAATCAATCGCCAAGGGTCAGGCACACGATCAATGTCCACCAACACGTCTAACAATGTTTCGAAAGCGTCTCTTCAATATTCTAATAAACAAGTATCAATGTGCATCCATTCACCGTACATTAGTTCAGTAGAGTGGGCGGCGCGGACCATCGGCAACAAAACTATTTAATTGATCATGTATCTATTATATTCTGATACCTCAAGAGTTTATGCAAACTCACTCAGTAGTACAAACGCTTACAACTAGCACTACAAGGTCTATTAGAGCAGTCTTTACCTTGACTAGCTGAGAGTTTATCCATTTAGTGAACGTTTTCTTCTGGACGTCTTCTCGTTCATCTGAAACAAACACGCTTAATATTAATAACCAAAATTTTAACAAACGATAGCACGCATCTTCAAGAAAGAAAATAATGTTATAAAAACTTATGAAGTTTATGAAAATAAAAGTAAGTTGCCATATACATCAATTTAAAACAACAATGACATGATGGCGAGCCGAACCGGACCGGTCAACAGAGGCAATATTGTATGACGTCAAGAATGACGTACGACCACTTTCAACTGCCTGTGAAGCAGTGGGCTGCAGGAAGGCTTCCCAGGTCTTCAGCAGCGTGAGCATGACGCGGCACACCTGCGCCAGGGTCAGCGCTTCCACCAGCGAGCTCAACAATGCGCCATTACATTCCTCACCACTACACGAATGTGTGGACATTTACAGCATTTATTCACAGGCATGCTAGTTGTATTCCCGACTCCCGAGAGCCGACTGAAAACTAATACATTATGCCATCGATGGATGCCGGGGGTCCCGTTATCCTCGCTTCAGCGCACTTTATAGTTTGCTTTGTTTGTGGCGTCGGTCGTATAATGAGATGTACCGCAGTGTCCCCGCGACCTTCGATCATTTGCGCCGCAACGGACGCGAATCTATTGCTTTAGATTCAGATCCATTCCAAACTTTTAGCTACACTCTACCTACACCTACAGTTGATACAGTTATATCCATAGGGGTTGGATTTAGAAACGTGCCGACTCGCTACAAAGAATGTGAGCTTATTTTTTGGGGGTTCTAGAGGGTCTCCTGAACCCTCCACAACAATTTCTTTTCACGGGAGACGCGTTTTTTTGTTATTTTTTAAAGTTAAGGCCGGCTTATTTCAAGCTCCGTAGGTATCAAAGCAGTACCTCAGCCCCCGAAACGACAAGCCATCGTAACAAATTACGAAAACGCTGGCGATGTGCGCGCCTAGCACACGCACACGCTCCTGAGTCAGATCGCAAACACATAAATCAGAACGTACTACACTCAATAATAAACCTTATCACATCAAACACAGCGTGCATATACCATGCGCCGTACATATTAAAAAATTAGTGGTATAAATATTTTAATATTTCACATTATGTCGACCCATATTTAACACATTTTTTAAGACCTTTATTATGGTATAAGTTTTATTATTCAGAGCTTAATAAAACTTAAATAAAATAATAAATTAGACCGCAATTTGTCGCACTTGTCTTCGCGATTTAATTGGATGCAGTAAAGTGCAAGTAATCGTGTATCGTATAGCCGAGATCTAAAGATCGAAGTATGAATAATGTAATATGTTTTTTTCAAAATTTAAATCCGTGTTATCTACGAATAAATCACAATAGAAAACGACGTTTTTTAGGATAACGTCGCGTCGCCTAAGTAAGCTTTATAAAAATCGACTTTTTTTACGGGTACAAGAGCGAGCAGCTTGCAAGCGAACAAAGACCCTGGCATCCCTTCGAACCTAACCTGCCTGAGTCGGGTTGCCCCAATTCCCGACACATCTCGACTTAGTACATAGGCAATAAGAACTTAGGATGCGAGAGCGAGCGAAGCGAGCTCGGGACTTGGGGCACCCCGACTCGGACAGGTTAGCGCGGGGTCCAGTGAGCGAGCGAAGCGAGCGAATAAAGACCCGCCATCCCCTTCATGGTTATTTCCGTACCTCAAAATGAAAAAACAGAACTTATAGGATCACTCGTGTGTCTGTCTGTCTGTCCGTCCGTCACAGCCAGTTTGCTCCGAATCCAATGGACCGATTAAGTTGAAATTTGGTACACATTGTATGTCTGTGACCCAAACACGGACATGTAACGAAAATAAATAAACTTTGAATATGGGGGTCACTTTAGGGGGGCAAATTAGAAAATTAAAAAAAAATGTTTTGCAAACTGTACCGTGTGACATATCAACAATATACCGTATGAAAGGCTTGGTGCGAGGATCTCGAATTCATTTCTTTTTATATTAAAATAAATACTTTTAATTAAAAAAAATTATGAAAATTAATCACTTGTCTCCGAAACTACTTTCAAAAACCGGTCAAGTGCGAGTCGGACTCGCGCACGAAAGGTTCCGTGCCATTATCTATATACCTACACGGCAAAAAATCACGTTTGTTGTATGGGAGCCCCCTTATATATTTATTTTATTCTGTTTTTTTGTATGTTATAGCGGCAGAAATACATACACCATCCGTGACAATTTCAACTGTCTAACTTTCACGGTTCATGATATACAGCGTGGTGACAGACAGACGGACGGACGGACGGACAGCGGAGCCTTAGTAATAGGGTCCCGTTTTACCCTTTGGGTATAGAACCCTAAAAAATACAGCAATAATTCTATGCTTATAGATTACTTACCTACAGGAAAACCTATAAGAAGTCTATGATCTTAAAAACATTGTTAATATCCCAATATTGTGCGGATTTACCAGTACAAACTTATATTTTCAGTTGGAACGTATGGGAGAACATGTTTTTCAACTACAATGTTAAATTTGTTCGTAGAATAAATTCATCCCAACTAGGGGACCCTTCATTGAGCGTGGTCCGACACGCAACTCGCCGGTTTTATTTTTTTAACTATTCAGAATCTTACTTACTTCAAAAATTTGATATTTACCATATAACATTTTTTTACCGACTTTCGAGACGTTTGACGTTATGCTTGAAAGTGTGTCTCCCCTGTGAACTTGTGGATCGGGGGATGACTTGCCCTCTTAATCTCTTCCTTCCAGCTCCCTCTAAATTTAATTGATCAATAATTTTCTATGAGATTTATGTCAGCTTCCGCCTGCGGTTTCGCCCGCGTGGTATGTCGATGAAATATCCTTCCCCTGGATGCCATCTATCTCCTTGCCAAATGTCGAAATTCGTTCAGTAGTTTAGGCGTGAAAAGGTAACATACAGACAGAGTTACTTTCGAAGGTATAGGTAATATTATTTATTTTATTTAAGCCTCTTTAATTCCTTAGTAATAATAATAGTTTTTTTTTTACATAATTTTAGCTAAGGATCTCTCGAGGGGACCTCCTCTATTTCACTCCACTTTTTCCTATCTTGGGCTGTTCTCATCCAGTCGTTGTTTGCGAATGTTATAAGTTCTTCTTCCCGTCCTTCCAGGGGGCGACCTCTTTTCCGGGTATAAGTAATATTAGTATGGATGAAAAAATCGTTAAAAAAATGGCCTAAAAATCGTTAAAAAAATGGCCTAAAAACCGTTAAAAACCTATGGGTTGGGGGTGGGGGAATTTTATTTCCTATCCCTACCTATCAACGCGCCACGTTTCTAAACCTTAACCCTTGTGTCCATCAATGACTGCAAGGAAGGAAGACGAACTGCTTCTAGTGAACTGGTGACCCACACAACACAACATGCCTACTGTAAATATAAGGCATAAAGGACATGCACGTCAGCATGCAGCAAGTCATGAGCATCGTCAGAGAGACTCGATAACACGTTGTTATAATAACGTTTACTTTCAAAATAAGCGAATGAAAGGAGAAGAGTAATATTTGCAAGATTATAACATCCCCCGTCATGAGCTTACTCTCTTCGCGTAGGTATTCGTTTTTACTGGCAGTCATACGTAACTGTTCTTCAACATCGTGGTCAGCGAGTCCATGACAAAGCTGATCGGGGACACTGCAAGTTTTACGAGTGCGACGCGGACGTACACGGCTTTGAATAAATAAGATGACGTAAGAGTTAATTTAACCCACCGGTGTCATAACTGAAGTAGTAAGCTAATACGGCTGTCTCAGAATCAGAACTCTCAGACCTTGCGCTTGCATTTATGAAGATAACTTTTGCTCATTGGAGCAAAAGTTATCTTCATAATGTAGTTTGGGAAGAGGAACCAATCGCAAGGCACTTTCAGCTAGGTAATTTTAGTGTTTTTTAGAGTAGTTTTATTGTAATTTGTCTACAGAGCCCGTCGCTTATCGTAACTTTGACCCTGTTGACATATTGTACCATATATCATCGAGATAGTTCTAAAGCTCAAGGTCTCGGAAAGCAGCAGACAGTATAGAACACTACATTATAGTCGGTTACGTCTCGGTGCTGCCAACAATTTATATCGTCTTACATCATAATTACTTGCATCTTGTTATTTTGCCCAAGCTTTTGTGTCCCCATACTTGAATACAAGTATAATTTCCGCCTGATTACGTCTTACGTGTCGTTCATAACCTTTATATTTCATTCAAATATTATCGTCCGTGGTTGCCACTACACTTCTGTCGGCGGCGACAGACACTTGGCTGCAGGACATTAAACATTTGCAGTATCTACATATACATATGTATGACTTATTCATTCGCTAAGACTGCTTTGCTTCTGCTATGCTGGGGCTAGGTAGGACTTGTATTGTAGGTACTCGTTCAGAATACTTACCTTCCTATAAGAGAGATTCTTAGAGGTCATTAGTCAACAATGAGAACATAAGAAATTCAACGATTTGTGTGGCATCTCTGATAAACATTCATTCGTCTCATTGAACCTCACATTAAATTGAACAATGTTGTTTTAGTAACTTCGTGGAGTTCATAAATGTTCACTAATAATTCGGCAAGAGCAGTCAAGGCCGTTGCTTAACAACGTGTTAAATAGACTCCGGAGTCGATCGCTAGGCGAGGAGTCTGCGCGTGAAGCATTCATTCTCTTTACACTTTGATACAATAAAATTGTATTTTGCTTGGATGTGGAAGGAACACTGAAAGCATATTTATGCTTAAATACATTGCTTCTTAACTACTACCTAAGTGTTTCGCTAAGGGACTGGCCAAGCAATGTAAAACTCACAAAACGATACTTTTCGTAAGCGTTAGCTCGCTTAGTACAGGGCGCCGCGCCGCTTGCGACACGTTAGTGATGTGTTCGTAAGACCTTCTAACGTAGGCTATCGATAATAATGTCGATTGTCGTATGAATTCATATTACTATTAAAGTTTATTCTACAATTTGTCAACCGCGCTGAGATATGGATATCGATAATTGTTACTTGTTGTTACGGATTTATTGAATTATTATTACTAACATTTGCTTATACATATAAATAACTAGCTGTGCCCCACGGTTTCACCCGCGTAGGTCTCGATCCCGTGGGAATATAGGGATAAAACTTATCTTATGTCCTATTCCAGGTCATGATCTACCCGTGTGCCCATCCTCTCCTCTTTTCTCTAGAGTAGGGAACGTCGCGGCGGGGAGCCGCGGCGCCAGGCGTCGAACGGTTCGCGTATTGCATTTTCATACTCGTGATAACTTCGAAATTAAACGTCCGATTCGAATGAATTAAAAAGTATTTTACTGCTTCATAAATACCCTAGATGTTAAAACTATTTATTTGAATAAGAATTAATATTATTTTGATAAAACTCCTTCGCAAATAATGCATTAATTTCGAACAAATTTGATTACTATAAAAAAGGTTATAGTGAGTCAATCTTAAATACTCAATATTTTATTGCAATTCACAATGTACATAAAATATAGGTGGTAGGTGATAATTTTTGTGACACAATTGTGAACCCTGTTGGGCACAGCAAAAGACAATACATAAAAATACTTATAGACTAACTTATTCTAAGTGCAATTTCATTTAACATAATATTTGCATTATATTATATTAAGCATTTATTGAATTATACAGGATGTAACGGTAAACACTCTTGTCATTCAAACCATGGGTAGTTGACTTAAATATAAAAATAAATGACCGAACACAACAAAAAAAAACGCAATTTTCATTAAAAGATTTTAAAAAGTTTCTATCTGACACCGTGCTTGCTAGTGAAACAGCTGACTGACTAAGGGAGGGACCGCGCTCGCTGCCGGTCAGGTCATATCCCGTACCCCCCGCCCGTGTTGAGACGCAAGTTCGTTGCCCTAGCGCATAGGGCATCGAACTTGCGTCTCTTGTGGTAAAATTTAGATCTGAAAAAATTTAAAAAAAGTTGTAATTTTCCATTGATTTTACGTTCTATAAATGAAACCAAAACACTGGTTGCAAGGATAACGGTGTTTACCCTAACACCCTGTATTAAACATTTCTCAAATTATATTAAACATTAATTAAATTGCATTAAACGTTGCATTATATTATTAAAAATTAAAATCTTTATTATTACAATTTTTTATGTTATGTTATTAATCGAGCTGTATACATTTGTCATTTAAATATTCATTTAGGCTGTAATAACATTTACCTATTAATAGTTTTTTTATTTTTTTTGTAAAATCAGCAATCTTTTTTACATTCCTTAGTGGCTCGGGTAATTTATTATAAATTTTTATTGACATTACTAGTGGGCCAGATGAATGCATTTTTAAATGAGATGTTGGTATGTTTAGACGTGTTTTCTGTCGGAGTGTGAATCTTGTTTGAATGTCTTCTCGTTTTGTGTAGAAGTCTTTGTGACTGTGCGCAAATTTACTGATTTCCAATATGTAAATAGAAGGTAGCGTTAGTATATATAGTTTTTTAAAATGAGGTTTGCAGCTATCGGTTTGTTCAATATTAACCAAAAAGATAGACATATGCTGTCGCGGACTTTTTTTTAGAACTTTTAAAGAGGAACAATTTCATAATACATGAGATTTACGTAACATACGCCGTTTACGCAGCTTTTTTTTTTAAAGAATTTTTCAATTCCAGTAGTTCCTGCAGGCGTAGCATGAGCACCGTTTTGTCGACGGAAGAGTAGACAAAAATGACGTTTCCTGTAGACAGTAGACAGTACGAGACGGCAGCAAAATAGAAAGAGTCAACTGCACTTATTACGAAATTCACTCTTTTACATAATTCGACTCAGAATTCTTTGTTTTATCATAGGATTTATCGGTTATCAGTGTGATTTTGACAGTAAGGATAGAAAACTTTCTTCCGAAATAGTCTACATATAAAAAGACCTAGACAAAGATCGTTAGAAATTAAAGATAAAATGACAGATTGTAGAAAGATTTCTACGGTGGATGTCAAAAATGAAGAAACGAACTGTCACTTTGTATAGAAAAAGCTATGTCTATTCTTCGTAGAGACAGAAAGCGCCATGCTACGCCTGCTGAGATTAGCGCGTTCAAACAAACAAACAAACTCTTCAGCTTTATAATATTAAGTATAGATATTATTGGAGTTTAACTCATTAAGAATCGATTTTCATATAAGGCCCCCCGGTTTTCATAAAAAAACATAGTACAGAAACGAGCAATAACATAGAAACGCCCTTAAAATTCAAATTCATGTAAGCAACATTAAATCGCAAAAATAAGTATGCTAACTGTGCCTAATAATTATGTAACCGTTAAATTGTGTCAAAATTAGATTACCAAAAAATAATATCAACTTTTAATTAAGTACATAATTATGTATTAAATATATTTCAAAAACATGTATATAGTAAGCACAGTTTCGAAATTAAGTAAACAATTACAAAGCAACAGTTTCAAGCAGTTTGAGCTCGGAAATAAAAATAAAATCCGGAGTCACACGTGTTAGGGCACAAATCGAACAGATTACGTGTGACTCCGGATTTTTAATTTGTCTGTGTGTGGTGTCTTGTTTATACCTTTCTAGTTGATTGACTTTTTTGTCGTACTTGGGTGTTGAGAATATCACGCCGCAACTGGCGACTGTTTATTGGGTTTTACTTTATATTACTATTTTTTTTTTGTTATAGGTGACATACTTTTGAAATGTGCTAATTAAGCCCTTTCATTTGATACCCAATATGTATAGTATGATTTAAAAAAAATGTTTGTTGTCGACTTTGTCCTCTAGAGGACGCCATTTTAATTTAGTCGTCACATAGCATAGAACCAGCGGACGATCAAGGCGCTTCGAACGATACCCTATTTGTCAAATTGTGATGAGTAGTTTAGAAGATGTGAAGGAACAGATGAACATACATACATATGTACCGCTCAAAATCATAACCCACCTTTTTGATTCGCCGTAGTCAGGTAAAAATAATTTTCTCAAATTTTACTTTAAATGCTGAATGCAAAAACAATTGAAAGTCCAAAAATCGGGAAAAGGTAGGTGTACTTTCAATTTCATTTTAATGTATCCATGATAATTTCTATAACACATATACAATTGTATACATATTATTGAAATTGTCATGGATACTTAAAAATTACATTGCAAGTGTCAACTTTTTACTGATTTTGTTTCGTTTATATTACTGTGAAACCAATGTAAATTCAGTTTTGATACAGTTTGAAGGTTAGATAACTTAGAAAAAAAAATTGTAGACATATTTTTGGAATGGTAGAAGTTCAGATATTTTAGAAAATGTGACAATGTATCGGTACATATTATTGCTCGTGACTGTACATATTTCACACTTCGATCTAGGTTTTTCAGCCGTTTTTTTACGTTTTAATTCAGTTTTATTAATATATGACTTTTGAATTTTGAAATATGTTTTACATAATTTGGTTTTAATTATGTCAAAATATTTCTCTTTTTTGCAGTCGGTTTTTATCATAGATATCCGGTTTTCATCGATATTTTTATCGATCAAATAATTATATCAACTCCTCTTCCCTAGTTGAGGCTAGAGTTGCTTGTGTGCGTTCAGTTGCTGTATAATAACAGTAACTTGCCAATTGATTCAGAAAAATTCGCGACTTTTTGGCTGGCATACAAATATGTTGCAAAGTTTTAGTCCATGGTGCGAAAATAATAGATTCATCAAGTTTACCTGTTGGCATGCTCTCTGAACAGGCGGCTGAGTCTCGAAATAAATTTTGGAGGTTTGACAGAGAGCACCATACTAGAAAGATTTCTCGTGAAGCAACCATGTCTGACCTTTTTCACAGAGCCTTAGTCTCTTCTGATCCAATAATATCTGATTTCAACCTATTAGAGAAAAAAAAAAAGCAAAGAGAATTCCATTACCAGCAGCCGCATTGTCTTTGTTGAGACCTGTTAACGACAAAAATCTAGAAATCGATGATTATTCTCACTTTGAATTTGTTGTAAAATGTAAATTCAAAACAAATTGGTTTTTTGTCGGATAAAATATATTTTAGTTAATATTTTTTCGGATCCACAAAAGTGACAGCCCTGAAGAAAAATTATAATTTGAAATAACTTTTGAATAACATGGAATTATGTTGTGGTTTTATTACTACACATAATAGAAAGTATAAGCAATATTTTGATGTAAAAATCACGACCTAATACAGTGTTATAGGTGAATAAAAAAAAAAAAAACGAAAAATGAAAAAAAAAAAACATATCTCGCGTCCCATTCATAGAGCAACAGAAATTGGTGGAAAGGTGTACATACTATTAATGGAATAAATAGAAACTGGAATACATAGTTCTGTTTTTTAAATAAGATTTTTTATTCGTTTTTCATGATTCGGATATTACGAAACTTTAACATTAAAAAAAAAAAAAGTTACCTGTCGTAGCGAAGCCGGAGTAGAACTCTCGCGCCAGAAATGATAGAAACTATCGATTACTTGAATAAAAATAGAATGAAACAAAAATCGGGTTCTGTGCGATGGCCACATTTATTTGGCCACTACTGGGGGACAGCGAGCCAACTTTAAAAAATTATTCTCGCTGTCCACCACTGGGGGACTACAAAACTACTTTTAAAAATTGTTCTAGTTGTCCACCACTGGGGGACAGCATTACAACTTTCTAAATTATTTCCATTCGCCACCACTGTTGGAGAGCGACGCGGATTTTGAAACGTTCCCTATGGCCACCGCTGGGGGACAATGGTACAACTTTTGATCCAATTCCCACTGGCCATCAATTTAAATTATTTTATCTAGAGACCAGTAAAGGATAGCCTAATAAAATTACGGATTTGGTTTTGTTCAAATTCAAATGTTTACGTAATAATAATAAAATAATATTTATTTTCTTGTATCTATACTAATATTATAAATAATATTGTTTTTGTTTAACTGTGATTTTTAAGACTGTTGATTAGTACATAATAATGTGTATATACAGTGTAAACTCTTTAAAGCGACACTTAAGGGACTGCGCATTTTATGGCGTCATTGAGAGTTTTCGTTAAATGGAGAGAAGAAAATTCCATATATACCTACTATAATTTTATTGTTTTAATATTTTAAAATGTAGGTAAACACGAGCAAGGTAATCAGAACAAACAAAAGAACTAATTTCTTAGAATCATCGGTACGCATGATGCCGGCTATCGAGCTAAATACGTGTTAGACAATAAAGCAATAAAATAGCAAACAAAAGAACGTACTATAAGGGTACTAAACTGGATAGGCGCGTTAAGAATCAGAGTTGATTGAACACACGATACAGTCCGTACATCTGTATGTGTATAAGCAACACGGTACACACACTGTCGTATCGCGTCACGTAGTTCGTTCTACAAGAAACAAAAAAACTTCCGTCACTTTTGCTAGAAACGGTCACACACACGCATCATGCGCGTGACCTTGGCCAGTTTATGAAATTACTTGATTCGGGTAAATCTAATATGTTCTGATAGCAGAGAGAGAGCGTCTTGCGTCGGACTGTGATGCAGATTGCTTAGGTTCTAATCTCGTTTAACGCAGCGCGATTTTTAGCAAATATTTTTATTTTTGTTTGCAATAATAATAATATTCTTATGAATTGCTGCCTTTTTTATTAATGTTGTTATTGCAATAAAGGGTTTAGAATAAAAAAATGCGTGATGAGTGATGATGATGATAAGAAATATAAAATATATTTATTCTTTCCAAGTAGGTATTTATTTTACATAAAGTTAACAAACCGCTACAAATAAGTATTTATTATTACTTCAGCTGAATAAGATGTCTAATTTAAATAGATGTCAAGGAACTTAGAAGCAATTTTGTCAAAGATTTCAAGTAATATCTATAAATGCAATTTGTATTATTTTGTCAGAAAAAGGTTTTAAATTATTTACTTATTTATTTATTTATTTCACCATAAACATTAAGCTTCGATCATAATCGATGTAACTAAGCAGTAAATAAGAATATTAGACTCTACTCAAAATGTAAAACAACTACTTACTTACTAAATAAGTGATGGGCAGTTTGTTAACATTATGTATTTTACATTTTATTTGGTTTTAGTAAATAGTTATTGAGGTTATAGCTTAAGTATTCATTTTCTTTACGAAAAGAAGATTGAAACTAAACCTCAAATTTTACCTTTAATTTTAATTACGATTATCTCCCATTATTCTCGATACAGTCAAGTAGTCGTTGAATTGTCCCAATTGAAGTCTGGTCTTCGATGATGCAAGCCAGTTCAGTGTTGAGTGCACGGTGAACGCTAATTCAGCAAAATGTCTCGTTGGTATGAAACCATTTGTTTCATATTCAATCACCATGTGACGTCACTCGTCCTCGTAAATAAACACCATCCTCTTCGCGCTCCGCATATATTTTGACCCACAGACTCACAGTATTTCTCTAAAACAAATAATGGAATACCTACTGTTAGACATTGCAAAATAATACATAATTTAAAAAAAACATTAAAAACATTATATTTAATACACATAATAATTATTTATCATTCACTTATCGTAATAAATAATCTTTCAAATTACCATGTGACGTCACTGGTCCTCCTGAATTACTTGCAAGGCTAGATACCATCTTCCTCTTATATCTTGACCCACAGACTCATAGTATTTTTTTAGAACAAATAATGGAATAATTACCTACTGTTAGACATCTCTAAGCAAAATACTAAAACTGTTTACTTTACTATTCATAATTAAGAAAAAGTATATAAGTAACATTATTTATTTATTACACAGAATAATTATTTATCATTCACTAATAGAAATAAATAATCATTCACATTACCTTTTTATATTTTTCTTTTCTTATATTTAATTTTAAACCTCATAATTAATTTTAAACTTTATTTAATAAGGCATTTTCTTATTATAAGGATTAACAATGCCTTTGATTCAGACTTATGTTTAGTAAATTAAGATATATGTAAATGATAACACTCACTCTTAGTCCGGTTTCATTCGATATTTATGTTATATTAAATCCACTTTTACGCAGCGCAATCATATTTGTCCTCGTTTCAATATTTATGTTTCACTGCATTTTGAAAATAATAACCACAACACCGCTAGTGCTCGTAGATTTAAAACACTCGTCACCAACAAGTCCTTAATAACCACGAACCAACAACGATCTATTAGGTGAATACTCTTATAAAACGAACTGTATCTGTCTACCTCACAGAAATCGAAATAATTTACCTAGTTTTCTGTGGTCTACCTACAAAACTTTAATTATTTATGTGAACAAGTTGAAAGAGACAAAAGCCAATGATTATCGAACTACTACCAGTAATTAAAAAAAAATACAAATACTTACTATATTTAATCATCGAAATACTACTAGGTATTATAAAAACCTAACAAAAACTACAAATAGTAATTACAAAAATAAAAATAAAATAAACCGCGGGCGAGATTTGATCCTGCCTCGCAATAGTAGCACCTACCAAAGCACATTAATTAACCACTGAGCTATTCTGTCATTAACATGATGGTTGAAATAATAAATTGATATCAGTTGCAGACAAAGTGAGTATGTGTGCGTGTATATAGTATTGAAACAACGTAGAGAAGAAGGTCGTAAGTCAAATCGACACGTCAATTCATTGCTTAATGAGTTTGCCTATCGACTTTAGGAACATATAGTACACAGCTGCAGTTCGGATTAATTTCGGCAACTTGGAAAGTAAGTTAATAATGACGGATATTGTCGTTATTGTTGTTATCTGGAGTCTCATTGTATGGACAACAAGGTGAACCAACAAAGTCAAGTAATTTCGACGTTTTAGAAAGTTTGTGGTTAAATCGTGTGGCGTTAAATGGAGTTTACACTGTATTGTATTGTGATATTTATTAAGTGTAGTGTATTGTTACTAATTATAACCGGCTGTGAAAATATTGTGTCGGTTAATTACCCACTTCAATAAAAAATAAGCAATCAAAGCTTAATAAGTAATGGGACGATTTTTTAAAATTTGAAAACATTTAATAAAAATTGATGAAAGAATATAAGACTTTATTAATTATCTAACATATAGGTTAGGAATATTTATATTAGTCTCAACCTTAGCATTATCCGCTAAAAAACCAAATCCGTATGAATATCAAGCAGCCCGTAAGTGTATCCTTTACTGGTCGATAAAGAAAATAATTTAAATTGATAGCCAGTGGGAATTGGATCAAAAGTTGTACCATTGTCCCCCGCCCAGCGGTGGCCATTGGAAACGTTTAAAAATCTGTGTCGCTCTCCACCAGTGGTGGCGAATGGAAATAATTTAGAAAGTTGTGACACTGTCCCCCAGTGGTGGACAGCGAGAATAAATTTTAAAAGTTGTTTCGCTGTCCCCCCAAGTGGTGGACAACGAGAAAATTTTAAAAGTTGTTTCGCTGTCCCCCAGTGGTGGCCAAGCGAGTGGTGGTCATCGGGAATAATCGCTTAATATGAGTATTCTTTCATTTAATTGCAATGTATAACAAGACCACAAGGTATTTTGTTATAACATTTAACGCAGTACTTAGGTACCCCTGTAGTACCCCTATGATATACCTATGTACTTTAATAAAATTCATTGTACTCAATATTCCAATAAAACATTCTGCTATAGGAACTTAATTAGGAAGTAAGAGTACATGTCGCATCTGCGGCGCGGCGCCTAAATCAGGGCACCCACGCGACGAACTCGCCCGTATGTGGGCGGGCCCGGCGGCGGCGGCGGCGGGGCCAACCATTTGTAAAGTAAGGAAAGTTTTACATTAACACCAATGGTAACATCGCTGATCCCATATGCCAGCAACAAACATAGAAGACGGTGCATTACAGAACGATGTTGTACATACAAGCAAACGGCGCGCGAAACTTCAAAAGCATTAAAATAACCCGCAACCCGCGCTCGCGTTATGCACTCACTGGTACATTAAGCAATTGCCATTTTAGTAATTGAAGTTGCCCGCTGTAAAAACTGGCGTGAGTAGATAAGGTATGTCCGATGGTGCGCGGAGATGCCGAAACATTCCATGTTTCGCTGCGTAGCTGCAATTATTTCCACTAATTTCTCTTCATTAAGCGGAGCATGCGTGTGCGCTTGTACGCTGCGCTGCCTGCCGCGCACACGTGCTGTACAGACCTAAATCATTCTATCAATACGTTGCACGCGCCGCGCCGTATCAATGATCTTAACATGCCGGAAAATTGGACTACTTATGACCTTATGACAATAAAAAAAAAATTAAAAAAGAAAAAAACCAGACTGCAAAATCCTTTATCCGAAAAGAGAAAAACAAGCATTGAACTATGTTTTTTGTAAGGTATTGCAGGCGGGACAAACAAAAGTTACACCATATTTCAGGTTATTAGTTTGTCCCCGCCTGCAATACCTTACAAAAAAACAAAGTTCAATGCTTGTTTTTCTCTTTTCGGTTATAGTATTTTGCAGTCGGGCTTTTTGTGTTTTTAAATAATTTGTTTTTTTTTAAGCTTTTTAGTTTTATTAATATACATATACCTACAACATTTGTGAAATATAGGGAACAGCTGATTTTTTTTTTGCGATTTCAAGGTTTGTCCCATAGAAAAAGTTGTTTAAAATGATGAGTACAATGACCCCTTTTCGGGTTTAGCATAAAAAAAAAAATTACAGACAGATTATAAATCCGGAGTTACAGACAAATTAAAAATCCGGAGTCACACGTAATATGTTCGATTTATGCCCTAACACGTGTGACTCCGGATTTTTAATTTGTCTGTCTGTGGTGTCTTGTTTATACCTTTTAAGTCGTAGTTGGGTTTTAGTTTTTATTACTTGTTTTTTTTTTAATTCTTTTGGGGTTATAATATATATTTTTTTGAAATGTGCTCATTAAGCCCTTTCATTTGATAACCAACATGGTACGATTAAACCATTTTTTTTTAAGTTCCGCACTTTATGTCCTCTAGAGGGCGCCATTTTTAATTTAATGTGACTTCACATAGCCTATAACCAGCGGACAATCACGACGCTTCTAACGATACCTCATTTGTCAAATTATGATAAGTGGTTTGGAAGATAGGAGGGAACAGATGAACATACATACATACATACCCGTCAAAATCATAACCCTCCTTTTTTCTTCGCCGTAGTCGGGTAAAAATAATGTTGTATATTTGGAATTAACTCATTACTAGCTTTTATTTGATACCAATATAGTTATAATTTTTTTTTTAAACCATACCTTCCGTTTTATTTCTATTTGCAGATGAAATATATAAAAAAAATATAGCCTATATCACTCCCACAATTAAGACGAACCTCGTATGTTAAAATCCAGCAATACAGAGCGTGCCAAAGAAATAGACATACATACATACTCTCGAAAAACATTACCCTCCTTCTGGGGCAGTCGAGTAAAAAGGTACATGGGAATGACATGAGCTGCGGTGCCATGCTAGTCCTGAGTCAGAGAGTCAGTCATTTCTATCTGACTCCTGGGACATGTTGGACAAATTCAGACGACAAACTGCTAATGCGACTTACATTGTGAAGTTTTTAACTGCGATTAGATTAGATAGTTATCAACTTACTACATGTGCCTTCTACAGTCAATACACCTACGACTAGAATACAAAACATGTAGAAAGCCGAGTCGTTTTTACCCGACTGCCCCAGACGGAGGGGTAATGTTTTTGAGTTGAGAATGTTTCGAGAGTATGTATGTGTTTGTTTGTTTGTAATAATCATCCTGTAGCTTTATCATACCGATCGAAAAAAGCAAACCAATAACCTGAAATATGGTGTAACTTTTGTTGGGGACAAACAAAAGTTACACCATATTTCAGGTTATTGGTTTGTCCCCGCTTTCAATTTCAAGCTTTTTAGTTTTATTCCATACGGTGGATCACACAGCTATGAATATGCAATTATATTTTACGACGCAGGCCGCTTTCCGAATTAGAACATAATCGCTCATAGCGCTCACATAATTATTTTGCGTTCCGATTTAGATACCTTTTCATTTTAAATGGCGCAGGTTATAATAAACAGCCTTTAAAAAAATATTATTGTTTTAGGAGTTTGAATTATTGAAAAAAGTTGGAATATAATCTTATGTAGTTTTATTTTTCTTCATTTATAATATTCTAATAATAATATTCCGCGTAATATTTAAAGATTTATTAAAATAAATAAGGTTAAAATATTTTGAGACATGTGACGTGACGAAACAGATTTAAATAGTGCTCACTGCGACGTTAAAATCGTATAAAATTTTAGTTCTTTAATGTTGTTTAGTGTATATATGTATAAATACATATAAATACACTGACCAACATTAAATAGAAATGCATATTATATATGTATTTTAATAAAACATTTTTGTTAAAGTACTTTAAAATATTTATTTGGTACATCGAGTATCTTAATCATCGTTTAACAACTAATTAACTAACAAACAAACTGAAAAGGCCAAGCTTAAAAGTCCGCTGTCACAACCAAACCTAGTGAATTTGGAGGAGAATTCAATGCTCTTCCTATATTGCTAACTATTTTTTACAAGGATTTCCGCAATTCGTATTTATTTACCATTTATCTACTTCATATTTTGTGGTTAAGTTCGAGAAAGTGACCGACTCGAAATGGTGGAGTTGGTAACAAATAAGGTGGTAGTATCGGTCGCTTTTGATTCTTGATTTGGCGCTAGTTTCCTGATGGATGATTATACATCACTCATAGTCAATAATAATTCTTGTTGTCAGTTTTTTATATACCTAATGATAATGAATATGAATAATCATGTAGGTACTCGCAGTAAGTGAAGCTGGTGGTCTTAATAAGTACTTAATCAATTATTACTGTGTTTACTGATTTATTTCTATATTTATTGCAACATGGCAGACTTACAGCTAAATGCTGATTCCTAATATCTTGAAATCTTAACATAACAGCAGGTCTGTTTTCCCAGAAGAGTTAGGCAGAGTTGTATTTAATAGTACACCCACTTTTCGAACATAAAATGTTGGTTAATGTACTTACATAAAAATGAAAAAAGTAGTTAAGATTAATTAATAAATTAAATATTAATATTTACATAATGTATAAGACCTCGACCACTATCAGGACAGAGAAAAGAAATGTACAAATAAAACAATAGGTAGGACAATTGAGTGGCACTCGGAAACGCCTTGCAACACGTAGCATGGACTGTCCACATCACTGCACATTGTGTCCAAATATTGGATAAGGTATCAGTTCGGAATATAAGGCAGTTTTTCTTGTATCAATGTGAAACATTCGTAACATTATGAATAGGTACTACCAGGATCGATCTGAAAGCATAAAAACTGTTTTCTTTAATTGAACTAATAGTCCCGGAAGTGGGTAGGTCCACACATCTACACATCAAGCTATGCATTTCCAGTATAAGCTGACCTCGCATTGAACGGAAATCCTATACAATGCGAGATCAGCATAAACTGGAAATGTATAGCTTGATGTGTAACCGTGCGTACTTTAGAAGCTAACTATAATGTAAATGCTTCTACTAGGTGGGCACTAGTAGAAGCGTCGGTGCAATCTATGATGTTAAAACAAGATCATAGCCGCGGATATATTTTCTTTGTAATTTAGGTATTCTAAATTGAAGTGAACAGTTTATACATCGGCGACTCTGACTTCTGGCCGATGTCTTACTCTAGATGGATGCATCGCTAAAGATTATCACACAAAGTCTACGTTATGAACAAGCACCTGAACCCTCGTTTTTGTTAATAAGTATTATAATTATATTCAAATAGTTCAGGTGGAATCATTATTGAAAGTAACGTCATCCGTGACGGCGCCACAGAACAATTAAACAATACGTCACAATAAAAATGACCTTTTATTTTTTTGGATCGATCCTCTTTTCATTAAATGTAAATCTACTTATTCCAAAATAATAATTTAAATAATTACGACGCAACCGCGTGACAAGTTTTTTTTTTGACACACATAAAAATATATTTTATCCTAATATTATGATATTATAATTATTAAATAGCAAATTGGTACCTACATAATTATCTTCTTCATTTTAATGTTCGTTGCCAGGTTACGTAGTAGCAACATTCGGAAATGAAGTGCAAAGACAGTGACATAAGCGGAAAATACGTACCACAAAAGTAAAAAATACTTTTATTTTTGGTGTTCGAAAGCCCTGAAACCGTTTTCATAACAAGAACGTAAACGTGATTTAAAAAATACGAGTAATTTTATGAACTACATTTGGTTGTGACACTCGCTCCCAAGTTGGTACGAATCTGTGGCATTCTCCTTTAAAATATTAGTAGGATCTAACCGTTGTCATCAATAATAAATTTCGCGAGTTCTAAGCTTTACATGTCTGTTTCGCAACATTTTTTGTCCATCCTATAGTAACGGTTGCTAACAGGACGTGACGAATGTAGATCGTTTTAAAACTAACTCAAAATACTCAAACAATATCATCAGAAACCAATCAAATTTTACTTTTATGCCTTCAGAAGTATTTAAGTTATGTACAGCTCAAAAAGAAATAAAGAAAAACCTTACATTCACGAAAAAAAACTTTACTAACCACAATAGATTTTTCTTGACCAAACTTTTTGTGCCGCGAAACGTACCGTGCAACATAAGCTTTTTCTTAAAAAAAATGTTTCCAAATATATTTTTTCATCATTTTTTGTCATGGGACAACCGAAAAACAACCTGCGCTATTTAAAATGAAAATATAATAACCTACCACGATTATGACAACTCGGCTGTCCAAAATCAAAACCTAGCAACTGTCATTTTTTTTATAAATCGGTGTTTTTGCATATTTTGACTTGCTAGATATTTTCCGGTAAATCATTCGCTAAAGAAGTTATAAATAATAAAAAAACCTAGCACACTACAATTTTGAGACAAGTAAAAAATACTAATCTTAAACCTAGCATCATCTACATCGACCAATTGTTAACCTAGCAAGTGGCTGTAGTTACTAGGTTAAGAATTTGTCCGTGTTGTTGCTAGGTTTTTAAAATCGTAACATTCACTTTAAACATGCCGCGGATTCCCGCGCCAGCCTAGTACGAGTCGAGTGATCACCACGCGCGCTGTGATTTTTATTGCTTTGTAAATAATGTTCAATATAGGATGAGTAACCAACAGTTTTTACAGTTTATTTTTTTATTTATTTTATTTAGGATCTACAACAAAGGATGTACACAATACATGACTCAAATAAAGGGCAACATCATATATGTATTAAGCAGGTTTAAGTACAAACGAATTTCTTTGCACTGCTTGTTGTTTTTTTAATATGTCTTGAACTAGTGTCTGTCTAAAGCTAAAATATGTGCTGCGCTTTTGTTTTATGAATATTGTTTTGATTGAATAAAATGAACCTTATACCTAGTGGTATTAATAGTAAGATTATTTCACGACGAACGCGTGGTGTGGCTCTTATTACATTTGTTCGGCGTTATCTATTATGATTCACGGAACATCGTTATCGTGCTCACACTAATTCGGAACGGGTGTTAGCACGCTCAAATCGATTACAACGTAACTCTGAACGCAGCCTCAACTGTGGCACGGCAAAATGATCAGCACCCTAATTGCGTAATACACGATCAATCAGAATCGGAATCGGTTCGAAGCAAATGTCTAATCCATTGCTTCATAAGTTCGTAAGTTACGTTGTTAAGGGGGATGCGCCAGGGTGGTCGGCGAAATTAAAATTTTCTTACGTTTTTTGCAATTTGCAGGTCAGTATCAGGTTGTATGTTGATCTAAATATTATTAGCGGTCGTAACAAATATGGATTTACGGAATTATAAACATTAAAATCAGCAATACAACTCTATGCTAGCTCATGTAAGTGCAGAATGACTATTTCGTAAAATCATGACATTTGGCACTTTCTTGAACTGTTGTCTGAGAGTTGTATTGCTGATTCTAATGTTTATAAAATTGCAAAAAACGTAAGAAAATTCGAATTTCGCGGGCTACCGTAGCGCATCAACCTTAAGCAGATTTTTTTTCAACTTATGAAGCAATGCATTATTACATTTGTTTCAAGCCGATTCCAATTCTGACCGATCGTGCATTACGCAATTAGGGTGCTGGTAAGTATTGTTTGTATGCATGTTAGCGCCGGTGTCAGCAGTCGCCCGGAAGTGCAGCGATTTCCAGCAGCGTTACGACACTGCGCCGCTTTGCCCGCGTGGTCGGAGTCGGAGGATGCACCGCCGCACCCGCTGCATGACAACTAGTTCTGCTACTACATATGCTAATATGTTGCGCTTACGCTTGACGCCTCTGCTCCATAAGTACTACATAAAAAAATATCGCGCACCTCGTTGTGAGGGGTGTCATTGGATAAGTCTTCATAAAAAAGTCCAAAAGTGCGCGCCTCATAACCGAATATTCCTGATCAGTGTTTCATTCGTTCACAGTGTGGACGGACGGGAATATTTTTCGAGTATTCCTAGGGTTGCCAGACGTCCTTTATTTTAAAGGACGTTCTCTATTTTAGACCTGAAAATTGATCTTTTCTCCTAATTTGAAATGTTCAATGGAGGACAATACGTATACGTATTTTCCATCGCAGTTTCTAACGCCCACGTCGTCGCCACGTCGAAAGGATTTTGCCTTGTGTACGAATATCTGGACCAAACACCGAAACAATTAGATATTGCCACTAAAAGCAGAACTACAAATTACAAAAAAAAACAACCGACTTCAAAAAAAACCCTAAAAAAGTGAAAAATAACTTTAATTTCGGAAGTCGGTGTCTTTGCTTTTTAATTTTCGTTTTTTGCCACCGACTTCCGAAACTAAAGTTATTTTTCACTAATTTAGTTTTTTTTTTTAAGTCGGTTGTTTTTTTTTGTAAAAAGTTTTAATTTTTCACTTTTTAGTGGTGGTACCTACCCCACACAAGTTACTACCTGCTATGTAAATAACAGTGAAGGAGTCTAATAATTATATCGTCTACATAGACTGTGGGAAAAATACGTAATATTGAAGCTAGCTCAAAAACTACGCAAGCAAACTTAATAAAATTTATATGGGACCATCTCGAGAGTATACCCTTTCGAACTAAAAAAGAATTTTCAAAATCGGTTCACAAGCGGCGGAGTAATCGGTGAACATAAATAAAAATAAAAAAACTATCATCCGAACGTAGTACCTCCTCCTTTTTTGAAGTCGGTAATAAAATCGAACTTCAACATGCAATGCAAACAATTTTATCTACACCCACGCTATAAATCCTCTATAAAAGTTTCTGAAACAGTTAGCTTATTGCCCACATTAAAACAACCAGTGTCATAGTAACCATAATATCATCCAAATGGGTGTTATAATGTTGTACTGAATTTCATAATGCAACTCATTTCAAAAAAAGAACATTGGCATTCACGAGCATTCACTAACAAAGTACCGTAATTTATAAACAAAACACATTCGAATTCGAAAAATTCGAATTCACGTCGAACCGCGCCATTTTTGTTCGATATTGGTATTGCAAAGAAACTTTTATAGAAGATTCATATCATGCGTGTAGATAAACCCACATTCGTGTTTAATACCCCTTATTATATAACAGTTGCAAAAATAAGGAATAAAAAGCCGGAAATAATTGTTAAATTAAAAATTTAAAAAACCTCCGACAAAAACAAAGCATCTAAAATGTAAATAAAACAAATTATTTAAATAACAAAAAACCCGACTGCAGAAACCTATAACCGAAAAGTGGAAAACAAGCATTGAACTTTGTTTTTTGTAAGGTATTGCATGCGGGGGAGTTACACCATATTTCAGGTTATTGGTTTGTCCCCCATGTACAATTAAGACGAACCAAACGACACCTCGTATGTTAAAATCCATCAAGCCGTTTAGGCTACAGAGCGTGCCAAAGAAAAACAACAAAACATTACCCTCCTTCTGGGACAGTCGGGTAAAAATACTATGTAGGTATTGGTGCCGATTCCTTTATACACCGAACTAAACTAACTAAACTATCACTAAAATTACTTACTTTTTACTATGAGAATCTTAGAGCTATTCTGGCAAAAAAAATTCTCTATATTTAAAAATTATTTTGACAGAACTAAAATCGAATTTGACAATCGCGACTCCAGTTGGTACCTACTTGTTTGCCTACCACGTGATTTTTTTGAGCCGGAGAGGCGCGCAATGTGACCGTCTCGACGTATTTGAATTTTTCACTTTTTGGAAGAAAACAAAAAATAATAATTACCAACATGTTGAGTATTACGGGTTTGTGAGTTGCATAGGGGGTCAAAATTTTCATTATTTTTGCGATAGGACACACCGTTTTCGAGATATAAGCAAAAGAAAATAAAAAAAGATACAGTACCGTTTTGCAACTGAATTCGAGGTGTTAGTTTGAATTTTAGTTCATGACATCTAATTTTATTCCACACATTTTTAATCGTGATTAAAAATAGTCAGAGTTAGTTAGAGGATTTTAGATATAGAACAAAAATTTTGGTTAAAACGTCAAATTCAGAATAGCATTTTCACTAAATTAAAACTCAGCGCCATCTTAGTGCTGTCAAACTAAATTATAGTTGTGTCACTTTAGTCTATTTTCAGAATAGGAAATCGTCGTTTGACAGGAATAAACTAAATTTTAGTGATTTTTAGTTTAGATAATTTGTGACAAGAGAATCGGCACCATTGGCCCTTTAAGTTTAATATAAAAGTTGTAGCCAATATTTTGTTTGCAGCGTCGTCGCGTCGGAGGACGGCTAATGAAAACGCCAAACACACTAGGCGAAGGCTGCGTTTCCACCAGATGTGCGAGGATGCGTAGCGAGGGATGTGTTTGTAAAGAACCAATAGAATCGCTTCATTTACCTCGCCTCGGTCAGCACAGCTCTGGTGGAAACGGCTCAGCGGAGCTACATTTTTGCGCATACAAAACAAGCGAGGGATGTGTGCGAGGGATGTGTACGAGAGATGCGTGCGAGGGATGTGTTGCGAGGAATGTGTGTTGAGAAGGATGTGTTGCGAGGTTTGCGCATACTGTACCAGCCAGTCCATCCATCCTCGCACCACACATTAATGCGCATTTTCACAGCTCCGCTACACATCTTCATAGGCACGTTTTCATCGCACAGCTTTGGTGGAAACCCCCACACATTTTCACAGCACAGCTAGACATCCTCGCACGACACATTTCCATCGCACAGCTCTGGTGGAAACGCAGGCTTATACCTAGGAATAATGAATGTATGGCTATTGTAGAAAGGAAAGCTGTTGGTAACTTCCAAGTAGGTAACTTCCTATTTTCATAAGCCGTCCAGTCCCCTGACGCGACGACCGACGGCTCACCCCTAGTAAGCAAATTTTTTTTTTGTGTATTTTCGCCACCTGTTTTTTTTTTTAAGTCTGAATGCGTTTTTCTTAATATTTTTTTTACCATTTTCCTTATTTTGTTGGTCTGAATGGTTTGTAAAAGTTTGTCCATCTATTTTAATAGGACCTTATTAGATGTATATTTTTTTAATAACATACATCGATTTATTTATTTTTTTGTTTAAAATCCTTCCATAATGTGCACCATTTTTTTCAATTCACAGTTTACACGGGTAAAACCAACTTAACTTGAATAGGAGTGCAAAAATAGTCTTGTTATAATAGTTTTGCTTTCGAAATAACTTTGATATATGACATAAAGGTGGCATACAGGCACGCGCGCGGACCAAAAATTACCGTATTTAATTAGCAAGTCCTTAGGCTATCGACAAAATCCCTTTTCTGTAAGCGTTAATGCCAACGGAAAGATCAAATTGTATGGAGTTGACATTAGCTTTAGAGATGTCACGTGACTGCTGCTGTCAACTCCATACAATTTGATCTTTCCGTTGGCGTTAACGCTTACAGAAAAGGGATTTTGTCTATAGCCTCTGAACCGCTAACTACTGACTGCATAGTGTTGATGTTTTAGTATGATGTAAACAACTTACCTTCAAGTCTTAATAAAATGATTCTTCGAACTACGGACATATTGACCAAAAATTATTATGGGACGCTAACTTTTAATACCTACTTGATCAGTGTGCGTCGCGGATGACTCGAACGGTTCGAAATTAAATGCCCGATTCGAATAAATTAAAAAGTATTTTAATACAGTTAAGATAAACCATATACCTACGGAAAAACCTGTGAACCTGATTTACTTAAATGACTAATTTGTGAAGCCAAGAGTTGGTCATTAGGCAAAATAGGCTTAGGTAAGTACAAGACTTACCTACTGAAATATTTGCTATTTTCATTGTTATATATCATTAATTACAGCTAGTTGTAGTGTTATAATTATAAATATGATAAGTAGAAGCATAGGATATTTAATTAAAATATTGTGTTGATCCTTCACCCAGCACAAACCAGTTCCATAAGGAAGAACATGATCTGCTGAAAGGTGATCCTGCCAACATTTCATACACAGCTTTCTTCAACACAATTGGTGCATGACGGATTCTGCACAACGCAACAATCTACTAACAAGCATACAATAGTACGTGCTTGTTGACAAATTGATTTATTCCATGATCATAACCCTTCCTTGGCAGTCCGGGTAAAAAAACAATCCGAACTTGTTGAGAGTTTTCGTGCGTTCAATGCCAAATCTCTGGAAAACTACCTATTTAACGGAGAATAAAACGTATTCAGTGGGCGCACACAATTCGATATACCACGGATGTTCGTTTACGTATCATACAAATTCATGTCTAAGCGTTCTAAAATATTGTAATAAAGCAACGTTCTTCATGATTTGACTTAGGTACATAATTACTAAATTAAACGAACTTACCTAAGTGAAGTTCTATTGTAATTATACGAAATGCTTAGTCCTCGATAATTATCCTGATTTACTATGTAGTCTCACTACACTCCCATCGTGTGCACGCGAATATTCAGAGAATAAATCCTGCAAGAAAAAACTTTTACGCTGGCAACTATAACCAGCTAATGTCATTCTATTTAGAGTAATCTGCAATGAGAGAATTAAAATTAACAGACAGTAATTCCCCAACTTCAATCCCAGGGTCAAAAAACAAACTATGGTCTTGTTCAGGGCTTGGGAGGGAACATAGTATCGAGGACTAAGCATTTCGTATAATTACAATAGAACTTCACTTAGGTAAGTTCGTTTAATTTAGTAATTATACTCCATGCTTAGTCCTCGATAATTATCCTGATTTACTATGTAGATGTTTAGAGAGATGAAGTTGGAAATTACAAACATTTGTTTCACACTAAAACATAAAATCAACCTTTAATTGCAAGTGGAAAAACTTTACCACATTTTCAATTAATTCTCTTTTAATAATGCTTCTATTCTAATTATCAACAACCAAGTATGTACCTATTTAGTATGCCTACTCTTTTGGCTCAAAACTTAATTTATGAAAAAAAAAAATCACATCAAAGTCTCAAGGTCAACATTACCAACAAACTTGGCAAAAATTTAGCAAAACTTATGACCAAACAACCGTTTTAAAAATACTGATTATCTTCTGACACACCTCTAGTCGCTATTGAAGCATGACTTGTGGAATGAGGAGTAAATATTTTGATATCTATGCCACTGTCCAACATTGTTTGTTTAATCCAATAACTGTTTGGCTAATTAACATAATTATGAGGCATTAATAATTTTTCTGTATTACCTATCTCTGAATTACACCATTTGTGTGTATAATTTATATAATATTGTAATGTAATCACATGATAAATGTCAGGTTCCATAGGAAAAGTAGGATAACATAATAATTGTTAGCCGTTTTCCTGTCTTAGATGTTTTTACCAATCAGTGATTTTTATGTTAACACTTGAATCAATAATTTGGATGTTATGAAGTCTCAATTACAGATAAGTTATATTCTTTAAGACTTGAAATAATTCTTACATACTTTTTGGCTACTTTGTCAAGTGATAATTGTTGTAATGGGTACCATCATTCTATAAAATTCAGTAACATTGATGGATCCCATACATCCATTTTGACATTGTTATTAATTAGTTTACGGGATTTGCCAAATATAATTTATTAACACTAGTGTGTAAGATGTGTGTGTATCATTAATTGTCTAACAAGTTGGATTGTATGATCTGTTAAATAAATGAATTATATTATATTATATATCATTGTAGTTAGTTCAACTTTGTTGTAATTTGAAGATACCTTTAAAGAACCTCTTAATTACAGGATCGGTACCTACATCAGCATTTATGATCAATGACAATGCAGATCTATTAGTGCTGAACGTATATGAACTGCCATTGTTGAATTGTTGTGTAAGAAACTTTAATATTTTAGTGATAGAAATATCGTGAATATTTTTACCATTACAGAAAGTCCACCACTTATGTAGTGTGTTACTGAATACTGCCTGACACTGTTATCTGACAATGAAGATATCATGACCTTAATGGTGGCATGTGGTATCATTTGCTTCTTAAACGGTTCTCTGCCAATATGCAGGCCCCCAGGGAAAAAAGCTGCAGTGCAAAGGATGCAGCATTCTGGAAGGTGACAGCAAAAATTGGTTTGTTGGTTCAAACTATATACTGTAATCTGTGATTTCACCATGAAATTAAAAAATGGGTACCAAGGTTGTGATAGTCTCATAGGAGAAAGTTAGATGCCAAAAAAAAAAACCTGATCAACTTAATAGTTTGTGAAATTAATCCAAATAGTGGAAATGCATAAAATAATGGGTAATAATTCCAATTTACTGTAAATGCATCTATATTTTCTACAAGTGCCAGGCCAGATATCTCATATCTATCACACTTAGTATTAGCTCTATTAGCAAATATGTAGATCAATGGAAAAGATTTCCAAAAGATCTCACTATGTCCTGAAATGCTGCAGGAGCCAGACACACAATCAATGTTTTTATTTCTAGACTCACGATCAGCTTCTATGCTGTCTTTAGATTATACATAAAATGCAGATATCCCCATTGTTAGGGCTTCACACCACTGCCATATTATGCCTAGCCAGGCAATTAAGATTATTAAATTGACTACCACACATTATAATCTAAGGTTGTAGTATTGTTTAACATAAAATTTGGTATACATTTAAGTATTCGGTAAAATATTCTATACCAAGAAAAGCATCAAAAAATTTCAAAAAACTTAAATGATTTTTCTTGACTTTCCAAACCCCATTTGCTATCTGACTGTCAAAACAAATATTTCCCATATTTATCATAATTAAATCAAACTCCCTCTCATAGAGAGGAGGCCTGTGTCCCAGCAGTGGGAACATTATAGGCTGATTATGTAAATCAAAGTCACTGTGGTAAACTAACTCTACACATCTTGGATTTTTCCAAATTCTAGTGTAGGTACTTAAGCATAGAAATCCAAAACTCACAACTGGACAACAAGCCGATAGGATAAGGTGTAAAATAATAGATGAATATCTCTTTAATTCTGTCAATGACAATGTCATAATATACTTTGTATCAATCACAAATCCTAAGTACTCAGCAACTTAATTGGGTTTGGGATTAGTTTTAACCTTATTTATGTAACATGCAAGGCACTCCAAAAGCCTATAGTTTTACTAAAATTTTCAAAAAAATTCTTAATAATGTTCTCCAATACAAGTTAAATCCTCAAGATAAAAACACAGATTTTTATCACCCACTAAAGTATAAATATAAGCTATTACTGGTAGCAGTACACAAGCCAAAGCACAAACAATTGAATTAATTGTTTTTACAATAAACCCTCAAATGTGTTTTGTCATAAGTGTTCAATGATATTAAAAAATAGACATCTTATAAATCAATTGTGCCCAAATGATCATTTTATTTTACATAACCTCCTTAGGTATGTCTTTCATTTTAAAACTGTTGTGTATGGATAAATTATATTCAGACATTTTGGATTTACTGGAACCTCCATTTAGTTTGTGTACAATAAATATTTTTGATTAAAAAACTGTCCACTGATAGGTGCACACTGCACACTCAAATCTAACAACTTACCAATTTCTTTTGTTGTATTAAATACATATTCAGACTCTGAAAATGCACAATTTTATAGGTATTATGTTGTGTAGGAATGTCCTTAAATGGAATTCTATATCTCTTCAAACATGACCAGATAACTTTATCTTGTGTGAAAAAGATCACCGCCAGCAAGAGTAAAATATTTAAGGCGTCATGCAATTGTCGTTACCTCTATAATTGACATACAGGTTTGTATCAGTACGTCTTGCCTGATGAAATCCTCTGCTGTTGGTACTTCCCAATGGTCCTAGATTGGTACTTGCCCCCCCCCTGCTTGAATCAAACGTGAAGGGGCATTGGAGTTTTCCTTACAATTACTTAACAGTGTAGTTGTAGCTGCCTTCTTAATTACCCAGACTTGACATGTTCAATAATGAACGTTTCACCAAACAGGAAACTGTCCCGTTTCGCTATATTTGTTGTTTTAATCTTGATTTTTATCTAGTTTAACTGGTATCATCAAAGTAAGTTGCTTAATAATTGTGAAAACATCGGTGAGAATTTTAATATTTGTTGTGTTCCAATTGTTTTTTATCAAAATATAGATACTGTTTACACTGCGGTAATGCAATTCCAAATGACTGTGGTGGTCTTCCACCCTCTGGTTGGTTGTTTTCCTTGATTGGGTGACTCAGCCGTTTAAATCCATGTTCAATTTTGAAGCATCCAGCAATAGTAAATTCAACAGTACTAGTATTAAATGCATTTTACATTATGTAGGTAATTCTTCTTTCTTGATCATTTTTAAATCTTAGTCATTTTAGATGATTTTAAGAAAGTAAAAACATTTAGGTTTTCTTGGAACTGGACGGGTTTCCCAAGGCCATTATCATTGCTTCATACAACCTCATAGAACCATCCTTTAGATCTTGGATATGATCTACAAAGCACACAATAGACTAACTAAGTCTGATGATGCTTAATGTGCAGAACTGATTCTTTATCAATCAATATTGTGATAATAATTTCTCACGAGAGAACAATATTGAATACATATCATAGAACTTCTAGATATACATTTATATTTTGAGCTTTTTGCCTCAACTTGAGGCTGCGAGAGCTAGGCTCCTGCCTTATTGTAATAATAATTTCTCACGAGAGAACCATATTGAGTACATATCATAGAACTTCTAGATATAAGTACATTTATATTTTGAGCTTTTTGCCTCAACTTGAGGCTGCGAGAGCTAGGCTCCTGCCTTATTGTTATAATAATAATTTCTCACGAGAGAAAAACAACATTTTGTGCATAGGCAGTGCATACCATAGAACTTCTAGGTATACATTATATTTTGTGCGTTTTTCCCCAACTTGAGGTTCGAGAACAAGTCTCGACGGGAGTCAACAGGACCTCCTGTTGCACATAGCACTATACTGTCTTGTGTAACACGAACTTCATGTTACATTGTACAAGAACGGACGGACCGAGCACTGGCAGTATGACGGATAATTATAATCCTCTGCTGCTTTGCAATCCAAATTAATCGTAATCCCTGAAATTTTTCATTATACCACACATACATACCTGTGTTTTCTTCTTCGTTTACAAAAATAATTGTCTTTTGCTGATCGGCCTGTATTACTGACTCCAAAAAAACGGGACGCCGAAGTCGCCCTTGAGCTCGCCTAAGCGGTTTCTTTCCAATTTTCGCCACATTTTGTTGATTGGTATTATTTGTTGTTGATAATAATCAAAAGTAATAAGTTTATAAAAGAAAATTCAATAATTTTCTTAAAATGATGTGCGCTACACGACGCGAAAATAATGAATGACATTAGCTGGTTATAGTTGCCAGCGTAAAAGTTTTTTCTTGCAGGATTTATTCTCTGAATATTCGCGTGCACACGATGGGAGTGTAGTGAGACTACATAGTAAATCAGGATAATTATCGAGGACTAAGCATGGAGTATAATTATTTTCCTGTCAAAAAACATGACATTGATATCAATACGTCAAATTAAAATTAAAAAAACCGGCCAAGTGCATGGATCACGCTCAATGAAGGGTTCCGTAGTTGGGATAAATTTATCCCAAGAACAAACTTTTAACGTTGTAGTTGAAAAACATGCTCTCTCATACATTCCAACTGCAAATGTAAGATGGTCGATTATTACTTGTTAACTTGTAAAGCTTACTTAGCTGTGATAGTTTTCCTTTTAACTTCGTTATACTGCCGTGATATTTTCACTTATCAGAAAACAACCATGTGGCTGGCAGGGGCACTTGACTAACAAAAAAATTAGCTCTTTAAAGCTTAATGTTACGCAAACGAATGCCTGAATCAAACAATAGTTTTCACACCCACACGACCACGACACGCCATAACATGGGACAGACGAGAAAAAAAAATCATTCCCACTTTAGGTGAAGGGAACTTAAAAAAAAACCGGCCAAGTGCAAGTCGGACTCGCGCAGGAAGGGTTCCGTACCATTATCTATAAAAACGGCAAAAAAAACCACGTTTGTTGTATGGGAGCCCCCCTTAAATATTTGTTTTATTTTAATTTAATCATTTATTTTAAAGTGAATATTCACTTGAATGAATAATAACTAAATATTCTGTGAATATTTCAAGCGTCTACCTGTTCCTTCCTGTGATAGGAAACGCCGACCTCATCTAGCTTATTTTTACAACTTTTTAATATGACGTGTAAAAGTGATTCCAATATCCTATTTACAGAATAAACAATTTCATTTCATTTATCGTTTTCAATATGGAGCAAAAACGAGCAAAAAAATCACGTTTGTTGTATAGGAGCCCCCTTAAATATTTATTTTGTTCTGGTTTTTAGTATTTGTTGTTATAGCGGCAACAGATATACATCATCTGTGAAAATTTCAACTGTCTAGCTATCACGGTTCATGAGATACAGCCTGGTGACAGACGGACAAACAGACAGCCAGGGAAGCCTTAGTAATAGGGTCCCGTTTTACCCTTTGGGTACGGAACCCTAAAAAGATTTTATTTTACCACTTTTTCAGCGTGTATAATGTATAGGCGTGTGCCAAATTACAGCTTTCTAGTACTAAGATTCTCTGAGATCCACGGCTTAGCTCAGCTGTCTGTCTAGACAGACAGTCAGACTACAGAACCATAAAATCTAGAAATATTATGAGTAAAAATTTGTAGGCCAGCTAGAAAAATTTACAAATAGGTTTTAATAAATAGTGAGCCATTTACTGCAATTTGAGAAGCTATTCTGCTCATTATGCCGAAGATCCTCATCAGATCTTCACCTATTTTGTTTGAGACCTACTTAAAGTTACCACCTTTCAAATAAAAATAGAACCATCGTTATCAGATCTCATAAGGCGGAGATATCCAGTAGCCCCCTTTTTGCGCTATTTAGGAGGAAATAGCCCTCTAATAAAAAATAAAACAAATTATTTAAAAAACAAAAAACCCGCCTGCAAAAACGCATAACTTAAAAGAGAAAAACAAGCATTATAGTCTGTATAATTTTGGTATTACAGGTAGGGAACAAACCAATAACTTGAAATATGGTGTAACTTTTGTTATAATGCTTGTTTTTCTCTTTTAAGTTATGCGTTTTTGCAGGCGGGTTTTTTGTTTTTTAAATAATTTGTTTTATTTCAAGCTTTTTAGTTTTATTAATTTATACATTTGGAATTAACTCATTACTAGCTTTTATTTGATACCAATATCAATATGGTAATTTATTTTAAAAAAAAACCTTTCCCTCCCTTTTTTTATTTTTGCAGATGGAATATATAAAAAAAATATAGCCTATGTCAGTCCCACAATTAAGACGAACCTAACGACACCTTGTATGTTAAAATCCATCAAGCCGTTTAGGCTACAGAGCGTGCCAAAGAAATAGACATACATACATACATACTCTCGAAAAAAATTACCCTCCTTCTGGGGCAGTCGGGTAATAACCGACAACTAAAAATTACAAAAAAATCGTTATTCCTGTACATGTAGTGTATCTATTTAATAGATAAGCACTATATCAGTGAGGCTGAGGCCGTTGTCACTAATGCCAACTGTAAGTTCGCGAGGAATGGCGGAAAATGGTTGAAAGTGAAGCACCAAAGTGCCTGCATGGTGTGGTAATGCGCCAGTGTAGTTGAGTCTAGTGATATAATCAGCATAAATGCGGGATAATATTTTATTAGTAAGAACATGGTGTTGTAGATTGTAGAATACAATACAACACATAAATTTCTTATTAGATTAACCTATATGTGACATCTTAATCATATCATCTCATAATAAATAAAAAATTACAGTAGACACTCAAGTGAGGTCTATATATAGTAGCCTATGGTGAGGTCCATTAACTTCATCCATGATTTAACTCCCCATTACAATAACAGCCACGAGCCAGTTTGTCAAGGCAACTTAATTATTTCTGCAATTCTTCTAGTAATGAAAGGGTCACTTCAGACCAGTCTTTGGACTTCTTGTACGATAGATTGTTTCATTATAGTTTTAGAATCTGATCAAACTTTAGTTTTAGAAATCTGTTTTGTTTTTTTTTAGTAAAATCATCTTAGATAAAATTAGAAATACTTTTAGACACCATAATCTGTCTACAAAGTTCATTGAGCATCAGGTTGAGGCCGTAGGGGTGCTATTTAAAGAGATAAAGTTGTTTGGGACAAGGATTAAAAAAAAAAAAAAAACAGAAACCAAACTGCAAGCCAGTTGCACTGAGTCCGCTGTTATTGTAACTTAACATTATAAGTAAGGAACATAAAACTTTGCCTATCTCAGTGTAATCACATGAAATTCATTGGATAATCTTACGAAATGCGAGAAGAGAGTGAGTTCCTAATTTATCAGATAGCTATGTACACAGTGTTACATGGTGTCTGTGTGATAAGATAAGACACGGCGTCGCAGCGCGGGCGACGGTGGCGGCAGGTGCGACCGGCACGCGCACGCTGCCCGCTTGCATCACAGGGCAGAGCACTGCATCTCAACATTCGACTTTTCAAGGTCCTCCCTGCTAACTTATTATGGTGGCGCCGTGGGACGCCCCCCGCTCTTACCTATGTAACTCGGCTCCATTTTCTCCGAGCCTTATCTATCTCCGACGATGCCTTTTCAATCCAGTTTATGTGATGATAAAAAGTTTGTCAGAGACATGACAACCCGCGCACAAACATCACCACTCCCGACTTGAAACTTTGTCCAAACTTTTCAAAACAAGATTACTAGAACTCGTGGAGAGAGACACCGCCGGCCGATATCCGTCACTGGTCACTTCAATAATCAACACATTTTCCTCACTATCGCGCACAAAAAAAATAAGATAGGTATTGAAACAACGCTAAAAAGCGTGGAAAATATCAAGAACGCGAACGGGCACAGCAAAGTTAGTTTTCGAAACTACGAAAATGACAGCGAGCGAGAGCGAGTATAGCGAGTGACAGCGACTTCGACTCGAGGGAACGAGCGAGCGAGATGACATGCGGGAGGTGGCACTGGTGGGAGCCGCGCGGCACGAAGAACGTAGAAAATTAGAAATGACTGTAGTTCGTTGTGTAGGTGTGTCACACACAATCGCAATGTTCTGTGTGACCATACCAAAATTAAAATATTGATTCATTAGTATTCACAATGATATTATTATTTGTCTGGAACATTGAGTTAATTTATTATAGCTCAGTACGCCATCTAGTTTTATTCTTTAAAGGCGCATAGTTTTCTATTTACTATCATAGATGTCGCTGTTATACAGATTTTCCACGATAAATGCTGAGCATGCAGCGTAGCCAATAAACTTTTTGATCTGAGGCTATACAATAACGTATTGATGTCTAATTATATTATTATAATAAGGTATATTATCTTATAATTGTAATACTTACATTTGGTATTACTTAGGTGTTTCTCATAGGGCGCGTACGCATACGCTGGTATGTCCCCGATCTCCACGACCCAAGTGACTTTCCGCTGTGCCAGCATTGGCGATCGCGATGCCATCTCGCGGCTCGCATTCGCACTACATCACATTCTACACAATCACTTCAACTTGAATCGCACTTTGTTTCACTTTTTTTTTTGCATTGATTACTTTACATTTTACAATGAAGTGTCACTACTGAATCCAAACTATAACGAATGCATTATTGACCACTTTCAATTTAACTAGGTAGGTAATAAAGTTACAAAATTACCTAGACTAGTGACCTTTGAAATCTGTATCAACCTAAAACCTATCTTACAGAAGAAACGATAATTACATATGTAAATAAAATAGCACATTTTGATGCAAACTTTTTATCTATCAAGCATCGAGCGCAAAGTGAGTTATTAATGCGCGAGGGTTATGTTGGTGCCCGAGCGCATTAATTACTCACTTTAGCAAGTTGCGTAATCTACTTTTTCTTTCAACTACATAGTAATGTTATTATTAATCACTGCAAAACCGATCACAAAGGATGTATTTTTTGCTTAGAACCAAAACAGTGCAGTAAAGTTGTATGAAATTTCATTGTTGCACTGTTTTTCATTAATCCATTGTTTTTAGGGTTTCGAATCCTAAGGGTAAAACGGGACCCACACACTAAACTTAATAATAAATCGATTGAAAATGCATTCAAGTGATGTGTTAACATCTGAGTTTTTGAAAGAGAGGGCGGCCTATATAGTAAAAAGCTTGGTACACAACAAATCACGGCTGGTTTACATCAAAGCCTACGATGAGTTTTTTACAAATTTTATTACAAATTTTGACGAAGTAAATAACGCCTTACTGCAGGTCCAAAATTGGTTCACTGCTAATAATTTAGTATTAAATGGAAAAAAAACTAAGTGCATAAAATTTTCTTTACCAAATGTCAAAAGTAGGGATTGTGTGATTATATTGAATCAAGAGAAACTAGAATTCGTCGATAAAACTGTTTTCCTAGGGATCACGCTCGACTCAAGGCTACAATGGGGTTCTCATTTAACATCTCTTGCAGGACGGCTAAGTTCAGCAGCATATGCTGTCAGAAAAATCCGTCAATTTACTGATGTAGATACCGCAAGGCTAGTCTATTTTAGTTACTTTCATAGCATCATGTCTTACGGTATTTTACTATGGGGACGGGCTGCAGACATCGAGTCTATCTTTATTCTGCAGAAAAGAGCGATTAGAGCCATTTATAATCTCCGCAGGCGCGATTCTTTACGGGAACTGTTTAAGGATATTAACATCATGACGGTAGCTTGCCAATATATCTATGAAAACATCATGCACGTAAGAAAAAATTTACATCTTTTTAGTAAAAGAGGTGATAGACATAACTATAGTACTAGAAATAGGGACCTATTAGTTCAACCAGGTTTCAGACTGGCTAAAGTAGACTCATCTTTCATGGGGTACTGTTTAAAATGTTACAATAAAATTCCTCCCCACATACTTCAACTGAACGAGACGAAATTCAAAACTTGTATAAAACGCACACTATGCAGGCAGGCATATTATAAGTTGGAGGATTACATTTCTGATAAAAATGCTTGGCTTAATGCTGGTCCTGCTCCACAACCACAACTAACTAATTAACATTCGAAAATAATGTTGGAGCTGCTGAAGATTGTAAGACCATCTTTGCATTGTATAAACTCAATTTCCTTTGTATTATATAACTGCATAGCACAGGTGTGAGTACTATGTACTATAGAGCCATTTACCGGGTAATTTGTCTTTAATTGACTTGAATGTGCCCTGGCGGCTGGGAATGTCATGCTCACTCAAATGTCTCGCTGATGGTGGCGCGTGTGTTGGATCATTTAGCTCCCTTCAAAATGGTTGAGCTGAATGGTGCTGATCCATGCGTCATGTTCGTGAACGGGCGCCGTCAGTTGTGACTGGTCATCTCTTAGCTGCCATGGCTTATTTTAATTTTTGATTTGTTTGTTATAATTGCGGACGCTTTTAACGTGCTTTCTACATTGTTCTCACATGTATAATTTCAACATAAATTATGTAACCAATATTTTGTAACAATATTTTGATTTAAAAGAGTGTCCGTGGAGTTTCTTGCCCGTTCTTCTCCATAGGTACCAACTACGCTTTGGAATGGGCAACTAGCTTCATATTTCTGACTGACCGACTCCTTGACAATTCAAAAGTGCCTGTAAATGGTTTAATTGAAATAAATGCTTTGAGTTTGAGTTTGAGTTTGAGTTTTGAAAATCAAGCTGGCACAATTTCAGAGTTTGTATTCCTTAGTTATTTTAATAGTTTGTCGAAGAAAAAGAAGTCATCGACATTATGGAATATTTATTCTATGCTACGGTGTACTATAAAAACAAGGCATAAATAACATACTCGAAGTTGCAAGTTCTTTTTCTCGTAGTCATGGTATAAAGTATAGTATGCAAGTCTTGAATAAAACGGATTTATATCGAGGGCCATGAATCACTCGCGTCGTTCAGGATTCTAACACTTGAATCATTCCCATCATCATGAAGGAGGAATTGAGGGTGGGAAATTATCCAATGACTTCTCCAGCTCTGGAAGGAAGGGCGGAAGGGTGTGTCAGACTTTTACTGACTAAAACCCACCCGTGTTCCTTCAGTTGCCTGTTGCCAAGGTCCCGGTATCCCTTTCGGACTAACCCGCAACCCTGGCAGGCATCGGTCCTAGCGGACCCCGCCAATTGTGCTGACATCTCTTTGAGGCGCGTGTGGAACACGACGCGCCATCGACCCAGGCCTGGTCCTAATCGGACGGCGAGCTACCCATTGCTCGCCGTCCACAAGCCCGCGCTTATGGTGGCCGGGAATCCGCCTGGGATTCCCGACGCCCAGGGCGTCTCCAACGGCGGCGGTTAGGGGCGTGAGGGCGCAAACATTGCCTCTCCCTCACGCGTTCCGCCTCCCCAAAGCCGCCGCGTACCCAAAGCGTAAAACGGCACCCTATTACTAAGACTCCGCTGTCTGTCTGTCTGTCCGTCTGTCACCAGGCTGTATCTCATGAACAGTGATAGTTAGACAGTTGAAATTTTCACAGATGATGTATTTCTGTTGCCGCTATAACAACAAATACTTACTAAAAAACGGAATAAAATAAATATTTAAGGGGGCTCCTATCGAAACAACAAACGTGATATTTTTTGCCGTTTTTGTAGATAATGGTACGGAACCCTTCGTGTGCGTGAGTCCGACTCGCACTTGGCCGGTGTTTATTTCTGGAGTTGCATTCATATCGCTATCGCAAACTTTGATACTTCATATTTAGCAAGAAACGTTTAAAAAAATGGAACTGTATATTTCCATTTTTTTTACGCTTTTGAAAAGTTGTATGAAATTTCATTATTGCACTGTTTTTCATGAATGCACTGTTTTTAGGGTTCCGTACCCAAAGGGTAAAACGGGACCCTATTACTAAGGCTCCGCTGTCTGTCTGTCTGTCCGTCTGTCACCAGCCTGTATCTCATGAACCGTGATAGTTAGACAGTTTTCACAGATGATTTTTGCTCGATATTGATAACGGCAACTGGTAGACGCTTGAAATATTTACTTTAAAAATAAATAAATTAATTAAAATAAAACAAACATTTAAGGGGGGCTCCCATACAGCAGACATATTTTTTTTTACCGTTTTATAGATAATGGTACGGAACCCTACCACACATTTTTAATCTTGATTTCGTTAAACGATTTTAGATATAGGACAAAATTTTAGGTTAAATCGTTAAATTCAGAATAGCATACTAATATCATCATCCACATCATCTCTTATTAATTTCATAATTAAAAAAAACACGTCGAAGCTGGTGTCCCTGCGCATCTCCGGCTCTTAAAAAAAATTCACGGGTTAGGAAAAACAAGTACCAGTTGGAGGCGCGATTGTCAAATTCGATTTTAGTTGTGTCAAAATGTTTTTTTGTCAGAATAGCGTTAAGATTCTCATAGCCAAAAGTGAGGAATTTTAGTGATAGTTTAGTTAGTTTAGTTCGGTGTACATACAAGAGAATCGGCACCACTGACTTGCAAATTGCAAAAAACGTAACAGAAAATTTACATATTATAATTATTATAATCGTTCAAACTTTAATATGCATAAACCACATCCACACAGACAGACTAAGTAGGTATTTAGGGGAATAAATCATAATTTAATATTATTGTGACGGATGAAAATCATCAACGCCACAAGTAGTTCTGGGGAGGAATATGTTAAAAGGGACCCAAATTAATAGGAAGGAAATTAATAGGATGTTGAATTAAGGAGACGGCTATACAAATCGAGGGGTGGGATGTTATTAAGACATTCAAAGAATAGGTGATCTAGGGTAGGTACCTTCCTCCAACCCGCACTTACAGACAGGGGAGGCACGGACATGGATTTTGTGCAAAAAAAACAGGAGTGCAATAAAAACTGCGGATTCTACAAAGAACAGAAATAACAGTTTTTGTCACAGAAAAACTATGGTTTTGGTTTTATGGTCGGTTGCACTGCATTAAAAAAATCTGCCTTTCCTTTTGCCGGACATATTCCACTGCTCCTGGCAGGAACACGGCAGACTCAGTCTCGGAAGCAGGGCCGTAGGAAGGTGGGGGGTTCAAACCCCCTCTGAAATCTGAGAAACCAGAATCTCAATCCAGAGATCGACCTCCTCTAGGGTACGTCCGTACTAGTCTATTTCGCATAGGTGTACTTTTTAATCGACAAAAGCAGTAAGAGTACCTACGCTTAAATACTTGCCGTATTTTTATCGACTTTGTATTGAATAAATTCCTGCATTCATAGCCTTCTACATATATAGAATAGCATATTTAGTATTCTCTGAGATATTCTAACGTATCCCAGGCGGGTTGCTAAAATTTTTCTTCGCTCGCTATGGCTTCCTGCTGATCCTATTCTCTTGATTCTCTAACTTTTCTACGTACTTCTATTTCTGTATGAACGGTCAAAGAGAAAGAAAACCTAACTTATTCGATGCTGATTGCAAAAAACTCGTATCTCACACCCTATATTCTCCATAGCGGCCCGGTCAAAGGGTTAAAACAATTTAGACCACTTTAACAAACGATGTCCCTGTTTTAGGTCATGATTGCAAAAAGGCGGGAAGAGAGAAACAGGGCTTTATTGAAATTGATAATCTCTTCATCAATTTAAATTAGACATTTAAATTACACGAACGTACAATTTTTTTTTAGTGATTTTCCGCAAAAATAACAAAATATTAGGTTGTTACCTATGAAATTGCCGTTTTGTATGAAAAAATTGAAACGAATTTTTTTCATGTATTTTTTATTTGTATTAATCGAAGTAATCACCCATGCAATCAATGCATCTTTGCCAACGCAGTGGCAGTTTATTGATGCCCTTCTTAAAGAAATCAGCTGGACGGGAGGCAACAAATTCTTCAAGGCATTTTGTACTGCCTCTCGGGTATAGAATTTTTTTCCCGCCAAGAAGTTATCCAAATTCTGGAAAAAGTAGTAGTCTGTAGGCGCAAGGTCTGGTGAGTAGGGCGGATGACAGAGAGCTTCCAACCCCAGTTCTTGCAACTTGGAGACCGTCTGCTGTGCAGTATGAGGTCGCGCGTTGTCGTGCAGGAGCAGCGGATACGAGCGATTGACCAATGCTGGTTGGAGATGTGCCAGCTTCTCCATCATTGTGTTCAGTTCTTCACAGTACACATCTGCAGTAATGCTCACCCGCAGGGTAAGTTTTCGTTTAGAGCATTGTTTAGGTACTGAACCAGGATCCAACCAACTTGCTGAGCGCTTGCGGTTATCAAACAGAATCCATTTTTCATCGCAGGTAACAATGCGGTTCAAAATTCCTTCATTTGTGTGTCTGTTGAGCAGTGCAAGCCTCGCCTCGACGCGTACTTCGCGCTGGCGATCATTGAGTTCGTGGGGCACCCATTTGTCAAGCTTTTTTACCTTGCCAATTTGACGCAAATGGACCAATATTGTTTTGACGCTAACGTCGAAAGCTGCTGCTAATTCAGCCGTAGATTGTGTATCATCAGCTTCCACAATCGCCTTTAATTCGTCATTGTCGACCAAAGTCTTCGGACGACCGCGAGGTTCATTTTTCAGGTCGAAACTTCCAGAACGGAAGCGAGCAAACCAATAACAGGTGGTGCGTTGGTTTGTAGTGTTAGCTCCGTAAACGTCGTTGATGTTGCGTGCCGCTTGTGCCGCGTTGCTGCCACGACGGTACTCATATTCCATAATTACTCGAATTTTTAACGTATCCATGATGACGAAAAAGATTGAAATGCGATGAAAATGTAACACTAATCATTAAACAAATGACTTCTTTTGAAAAAAGAATTCCATGTTTTAAAAATAAAATTAATTTGAAATTAGAATTCTTAGCCAAACAAAAATTATTTTGATTTGAAATGGCCAGTACTGCAGAACGACAATTTCATAGGTAAAGACCTATTATGTTTCTCTGTTTAATAAATCTGTACTCTTTATTTAGGTACACTGTCTGAAATCAGAAAAACTTTTTTCTTTAAAAAAATGTCGGCAATCCCAAACGAATTCCTGCCTGTTCCTTATAGGGATTTTTGGAAGCCGGCGCTGGCAGCTGAGGCACTCCCTAATAAAGAGTTCTTCCGCCTGCCACGGAGGTCTATATGATGGTGTGAGCACAAACACACAGGCAAAGCAAAGATTCACTTTCTAGGTAGGTACTGTGGAGTGCGTAACTCGTGGGTATCTCGGTTTATTTTTAGGTAGATGTGGTTCACCTTGGCTGCTCTGCATCCTACAGACAGCCGTGCACGTTGAACTTGCAGTATGCAGTACACCCACTAGAAACAGCACGCGAACCGACGCGATCGCGAACGTCGGGAACCGAACCGGCCGCCGACCGGCATGCGGCATTGGCGGCACAGCGAACGAATTCACAGGCGAATACACTAAACAGCAAATTCACATTTCGGATAAGTACTACCACAGTACTACCAACAGCAGCGCTGCAATACCTACTTTATGTTTTTAACCGACTTCTTCAAAAAGGAGGAGGTTTTCAATTCGTCAGTTTTTTATTTTATTTGTGTATAAGTATGTTACGCGCCAATTTTTTTTTTTTTTATAGTTTTTCCCATATAAATTTTATTAACTTGGTTTGCGTAGTTCTTGAGTTAGCTCAATAATTACGTATTTTCTTTGACTCCGTCACTGTTATTTACATAGTAGGTACTTAGTGGTATTCGAATTTGTATGGGGTAGGTACCACAAATAAAAAGTGAAAAATAAAAACTTTTTCCTAAAAAAACCAGCCGACTTCAAAAAAAAAAGTGAAAAATAATTTTAACTTCGGAAGTCGGTTGCAAAAAACTAAAATTGAAAAGCAAAGACACAATTTTTATGGAAGTCGGTTGTTTTTATTTTGTAAAAACGTTTTTTATCACGTCTAGTGCTGTGAACCATAGTAAGTAGATTGAGTTTGTTATGTACGAAAAAAGAGAGAAAGTTTTGCCATGGTAAATAGATCAATCAAACATTTCTAAAATATTTCCACTGTTTATGTACAGTTCGAAAGCGCGATTGGTTCTTTAAACAACAAGATCATGTTACAAGATAACAAGATAGAACAACAGGTAGGTATCAACACGCTACGGGCGGCGGCGCTATTAGTGGTTTCCTCAATGACTTGTTTAAGTACAGCGGTAAATGAATGCATTGAATAAGCGCATGAAAAAAATGAGTAAATGCGAGTTAAGTGTCAACTTGCTGTGGACTCACAACATGGGAGTCGTCAGATGTATGCGCGACAATAACGGTACCTAGGTACTACTTATTCTGTGGCTGTATATAGGTACTTACCCTAAATCTACTAAATCTACCCTACTCAACCTACCCTAAATCTACTAAATCTACCCTAACTCAACATGGCTCCCTGTGGCGTACCGTACCTACTGCTGATAAGTTCACTGCATTCGTTGGACTGCAATCAAAGACTACTATAGTATACTGGCTAACTGCACTTGAATTCTTTTCAACTGTAACGACTAACGACAATGATTGCGTTATCATAGGAGAAACACAAGTCAAAGAGATAGCAGCCTCGCTGGCACAACTGCAGCTCTCAGACCAACAAAAAAGGAAAGACAGATCACGCCGTACATCAAAAGTGAAGCCACAAAACCATTCTGAGCTGCAGGTATACATGTGGGGCAGCAGGCGCGGTGTCCGTGTGTCTGACATTTAAGTTTATTTTCATCTGAACGGGCGCCAGCACGTTGCGTCGTTGTGTGGTACTCGTGACGTGCCCGCGCCGCTACAGCTGATTCACACACCACCACTGGATAACATTTATAAAGTTCACTATAAATACACCGGTTCCTTGCCGTACTAAAGGCCAGCCCATCTCTCACACTCGGCATGTTGGATGCAATTTTATTCTTGTATTATCATATTTATCATTATCATACAAGTCTCAGATCAAGGTTTTTTTTGTTGGTAAAGCTTTCTTTCCAAAAGTTTTCAGACACACTATTGTTTTTTAAACTTTGCTCTGAGCATGAAAAGCCACTGCTACCTACTTCTTCATAGAATTGTAGTTGCTGTGGGCATGCTGCACGATATCCCCCAATCATACCAAGAAACAGGATCATATCTAAGTACTAGTACTAACTGACTTTCAATAAAACAATAATTATAAAGGGTAATGTTTTTATCTATATTATAAAATTCAAGGGTGACTGAGATATCAACGCACAGCCTAAACCGCTGGGCCTAGAGACATGAAATTTGGAGGATGTGTTCTTTATGAAGAGTAAGGCTGCGATCGGACGGACTGCATTCTTGCAGTTTGAATGCAGTTTAGTACGACTGCAATACTTGGTGTGCAGTTCAAACAGTTGAAATGCAGTCCGTCCGATGGCAGCCTAAGTATAAGAAACGGTTTTTCGAAATTCCACCCCTAAACTCAACTCAAACTCAAACTCAAAGCATTTATTTCAAATAAACCATTTACAGGCACTTTTGAATAGTCAAGGAGTCGGTCAGCCAGAAATATGAAGCTAGTTGCCCATTCCAAAGCGTAATAGGTACCTATGGAGAAGAACGGGCAAGAAACTCCACAGACACTCTTTTAATAAATGTATTTATTTATTTATATATATGTCGTAGATTATGAAAGTTGAGCGATAATAGTCTCTCAATTGATTATTGAAGTACTAAGGAGAGGGTAAACGCCGTGACGCGCTCGCTAGAGTGGGGCGTCACGTGGACAGAGTCGTGGTAAGGGAAGTGGCGAAGCAACGAGTCAGTCTTGTGAGGGCAACGAACGGATGCAGACCTCCACTTCTCCTATGCGAAACTGTCGGTTTGCCCGAAAGTGTAAAGTAGTGCGTGAACATTATTAGTAATGTACCTACTGTGATGATTGTTCTGAAAGTGAAATACTAACTGAGTTGCTGTATCATCGTGTTTTATTGTAAACCTGCACTATGGAGTCCGTACCACCGAATCGAGATGATGACGGCAACTATCGCTCAGCCATCGCTGACACCGACATCAGAAGTGGGATAAAGGATCTGACTCCCACTGGCGCGCAATGTTTCATTGCCACACCAATTGATATCGAATGCATCATCTGGAGTCGAACAAGTGATTTGTTTCCGTTGCGGCGAAAACGGACGCAACGTCACACTGTCGACATGGCAGCGCGGATGGTGTGAAGTCTACTAATGCTGTGGGTTCGAGCGGCACCGACGCGGCACTGGTGTGAGCGTCAGTCTCCTGGAGGCGGTGATGCGGCGAAAGAGCGACGCATAGATGCTTGAAATAGCTGGTGTTTGTGGACAGTTACAGCAATCCGGTGAGTCATATGATTTTTATTTTGATTCCGGTGCTTAATACTCGTTAGTAAACGAGAGTTGTGTAGCCAAATTAAGTGGCAAACGAGTTAATAACGTTGTTGCGTTGACTAGTATTGGTCAAACACGTGTATTCAGCACAGAATAAATCTAATAGCGTAACGGTTTTGTGATAGATTCTATTCCACGTTTTGCCCGATACGTAGGTACTTGCGTAGTAACATTCTATTAGTGCGAGAGATTTTGAATAACGGATTTTGTGTGAGCAAACGAATTAATTTTTGAGAATTATAAACGTGTGTAACGCTATGCAAACTACGGCTACAAAGAATAATGGTGATCAAATTGACACTGATTTACCATTTGATAGAAGAAGTGACCTTGTAAACATCTTAGAATTATACTGACTTTTATTAACGGTTTTCCGACCACACGTGTTAATTTTGGTGCGTTGGACTTGAGATTGACCGACCCAAATTGTACAGTGCAAAGACGTCCTTACACTGTCTCCGGACGAACGTCGAATCATACGCGATAAGGTTAACAAATTGTTGGAAGCTAAAGTAATTAGACCCAGTAGTTTTCCGTTTGCTAGTCCAGCCCTTTTGGTTAAAAAAAAAAAGTATGATGGATCATGTTAGGAAGATGCCCGAATGCCAAGTACCAATTGAGATTGTAGACGAAATAGATGATGATTTTACATCGCTTTAGATTGTGTAACCAGGTTCTCGATTCGTTGGGTCGGAGACCGTACCAGAGTATCGTAGCCATTGTGTGCGGTAGCTCTGGGTAGTATGGTCAGAGACTGTACCAGAGTATCGTAGCCATTGTGTGCGGTAGCTCTGGGTAGTATGGTCAGACACCGTACCAGAGTATCGTAGCCATTGTGTGCGGTAGCTCTGGGTAGTATGGTCAGAGACTGTACCAGAGTATCGTAGCCATTGTGTGCGGTAGCTCTGGGTAGTATGGTCGAAGACCGTACCAGAGTATCGTAGCCATTGTGTGCGGTAACTCTGGGTAGTATGGTCGACGACCGTACCAGAGTATCGTAGCCATTGTGTGCGGTAGCTTTGGGTAGTATGGTCGAAGACCGTACCAGAGTATCGTAGCCATTGTGTGCGGTAGCTCTGGGTAGTATGGTCGACGACCGTACCAGAGTATCGTAGCCATTGTGTGCGGTAGCTTTGGGTAGTATGGTCGAAGACCGTACCAGAGTATCGTAGCCATTGTGTGCGGTAGCTCTGGGTAGTATGGTCGACGACCGTACCAGAGTATCGTAGCCATTGTGTGCGGTAGCTCTGGGTAGTATGGTCGACGACCGTACCAGAGTATCGTAGCCATTGTGTGCGGTAGCTCTGGGTAGTATGGTTGGGTCTAGCCTTGAAGCGAAGACCGTAGAGTCAGAGACGACATTGTATTGCCGTGGGGAATAGTGTGTGTGATTGTTGACCGCGAATGAGATACCTGTGGTTTTGTTTTATTTGATTAATTCAATTTAGAATCATTGTACTTGGTCTCGGTAATCTCTAAACTAGATGGTTTAAATTCGTAGGTTAGCCTAGTTTTCAATTTCAAATCTTTAGTTCCAAATTGCTTGAAAATTAAAACAGATTTTAAAGGGTCAAGTCCCTCTTAGTTGTCATATCAGCCTAAGTTAGGGAAACCTCGTGAGTAGGGTTCTCTATCGTCCGTATTGTGTGCAAACGTACTAGTAGTTATTACGTAGTCGTAGCCCGTTAGAAATCGGTGTCTCTTGAGGCAACTCAAGTAGTCCGTGGGTACGCGATGGACTTGTATCACTGGCGGAGGTCAGGGTCTGGAAAGACCATAGTTTTGATCTATGCGCTGGATGTGTGAGAGCAATGCGATTGCTAGTCGGCTGGAGAGCCGTGGCGTAAGAGTGGTTTACTCTTGTGTGGGTTTCCAAGAAGTGTCTAAGGCTCTTATTGAAAAATTGTTAATGTGGAAAACAATGGTACACGACTCTGGTTGGTGATTTTTGTTATGATAAATCAAAGTTTGTTTAGTTAATCAGGAAGTATTGCTTTGTTAAAACAAAGTAATTGAGGATTAAAGTTCCCTAATCTCAAAACTCGAAACTGTTGAAACAATACTCAAAATTATTCATAGCCGGTATGTTACTGGTAGTTTTGAGCTTGGAACATTGGCAGTCGTATTCAACGCGATCAAACAATTCAAGCGTAAATAATTACAGTTGGCAGTTTACAGTAGTAACTAATTAAGGCCACCATATTCGTGCGTAGTAGGCATTTAGCGCTACCTCAATCCCTGCGAGCCAGTCGCGCGAACACGTAGTTTAAATGAACTCGCTGAACACGCTGTGCAAAAATTTTGCGTCACAGTATAAAATTGTAGCAGTAAGTACAATTAACTTTGTTTTACGGAATTCATGTTAATGTTTCGGGTGTTTAGTTTTTAGGGAAATATAAGCAACACAATTTATTTTATTACCTACCTACCATTGCTTTTTTTTAATGTCACTAACAGTTTCCTTTTGTTTCATGACTGTTACAGCGCTTCCGCACTACGCTTACGCTTACTACCGCACTACGCTTACTTATAATAATAAAACCGGCCAAGATGTCATTTTTTACACAATTCAGACCGGAGTGAAAAGAACCGGCCAAGTGCGAGTCGGACTCGCGCACGAAGGGTTCCGTACCATTATCTATAAACACGGCAAAAAAAAATACGTTTATTGTATGGGAGCCCCCTTAAATATTTATTTTATTCTGGTTTTTAGTATTTGTTGTTATAGCGGCAACAGAAATACATCATCTGTAAAAATTTCAACTGTCTAGATATCACGGTACATGAGATACAGCCTGGTGACAGACAGACTGCAGAGCCTTAGTAATAGGGTCCCGTTTTACCCTTAGGGTACGAAACCCTAAAAAACGAAGTATAAAAACAAATTATTTAAAAAAACAAAAAACACGATTGCACAAACATAACTGAAAAGAGAATACCGGCCAAATGCGAGTCGGACTCGCGCACGAAGGGTTCCGTACTATTATCTATAAAAACGGCAAAAAATCACGTTTGTTCTATGGGAGCCACGCTCAGTGGCGTGCCTAGGGTTCAAAACCAGGGCAAGCCGACAGATTTTTAACGATTTAAAAAAACAGAAAAGTGAGCGATTTACGGATGAAGAAGAGTTCTACATATTATTTCAGGCTTCAGTACGGAATTGTCGTAAGCGCCATCTATTAACGAATGCGCGTAACCACACCGCTTCGCAGGACCTTTTCACCATAATAAGTTTGTCAACGCTTGTCACATAAAAATTATTCTATCGAAAGCCGCTAGATGGCCCCAAATTATCGATTTGTTGTTTTAACTAAATTTAAGTTTTAAGTCGATTGAAAATGTTAAATAAGATATTACATTGGGTATATAACATTTTTTATTTAACCATAATGACAATAGCCAACTCTAATCTTTATTTCAAAACGCCTTTATTTCAAAGAATATCTTCGATACGAAAATTATTGTGTTTTGTGATCTTGATGAGATGTATTCTAATAAGTGGTTTGTTTTTTAGTGGTTTACCAAAACTACAATTGCCATACAAACAACACTATACAAATTTTGATGTCTTTCATGGCACCAGCTAGGCTACCTAAGTTTGGTCATACTCTTAACTTTATACATACTAAACAATCGAATGCCAATTTCAATATATTCTTCGACTGACAAAAATACCTACCTAATTGTTTATATTTCCGAGTTATAGTAATTTGGGGTTGATTACGGTGAAGCAAAGAGTTACTTACTGTCAGAAAACTCAATGTATTTACATACCTTTTCGAACACAGTTTCCAAATTCACATTTTGATGATAAAAACACTACTAAGCATAAGGAATGACATAGCCGCAATAACTATCACATCATTTTAAATAATAAAACTAGGTAATTCATTACCTCAATTGAAAAATAAAATACTGATCTCAAAATATTATTTCAAAACAATAACAAATTGAGTCGCTTCGCGGACTTGTAACTCACTTTACGCGGGTCAACATCGCGGCTAGTGCATTTGCGCGAACTTCAAACACACGATTCGTTCCATTCATAAAAACTCAAAAGCCGGGCTTAAATATTAGAACATTTTGCAAAATAAGTACATTCTAATAGTATCGACAACGTACGCATTTTCAATGAAAAAATGAGAGGTCTAGAAGCTGGCTTCTGCACCGTTGCCGCAAGCGTGTGTGAGCGAGAAAGATGCAATGTACTACAGAATTGACGTCTTCATTCATGGATGCGATCTCGCCTAAAGCTATAGTGTTAGAGCGAGATCGCAACTGTGGCAGTTTGGCAACGGTGCATTGTTTGTACCTACTTATAGCGCGCGGCTGGTGCAGCGCGAAGTTTTTATGTTATTATTCTTATCAATTCTTGCGACATGAAGGATTGACTTGGAAGTATAGAGTAGTTTTTTTTTTTTTAATTGATTGGCTCAGTTTTGAAGGCAAGCCGGGCTTTTCAGCTTGTATGGCAGTACCGCCGCTGGCCACGCTTAACTATTTGTTTTATTTTAATTTAATTATTTATTTTGAAAGTGAATATGTAACTAAATATTCTGTGAATATTTCAAGCGTTCATCTATTGTCGTTTTCAATATCGAGCAAAAAACTCACCCTTAAATATTTATTTTATTCTGGTTTTTAGTATTTGTTGTTATAACGGCTACAGATATACATCACCTGTGAAAATTTCAACTGTCTAGCTATCACGGTTCATGAGATACAGCCTGGTGACAGACAGACAGACAGGCAGACAGCGGAGCCTTAGTAAAAGGGTCCCGTTTTACCCTTTGGGTATGGAACTGGTTGACTTCCTGCGGGAAATTGCCTGTCATACCAAAATTCTATAGATTATAATGCTTGTTTTTAGCATTATAATCTATAGAATTTTGGTATGACAGGCAATTTCCCGCAGGAAGTCAACCAGTAAGTCGGTAAGTCAGCCGCAGCCGGTAAGTCAGCCGCAGCCGGTAAGTCAGCCGCAGCTGGTAAGTCAGTCGGTATATTATGAGATAACAGAAGTAGTATACTATTGGGCATTCTGTCCCACCTGTCGCGCAGGCGAACTTGTTCGCCTACGCTCCGTTGTGACAGAATGCCCAATAGTATACGGATTCGGATAAATTAGACATTTTGAATTCCATCTATCGCTCGGCAAAGTAAATTTGCCGTCGCTCTAGACGGTATTTCTGAATACCTAAAAACCTACCTGTCGAAAGGTGTTAAATTTGTTGTGTGTGTGTAAGTGTATTTTGTTATCGTTTACGTATTAATTGATTCCTAAATCAGATTTGAAACGATCACCTCATTTTATTGAATAAAAAAAAATAAAAGACTTTTGAATTATTTTATTTTATTTATCAATAAAAAGTCTTGGATGTTCTTCAAACAATTGGTCGGCCGAACGCACGAAATCTTGCAATTTACGCCACTGCGATGTATCCGTATCGGTTTGGAACTTGATACGGACAAGGGCCTTCTTCCATAACGCCATGGAATCGGTGTCACGCGCATCGCATGTTTTGTAAACTTTACAGTCGATATAGTATTCGCCATCGGTGTTTGCATTTCGTCGCTCGCTGCCATTAGCCACACGGTTTACGAAGAACGATGATACAACCGGTTGGTTGCTAGATGACCCATCGTTGAGCTCTATGTCAGTTTCATTATTCCGACTGATACCGAATACATCGATAGGACTGATCGTTGTTTTTTTACTGAAACAAATGGTTAATCACATTATTTCTTACTCAAATCAAATATCTCTGAAAATAAATAACTTATTAAGGATCAAAGTTGACTTGCTACTTTTAACATCAGTAATCAACAGTAGCTTTTTTCGCTATGTTCGAACGCTTTAATCAACACACATACAAAATCCAGTCGGTCAGAAAATCATCAATCCGATGCTAAATATTAATTACACGTGTGTGCTCGAACATAAAGTCTAAAATTAATTTAACACTCACACTTCATTATCTGAATCAAGATCAAGGTGAAGACTTTTACTTAACATTGTTAACAACAAAATTTTGATTACCTTGAACGTGATAAATTCGTTGATGATCCTGACTTGCGCTTCCCATTGTTATTGTTGACAGACTGCTTGCGTACGAGTTTAGCTTTCTTTTCGATGACCGCAGTTGGGTGATAGACCTCGCAATCAGATTCGGACCTGAAATAAAGACGTAATATCATTTTAATAAAAAATATTAATGCAAATAGATCAAAGGATTTGGTTAAAACATTCTCAAAATGTTTTTATCCAATACAATCCAAAATATAATTATTTAACACTGTTTTGTATGAAAAACTACATGACATATTATACACAATGAGCGGTCTCACTGCGGTCTATGGGATTTTTTTTTCAGACAACCTTAGAAAGGACACCATAATATTAAAGACAAGTAAAAAAAGTATAGTTTAAAAACTTATTACACATACATTACTTATTATACTTACATTTTTTTCAATCAACGGTTTTTATCACGAGCAGGCAGCTTAATGAGTTGGTGACGGCAGGCGGAGCAGAAGATGTCGGCGAGCGGCAGCTGGTCAGCAATCAACACCGAAAGTAACAACAACTGATAGTTGTATACTAATGAATTAGCGTTCGCAATGTACTTCTTGAAGACCAATTCGACTGTGTATAGGTCTCCAAAAGCATGTTGTTTATAAGTCAAAATCGTGTGATAATCCACTATATTAAAAATTGTTTGCAAACCACTAAGTTATAATGAATAAATTAACTATTTTTCTTATACGTATTATATCAACGCAAAAATGAAGACTCGGGAATTAGAACACAAACAGCTTCGACAAGAATTAGTATCGATTGTTGATGTAGCGAAAAAACTTAGGGCTGACAAACTAAACTACGTTATGAATGAACAAATAACGATATTTACATCTACAAGGTAAATATGTATGCATGCCATCCTTACCTAAGATAGCTGATTTATGCGAATGTGACTGTGCTGACTAGAAAAAAATAATTAGGTTGACCAAAGTTCAATAAAACTGATATATAAGTATTGTGGAATTTGAAATATGAAATGGTTACTTTGTTGAAAAAAAGGTCGTATGATTATTGTTCATACCATGCTCATTATGACTATAATTATGTATTAAACTAATGAACAAATTATGTTTCGTTTAAAAGCCGAATATTCTAAAACATAGGCTTTCATTATCATAAGCAACAGTGCAGTGGATGGCTGATTCATTAACGCGAAATAAACGTTAATAATTTGGGAAAATAAAGGTAAATATTTTAAAATTTAAGCGTGATAAGCGTATTCATATTAAAGTATCTACTTAATTAAATTATATGTATGTTTTCTTACAGGTAGCGTTATTTCCAGGGAATTATGTTGAAAAGTGTCGTTAGGAATTTGGTCTGCACTAGATGTTAAAGCAAAATCATCATCAATAATTTGAGGAAAATAAAAGGTAAATACACTAAATAATTAATCACGAGTGATAAACAGAGTTAATGTAATAATAATAATAATATGATGGTTTATTGTACTTGTCTACCTAATTAAATAATACATTATGTTTGTTATTTGCAGTTTTGAAAACCTTTGAAATCTTGCAAAGCTGTTTCCATGCAAGTCAGGACATTACACAGCATTACGTTGAAAAATTTGGGTTTGGGAATCAACGTAAATAATTTAGGAAAAAATAAAAGGTAAATATTATACCTAGCACTTTTTTCACTAGGGATAAGCAGAGGAAATAGTGTAATGTCAGGACAGACTTAATTCAATCATTTGTACGTTATTTTCAGGAAGCATCTGATTTGACTTTCAGTTATGATTTTCTACTGAGATCACACAAGAATAATTGCATTTGCTGACAGTACTACAAGTCAAGAGCTAAGCTGAAAAATTGCATACAAATACTAGATGCATGTAATACGTTAAGGTATTTATTGTTCTGTACCAATTGAAAGGTTGAAGGATCCAAAACAGTTTTTGTTTCCTGTGTTGTAATTTGTACATACACTGTTAGACTTGATTGTGTTTTCGTAAAAACATATTAACATTTAAAATTTGGGCACATCCTTTAGATTTTGAACTTTCAGTATTCTCATAGGTACTAAATTCAGTTTACTATAGTACTTTTAAAGATACATTTTATAATTTCATCAAAATGCCTCATTGCTCGGTTTGCGATATTTATGTAGATAATCGTTGCTGGACCAGTCACTTACGAACTAATAAACACAAAAATAATAGTACGTTGCCTATTCTTGAAAACGTTGAAATCTTACGTTCATCGTTTAAAGGACGTATTATTAGTTACCGAGTTATTGCATCCAAAGATGATGCAAATAATTTTCCAGAAACATTTTTTAGTAATATTCGCGAACAGGTTAAATCTTTAGTTGATGTTTCACTTAAAAAACATATCGCAGTAAAAATTAATTTTGAACTTTTTTCTTTATTTCTATTGTACAAAAATGATCTACAAGAAATCAAATCTTTTGCCACAAAAAATTTTGTCATACATTTAAATTATGATTTTAATACTATTTACGAAACGGTTGTCACGTTGTTGTTGAAAAAAATTGAAGAATTTGAGGAGAGAGACAGTGGATGGACATTCTTAAGTAACTTGCATTTAGAAGTCAATGTTAATAAGTATCAGCCACTTAGTGGATCTAATTTTATAGATTTACCTAAGTTTATACAAAACAAAAAAGCGTGTTTGAATATTCACAATAATGATAATTATTGTTTTTTGTGGTGCATTGTGGCTGCCTTGTATCCAACAAATCGACATCCAGAGCGAGTAACATCTTATCCTCACTTTCGCGATGTGTTAAATATTAACGAAATTTCTTTTCCCATGACTTTTTCAGATATAGTTATTTTTGAAAGAAATAATCCTTTTTTAAATATATTCGTATACGGTTTAAAAAACAATAAGCTGATAACAGGTCCTCTGTACAGACCTGAATCGTGTAAGAATAAATCTAAGAGTATTCATCTACTGTTCTTAGAAAATGATCGTTCATCCCATTATTGCCTTATCAAAGATTTACCTCGTCTTGTTAAAACCCAAATCACAAAACATCATAGTAAATTATATTTTTGCGAAAGTTGCTTATTGTTTTTTCCTACTCCTAGACAAATTGATGATCATCTGTGTGGGGGAATCGTAACTATTTTACCTGAAAAAGGGTCTGTATTACAATTTAAAAATTATGATAGAAAACAAGACATTCCATTCGCCATATACGCTGATTTCGAAACATTGCTGGAACCAACATCCGTTAGTGAACCCGACACTGCTAACACATCATTTCTACAACGACACGTGCCTGTAGCATTCGCCTATAACATTGTTTCTTCGTTAAATTATACTTTTAATGATAAGGAATTTAAAAGTTATCGCGGTTTTGACTGTGTTTCAAAATTTATAGACTTTCTTTCTGCTGATGTTAAAAAGATTTACAAAATATTAACCGAAACTCAGGTCATGACCTTTACAAAAGACGACGCGCGAGATTTTCAACAAGCTTATAAATGTTATATATGTGAAAACCTGCTTTGGACTAGTAAAGTTAGAGATCATTGTCATATAACAGGCCGATACCGTGGCGCTGCTCATAGACACTGTAATCTACAGTATAAAATACCAAAATTCATACCAATATTTTTCCACAACTTATCAGGATACGATTGCCATTTATTCATAAAAAAATTAGGTGAAATGCCTGGAAAATTGAGAATTATTCCTAAGACTAAAGAAAAATATATTTCATTTTCCAAATTCATACAGATTGCTGATAATGAATTTGTTCAATTACGATTTTTAGATTCATTTAATTTTTTAGGAGCTAGCTTAGACAAACTTGCGAAAACTATGCATAATGATGATTTCATCACTCTACGCTCTCATTTTCCTATCAATGATCAATTTAAATTGCTTACAAGGAAGGGAGTATATCCTTATGATTACATGACCAACTGGAAATGTTACGAACAAACAAAGTTACCATCGAGGCAACACTTTTTCAGCGTTCTAACTAACCAAGCTATTTCAGATGAAGATTATAAACATGCTTGTTTGGTTTGGAATGAATTTAATATAAAAGATTTAGGTGAATATACTGATTTATATTTGAAAACAGATGTTCTTTTACTAACTGATATATTCCAGAAATTTCGAAAAACTTGTAAACGGCATTATAAACTAGACCCCGCATTTTACATAACCGCGCCTAGCTTATCATTTGACGCAATGCTACTGAAAACAGGTGTTCAACTTGAACTCGTTTCAGACTTAGCCATCGTACGAATGATTCAAAACGGTATTAGAGGTGGTTTGTGTATGTGCTCCCATCGCTATGCAAAAGCTAATAATAAGTATTTATCTAAATGCAATGCATCAAAACCGCAATGTTTTATAGTTTATTTGGACTGCAATAACCTTTACGGTTACAGTATGTGTCAATATTTACCTTATTCAGATTTTAGATTTTTAAATCAAGATGAAATAAACCAATTACATGTAGAATGCATTGATGATAATGCGAAATGGGGTTTCATACTAGAAGTTGATCTGTTTTACCCTGATTCCTTACACAGCGATCATAATGACTTACCATTTTGTTCTGAAAAATGCATACCACCTGGAGGTAAAACTAAAAAACTGGTCTCAAATTTATATAATAAGTATAAGTATGTGATTCATTATGTGCATTTAAAAAAATGTTTGGAACACGGTTTGTTACTACGCAAAATTCATAGAGTCATCACATTTAGACAAAGTGCTTATTTAAAGCAATATATTGAATTAAATACACAACTACGACAAAAAGCAAACAATACATTTGAACAAGATTTCTTCAAGTTGTTAAATAATAGCGTTTTTGGCAAAACCTTGGAAAACACTGAAAACAGGGTGTCTGTTCATTTGGTTAATCAGTGGAATGATGTGAATAACAAAACCAAAAAGTTCGCCTACGCTGAGAGACTTGTGAGCAACCCTTATTTTCATAGTGCATCAGTTCTATCCGAGAACTTAGTAGCGATACAAATGAAACCAGATCAGTTAATTTTAGACAAGCCTATATATATTGGTTTTACTGTTTTAGAACTGTCTAAATCACACATGTACCACTTTCATTATAATATAATCAAACCCTTTTATAAGGAAAGAGTGAAATTATGTTATACGGATACGGATTCTTTTGTTTACGAAATATACACTAATGATTTTTATCGCGATATTAAACATCAATTTTTGCAATACTTCGATACCAGTAATTATAGTGTAGAAAATGAATTTATGTTACCTCAAATGAATAAAAAAATTCCTGGTCTTTTCAAAGATGAAATGGGAGGAAAAGTTATAACAGATTTCGTTGGTTTGAGATCTAAACTTTATTCAATAAAAACAGAGGACACAATAATTAAAAAAGCAAAAGGAGTGAAATCTTCTGTAGTTCGTGATCTACGCATCACAGATTACGAAAACGTTTTATTTAATAGTAAAGTCATTCGTAGACAAAATGTTATGTTTAAATCCCTGAAACATGAAATATTTACACAAAGTGTAAACAAAATTGCACTATCTGGCAACGATGATAAACGCGCGATATCTAGTTGTAAGATCGCAACCCAAGCATGGGGTCATTGTTCATTGTTAAAATAAGTAATTTAATTATGTTAATTGTTCATTTTAATAAAATGATACAAGAATTTAAGTACTTAGTAACTAGAATATTATTTTTAATTAATATTAATATAGCAATAAGAACATTGGCACTTAACAACTGTATTTCAATGATGGCCTAGTATAGTATATTATATGTATAATATAGTTAGTATTCTGTATCTGTAGATTATAAGTACCTACATAAGTGTTATTAATGTTTATTAAATGCAGTAAAATATTTAGTATTGTTTTATTTGTAAACATTGTTAATTATTGCTAGCCATTAAAATTATGAGCGAATTAGGTTCATATCAATAATTCGCAGGTAACGTCACAGGGCGATGCTAGTTTACGTTAACGAAATATGATATATTGCATGTGAAAGACACTATAATTGCAAGCTTGCAATTTGTTAAGGTTCAAGTTCATACACGCTTCAACTCAATATTCGAACGACTTTTATTTCATGGTAGTCAGTGGTATTCCGCCTTTATTGCTATCTAAATAAGATTTACTTTCAATATGTATTACGATCATAATGTGCTTTATCAATATAACGCACAAATGCAAAGTTAACATTTTTAGAGTTGAGGAGACTTAAAAACTTAGGGTTCGTTCACACAGCCCTGATAATGAATAAAATAATGATTACATAAAAATCTGATATCAATGTATGATCACTGAATAGATTGTTTAGCAAAATGACTGTATACTTTAATTGGCTATTATTAAAATCATAGTCATTCCTTAATCGTAGTCGCAGTTCCCTAATCGTACCTACTTAAACTTCATTTCAAATACAAACAAAATTGACATAGCAAATAGGTCTATGTGAACGGATCTTAACTTATAATGTCGTAATGCTTGTTTCCTGTCAGGGCATTAACTATATATATCTATATATACCTAAATTAGCAACCTACATTTTGGTTATTTACGAAATATTACTCGCTTCGAGTACTTGTTCAATATTAGAGATATTTGTTCCACTAGTGTGTATCTTAACCATGTCATCGGTGAGTAAAATACCTATTTTAAATCTACTTTCTAATTATAGTATAGATAACGATTATTTTCATTGAATAAGTTGTTAATCATTTGTTATCATTTTGTTTCAGATTGCTGATTCAGATATTGTATTCAGCCAGTATGCTCAGAATCCTTACGAAGGACTTTCTGAGATGATGTTCAACGAACCCCCGCACTGCAGTCAAGTTACGAAAGAAAAGAAATCCAAACGACAACGTCGAGAAAAGCCTCTTCATAAGAAACAACCAACAAAATCTTTCGTGATGAGTAAACTGCATCGACGCGGGGTAAAACTGATAAAAATATCAGTTGTAGATCTTTGTAATAACAATACAAGTGACAGTGATAGTGATAGTGAGAATGTGATAATAAATGCACAATACATCGTTAAAGATGCTATTGATAGTGTTATGGACGATACGGAATCGTTAGTTAAGAAAATTTCAAAATCTTTGATAGACAGTGATTTCTAATTTTTTTGGGTTTTTTGTTTATTATTATTATTAATTGTATGTTTATAAATTAATGCTGCATCTTTATGGTTCGTTAATTAAAGTTATTTCTGTTATACTCTTTTAATTTAATTATTTTTACTATGGATTAGTGTAATTCGGTAGGTAAACTATTGAAATAAACACATTTTTAAGATTTATGATTTTTATTTACTAAAACCTGGAATACACACTTCATTACAAATTCAAATGTTTTTTAATACACAACACATTTTTTAAGGCACAGTGCTTTAAATGTTTAGTACAATTTAAATTATTTTTTCTATTACAGTACTTGTTATACAACACAGAGAAATTGGGACAGATATTTTCACCGAGGTCAACCACATTACAATTCTCACAAAGATCCTTAATCCATTTCACCTTTTCCAAACCTTTTACAATGATATTCTTATTTTCTAGATACGGAACGATTATACGTCTAAATTCTCTGTAATCAATATATCCTTCGTTCCAATAAATTCCTTTGGTTCTTTGCAACCATTTAACATGCTTTTTTTCATCATTTGTTAAATATTTAAAAAGGTATGGAGGTTTTATTAAAAATGTTTGTGTATAGTCATGATTGGAAAAAGCTAATTCCTTTACTATGAAATTGTTGTGCATGTCTTTAAATCCTTGAACATCTAGTATGATACTATTGGAATTCATGATATTTTCCTTACAATATTACTCAGTGGTTTATACTCAATTATACAATCGTTCAATATCAGACAGTATGCCGAAGTTTGATCAGGTATTTCAACATCACTTTCCAGCTCTACTCTCACGTCGACTACTGGACCTGATATGAGGTTATCAATTTGTCTAGAACAGTCGATGACGAACAAAGGAGCGATATCCTTAAACTCCTTGTTGTGTAACAACGGCTCTGACCGACGTCCATAGTATGACTGTTGAAAACGAGCATATTGCTCATAAACTAATGCAAAATTGTTATTAGTGAAATTAACGTTTAGATTCTCATATGGATAATAATTTGAATTGAGATATACTCTAACGTCACGCAAAGTACAGTGATCAAATCTAGACATATCTGCACTTGTATTATGTTTTTTGTTAGTCTGTAGACCTATAATTACATATCTTGGTTTTTCAATTTGGGATGAAGTTTTAATAGACCATGTATGTTTCGTGGTTTTAGGTAATAACGGATATTCGTATAAATCCCAATTCCTAAATACTAATTGCAGCGCACGATCTTTTTCCAAAATCTTCAAAAGATGAATTTTTTCTTTGTCAGACACTTTTACATGCGGTACTCGCCATATAATTTTATTAATTTCCACATCGTTTACAACTTCCCCTGCATCAAGCTTCACAGCATTTGTGTTTGTATTACTCCTCAATAATATTAGTTCGTGTTTACAATTCATAACAACTTTTTTGTAATCTTCAGCGAATCCAAGAATGTTACTAAGAGGTATAGATACAGCAAAAGAACCATTAGGACTTTTAAAACCATGGATGTCCCAACCCCAAGCGCGACACGATTTTGATTCACTTTCATTCATTGATAACAAGGATTTCATAGTAGTTGTTATGCCTGCGTTTTTTATTTTATCAATCTCGATGCCATTCAGTTCATAACGAATGTCTTGAAAGAGATACATCATTGGATTATTCGTAAATGATACACCGGTTTTTTCTTTGGAATCGTGTTTAGTAACATTTACTATTCCTTCTAAATACAATGTACTAGCGGATGGTAAAACATACAAGTCTTTTTCATTAATAGGTATGCGAATTTCATCGTTTCTATTAAAACTTGTTATGTATGGTTTGTATGAATGGTATTCAATACCAGCTATAGTATTGTCATGCAGAGGAGAAGATAAAACGTCTAACATACTCATTTTAAAAGTCCTATATCTTTGAGAAATTGTTGATTTTCTTGATTAAGTTGTAGTTTTTTTTTCTTGATTGTTGCTGTCTTGTGGATAGCTCGAGGAGCACTGTTTTGTTTAGTTCGGGTACCAGGGTATTTATTTATTTTACTGTAATCAATCATTTTCTCCTGAGGTGTAAATAAAGCTGTACTTCCTCCCCACGTAGATTGAGCAAATTATTATTTATATCTAAAAGTCTAACGTTCACACTGTTAATGATCTTTTGATTTACTGGAAAGTAAATAACGTTTTTAGGAACTTCTATAATTCTGTAACCAGGAGGTACATGTGGAGCAAATTCATGAATAATATGACTCGGATAACCATTAATATATGATCCAGTCACTATGTCACATTCAACCCTCACCACGGTCGTTGATAAAATGTTCACTGGGTACTGTGATTCATGTAATATATTTGCTTCAAGTTTTTTCTTACCAAAACCTAACAATCTGCCAATCGAATCTTCTTTCGTAAAATCAATATTTTTTGTGCAGAATATAGTAGTTTTTAAAGTATTGTTATTGCATTGCAAATTAAAACTTGCGTTTTGTAATTTCAATTTTATGTAATCGTTGATGTCTTGCAGTTCGTATGCGCCTTCAGGTATTTCGATAACTTCGCGGTCATAATAAAACTTATGATTTCTATTATCAATATTTGGTATAGAATTAAATGTAGATAAATACAATAATGCACATTCATACTCTCCCTCAAACTGCAGAGTAGGTGAATAATAAGTAGATAATACTGATGAGTTACCTGTTATAGATAGTGAGAGAGACATTATGCTAATGATACAAATAAAAAAAGTTATTCAATTTATACATTTATTCCAGAAATTATACAAAAATGACAAACATAAATGTCCGCAATGTACAGAGTTAAATTTTTGACATCGCGTATAGTTATAAAAAACATTACAATTTTTTAAGTAATGCAATAATTCTAACGGTGGTTTCAAATTACCGTAGCTATCAAAATATATACAATAATTATTTAATTTTACATAGGCTACCCAATGTGTTCCTTCATTGTTAGAATTATCCAAATTAACAACACCACTTTCAATAAGTTTCGGTTTGTTAGGTAATTGATCTTTCATGTACACACCTCTAAAAAAAGGTACTTTACACGCATGATTCTGGATATCTATATTACTTAGAGCACGATTAGGTAACCTTCTACTTAGTTTTTTGAACATTTTACAAACAAACCATTTCCTTTCTTGTACGGTTTGACATACAAGCCTTTGCCTAACGCAAACGATTCCATGACTTTATTATGACGTTGCGACTCCTGTAAATTTTGTTTAGCACTCTTGTAATCGTTAACTGTCTTTGCAATACCCGCTGCACCGCCAGCTAAAGTACCTAATGCAGACAGTCCAGCAAAAATTGGAATCAGCGGTAGAAACCCACCTGTTTTCGGTAGTGGTATGACTCTGGGTAAAGGAATCCTGCAATTATTTGAAAACAACTTTTTCGCAGCTAGATAAGCATATTTTATAACGTCTTCTTTGTTTTTAGGTTTTAGCTTTTTAATTTGTGATCTAATTTTAGTTACTAAAGATCCAAACGTTTTTATGCCAGATCCCATTTTAAGTTTTGTCTTCATTGCTTTGGTAACTAACCAGGAAGCAATTTTTTCTCTTTTTCCAGCATCTACTGCTTTTAGCCGCTTGTTTGCCATATTCAGTAACTGTGTATCGGCTTGATGTCTATTATACAAATCTGAATAATTTGTATAAGCTATATCATGTACTTTACAAGCTTCGTCTAATTGGTTTATGCCTTTGTCTCCTCGTAATAAACGTTTTTGTAATTTGGTGCCTGGTCCACAGTAATTATAACCGGGTAAATGTAGCTCAAACGGTAAATGATCTATTATGTTATTAAGAAGTCCACTTCCTTGCATTGCTCGTGTTGCAATGTTAGCAAAAATAATATGTTGAATTATAAATACCCTTGTATTAATGGAGTACAGTTTTCTTATCGATCCAACTATTTTCACAATCATTCAAACCTAACCATTTAACAAATAGCTTACTACCTTTTCTCCTTAAAACTTTTTCAATAAGGTAAACATCAGGATACATTGTTTTTTGAATTTCTTGCTCATAAAAAGTACCTAATATCGGCTGGTTCCGAAGATCTTCAATGTTATACGTTACTGGAACTGTTTCATTAATGTTTGTGATTTTAAAGATTTCTGTTGACCAGTTAGGGGTATAGCCTTTTTCAAAACAATTTTTAAACTTACTTATTCGAACGTAGTCCCCGACTTTACATTTATTTTTATTTTTTGTGATCGTGTTTCTATGTGATTTTAAAATATTTTTCCGTATAATGCTCTCATTTTCAATGCTAACATCAATAGGCTTACAATTAATAGTACGGTGCTTAGTATTATTGTAAGTAAATACAGTATTTTCTATAGGTTTTCCTATCCATTTATAGTTTCCATTTAAATTAAAAGTTTTGAATAATGAATTTTTTAAAGTTTTAATTAATCTTTCCACAATAGAAGCTTTCTTAATCGAAAATGATGAATAGTGATTAATTTTATAACGCTTCATTAATTTTGAGAATGTATCGTTGTAAAACTCTGTTCCTAAGTCTGTTTGTAAAAGATTAGGTGAACGATTACTTGTCATTAATACTTCTTGAAATGCATTTGATACTTCTACTTTTGATTTAGACTTCAAAGGTATAGTCCACGCATATTTTGAAAAGCAGTCAATCACCACTAAGATATAACTGAAGCCTCTATTATTATTATTTTTTATATTTCTTAAGTCAATAAGATCTGCTTGCCACAAGTCATCGATTCCTTTTAAAATAACACAACGACGAACAAAGTTTCTTCTTGCTGATTTATGTAATTCGTTCACGATTTGTTGCTTTGTCATTATGAGATGGTATGTTCGTCTTACTCGGACCAGCGTTTGTTATTTTATGATCAATATATGATATCATACTTGATTTTAAGTGTTCTAACGTAACTTGAATATCTTTTAAAATCTCATTTTTGGTTTTGTCCAATAAATTTTGAACATCGCTTTTATCACACAGGTAATTAATTTTTGCATCTACATATTCCTTGTTAACTACATCGTCTGCTTCAACAGGATTAATAACACCACGTAGTCTATTCATTTGCAAATTAAACTCACCATTTGTAGTTTTTAAAATTGTTTTATCCGAGATATCAAACATATCCACTAGTCTCATTCTTTTGTGAATATGATGACCAAATTTGTCTATATTCATTATGTATGTTCAGGTGGAAAGATCAAGGTAAAATGAAACATTAATTCTTAATCATTAAATTTATTACTTTATAATTTTTCCCTCGCGTAGTTCTTCTATGATGGATAATATTTCATTATCGAGTCCTGTATTTCCAGCTTCTCGAGAGGCCATGAGTAATTTTAATCTTTCAACTAATTCATTAGGGTCATCCCAATATACATAATCGATATCTTTTTTCATTTTTTTTAGTATTAGCAACCCTTTTCCTTTTGGCAAAGACATTTGAGTATCGTTAACATTGCTGTGTAATTTAAAAAGCGGTTTTATAAGACACATATATTTTTTTCCTTTATTGCTTTTTATAGGTTTATTTGGATCATAGTCACGTCTATGAGCATTTGTAGCTAATAACATTAATTTGTAACATTGTTTATCGTTTTCAGTTACTAAATTTAGATCCGAATCTTTTTTAAATAAAAGTTCTTTTAATCCCTCAGTGTTTGGATATATACGATGATCTATAGTAATATTTTTATCATCGATAGTTATTTTGGACGAGCCGAGCATAAGTTTGCCTTTTTCAATCCTAACTCCAAAAGGAATATCATCAATTACTTCAGATGATTGAGACCATGATGAAACGTTATCTTTCAGAGTATCATTGATGTCGACAGATTTGAATGAGTCATCACTTTTCTCAAAACAATTATCACAATCATCATCCTCGGAATTTGGACTACTATCACTATGTTCTTGATCAATAGTCGATGCTTTAGATTTGATAGTATTTTCCCAATCATTCTCAGTATTAGCATATTCATAGTTTGTTAAGTCTTCATTCTTTTCATGTTTATTAGATTTAAAATTACCACTACTCTTACTTTTCACAGGTGTAATTTTGTTGTTATATGCAATTTCATTAAGAGGATTAATCAAAGGTTTAAATACAGTTTGCAAAACTTTTTCATTATCATCTTCAATATTTCGCATTTTTCGCACTTTTTTTCTGACCGCTTCAACAGCATTAACGATTTGTCTTTTCATAGATGTTTCCATTGTAATAATAATTAGATGTTTCTTCTATTAGTGTTTAATTAAGATTACCTAACATTTTCTTTGCAATGATATATATATATATATATATATATATATACGGTATATACGGTATATACGGTATATATTTACAGAATGTAAACCTCAATCAAAAACTACAAAGTTATCAAATTTTTTGCGATAGCCACCTTCATTTTTACGACATTCCTTATTTATAACTAAATAATTATAAGGATCGGTCCATATTTTAGAACACAATTCACGGAACTCGTTCCATTTCATATCTGTGTTAACATGTTCCTCATAGACGTGTCGCATATTAATATCATCTTGCTTGAAAAGAATTATTAGATTTGCATTGTCTCTAACAAGTTGTTTGGGTACCTTACTGTATGTTTGATTTAAATAAAAACAGTCTATGTTTTTGTGCCTACCCATTGCAAAATAATCTCGCATGTTATTTTGGTTCTCACACGCTACGTCATCAAATATCATTACCGAATCGCACCTAGCTTCTTGGGGACTAATTACTTCTTCATTGTCCTTAAATTTTGAAAACGCAACGTCGGGTACACTTGCTAGCACTTTTTGTAGAAACATGTACTTTGGTTGATATAGAGTCTTCGAGTATAGGTATACATTACGAAACTTTAATCCATTTTTATGCAAGAGCAAACCAATTACGAGATTGGTTTTACCACAGTTAGAGGGACCGCAGATAATACATCTTATCGTGTTTGGTAAAAGTTTCCCGTGGCGAAAAGTATCACTTTGGGTTTCAACACAGACTGCATCCACAACTAGCGAATGGGGTTGTTTGACAAACTTCATTTTTTGCAAACGTCTAATACTTAACACTGTTAAAATAAGAATAATCAGTTACCTTGATAAATTGTTTTAATATAATGTTCAACTTTAATTGATTTCTAAGCGCCTTTGGTAACCGAATGGGTAAGTACGTAGACCACATTGTATAGGTACAAATAAAATTGATTCCAATTTACATTTGATTAATGAACGATTAAAAATTATAACGTAGGTATCTATCACCGTATGAGTATCGGATCGATGATTACATATATTAGTAATAATTGTGATGAGTTACTTTTGTGGTGTTAATATCTCTTACTATTGTTTTTACAGATTACCCGGACCAGAGTCAAAATTGAAAAGTCTGTATTTAAAGTTTTTCGCTTTGGTAGGAATCGAACCAACAAGCACAGCAGTACACATACCTTTGTACTAAACCTGGTTGTCATATTACAAACAAAACAATATTTGGCTATCTATCGATCAACGCTACCGGTACCTGCTTTTAAACTATTACAAAAACGCCTTATGTAATTAAATAAGCAGTTTATAGGAATGTGTTAGTATGCTATGATTGTACTGAACACGACAGTCAGGATTATACATTAAACTATATACGCTCGAATGAGTGTACTTATGTATTTTTATCGATCAAGTCGAACGATAATTATCGGGTATTCTGGAACTTTGTCCGGAGCAACAGCTAATTCGATGAATGAAATTCAGAATGTTTAATTTATCCGAATCCGTATACTATTGGGCATTCTGTCACAACGGAGCGTAGGCGAACTAGTTCGACTGCGCGACAGGTGGGACAGAATGCCCAATAGTATACTACTAACAGATATCTAGTCACTATTTTGTGTGAAAGTACAACAACATCAACAACCTTGCATTATTATTATAATTTGTACAATAGATACCTACAGTAGGCGCGCGAGTTGAATTGATGCAGTAGGTACACTAGGTACATGCTGGCGCTCACGTAATAGAATCTACCTATTGCGCCTGAGCGAGAAGCAAATTCTGCCGTCGCATCGTCGCGTCGCCATTCTAAATCCCATTCAATAAATCAAGTTGTAGGTCAGTTCAACTACAAAGATAAAAAGTTTTATTTGCAAAAATGATCTTTGGTGTAGTTGTGCTACTGTTCTTTCTGTAAACTGTAATATTAAAAACGAGTAGGTAGTTATAATATACGTAGAAAAATTATAATCAAACTCACCTTATTGTTTATACAGACTTATTTTTAAAACTAACACACACGGAAAATAACAATAATTTCTCGTATATTTTGCGGGGAACGCAGCGAGCTACCAACAGCGACACAGGTCCTACCTCAAAGACGCCTGGCCGGCTACTGAAACGAAGCGCGCGGGCCACCTTGTTATATAATATCTTGTTAAAACAATAAAAAACTGTTTTGAAAAAAATAAACCATACAATATTCTTCGTAATTTCATTGCCTATTTTTTCACATGTTTTTCGGGAGTAAAAGTTGGTTCTACTACAAGTAAAAATAAAAAAACGATAAAAAAATCGCGAAAAAAGGGAGTTTTCTCGATTTTTTTTGATCGAGTGAAGTTGTATAAATCGTGTTTTGAACTATAGAATAATCAAGAATATTTATTAAACTACAACATGTATTTTTATCAGATCAAAACAAATAATATTTGATTGTTTAATTTTGAATCAAAAATAGGTCGATTCTGAGAGTCCTGCCCTTAAAATTCGTCACGTAAAAGAGCTGATCTGACGCCGCGAGTTCATAGATGGTGGGCCTATTTACAATAGTTCATTACCCGAAGTATAAGGAGACCTATAAACCATAAGACCCTTGAATATCAGGCGTTGAAACGCATGTCAGAGAATCATGTCATCAATCAAAACATGGGGCGATGTTTTTTCAAATGCGCAGAAGGGTTTTAATGCGGTGACGAAGTGGTTGTTTGACAATGTTCTGACTCTTAATGTGTGCAAGACAAAATATACAATCTGGAGACGACAATACAACAATAAATGAAAACACTGGCAATACTAATGCATAAGAGTATTTTGGAACTATCAAATAAATCCTAACATCGAAATTAAAAAAGTATTTTTTTCAAACAAACTAAATAGTAGTGATGGGCCGACTATGGGGTTTGCCGATCTTTGACTAGCTATCGTAACTAAACTATTGGATATATTTGATTAATTTTTTGTATGTAGACCGAGAACGTCATTAGATATACGGAGTTTCATTTTTTGTCGTATTGTCGTCTCCACCTTGTATATCTTTCTCTCTGCGAAATCAGGACTCGGACATTACCCAATATAAATTAATATCCCATGTATGCTCTAACTACGAGTACAACGCTTCTAGTTGTTCTTGCTCTAGGCTGGAAAGAACTAATACAATCAAGTACCTAGGAATTGTAATCGACAGTACATTAAGTTTCCAGGAACATATCAACCTGTTAGCAGCAAGAACACGCAAACTCATTTATTCATTTAAAAATTTACGACATATCGCTAATAAGGACATTATTAAATCAGTTTACCTTGCACTTGCCCAGTCACAACTTAGCTACTGTATCCTAGCCTGGGGTGGTACAACAAAAACTCTACTTTTGAAAATTGAAAGAGCTCAGAGGGCCGTTCTAAAGGTGAGTCTCTCTTTACCATTTTATCACCCTACTACCGAACTCTATAAGCAGAGTAAAGTTCTTACGGTCCGTCAACTTTTTATTCTGCACACGGTTACTAAGCAGCATTCCTTACTGACATATGACCCTACTTTAATTGAGAGACGCCGTCGAAAAGACATTGTCTGTACAAAGCCGTCTTTTAAAACTAGTTTTGCTCACCGTTTTTTCTGTTACCAAGGCTGTTACCTCTATAATAAAATAAATAGGATTTTATCAATTTACCCACTCACAAAAACTAAATGTAAGGCTGTAGTTAGGGACTGGCTCCACAGCTTGGAGTATAGTTCCACGGAGAATCTGCTCCACTAGTGGTGGATCAACTGAATGATAGGTATTTTATATAAACACCGAAACTAGCTCATGATACCAAGCGCTTACATGCACACACCTCACATAGCCACACACCCGTACACTATGCAAAACACACGCACACACACACACACATACATACATACTCATACTGTAATACATCTATAATATGCTAACTTACCAAGGGGCAAATAGTTGTACCATTTATATTTTAGTTACTTTTACTTGTCAAATATCGTGTCTCCTTGTTAACAAGATGATCAAACTGTAGCGAAACCAAATCTCTTGCGTATATGTTATTTTTGTTTTATTATACCGGAGTTCGTGGGGTGAGGACCTGGTGATCTGTAATACAGGTGTATACCTATAATAGACACCAGCTCCTCACAAACACTTGGCTGTGATTTGTCTTCAGTTATTGAGCTTAATGTTTAAGTATATACATATTGTAATGTCTTGTTTTGTGAGGAGAAAATAATTTTTTTTTTGAATTTGAATTTGAATCAAAGTATACCTGACGAAACTGAGGTAGAGCAAAGTAGTAGTTGTAACAATGAAGAGATTTAAAGGTTGTGCAAACATGACTGTACGTGTGGCGGTATCTACATCGCCACATGCAAACTACGCATCGAAGACCTGACGTCACATAAATCCTGCATCGCGCAATTAGAGTTTACCGTGCAGTGAACATATATACAAAAACCCAATATCAATCATTGGGCAGTTGCCCGCCAGACACAACAACCGTCTGGTAGGAGGATCCTCCCTTTTCTATGGGGGATGAGTGAACTTTACACCCTGTTCCTCATACCCCTAAATACGTACTAAACATTCTTTGAGATGTTTTTATTAAAACAAGGTTACACCGTCAATTTGTCTAGTTCATCTTTGGTGATCTCAAAACAAATGTCTGTTGCTGTCTGTAGTTAACTATTAAAATCGATATCGATACTGATATTCAAAATAAGAAATCTCAAATATCGTTGGTTTAAAGAATCTTCGCACATTTATAATGACGGTTATCGCGTGACGCGTACGAGTTATCGTACGAGTTATCGTACGCGTGTTAAAACTGGTGAACTAAAGATAATACTGCAGGACCCAACTCGTACCGTTTACCGTTTGCCTTACCTATAGACTTAGCCTCGACGAAACGCAGATCGTACGGTTCATCGTGTTACCGAGGCAAGCCCTCTCGAGCTTATTATAGGACGCGTAACTAGACCATTCAATGTTGTAACTTTTGACGATAGTGAAACGGAGATAAATATTGACTAGAATACCAGAGAGCAAGCGGCAACGAACATATGAAAATAATGCTAGTCATGAAAAGTCTAGATTTGATAAAGGCAAAGACAAAGCTCCTGTAAAGGTTGGATGTTGACGGGGACTTAGTTTTAATTCGTGAAGAGAGCAATCAATAAAAGTTAGACCCCTACAAGGGACCATTCAAGATTGTAGAGCTACTTGATGGCAATCATTATCTTTTGAAACCTTTAACTGGCATTAGAATTTTGAAGTAAACTCCTACGAAAGATGCCTCTTAGCAGTGTTTCTGTTGAATTCGATTTTTCTGATGTAGATGATGTTGTGGAAGGTACTTCCAACGAGTAGTAGAAGTGGTGGTCGTATCACTTGAGGTGATGACGATATGGGCCTTGGTTATGGGTCGCACTGCACGCACTGATTGTAGTCGTTACTGCAATTCACTTGTGAGTTGTTCAGGGGGCGATGGGCAGTCAGTGGTGTGGCGGGGACTCTTCCCTTGGTTATTGGTCGCACCACACGCACTAATCTGTAGTCGTAACTGCAATTCACTTGTGAGTTGGTCAGGGGGCGATGGGCAGTTAGTGGTGTGGCGGGACCCGGGTCTCGAAAGAGACTATTGTTGTGTGGGACTTCTTTGAGAAGTGATGGTCGTATCACATGAGGTGATGACGATATGGGTGGCAATAGTTGTCACTAGCTGTGTAGGCAGCGGGTCATAAATTGCTTTAAGTGATCTTGAAGCAAATTATGTGTTAGCGTAACACCGCGTTAGTGTACCATTTAGTTTCTTTTGATTATTGCGTAGAGGCACCTTTCTGTTTTATTAGTAGAGGCAAATGCGTTTATTTGTAATGTTCTATGAGTACGGTCAGGTTGGCCGAGGTTACACTGTTACTCCACCGATGATTGTTTTGTTTCAGAAACACACGAGGACGTGAGACATGTCAGGTTGGCCGTATCGTAGATTATGAAAGTTGAGCGATAATAGTCCCTCAATTGATTATTGAAGTACTAAGGAGAGGGTAAACGCCGTGACGTGCTCGCTAGAGTGGGGCGTCACGTGGACAGAGTCGTGGTAAGGGAAGTGGCGAAGCAACAAGTCAGTCTTGTGAGGGCAACGAACGGATGCAGACCTCCACTTCTCCTATGCGAAATTGTCGGTTTGCCCGAACGTGTAAAGTAGTGCGTGAACATTATTAGTAATGTACCTACTGTGATGATTGTTCTGAAAGTGAAATACTAACTGAGTTGCTGTATCATCGTGTTTTATTGTAAACCTGCACTATGGAGTCCGTACCACCGAATCGAGATGATGACGGCAACTATCGCTCAGCCATCGCTGACGCGGACATATACTTTATTGTACACCACAAAAATATATAACAAAACATTGGTTACATCGTATATGTTAAAATTATACATGTAAGAACAATGTAGAAAGCACGTTAAAAGCGTCCGCAATTATAAAATAAAAACAAAAAACAATTCAAAAATTAAAATAAGCCATGGCAGCAAAGAGATGACCAGTCACAACTGACGGCGCCCGTTCACGAAAATGACGCATGGATCAGCACTATCCAGCTCAACCATTTTGAAGGGAGCTAAATAATCCAACACACGCGCTACCATCAGCGAGACATCTGAGTGAGCATACTGAGCATGACATATTCCCAGCCGCCAGGGCACATTCAAGTCAATTAAAGACATATTACCCGGTAAATGGTAGCTCTATAGTACATACATAGTACTCACACCGATGGACGTAAGAAGGTGAAATGGGGGAATTTCGTTTGTATGAAAAATCTTATTAAGAAACTTGGCACGAATACTAATCTAAGTAAAGTTCGACATTTTCAGTTTTTCTAAACTACCACTCTAACTAAACTCTAAACTACACTTCCTAAAGGGTTTCGGGGTCTGTCGAACAATAGCGTCTCCAATAAATGATAAATGATTTTATTTCTGTAAGTAGGTTTGTACAAACACTTTTATACGTCAATCACATTTTTGAAACTAGATGATTGAATGGAACAGAATCAACGCACATAACCCGAACAATATGGGCGTGCAATTAAAAAAAAAAAAAAAAATACGGCTAGCAAGAGTCTTTACAATTGAGATGCTTTATAAATCCTGCAATTTATTGAGAAAATATCAGTATTTACAATGAATTGATAATAAATAAATAATGATAATATGAATACTAACTGAAAATATGAAACTCCATCTTTTTTTACAATTCAGTTTCTCCAGTAAAAAAGGGAACAAATCAAATTCGTCACTTTTCAGGAGAGGCAAAACACAACATTTTGAATGTTTTATAGTATTTCGCAATTAAAATCAAAACTTCTTTTGAATTTACATTGTAGATAAAAAATTGCCGTTTCAATTAATGAGAATCACTTCCACTTTGAGTCACTCTAACTATATATTTTTTTAGTTTTTGTCGAGTTGTATCCTTGTCAACGTAGTAATTATGAAATAACGTTATTTGTACTAGCCAGTTTGGTCGTATTTAAAGTAATATAACAAGTTATTCCCTTATGTTATAAATGCCTAAGACAAATATACTTACGACTTATTTCCTTTTGCTAAGCTATCTATGTCGAGAATTTAACATAACTTACATAAAATCTGTAATTATAAAACACTCTATGAAATCTTACTATTTAATATATCTATACTTTAAATAAAACATCGTAAAGTGAAAGAAATTGTAAAAATTTAAATGGATGAAAGCAAAGAATATCAGAAAGTTCTCTGATAATTTCAGGGCCAATTATTTTAAGCTGTTCTAGAAATAAGTAAGATTGGCTCGCGGAGTGACAGGAACATGGAGTATGAATGTTATAAAAATAGAAGATGGATGTTTACTAAGCGAAGAATGTAAACCCTACTTTGAAAGTTAATTTAGTTGTCAGGATAGTATGCAAGCAGTGGGTTACTGGGCCGAAGCAAGTTTTGAAGACAGAAGAAGGGAATGAAATAGAAAGGTATGTACAGACTGGTTCTCCATCTCATGAGTGTTAGGTTAGGGTATTAGACAGGGCTGTGTAGCGTCACCGTGGCTGTTCAATATGTACATGGATAGTTTGATAGATTTAAAAGAGGGTGAGTGCAGATTGAGGATGAATGAGTTGCTTGTTAAATGCCTTCTCTACGCAGATGATCAAGTTCTACTTGCATCGTAAGCTGACCAGTTTCAAGACATGGTAACTGTGATGGATGACACATATAAGATGAAAGGGATGAATATAAATGTGAATAACATGAAGGTCATGGTGTTTGAAAGAGAAGAGGATGTATCGGTGTGCTGTGTGTAGGTGTCAAGTATGTGACTTTGTATATTTGGGAAGTCAGTTTACAAGGGATGGAAAGACTGATTAAGATGTGGAACGTAGAGTAAATGTGGGAAATAAAGAGAATGATGCAATACATGCGATTGTGACGAATCAGTTGATGCCCAAAAAGGCTCGACTGGCTATTCACAAAGGGGTGCTGATGCCTACGCTTATGTATGGAAGTGAATTTTGGGTGTAGGAAAAGAAGCGTAAAAGTAGAATAAATGCTGTGGAAATGCGTTCGTTGCAAAGCATGTGTGAGGTGACTATGAATGATAGGCTGAATAATGTGATAAAGCAACGGTGCGCCTTAAAAGATGTAGTGACAAAAAATTAAAAGAGTATGCTTAGATGGTTTAGTCATGTTGAGATGGTGAATGAAAGGTGACTAACAAAAGGTTACAAGTCAGGCAGGACTCATGTACTAGGACATAGTACTCGTATAGGGAGATTGGGAGGTATCGAAGTTTGTGTGGAAGAGTTTTAACGCGCGGTTCGCATAACTCCAGTAATCCCATATTCCTCACAAAAATTGCAAATAAATATAGGAGTGTGATTACTTTCGTAAGTAGGTACTTTCTCACTCCAATAAATGATGATGATGATTTTAATTATTTTTGATGTTCATCCAAATTGGAGGAATGATTTTCGGCTTGCGGATGCACTCCTCTTATGTTAGGTATGTATTACATAATTATGACTATGACCGCTTTAATTACTCGGCAAGGGCTTCAAGACAAGGGCGCTATCGAAGTGCTAAGAAAGAATGCAAAGTATCGTAAGTTACTATCTGATTTAACCTTCATTATGTAATGATACAATAATATTTAAACTACTACATAATTATTATCATGTTATATGTTGTTGCAGCCCGCAGATATGATTTTCATCAATAAAAAACTTTTTTACAATAAATTAACGACGAAAAAGATAACTGAAAAGCGAGAAATAAAAAATAAACTTTTTAGTGTAGGTAACTAAGCTCCTAAACTAATACATAAACCTACGTAACAATGAGGCGGCGCCAAACACATTCAACGAATATTCATCAACCTACCAAATTAATTTGTTTGTGTTTTTATTTTTCGCTTTTCAGTTATCTTTTTTAATCGGTTTTATTTTTTGTAAAATAGTTTTCGCTTTTGAGTTACCACTTATTGTTGTGGCTAAAATCTACGGTCCTACCTAATTTTAAAGCTCAAACACGATGTAACTGCTGGAAACTGCTAAGGAGCTCTCGCGACTTTTCGCGAAATTTAAACAGAATCGGTTCACAGTTGAAAATTCAGTAGGTGAATATCAATCAACCCCATTTTTTCTACCCTGAGGGGTGGATTTTAGTTTTCAATTTTACATGGGACCAACTTCGAGGTATACTCTTCCCAAATAAAAAAATCAAATCGGACTACTCACTAAAAAGTTACGAGTGGTCATACATAAACAAAATAAAAAAATATATACATGTCGTGGCGCGAGACGATGGTGTCAACTCACACCTCGTCCAGTTCCTTATCAGCGTGAGACGAGGGCGTCAGTCACACCTCGGCTAACTCTCAAGATCACTGTGGTCTTTGTTAGCGCGCAGTTCTTGTTGATATTAAATAATGAATTATTGTTTCCGATAAGAAAGGCGACGACGTAAACCTAATTACGTCGCACGTGGCCGGGGGTCGGCTTGGTATTACCGTGAGAACGTTTTAAGACGTTAAGAGTCAGCATCAGAGGAGCCTGGATCAGGCAGTCAGTTCCATTCAGACCACGAGACTGAGCGCAACCCTCGGACTCGTTGCGCCCTTCTAATTAATTTAGACTTTTCTAGTTAGAGTGCTTATACGCGTTTCCTTTGGCCACGAAGTAGACGGATAGTTACATAATGAACAATTTAATTAATAACTGCCCTTCTGATCATGATTGTGAGCCCGATAACCGTCTCGGCCGCTCCGACATACATAATAGATCTTTACCTATGAAATTGCCGTTCTGCAGTACTGGCCATTTCAAATCAAAATAATTTTTGTTTGGCTAAGAATTCTAATTTCAAATTAATTTTATTTTAAAAACATGGAATTCTTTTTTCAAAAGAAGTCATTTGTTTAATGATTAGTGTTACATTTTCATCGCATTTCAATCTTTTTCGTCATCATGGATACGTTAAAAATTCGAGTAATTATGGAATATGAGTACCGTCGTGGCAGCAACGCGGCACAAGCGGCACGCAACATCAACGACGTTTACGGAGCTAACACTACAAACCAACGCACCACCTGTTATTGGTTTGCTCGCTTCCGTTCTGGAAATTTCGACCTGAAAAATGAACCTCGCGGTCGTCCGAAGACTTTGGTCGACAATGAAGAATTAAAGGCGATTGTGGAAGCTGATGATACACAATCTACGGCTGAATTAGCAGCAGCTTTCGACGTTAGCGTCAAAACAATATTGGTCCATTTGCGTCAAATTGGCAAGGTAAAAAAGCTTGACAAATGGGTGCCCCACGAACTCAATGATCGCCAGCGCGAAGTACGCGTCGAGGCGAGGCTTGCACTGCTCAACAGACACACAAATGAAGGAATTTTGAACCGCATTGTTACCTGCGATGAAAAATGGATTCTGTTTGATAACCGCAAGCGCTCAGCAAGTTGGTTGGATCCTGGTTCAGTACCTAAACAATGCTCTAAACGAAAACTTACCCCTAGAAAAGTGATGGTCACTGTTTGGTGGTCTAGCGCCGGTGTGATTCATCACAGCTTCTTACCAAACGGGGTGAGCATTACTGCAGATGTGTACTGTGAAGAACTGAACACAATGATGGAGAAGCTGGCACATCTCCAACCAGCATTGGTCAATCGCTCGTCTCCGCTGCTCCTGCACGACAACGCGCGACCTCATACTGCACAGCAGACGGTCTCCAAGTTGCAAGAACTGGGGTTGGAAGCTCTCCGTCATCTACCCTACTCACCAGACCTTGCGCCTACAGACTACTAGTTTTTCCAGAATTTGGATAACTTCTTGGCGGGAAAAAAATTCAATACCCGAGAGGCAGTACAAAATGCCTTTGAAGAATTTGTTGCCTCCCGTCCAGCTGATTTCTTTAAGAAGGGCATCAATAAACTGCCACTGCGTTGGCAAAGATGCATTGATTGCATGGGTGATTACTTCGATTAATACAAATAAAAAATACATGAAAAAAATTCGTTTAAATTTTTTCATACAAAACAGCAATTTCATAGGTAAAGACCTAATTAAGGTCGGGCGGGCTATATCAACTAATGGCAATAACTGTATTCTACTGTATTTGTACCAAAACGTCATCTGCATCCAGTTAGGTGGACAGATTATTTCAACAAAATTACAATAGATAGCGCTGCTAAAGCGCGAACTGTTTGATCCACACGCCTATTTTTCTTCAGACGCCATTTTGTGTATGTGTTGACAAAAGACGCTCGTCAAATTTTTCGTCAAAAAATGTGTTTACAACGTGTTTGTTGTATGAATGTTCCGGATTGGCGCAAAAACGGCCCAACGGATATTGATGAAATTTGGCACACAGTTAGTTTATAACCTTTACCCAAAAAATTGCGTAATACACGATCAACCACAATCTGAATCGGTGTGAAACAAACTAATCCATTGCTTCATAAGTTTGAAAAAAAATCTGCTCAACAACGTAAATAACGCAATGAATGTTGTTGAACTGTCAAAATGAAATTGATTAGTCTTAATCGTTTACGAAAATAAGTTACGCAATTAGATTACAGTACTTTCAATCCCGGTAGTACGTTCCCGTGGGGATTTTTCCGACATCCACGCGGGCGAAGCCGCGGGCAAAAGCTGGTAATAATTCTATTATTTCCCTACTGAGGCTCTATGGCCTATTATTATGGTTATTATTTATTTATATCAGATCACATGATCCATACGTTGTTAGTAATGTTAGTAAAAAACCACACTACATACAAAAATTGCAACGACTGACACCTACGTGTGCAGCCGTATCCAGTGAGCCAGCATGGGGCTGTCCCACCTATCACACAATACACTCAGGATGCTGTGGGAGCTAGCACGCACTCTACCGAGAATAGAAGCGCACCGTTTCCGTATAGTGGCATGAAAACCATCAACCCTGGCCTCGGCGAACATCCCGGAGGCGCTACAAAAGCGTGGTAGACCCAACAGCATCCTGAATACATTGTTATACTGGACACGCAGGGCGTTGTATGCCCTCAGCGTATACCTGACCCCCCCCGTATATTTATAATCATTTATCATGATTTCATTTATCATTTCATTTATTTATTTTTTTCATTTATTTGTTTTAGAAGTATGTATGTAAGTATATTCGCATAATGTATGTTTATATGTGAATTGTTTTTGATTTATGTATTCTGTTTCTCTTCTACTCTTAAACACGTAGTCTACATCTCTTATAAAGGGTCGTTCAACTACAGATGCGGGCGTGGAATTACTGAAGAGCATTTTCGAGGCCTGGGAGGAGTCGCAGGATGCTCTTGGCATTTTCTGCGACTTGTCCAAGGCTTTCGATTGCGTACATCATGATACTCTCATCAGGAAACTGTACCACTATGGTATGAGGGACAAGGCTCTCGACCTTCTGACTTCTTATCTGAACAACAGAATTCAGAGGGTCGATGTTAATGGCAAGAGATCTGCAGGATCTTCGGTCACCATGGGCGTTCCGCAGGGTTCAATTCTAGGTCCTTTCTTATTTCTCATTTATATTAATGACTTGCCTTACCAAATAAGGGATAATCATAAGATCGTACTATTCTCAGATGACACATCCCTCAATTTTAAAATCAAACGTCAGTTAGTCAACTTTGATCAAGTTAACGATGCACTCTCTAAAGTTGTGCATTGGTTTAATGTAAATAATTTTCTCTTGAATGAAAAAAAGACTAAACTAATTAAATTTTCAACGCAAAATGTCAGGCAGCTATCTACCAATGTTAAAGTTAATGGAATAGAGTTGGACCCCGTTGAATCGACAGTTTTTCTTGGAATAACCATTGACGGTAAATTACAATGGGGCCCACACATAGAAAAATTGTCAGGTAGGCTTAGTTCGACCGCCTATGCCGTTAAAAAAATTAGACAGATAACTGACGTAGATACGGCCAGAATTGTTTATTTTAGTTATTTTCATAGTCTTCTGTCTTATGGGATTCTTCTCTGGGGATCCTGTGCGGACATTAATGCTATCTTTGTTTTACAGAAAAGGGCTGTTCGAGCCATTTTCAACCTAGTTCCAAGAGATTCCCTTCGAGAAAAATTCAAAGAAATAGATATTCTGACTGTAGCCTCACAATATATATTTGAAAACCTATTGTATGTACACAAAAACATATCAAAGTTTAAGAAAATGTCCGATATTCATAGTTTAAATACCAGGAATAAACACTTTCTTGCTGTACATCGCACTCGTCTCCACAGAGTAGGCAACTCGTTCATGGGTCAATGTATACGCTTTTATAACAAACTTCCCATTGACATTCGAAACTTACCCATTAAACGATTTAAAAGCTGTATTAAAACCAAACTTTGTAAAAAAGGGTACTATAAAATCACAGATTATTTAGAAGACAAAAATGCATGGGATTGAGCTGCTCGCTCTGCTAAGCATTGTGACATTTTGAATATTATGGAAAGCCATAAAAATATACCTACCAGTTTTGTATACAAATTGACATTATTGAATATTATATACAAAATGACTTGATGATTACTTGTAAAGTATTGTTTTATTGTGAATGTCAGGACTATGTGGATATTTATTTTTCGTTCTGTTAGTTTTAGCGAAGGTCTGGCAATTTGAGAACTTTATGCGACCTACCCAAATGTCCTTTCTTTGGTATTGTTCGTCGAGTCGTTGAGCTCCTTAAGTTCTGAGTTGAGCTCCACTATTACTGACAAATGCTTGCACTGACTGGACAGGTCCACTCAAATCTGTGTGATTCTTTCCTCAAAAGACCATTTCAGACTCTTATCTACATGGTCCTCATATGGCCTGACCAAGATTATGTCTGGACTTTAAAGGAGACGGTGACCTCTGAGTTTGTTTCGGCCTTTCTTCTCAGAGTAGTCAGATAGGAAACGCCGACCTCATCTAGCTTATTTTTACAACTTTTTAATATGACGTGTAAAAGTGATTCCAATATCCTATTTACAGATTAAACAATTTCATTTCATTTCATATATCTACTTTCCTATCGCAGGTATGCTGAAAGAGATTTCCATTGCCTTTGTACGTATTTTTCGATTCCTTTCTTCTTGTCTGTATTTATATGTGTGTGCATAAATGGTTAAATAAATAATAAATAAATCAGGTAACAAATAAAAATAGACTCATACAAATTATTAGGTACATAATTCAATAACAATACAAACATACAAAACAATCAATTCAAGTAATCACAAATTATTGGTCATAAAAAAAACAAACCGACTTTCAATAAAAAGTGAAAAATTACTTTAATTTTGGAAGTCGATGTCTTTAATTTTGAATTTTCGTTTTTTGCCACCGACTTCCGAAATTAAAGTTATTTTTCACTTTTATGTGTTGTTTTTGGAAGGCGATTGTTTTTTTTTGGTAAAAAGTTATAATTTTTCACTTTTTAGTGGTGGTTAGTACACACGGGCTCACACGGCTACACATCAAGCTATACATTTCCAGTTATCTCACAATAAATAGGATTTCCGTAAAATACGAGGTCAGCTTATACTGGAAATGCTTGTGTAGCCGTGTGTACCTACCCCACACAAATTCAAATACCACTAAATAAGAGTGACGGGAACCTTAAAACATCGTCCTTAAAAGCTAAGTGGGAAAAGTACGCAAAGTTAATAAAATCCCACCAAAAACTTTTCATGTAAAATGAACCATACGGCTCGCACAGTCAAAAAGTTATCAGGATCTCATGTAGCTCAGCCACTGAGGCTCTGTAGCCTATTCTAATTCAATGCGTGCCTCAAGCCTCTAAACAAGACAATTCAGCTCCTCAACTGTGCCCTAGTAAGCTTGTTTTTGTTCTAAATGGTTTTGAACTTGAAAATTAGCTTAAACATCGTATATTGATGACACCGTTATCAATTCTTGCCACAGTTTATCCAAAAACCTTGAAGCCTTCCTGTCTGAAGGCTCCGCACCTTGTAGTTGTAGTTGTTAACTCGGACAAACATAGCCAAGTAGGTATCGAGTTTATTGATATTGTACTAGCAATAGTCGCATGTACTATGGCTATCTGTTCATAAATTTTAGTCTCAGGGCACGCTGATAACGCTTACCTACTTTTGACTCGAAACAAAACGATCATTCAAACAATACCACCTAGTGATAGTTTTCACTCGTGGAACTGTTTTGTGCCCGGTGTCTAACACAACGCCGACCGTCCGCCGTGTCCTCCCACGTGGTCTTCAAGTCATGATTAGCGCCAATTTGTACGTCGATTGATTCCGAGTGTTCCGTTGTAACATACTTATCTTAAATGTTACAGTTAGTAGGTCCATTTCTTGTGATTCATACACTCACATTACCACACTAGTGCGGTAATGTGCGCCACAGATAACTATTTACTAGTCGGAGTAATGAGATGGCAGTATGGAATTAGTGAGAACTATCAAGGCAGCATGGAATTTGTATCCAATAGAAATTGGTTTTGGTGAAGCTTTTTACCAAAGACAAGCACTCAAAAGAAAGTTTTTATTTAAAAATAAAGAACCATAAGCAAACCAGTGTCGTTTACTTATGGTAAAAAAAAATCCCATGCATGCCCAGTGGATTTTTTTTTACCATAACTAAACGTCAGTGGCATACTTACTATACATTGAATTAGTATAACCTATCCTTCTAATAAATGAGCATTCTCTATTTACACCCGAGCAGAGACTTGCGCTTTTTTCCGGTTAGACCGCGGGTGGCACGCGCGCAGGCCACTTGACCCACCCCGACGAACCGCGCTGGCTTACCCGTGTGCCACCGCATTCACGCGGAATAAAACTCTTATCTGTACTATTAAATAAGGGTTTATATCGTCTGTGGCAATTTCAGTCTATATTGTTCACTACCCTAACCCCATTTGCTTATTATGTATTATTAACATTGTTATATTTTTTATATAGGCTGTTCAGCGGTATTACCAGGGCCTTTATTTACAACCGCGCGCGCATTGCTAGCGGAAAAAGCAAAACCAGCCGCCATTTTCCAATATTTGTAAAAATTTTGTTGTGTGGCTAAAATCATTATAAAAAATGTCGATTTCACGTAGGGGAGAAGAGATAATAATAAATAGATTCGACTCCGCCATGGTACGTTTAGTTAAAGTATTTTTTTTTTTTCTTATTCAAAGCATATTTTTTTGTATAGGGCGTGTTACACGCAGCTGCATAAGGGGAATCGCCCACTCAGCACTCAATACTTTTATTATAGAAACATACGCTGCAAAATTAACGAATGACGAAAACGGCGAGCTGAGATAGCACTTTGTGACGCACGGACCTAGTTTACCCAATTATTGTAACTCTGTAAAATTCCATTCCATATTCATACTTCGAATAGGCACTTAGGCTAAATTAAGATATAATTAATGTAATTCTTTTATTTAAAATAAATTAAGTAAAATCATTTTTGGTTTTTTTTAAATCCTCCGATTGCAGCTAACGTAATTGGCGCAGTCGGTAGGATATTCGCGGGCCGGTTCGCAAGCTTTAGGGATCTCTAATATCGATATCCGCGTACGCGAATCGCCTGGGTGGCTATCGAGCCCCGGCACCGAATATCCGAATCTACGGTCCAGCTGCAGTTCCGGAAGGAGAATCCAGACTTCGATTCACGAGAAAACCAGAGATGAAAAATTTGTGAGTACACTTGAATTGTTCCTGTGTTGCTTCCTTTTTAGCCCTTATACCAACCCCCAACTTCCAAGATTTTTCACCCGAAAAATTCCAATTCCCAGGAGCCCGCATCTCGTACGGCTCGCTGGAGTACTATAGATAATAGTAGAGATTTAAATAGTGTTAGTGAAGTTAGTAGTATAAATAGCGTGAATATGGCCCACGACCCAGATACAATTTTCAAGACCCTTCGCATGGTCCCGGAGTTCGATGGGAACCCAAACGTTTTGACTAGGTTTGTTAGAATATGCGATCAAATAGTAACTCAGTACGTTAGTAATGCCCCAGGTAGCGAGTTAAACAACTTATGCCTATTAAATGGTATATTAAATAAGATAAAAGGCTCTGCCGCTAGTACCATTAATTCCAACGGCATACCTGATAGTTGGCTAGGGATTAGGACAGCCTTAATCAACAATTTTTCGGATCAACGGGATGAAACAGCTTTGTATAGAGACCTTTCTTTAGCTACGCAAGGAAATAAGACACCTCAAGAATTCTATGAGGAATGCCAAACTCTGTTCAGTACAATAATGACGTATGTAACACTACACGAGCCAATTCCTACTACAGTAGAAGCGAAACGTACATTGTATAAAAAAGTTACTATGCAGGCTTTTGTAAAAGGATTAAAAGAACCATTGGGTTCCCGTATAAGATGCATGCGCCCCGATACTATTGAAAAGGCCCTTGAATATGTACAGGAAGAACTTAATGTTATGTATTTACAGGAACGTAGTGAGTTTTCAAAATCCACTACCCAAAAGAATTCTAACCCAGTTCCTCCACGTAGTAACAATTTCGCAATACCAATTCCCAATTGGCCCAATCCAATAGGAATTAGACCCAACCAATTACCACCACCACAACCATTTAAGTTCAATCCTAACTTCATTAACCAGCAGCCTCAATATCGCATGCCTAACCGTACGCAGCAAATATTCCGTGCGGTACCTCAAAATTATAACGCTCAAAGTAACATGTTCCGTTTGCCACCTAGAAACATTCCGGCGCAAAATCAAAATCAAGGTCCTAAATCTATGAGCGGTGTACAGCATTTTACACCTAAACCCATGTTATCTGGCCATAATTGGCAGAATTCAGGTAATCCGCCAGCAACTAATTATTTTAAAAATCGTGAAATGAACATGAATGAATGCGCGTCATACGACGACTCATATTACCCGACGGAGTATTATTACGATCCGAACTGTTTTAATTACGATGATATTTATTACGATTATAGCCCGTTCGCTACATTAGAGTGCAACCATGATCCGACTTTAAGCGATGTAGGTGTTCAAGGTCAAGTTACAGGTTCAACTGAACCCCAGGCGGGTCCAAGTCAGGATTTTCAAGAGGCACAGAAATAAAAAAAACCAAAATAGAATTAAATCTCCAAACTCAACGTCAGTTGCCGTACATACTAATATCGGAACCACCTTTAAAATTACTAATTGACACCGGCGCGAATCAGTCTTTTATAAGTCCAGAAGCTGTAGAGAAATATTTTCCGAACCTTCCCTTAAATTACGACCCGTTTGAAGTTACCAATGTACACGCGGTTACTAGAAATAATTACTCTATAAGTTTACCTTGCTTTGCGGAATTTAACGATCCAGAGTTCATTAAGTTATTTGTATACCGTTTTCATGAATATTTCGACGGTTTAATTGGTTTAGATTTGCTAACTAAATGGGAGTCTAGGATAGACTTAAAAGATCAGAGGTTAATAACACGCACATCATCAAATCCTATCCGTATGTATAATTCCTGCAATGTAAACTTATATGAAGACATAATACCTGCTCAATCTTCGAAATTAGTTAGAATACCGATCGACGTTCCAAATGGTGCAGCATTAGTTAGTGAACAGACTATATGCAATTGCATCGTACGCGAATGCCTTACTATTGTGGACAATAATCGCGGCTACTTAGAGATAGAAAATACGAGCCCGAATGATATTATAATATCACTAGACCGACCAGTGCACGCAAGTTTATTTAATATCGAGTGCACGCGTACCGAACATTGTACCACGCGGGTTCAAGAAGTGACAACGCGATTACGAACAGATCATTTAAACGAGGAGGAGAAAGTCAACCTTATAGCTCTTTGCTCAAAATTTGCTGACGTGTTTTACATCGAAGGCGAAGCGTTAACCTTTACCAATCGAATAAAACATCGTATTAAGACCACCGATGAGGTCCCGGTTTACACAAAAAGTTACAGATACCCATTCATTCATCGCCAAGAGGTTAGGGAACAGATTTCAAAAATGTTAGATCAGGGAATAATAAAGCCTTCAGATTCAGCATGGAGCTCACCCATTTGGGTGGTCCCCAAGAAAATGGATGCCTCGGGCAAACAAAAATGGCGTTTAGTAGTTGACTTTAGGAAACTCAATGAAAAAACTATCAACGACAAATACCCTATCCCGAACATTAGCGATGTTCTTGACAAACTAGGTAGGTGCCAATACTTCACCACCCTAGATCTGGCTAGCGGTTTTTACCAGGTCGAGATGGACCCTCAGGATATTCAAAAAACAGCTTTTAATGTCGAACATGGACATTTCGAGTTCCTTCGAATGCCCATGGGACTTAAGAATTCACCATCCACATTTCAAAGGGTTATGGATAATGTTCTCAGAGGTCTCCAAAATGACATATGCCTAGTCTACCTTGATGACATCATCGTTTTCTCTACGTCACTACAAGAGCATATGGCCAATCTCGAGAAAGTTTTCAATAGACTTCGGGAATCGAACTTTAAGATCCAAATGGATAAATCCGAATTCTTAAGGCATGAAACTGGTTACCTCGGACACATAATAAGTAGTGAAGGGATAAAACCTAATCCGGATAAGATTCATGCAATAGAAAAATACCCCATTCCAAAGACCCCAAAAGAAATTAAACAATTTTTAGGCCTTGTAGGTTATTATCGATTTATCCCGGACTTTGCAAAGATTACGAAACCTCTCACAACTTGTTTAAAAAAAGGTAGAAAAGTTGTACTAGACTCCGAGTACATAAACAGTTTTGAAAAGTGTAAGAATCTCTTAACAAATGACCCCATACTACAGTATCCCGATTTTAATAAGGAATTCATACTGACAACAGACGCTTCGAACGTTGCTATTGGAGCCGTTCTATCTCAAGGACATATAGGTTCCGACAAACCTGTGTGCTTTGCATCCCGAACATTGAATGAAAGTGAGCTTAACTATAGCACCATAGAAAAAGAACTTCTTGCCATAGTTTGGGCCACCAAGTACTTTAGACCGTACTTGTTTGGTCGTAAATTTAAAGTATTAACAGATCATAAACCTTTACAGTGGATGATGAACCTTAAAGAACCCAATTCGCGATTGACTAGATGGAGGCTGAAACTTAGTGAATACGATTTCACCGTTATCTACAAGAAAGGTAAATCCAATACGAACGCCGATGCCTTATCTCGGGTGGAGATTCACAATGAAGATACTAACACCTTATTAGACGAATTATGTTCTTTGATTCCTAACCCATCAGAAAACCCGCCATCTGCGAACTCATCCACTGCAACTGTACACACCAGTCATGAACATCCTATATTAGAAATCCCAATCACAGATATTAACACCATCTGAACATAACCCTTAACAGGTTCCATAGACAACTATGCTTTACGATAGTAGAAGACGTCAAACGCAAACCAGTAGTTACCAAGCCATTCGAAACTCACACGCGCATAGCAGTCCAGATATCATCATCTAAACTAGAACAAGATGTAGTCAACGCCCTCAAAGAGTATGTAAACCCAAAAGTAAAAACCGGTATCCTAATAAATCCACCTCTTGCCATGTATTCCATCATACCAGTCATACAGGACAAGTTTAAGAGTTCATCTATGAACTTAGTACTAGCTAAGATAGAATTAGAAAACGTTAAAGATTATCTACGTCAGCAAGAGATAATTCAACACTACCATGATGGCAAAACCAATCACCGAGGAAATACCGAATGTTATTTAGCCCTCTCAAGAAAGTATTACTGGCCCAAAATGAAAGACCAAATAACCAAATTCATCAATGAATGCATTATTTGCGGGCAAGCTAAATATGACCGGAGACCTATTAGACCCCAGTTTAATATTGTACCCCCGGCAACAAAACCATTCGAAATAGTTCATATGGATTTATTCACTGTTCACAATGAAAAATATGTTACATTTATAGATGTTTTTACCAAATATGGACAAGCATACCATCTTCGAGATGGCACGGGCATTAGTATACTTCAATCATTATTACAATATTGTACCCACCATGGAGTTCCCTTAACTTTAGTGACTGACAACGGAACGGAGTTTACTAATCAACTGTTCCTGGAATTCACACGCCTTCACAAGATAAACCATCATAGAGTTTTACCGCATTCGCCTAACGATAACGGTAACATCGAACGCTTCCATTCAACTCTCCTTGAACATATAAGAATATTAAAGTTACAACACAAAGAGGAGCCTATCGTAAATCTTATGCCTTATGCTATAATTGGTTATAATTCTTCAATACATAGCTTCACTAGATGCAGACCATTCGATTTATTAACAGGACACTTTGATCCACGCGATATTTTAGACATAGATTTTACCCAACAATCATTACAACAGTACGTTCATAATCATAGGGCGCAAATGAAGGAAGTCTATAATATTATCAATGAAACCTCTTTATCAAATCGTACTGCGTTGATAGAAAATAGAAATCGGAACCGCGAATCCGAAATAGAATACTTTCCTCAACAACAGGTATTCATTAAGAACCCTTCAGCAAGCCGTCAGAAAACTGCACCGCGGTATACCCAAGATACTATTTTGGCTGATTTACCCATACACATTTATACGTCCAAGAAACGTGGGCCCGTAGCCAAAAATAGATTAAAAAGAGGCCCTAAGGAACCTAACTTGTTGCAGGATTCTACTATTGCTGGTTCTTCGCGAGACCCAGTCATCGGGGATAAAACTTGAAAGCTTGGCAAATGGACCTGGCTTATTACCGTATAAACTTGGACCGACGAGAATGACCACTCATCATCATACATTTCTTCAGTACGTGAATCTAAGGGACATAGAAAATCAAATTACAACACTACAATATCAGATATCAGAATACAAAAGTCGGCTTAGTAATGACACTTATACACTTTTTGAATTCCAAATTAGTTATCTTACTAACAAAATTAGCAAAGTATCTAATCAGCTAAAATCTTTAGAGCCTGGTCGTGTCAAGAGAGGTCTAGTAGACAGTCTTGGATCGGTAATTAAGAGTATAACTGGAAATCTAGACTACACAGATGCCTTAAAATACGAAAATGCTATCAAAATTCTACAGATTAATAACAATAAGTTAGTTAATGAATTTAACAATCACATAAGTCTTAGCAAAGCATGGATGTCTAAGCATAATGGTGTTCTAATACAATTAATCGAAAATCAAAGTAGAATCAATAGCACCTTAGAGTTACTATTAAATAACACTTATACAACAGGTAATTTAATAGCATATGCAAAGTTTGGTCAACTCATGTCCATTATAAGTGAAAACGTAGAAGATTTAAGATTAGAATTAGTTAGAATAGAAAATATGTTAGCGTTTATACATGCATCAAGCACTGTTCATTCTATGATAGACGTAGATACACTTAAGTCTATGGTAAATAGGTTAGAAAAAATATACAGTAAGGATGAGATACTAAGTTTAGAGCTCAGAGAATATTACGACATCATCCAACCCGGATCATATTTCAATGAAAAGCAGATAGTTATAGTTTTCAGATTTCCTATAATTTCCAAAATTGTTTATGATTTATATAAGCTATCTATAGTACCCAATAAAAACCGTCAAGCCCTTATCCCTACCTATCCCTTTATAGCAACTAATGGGGACTCTTTCGTGTACATAGAAGCAGAATGCTCGAAGTTAAGTAACTGGTATCTCTGTGAAAAGGAAATAACCCACCAAATACGAACAAAAACTGACTGCATACAAGAACTTATCATGAACCAAGCCCTCAAGAGTTCCTGCCAATTTACTACAGTATTTTTGGAAAAAGAAGCGATGGAAAAATTAGATGACCAGCACTACATCTTATCGTTTCCAAATCCAACGAAAGTGCAATTAGTCTGCGGGAGAGAAGGCTTCAATTCGCTACAAGGAAGCTACCTCGCTACTATACCTATCAATTGTTACCTCCGCACAAAGGAACTAAACATAATCAACGACAACGACGTAATACAAGGGCAGCCTTTGAAATTAATGAACATTCCCTACGACGCGGAGACACCGAGTGCTGCATTAACCCAACTTCATCTTAGTTCAATTGACTTAGGAGGATTACACAGCATACAGAACCAAGTCATGACGAGCCAGCCGATAGAACTTAACCAGCTGCAATCAGATGTCATATACCATACGACAATACCCTTCTACATTGCATTATTAAGTGCAGGCGCACTTTTCATAGCCATACTAGGCTATCGCAAAAAATGGTTTTGCAAACGCTCTGAAACGCCCAACACCAAGGGACATACGTACGAGGAACCTGATAAAAAAGAAGAGGATCGCGCGCCCAGAGGACAAGTTCCAGCAACATTTTCTCTCAAAGTTCTAAAATAGTTCCTGATCTGCGGGTGGAGATGTTACACGCAGCTGCATAAGGGGAATCGCCCACTCAGCACTCAATACTTTTATTATAGAAACATACGCTGCAAAATTAACGAATGACGAAAACGGCGAGCTGAGATAGCACTTTGTGACGCACGGACCTAGTTTACCCAATTATTGTAACTCTGTAAAATTCCATTCCATATTCATACTTCGAATAGGCACTTAGGCTAAATTAAGATATAATTAATGTAATTCTTTTATTTAAAATAAATTAAGTAAAATCATTTTTGGTTTTTTTTAAATCCTCCGATTGCAGCTAACGTAATTGGCGTCTAACGCTTTTGCCAGTGCCTTTATTTACACCTATGGAAAAATAAAACCAGCGCGCCATTTTCCATTATTTTTTATTATCGTTTTCGTTGTGTGGTTAATTATTATCAAAGATACAAAATTTAAAGTATTGTCACCAACCGACATAGAAGTTTTTAAAAGAAACTCCGGATAGTCAGTACTGTAGAGGTTTTATGCGATATGCAACCTCACGTTGGGCTGGCTGGTAGAACCGCCTTGACTTGCGAACGCTCCAGCAGTCGGTATTTAAATATTGACAGGTGTGTTTTTTTTATGTTGTGAGGGGCAGAGCAGCCCGGACCCTCCATATAACTGCGCAGAAAAAGTTTCGTTCGCTGAAATGGTAAAAACCAACAAAAATAATTACTTGCGCCCCAATAATGTAAGCTCTATTGCAATTTATCCAACAGATAAATTAAAATCTAGTGACGACACTAAATCTCTTGTCCAAAAAATTATATGCCCTGAACAAATGAAGTTGCACGTAAGAGGATTGCGCAAAACAAAAAACGGAGGCGTTATAATCAGCACGGAGTCCAAAGTGGACATTGAAAAACTTAGGAAATCGTCTCAGCTAAGTAGTTCCGGCCTCAAAGTGGAAGAGCCCCATAAGAGAAGACCAAGAATTGTAGTTATAGGAGTACCGACCGTTTTAAGTGACAATGAAGTTTATGATTGCATCTATGAGCAGAATGTAGCCGACAAGCTTCCTAGTTTGTGCCGTGACTCTTTTTTGGCCTCTATAAATCTAAATCACAAGTCAGGTAAAAAAGAGGGACGTGCAACTTTATCCTTGAAGTAACTGCAAGCATAAGAAAGGCGCTTATAAAACAAAATCGAGTGTTCATTAATTGGACATCCTGCCCAGTGAGGGACTTTACTCTTGTGACCAGGTGCTTCAAATGTCAACAGTATGGACATGCTGCAAAGACTTGTCGGGAGCCTAGCCATACGTGTGGACATTGTGGAGAACAAGGTCATCAGGCGAATGAGTGCACTAAACATGCTGAACCGGCACATTGTGCAACATGCTTACGATTTAAAAAACCGAGCAACCACAAAACAGGCGATCAAGAATGTCCTGCAAAGAAATTAGCTGAGACAAGATACATAAATTCTATAGATTATAATGAGGTCGCGTAAGAGCGCCAAGTCTTTTTTAATTAATGTTATTTAAGTACTTACTGTAATAGTGCCCTTTACACATAAAAATCGTTTTAGTTTTTATATTTCGCATTCATAAATAAACGTGCAATCATCACTTTTTGTTGACACGGTAAAATTTTCTGTACCTAAGTATAATAAAGTTAAGGCGACCTTTTTAAAATTAATGTTAAATTGCAATAATCATAGTAGAACATCTTTGTAAAAATGTCTTATGTTGATGCAAAAAAGTAGCGTAATAGTTTTTTTCTTAATTTTAATGAAAACATAAATTATAATTATAGTACATAAATCATTTTAATATTTTGTTGTAATCATAGATCACACTTATGTATAAGCAGTTGCGTGAGATACCTGAGATACAGGTTTATTCCTAGTTCAGGTAGAATCCAATTATTATATACCTTAACCTATAGTTTAAGGCCCTATTTGTAAAATATTTATGTAAATCAATTATTTCAATAAACAATTTCAATTTCAATATGTATAAACGTGTCTTCTAATTAATAAATCCTTGGAAAACCTCCTCCTCTTTGAAATTACCCCCACCACACACCCTCACATATCTAGGTAACGTCCCTCAGGCGTTACAGTACCTACCTGGCAACAAAGATCAGTTAAAATGTATAATCTATCATCTCTATAGTTACGATATTGTAGCTTATGTTCTTGTAACAAGTCTGTTTTTTTTTTTCCTTACAAGTGTGTTGAAAAGCGGTGTCCGTATGGATTGAGGAGCCATGTCTCATATTTAAACGCGGGTCGTACTGCCAATATTTAGTAGTAAATTATCCGAATTTGTAGCCCCGATCCTGGAATTTGTAGTAAAACCCTTAAAAAGTTACAGGGCATTTAAGGTGGCTCCTCAATCCAGACGTTTGAAATGTTTATTTTGGAAATACTGAATGTGTACTACTAAAGTAGTTGATCAAATCGGATAACGATACCATCAATATTTAGTAGAAATAATGAAACGCGTGTGCATTGATTATTACACTCCCGGCTACCTTATAATACCGCCGACTGTAATATCCAATAGATAGAGCACACTCGTATCACAATGTACTATTAAGGTGTACATAATGAAAGGGTATGAAATGTATTAGAGTACGCGGGGTCGATCTCTGGATTGAGATTCTGGTTTTTCACATTTTGGGGGGGTTTGCCCCCCCTGCCTACGGCCCTGTTCTGAAACCTGTAGCTTTCTTTTAGAAGAGAACTATGAGCAGTTTACGAGATTGCGTCAATAGTCTTTATTATTATTATATGAAGGAACCAGATAATCAGAAGAACGCTCAAGGAATACAGGGGTATTAGGATTAGGAATTCCATAGATATATCGAGAGTGCGCTGTTCGCGTCTCGTACCACATGAATCTTGTGCTCGTACTCTTGTCACTGCGTCAAGCGGCTACTTGGCGAGCATAATTATTGTGATTTTCACTAAAGTACATTCAAGTACACGTGAGTAAAGATAGCGACAGGTGATAGCAGTGATAGTGTGATTCTGATTACTTTCAGAACTACACTCACAACAACAGGCCAACAACAGACAAAATACGGGCTATACTTTATAAAGATTTGGTAGAGTCAGCAATTCACCGCGAGGTTATTTATTCCGTGCCGCGAGCTTACGGAGCGAAGTTACTTGACTCGAATATTTAATTAAATAAGTGTACCTATTCATTTCCTCAATTTTATTTATAATTACTTTTTTGTTATAAGTTGGTAAATAAGTACTTTGTTTATTTTCTTTATTATTATTATATTTTAGTCTTTGATATTATTAAGTACTTACCTTACTCATATACTTTATCCAATGCATTTGGATTTTGGACCTCATGTAAGTACCTACGTGTTAAAAAAAATACAAAAAAAAACAACCGACTTCCAAAAAAAAACACTAAAAAGTGAAAAATATCTTTAATTTTGGAAGTCGGTGGGACAAATAAAAAGCAAAGACATCGACTTCCGACTTTAAAGTTATTTTTCACTTTTTAGTGTTTTTTTTTTGGAAGTCGGTTGTTTCTTTTGGTAAAAAAAAAATATTTTTCACTTTTTAGTTGTGGACTTGTGGTACATAATTACCTACCCCAAACAAATTCAAATACAGTCGGCACGTAACTTGGCGAGAATCGTAGATCATGCGCAGAATTCGTCTTCGCTTGATTTTCATCAAAAATAAATTATGCCAATAACCATAGAATAATGATGTGGCGGTATCTACATCGCACATGCGAACTAAAACATCAAAGACCAGACGTCACGCAAAAATCCTGACGTCACATAAATCCATCGCGCAATTAAAGTTTACCGTGCAGTGGACATACTTATAAGAACCCGACATCAATCGTTGGGCAGTTGCCCGCACAGAGCACTATATAGTTGCCCGCTATCGCCAGTTGCAGCTTATTCCTAGTATTAAAGTTGAAGTGGATGAACTCTCTAGCAGCACGATGAAAGTAAATTTTTGTTATCGAACGTGATACCTACATTTAATACAATTGATTGATCGCTGATTCAGTTTTCCACAGAAATTGGTGTTTTGTTTACAATCTGTGAATGTTGGATATTATCAGAGCTTAGGTAAAGAATCTAATCAGTGGCACCGTCACACCGCCGGCCGCTGGCTGGCCCACTTTCTGAAGGAAAGCGGAGTAAATTATTAGAGTTATCACTGGCACGGATCATTAACTGATGCAGCAATTATTCATGTCACTGTTGTAGAGCACGCGCGGCGTGTCGTGTGTCGCAGTGGCAGCGCGGATGGCACGCGTGTTCGCGCTCGCTCGTGCCGCTAGTGACTGTTAAAATTGGCGGGAACTTGCGCTAGCGCATCCTATACTCATGTTATCTGTACTGTACTGTACCATACATCGGCACACTGAAGTGACGTACTTGTATTAATAATTATTATAAACTGATTAATATTGGACTAGAATGCGGGATACGGATCTCTGCGTTGCCGTTGTTATCAACACACGCGAGTGCTCCGTTTGTGCAACGTTTATTAACAAACAAACACCTTGATGTAAGTATAATCTGCCAAGCCACTACTGTACTCTTAAATAAACAGGCGGTGTCCGTGTCAACATAAATTAATAATTATGTTTTGTGTAGGCTCGGCGCCAAAGTCGAAGTTTTCAGCAGCAGTACATACCATACACGTGAAACATACTGTTAAAACATGACCCTTGTAACAATCATACACCTCTACTAAAATAATCCTAAGTGTAACCAAATAAAATCAACTCACACACACACATATCCCCCTACAGGCCCCATACACACACTCACTTGAACACACACGCACCCACACTGTGTGTGTGTTTGAGTTAGTGTTATTATTAATTTATATAATTTTGGTATCGCAGGCGGGCGGGACAAACCAATAACCTGAAATATGATATAGGATGGAGGATGTTTGGAAGGATTTGGGGGAGGCCTTTGCTCAGCAGTGGGTTTGCTCAGCAATTGTACCTTATGCAACTGCAATTAAGTGAAAGAAAATTTAAAATTCATATTAAAAGTACACTTAGTGAACAAGCCTATTACAAATTAGAGGATTATATCCAAGATTATAGCAAGACCAGCATGTTTCCAAGCATTCTTATCAAAATCAGTGTTATCTTTTTTTTTAAATTACCAAATCGAAACGCGCCTGCCCACGCCGCGCCGTTGTCATCGGACCCTAATGACCTGCCGCTGACACCTAGACACTTCCTGATAGGAAACATACTCACATCCTTGCCCGTGCCGTCGTATGAAACTGCTTCAGTTACTCACTTGAAGCGATATGAGAGAATAAAGGCATTACGTCAACCTTTCAGGTCGAGGTGGATTATAGAATATAATTATTTCTGAACTATAGCAGCGGACCAAATCGCGGTCTTCAAAAGCGATCTTAGAGACTGATCTTGTTATGGTAAAGGAAGACAATCTACCACCATTGAAACGGCGATTAGACCGGATCTTAGCAGACTACCCAGGACGTGGCGGAATCAGTCGTGTGGCCGATATTAGAACTGCGAGTGGAACCATCCGGCGTACATGCAGCAAGATGTGCCCACTGTCATTAAATGAAGATTCTGGTTAAAAGATTGCCTTTCATTTCCCGGGGGCGTGTTTAGATTTAGAAACCATCAAGACATTGAAATATTATACTTCTCCAACTTCGTGCAACTTATTGCATTGAAGACTACATCAGGCGTTTTTTGTGATGGTGAATTTAGTTTACCTATAATTATGTTTACTACGTACGTTTCATTGTTCTTCGGAATACATACGCATATTTACAGCTTCACTCTATATTTTCATTTTTCCTGCCTAATATTATACATGTACACTCCAAACTCCAGCCAGTGGTGATTATCTGCTAGGCTATGAAAACGAACCTACGAGGGGTGTTCAATAAATAGTGAGAATGAGAATGACGCAATTATCTGTTATTAAATGTTATTTTATTTTTCGACTTGGTAACGTTTCAAAATTGAATATTATTAACAAAAGTGAAATTGTTATCGATTTAATTATTCGACTAATATTGTGTTCTCTATGGTAGAGATTTGTCAAAAATGGCGGGTAATGGACGGTAGATTCACTTTGAGTTGAGCGTACCGTGATTAGAATTTATTGAAAACTTGACTGGTTCATGGGCCAAAGTTTGTAATTTAGGATACTTAATTACGTCACTATAGGTTTTTATTTAAAAGACGAAGTTACCTTTTACACTTTGTTTATCTTTTTTCTAAAACTAAAATTCCCTTTCTAAAGAAATATTCTTTCTAATCCCTTAAGAAATCGTGTACGGCGGCGACTACTGCGTCATCATCTTCAAATTTCTGGCCCCTGAGATCCGCAAAAATCGGTAAACATCACTGGAGCAAGGTCCGGTGATTATGGAGGATGTGCCATCAATTCGAAGCCAGCTTCTTGAACGGCAGCCATCGCAACTCTGGACGTGTGTGCGGGGGCGTTATCTTGATGAGACAAACAAACAAACAACAGAACACGTTCCGAAACGACGCAAACAAACGACTTCTATTTTTTAAAAACAAAAGCGAATTCATTGTTTTTTTTATTATCATCATAGCTAATGTCTGGGGGCTATGCCTGCCAGTATTTATTTTTTTTCTTTCCAAGGAAAACTTCTACATCAGGTTAAGATACGCTTGTCGGGGTTGGTCCGTGGATGGGTGACCATCTTTACATACCGAGAATCCTCCGTGCCTCGGAAGCACGTTAAGCCGCTGGTCCCGGCTGTCATTCGTGGATCTTTGAAAGTCATTACTGGTCGTCAGAAGCCCGAAAGTCTGACAACTAGTCTTACCAAGGGGTATCGTATTACCCAGTTACTGGGTTGTGGAGGTCAGATAGGCAGTCGCTCCATGTAAAATACTGGTATTCAGCTGCACCCGGTTAGATTGGAAGCCGATCCCAACATAGTTGGGAAAAGGCTAGGCAGATTGCTTGACTTCGGAAACATTTACCTACATAGATCAAGCGTGTGCGCTCTGGCTTGTGCGATTATTCCCGATGTCCACACACAAAAAAAAATCTTATTAGGTTTTTACTCAGATACTGCATGTTCTTAGAATGTATTTTCTTGTAAATATGCATATAAAATTGTATAGACTAATCGAGATTATTTCTAAAAAATATCAGGGAGTAGATATGGTCCAGATCACTTCGTGTGAAATCTCAGTGCATTCTATTAAAAAAAAAAACATTTTAAACTTAGTTTTACTTACTCTACAGAAAATAATTTAAACTGATGGCCAGTGGGAATTGGATCAAAAGTTGTGACTCTGTCCTCCAGTGGTGGACAACGAGAATAATTTGTAAAAGTTGTTTCGCTGTCCACCACTGGTAGACAGAGTGGTGGCCAGCCAATTGTGGACATCGGGAATAATAAGCTTAGATCTTTAAAACTACGCAACGGATTTTGATGCGGTTTTTTTAATAGATAGAGTGATTCAAGAGGAAGGTTTTAGTAATAATTTGTCAAGTTGTTGTATACATTGGCTAAAATATAATGATATTTTTTGGAGGTGAAGGAAAAAAATAAACCGTCTTTCAATGAAAACGCTGCCCTCCTTTAGATTTAATAAATCCTTTGAGTTATAACAAAAAATTATGTATGGTGGAATTGTGTATCTTATATAGGTCTGCAGAAAAGTCCGCGATGGCATTATGTCTATCTCTTAATGATAATATCTCATACTATATATTATTTTTTATTTGTCTTTAAGTACATTTTTTTTTTCTTTTCTTCTATGTGTTCGATGCTTTTTAATCTTTATTCTTATTCAATTTACATTCAGATTACCAAATTTAATAATATAATAGTATAATTAACCCTAATAATATATAATTTTAATTTTAACTTTAAGGGCTACTTCCGTTTAAATTACTGTTCGCTTGTTTTTATTGCATGATGTGATCTCCTGTAATTGAGGGAGCACATAGATTGTTGTTCTTGTCTTTTTATTTTAGCATGTAAGGTGTATTCTTTGTTGGAGATCCTAATAAAATAAAATAAAATAAAATATCCATTTTAATACTTTAAAAAATGGGCAATTATAAAGCAGTAATTGGAAAGCTATTTATTTACACAAATACGGTATTAATCCATAAAAAATACAATAGACGTAGATATATTTTATAGTAACCTATTAACTACGTGTTGCCACACCGAGCGCTGGACGCAGCGTCCAGCGCTCTGTGTGGCAACACGTCGTGTTCTGGTTTGCAATTGATCAATCGTCATCCTGAGGATGCTTCGTTGAGAGGTGAAACACGTGTCGATTTCTTACAGGGTTTTATGACACTTGAAGAATAGTTAAGCGGAATAGGTTACCAAATTACGAAGAATCACTGACTCCTAAGACACAGGCACATACACCTAGTTTAGGAGTCAGAGTGTTAAAATGACTGTGACCTAGATGTAAGCCTTATTTGCTCATAGTTTTTGGCTATATTTTTTTTTTTGCGATGGCTATCGGTGAAATAAAAAAATAAATAAAAAAAATACAGGGTGTCAGGGTAAACACCGTTGTCACTCAAACAATGGTTGACTTAAATATAAGACTTAAGTATAAATAAATGACCGAGTGACAACAAATTTTAAAGAAAACGTTATTTTCATTAAAAGATTTTAAAAAGTTTCTATCCGACTCCGTGCTCGCTAGAGAAACAGCTGACTGACTGAGAGAGGGGTCCCGCTCGCGGCCGGTCAGATTTGCTCATAGTTTTTGGCTATATTTTTTTTTTGCGATGGCTATCGGTGAAATAAAAAAATAAATAAAAAAAATACAGGGTGTCAGGGTAAACACCGTTGTCACTCAAACAATGGTTGACTTAAATATAAGACTTAAGTATAAATAAATGACCGAGTGACAACAAATTTTAAAGAAAACGTTATTTTCATTAAAAGATTTTAAAAAGTTTCTATCCGACTCCGTGCTCGCTAGAGAAACAGCTGACTGACTGAGAGAGGGGTCCCGCTCGCGGCCGGTCAGGTCACGTCTCGCGCCTTCCACCTGTGTTGAGACGCAAGTTCGTTGCCCTAGCGCATAGGGTGAAAGGGTGAAATACTCTTATGCTAAAATGTAATTTTAAAAAAAGGTTATAATTTTTCATTGATTTTAGGTTTTATAAATGACACCAAACCACTGGTTTAAAGGATAACGGTGTTTACCATATCACCCTGTACGTCTATTGTATTTTAAAATGGATTTCCGCAAAGTCACGCCTGAATCAATAAACTTTATTAATCCTTATCATTTTAAATGAGTTAGAGACTTTAAGCATTTCATGCACATTATTTTACTCTTTTACACCATATAATTTAAACGAATATCTTAGGAGTAATCGCAATTGGATGTTTGTTATTCAATCAGGCTCTAACGGATGAACGGATCTGGCTGAAATTTGTACAGGGATAGATTATAGCCTGGAATAAGACATAGGCTTCTTTTTATCCCTGGAATAGGTTCCCATGGGTTGCGGGAACGGGATCAAAATTTCATGATTACTTTTGGTCGCGATAACCGACATCCACGCGGGCGAAGCCGCGGGCATCAGCTAGTTATACAATACAATACGTAGGACATGACTCTACTTTATGCAAAATTAGGAGATTCAATTTTTACAGGACCTACGCGATATTATTACAGAATAATTTTAGATAAATTTTAGATAAAAATTTCAAATTTTTGGACCATACGGTCTCAGACCAAATAAAAAATATTTGGTCTGAGCATACGGTTACTAAAGTTTATAGCAAACGTGATACGGATAATGAATTTCGGACAAACAATTTTAGGAGAAGAAAGGGAGTACCGCAACAAAGATTTTGAATAAATAGAATAGAATAGCATTTATTTGCAAATATGGGTTTATCCATAAGTAGGTAGTAGGTTTTCTTGAGTTCTGCCATATTTTACCATTCGGCATGCAAACATTTTTGTTACATAAAATTGTTAAAATTTAAATTCTTATACATAGAAACATTAAATTAATTATATCATTCTCATTAAATAAAATATATAAAATTCAAATTTTCATTAAAAATATCAACTTAATTATTACATTCAACAACAAAGTAGTGGTCCAAAGATAAATAGACAAACAAATATTAAAATTCAGGTCATAGACAATACACCATAATTATATAAAGAAAGAAAAGAAAAGAAACATGTTATTCGTTATGATTAAAATTTCGAGGTAGTTTGACAAGAATTGTCCGTTAAAAACTCAGTTACACTGTAGTATGTTTTATCAATTAATAATTTTCGTAGTCTACTTTTGAATTGCACCGTATTCAAGTCTTTCCAAGCACTTGGCAATTTATTATAAACAACTGGGGCCATGCAATAAATACTTTTGCGCATCATGGTGGTTTGACGGGATACATTATTTAATTTTGAATTGTCACGTCTGTTTCTTGGGTATACATCGGCCATACGTTCAAAGCGGTTTGGATTGTTCTTCACAAACATCGCTACTTCAAGAATATAGATACATGGAAGTGTTAATATGTTGTACTGCTTGAAATATGGCTTGCAACTGTCGGTGGTTTTTAGTATAAACATTGACCGGAGACATCTTTTTTGAGCCTTAAATGCTGTATCTTTATCGGTGGAGTTCGCCCAGAAAATGACACCGTAGCGTAAGTAAGATTCAGCTATACCGTAGTACGCCGCAAGAAGTGTTTTTGTATCTACTATGGAGGCTAATCTATGTAAAGCAAATGCAGACGAACTCAATTTTTTACACAACATGTCGATATGTGCTTTCCAGTTTAAACTGCAGTCTATATGTAATCCTAAAAATTTGGTATCAGTTACTTCATCAATGTCGTCATTTTTGTAATGTATGTGTAGGTTAGGTACAGGCATACGTTGTCTAAAGTGCATTATCTTAGTCTTACTTAAATTTATGTTCAAATTAATTGAATTCGTATAATATCGCATTTACGACTTTCAGTATAATAAATTTCGTGATTTTTAATAATAGATATTATAATTCTTAGGTATTATGAAATTCGGACTTTTGAAAATAGGAACATCGAAATTCGGAATAAAATATTTCGGAGTATTTGGGTGTTCCCCTATGAACAGAGAAAAAAACGTCTGACGCGCCGCGAAATGCCCAGCTGCACGCGACGCGCCACGCCCCGCGTCTCCGTAAATGAGGCCTTAGGTATTTTGTCTAGAACTATTAAAAAAAATCAGCTGTTCCCTCCGTTTATGTTCGCATAACTCGTCAAAATTTAGGGAACAGCTGATTTCTTTTTTGCGTTTTCAGCTTTGGCCCCATAGTAAAAGTTCTTCATAAAGATGAGTACAACAATGACCCCTTAAAATATTTCGGGTATCAATAGATACACCTTATATACTCGTACATAATAAACTATTCGCCGTAGCTGATTTGCAAACTGTTTCTGTCTGCAAAGTAAGCGACAGACCATTTAATGAAGTCGGCGTTCATACTGGGGACTGGGGCTTAGTGATAAACTTTGTTGTAATAAACACAAGCACATGGATGAGTGACGGCTGTGACCGGAGAGCTACTGTAGCACTGCTCGTAGGTTGTGTGGACTGTGGAGGCTCGCAGGCTGGGCGCGTGAACTGGGTGACGGCGACGTCGCCGCCCGGCACCAGCACCCGCCTGCCCGAGCACAGGGACGGCAGGGACGTACTCACTGCTTCGCCGGGACTTGGACTCAGTCCTCACAACAACGTGGAATAAGTACACAATCAGTGTTAAAGGTTGTCTACAGACAGACTCGCAGGCAATTAAGTAAAGTGAGATGATCTCCTATGCTAAAATAATAAGTAACTTGAAGTGCTCGATGATCTACTCGACTGATTTGAGTGAACAACTGAAGAGCATAGTAGTAATTAGGATGATGAGGTGGAGGTGGGTCGAACTAAACATCATCATCAGCATGTAGGTGCGAGCTATACGACCATAATTAGCAAAAGACATAGTGAGCAAGTGAGCAAATTTTTGCAGCTGATTGCTTCCCTGGCGTGCATCTGTCTGCGACTGGAGGCGCGCGTGCCAGCCACGGCGCGGCAGTGAGCGCGCGCGGCTTGAACAGACCGCCTCTACTTAAAACTTACATACTTATTTGCAAACGAAAAAATTACCAGATACATAACAGGAAGTGAGGAATAGTGATGTTATCACTCTGTGGCTGTTGCTTTGTATAGTGTTGTTTTTTAACGTACTCAGTGCGTGTTCGGGTGTTGTCGAGATGTGGCCGCCGTCGCCGCCGCACGGCTGTACCTCCCATTACAATATTACGGACATTGTATCGTGTGGAGTGATCAAATAAAGTGCAAACGAAAATGAATGGTGGCAGATCAGACGCGTCCACTTCCACTGACGACGTTAAGGTTAGTTTTGCAGTTATGCTAGGTCTGTCCTTCGATTCATCAATATTTCACATTGTTCACACATACATTTGAGAGGCGTATCAACGTGGTCGTGTTGTGTTATAGAGTCGTCCGCTGTGCCTGTTCTACTTCACGCACCCGTTCGGCGTGCTGTCGGCCGAGCCGCCCACATTGGCCGCCGCGCCGCCACACATCGCGCGCGCCTTCCTCAACATGGAGCCCGTGCCGCCGTGGACGCTGTGGAGTCCTGCGCCCGAGCCCTCTCCCCCCACCGTGCCCTCCGAGGACGACTACAACTCTGCCAGCTCGTCGCGGCCCAGCTACGAGCTGGGCGCCGCCACCGTGCACCGCTCGCCTCTCAGCCTCGTAAGCGTGACACGGACGCGCAAGTGCACGCTTGACTTCGGTAACAGCCGAGACTCCATCTCGTCGTCGCTGTTCTCCAGCGACATGTGGTTCAACTCCAGCTCGAGCTGCCGCAGTAACGAGTACCCGCGCCGCCTTGTGCCCTACAACAAGATTCTGCCGCCGCTGCAGCTGCCTAGCCCAAAGGACTCTTCTAACCTGTCCAGCTCCGATGACTTTTGGCCGAAAAAGTGTTTGAATCCAGAGAAGTTCTCCCTCCCGCCGATCGAACTGCCCCCGGTGAAAGTGAACATAGTGCAGAGTAAAAAGTGTAGCGTGAGCTCGGAGGAGGCGTCCAGCGCGGAGGGGCCGATGTCACGCCAGGTGCGCGCGCGCCGACGCCTCGGCGTCAGCAAGCCTCGCCGCGCGCGTGCCTCTGACCTGCGCCGCCTGCTCGCTACGCTCATGCGCAGAGCACTCGCAGGTATGTACTGTACTGCTCAGCTTCTTTGACACTGGACGCCATGTGTGCACAGACGGCTGCCTGCAGCTGTTATAAGGTAAATCACAAAAGATGAACTGACTGCATCATACATAATATGTCCTATATGGATCAATATAAATAATATTCAGTTTTCATGTAGGACGCACTTCAACTTATCGAATAAAATCTCTAAACTGTCTGTCGTAACTTTTTGATTCGCAACCTGTTTTATTTAAATACGTCAGTGTGTGTCTTGTTGTCATGTGCTTGTCAAGTGTCTTTTGTGTGTCAAAAGCGGTCTGATTAGTTCTCCTCCTGTATCTCCCGGACCCTTCCGTACGTACAGTGGGGACTGCAGTGGTCGCAGTGCAGGCTCTATAGTGCCCCGTGCACACTCCGATAAGGCCGGTGACACACAGCGTAGACATGGGCTACTTGCTGGAACGCTGCCCGGAGGTGTACCGCTGCTGGTTCCTGCCACTGCGCGAGGCCGCGCTGCTGGCGGGGCTGCTGGGGCTGGCGTGGGCGGCCATGTATCTGTTCCTGTTCAGTGCGCCGGGTGCGCGACTGGTGGCGCGCGGTGCGGGCGAGGGGCAGGCGGCAAGCGCGCTGCGGTACGCGCACGGCGCTCTCGGCGTGCTGCTGCTGGCGCTGCACGCGATGCTGCTGGTGGGCGTGCGGGCGGAGAGCGACTGGCTGTGCGACACGTACATCTGGGGCATGCTGGCGTGCTGGGTGGGGCTGGTCGTGGCAGCTGTAACGTTTGCGGGCGCGGCCGTGCTTACCGACCAGCTCGTCGCCGCCACCCTCGTGCTGTTCGCCGTGCTGCTCTCTGTGCTCGTGTCCTTCTACTTCGTTGTAGTCGTCATCAACTATAGGCTGACGATGCCGTGACCTGGCTACAACTGCCGGCTGATAATGCCGTGACCTGTTTTTATAAGCTTTTACTTTATACTCAATTTTTTGTTGTATATCGTGTACATAATGTACTAAGTTACTTAACACTCATTTTTTTAAATAAAAGTAAACAGTCGTGACCTGTAGTAACGAGTGCGCTGTATAAAGGTAGTAAGTAGTAAGCCGTATCTATAGTAAGTCCGTGACTGCACGCGCACGCATAGCATGTGCTCACAACATCAGAAAGCCTACTCCTAGCTAGAGGCACCTAGAGGTCTGGTGCGCCGATTGGCGCATGAAATTATGTCTGGGCTGGTAGGCGTCGGCATGAATTTAGACAACATTTCTTCCAAATCTTGCTGCGTTCAATCCTCATCGAAGGCTCGCTTCTCGAAGTAGTGACTCCCAGATGGATATACTCCTTCACAACTTTGAGTGACAGAGTAAAGCTAAACGGGAAAGTGCAGATTTGTGATGTAGGTACTCACCGTGCACGTTGATTATCCAATCCAGTCTAGTGATTATCAAATCCCCGTCTCACCTCTCTGCGTAGTTGGACAGAGATGCGTTTCCTTTAACTGGGCAGCCATTGTGGCAACGTCTTGCTAGCACCTTAACACATCGACGGGGAGGCCAGAACTGCCCATATTTCAATTGAGTCTTATTCGTAAGTCCACAAATGCCATACACATTACACAGCGGCTGGTTGTACTCTTTGGTCTTCTGTACCATTTGCCGAACAGTACGGATCTACGGTGGTGCTGAAGGCATATTAAATTCCCGTTCGTCCCGCCAGTGGGAAGACGGCAGTGGGACGAACGGGAAAACGCGGACGGACGTGACGGGTACTTATCGATATCTACACAAAAAAAAACAACCGAAAGGACCATGCGACATTTTGGACCAAATGCTCAACAGTGATGAAACGTATGCCATACGTTGGTATGTTAAGTTTAGATTATGCTCCTGTAGGTAGGTATGTAGGTACTTTTTTATTATTAACTAGAGATCCGCCGCTGCTTTGCACGGGTGTCTTAGAATATGAATTATGTGTTTTTCTTTTTATTTATAAATTTAAATTAAATTCAAAATCATTAGTATAACTGGTAAGGTAATAATTATTTAATGATAACATATCATCACGCCTGTAATCCCCAAAAGGTTAAGCAGAGATGTACCAGTACACCCACATTTTGCTAGTTATGACTAAGTCCCATGTAATGGGGGCCGAGTCTATTGCCATTACTCGGGCACAAATGTAGACTCCAGCAGGCGTAGCATGGCACTTACCTGCTACTGAGTCATTTTGAACCAAACTCTTAACAGTGCTGAAACTTATGCCATGTGAAAGAAAGCTTTGGGGTATTAAGTTCATACTATGGCAGTTAAGTCGAAATCGAGCGCGAACATGGTGTTTTGGAACATTCAACATCATTTTTTCTATACTTGGTAAAGGGTAGGTGTGGCGTACTTACTATTGCCATTTAGGTTACCACGAAAGTGAATGTAGGTACTCTGTCACATTTACAGCTGTCATACCATCCTGTAATTTGTATGCGATAAAACCATTTATATCTCTAATGGTCTTTCTTTTTTGTCTCGTATCAGTAGTCATCCAAATCTGTATATTAAAATTTTCTTGCAAGCGCTCACGAATTTTATGCAAAATAATGCCGGAAATAAATGCGTCTCTTATACAATCATTCTTATTACTTTGTGCATCAACATTTTTAAATTGAGTCTTTGCTAAAATTCTCAGGTGCTGAAGATATATTCTTATTACTTTGTGCATTGCTGGTTTCTTGTGGCCAGAATATGTCTCGCAAAAATTTCATTTATAACAAATATGGTGTTGAGTGTACTTACTACAGGTTTGTATGATGTGCACTCGCTTATGTAGTCGTATACTTTGGATGATACATGATTAATAAAAAGTTGCATCTTCATCTCATCATTAATTTTCATCTCTGCTTCATTCGCAATCAGAAAAAAAAAGTAGATATCCAATGCATCCATTCTCGATCCGCAGTATGCTATGAAGGATCAAGGTCGAGAATATTTGGAAGAAGATATTTCTCCATCGTTACAGTTAGTATTGAAAAGTATTTTGCATAAATTGTTATGAAATAACAATAGCGAGATATAACCAAAAGTTGGCTATAATCAACTTTAAATTCGTACAGACATTAGGATAATATATTATTATGACACTGGTGTTTTCCAGTTGTGTATCTTTTTAAGGACATTGTAGAAACTTTCTACCTCAACCTGATCAAAATTCATCGCTTCAACGTTTGTCTGATAGGCTTCCTCTTCCTTGATCCATTCTGCTTCAGTATTATGACAAACAGAATTTTCCCAAATGCCAGCCCAGTATTATTTGTTTTATTCATTGTATAGATAAGAATATTTTTTTTAGCAAAAAGAAGATATACAATACATGTCACTTTATTATGATAGTAAATGTTTTGTACTCAATTTTTGAGAATAATGACCCCGATGCTAGGAAAAACCCCTGTGTTATAAAAGGGGCCATCCATTCGTCCGTTATGATTATTTTACAAAATTAGGGAAGCTAAAAACGTGTAACAGCAGCAATAGTGTGTGAGTAAGCGCGTGTGATGTGGTGTAGTGGGGCAAAATGTATGAGAGTGTGATGTGTGTATGAGTTTGTGATGTGTGTCGTGTGTGTGCGTGGAAGGTAATTTGGGGCGTCTGTGAGTGTGTAAGTGTTCGTGATACTATTAAATATTTATTTTTATAGGGTTTCATCAGTGCTTGTGTTTCATCATAATCTAGGGTGAGGAGGAATTCATTAGTTATTTTTTTACGTTTGTGTATGTTTAGTGTATGAATTTTATGTTTTAGATGTATTTTATTGTATATTAGGGCACTTAGGGGTAGTAACGTCTAGCGAATGTAGTATTTGTATGTGTTATGGGACAAGCCGGTTTGGGACTTCTTCTTACTGTCGGGCTGTTATTTACGCTGCGCTGTATGGAACAGTCGTGTGTTTTCGCATGACTGTGCGTCGTATGTAATTATGTATATTTGTCGAACCGTTGGTGTTTTAAAGTCCATGTAAAGTTACCGCGTTGAGAATCTAATGCTGCTCCCGATAAAAGAAAAGACGCATCTAACACTTTTTCCGCCTGCCGCATTGCCGGAATCAGAAAAAAAAGGCGCATCTACCTGTATTTTTAATATTTTTCTAACTTTCAGTAATATGTATAATTATAAGGAAAGCGTTTGAAAGGAGATTGGGCGTTTCTGCCTTGGAGCCCAGTAGCGTTAAGATATACAGGGTGTTAGGGTAAACACCGTTATCCTTGCAACCAGTAGTTTGGTTTCATTTATAGAACGTAAAATCAATGGAAAATTACAAATTAAAAAAAAAAAAAAATTAGACCTATATTTTACCACAAGAGACGCAAGTTCGTTGCCCTATGCGCTAGGGCAACGAACTTACGTCGCAACACGGGCGGGGGGTACGAGATGTGACCTGACCGGCAGCGAGCGCGACCCCTCCCTTAGTCAGTCAGCTGTTTCGCTAGCAAGCACGGTGTCAGATAGAAACTTGTTAAAATCTATTAATGAAAATAAAGTATTTTTTTTGTTGTGTTCGGTCATTTATTTTTGTATTTAAGTCAACTACCCATAGTTTGAATGACAAGAGTGTTTACCCTTACATCCTGTATACCAATGGCAAGATCTCATCAAGAAGAATATTTTTTATTCTGAAGACTTCTCTTGATCGTTAGTACGAAAGGAGCTCTTTTCAGTGCTATATATTTTAAGGCTATTGGACGCCAAGAATTGCTTAACTTCGGTGCGCAATTTATTACCTACCTATTTAGGTTATTAACTCCGAACTGACTAACAATTGGCAACAGTTATATTAGAAGAAAGGGTTCTCTTCGAAAAGCTCTTTTCATTGGTGTATATCTTATGGCTATGGGTCAAAAAAATTCCTTAACTTCAATGCCCCAGTAGTAACACTTATTTAGGTCATTAACTCCAAACTGACTAACAATATGCAAAAGTCATGTTCGTAGCAAAGGGTCTCCTTGGAAAGCTCTATATATTGGTGTATATCTTATGACTATTGGGCCAAGAACATTCCTTAACTTCGGTGCCCCAGTGGTCACCTATTTATGCCATTAACTCCGAACTGACTAACAATTGGCAATAGTCATGTTACTATCAAAGGTTCCTCTCAAAAAGCTAAAGCCGTTGACGTATATCTTATGGCTATTGGGCCAAGAATATTCTTTAACTTCGATGCCCAAGTATTCACACCTATTTGGGTCATTTACTCCGAACTGACTAACAATTGGCAAAAGTTGTGTTAGTAGGAAAGGTTCCACTTGAAAAGCTCATTCCATTGGTGTATATCTTATAGCTATTGAATTAAGAAAATTCCTTAACTTCGGTACCGAAGTAGTCACCTATTTACGTCATTAACTCCGAACTGATTTAAAATTGGCAACAATCATGTTAGTAGTAAGGGTTCCCCTTGAAAAGCTCTTTCCATTGGTGTATATCTTATAGCTATTGGGTCAAGAAAATTCCTTAACTTCGGTGTCCAAGTAGTAATACTTATATTGGAGTTTGGCGATATTTCAGTAAAAGACGTAAGATTTCTTGAAAATGAAAAATAAAATTTTATTCCTTCTAAAACATGACTTCTATAAATCGGTTGACATTCAAAGACAAAACAACGCCACCCACGGCTAAAAACGAAACTAACTGATACTGATGCGTTTACAACACCTTTAAATTTAATTATTCAACACTCCCACTTAAACTTACAAGGTGACATCATTATAAACTTTAAATCTAGGTATTACATCCAGAAATATAACTTTATGAATCAACTCAATCATTAACTATAAGAATCTAGGTACAATTCAAGATCTTATCTCTAATACCTATAAACTTCCCTACAGGCAGAGCTTTCGTCAGAAAATCTGCCAGTTGGCATGAACTCTCCACATATTTAATATTAACTATTTTCTTTTCAACATTCTCTCTTATAAAGTTATATTTTATATCAATATGCTTGCTCCTTTTATGATATACTGGATTATTAATTAATTTAATTGCACTCTGATTATCTACGTTTAAAGTAACAGAGTTTTGTGGCTCCCCAATATCACACAAAAATTGTCTAAGCCATAATATTTCTTTTGATGCTTCACTGGCAGCCATATACTCAGATTCAGTTGTGGACAATGCCACAGTGTTTTATTTACGACTTGACCAGGTGATAGGACCCCCATTCATCTTCTATACATATAATAAAATCGTAAACGGTCCGTGTCTGTACATTAAAGATTTTTGAAAAAAAAGTACTGGAAGCCGCGAGAAATAAGTAATAGAAAGTAAAAAAACATTTTTTGACATTTTTGTCTGTTTGTTTGTTCGTTTGTGAGCGCATCACGTAAAAGCCACTCATTGGATTCCAAATTGAATTACTGAACAATAAGAAGCTTTATTGTGAGTAACATTTAGTCTTTATTTCATCAAAATCGACCTGCAGAATCAAAAGATTTAACACTCTTATGATTTTTTTTTAATCCTTTTTTTTTAATGCACCGGATAAGTCGGAATTACACCCGGGCGACGCCGGGCACGAACAGCTAGTTAAAAATATGTAACCCGTATTAGATTTAGAGTAGATTAGATTTTCTACTGTCCAAATCACCTGCAAAATCAGAATCAGAGTAGCCAACCAAATCAAAACTACCTTTATAAACAATACACATTTCTTTCGTATCAATCAAGTAGCGCAAGATCCTTTTCACTGCAGTCACATGTGAAGGACCTGGATCATTAACATATCTACTTGCAACATTCACAGCATATGCTATGTCGGGTCTAGATACAGTAGTTAAGAATAACAATGCTCCCACTGCCTCTCTATACGGGAAATTAATGGGTACATTATTTTCACTTTTAGATAAATGTACATTTACATCGGCAGGAGTACTGCTACTTTTAGCATCCGACAAATTAAATTTATCTATCAATGTTTTAATATACTGTTTCTGACTAATACTTATACACCCTTCTGTTTTATTTATTTCCATTCCCACATATGAATTAAACTTTAAAATCTTTATCTCAAAGTTTTTTTTTCAAATAATTTAATATGGTAGATAAAACAGTTTTACTTTTAGCCAGTAATAATCCATCATCAACATAAAGAACTAATATTACTTTGATATCATTAAAATATCCCACAAATACACAATTATCAGATGGACAAGATTTAAACCCATAAGTAGTCAAAAATGAACAAAACTTCTTGTTCCAACATCTAGAGGCTTGTTTAAGTCCATAAATAGATTTTATTAACTTACATACTTTTGAAGGCTGGGCTTCCACCCCTTCTGGCACCTCCATGTACAGCTCCTCAGATAGCTCACCATACAAAAAGGCTGTCTTCACATCGAACTGCTCTACTTGTAGGTCACCTCTTGCAGCTATACTTAGTATTAACCTGATGGAGTCATACCTGCTAGTGGGTGAAAAAGTCTCGTGATAGTCCAAACCTTTCACTTGGGTAAAACCTCGAGCACAAAGTCTTGCTTTGTATCTTTCAATTTCTCCACTTGTATTCTTCTTTGTGCTGAACACCCATTTAGAAGTAATAGGCTTCTTCTCAGTTCTATCAGTTATTATCCAAGTTTTGTTATTTTCATGTGAATCAAGCTCTTCAGCTATAGCTTTCTTCCACTGAAGACAATTGACACTATTTATGGCCTCTTCATAAGTATTGGGTATTTCTACTTCAGTTAAATTCACTTCCAGTTTATTATTTCGTCGAGGACGTAATGTGATATTTCTCTGTTCTTCTTGCTCAAAACGAATACCTCTTGGAGGGTAATAGGAGTCATCTGTGTCTACAGTACTCTTCATACTATCTTCGTCAGAAGAGATTTCTTGAGATACATTATATTGGTTCTGAACCTCAGTTTGTGGGGATAGGGATATTAACTGTTCTTCTTCTTCTTTATCTAACTTTATTTCTGTATAATTTTGTCTTTCTCCTGGTATACAGTATTCTTCAAATTTTACATCCCGTGATACTGTAATTCTTCTTTTATTCTGATCATACATTCGATAATTATCACGATCATACCCAACTAACAACATCTTCACACTTTTCTTATCCAATTTCTTTCTCTTCTCTTTTGGAAGGTGAACATATCCAACGGAACCAAATATTCTTATATGTTGAAGGTTAGGTTTTTCACCATACCAGAGTTCAAATGATGAGACATTTCCCGTTTGACTTGATGTGTTTCTATTCAATAAGTATACTGCACAATTGACAGCTTCTGCCCACAAGTTTAAGGGAATGTCTTTCGCATATAACATTGTTCTTGCACTTTCCATAATAGTACGCAGTTCTCTTTCTGCCCTTCCATTTTGTTGTGGGGTATATGGGGCCGTACGCTCATGAGTTATCCCATTACCTTCTAAAAATGTCTTAAATTCTTGGTTTACATATTCACAACCATTATCTGTATGAAGAATGTTCACATAATGTTAAATCTATTTTTCACAATTGCATTGTACTTTATGAAATAGCTTAACACTTCACTCTTATGCCTCATAAAGTAAACATGACGATAACTTGTTGCTCCATCTTTAAATAAAACAAAGTACTTCATACCTGACACAGAAGGTTCTTCAATAGGGCCACATACATCACTATACACAATTTGACCAGGTTGTGACGGGCCTCTAGTAGATTTCACAAAGGGAAATCTTGCTTGCTTACCATATTGGCACGCTTCACAAACAAAATTCTCATTCCCAGTCAGTTTAACTGGAATTTCACCACTTATACTCAAATTTTTAATTTCTTTAATATTCAAGTGTCCTAATCTCTCATGCCAGACCTTAATATCTGTTTGTACAATGTTACAATTTTCTTGTTTAATCGTTTTAATTTCCAACTCATATAAATTGTTTTCTGTTAATTGTGCACACATTACGACTATATTATTCTTCATTATCATTGCTTTTTCATTATTTTTCACAATGACATAACCTTTTCTAGTGGCAGCTCCTTCAGAAAACAGGTTTCTTCGTAAGTCTAGTACATACAGGACATTCTCAAGTTTACATTGTTCCCGTCTTCCTTTTACTAGTTTATTTATCAAAATGGTACCTTCTCCACATACTTTAATGTTTTGTTTATTCCCTAATTTAACCACTTTAGTCGTTACTAATGCAGTCTCATTACATGTTGCTTCATTGGCAAGACTCGCTTCCTCATCTACTAAACGTGATGTGAGATTTTGTATAGTTTGACTATCTTCATCGAGTGACAAACAAGCTTGTCTAAGCGAACGATATGTTGATGGAAGTGTGCTTAGAATCTTTGTCATTATTGCTGTGTCACTGATTTTCTCACCAGTTTCTCGCAGCTGCTTTGCCAAACTTTCCACTTTGGACACATGTTGTCCCATTGTATCACTAGCACAATATGAATACTGGTAAAATTTCTCATGAATCATCATTTTACTATATTCAGATTTATGCTCATAGATAGCTTCTAATTTTTTCATGACCTCTTTCGCAGTCTCGCAGTTTTCTATCAATGATATCTGGTTCAAATCCATTGACGACGTCAAGATGAACATGGCCATGCCATCATCTTTATCCCATTGCACTTGCGAACTGGATTCGTTGGGTCTTACCGAATCTATGTTTAATCCTTTTGCTCTTAATGCACATTTAACTTGAAACTTCCATTGCTTAAAGTTTCTGCCATCGAATTTTTCCATTTTCATCGCATTGGTGACCTCCATATTGTAGGTCGATTTTACACCGATAATAATCTTGCTCTTTACTTCACTTTATACTGAAATTATCAATTATCGCAATGCCTGGGCGCATAACCTATTGGAGTTTGGCGATATTTCAGTAAAAGACTTAAGATTTCTTGAAAATGAAAAATAAAATTTTATTCCTTCTAAAACATGACTTCTATAACTCGGTTGACATTCAAAGACAAAACAACGCCACCCACGGCTAAAAACGAAACTAACTGATACTGATGCGTTTACAACACCTTTAAATTTAATTATTCAACAACTTATTTAGGTCATTATCTCCAAACTGACTAACAATTGGCAAAAGTCGTGTTAGTAGCAAAGGTTCTCATTGGAAAGCTCCTCCCATTGATGTAAATCTTATGGCTATTGGGCTACGAAAATTCCTTAACTTCGATACCAAAGTAGTCACATATTTATGCCATTAACTTTGAACTGACGAACAATTGGCAATAGTCATCAGAGCATGTAGTAGAAAGAAGAGGCAATTGTTGTGGCGTTACAGGTTTAAACCAAATGACACTAATAAAAAGGAATTAAAAAATTACGCTACTAGATATAAGAAAATTATTAAACTTACACAGCGCGCGCAAAATGCATACAAAATTAAAACATCCATAAACAAGTCGACAACAACCTGGGGAATTATAAATCAAGCTAAAGTAAATCTGCCAAAGATTTCTATCGCAAGTATTAAAATTGGAAATAAAACAGAAACGCATCCGCGACATATAGCAAAAGCATTCAATGATTTCTTCATTGATAAAATTAATCCTATAACTCGTGATGGCTTTCAAGTAACATCAAATATTCAAAAGTTAAATAATTCTATGTTTATGGCACCAAGCACTTCCGATGATGTCCAGAATATAATTAAATCCCTCAAAAATACCAATAGCGTAGGACACGATGGTATTTCGACAAAAATCATTAAATGTGTTTCTGATTACATTAGTGACCATATAAGTTATATTGTTAATCTGTGTATTACAACCGGTATTTTCCCACACCATCTCAAAACAGCAGTAGTTATACCACTTTTCAAAAAAAACAATAGGGAAGACATGGAGTGCTATAGGCCGATTGCGCTCATACCAATTTTTTCAAGTCTTTGAGAAATATATATACGAACAACTTTACATTTTTTTTGAAAAATATAACATTTTAACTGAGGAACAAAAAGGCTTCAGGAAAAATAAAACCATTAACATGGCTGTCTATGATTTTTTGAATGAAGTCATCACAAATGTTGACAGCAGAATACCCGTGTGTTCCGTATATTGCGATATGACCCAAGCCTTCGACTACGTGGACCATAAGATTTTGCTTGAGAAATTAGAAGCTTATGGAATTCGAGGAACCATATTAAAATTGATAGAATCATACTTAAGAAATAGGAATCAATACGTGGAAATTTCGAAAATAGATCCAAAGACTAAATCAGAATTAATATATAGATCAAATAAACGATTAATTAAGTATGGTGTACCACAGGGGAGCGTGCTAGGACCCCCATTATTTTTAATTTATATCAATGATTTACCAAAGGTAACCATTCATCATATGTCACTATTTGCCGATGACAGTACCGTAACTATTAATAACACTAACGAGTTACAATTAGAAAATGAAATCAACAAAACTATCGAATCAATAATCTCATGGCTAGACAATAATAATCTTAGGATAAATATTGATAAGACCAAATTAATGTTGTTCAGTCAACGACCGAAGGCATCTAATATGTTAATAGAACACGGTAGCAAAATTATTGAAGACGTAAGTACCACAAAATTTTTAGGCTTAAATATAGATCAAAGGCTAGATTGGAAAGTACACACAGAGGAATTAAGTAAAAGGATAAGTAAATCTGCGTATGCTCTTCATAAACTGTCGTCGATCTTGGGTACAGACGCTTTGCTCACTGCATATCATGGCATCGTTGGATCAATCTTAAGATACGGGGTTATTTTTTGGGGCAACTCGTGTAATAGAGAACTAATATTTAAGTTACAGAAAAGGTGCCTCAGAGCGATGTTTGGACTAATATGTACTGATACGTGTAAGCCATATTTCATCAAACATAAAATATTGACACTCCCGTCATTATACATTTACGAGGTTGCGGTCTTTGTTAAAACAAACCCAAAGCTCTTCAAGAAGTTATCAGATACTAATACCCGAAGTCGACGGGATGATAATAGATTATGTGGAAGAAAGTCCAATACAGCACTGATGCAAAAAAGTGTGTTCTGCATGGCACCAAATATATTCAATCACATTCCGCCACACATTAAAGAATTAAATGTTAACTTATTTAAGAAAAAGTTAAAGAACATTCTAATTCAAAAAGCCTATTATAATATTTCCGAGTTCCTAACAGACAAAGTATTGACATAGTTTATTATTTTATTTTTTTATTTACATTTTTATTTTGACATTTTATCTAATTGTGAAATAATCTAAATGTATAAAATAAATTAATCTGACTTGTGTGAAATAGTGTGTATACCTACATTTTTATTTACTAATTACTTAGACTTTCGACTGGCAAATTTTAGTTATTATACATTTCTATGACGAGTTTATGACATTATTCTGTAGTATATTTATTATAATTTGATTGATTAAGTTTAAATTTGATATGTTAAATAAAAATAACCTACCTTTTATATTTGTACGCCGTTAAGGCAAAACATGACTGTGCTATAATTTTATGTAAAATCTTGCATGCCATGTGTGTGTATACCTACTTATGTTTTGGACAAATAAATCATCTTTCTTTCTTTCTTTCTTTCTTTCATGTTAGTAGCAAAAGTTCCCCTCAAAAAGCTAAAGCTATTGATGTTTATCTTATGGCTATTGGGCCAAGGAAGTTCCTTAACTTCGATGCCCAAGTATTCACACCCATTTAAGTCATTTACTCCGAACTGACTAACAATTGACAAAAGTCGTGTAAGTAGGAAAGGTTCCCCTTGAAAAGCTCATTGGTATATATCTTATTTTTATTGGGCTTCAGGGCAGACCCCATATGCCAAAGCCCATTCTCGAAATAAAAATATTAGGTACATACTTGATTGATTAGACGTAAATGGCTATTTATGTCTATTCAATTAATTATGTAATATTTTTCTTAATTTTTTATCCTAAGATGAAATTGTTTTTTCATTATTTTTATTATAATAATTAATAAATTCATATTATTTATTAAACCAAGTTAAAGCCTATTATAGTGGGCATTATTTTCAACTTTTAGTATGTAAATATTTTAATTTACTCGAAGACAGCAAACGATTTCCCGTTTCATTCATTATACAACATTATTTTCTGTTTATGCTAAACACGAAAAGGGGTCATTGTACTCATAATTTTGAACAACATTTTCTATGGGACCAACCTTGAAATCGCAACTGTACTGAACAGCTGTTTTTTTTTTTTAATTATTCAAAATATAACGTTGTATTTCTCCGTTTTTACTTTATGTTAGATACGTCTTTCTATCGGGGGCAGAAAGGATCTTTTTAGAATGAATTTAATTACGGCTCTCTGGGCTCGTTCTACCTTTATAATGTCGGTCTTGGCGGCTCCTCCCCAGGCAGTGATACAATAGCTCAGTACTGAATCGGTTGGTGCCGAGTAAACAATCTTAAGGCCGTCTTATTTTGAGCTCCGTAGGCAAGTAGGTATCAAACCTTACCTCAGCCCCCGAAACGGTTAGCCATCGTAACAATTTACGAAATCAAGCGCCGGCGACTGAGTTCACAACCCGAAGGTCATAAAAACATAGATCGCAAACACATAAATCAGAACGTACTGCACAATCAATAATAAACCTTATTCCATCCAAGACACCGTGCATTTACCATGCGCCGTACAAATTCACACTTCAACATAGATACGGCACATTAGATGCATTTTCCGCGCTCACAAAAACATTTGATGCTACTTATTGCACACATGCTCAAAAGGGGCGAGCTTTAGAAAGTATACCTACAGCGACTGAACACACACACGTGTGTGGATGACCGATAAAAATATCGATGAAAACTGGATATCTATGATGAAAACCGACTGCAAAAAAGAGAAGTATTTTGGGGCATAATTTTTAGGAAAATATAATTCAAAAGTCATTTATTAATATAACTGAAATAAAATTCATATAAACTACAAAAAAAAGGCTGAAATAACTAGAACGAAGTGTGAGATATGTACCTACTATGTTTTTTCAAGAACATTATCCGTGTTATTTACGAATAAAACAAGTGTTACACTTCTATAAAGAATGGCGGGCAAGGATATATGGGAGCTGGTCCCACGACGCCCACTGTAGTTTTGAAGACATTACTTCTCCCTTTACTCAGGCCAAGGCACATCAAAATCTGTCCCAGGGTTATTCAGTTCTGACAATGTTAGGTCAGGTTAGGTAAGGTTTGGTCAGGTTAGGTTAGGTTAGGTTTTTAGCGGAAAGGTGTGTCACCTACAGGGGACGCGACGGCGGAGGCCGGCGCGACATTTCGTGCGGTGTTCCACAGGGTTCGGTCGTTGGCCCACCCCTGTGGAACATCGGGTACGACTGGGTGCTGAGAGGCGAGCTCCAGCCGGGTGTGGCCCTGGTGTTACGCGGCCGACACGCAGGTCACGGCCCGGGGAAGCTCGTACAGGGAGGCAGCGTTGCTGGCGACCTCTGCTATTAAGCTTTTAAGTGCTATCTGAGTGGGCGAGAGTGGTCCCAGCACGGCCAGCCACCACGTGTGTTTATCTGCTCTTTTAAGTAATTCACACGTAGTGGCTGGCCGTGCTGGGACCACTCTCGCCCACTCAGATAGCACTTAAAAGCTTAATATTTCGTAAACGGAGCCCTGAATCCAAAAATTGTTTTCACAGACTCCCAATATTTTCAAACGGCCTTTCCAACAACACCCCACACCATGGGATAGAGGAGAAAAAAAACACCATCCCCACTTTACTTGTAGGGGAGGTACCCTTAAAAAAGATGATTTTCTCGATTTTATATTGGCGTGATTAATATGTCTATCCATGCTAGATAACAGCTGTCTAGTACTAACAGTGTTTGAGCTAAGCTGCGGACAGAGAAAAATACTTTAGATGCACGTAGCTCGGTTCCTCCGGGACAGATTTTGATGGTGTCATAATAAAAAATGTTCAGTTTTATCTGCTCTTTTAAGTAATTCACTCGTAGTGGCTGGCCGTGCTGGGACCACTCTCGCCCACCATCCTTTGACTCCACATAAAATTTCCATACCGGGGGCCTTATATGAAAATCGATTCTTAATGAGTAAACTCCAATAATATTATTTTATATTAATAAGCAAATGTAAAAAAAAAACCGTAACAACAAGTAACAATTATCGATATTCATATCTCATCGCGGTTGATAAACTTTAATAGTAATATAGGGATGGGCCCATAACCTAATGAAAGACATTTTCTAGTTTTATAATAGACTGACTTTTATTGTCACATAATGTCTACAGAGTGAAATAGATGGCGCTAGCAGTTACATAGTTTTTGTTATTAGGTAACTTAACATACCCTAAACTTTTGGTCAAAATGTCTGCTGGCATTTCTGTCTCCAAATAAGCAATTTTAATAAAATTATTAGTTACTGCCTCTCTGACAAAATGATATCTAATATAAATATTTAGATCTGCGATGAAAAATTGGGTTTGAAACCAATTTCTGCGCGTTCTGACTATCATTGAATAGGACAATTGGTTTTGAATTTCCTACAATCTTATATAGTAGATTTTTTAAATATATTGCCTCTTTACTTGCTTCTGACATAGAAATGTATTCTGCTTCCGTTGAGGATAAAGCTACATGTCTTTGCTTTCTACATTCAAATGAAATCACCGTATTTGACAACTTAAAACAAAATCCTGAAAATGATTTTCTATCATTTACATCTGAACCCCAGTCCGCGTCTACTAAACCTTCAATACAAGAATTATCTTTAGAAAACACAACACCATAATTTTGTTTTTTTTTTAAATACCACCCTTTTAGCATGCTTCCAGTGAGTCTCATCATAAGAGTTGTTAAACTGACTAAGAAAACGAACACTATAAGCAATATCAGGCCTAGTTAAAACTGCTAAATACATTAAACTTCCTATTAGTTGTCTAAATGGATAATCTTGACAAACATTCTGAGACTTTTCTAATTTTATTAATCTCCATAGGAGTTTCTGCAGTTTTACAACTTGTCATATTAAACTTCCTTAGTAAATTGTCTGCATTATTGAGCTTGATCAACTGTTATAACATTTTCCTTAATATTGAACCTTAAGCCTAAACATTGTTTTAACTGACCTAAGTTTTTGATCTTGAATTTACAGCTCAGTTAATTTACTAATTGCTCAGTTGCTGTCACACAGTTAGAAAACACAAAAAAGTCGTCAACAAAAAGTGCTATAATAATCTTAACTTTTCCTTCATATTTTGTGAACAAACAAGGTTCATATTTTGACTTTTTATAACATAAAATTAACAAGTAATCATTAACTCTCTTATACCAAGCCCTGGAAGACTGTTTAAGACCATAGATAGCGCGTTTTAACTTTAACACTTTGTTATCATCATACTAGATTCATAAGTAACAGGCTTCTTCATATACACAGTTTCATTTAAAAAAAACCGTTTAGAAAAGCAGTGGTGACATTGAGATGACTTATATCTAAACTCAACTTGGCTGCCAGAGCAAATAGCAATCTCAAGGTAGAATATCTGACAACTGGCGAAAAAGTTTCATGGAAATCTACACCAGCTTTCTGAGTAAAGCCTTTTGCCACTAACCTTGCCACATTATTAGAGCTGTCAAACTTTTTCTTGAACACCCACTTGCATTGCACCGCCGTACTATCTTGAGGATGATCAACTAGCTCCCACGCATCATTCTCATCAAACGCGTCCAATTCCTCCTTCATGCTCGCTCGCCAAAACTTTCTTTCCGGTCCATTTAAGGCCTCTTGAAGAGTGATCTCTTTGTCATTATCATCACACTCTGTGATACACAAATTATTATAACCAAAGCGATCAGGCTTCTTTCTCTCTCGTTTTGGTAGAGTTTCTGGTGTTCTTGGATCCACCAGTGTAACTTCTGGGTCTGAAGTAGCATTAAAGAAACTGTCATCTGAGGTACTTCCTGAAGAAGTTTCCGTATCCATGACATACGTACTATCCACCTTCTCTTCTAGCGACTCTACACTTGCCGAGTCTGAAATTTCCATGTCAGTACTCTCAGAACCTTTGGTACATACTTCCTCCGCTGAAGACTTGCATTTCACGGATATGTCCACTGTATTCTCAACTGACTTCTCCATGATAACTATGTCTCTACTTTTTTTTAATGATTTTATAAATATATTTAAAAATGTAACTAATAGGAAAGAAAATAAATAAACGAATATAAATTCATACGCGCGTACGCCGCGATAGTGATGTGCTGCTGAGACCTTCTAAGAGTTCTAAGGTAGGCTATTGACAATACCTAATGTCGATTGTACATTAGGTATTGTCGATAGCCTACCTTAGAAGGTCTCAGCAGTACATCACTATCGCGGCGCCCTGTACTAAGCGAGCTATCGCTTACGTAAAGTATCGTTTTGTGAGTTTTACTTGCTTGTCCAGTCCCTTAGCGAAACACTTAGGTAGTAGTTAAGAAGCAATGTATTTACTGCAAAAATAGTGCAGTCGCTGTGATATTTGAATACGAGAATAATGTAGTAAAGTATCGTTTTGTGATAGTTACATTGCTTGTCCAGTCACTTAGTGACACACTTAGGTAGTAGTTAAGAAGCAATGTATACTGCATAAATAGTAGTGTCTCTGTGATATTTGAAATAAAAAATAACGTAGTGAAGGCAAGAACTCAACCGGCAGATGTGGCGGGCTCGCAAAAATTGGCACACGTCCGACCTCCAACACGTTCCGCTCGGGACTAAACGACGCCTGACGAGCGCATGAAAAGATGAAACCACTTCGTTTTGAAATTAGTGATATAAATATTTTAATATTTCACATTATGTCGGCCCATATTTAACACATTTTTTACGACCTTTATTATGGTATTAGTTTTATTATTCAAAGCCTTATAAAACTCAAATAAAATAATAAATTAGACCGCAATTTAGACTTGTCGTTGCGATTTAATTGGATTCAGTAAAGTGCAAGTAATCGTGTATCGCATAGCCGAGATCTAAAGATCGAAGTATGAATTGCTTAATATGATTTTTTCTTTAAATCCGTGTCATCTACGAATAAATCTCAATAAAAAACGACGTTCCTTAGGGTAACCTCGCCTTAATGGGGCTTCCGCGCTTCTGCAGCGGTTCGCAGATGTTTGCGGAAGCCCGTGTTGACGATTTTGAGAAAGCGGTTGCGCGGAAGTTCGAACAATATCCTACAAACATTAGTCGACAGGGTGGACAGCCCCTTTATTAGGCACTGGATGCGGCGGCATGTGCCAACATGTGTAGAGTTGAGCCACATCATTATTAGTTGTCGGTTAGGTTAGTTTGTAAGTTTAATAACATAGTTTCTAAGGGCCGGTTGTTTCAAACGGTTGGTTAACGTAACATACGTACGTCAAATTTAACGTACGTTAATACAAAGCGTTGTGTCAAAGTTATTCCATTATTTCGTGAAACAACGCTTGTTTTTTATTTGACGATAGTTAGCGCCATTTTTGACGTTTACCCGCGCGTAAAGTGGACGTGAAACAACCCGCCATTAGTCTTTGTTACTAATAATACTATATGGATTGTATGTACTTTTTATGTGATCCGAAATAAAATGAAATACCTATAAGTATTAATAATTAAGTATGACAACTTTCAATATTTTGTTATTGTAAAATCTATTATTTTGCACGTCACGTTGTGGCAAACATGTTTGCACTTAATTTTCTTTATCATCTTATAAGCACTTTCTATATACACACACAGTCATGTTTAAGCAAATAAAAAATCTTATATTATCTTAATTTAATCTTTAATTATTATCTTTATATTACCTTCATTTTAAAATGTTGTGTGAATTGCAATTGCTCGGAGAAACTAATAAATCCTGATGGTGAAGTAGGTACCAGGAGAACTCCTCAACAATTAACGTCCTTGCAACGGGTAAAGCAATAGGTATGTAATTTGTAAAAAGGTAATGAGCAGTTGACATTAGGCTATGTAATGTAGATAGACTGCAAACCGACCCATTAAACACCGAGAAGAAAAAACTTTTTTCAAAATAAGTTTTGAAACTTAGCTAATTTAATTTGACCGTGCAGAGGAGATGATGAGCAAGCTTCATAGATCGCACTTTGACTTTGCTACGTCAAGTAAGCGCGCGTACCATTGGCATTGCGATTCGTATGTAGAACGTTTACTTTATTTTTATGTGAGGTGTGTGTGTACACCAGTACACTGTACACCGCATACAGGTGCGCGCGGCCGCACACTGTTGATCTTTTGCTTAATCTTATCTCTTGGATTAGGTACTATGTAATGCGAATCGTCGTAATGCGAACGAACGAAACTCACGAGGGAAGTGCAGTCACGACTTCCAAAAATAGTTCCCGCATGACTACAGCTACAACTGCTACGAATGCTATAACTAAATATTTTATAGCATTAGTCGCGTCTGTGATATCTTAGCACATCTGCCATGCTTTGTCTTCAACTTAATAAGGAAACGCACATCGCACTTTGGATTTAATGTCTCTTGAGCTTGACGTTACCCCAATCTTTTCTTTTATTGGAGACAATGCCACTGTGAAACGAGGTCGCTCACAATGGGCCTGATTAGAAGGCTGAAAGTTGCCAAAGCTCAATGGAGAGGGCTATGCTCGGAGTTACCCTACTTGAATCAGAAATGAAGAGATCCGTAGGAGAACCAAGGTAAACGACAAAGCCCAAAGTATTGCCAAACTTAAGTGGTGAAGGCCGCAGGAATCCGCTGGATGCGAGAAGCACAGAACCGGTCGAAGTGGCGGTGCTTGAAATGATGATGATGATGAATGCCACTGTAGTCTGTACACAGTTTGACATCTCTGACTTTCGTTGGCCTGAGGTGTACGGATTACTCACCCACAGCCTACAGCTGTAAAGCTTACAAGGCAATGAAATCTCTAGTATTAGTATAGTACTTGACATCAGAAGGGCAATTGGCTTGCGATCCAATGACTATAAAAAAGTCGTACCTATACTTATATACCTACTGTGAGATGACAACCGACCGAAGGTACAAACACAAGACTAAATATTTATTCTGTGGTACAAATATCGCGGCCATCGCGGGGCTCGACCACAATATGGTGTGGTGCATGTTCCTCTTGGAGTCTCGGTATACCTATACCTAAGTACGTTTGGGTGTATACGGCGCGCATCGGAGGACTCGGAGGGTGAACAAAGCAGACCGGTTCGTGGGTCGCGCTTCTTGGGTTACACTCACCAGGCGGCTCACCGCACCTTTCGCGGCCGCGACTCGCTTGTTTGTGTCTTGTATTTGGGTCACCTATTTACATAGGTAATGATCCTAATAGGCGGCCCCCCTCCGGCGCGTGCGTGCGGTGCGTGCGGGACTGAGGTGGGCCAATATTACGTTTTTTCGGGTGATGCGGTGCGCCCCGAATGTTATTAGAAAATTAGAGCAGTAGGTACCTAGTAATGTTGTTTCAAGTTATAACATAACTAAGCTGCCATAAATCGGTTTTTAGACCTCAAATTGCTTAGCACGATCCGCCTTTCTAACGAAAATAATACTACAGCATCAATCCCATAGACATCCGTGATCAATCCTAACTAACATTATATACCTACTTTTGCGAAAGTAACGTTTCACGCTAAAATGGTTAAACGGATTTGGATGAAATTATTGGCACATGGGTAGAATATGACCTGGAGAAGGAGGACATTGGCTACTTTTCATCATGGATTGCAGATGAGGTCACGGTCCTCAGCAATTTTTTCAACGTTTTTTTTTTCGTCATTTATTTTTATGATAAAACCTAAACCAATCGATTTTCAACCTTACGCGGCAGGATTAAAGCTGTGATAATATTTGAGAGTGGTGTTATTGTGTTGGTTGTCTTTACCTATGAAATTGCCGTTCTGCAGTACTGGCCATTTCAAATCAAAATAATTTTTGTTTGGCTAAGAATTCTAATTTCAAATTAATTTTATACCATTTCCCCTCTAAAAAGCTTATTTTATTCACTGAAAACAGTGAATAAAAGCTCTTTTAATCACTGTTTTGGTGTTTGAATTTAGAACACCAATATATTCGAACTCCATCTCAATGCTATACAAACTCCGATTTGATTTGATTTTCGAACAGGAGTTTAGCATTAGAATAATAGTATATTATGCAATTAGTGAATAAAGGACGGATTTAAAGCGAGGGCCATAGGTGAATCACGAGCAAGTGAAGGATTCTAACGACTGAATCACGACCGTAGGGAGTGATTCATGATGATTGAATCACGACCGTAGGGAGTGATTCAAGTGTTAGAATCCTGAACGACGCGAGCGATTCATGGCCCTCGATATAAATCCGTTTTATTCAAGAGTTGCATACTATACTTTATACCATGACTACGAGAAAAAGAACATGCAACTTCGAGTATGTTGTTATGTCAATTTTATGCCTTGTTTTTATAGTACCTACACCGTAGCATAGAATACATACTCCATAAGGTCGATGACTTCTTTTCTTCGACAACTCATTAAAATAATATACAATAGACGCTGATATATTTAGTAACCTATTCCGCTTGACTATTCTTCAAGAGTCATAAAAACCCTGTAAGAAATCGACACGTGTTTCACCTCTCAACGAGGCATCTTCAGGATGACGATTGACCAATTGCAAACCAGAACGCGACGTGTTACCACACCGAGCGCTGGACGCAGAGTGAATCAAATCGCCCGACACCCCCACTTATATAGGATTGCTGCTCGGCGCTGATTGGCTAGGACCTGATAACGGTCCATATATCAGCGTCTATTGTATTTTATAATGGATTTCCGCAAAGTCACGCCTGAATCAATTAACTATCATTAAAATAAGTTAGGAAAACAGACTCTGAAAATGTGGTCAGCTTGATTTTCATTTTTCCATTTACTCAAACAAACAAACAAACTCACACTCAAACTCATCGTAGGCTTTGATGTAAAACAGCCGTGATTTGTTGGTTAGCAAGCTTTCTACTATATCGGCCGCCCTCTCTTTCATAAACTCAGGTGTTAACACATCTGCCAGGGTTACATTCTGCCAGGGTTGCGGGTTAGTCCGAAAGGGATACCGGGACCTTGGCAACAGGCAACTGAAGGAACACGGGTGGGTTTTAGTCAGTAAAAGTCTGACACGCCCTTCCGCTCCACCCAGAGCGGGAGAAGTCATTGGATGATTTCCCACCCTCAAAAAAAAAAAAAAAGGTGTTAACACATCTTCATCACTTGAAAACATTTTCAATCGATTTATTATTAAGTAACCCTAAACTTTTTGTTCGTACAACTTACAATATTTAAAATAGCGCCCATTTACTAATGACAGCAAAGAATACAAAACAGTCTTTATTCTAATGCTAAACTCCTGTTCGAAAATCAAATCAAATAGGAGTTTGTATATCATTGAGATGGAGTTCGAACAAATTGGTGTTCTAAATTCAAACACCAAAACAGTGATTAAAAGGGCTTTTTATTCACTGTTTTCAGTGAATAAAATAAGCTTTTTAGAGGGGGCATGGTACAAAAACTGTTTTGTGTTCTTTGCTGTCATTAGTAAATTGGCGCTATTTTAAATATTGTACGAACAAAAAGTTTAGGGTTACTTAATAATAAATCGATTAAAAATGTTTTCAAGTGATGAAGAAGATGTGTTAACACCTGAGTTTATGAAAAAGAAAGGGCGGCCGATATAGTGGAAAACTTGCTACCTAACAAATCACAGCTGGTTTACATCAAAGCCTACGATGAGTTTTGCAAATGGAAAAATGAAAATCAAGCCTCTGGCACATTTTCAGTCTGTTTTCCTAACTTATTTTAATGAGTTGTCGAAGAAAAAGAAGTCATCGACTGATCGACATTATGGAGTATGTATTCTATGCTTCGGTGTAGTTACTATATAAACAAGGCATAACATTGACATAACAACATACTCGAATTTGCAAGTTCTTTTTCTCGTAGTCATGGTATAAAGTATAGTATGCAACTCTTGAATAAAACGGATTTATATCGAGGGCCATGAATCGCTCGCGTCGTTCAGGATTCTAACACTTGAATCACTCCCTACGGTCGTGATTCAATCATCATGAATCACTCCCTACGGTCGTGATTCAGTCGTTAGAATCCTTCACTTGCTCGTGATTCATCTATGGCCCTCGCTTTAAATCCGTCCTTTATTCACTAATTGCATAATATACTATTATTTTAAAAACATGGAATTCTTTTTTCAAAAGAAGTCATTTGTTTAATGATTAGTGTTACATTTTCATCGCATTTCAATCTTTTTCGTCATCATGGATACGTTAAAAATTCGAGTAATTATGGAATATGAGTACCGTCGTGGCAGCAACGCGGCACAAGCGGCACGCAACATCAACGACGTTTACGGAGCTAACACTACAAAACAACGCACCACCTGTTATTGGTTTGCTCGCTTCCGTTCTGGAAATTTCGACCTGAAAAATGAACCTCGCGGTCGTCCGAAAACTTTGGTCGACAATGACGAATTAAAGGCGATTGTGGAAGCTGATGATACACAATCTACGGCTGAATTAGCAGCAGCTTTCGACGTTAGCGTCAAAACAATATTGGTCCATTTGCGTCAAATTGGCAAGGTAAAAAAGCTTGACAAATGGGTGCCCCACGAACTCAATGATCGCCAGCGCGAAGTACGCGTCGAGGCGTGCCTTGCACTGCTCAACAGACACACAAATGAAGGAATTTTGAACCGCATTGTTACCTGCGATGAAAAATGGATTCTGTTTGATAACCGCAAGCGCTCAGCAAGTTGGTTGGATCCTGGTTCAGTACCTAAACAATGCTCTAAACGAAAACTTACCCCTAGAAAAGTGATGGTCACTGTTTGGTGGTCTAGCGCCGGTGTGATTCATCACAGCTTCTTACCAAACGGGTTGAGCATTACTGCAGATGTGTACTGTGAAGAACTGAAAACAATGATGGAGAAGCTGGCACATCTCCAACCAGCATTGGTCAATCGCTCGTCTCCGCTGCTCCTGCACGACAACGCGCGACCTCATACTGCACAGCAGACGGTCTCCAAGTTGCAAGAACTGGGGTTGGAAGCTTTCCGTCATCCGCCCTACTCACCAGACCTTGCGCCTACAGACTACTACTTTTTCCAGAATTTGGATAACTTCTTGGCGGGAAAAAAATTCAATACCCGAGAGGCAGTACAAAATGCCTTTGAAGAATTTGTTGCCTCCCCGTCCAGCTGATTTCTTTAAGAAGGGCATCAATAAACTGCCACTGTGTTGGCAAAGATGCATTGATTGCATGGGTGATTACTTCGATTAATACAAATAAAAAATACATGAAAAAAATTCGTTTAAATTTTTTCATACAAAACGGCAATTTCATATTTCATTTTTATGGTTAGCACCCCGATTCAAAGCAATCCGACTCGGATGGGTTATTAGGTTAGAAAGTTCAGGCGGGAGCGGAGCGGAGTGTCAGGTCCCCTCTATGTTGGTGAATCATTTCGGTTAGGTTTGGTTAGCAGAACGCGAACGAGTGAAGCGAACGTGCTGCGGGAGCGGTGTGACAGAAACGAATCGCTGCAAACCGACTCCACGTAGTCTTGCCCTACCCCTAGAGTGTTATTTAAAATCGCGTAGGCGCGGAGGGGCGAGGCGGCCCGCGAGCTGAGGAGCAGGTGGTGAGCGTGATACACATCTGCGACGATAAGCTCGCATGGGACCGCCGGAACCCCCCAGTGCCGGAGCCGTGACAGAAACCATGCCTGCTGCATGTTGCATGCTTGCTGCATGCTTGCTTGCATGCTGCATGCTGCATGATTGCTTGCATGCTCCATGCTTGCTTGCACGCTGCATGTATGGTGTATGCTTGTTTGCATGCCTGCTGCATGCATGGTGTATGCTTGTTTGCATATTTTTTACAGGGAAATAAAAACCACATATGTTTTTTTTGTTTTATGTCTTTTGAGTGGTATTATATCAAACGATTTTTTATTCAACTAGCTGTGCCCCGCGGTTTCACCCGCGTAGGTCTCGATCCCGTGGGAATATAGGGATAAAACGTATCCTATGTCCTATTCCAGTTCATGGTCTACCCGTGTGCCCATCCTCTCCTCTCTAGAATAGGGAACTTCGCGCCGCCGGCGTCGAACGGTTCGCGTATTGCACTTTTATATTCATGATTACTTCGAAATTAAATGTCCGATTCGAATTAATTAAAAAGTATTTTGCTGCTACATAAATATCCTTGATGTTAAAGCTATTTATTTGAATAAGAATTAATATTATGCTGATAAAACTCCAAACTGCTGTCAAATAATGCATTAGTTTCGAACAAATTTGATTACCATAAAAAATGGATATAGTGAGTCAATCTTAAAAGATAGACATATGCTGTCGGACTTTTTTTTAGAACTTTTAAAGAGAAACAATTCCATCATCTATTTGTGTAACATTTATTTGTACACAGATCGTAATTCGTGAAACAAAATATACAAAAAAATAAAAAAGTGAAAATAATGTATTAACAATAATGTGGCAATCACGGGGTGGGGGTTATCACGGCTGGGCCAAAAAGGTTCATTTCAGCTTAATTCCAGACAAATGCTTTCTGACGCTGGTTTTCTAATGAACCCTTATGGAGGAGTGACGGGGAGTACATACAGTTTCAACATACTTAATACTTTTTTATACATAGACTTCTAAATAAATAGAAATCAAATACAATTAGAGAAACAAAAAAACACGAATAAGAAATTATTTATACTTATACAGGGTGTAAAGTTAATATAATAAAAGGCAAGGGTGACTGAAAGACTGATCTATTAACGCACAGCTCAAACCACTGCATGGATTAGGCTGAAATTTGGCACACCGATAGTTATTATGACGTAAGCGCGCACTAAGAAAGGATTTTTGGAAATTCGGTCCGATTAACTCGAAACTCAGTATTTATACTTCTAAGTAAAAATAAAAAACAATGTGTAACAGGGATTTCAAAAATCTACCCCTAAGGGGTGAAAAGGGGTAGTCTATATCACAGATCAAACGACTGAACGGATTGGGCTGAAAAGACAATGCCAAGAATCGGCTCGAATTGTATGTAGTGTCCGACAGACTTTCTATAATAATGATAATTCATATTATAAAATAGGAAGAATTATACAATATAAATAAAATCTGTGGAAGCACACCGTTGCAAAGTAATTTCAAATAGTTAGGTATTCAATTTAACAACACATTTCATAGCTACATTTTCAATTAGAAATGTTACCAATACCAAAATATAATAATATCGATACGAAATTGCACTTGAAAATCGATTACAATAATATCAATATGAAGATACGTAAGTGAATTTTCCTTTTTTATGAAATATAGTTCATCTTTGTCGGTTCTGGCCGAGTCTCGTGGGAGACCCTGGCATTCTCCTTTGGCACACAAATACAAAATGGGACGTAGGCAACCCCTAAAAAAGGGTTTTATGGAAATTCGACCTATACAGGGGTGAAAAGGGGGGACTTTTTTTATTCCTTGAGTTAATTAGACTTGAAACTGGCCACGAATACTTATCTAAGTAAATGATAATGTTTGTCACTTAGTTTTTTAAGCAACCCCTCACATAGAGGAATTACGGCGTGTCAAAGAATGTAACAATTTTAACGCGCTGCCGGATTTACGGAACGGTACTATAATTAAACAAAAAATAAAAAAGTACCTACGCGTATCGGGGCTTTTAAAAAATCAGCTCTGTAAAAGGGTAATTAAGTTTAAGGGGTAAAATCGCACATAAATGTTAAAAATCGTAAATATTAATTTTCAAAAACTATTTTTTTTAGGTGGAAGGGTTGTCAAAGTTTTTCGCGTTTTTTTTTTGCGAATAAACACTCGATACAAACTCCTTGTGCAAAGAATACTCGAGATTTGATTGGTCGACATTTTCAACAAGGAGTTTAGCATTAGAATAAAAACTTGTGTGTTCTTTGCTGTCATTAGTAAATTGGCGCTATTTTTAACCCCTGACGGAAAAAGAGGAGTGTTATAAGTTTAACGTGTGTATCTGTGTATCTGGGTTTACTAATGTTTTCCATAATTTCATATGCCATAATTTTATATACCATAATTTCGTATGCCATAATTTCATTAAAAATAACGCTTCAGTTGCCATAATCGTCAAATGACATAAAATCATCATTGGTCATAATCGATCAAGTGTCATAATATTTATTTGCTATATTTTTCATTTTCAATAATGTCGTTTTCCATACCATTTATTCATCGTAATATTAATTTGCCCATAGTAGCACAACAATGCTTGTTCAGTACAATTTAAGCGCCTGCAATTTTGATGTTATGTTAAACTGAATAATTTTGCTTTTTGTTAAAATTTAAAACTGGTTTATGCTGCATGAAAAAAAGGCAGAAAAAAAAACGCAGCAGGCATGGTTTCTTTCACGCCTCCAGCGCTGCGGGGCTCCGGCGGTCCCACATGAGCTTATCGTTGCAGATGGTTTAACGCTCACCACCGCAGTTTCGTCTTGCTCCTTAACTCGCGGGCCGCTTAGCCCCTCCGCGCCTACGCGATTTTAAATTACACTCTAGGGGTAGGGCATACAAGACTGCGTGGATTCGGTTTTACAGCGATGCGTTTCTGTCACTAAAACCTCATTTTTAGCAATTTTTTAGGACTAACAATCTATACATTGCTAGGGCTATACAAATTACAAAAAAAAACAACCGACTTCAAAAAAAACCCTAAAAAAGTGAAAAATAACTTTAATTTCGGAAGTCGGTGTCTTTGCTTTTTAATTTTTCACTTTTTAGTGGTGGTACCTACCCCACAGAAGTTACTACCTGCTATGTAAATAACAGTGAAGGAGTCTAATAATTATATCGTCTACATAGACTGTGGGAAAAATACGTAATATTGAAGCTAGCTCAAAAACTACGCAAGCAAACTTAATAAAATTTATATGGGACCATCTCGAGAGTATACCCTTTCGAACTAAAAAAGAATTTTTAAAATCGGTTCACAGCATCGGCGGAGTAATCGGTGAACATACATAAAAAAAAAAAAAAAAAAAACAATCATCCGAACGTAGTACCTCCTCCTTTTTTGAAGTCGGTAAAAATAGGTAATCCTTATCAATTTTTTGTACAAAACAATAAACGCTTCTAAATTATATTAAATGTTGCTTATGTCAAGTATCGATTATGTAAAGTGTTACTTATAGAAAGTAATGATTATGACACATGTTATTATGGCAACTAATTTTATGGGAAATAAAAGTTATGACTAATAAGTTGATAATATGACAAACGTTATTAGTATATTATATGATAATAGGGCAAGTAAATATTATGACTGAGGACGATTATGGAAAACAATATTATCTAAGGCACACACGGTACCGCGCACCGCCGCGGTCTCTACCAATTTGACCGTACGCGTGTCATGGCATCAGCGGATTTAATAGAGGCCAATGCGAAGCAAATGAAATTCTGGCAAACAAGACAATACCGTGTATCTGTGTATATGTGTGTCTGTCTGCGCCGGTATTCCCTTGTTTCGCAGTCATAGAATTTCGTTTCGCAGAAAATGTTGCCTATAATATTTGGTCCTTATATTTTTATTTCGAATATTATTGTTTTAACGACTTTTTACTTGAATCAAACATACTTCACATAAACACAATTCAATGAATTTTATAATCACATTTTTTTCAAACAGTAGAATTATTTATTAACTCAAGGAATAAGATTTTCCCCCTTTTCACCCCCGTTTAGGTCGAATTTCCAAAAACCCTTTTCTTAGTGGATGCCTAAGTCCTAATAACTATTTTTGTGAGCCAAATCTCAGCCCAATCCGTTCAGGGGTTTGAGCTGAGCGTTGATAGATCAGTCAATCAGTCAGTCACCCTTGTGTTTTATATACATAACATAATCAGCCTATAATGTTCCCACTGCTGGGACACAGGCCTCCTCTCTATGAGAGGGAGTGGGCCGTAATCCACCACGCGGGCCCAGTGCGGGTTGGTAGATGTCACATGTCTTCGAATTTTTGGTTCTAAGACATGCCGGTTTCCTCACGATGTTTTCCTTCACCGTTTTGAGAGCAGTGGTGATGAAATTATTTACACAAAGTAAAGCGCCTGTCGGGGTTCGAACCTACGACCTACAACTCGTAAGTCGCGGCCGTTACCACTGGGCCACCACTGCTGCTGTGTTTTATATACATATATATATATAAGATAGATTAGTTACACCTCTACTACTCCTGAGTTAACGAAAGATAATTTGTTATTCCAATTTTTCCCCTTTCACGGGCTTAGGACCCAACCCAACATTTGACCTCTATGCCGACTGTAAAGTGCTAACAGTGCGGCAGCTCCTTGTTTCCAAGGCAGTACTAAGGATACATAAGTACGTCCCACTTCCGGACCGGAACAAACGCACTCTAATCTAAAGCTGACACCCCGAAATGTGCTACTTGCTCACGCTTTAAAAAGCCCAATAACCATAAAACGGGAGACGCTGATTGCCCTGCTAGAAAAATAGCAGAGTACAGGTACGTCAACTCTATCGACTACGAGGGCGCCTAGAGCGTCATATCAAGGCCAGACTTCCGTGTTTATTGCTTACTCAACAAAACTGGACTGCCCTACATATCCTCGATTTTGTTGATGTCTAAGCACATTAGTCGCCCGCAGAAAAATCGAATAATCAAATCTCGAACGTTATTTAATTTTGTGCAACATTTACTTTAGCTCACTTACAAATTCTGCTGACGGAAAATCATAATTATGTGTTTAACTAGGTTATAAAGTGCAAGAAACTATTTTACGCAAACTAAATAAGAAATTATGTATTTAAGACTCTTTTTAGGTCTTTTTATTTTTAAGGTAAATAGTATATAAGGTTTATAAAAATATGATTAGGTAATAAATTAGATTATTAAATTTTGTCATTATTTCAAGACTTCTATTGTTAAATATTGTTAAGAATTTTATTGTCCTTATTAGTATGTTGTATGTAGTCCCAAAATAGTACATTGTGATACGAGTGTGCTCTATTGGATATTACAGTCGAGGCGGTATTGTTCGCGATAAGGTAGCCGAGAGTGAAATAATCAATGCACAAGCGTTTCATACGACGTTTTTCAACACACTTGCGTGGAAAAAACAGACTTGTTGTAGGAACTTATGCTACAATAACGTACCTACCTAAATAGAGATTATAGATTTATAAAGTTTAACTGACCTTTGTTGCCAGGTACTGACTATCCGGAGTTTCTTTTAAAAAAAATATTTTTGATGGCAATACTTTATATTTTGTATTTTTGATAGGTAATAAACCACACAACGAAAACGATATTAAATATTTATGGAAAATGGTGCGCTGGCGGCTGGCTGGTTTTGTTTTTCCGCTAGTTGCTAGCGGAAAAAACAAAACCAGCCGCCATTTCACAAAACTATCAGCGCGCGCGGATGTAAATATAAAGGCACTGGTAATACTGCTATACCTACATGACCAATCGCCCTGTATGGCCTAACACTGTCTCCTAAGATACAGGACTACCTAGTTTGGGAGACAGGGTTACATGATCTGTGTAGATTTATGTAGATATACAGGGTGTTAGTGTAAACACCGTTATCCTTAAAACCAGTGGTTTGGTTTCATTTATAGAACGTAAAATCAATGGCAAATACAACTATTTTTAAAAAGAAAATCTACATTTCTCCACAAGAATATTTCACCAAAAAGAAGTTTCTAGATCAAAAAGTCAAACAATATAGAACCAAGTCAAGTTAAGGTGTAAGTTAGACAGAATCCGCTGAAAAGCAGATTATTCAGTCTGCTTCTAGCGTTTGGTATTTTCCAGGTTGGTTTTGGTCATTTCTGCTTTCGGGTTCCACCCATTCACAACCATTCAATTCAATGCCGGATTCGATTGTATGGTTCGTTTAACGGCAAAGCTAAAACAATGGCAGTTACCATAAACTGCCATTGACACAGCAGAAATTGAAAATAAATCATTATTACATCTTATATATATAAAAGAAAGTCGTGTTTGTTACAACACTTATAACTCGAGAACGGTTGGACCGATTTTGATGATCTTTGATTTGTTGGATTTGTCTCCGCCCAGAATAACAGAATAGCTATAAAAAAATTGTAAAAATTCACGAAAAAAAAAATATGAAGAAAAATCGTTTTCTCATACATTCTGTATAGAATGGGTCTTTTGATAATAGCTCGGTAGATAGGTAAGTGGGTAGATAAGTAGGGTAGGTATGTAGAGTAGGTAGGTAAGGGTAGGGTAGGGTAGGTAGGGTAGGGTAGGTAGGGTAGCGTAGGTAGGGTAGGTAGGGTAAAGGTAGGTAGGGTAGGGTAGGTAGGTAGGGTAGGGTAAGTAGGTAGGGTAGGGTAGGTAGGTAGGGTAGGGTAGGTAGGTAGGGTAGGGTAGGTAGGTAGGGTAGGGTAGGTAGGTAGGTAGGGTAGGGTAGGTAGGTAGGGTAGGGTAGATTGGTAGGGTAGGGTAGGTAGGTAGGGTAGGGTAGGTTGGTAGGGTAGGGTAGGTAGGTAGGGTAGGGTAGGTTGGTAGGGTAGGGTAGGTTGGTAGGGTAGGGTAGGTTGGTAGGGTAGGGTAGGTTGGTAGGGTAGGGTAGGTACCTACCTACCCTACCCTACCTACCTACCTATATACCTACCCTACCTACCTAGGTAGGGTAGGTAGGTAGAGTAGGGTAGGGTAGGTAGGTAGGTAGGGTAGGTATATAGGTAGGTAGGTAGAGTAGGGTAGGGTAGGTAGGTAGGTAGGGTAGGTATATAGGTAGGTAGGTAGGGTAGGTAAGGTAGGTGTGCCGTAGATAACTACTTGCTACCCGTGCGAAGCCGGGGCGAGCAGCTAGTTACTTATATATTATACAGGTTGTTAGTGTAAACACCGTTATCCTTGAAACCAGTGGTTTGGTTTCATTTATAGAACGTAAAATCAATGGAAAAATACAACTTTTTGTTTAAAAGAAAATCTACATTTTTCCACAAGAATAATTCACCCTACACGCAAGGGCAACGAACTTGCGTCTCAACACGCCAGCCGGCGGTTGGTGGGGGCGGGCGTGGCGCGCGGGACGTTACATGACCGGCTGTCAGCTGTTTTGCAGCTCTCTCGAACGCGTGTCCATGACTATCGGGACAGTGACGGATATTTTCTTTTTAAAATCTTTTAAACCCATGGTTTGAGTGACAACGGTGTTTACCCTTGCATACTGCATATACCATGTCATTTTGTACATCTGTTTTTGTGTATCATGAATCTTGTGTGTTGCATAATAAATATTATTCTTATTCTGTCGATTATACAATTATTATTATAATTATTTAAAAAAATGAAAAAACCGACTGCAAAAACCTATAACCGAAAAGAGAAAAACAAGCACTGAACTTTGTTTTTTGTAAGGTTTTGCAGGCGGGGACAAACAAAAGTTACACCATATTTCAGGTTATTGGTTTTTCCCCAATAATTTGGTTTTTTTCAAGCAATGACTGTTTAATTCTCTTTGATTTCAAACTTTTTAGTTTTACGAGTATCTATACTAATATTATAAAGCTGAAGAGTTTGTTCGTTTGAACGCGCTAATCTCAGGAACTACTGGTTGGAATTTAAAAATTATTTTTGTGTTGGATAGTCCAGTTATCGAGGAAGGCTATAGGCTATATAACATCACGCTACGACCAATAGTAGCGGAGGATAAATGAAAAATGTTGCAAAAACGGGAAAAAAGTTCCTTTTTGTGAACTTCCGTTGCGTGCGCTGTGTAACCGGTTTAAGTTACGCACATATATCATGTATGATGGAATTGTTCCTCTTTAAAAGTTCTAAAAAAACGTCCGCGACAGCATATGTCTATCTTTTAAGATTGACTCGCTATAACCATTTTTTATGATAATCAAATTTGTTCGAAACTAATGCATTATTTGCGAAGGAGTTTAATCAAAATAATATTAATTCTTATTCAAATAAATAGTTTTAACATCAAGGTTATTTATGTAGCACCAAAATACTTTTTAATTCATTCGAATCGGATATTTAATTTCGAAGTAATCATGAATATAAAAATGCAATACGCGAACCGTTCGACGCCGCACGGTGGGCTGGAATCGTCAAGTGGGGACTTAAGGATTCAAATGAGTATTTTTGAATTTTATGTACTAATATTTTTTGTTATTTGTAAAAAAAATTATACCTAGTATTTTTCGAGTTATAGACCCCTAAACTTTGTATGAAATATTAATCGGTTTTTGGTTTAATCGGACATGTTTTAATATTGTATTACAGAAATATAGCAAAAAATCAAATTATTGGTAAACATTCTACACCACCCTTATGACGTCATTTATTTTTCACGATACTCACTCACACTTCCCTTATGACGTCATTTGTTTTTAACAATAGCGCGGTGACCCTCATTAGCGCGTCGTCCAATGAGCGCAGGAAAAAGATGACGTGTCATTATGTGATTGGATGATGAATAGCAGGTAAAAAAATTACACGGTTACATTTGAAAAACAACCACCCTCAGTACGGTGTTACACATCGTAATAAACGCACTATCCTATCTCACATTTTCGGAATACTAATACTATTTATTACGTAAAAATATTCGATTTGGTGTCAAATATTGATATTATTGTTGTGCTATTAAAGGAAAGTGGAAGTTTTAAAAATAATAGTGTTTTATATAGTGCTATTAAATCTAGATTAGTCCCCACTGTGTTAAGTAATGAAAACGATAAAGCGCTAAAAGCGTTTTGTGCAAAATATTGCTATAATCAGCAAATGAGATGGCAAAATGCTCATAGCAAAGAGGAATTGTTTAGCAACAATAATAGCGAATGGTTATCATCTGAAATAAAGTGGCCTGATTTCATTGTAAGTGCATTTGAAAGAAACCAAGACTCTGTTCCTAGTACATCAAGTGAACATGAATCTCCAGCAAAAGTGTCTACTGCTACGTCAACGAATGTAAGTCCAAGAAAACCATTTTGTGAATTAGGACCTAAGCAAAAAAAGAGACGTACAGAACATATTCATACAACTATGAGTACAGAGGAAATATCTCATGCATATATTATGAAATTACGAGAGGATGGTAATCAAGGAATAGCTGAAATCCTCGAACACCTACTTAAAAATCCACAGGATGTGCAAAAAGCCAAAGATAGTCTTTTAGGTAAAAATGAAAAACCTAAATTTACTCCAGATGAAGCTTTGGGACTTGTTTTGTCCCTTAAATTAACAAAGTGGCAATACAATACTTTAAGAAAAAGTATCAAAGAGAAAAATGTCGACATGTTCCCTTCCTACTACAAGGTGCAAAATGCAAAACAAGAATGCTACCCGCCAAAGGATGATATCACCTTAACAGATACAACTGCTAGAATAAAATTGCAGCCTCTATTAGATATAACCGCCAAAAGGATATTCAAAGCAATCAATATTGATAGCACAGACTGTAAGGAGTTGACAATGATTAGCAAATGGGGAATGGATGGTGCCTCGAATCAAGCAAACTATGTATAAGCAAAAAATGACAACGGATGACAAAGAGGACAGTGCTTCGACAGATGATTCAAGTATTTTTATGGGTAGTTTAGTACCAATAAAAATTGTTTCCGAGGAACAAATTATCTGGGAAAACGACTTCAGCATATTGGTATCGTCCAATATTTTTCAAGTTTGAAAAAGAGAATAAATCAACGATTTTAAGAGAGAAAACCGAAATTGAAACGGAGATAAATGAATTGAAGGAAACAGAAATAGGAGAAATAAAAGTCTCACATTCATTATTGCTTACCATGATAGATGGTAAAGCAACATCAATCCTCTGTGAAACTTCAGCTCAACGATGTGACATATGTAAAGCTGTTCCTTCAGAAATGAATAACTTGTCTTTGTTATTGACTAAAAACATTGATACCGACTTGTACAAATATGGTTTATCATCGCTACATATATGGATACGTTTTATGGAATGCATTCTTCACATAGCCTATAGACTGGATTTCAAAACATGGGTTGCAAAAGGTGAAAACAAAGTTTTGATGGAAAATAGAAAAAAAAGCATTCAGGAAGCTTTTAAAAATCAAACAGGCGTATTACTAGATGTTGTAAAGCAAGGACATGGAACTACTAATGACGGGAATACCGCTCGAAGATTTTTTTCAAATACAGAGATTGCTGCTGCAATTACTGGTGTCGATGAAAACTTAATAAAACGGTTTTCAATCATTTTAGAAACAATATCTTCAGGTCATAAAATTGACACAGTGAAGTTTAAAGAATATACGGAAGCCACCATAAAATTATACGTAGATTTATATGAGTGGTATCACATGCCCTCCAGTGTGCATAAAGTTCTTGTTCATGGAGCAGCTATCATTGAAAACTTGGGATTAATTCCGATTGGAAAGTTATCGGAAGAAGCGGCTGAATCTAGAAATAAAGACTTTAGGCGATATCGCCAACACCATTCAAGACAATTCTGCAGAAGAGCTAATAATGAGCATATTTTGAATAATTTAATAATTAGTTCAGATCCTTATATATCATCAAAACGTCATAAAATGATACGGAAACACAAACCATTTTCAGACGAAGCGAAAGCCATGCTTCTGTTATCTCCAACATTTGAAGATGATGAGCGGGAAAATATAGAATTTGTAAATGTGGAACATTTAGAGAACGAATCTGAATCAGAATCTGATGAAATTGTCTAAGTGATAATTTTGTGAGTGCGTGTGTGAGTAAGAGTGTGCGTATGAGTGGACTAGGCCTCCTGGGGACACCACTGATAAAAAAAACGCGCTTAGTTATCTACCTCAAGGGTGGTGTGGAAAAGAGAATGAAAAACAATTTTCTCCAAAATCGAAGAAAATCGAAGCAAGTGATATATCGGATAATTTGCCTAAAAAATAGCACAATCGAATAACGAAAGCCGTTTTTTGAGAACTCTTGAGAATTAAAAGTTATTCATATAAAATCAAATTTCTCCATACAAAAATAAATTCAAATCGTTATAACTTTAAAAATATTAGGTATATATAAAAATCGCCGAAGAAAAATGTCTTGTATTTAGTGGTAGATTGCAAAGCCGTCATTATTTAAAAAAAAATTGCTCATCAATTTTCGTGAATCCCTAAGTCTATGAAAGCTTGATTTCAGCCCACCGTGCGCCGGCGCGACGTTCCCTACTATAGAGAGGAGAGGATGGGCACACGGGTAGACCATGAACTGGAATAGGATATAGGATCCGTTTTATCTCTATATTCCCACGGGATCGAGACCTACGCGGGTGAAACCGCGGGGCACAGCTAGTTAATATATATATTTAAAATTAAGCAACTCAGTACTAGCTTTTATTTGATACCAATATTGTTGTAATTTATTTTAAAAAAACCTTCCCCTCAGTTTTTTTTGTATGTGCAGATGAAATATAAAAAAAATATAGTCTATGTCCCTCCCACAATTAAGACGAACCTAACGACACCACACCTCGTATGTTAAAATCCGTCAAGCCGTTTAGGCTACAGAGCGTGCCAAAGAAATAGACATACATACAAACATACATACATACATACGTTCAAACATACTTACTCTCGAAAAACATTACCCTCCTTCTGGGGCAGTCGAGTAATTACAATTATAATAAAAACTTCCCAATTCAATTCTAAAGGTACTTATTGTGAAAATGAATTACAATATTTTTCACGAGTTTGTGTTCTCCTCACTGACACTCAGCATTGCTCTCACTCTCATGTTATAAAGTATTTCACTGCGTCAACTTGAGCTTGTGTCAGTCCGCCCAGCATCTAGTCGACGTCGACGCCGAGGGCGCAGCACTCGCTAGCATCTAACAGCTCGTTCTTGACAGCCAGCGGCTCGCCCAGCTGCAGCTGGCAGTACGAGTCCATGGCGGCCGCCTGGCTGCGCACTTCCTTGATCACCCTCAGGATGTCCATCTTGGCGGATAGCTTCTCGTCGTCGCTCATGCGCCGGAACGAAGGTAGCAGCGACATGAGAAAGTGGCGGTCCTCGTCGACGTGCTCGGGCGCAGGGGGCGCGGCGGGTGCGGGGAGCGCGGCCCGGCGGCGGCGTGGCGCAGGCGCGGCCTCCTCCTCCTGCTCCATGTGCGGCAGCAGGAACGACATGTGCTTGAAGTACACGTATTTCCTCTTCTTAATGTCCTGCCCCTGGCGTCTCTTCTTGTCTACTATCACTTGTCGTTTGAACGTGTCTTTCAGATTCCGCCATTTTTTCGTTAGGTCCATAACTGCTACGAAAAAAGAAGTTTGTAGATTAAAAAGTCAAACAATATAGAACCAAGTCAAGTTAAGGTGTAAGTTAGACAGAATCCGCTGAAAAGCAGATTATTCAGTCTGCTTCTAGCGCTTGGTATTTTCCAGGTTGGTTTTGGTCATTTTTGCTTTCGGGTTCCACCCATTGACAACCATTCAATTCAATGCCGGATTCGATTGTATGGTTCGTTTAACGGCAAAGCTAAAACAATGGCAGTTACCATAAACTGCCATTGACACAGCAGAAATTGAAAATAAATCATTAATACATTACTCATAAAATATTTTGCGGGACCGTCTGGTCCCGCAAAATTATACAGGGTGTTAGTGTAAACACCGTTATCTTTGAAACCAGTGGTTTGGTTTCATTTATTGAACGTAAAATCAATGGAAAAATACAACTTTTTTTTTAAAGAAAATCTCCTTTTTTCCACAAGAATATTTCACCAAAAAGAAGTTTGTAGATCAAAAAGTCAAACAATATAGAACCAAGTCAAGTTAAGGTGTAAGTTAGACAGAATCCGCTGAAAAGCAGATTATTCAGTCTGCTTCTAGCGCTTGGTATTTTCCAGGTTGGTTTTGGTCATTTTTGCTTTCGGGTTCCACCCATTCACAACCATTCAATTCAATGCCGGATTCGATTGTATGGTTCGTTTAACGGCAAAGCTAAAACAATGGCAGTTACCATAAACTGCCATTGACACAGCAGAAATTGAAAATAAATCATTATTACATTACTCATAAAATATTTTGCGGGACCATCCGGTCCCGCAAAATTATACAGGGTGTTAGTGTAAACACCGTTATCTTTGAAACCAGTGGTTTGGTTTCATTTATAGAACGTAAAATCAATGGAAAAATACAACTTTTTTTTTTAAAGAAAATCTCCTTTTTTCCACAAGAATATTTCACCCTACACGCAAGGGCAACGAACTTGCGTCTCAACACGGCGGCCGGCGGTTGGCGGGGGCGGGCGGGGCGCGGCGGGACGTTACATGACCGGCCGTCAGCTGTTTCGCAGCTCTCTCGAACACGTATTCATGAGTATCGGGACAGTGACGGATATTTACTTTTTAAAATCTCTTAATGAAAATAAGTTTTTTTTTGTTGTTACTGGGTCATTTATTTTTATATTTAAGTCAACTACCCATGGTTTGAGTGACAACGATGTTTACCCTTGCATACTGTATACCCATTTGGTTGTGTAGAATCAAGTTCGACAAACATTTTTCAATTTTAAAGATAATGAAGCGTAGAGTTGTAAAGCTTTACCTCTTACGCCATAGTGCTCCATTTTTGTGATTACTAATGTATGGTGTCGAAAGCGGCGCTTAAATCCAAGTAAATGCCAGCTACCCTCATTTTGCAATAAAATTTATTTTCTTAACTACTTCATTTATTAACGTATAAATAGCATCGACTGTACCAACATTCTACTGGTATCCAAGATTTACTTTATTCAAATTAAGATGTCTACTTAAGCGGTCTTTTAAATTTTGCCAAAGTGGGCAACAAAGAAATAGGCCTATAGTTTGTCGGATCAGTTTTTGTGCCCTTTTTATGAATTGGGGCGATCATTGCAATTTTTAATTGTTCCGGGAAAATGCCTTCTACAATGAAAGTCGAAAGCGGCTCAGATAAAATTTGTAAATTGTCTTTAATTATTGATATTGGAATTTCATCATAGCCACAAGAATTCTTATTCCACATACTATTCACGATTTTTGAAATTTCATTTCGATTAGTTAGCGAGATATCAATATCGTTTTCCACCCTTTCCATACTTTGCTGAAGAAAAACAACAGTATCTTGAATTGCTTTACATGTCAGCTACTTCCTCTGGGTTATCTATTATTTGGTTATTTATTTTAAGGCTTTCTGCCCGCGTTGTTTTAATCCTATTTGTACTCTTATTATAACTTTCCAGATTTCCTTACTTGAATTTTTTCTTGATAATTTTTTTCATTGACTGTAAGTTTTTTTTGCATTCGAAATGACCCGTCTATAAATTCTAAAATCGTTATACATATTTGTAGTAGGGAGTTGGAAGGGAGAGAGGACGAGGGCAAATCATTTCCCCATCTACAAGTTTACAGAAGTCTTATTTTCAAGGTCAATGTCAAACTACTCGAAGGTCAAGGTCAAAAAAATATTGTAAATATATTAGCGCAGTCGATGGAATGTCTCTCTATGGACTCTGAATGGTTAAAAAAAATAACCACGAAGGGGATGGTCCGCTTCGAACTAAACTGTCCAAGTCGGGGTACCCCAAAAAATTGTTGTGGAGGGTTCAAGAGACCCTCTAGAACCCCCAAATAAGCTCACATTCTTTCTAGCGAGGCGGCACGTTTCTAAACCCAACCCGTGGCATTCTAAACAACACTTGCCATACAAATGAAGTGTGTCAGTGGATGTCACCGTTTACTCGCACAGCGCACTACAACACAAATGGCGAATAGAAACTGACAGGTTTGACAGGCCATGGCGGCCGTGACAGAAGTATGCGCGCAACATTCTTGATGTGTAAACTTCTTTATGCGCGTTTAGCGATTTTTGGGAGGGGGCTAGGGGGTAAGGTAAACTTATGGATTCGCATCACCGCGCGCTGTAGTGTTGTAACCTAAAATATAGATGGCGCTAATACCAGTTCGTGAGGTGAATTACATCAGCCCCTGGAAATGAGGACCGCGACTGCCAACTGGTCTGACAAGATTGTCGATTGCTACGAAGAAGAATAGAGAGAATACCAGCAGGCGTAGCATGAGCACAGTTTTGTCGACGGAAGAGTAGACAAAAATGACGTTTCCTGTAGACAGTAGACAGTACGAGACGGCAGCAAAATAGAAAGAGTCAACTGCACTTTTTACGAAATTCACTCTTTTACATAATTCGACTCAGAATTCTTTGTTGTCAGTGTGATTTTGACAGTAAGGATAGAAAACTTTCTTCCGAAATAGTCTACATATAAAAAGACCTAGACAAAGATCTTTAGAAATGAAAGACAAAATGAAAGATTGTAGAAAGATTTCTACGGTGGATGTCAAAAATGAAGAAACGAACTATCACTATGTATAGAAAAAGCTATGTCTATTCTTCGTAGAGAAAGAAAGCGCCATGCTACGCCTGCTGCAATAAGTTTTCACTTCTTTCGGCAATCCCCATGATGGTTAGAATTTTTACTTGTCTAGAATTCTAGAACTTGTAGACACTGCAGGGTGCGGCGATTCCATGCTCTGTGGTTGGATTACTAATTTATTAGAAAAATCTGACAGGCTCTCTGGCTGTTGTAAGATTACTTACCCACTTATTGGAAATATTTAGGTTGATGTTAGTTTAAATAAGTACGTAGCTACCTAAGTAAGTACTTAGGTACGTACCTACTACATAAGTAAGTACTAAGTTAAAAATTAAAATATGATTGTTGTACCCACTTTTGCATTCTTTCTCTGCTTGTGAATAAGAGTCCCAGTCTTCGATGAGCGCTTTAGCAACTTCATTCCAAACTTTTTTCCTAAAGTGCGTGTTAGGCATCTCGGGACAGTCGCGCATGTACAAGACCGGCCATTTCTCCACTTCGCGTATGATGCGCACCGGAAGAATTTCTTCCAATATTTTTTTTTTCGAAGAAGTCATCTTGTTTTAATTAAAAAACAATATCAAACTATATTATCTACTATTGTCTTAATTCACGTCGCGGTAACTACCTAAGGTCAGTGCTGTGCTGTGCGCCTCTACTCAACGCTCGGCTGATTGGCTGGCCACCGCGAGGTACGACATGTACCAGCTGCTCCGAACGGTTCCGACACTTTGCGAAGTCGCACGAAGCACGTGTAAGCCGGGCGTCACGCGATTCGTACGTGAATGGAATGCCTCGAAATGCGACGATTAACTCGGGACTTATTATAACTATTTTATTTACGATCACAATCACAACAGAATCCATTCGTTTCGCACAAACTAATGTCTTTAGTTTTAACTATATGTACTTTATGTATTTATTAGATAATCAAAAGTCGTGAATAGTCGTGATCGTAGAATGAAATAAACAGTTGGTCGTTGTGTGTGACGGACAGCAACGTAAAGTCAGTCCCAGTGAACACAGACGACTGAGCGCGAGCGCGAATCGCGTCATCGCGTGGCTCCGCTCCGCATCGGCCGGACGCGCGCGGAAAGGCAGCTAGCTGCTGCTGTCAGCAGTCACCATCAAAACACACATTAGCTTTGGATTTTTACAAGCTTTTATTATATTAGCTTGCTCTGTTCGTATGTCTTTCCGGTTACTAATATTATACTCCATTTTTCAAGCACTTCCTGGAATCCGATTGAGCTGAAACTTAGCATACTTATACAGCTACCGAGACATTTTAAAAATTTGATATAATGGAGCTGGTCTGATGATGGAGCCGGAAGTTACCCATAGGAACTCCTCAATCAAACAAGATAGCACCATTGTGTTTGGACTCATTGGTTACGTATTCACAAGTGCTTTGACACTGGGTGGTGTTCAAGGTCTGATGATGGAGCCGGAGCGTGGCCATGGGTAAACCTCAATCAAACAAGATTAAACTATCGTGTTTGGATTCAATAGTCATGTATTAAAAGGGGTGCTTTGAAACTAGGTGGTGTTGAGGGTCTGATGATGGAGCCGGAAGGTGGCCTTGGGAACTCCTCAATCAAACAAGCCAGCACCATCGTGTTTGGACTCATTGGTCATGTATTAACTAGTACTTTGACACTAGGTGGTGTTCAGGGCCTGATGATGGAGCCGGAAGGTGGCCATGGGAAAACCTGAATCAAACAAGATAGCACCATCGCGTTTGGACTCATTGGATATGTATTGACAAGTGCTATTAAATTACAAGGTGGTATCCAGCGTCTGATGACGAAGCCAGAAGGCGGCCATAGAGACTCCTCGACCTTACAAGATAGCCTCGTAGTGTTGGGTTGGATTTGTGAAAGTGATAGAACAGATATTTAAAGAAATTCTAATGCTAAAAAGTACAAAATAAAACTTACGTAAATATAGAACTATAATATTTTCTTAAAAGCTTAATAGTCCAGGAAAATTAGGGTTTCACCTCGGAATGAGAGATAGTCAGCTATAAACTTGTATAAACCTTTATTTTGACAGTCTAATACTTGTTTCAAAACCTACTTATCGTAGGATATCCGCTTCAACAGATATTTCAAGGTCAAAGGTCGAAAAAACGTTTTTTTACACATTTATTGCAAATATCTCGTTTCCTATGAGTTTTATGCTATTTATATGTTATAAATATTGTTAAGGATTAAATTCTCAACAACTTTTATCTAAACATTTTTTTTATATCTTGAACCATTTTCGAGATAGAGGGCAGAGCGCGTGCAGTGTTTAACTATTTAGTGTATCATTCGAGGTCACACTGGCCGCAAATTAAGGAGCACTGCAACCCTGCTTTCCTGCATCACATCGCGAACCACAACCATTCTTGCAGTTGCAGAATATTGTTTGAATTGTGTGTAAAACTGAATAAACCTGTGCAGTTATCAAATCTTCCACCAACGAGTGCAGCGAGTGCACCAACATTTCAACCGTGTTTATTATCAAGTTCAGACTTGGTTAGGTTATGATTTAGAACCCCAGAATTTGGGTTGGATAATGCATAAGGAATTCCTGGAACCTGTTATGACAATGAATCCACCAGCTCCGGAGGAATTGCTTACCACAATATTCTGCAACTGCAGGAATGGTTGTGGTTCGCGATGTGGATGCAGGAAAGCAGGGTTGCAGTGCTATTTAGCTTGCGGCCACTGTAATGGGCAAGCTTGTCTTATTGCTTCACCATATCAGAGTGATATCAATGAAGACGGTACTTTTGACCCAAAATCCTGGAAGAACTGGAGACACATGTCGTTGAAGTCGAGAACACAGAGGAATTTGAAATTATTAATATTTACAGCGACTGGAAGACGATGATGAAGAAGAAGAAGAAGAAAATTGAAATTAGAACTTGTAGTTATTATTATTCAATTTTAAAAATTTCAACGTTCACAATGTATGAAATGGTATTTTTCAATAAAAACGTTACTTAAAAATTTAATTCTTTTCTTTTTATTTAGTTAGGAAGTAATTAGTTTAAATAAGATTAGAATTAAAATATAATTAAAGTATTTCCGTTATTAACTTTATAATTACACGAGTAGGTGTGTTGATAAATGAATAGATACACAATTATTGATTTTTTTTTTATTAATTATAACATAATAGTAATTAAAAAATGCAAAATATTTAGAATTATATATTTATCAATAATTTATAAACTTTATACAGCGTGTTTTTAATCGGGACTACAGGTTGACCTCGAATGATACTCTAAATAGTTAAACACTGCGCCCTCTATCTCGAAAATGGTTCAAGATATAAAAAAATGTTTAGGCAAAAGTTGTTGAGAATTTAATCCTCAACAATATTTATGAACATATAATTAGCATAAAACCCATAGGAAACGAGATATTTGCAATAAATGTATAAAAAATCGTTTTTTTGACCTTTGACCTTGGAATATCTGTTGACGCGGACACCCTACGGTAAGTAGGTTTTGAGAAAAGTTTTAGGCTGTCAAAATAAAGGTTTATATAAGTTTATAGCTGACTATCTTTCATTCCGAGATACTTGCCCAAATAACGATGACCATTTATGCCCTAATCGATTACAGTCAATTCATATTTTAAAGTACCGTTCATTTATTCAAACTAGATTTAAGGTAATAGTCTGAAGTCAATCATAGCCTATGTTTAAAATTGAATAAAAATAAATATTATTTGTAGTTCCGGTTACATTTTCGATTTAATGGCGACGATAAGTGACAGATTACAGTTCATTTCGTTCATTCGGTTAATGTGATCATATTAGTGGTTGGAGTATTCCTTATTTTTGAGGTACAGGAGATAACCATGGAGGCCACCACTTCAACCAACGCACTAAAACATACACAAATAAAAATCACATACAGTTTAAGGTATTGTGAATTCGTCACATACAGAAGTGCACAGCACTATCTATAGAACAACATGCAACATAATATATTATTATTGTTATAGTATAGATTAATATTATATGTTCTTTTGTAGGTATAGTATTTTTTCCGAAGCAGATTCTTGTTGTGATTCTTGATTTGTGGGTAAAAATAATTATCTGTCTGATATTAGTTGTCACTCGCTCATTCACTCACTTATGTCACTCGTCGCCATAGAAACCTCCTGTTACGTTCAAACGTTGAGCTCTTTGGTGTGTTATTGTTTGTTTGTTTATTTATTGTTTATTAAACACTTAGCCGCACATTTTTTGCACTTTAAGCTCGATATACACATTCTTGAAAGCGATATCTGATTGATTTTGATTTTCTTACTGGACTTACGATACGTGTCAGTTTATCGGTAATTGGATACGATATATTGCGGCGCTCTGATGATTGAAATCGTACATCATTGTTTCGGTGAATCAAATGTGTTTTACGCGTGCAACGTATTAAGAGACGTGCATTGTGTGAATTATCCGCGCAACTACAAAGCATCTTGATGGAAAACAACATGACGTGTTGGATCATTCAGTCTCCTTCAAAATGGCTAAACGGTGCTGATCCAAGCATTTTGTTGGGACTGCCAATACAACTTCGTATGTGGGACTGCCCATCTCTTCACTGCCATGGCTTATAATTATTAAAGTTTTTTAAAATAAATGCTTACAGATTGAATAAAAAAGGCGTACCTACGCTGTTTGTGAGAGATGATCGCCTTACTAGTATGTGGAATTATTCGATAAGTTACAAGCATCTGGTAGACCCACTCCAGATGTTTTTAGCTATCCTAAGTCAGACTCTCCACCAGAGAAGTGCCTAGCGATAGAGGTGTATCTAATAGGATCGTTTGATTTTCATAGCATAGTTTGATTTCATTCTGCCTCTCCCAGTCTTGGTACATTTTAAGCTGGTCCCAGCCGCTGCCGAACCTAGTGGCGAGTTATGCCACATAATGTTGTTATTTATGTTGCTCAATCTACTCAAGCCCTACTTGGTTAAGCCAATTGTTACTTAAATCGAAATTCGTTACTGAACAAAATAAATTATGTATAAAAACGCCTGACACAAAATGATTCGCAATCAATAGTTTTTTTAAGTGTAACGGATCAAAAATGCCAGGAAAAAGATTTTTTTTGTAACCGAATATACAAGAAACTGCTAGTTTATCTGAAACAGGAGGAATTCTTTCAAAATGTAGGTCAAAAAGTGCTGTTAAATTCACCATGTGCAGCTTAGTAACGTGATCCTTTTAGTAAGGGTATGCATGTATAGGACCTTGGTCATGGTCCTTTGACTTATTTTCCTGGACTATGAGGCGTAAATGTCCTTCTTACACTTAAAGATAAGCCTGACTGGAAACTATCACGATATTATATTTCTTATTAGAGAAACCCTCGGAAAAATCAAGAAAACCAATGTGATTGAATGTGGCAATTATACAACTATATATAATACTAGAATAGAAACTTTAAATAATCTCCGGTATCTAGACAAACTTAACTCACGAATATGCCTATTTACTAGACTCTAATGCAGAATTAACTTATTACTATCAAATGTTTTCTGCGCAACAAGGACACATAAATGGAACAGGAATGAAGAATATTTTCACTAATCTCCAGAGGACTAACTGAAGTTGATACTGAAAATAATATGACAACATCTAAATCCTCCTCAGAACAACATCTAGCTCAGAAATTAAGCATTAAGACACTTTTTTTTCTATAATTATCTGATTATTATGCATCAAAACATCGCGGGACTCATCCACAAGGTGGATCAACTAACACTACACCTGCAAGAACTAGCCGAACAAAGAAACAGTCATCATCATTCATCATTCAGTTTCCTGCCCTTATCCCATGTTACTTGTTATCCCATGTTACTTGGGGTCGGCGCAACACGTTTTCTTTTTCCACTCTCCCCTGTCAAACGTCACGCTATCATTCACTCCCTTCTCTTTCATATCATTCCTCACACAATCCATCCATCTTTTCTTTGGCCTCCTCTCCCGCTCCATCCATCAACATTTATATTCATCACCTTTTTAGTCACATGCGTTTCGTCCCTCCTCATCATATGCCCATACCAGGCCAAACGATTACCTTTCAACTTTTCTGTCACTGGCGCCACTTTTAAACTTCCCCTTATTATTTCTTACTTTATCCATTTTCGTCACTCCACACATCCATCTCAACATTCTCATCTCCGCTACATGCATTCTTTTTTCATCCGTCTTCTTCACGGCCCAGCATTCCGATCCATACAGTACGACAGGCCTTATCACGGACTTATAGATTTTCCCCTTTAACTTGAAGGGCATCCGTGGGTCGCAAGTTGTTCCTGTGACCTGTCGCCATTTCATTCATCCCGAGTTGATCCGGCGCGTTACGTCTCGATCTACTCCGCCATCCCCTTGGACAAGCGACCCAAGGTACCGAAAATCGGAGCAGATCGGTAAGGGCGTTCCGGCGAGAAATATGGGCATAAGACTGAAGAGACCACCAAAGTCACAGAACATATACTCTGTTTTGGTCCGACTTAGTCTCAGGCCAACGGTCTCCAGTCTTTCCCACCACACCTCCAATCTGCTCTGGACCTCTAAGCCCGTCTCGGCAACCAACACAATGTCATCGGCAAACAGCATACACCACCCAACAAACATTTACGACGTTGAGTAGACGTTTTGGTGGCAACTTAATGTTATTTAGTATAATCGTATAAATGTCATAAGGACGTGTACTCGACGGCATTAGGGCCCATTTTATTCAACTTAAGTTGCTAAGAGTTTCGTGTAACAGTCATATAAATACCTACTTAGTCGCATAGTAGTCATATACACGTCGGCGATTTGACTAAATATCATGTAATGATAGCTGTCGCGGCGTGTATTCGACTTCGGGTCGAGTTATGGTACACAATATGACTTTTATATAATGTAATCGTTGTGTTATTGTCATTTAAAGATGATGCTCACATTGAACGAAATAATATTGTAACAGATTATATCACGTTAATTTAATATGGCGGTGTTTTTGACAGCTGAGTTATTATTGCATTTTTTCTTTGTTATTTGAGGTGATAAAACCATTTCATCAGTTGTAAACCATTGTGCAATCAAGTTGACTGATTAATGTGAGGTAGGTTTGGAACAAATTTTTTATGCGCTTTTAAAACTTTAATGTTTTCACATATTTTATTAATAATTTTATTAAGTGACTGCGTTATATGACAACTACATAACTTCCCGACCTATAAACTGCGTGTGCATTGTAAATGTTTACGCCATTACAGTTGATTTAGGGATCAGTAATAAAATTACAAACGCTTAGCTAACTTAGTTCAAAGAATTTTTATTAAAAAGATAGAATATTTGTTTGCGTGACTTATAACTTAGTTAAGTCTAAATAATTTTATACACACCGTAGTATTTTATTTTTATTTTCAGTGTAATTATTATACCCCTCAGTTTATGTATCTTTTATTTTTATTATGTTACGCATAAATACAGACACACTATATAGGTAGGTATAGGTATACACTTTTAAATATATTTTTATTTTATTTTTTATTTCTATGTACTTACTTTCATAATATTCAGTCACACTCATTTTCGTAAGAAATTCTGCTTACCAGATATAGTATTTTCACATGGGGGGACGTCATTACGTCATTCGCGAGGTTTTTGCTGAAAATCAGCGCTGTTGACAATAGGTTCGTCTGAAGTTACGGCTTTTAGCTGAGCAATGACCTATTCTTGCACAGATACGACGCACAGCTTAATTGTTCTTGTTATTGTTGTTTCGAAATTGATAATGTTCCACTGCAATCGGCATTTCGTTTCATTTGTGATTGTTTTGTTTGTTTTCATTTGATAATGTCGCAACACATTACGCAACTAATTTGTTTTTGGCCTCTCATCCACAGATAACTGTCTACTAAAAAGTAAAAATACTAATCGCTATGCTCTCATCAAGCTATAGACAAAATTTGACAATTTTTTAATTTTCTTGTAGTTAAATACGAGGCTTTTGGCTAATTTGTAGTTCTAGTAAATATCATTTTTTATTTTGTATTGTGCTTTTAGTTTGTGCAGAATAAACAATTTTTCTTTCTTTCTTTCTAATTTTTTTGTTTTAGGTAAACCCCACATTGATCTCTAATTATGCGGATGTTGATAAGTTTTTATCAAAGATGGACCGCATTGAAATGATTTTTGCGCACATTTGAAATGGAAAACTTGAAATGTTAATTACGTTCCTGGGATAATTAAAAAAATAAAAAAAAAATTCTGTCAACTATATAGTAATGTTATCATTAATCACTACAAAACCGATCCCAAAGGACGTATTTTTTGCTTAGAACTAAAACTGTTTTTAGGGTTCCATACCAAAAGGGTAAAACGGGACCCTGTTACTAAGGCTCGTCTCACCGGCTCTGTTTCAGTTGAGTAGAGTTGAGTTGTCTTGAGTTGACCTGACTTGACCTGACTGGTTAATAAAAATGGATAAAAACCGTTTAAAATGACCTGACTTGACCCGACTTGACCTGTAGGTACTTGACCAGACTTAACCTGACTTGACCTGACTTGACCCGACTTGACCTGACTTGACCTGACTTGAGTTGAGTAAATTGGTAGTTGAAAGAAAAGTAGATTACGCACCTTGCTAAAAGTGAGTAATTGATGCACTCGTGTTAATTTAGTGCCCTCGCACACGCTCGGGCACCAACATAACCCTCGTGCATCAATAACTCACTTGGCGCTCGATGCAGCAATCTGCTATTACTGCCTTTTTTACTACCTCCTTCATATAGATTTATTTTGCTTTAATGCAACTTGTGGAATATTAAAATCAATAGCCCACTTTTTTTAAAGTTCTGAAGTCATCATTGTTGGTTGAAGTGTCTTCTTTATCAACATTATCTTCATTTTCGGATGACTTCAACTTCGAAAAATGAACAAGATTCCTGAACTTTGGAAAATGAACTGCGGGGCACACTTGTAGTATTTTGGTTAAATTGATTAGTTAAATTTGCATTTAAATTTGATACGGAACCTTTCTTATTTTCCTCACTTGAGCTCTATTACTTTGTATTAAAGTACGCGAAAATTGTATACAAGGTTATTATAAACCTTTAATATGAGTATTAATTAAGTAGCGGTCGTATTATCATGTTTGTGATACTTTAGGATGTATACAGGTCGCACTCGTAATACTTATTCGACTTATATATAATGGTAACAAATACTACGTGTAAACAATTATTATCCGTTTAGCAGATGTTTAAAAGGTAATTATATGACAAAATGTACAGTTTTATGACGTTTATACTACGAAAACGTTTACAGGACGAAAAGTTGTCTAAGTAAGTTTTATAAATGTCGAAATAACGTCATATGACATTATTATACGATAAAAAATGTTTATGACTATTCGGACATATAATACACCAGTACATGACGAAGAGTTAAAATAATGACTATAAAATAACTTTAAAAAGACTTAAGGTCATATAAAAGTTTGATTATATGACAAAAATGTTTGTTGGGCAGGGAGCCTCTTCCTGGATATCCAACGTAAGAGCGTCCATTATCAACAGGAAGAGGTAAGGGCTAAGTGCCGACCCTTGGTGCAAGCCGACAGCCACATTGAAGCTGCCAGTAGTGCCCACTGTAGATCGGACTTGGGTACTGCATCGACTGTACATCGCTCAAATCAACTGCACATACTTCCCTGGCACACATTTCTCCTTAAGGGCCCACCACAAAACTTCACGAGGTACTCGGTCATATGCCTTTTCGGGGTCAACGAATACCATGTGCAAGTTTTTATGGGCACCTCTGTATTTCTCGCACAGCTGGCGGATAGCGAAGATTTCATCCGTTGAAGAAACAGTATAGACATAATTTGCGTCACAGAACACTTTATGGAGCGAGGACACGAGGAGCTTCTTTCAATACCTAATTATATTAGCTGCCTACTATTTATACAAGAAGTACAAAAAAAGGGGGGAACCTGTATGGTCTCCAATACAAAGAACTTACGAATGTCAGTAAAATGTCAATTGAAGGCGTTATCGAATTTTGTGCAATTGAACTAATACCACATAACACAATCATTATTTGCATATATAGAGTACCAAAGTTAAACAATTTAGAGGTTATTTATTATCAAAATACTGTTACGACTCGAACAAGAATGTAATTCTATGTGGAGATTTCAAAATTAATAATTTAAAACAAGATAAATTATCTCTTGAATTTACTAGTTTCCTATTAAAGTACAATCTATGTTTACAAATTAATCAACCTACTAGATTGCAAAGCAATACGTGTATTTATAATTTTGCACATAATATTTACATGCATCTATTCAGAAATGCATCAGAATATCGCTATATAATCATTAGACAAGTATATAGACATGAATTATGCGTTCGACCACCAAAGACCATTGCATGGCCCCAAAAATATTTAATAAATTACCAAATGGAATTAAGGACATTAAAAATAAATTAAAACATTTATTACTGGAAAAATGTTATTATTTTATTGACGAATTCCTTAATGACAAAATATGGTAAGTTATTTGACATTGATATTTATTTAATTTTGACAATTGTTTATGTTTGCTTGTTTTTTTCTGTTTTAAGTTATGATGTGTTTCGTTGTAATTATTTTATTTTATTATGTTGTTTTTTTTAAAAATAATTGCTAATTGATGATGATGAGAATGATGTGAAAGAGTGTACACCTCTAAAGTAGATTTTTGAGGAACCAATTATTTAAAGATCTCATGTAAAATGTACCAAAAATCACACCAATACTTAAATTAATTTGAATTTGACACTAGGTGGTGTTCAGGGTCTGATGATGGAGCCGGAAGGTGGCCATGGGTAAACCTAATTCGTTGGTTTTGTGAAGGTGATGGAACAGATATTTAAACAAATCCTAATGCCAAAAAGTAGAAAATAAAATATAAGTAAAAATCTTTTTAAGAACAAGCTTTAGAACTTATAAAAAATCGGCTCGCTTTAAGTCTGCGTTTGGGCGCTCCTTGTGGGGCCCCACATCGCTGTCAGTGCGGTGAAGCAGTCGACCGCCTCGGACACCATGGCCTTTCCTGCAGCAAGAGCGCTGGCCGGTTGGCACGGCACGCAAGCATTAATGACATCATCCGTCGGGCTCTTGTCACCGCCGGGGTGCCAGCTGTTTTAGAACCCAATGGCTTGGTACGCGACGATGGGAAGAGACCAGACGGAATGACCATAATGCCTTGGAAGTTGGGTAGGCCTTTGGTGTGGGATGCAACCTATGTCGACACCCTCGCGCCATCCCATCTTCCTAGCACGGCGGGCTGTGCTGGGGCGGCTGCTGCAGGTGCAGAAAACCTCAAACGGCGCAAATATAACAACCTTATTGGTAGCTATATTTTTGAGCCGTTTGGGGTTGAAACACTAGGGCCGTGGGGTCCGAGTGCTCATCGAGTATTTCGGGACATCGCCAAGCGGTTGGTCGACTCTACACGTGACCAGAGGGCTGGTCAATTTCTAGGTCAAAGAATCAGCAATGCCATCCAACGTGGCAATGCTGCCAACCTTTTGGGCACTTTTCCCACTGACATGACAGTGATGCGGAAGAATTTTTTGACGCCCTATGAGCCCTACTTTCTATAATAATTTTTATTTCGCTTTGTATATAATTTTAGTGTTAGATTGTATATAAAAACATATGATTATTAAATATGTAAATAGGATTAAATAATATTGACCCATTACTTAGGCAAACATGTTACATATTTATGAGTTACACGAACTTATTAATTGACAGAAAATAATGTTAAAGGTTTAAATAATTAAATGAACTAAAATTAAGCGAAAAAAAAAAAAAAAATTTAAAAAACCAAAAACCCCGACAGCAAAAACAGGTATTAGCTGAAAAGAGATAAACAAGCATTATTATTTATAGAATTTTGATATCGCTTATTGGTTTGTCCCGCCTGCGATACCAAAATTCTTCTGTCCACTTGTATGTCAGTAGGCGCCAAAAATCTGGAGTTACAATTAGAAATCGCCGTTACTATTTAAAAAATCTGGATTTACTATTAAAATCACCATTGGGACCATCACGGTCATTCAGTGTGGAAGGGTCACATGGACAGGAGATAAACACCAGATTCACAGCGAAAGATGTTCGGGAAGTTATAAAAACAATGTCGTGTGGAAAGTCTCCTGGCCATGACAGCCTGAGCATCTAAAGCATGCCGGCGTCCACCCACCCAGAGTTCTTGCCATGTTTTATACATTTTGTATAGGACATGCGTACCAGCAGAGATGATGAGGACCGTGGTGGTACCAATTGTGAAGAATTAAACCGGTGATCTAAGCGACTATATAGGGGCCGAATCTACAACTTTTATGCTGGGGGACGAATTTTAGGGGACGAATGGGCTCTGACCCGACACGAGCAACTACAGGCCAATCTCACTAGCCACAGTACTTGCTAAGGTTCTTGAGTCAGCGATCTTGTTTTGAAGCAAACTGTCAAGTACTCGTACTATTCCGATAGGAGCACACGTATTTAGGCCTGTTTTCTCGACCTCTTGAAGGCGGTTAGCTATGACATCTTATGGCAAAAATTGAATAATATCTGATAGAAATTTTCAAATACTGGTATCTTAACCAGGTCAAAGTCGTTCGATGGTCGGTGTTCTGTCAACCTGTACGTGAACGCACTGATGGCGGAGCTCAGCAGCACCCGTGTCTGCTGCCATATTGACGGTGTTTGTGTCAACAATATTAGTTACGCGGACGACATGGTGCTGAGCGCCTCGGTGTGTGCTCTGTCCAGGTTGCTTGGCATCTGCAAGCGTTATGCGCTGGATCACAGTTTGCTCTATAACGCAAAAAAGAGGAATGCATGGTCTTTAATTTCGTTTTATTGTTTTAAATCCAATTTTATATTGTTAATTTTATTTTTATTATTTTAAAGTATGTTTACATATATGTTTTTATTTATTTTGATTGATATTTTGAGTTTTTATGATCTTATATGGATTGGGGAAGGGCCAATCGGAGCGCCGAACGCGGTCGATGCGTAAAGTGAAGATAGTTAAAAGAAACTCGCACTCAAGCCTCAGATGTATGGACGTAAACGAGGCAAAAGGAGTATGTAAGGATAGTAGTGGGTGGAATGATTTTTGAATTTGAATTTTTTGAATTAGATACTCTACATCTGATTGCAACTAAATTTTCTTCAGTCGGTAACAGACAATATCAATATCTGTTCTGCAAGGGTTTTTTTTTCCCACCACAAATGAACAAAAAAGGGAAGTGTTTGATATCAGCTTTACATAACATTAGCGTCTGTTTCTTTGAAGGGGTCGGTATGGGTGTGTTTATGTAGTACGTTCACATTGTTCCAGTTGGTTATGTTTAAGGTAATTTGGGACGAACTCAATACCACTAACCGGGCCGGGCACAAATCGAAACTCCTGGCTGCTACTGAGACAATGCTGATAACTACCCCAACCTGGGGTCGAACCTAGAGCAACGAGACAGTCAGTCGATAACATGGTATTCACTACCTATATTTTATTTCAAATAGGCACAAGTTAACTACGTATAGCAAAAGATGATGATGGTGTTTGATTGTAATGGTCAGGTTGGCATTACCTACTTACTAATTATTTTAAGAGAATTAGAACTCATTGTCACTCACTCAAAGAAATACGACTTTCAAAGCAGATCTCTGCTTTGAAAATCTAATTTAAGGTAAGGATCCAGAATTCCAGTCTCCAGACTTCAGACGCATTAGTAGTTGTAAAGTTAATCAAACGAATGTCGAACGGATGTCGAAGTAGCTCACAAGTTACAGTCACAGGTCAAACCGGTGCGCGGAAGTTAGTGAGTAATTCATTGAGACTTCCGCGAGACCTCGGCGCGGCGGTGCGCAGGCGGGCGGCGGCGGCGAGTGCGGCGTGCGGCAGTGCCACTCGGCCACCGCCGCGGGCCGCACGACTCACGCACACCAGTTAGAGCCTCATGGGCTGAACTGCGACGAGCGTCTCGCGCGCACTGCCTACCCGCTACCGACTTACGAGACTGACTCGTGTTTCTGCAAAATCCCTTTTGGGAGACGAACACGATTCTACTCGAAACTTGATTGACCAAACTTTTAAAGTCAACACAGCCTTAACCGCGCCAAGTTCCGTCCGCGCCGGCCGACCCACTTGACTTTTGTTATTCAACCGGCCAGCAGTGCGCGCCTCAGGGCCGACCAGGCCTTCCCCATCCAGCCACTGCTCGCCGCATCATTGCCGACGACGTTAAAGTTAGTATCGATTTTCCGCTTCAGCCGTTTTTGTGTTGACGTCCTGAATGAAAGCTATCAAGTTGTGTTATGTATGTATGAACAAGTGTGTATAGTGGTGTGCGGCGATGTGTCTTCGCGAGCTGTCCGCACCCGCACTGCCACACTTTTGTGTTTACGTCGTGGTCTCCCTGACTCCCAACCCGACCGCAGCCGCTGGCCGGTGCGCTGCCGACATCGACACTAGACTTGATTGTTTATTTGACACAACTCATACTGTACTTAATTAAACGAGAATTGTGAAACTAAGAAATGTGAAACTAAGTAATCTGATTCAGAGTTTATAGTGCTTAATTGAGTCTTTAGCACATAATTTGGGGTTGCATATCACTGCCGTGTTTGCAGTCTGTTCTGTTGGATATCGACGTAAACCTATAATTCGTGTGCATGCTCGTGCCCTTATAGACAAGTTGCATGTATGTATTTGTTACGCTATTGGCCAGTGCACTAGCCAACACTTGAGTACCTAGCCGCAAAAGCGTGCAAAAGGCTGACGCCACTGACGATGGAATTGGAAATATTTCACATAGCAGAAGGTTAATGTAATGTTTGACCTTGCTATATTATTATGACGTGAGCCAAACTTTGATATCACGAAATTCTCTGCCAATAGTTTGTGTGTGTTTGTGTGTTAGGAGTAGATTGTTACCTATTTATTACCGAAGTACCTATGTATGTACATTCATTATTGCGGTAAGTGGCTGAGTAAACAACGAATTTGTTCCGGCGATAATGAGTGTAAGTCCGGCGATAATGAGGAGGAGCTCGTGGCTAAGTAATAACAGCCGCTCGGGTCGATCCATCAGGTTAAGCTACGCTTGCCGGGGTTGGTCCGTGGATGGGTGACCATTTTCACATATCGAGACTCCTCCTTGCCTCGGAAAGCACGGTAAGTCGTTGGTCCCGGCTGTCATTTGTGGATCTTTGACAGTCGTTACGAGTCGTCAGAAGCACGAAAGTCTGACAACCAGTCTAACCAAGGGGTATCGTATTACCCAGTTACTGGGTTGTGGAGGTCAGATAGGCAGTCGCTCCATGTAAAATACTGGTATTCAGCTGCATCCGGTTAGACTGGAAGCCGATCCCAACATAGTTGGGAAAAGGCTAGGCAGATGATGATAATGAGTGTGAGTAGCGATAACGTGTGCACCGTACTTCCAAATTCGCAGCCTGTGAGTACCTATTATTGTAGTATGGATCCCCGTGACTACTTACTTGAAGGATCCAGAAGACGGTCTAGAGAAGCCGAGTACTATTAATACGACCACAACATTCATCAGATCATCTAGTTGACTTGACTCGCGATCTTCCGCTTGGAAACGGTTTTGATTGATTGGAAGCCTTTTTTTGTTGGTCTGAGATTGGAAGGTATAAGCTTGTGTGTTCAGGCGAGAGCCTGGTGGCGTGGCGTGGTGCCCCTGTCAAGTGTCAGTACTCTTGCGATAGCTCCGTGTGTGCACAGTATGGCTAGTGCTCGGTAACATCACGAGTCACTAGAAGACGATGACGACATTGTTGCCCTTATATAGTGAGATGTATTATTGTATAATATTATTACACTTATATAATAGGTCATGTCATACCTGTGATTATGATAAACGTGCACTAATGGGCTTGTTATTACCTAAACTAAACGGAAAGTAATCATATTATTATTATCACGTTGCTTGGATTGTGTTGAATGTTGATTACCAGTCCGACAAGCAGCGCCCTAAAATACTGAAAATACTAGTCTGTGCTACAAACAATTATCTATAATATGCGTACAGCAAAATATGTACTTAGGTACCTACAGTATAGAATGGTTTAAATACATGTATCCCAATATAGTAACTACCAAGGGGAAGCCGATGCTGGTACCAATTGCACACATGTAAGGAAGGACAAATATAAGGGGCATTCCGGATTTATTTTAATATTGTTCTATCACCAGATATCCAACAAGCCCAACACTCTTTTTAGTTCCACAGTTTAAAAATCAAATCCAGTTTTTAGAACGTATTTTTAGGGTTCCGTAGTCAACAAGGAACCCTTATAGTTTTTATGTTTATTATTCTCATCCTATTCATTTCCTTATCGAGTTATCTTTTGTACATGTCGCAGCCATATATATTACAAATAGGTGCGCCCGATTGAAAAACGTCGCTGTTTTGAAATGCGGCTACCTTTCGTTCAGCCGGATTTCAATTCAGCTAAAATAAAGTACGCCGCATTGTATGAGCAATTCGTGTTCATCAAAGTGGTCCACCACGATCCGGCTGAGCCGCTTTGACACTCGATTTTATTATGAATAACAAATCCAAAAAAAAGCAAAATTTTTGAAATCTCATTTTTTTTATAAAAATAGAAAAGTCTTATAGTATAATTTTCTAATATTTTTTTTTAACATTTCTTATATTAAATTGCTTACAAGCATGCAATAATTTGTTAGAATATGTACTGCGGTCATTTAATACTATGCTAGCAAATATAGGTTTTGAATGTTTTTATCTTAATCTTTAAAAGACAGCATATTATGTCTATCCGACTCGACGTGGCGGGACTCGACGTGAAGGGAAATAACCTTTTTTTATTGTAATCAAAGTTCGAAATTAATGCATTATTTGCGAAGGAGTTTTATCAACATAATATTTATTCTTATTCAAATAAATAGTTTTAACATCAAGGGTATTTATGTAGCAGTAAAATACTTTTTAATTCATTCGAATCGGACATTTAATTTCGAAGTTATTCATATTTATAAAAGGCAAGGGTGTCTGAGATATCAACGCACAGCCTAAACCGCTGGTCCTAGAGACATGAAATTTGGAGGGTGTGTTCTTTATGAAAACCACTAAGAAACGATTTTTCGAAATTCAATATTTATACTTAAAACCAACAATAAAGAATTCAAATTCAAATTCAAATTCAAATTCAAATTCATTTATTGTTTGTCACAGGTAAATAGTCAGATCTTACAATAGTATTCATGAATCACTGTAACATACCCATGGGGTGTACAATATTTATATTAATAAGTAGGTAGGTATATCAATGTTGTTGGTTATATTACTGTTTTAGTCAACCTCATTTTACATTAATTCTTGCACAATTATTAGGGACATACAATTTAGTTTAATAAGTCAAAAAATAAAAATAGAAAAATAAGTTTACCATGTCAATTTTGCGTCAACATCATCAGACATTATTAATAGACATAATTATTTTGGTCATGCGATTTACATTAGATAAGTACAAAAAGTAAATTAAATAAATAAAATACGTTTAACATGTCAAGTTTTAGTCAACCTCATACTAACATTCATTAGAAGACATAATTATTACGGTTGTATATTTCACATTAAATAAGTCAAAACAAGTTTAGTCAATAATTCGGTCTGTTAGAAATTCATTAATTGAATAATATGTTTTACTTAGGAGAAATTCTTTAAGCTTTAATTTAAAAACTTTTAATGAAGAGATATTCTTGATACAGTTTGGTAGCTTGTTATAGATTTTAACTCCAACACCAAATACACTCGATTTAAATTTAACTGTTCTACATTGAATGCCTTTAAGTTCAGTTTTGTGTCTCGCACTTCTCAACGTTTCATACTTATCTATATCGCGTTTTATCATCCTTGCCGCTTCAAATATGTATAGTGAAGGAAGGGTTAAGATTTTCAACCTTTTGAAAACTGGTCTACATGAATCAGTCTGTCTCAATCCGCATATACTTCTGATGCACTTTAGAATAATGTGGTTTTCAAAAATCTACCCCTAACGGGGTGAAAATGGGTAGTTACGCCACAGCTCAAACCACTGAACGGATTGGGCTGAAATTTGGCACACAGATAGTTATTAGGACCTAAGTGTGCACTAAGAAAGGGTTTTTGGAAATTCGACCTTTTAAGGGGTGAAAAGGGGGGATTTCATTTGTATGAAAAAATCTTATTCCTTGAGTTAATAGCCTTGAAACTTGGCACGAATACTTATCTAAGTAAATTATAACGTTTTTAATTTTTCTAAACTACCCCCTAAACAGGGATTGGGGGGTGTCACAGTTTGTATAGAAGAATTTTAACGCACTGTCCGACTAACTCGAAACTCAGTAAGTACTTAAAACCAAGAATAATGTGTATTTGTGTTTTTCAAACCCTAACGGGGTGAAAATGGGTAGTCTACGTCATAGCTCAAACCACTGAACTGATTGGGCTGAAATTTGGCACACAGATTGTTATTAGGACGTAGGCATCCACTAAAAAGGGTTTTTGGAAAATCGTCCTTAAAGGGGGTAAAAAGCGGGGATTTCAGGAAGAGAGAATACAGTTTATATTAAAAATCGAATTTACTAAACTTGAAACTTGGCAATACCTGCCATAGTAAATAATAAAAATTGACACTTTTAGTTTTTTAAGCAATCCGTCACATAGACGAATAACGGGACGGATATTTACTTTTTAAAATCTTTTAATGAAAATAAGGTTTTTATTTGTTGTTACTGGTTCATTTATTTTTATATTTAAGTCAACTACCCATGGTTTGAGTGACAACGGTGTTTACCCTTGTATACTGTATAAAAGGCAACAAAGAATTAAAAAAATAAAAAATAAAAAAAAGGTATAGAACTTTTGTTGTGATGTGATTACGGGTTCTATAGTGTGATTAAATTAAATGTTCATTGGTTAGTTCACAATGAGTTTAATAAAGGTACTATAACTAAACACGGTACAATAAGTAAGATTATGATGATTATAATTTGACGCACAAGTGATGCGGTTAGTGGGTAACGACCTACTATGACGACAGCTAGTGACTGAATACTGAACCCTGAGTTCGAACTAAGGGACGTGTGAATCGTGTGACGTCACAGGTACTTGAGTTCACAAGTTCGTCTGCATGTGTGGGTTACATACCACTACATGTCCTCCCCCCTTTGATAAAACAAAAATAATGACTATCAAAATAACAATGAGTAAGGTTCAAAAATAATTGTAAAGACATTGCAAATACTTACTTAATATAAACATGCGGTGTAAAAGTGTTTAACTATACTTAACTTTTAAATTATACAATAAGACCTTACGCTAACAAGAGGCATTTAAAATGTATATAAAAACAAAACCACACTTATGAATGCTTAAACTAAAGACACATTTTGGTAAAAAATTAAAATACATTGGTCATGAATTTGGTTACAAAAAGTTTTAAACTTATGAGTTAACTTAAACATTTCTACAAGTGGTATAAGTATGAATAAATACGTTATAAGTTGACATATTAGTGTGAGAACGCTCCATAATTGTTTGTTAAGTTGGTCTATTTTAAAACACACAACACTTCACTGCACTTTAAATTTCACATTGATTTATTTATTACCTTGGGTCTGGCGATAAAAAAATGTTTTAAATGTCAAATCTCACAGTCTTTTTTACGACGCGACCCGATCTTGTTGTGACAAATGGCTCAGTTTTGTCAAGTGGGGTCGTTTGGGTCCCAACCGGTGTTATGGTTGTGGTTTCAGGCGAAACAAAAGTTGTAACATAAGCAGGTTTGAGACGATCGAGAGAAATAGTGACTTTTCGAGAACCTACTTGAACGACATAATGTTTATCGCTTCGTTTGACGATTTTATAGGGACCTTCATACGGCGGTGTTAACGAGCGTTTAACTTCGTTTTTAACGAAAACGTAGTCCGATCTTGTTAAATCTTTATGTACGAAAATGTTTCTGTTATCAGCTTGATTTCTTGTGGTCGGGTGAAGGTTCGCTAGTGTTTCCATGAGTTTGCAGGTATAATCGGTGTTGTTGATGTTTGCTTCGGTGGGAACAAAAGAATCTCCCGGTAGACGCATAGATTTACCGTAGGTCATTTGAGCGGGGCTGTATCCTGAGTCTTCTTTAATTGTATTGCGCATTCCTAATAACACGATAGGTAATTGTTGTGCCCATTGACTGTTTACCATAGCAACGTGCCATGATGGAAGCTTTTAGCGTTCGGTGCATTCTTTCGACGTGTCCATTCGCTTTTGGATTGTACGCTGTTGTTCTAATCTTTTCTATGCCAAGTAGTTTGGTCAGCTGTGCGAAAAGGTTGGATTCGAATTGACGACCTTGATCCGAAGTTATTCTTGCAGGGCAACCAAAACGTGCTATCCAATGCTCGAGCAGAGCTTTCGCGACGGTTTCAGCGCTTATATCCTTTACAGGAACGACTTCGGGCCATTTTGTATGACGATCAATCATTGTGACACAGTATGTATATCCATCGGAAGGTGGTAATGGTCCAATAATATCTATATGAACATGCTCGAAACGGTCTGACCTTTCGAACTCTCCTAGAGGTGTAATTGTATGTCTTTGCACTTTACATTTCTGGCATTGTATGCAACTTCTTACAAAATTTGCTACGTCAGTATTCATATTAGGCCAAAAATAGCGCTGCGCGATAAGGCGACGCGTAGCGGCTACCCCAGGGTGGTTAAGTGCATGGACACTTGAAATCGCTTTTTCTCGAAATTCCGACGGTAAATAAAGTCGCGCTGTTGAAGTTGATGTTTCGAATGTAAGCTCATGATTTGAATATGGCATGCGGAACAATTTAAATTCCAGATTAGGTTTTTGTTTTAACATGGTTAATTGCGTATCTTCGACTTGGCTTTTATATAATTGTTCATAATCGAAAATATCATGTACATAAATCTCTTCTATTCTTGAAAGAGCATCTGCGGCGTTATTGAGCTCGCCTTGAACGTACTCAATTTTGTTGCAAAATTGAGAAATAAAATCCAATTGACGAAGACGTCTTGGTGGATCTGATTTAGATTCTTTCTTCGATAATGCGAATATTAACGGTTTGTGATCGGTTAACACCGTGAGATTACGCCCTTCAATCATATACCGAAAGTGTTTTATTGCCATGTAAATAGCTAATAATTCCCTGTCGTAGGTACTGTATTTTGTTTGGGCGCTACTTAGTTTTTTGGAATAAAATCCTAGTGGTTCTAACCTTTTGTTGACTAGTTCATGGAGTGCTGCGCCGACACAGGTATTCGCTGCGTCGGTCATTAAGATTAGTTTCGATGACGGGTCTGGATGCACGAGGGTAACGGCATCACTTACATGATGTTTGCACTGATTAAATGCGTTGATTGCTTCTTCGGTCCAAGCGATTTTTGTTTTGTCTCTTTTCTTAGCATTGTGCAAATATTTGTCTAAAATAGTTTGAGTGTTGGCTGCTTTAGGAATGCTCATTCGGTAAAAATTTATAAGACCGAGGAAGCGCCTCAGTTCTTCGATGGTTTCGGGTTGCGGATAGTTTATGATTGACTTGACCTTTTCTTCGTCCGGCCGTATGCCATCACAGCTAACGCGGTAACCGAGAAATGTAAGTTCGGATTTTCCGAATTCGCATTTAGACGTATTGATTGTGACGCCAAACTCATTAAGTCGCTTGAACACCTCTTTGAGATCGTGAATGTGACACTCTTCTGATTCTGATGCGATAAGTATATCATCTAGGTAACAGAATGTATTGCGAGTATTTTTCAAAACTTCATTGATAAATCTTTGAAACGTTTGCGCAGCGTTTCGCAGACCGAAGCTCATTTTTGTAAACTCGAACAGACCAAATGGAGTTATTATTGCGGTTTTCGGTATGTCCTCAGGTGCAACACTTATGGTAAGCACGTCGAATATAAATTTTAGATAGTATTTTTTTATTTTAGGATGTATGTGAAATCCGTTAAACGAGGAATCGGGTAGCGATCGGGCTTGGTGATTGCGTTTAAACGACGATAATCTCCGCACGGGCGTAATTCACCGTTTTTCTTTTGAACGACGTGTATTGCATTTGCCCATGGGCTGGCTGACGGCCTGCATATTCCTAGTTCTACCATGCGTTGGAATTCATCCTTTGCCGCTTTGTATTTTGCAGCGTTAAGTGGACGTGCTTTTTCGTAAACGGGTGGGCCACGGGTACAAATATGATGCATGACATTGTGTTTGGGTGGATCCTTGTAACACTCGCTCATAGTGATGTCTGGAAACTCTTTTAAAATGCGGTGATATTTATTATCCGAGTCGATGACCTTAATAGTAGGAATATTTGAGGCATCTTCTACGTTAGCGTTCCTAGAGAGCAGAGTGACTTTGTCGATTAACTTTTTTGAGTGAAGATCCACAAGCAATTGATGTTTGGCTAGGAAATCTGCCCCTATAATGGACCGCTGTACATCGGCCAGGACAAATTCCCAGGTAAAAGCTCGACGTAAGCCAAGATCTAAAGTCATTTTCTGAGACCCATATGTTTTGATTGTTGTACCATTGGCAGCAAATAACGTAAAATCAGCTGGTTGACGATTCGCGTTTTTGTAGGCAATAACTGAAATATCAGCGCCGGTGTCTATGAGAAAATGCGTACCACTTTTCCAGTCGGTGACGCTCAAGCGATGTGTTCCTTCGACACCTACGCTCGCCACAGCAGGTGTCGGTTTTAGTTTAACGCTTTTTTGACGCATTGTTGGTCGCCGCATTTCTTGGCGTTATCTCCATAAATATAGTGGTAGAAACACTTGAAATCTTTGTCTCCCGGTTGCGCTGTTTGACGCCTGTATTTATTTTGATTATCAAAATACCGAGAGCGTGATCGTGACCGTGATCGCGTCTGATAATTGCCACGACTCCTATTATTACTTTGACGCGTGATTTGCAAATCATGAATTTTAGTGTTTAACGCGGCAATTTCTTGATGCAATTTAATAAATTGTTGGTCCATTGGTTGTTTGGAGATAGCGACAGGATTTAGTGTACAGACTTCGGATAGCCGTGAAGTTTTCATTATTTTATCAGCTATAGCTGCGACATTGTCCAATGGAACATCGCAGACAGTGACTACTGCGCGGACTGTTTGAGGCAGGCGATCTAACCACAAAATTTTGATAGTGTCCTCGGGAATTTTGTTCCTTCCGAGCTCGCGCATTTTACGTAAGAGTTGAGTGGGTCGTTGATCCCCTAACTCGACTTTCGTAAGCAACGTATGTAGTTGTTTGGACTCAGACTCTTCATATGCCGAAATTAACCTGACTTTTAAAGTTTCGTATTTATTGTGCTCAGGCGGGTTCTCGAGAATGTCGCTAATTTGACCCAATTCGTCTCGACCTAACTTAGCTATAACTAATTGGTATTTTTGTAAGTCACCTGCTTTTTGTGCACCGATTATGGCCTCAAACTGGTGGAACCATAGTCGCGGGCGCGCTGACCAGAAGTCGGCGATGCGGGAGTTGATGGTGATTGCCCCCGTCTCTGGCGGCTGGTGCTGGTCTACGACGTAACTCGGAGCAGCTTGCTGAGGTGCGTAGACGTTGTCAGGTGCGGCGCCAGCCGTGGCGGCAGCAGCAGTGTTAGGGTTGGTCATCTCGGAATTTCGTAAAATACTTCACAGTAAACACTTAAGAGAGTCTAAGTCTGTATTTACGCAATTGCACTCGCGGGTTATAGTACAGTATTGAACCGTATTTTTAAATCACGTCGGGTATCAAATCACGTCGGGTATCAAATCACGTCGGGGTCACCAATATAGAACTTTTGTTGTGATGTGATTACGGGTTCTATAGTGTGATTAAATTAAATGTTCATTGGTTAGTTCACAATGAGTTTAATAAAGGTACTATAACTAAACACGGTACAATAAGTAAGATTATGATGATTATAATTTGACGTACAAGTGATGCGGTTAGTGGGTAACGACCTACTATGACGACAGCTAGTGACTGAATACTGAACCCTGAGTTCGAACTAAGGGACGTGTGAGTCGTGTGACGTCACAGGTACTTGAGTTCACAAGTTCGTCTGCATGTGTGGGTTACATACCACTACAAAGGCAAGGGACTGATCTATCAACGCACAGCTCAAACCATTCAACGGATTGGGCTGAAAGGAGATTGGGCGTTTCTGCCCTGGAACCCAATAGCGTTTAGATATATACCAATGGAAAGATCTCATCAAGAAGAATATTTTTTATTCTGAAGACTTCTCTTGATCGTTAGTACGAAAGGAGCTACAGAGCTTTAAGTGTGAGTGATTACATATTATTGTAAGTCTGGTATTTCGTCAATTAAATAACTTTTAATGATTCAGTGCCCTGCAAACATCAAAATCAAAATCAAAAGTCATTTATTCAAACTAGGCTGAGAATCAGCACTTTTCGAACGTCAAAATTACATAAGACAGTCCCCCAAAAACGCCCACCCTTCACCACTTCCTAGTGCTTTAGCTGGTAAGAAGAAGTGGTGCAACAAACTCCCCAGCAGCACAGCTGTCTGTTCAGTTAGAAAAAAAATGATTCTATACAAAAGTACGCAAAATCATTTACATTATGTAACACAAAACATAAATCTAATTATTAGCCATAGGTCAGCTAGCACACGCTAATATACCAATAAAAAAAAAACGAGAACTATATGTACTCAAGCAGAAATAAAAGTAAATGTAAATATAAATTAACTAAATAACAGCCTCCAGGCACAAAGGGTGTGCCCGCCTACATATAGCTATTTTTAGATGTAACTGGAAGTTATAAATGATAAACTAGGACCATTGAAGTAAAATAAATAATATTTATCAATTTTCGAGTTCGCTAGCTAACCACATATTGCAATACAACTCCTATAGTAAACATTGTAATGAGTAGATTATGTCAATAATGAATCATCAACTTTGAAGCCTATAAGCGACCATTCCAAAACATTAGTCTCCAATAGATGCCATTTTAGGAACAATGTTTTTAAGAGTCGGTCGACCGGACACATCGTTAAGCCTGACGCGTACCCCAATAGAGTTGAGATATATGCCAATGGAAAGATCTCTTCAAGGCTAATATTTTGTGATAGAACGCTTCTCTCGATTGTTAGTACGAAAGGAGCTACAGAGCTCTAAATGTGAGTAATTAAGCATTAGTGAAAGTCAAGTATTTAGACAATGAAATAACTTTTACTAACTTTGAGCCTTGCAAACATGATCTTGCAAACCTATAAACGGACATTTTAAAACGTTGGCCTCCTAGATGCCGTTTTGGAAACAATGTGTTTAAGAGTCGATCGGCCGTACAAATCGTTAAGCTTTCGTTAAGCCTGCCGCATCCACCAATAGAGTTAAGATATATGCCAATAGAAAGATCTCTTCAAAGGAAATATTTCGTGATATGACGTTTCTCTCGATTGTTAGTACGAAAAGAGCTACAGAGCTCTTAATGTGAGTAATTAAGCATTATTGAAATTCATCACCTATTTAGGTCATTAACTCTGTACTGACTAATAATAGGCAAAAGTCGTGTTTGTAGCAAAGGTTATCCCTTAAAAGCTCTTTTCAGTGGTATATATCTTATGGCTATTGGACGCCAAGAATTCCTTAACGGTCCTTCGGTGCGCAATTTATTACCTATTTAGGTCATTAACTCCGAACTGACTAATAATATGCAAAAGTCGTGTTCGTAGCAAAGGGTCTCCTTGGAAAGCTCTTTATATTGGTGTATATCTTATAGCTATGGGGCCAAGAACATTCCATAACTTCGGTGCCCCAGTGGTCACCTATTTATGCCATTAAATCCGAACTGACTAACAATTGGCAATAGTCATGTTACTATCAAAGGTTCCCCTCAAAAAGCTAAAGTCGTTAACGCATATCTTATGGCTATTTGGCCAAGAATATTCTTTAACTTCGATGCCCAAGTATTCACACCTATTTGGGTCATTTACTCCGAACTGACTATCAATTGGCAAAAGTCGTGTTAGTATAGGAAAGGTTTCCCTTGAAAAGCTTATTCCATTGGTGTATATCTTATGGCTATTGGATTAAGAAAATTCCTTAACTTCGGTGTCCCAGTAGTCACATTTATTTAGGTCATTAACTCCAAACTGACTGAAAAACCGTGGCGGAGCTAGGTGTCTTTTGCCCACCATCCTTTAGATCAATGTTTTTTGTTACAAAGAAAATTCAATGTTTATTTATTCATTTCATAGAATGACAAATCAAATATTCTTTATCCTCATATTGTTTAGTTTATATAAAACATATTACCAAGAAAAACATTACATCGAGTGTCACTTTCTATTTTATAATTGGTAACACTATATACCGTAGATAGTTTTAGGTGAGCGGTTCGTAACTGTCAGAGTGCCCTAATTTTGTTACTGCGACCAATTTCGACATAGCTCTCACCGGCTGCTGCCGCGGCACCACTGTCTTCGCTCGCTCGGATCGCGCGTTGTTGGTCACAGTTCAAACCTAACCTAATCTAATTGGTCGAAGTGCCCTAATAGTTATATTACTAGATTATTATACAATTATGATTTAATAATATATATTAAATTAAAAACAGTTGATTGTGAACATGTGGTTTTTTTTCCTGTAAGAAGCATGCAAACAGGCATACACCATGCATGTAGCAAGAATGCAGCATGCAAGCAAGCATGCAGCATAAGCCAGCATGCAGCATGCAAGCAAGCATGCAGCATTCAAGCGAGTATGCAGCATACAAGCAAGCATGCAGCATTCAAGCGAGCATGCAAGCAAGCATGTAGCATACAAACGAGCATGCAACAGGCAGCAGGCATGGTTTCTGTCACGGCTCCGGCGCTGCGGGACTCCGGCGGTCCCACGCGAGCTTATCGTCGCAGATGGTTTAACGCTCACCACCGCAGCTTCGTCAGCCTCAGCCACGGTGGCGAGCATTACAACCACCTGCCCCTCAACTCGCGGGCCGCCTCGCCCCTCCACGCCTACGCGATTTTAAATTACACTCTAGGGGTAGGGCATACAAGACTGCGTGGAGTCGGATTTACAGCGATTCGTTTGTGTCACTAAAACCTAATTTTAGCAAATGTTTTAGGACTAATAATTTTATTATAAATGAACATTCGGAATAATACACCTTATATAATAAAATACTTCGGACATATGACTTTAGTTCATACAAAATTAGGAGATTCAATTATTTTATTACTCAATATTATGACATAATAGTTTTAGAAGTAATGATAATTATGTAAAACTAAATTTCGAATTTTTGAACATTATGGTTACTGAGGTTTATACTAAACGTGTTATGGATAATGATTTTCGGACAAACAATATTCGTTAAAAAATAATTCTACTGTTTGAAAAATTTGTTAAATAAAAAAATGTGATTATAAAATTCATTGAATTGTTTCTGTACATAGTCTTTAAAACAATAAACATAACATAAAATAATCAGCCTATAATGTTCCCATTGCTGGGACACGCCTCCTCTCTATGAGAGGGAGTGGGCCGTAATCCACCACGCGGGCCCAGTACGGGTTGCCACTTTAAAACAATAATATTCGAAATAAAAATACAAGGACTAAATATTATGGGAAACATTTTCTGCGAAACGAAATTCTATGAAATTTCTGTCTGCGAAACAAGGGAACAACCTTGAGGTTTGGCACGAATACTGATCTATGGAAATAATAAAGTTTGTCATTTTTAGTTTTTCTAAACTACCCCCTAAACCCTAAAGGCTCTTACATACTGGCGCGATTGGTCGCGCGACGCGAATTTTAACAAAACAATTTCCGAAAAAACTTCACGTCGAACAATGCGGCGGCGCGGCGTCGCGTCGCGCTAGGAATCGCCCCAGTATGTAATAGCCTTTACTTAATTTAATATGTAATGTTCAACACAATGTAAATTGTTAATGATTGAAATGAAATGAAAACGGGGATTGGGGGGTGTCAAAGTTTGTATAGAAAAATTTTAACCCGCGGTCCGTTTAACTAGCAACTCAGTATTTATACCTACAACAAAAAATAAAGAATAATGTGCATCAGGGTTTTTCAAAAACCTCACCTAATGGGGTGAAAAGGGGTAGTCCTAAACGGATTGGGCTGAAATCTGTCTCACAGATAGTTATTATGACATAGGCATCCACTAAAAAAGGGTTTTTGGAATTCTTTTACCTACCATAGAGGAATAACGGGGTGTCAAAGTAAGTATGTAAAAAATTTAACGCGCTGTGGGATTAACTCGAAACTCGATATGTTAATAAAACAGTACGTGTTTCGGGGTTTTTCAAAAATCAGCTACTAACGAAGTCGCGGGCAAAGTGCTAGTATATTCATAATAGGTACAGGGATCATAATACAAGCATGTATATTCATATTAGGATATGACAATATAAAATATTGGGTTTCTTAAAAATCAGCTACTGATGGGGTGTAAAAGGGTAATAAAGTTTGAGGGGTATCGTAAATAAATGTTAAAGATCGTAAATATGAATTTTCGAAAACTATCTTTCAAAGGGGGTGGAGGAGTTGTTGAAGTTTTTAGATGAAAGTACGAAATCCACGCGAACGAAGTCGCAGGCAAAGTCACGAGTATAAAAATGCAAAAATCGAAACGTTCGACGTGCGCCGGCGGCGCGGCGCCGCGCCGCCGCCGCCGCGCCTCCGCGACCTTCCCTACTCTAGAGAGGAGAGGATGGGCACACGGGTAGACTATGACCTGGAATAGGACATATAAATAAATAAATAAAATAAAAAAAATAAAAAAGCTCTTTATTTCTCGCATAATTAATAAATTGAATTCACAAAGTATATTTCTTATATTCATGTTATTATTATAAATAGTGATTCATTTAATTTTCTATAATAAATAACATTTATTATTTAATTAAATTTGAATATTAATAAATTTAAAAATAGAAATCATATTATGTTGTAACTTTCATATTTAGCAATTGGTTTTTCATTTTACCATATAATTAATTTATCATGCAGGCATGCAAGAACCCCTCTTATGTGAGGGTGAAGGCCTCCTCCAGATTTTTCCACTTTTCGCTATCTTTGGCATTTGTTATCCAGTTTTTTCCTGCTATTTTTATTATATCGTTTTCCCAACGAGTTACTGGTCTTCCTCTCTTTCTAATACCCGCAGGACCTCGCCATAACGTCGTTCATCCTGGCTACATGGCCAGCCCAGCGCCACTTTAACTTTTGTGAGAACTCAAGTGCGTCAGTTACTTTAGTCTTTGCTCGTATAGTTTCGTGTGGGATTTTTGGTATTTTTCTCACATTTGTTATGCTTCGTTGGCAGGATCTAATTTTGTTTCTCACTCGTAGCGTGTAAATTCCATGTTTGACATCCGTAGGTGATAGAGGGGAGCAAGCAGGCGTCCATTATTTTCTTCTTTAAAAACATAGGCATGGTTCCCTTTAGTACTTCTTTTAGGCTCCAGAACCTTCTCCATGCGCCTGAAATTCTCCTTTCAACTTCTAATTCGTTGTTTTGATTTTCAAAGGAAATTTGCTTGCCTAGGTATATGTAACCATCCACGTATTCCAGTGGATTCTGGTCGAGATATACTGGGTGTTTTACACTGTTAGTCATAATTTTGGTTTTATTTAAATTCACTTCCAAGCCCACCTCATAGCTCGCAGATTTCAGTGAGTATATCATTGATTTTATCTCTTTTGCACTTTCTGAGAGTAGAATAATGTCATCGGCGAATCTTAGATGGCTGATAAATTTACGCTCGAACGGTTTCTGGTAGTCAATAAACACAACATAGAGTGGTCTCTGATACTCACTGTATTTCTCGATTATTTGTTCGATTGCGTGAATATGATCTATTGTAGAATATCCACGTCTAAAACCAGCTTGCTCTATCGGTTGGTGTTCTTCTATAGCCTTACTAATCCGTTTTTCGATTATTGATGAAAAAAGTTTGTAAAGTGTGGGCAGCAAACTAATGGGGCGATAATTGCCTATATCTATTGGATCGCCTTTTTTGTAGAGCAAAATCATGTTCGACTCTGACCATTGACAGGGTGTGATACTTGAATCTAATACAAAGTTAAAGAGATGTGCCAGAGGACGTGCAAGATAGTCACAACCTATTTTTATGGCCTCGTTAGTAATTCCATCAGGGCCTGGGCATTTTTCCACTTTCAATCTTTTTATTTCCATTATAATTTCGAGCTCATCTATCATTTTTACCTCTGAGACATCTTCTACAGGTTGTTGTGAGCTGGTGCTGCCAATTATATTCGTATTGTTTTGAGCTTGACAGTCATACAGTTTTTTGTAAAAATTCGTTGCGGTTTTGATAATATCGGACCTGTTGTGCGATAGTTTGTCCATCTCTTTTAGTTCCTTTATCCATATCTTGTGGCGGTGTTTAGCTCTTTGTATGCTCTTTTAACGCTGCCAGTTGTACTTATATGTTTTTCCATGGTTTTCGATCGATGGAGCATGTAGTCACTTTTTATGCTCTTACTTATGAGTTTATATAGAGCTTTTAATTCATTCGAACATAGGAATAGGACATAGGATACATTTTATCCCTATATTCCCACGGGATCGAGACCTACGCGGAGAAACCGCGGGGCACAGCTAGTGTGTTATACATGTAAGGGTAAACACCCTTACACCCTGTGTGTTTCATCTCTTGTCATCTCTTGTCATTCAAACCATGGGTAGTTGACTTAAATATAAAAACAAATGACCGAACCCAACAAAAAAAAAAACGTTATTTTCATTAAAAGATTTTAAAAAGTTTCTATCTGACACCGTGCTTGCTAGCGAAACAGCTGACTGACTAAGGTAGGGATCGCGCTCGCTGCCGGTCAGGTCACATCCCGTACCCCCCACCCGTGTTGAGACGCAAGTTCGTTGCCCTAGCGCATAGGGCCACGAACTTGAGTCTCTTGTGGTAAAATTTAGATCTAAAAAAAATTAAAAAAAGTGTAACTGTCAGGCTGCCAATGCCAAGTTATAGGTATCATGTCGAACTTCGAACCCAATGAATCCGAAAAGTCAGAGGCACGCACCTCTCACTTTACAAATTCATATACATGCGTATTGTATAATTATCACTTGCTTCAAAAACGATGAAGGAAAACACCGTGAGGAAACCGGCATGTCTGAGAGATATTTCTCGACGGCATGTGAAGCCAAGTCAGAGGCCCATGGGCGGCTTCTATACTCTGACACTATAACGAAAAGAGAAGAGCATATTTAAAAAATAATTATATGTATTACTAGCTGCGCCCCGCGGTTTCACCCGCTGTCTCGATCCCGTGAGAAGAAAGAAGATTTTAAAAAGTTTCTATCCGATACCGATACTGATATATTAAGGTCTTTACCTATGAAATTGACGTTTTGTATGAAAAAATTTAAACGAATTTTTTTCATGTATTTTTTATTTGTATTAATCAAAGTAATCACCCATGAAATCAATGCATCTTTGCCAACGCAGTGGTAGTTTATTGATGCCCTTCTTAAAGAAATCAGCTGGATGGGAGGCAACAAATTCTTCAAAGGCATTTTGTACTGCCTCTCGGGTATTGAATTTTTTTCCCGCCAAGAAGTTATCCAAATTCTGGAAAAAGTAGTAGTCTGTAGGCGCAAGGTCTGGTGAGTAGGGCGGATGACGGAGAGCTTCGAACCCCAGTTCTTGCAACTTGGAAACCGTCGGCTGTGCAGTATGAGGTCACGCGTTGTCGTGCAGGAGCAGCGGAGACGAGCGATTGACCAATGCTGGTTGGAAATGTGCCAGTTTCTCCATCATTGTGTTCAGTTCTTCACAGTACACATCTGCAGTAATGCTCACCCCGTTTGGTAAGAAGCTGTGATGAATCACACCGGCGCTACACCACCAAACAGTGACCATCACTTTTCTAGGGGTAAGTTTTCGTTTAGAGCATTGTTTAAGTACTGAACCAGGATCCAACCAACTTGCTGAGCGCTTGCGGTTATCAAACAGAATCCATTTTTCATCGCAAGTAACAATGCGGTTCCAAATTCCTTCATTTGTGTGTCTGTTGAGCAGTGCAAGGCACGCCTCGACGCGTACTTCGCGCTGGCGATCATTGAGTTCGTGGGGCACCCATTTGTCAAGCTTTTTTACCTTGCCAATTTGACGCAAATGAACCAATATTGTTTTGACGCTAACGTCGAAAGCTGCTGCTAATTCAGCCGTAGATTGTGTATCATCAGCTTCCACAATCGCCTTTAATTCGTCATTGTCGACCAAAGTTTTCGGACGACCGCGAGGTTCTTTTTTCAGGTCGAAATTTCCAGAACGGAAGCGAGCAAACCAATAACAGGTGGTGCGTTGGTTTGTAGTGTTAGCTCCGTAAACGTCATTGATGTTGCGTGCCGCTTGTGCCGCGTTGCTGCCACGACGGTACTCATATTCCATAATTACTCGAATTTTTAACGTATCCATGATGACGAAAAAGATTGAAATGCGATGAAAATGTAACACTAATCATTAAACAAATGACATCTTTTGAAAAAAGAATTCCATGTTTTTAAAATAAAATTAATTTGAAATTAGAATTCTTAGCCAAACAAAAATTATTTTGATTTGAAATGGCCAGTACTGCAGAACGGCAATTTCATAGGTAAAGACCTATTATTTCCATTGATTTTACGTTCTATAAATGATACCAAACCATTGCACTGGTTTCAAGGATAACGGTGGTTACCCTAACACCCTGTATAATATTAGTTAGGATTAGGATAACCCCATAATTTAAATAATAATAGGTATGACTTTTTCGGTGTCTTTGGTTTTGTGTTCTTTTGTTTTTGCCACCGACTTCCGAAATTAAGGAATTAATCAGGAAGATTATCCAAATCCATTAAATCCAAAGCCGTGCGCTGCGATAAAGTCAGCCGCCATATGATCGTGATGGCTCTTGACCAACTTCTTCCTGCAATCTCCCACATCATAAACTACTCTCTTTACATCGGTGTTTTCCCTTCCCTGTGGCGTAAAGCCCTTGTCCGGCCCCTTCCTAAGATACCTAACTCCTCTCTTCCTAGTCACTTTCGTCCAATTTCCATCCTTCCCTTTCTGTCTAAGGTGCTCGAGGCCAGTGTCCATAAACAATTCTCCCGTTTTATTCACCACAACTCCCTCATCATTCCTTTTCAATCCGGTTTCAGGCCCGGGCATAGTACCGTTTCAGCTCTCCTTAAAGTGACTGACGATATTAGGCGGGGAATGGAAGACACTAAAGTTACAGTCTTAGTGTTAATTGACTTCTCCAATGCTTTTAATACCGTCAGTCACGAAGTCCTTTTATCCATTCTTTCCTATCTTATGGTCTCTCCGGAGGTATTGGAATGGTTTTCTTCTTATCTTCGGGGGCGTCAGCAGTCTGTTCATGCTGGAGACTCGTCGTCGAGTTGGTGTGATCTTGCGGCTGGTGTCCCTCAAGGCGGTATATTATCTCCTCTTTTGTTCTCCATTTTTATTAATCTCATTACCACCGTGCTTTCAACTGCGTATCATCTTTATGCTGACGATTTGCAGCTTTACTGCCAGGCAAGCGTTGACAACATTTCCGATTCCATCGAGGAGCTGAACCGGGATTTAGACATGGTTAAAAACTGGTCTGATCGATTTGGGGTGGCAGTTAACCCTACCAAGTGTCAGGCCATCATAGTAGGGAGCCCCTATAACATGAGGAAGCTGAATCGCATAACTGTTTCGCCTGTAATTTTCGACAACTCTGTAATTCCATTTAGCTCGGATGTAAAGGATCTTGGTCTGCATGTCGACACTTGTCTTGACTGGCGAAAGCAGGTCATGACAGTTAGTAAGAAAGTCACCGGAACGTTGCGGTCGCTCTATCGGTTGAAAAACCTTCTCCCATCGCACATAAAAGCAATGCTTGTACATTCCCTAATCTTTCCCATAATTGACTATGGTGATGTGTGTTACTATGACCTGAATGCAGATCTCCTGAATAAACTAGATCGCCTTCTCAATAATTGCATTCGATTCGTTTTCAATCTTCGTAAATATGACCATGTATCAGCGCATCGAGTGCTTTTGAAATGGTTACCCATTCGTCAGCGCAGAGAGTTAAGGGCTTTGTCTATGTTGTTTTCTATACTCGAAAAACCCACTTCTCCTTCTTACCTGACTTCCCATGTTCAATACTTATGCTCTGCCCATAGTAAAAATCTTCGTTCTACCAACAATCGTCTTCTACGATGTCCTTTTCATCGCTCTGGTTTCATCCACTCTTCTTTCTTCGTCCAAGCGGTCTTTCTTTGGAATGCGCTCCCTCTGGATATCAGGACGGCAACTAGTCGGTTATCCTTTAAAGTGAAGGCACGTGAACATATTCGTAAGAAGTTGGCAGAATCATCCCAGCGTTAATTTGCTGGATTCGTTTTCTCCCCTACCTGTCGTTATTTCTCCCAACTAAGTTTATTTTGTTCATATGTATGTATATATATGTTTATTATGTTTATATCTATGTATGTTTATTTAATGATTATTCATTATTTTCAAGTTATATGTATTATCTTATGTTGCACCTGCCATGTCTGTCTCTGCATCACCCTAAGGTTGACTGGTAGAAAATGCCTCAGGCATTAAGTCCGCCTTTGTACAGTAGTTTTTACTTGTGCATAAAGTTTTAATAAATAAATAAAATAAAATTAAAGTTATTTTTCACTTTGTAATGTTTCTTTTGGAAGTCGCTTTCGTTTTGTAAAAAGTTTTTGTTACTCGCTTTTTAGTGGGTCAGTTTGTAATTTATCTACGTTACAATAGCCTATGTGTTGACATTAGGCTATTGTAATTTAGATAAATTGCTCATCATCTTTTACAAAATATTGCTTTTCCCGATGCAGGGACGTTAATCTATGAGAAGTTCTCCTGGTACTTCACCATCAGCTCCACTTCATCATAATTATGCATTGTGACGAGGATAAATTGCTTGGCAACCATATTAAAGTAATCGAATCGCAACCCGTGAAATACTTACTTATTATTCAGTCGTTCCGGTGGCCATCTGTGACTTCATCATCAGTTCCACTTCACCAAATGGTGATTTCCGAAAGCAACTGCACTAGTTACTATAAAAAACCGGCCAAGTGCGAGTCGGACTCGCGCACGAAGGGTTCCGTACCATTATCTATAAAAACGAGCAAAAAAATCACGTTTTTTGTATGGAAGCCCTCTTAAATATTTATTTTATTCTGTTATTAACCGTTTTCTTCATAAAAGAGGTGGTTCTCAATTTGTCTGTATGTTTTTCTTATTTTTTTCGTATCTTACGCGAGTTCTCCGCCAATTATAAATCGAGATGGTCCCATATAAATTTCATTACGTTGCTTGCGTAGTTTTTGAGTTAGCTTCAATAATTACGTATTTTTCCCACTTAGTCTATGTAGACGACATAATCTTATTTGACTCTGTCACTATTATTTACATTGCCGGTAGTGGTATTTGAAATTGTGTCGTTTTTTGGTTAAATTTCAAGGGAAATGCCGCAAGGGCTGAATCAGTACATCAAAATAATTATTTAAATGTCAATTTTCCACTCACCCCTTCGTAAGGGGCGAATCATTACACCAAAACACTAAAAAACGGGGCGAGTGGAATATTTTAATCAAAGGCTCCAAGGGGCGAGCGGGGCCCACACCCACCTGACTCCACCATCAAATCAGCTACAAGATACCAAATTATAGTATCTATTGTCATCCGAACTCCTTATAGGTAAGAAGTACCTACATACCTACAAAGTTTCATTTCGATACGACTATTACAAGTAGGTTAATAAATTTACTTTCAAGATTTGATGACATCGTTTGTTAGTTACACTTTTAAGTAAACCTAAAATAAACATGTTATAAAGCGTGTTAATAATTAGGCGCCTAGTGTGTTGTTAACATGTACGTCATCAGCATCGCTGCAGTTTACATATCGCGTTCAGTCAGCGAGCTCATTCAACTGGACAAGTAGCATAATATTGTTGTGCAGGCGGGAGGTCGACGAGTTAGCGGCGCGCGCATGTGTGCCGTGTCGCAGCGAGTGCGGCGAGGTCGGCCGCGACCCTTATCTTAGTGCCACCGAAATAGCCTGTGACTCACTCGCGCAGACTTAACTGCGTGCCTAAATATTAGTCACGACGAAACGACGCCACTCGCTCGGCCTCGCCACTAGTACACTACCAACAATAACCAAATATAGGGGACCAGTAATTACAAATACCTAGGTAATTAGTTTCAAGGTGACTGTGGACAGGGCCACTGCGGCACGGCGGCCATGCACTCAGTTGTTGTCGATAATACAATACACGACGCAGCCGATCGATAGCACTCGGCCTCGCACTCGCACTCGCGCCGGCGCCGATGAAATTATCAAAAGTAATTAAAAAAGAACACTGCCCTCAGTGCCGCCCACCACCATACTCACTGGCTAATAGACTGCCTGCCTCTCTGCCTGCACTCTGCAGCCACCAACAGCATGTGCCATGACCAATGTGCAAAAATATTGTCTTGTTTCATACATTTCCGTTTTTTAACCGACTTCCAAAAGGAGGAGGTTATTAAATCGTATGTTTGTACAATCGTTAATGACGTTACACCTTAACCGTTTACGAGTTTGGCGGTTTTCTCTGTTCATCAAAGGGTCTTAGCATGTTGAATAACGCATCAAATCGCGTTGTACATTAGCGCTCCTCGCGCTGAGTAAAGGCTCATGCAAAATGGCACGATATAGCGGGCGCGAGAGTACAATGTAGAAAAAGGTGAAAGGGCTTGATGCGAGGAACTTAATATAAAAAAAAAGTTTTAAAATAAATACTTTTAAAGATATTTATGAAAATAAATGAAAATTGACCATTCTCCCTCTTAACTCCGAAGCTATTTAGCTTAAAATTTCGAAAAAAAAAATACAGAAAATAGTTCTACAGGGTGTTAGTGTAAACACCGTTATCCTTGAAACCAGTGGTTTGGTTTCGTAGAACGTAAAATCAATGGAAAAATACAACTTATTTTTTTTAAAGAATATCTACATTTTTCCACAAGAATATTTCACCCTACACGCAAGGGCAACGACCGGCCGCGGCCGGCATATGGCGGGGGCGGGCGGGGCGCGCGGGACGTTACTTGACCGGCCGTCAGCTGTTTCGCAGTCTCTCGAACGCGTATCCATGACTATCGGGACAGTGACGGATATTTACTTTTTAAAATCTTTTAATGAAAATAAGGTTTTTTTTTTGTTGTTACTGGGTCATAAATTTATTTTTATATTTAAGTCAACTACCCATGGTTTGAGTGACAACGGTGTTTACCCTTGCATACTGTATACTAAAAGATTACAGGAAAACCTATAAGAAATCTATGGTCCTAAAATAAAATGGTAAATCTCCCAACGTGCCTACGAACTTTTGCAGTTGGAACATATGAGAGAACATGTTTTTCATGGGATAAATTCATCCCAATCACGGAACCCTTCATTGTGTGTGGTCCGACACGCACATGACCGGTTTTTTATTATATTGGGACCTTACTGGTCTTGTACGTTCTTATATCAACCATTGCTGTACGAGTATAATATGTAAATGTATAGTTTTTGTAGGATCTAACGAATATGGCTACTCCTAGTATGTTAGATACGGGAAGTACGGGAACAGGACACAAGTAAAACTCCGGCGGGCTGTGAACGCATTAAAATAGACTGCTGTACCAGTGGGGGGCAGTGCAGGCCGTTCATTCGGCAACGCTGCCTTTGCGCTTCTGTAGGCCCCGGCCTATACCTACAGCCGTGTCGGCGCGAGCATACCGGTGACGTGGATCCATAAGTTTATCCCCTACCAAAAATCGCTCAACGCGCCTAAAGAAGTTTTTACATCAAAAAAGAGACCAAAATAAATTAGCCAGAGAGTCGCAGAGGAATGAGTGTTGACGGATTACTTGTGTTGTTGCAGGCGGCGCAGAACGCAACATATCTCCGGCACTGCGCGACGCACTCAACACTATCCGCGAGGCGTGGGCTGAGCCGCGCTCGCTATTCAGTCGCTGGTCAGTATAACTCTAACGACACACACTATACTAAACACTACCCGCGAGGCGTGGTCACTGGTCAGAGCCACGCTCACTATTCAGTCGGTGGTCAGTATAACTCTAACGACACACACTATACTAAACACTACCCGCGAGGCGTGGGCGGAGCCGCGCTCGCTATTCAGTTGCTGGTCAGTGTCACTCTAACGACACACAGTATACTAAACAAACACTACCCGCGAGGCGTGGGCAGAGCCGCGCTCGCTATTCAGTCACTGGTCAGTATAACTCTAACGACACACACTATACTAAACACTACCCGCGAGGCGTGGTCAGAGCCGTGCTATTTAGTCGCTGGTCAGTATAACTCTAACGACACACACTATACTAAACACTACCCGCGAGGCGTGGGCAGAGCCGCGCTCGCTATTCAGTCGCTGGTCAGTATAACTCTAACGACACACACTATACTCAACACTACCCGCGAGGCGTGGGCAGAGCCGCGCTCGCTAATTAGTCGCTGGTCAGTTTATCTAACGAGACACACTACAGTACACTCAAAAAAGGTAAATAAAACCTGTAGAATAAGTTACTGGCTCACTAAGAAACGTGATCTTTTAAAAGAAAATTTAGTTAGATTTATGAATCACACTTCTATGCCTTACCTTTTCAGAAAATTAAATATACAAAACAAAAAATACAAACGAAGCATATGATTACTTTATAGAACACTTTCGTATGTTATAAGATCTCTGTTTTACAAATAAGATGATAACTATCAAAACAAATAAAACAGTAAAATGGGTTTCACTTGGAATACGGGTATGCACTAAAAGACAGTGGCAATTATTGTGGACATGCAGGCGAACCTTCAAACGAAAATAAAAACTAAGAAAAATATATATCCATCTATACTATAATATTATAAAGCTGAAGAGTTTGTTTGTTTGACCGCGCTAATCTCAGGAAATACTTTTTGGAATTGAAAAATTCTTTTTGTGTTGGATAGTCCATTTATCGAGAAAGGCTATAGGCTATATAACATCACGCTACGACCAATAGGAGCGGAGCATAAATTAAATATGTTGCAAAAACGGAAAAATTATTCCTTTTTTGAGCTTCCGTTGCGTGCGCTGCGTAAACGGTTTATGTTACGTAAATATCATGTAGTAGCTGTGCCCCGCGGTTTCACCCGCGTAGGTCTCGATCCCGTGGGAATATAGGGATAACACGTATCCTATGTCCTATTCCAGTTCATGGTCTACCCGTGTGCCCATCCTCTCCTCTCTAGAGTAGGGAACGTCGCGGCGCCAGCGTCGAACGGTTATAGTTATAGCCGTTATAGCCTATAGCCTTCCTCGATAAATGGACTATCCAGCACAAAAATAATTTTTCAATTCCAACCAGTAGTTCCTGAGATTAGCGCGTTCAAACAAACAAACAAACAAACTCTTCAGCTTTATAATATTAATATTATATTATATTACTTATATTATTATAATTATAATATTAGTATAGATCTTTATTTCATTTTTCATACATATATAAAATATTTTAAAATATAAAAAATAGTGGCCCACCGGTATCGGGAACAGGGTCCAAGCTACCGGCGGTCAGGGCTCCAGAGAGAGGAACCTCCTAACAATGCGAGCCGTGTCCAGGAGGACAGCTTTCTGAATCAAGCCCTTAATCCAGCTGCCCAACGAGAGCCTCCTCAGGTGTTGGTCGAGGCTCTTGGCAAATAAGCCATTGGCTGATACGACTATCGGCACAATGATCGCAGAGTCCACATCCCACATGTCGACAACCTCGTGAGCCAAGTCAAGATACTTGATTTCTTTATCTTTCTCGGCCTTCACGAGGTTCCCGTCATGCGGGACCGTTATGTCAGTGATCATTGCGCGCCGCTCTGTTCGATCCACCACCACTATATCAGGCTTATTGGCAACAATAGTCCTGTCAGTGATGATGGATCGATCCCAGTACAATGTGATATTTCCATTTTCGAGAACTGGGTCGGGCACGTACCTGTAGTACGGCACTTCCGATTCCACTAGGCTGTATTTCAGAGCAAGTTGCTGATGGATAATCCTGGCTACAAGGTTGTGTCTCTGCAAGTACTCTCCGATAGCTAGATGAGAACACCCGGAGATAATGTGAAGGATTGATTCTCCCGGTCGGTGGCATGCCCGACAGATGTCAACCGTGCCGTCCTTCACAATAAATCTCCGGTAGTTGTTCGTCATGATAACTTCATCCATAATTGCACAAACAAAACCTTCGGTTTCCCCAAAGAGGTCACCGAAACGCAGCCAGGCTACGGACGCTAATAAATCTACATCGGGTCCATGCAGGGCCCGGTAAAAGCGCCCGTGAAGCTCCTTACTCTGCCATACCTCCTTGCGATCAAATCAAATCAAATTTGTTCGAAATTAATGCATTATTTGGGAAGGAGTTTTATCAAAATAATATTAATTCTTATTCAAATAAATAGTTTTAACATCAAGGGTATTTATGTAGCAGTAAAATACTTTTTAATTCATTCGAATCGGACATTTAATTTCGAAGTTATCACGAGTATGAAAATGCAATACGCGAACCGTTCGACGCCGCCGCCGCCGCCGGCGCCGCCCCGCCGCGCGCCGCGACGTTCCCTACTCTAGATAAGAGAAGAGAAGATGGGCTCACGGGTAGATCATGACCTGGAATAGGACATAAGATAAGTTTTATGCCTATATTCCCACGGGATCGAGACATACGCGGGTGAAACCGCGGGGCACTGCTAGTTATAAATAATAATCCACGCATTTCGAATTAAAACCAAGATACAATCGTTATACCTCGTAGTATCTTATTATTTGCACTTACGACAGCCCCATTCAACAAATTTCCATTTTCAACAAATTTCCACGTTCTTAACGAATCGGATCCCACATTGTGGGATCCGATTCGTTAAGAACGTGGAAATTTGTTGAAAATGGAAATTTGATTGTGGGATCCCATCGGAATAAACCCATTTTATGTCTCGGCAAATCACTGTCCATTCCAAGGTTGCCTGGAAGAGATCGCGGAAAGCGATAAGGCCGCCCATTGTATATTTTGTAGTGTTTGTTTTTTCCTTTTGTTATACATTTTTGTGGTGTACAATAAAGTATATCTAAATAAATAAATAAGTAATCCAAAAGATATTGCAAACGCCTTTAATAATAAAATATTTATTTATCGAATATCGATCAAATATAGACAAACACTAAGATAACACCTGTAGCTACTAGTGTGTTGAGCAATCAGCGTTCAATGTTTAGCTTCCTGTCTCACCTCAAGATGTCATGAGAGCAATAAAACAGTTTCGGACATGATGGCATAGCCACAAAAGTAGTAAGTATCGGATAATATTGCCTTAAATCTCAGTCACATTATAAACATATGCATCAGCTCTGGAGTGTTTCCAAAAGCGTTACTCTTTAAAAAACACGAAAGAGAAAACTTTGCCAAATACAGAGCCATTGCATTAATTCCTATTTTTAACCCACTTTTTCAAAAAGGAGGAGGTTCTCAATTCGTCGGTATGTTTGTTACACGATTCCTCCGCCAATTATGGATCGATTTTGATGATTCTTTTTTTGTTTGGTAGGTCGTACTTCCGACGTAGTCCCATATAAATTTTATTAACTTTACTTGCGTAGTTTTTGAGTTAGCTTCAATATTACGTATTTTTCCCACTTGTTTATCTAGACGATATCATTATTTTTCTCCTTCACTGTTATTTACATAGCAGGTAGTGGTATTCGAATTTGTGTGGGGTAGGTACCACAATTAAAAAGTGAAAAATAAAACGGTCGGTGTCTTTACCTTTCAATTTTCGTTTTTGCCAACGACTTCCGAAATTAAAGTTATTTTTCACTTTTTTTGTGTCTTTTCTGGAAGTCCGTTTTTTTTTTGTAAAAAGTTTTTTACTAAAGACGTCGAAAAATTCTATATGAATCACTTATATTTTTTTGTGTAAGTTTATCATTCATCACAAAAAGGTACAACCCCCCTGTGAAGGAAAAGTTGCGGAGCCCCCCCTTTTTGAGATATGATTTTTTTAATATTCTAACCTAACTTTCGAATTTTCTTGTATTGACATCGATTTAAAGGTCGGAAGAGGTAAGAGGTGACTAATAAAATGAAAGGGGAAGTAGCAGCCCCCCTCCCCCAGCCCCCACCCCCTCCCTTGAATACGATTTAAAGGATTTTCAAGACTTAAATAAAAATAACAACCTAAACTTACCATGTCGGATTCACCCCAAAAGGAGTTTCAAGGGAAGCACTGTACTTTATGGCGTAGTCGACGGAGCCCTATTTCGCGGGGCTCCTACTTCTGGGTGGTTTATAAAAAAAATAACCACGAAGAGGATTGCGGGTCTGAAAGACCCCGCCATCCTCTTCTAACCTAACCTGTCCGAGTCGGGGTGCCCGGGGAGTCCCAGGGAGTCGGGGAGTCCCGAGCTCGCTTCGCTCGCTCTTGCATCATAAGTTCTTATTGCCTTTTTAATAAGTCGAGATGTGTCGGGACTTGGGGCACCCCGACTCGAACAGGCTGGGTTCGATGCGGATGGCGGGGTCTAACCTTTTTTTTTTTTTTTTTTTTTTTGGGTCTAACCTAACCTAACCTAACTCACCATATCAGATCCACCCTAGAAGGTTATAGGATAATATATTTATAATAAACCCAATCATACAATTTTGAAGAAGTCTTAGGTAACAACTGAAGCCTGGGCGCCTGCGCCTGAGTGGCCCTGTGAAGTGACAATACTGACAATGACAACACAAAATGGTTTCGTTTTACGTTTGGTTTCACATATCGCCAATAGTCGGTAAATTATTATAAGTGTTAATTTTAATAACACTAATCTAAATTAGTGAAATAAATATCATATAATGAAATATGCATCAAAAGTATCTAAATCACTAAATATACGTATTTATTTCATAATTAATATGAAGTAAAACATTTTTGTGCGTTGACCTTCCGTAAAACGAAACGTTCAAAGCGAGACAAAATGTCAAAAGTGTCAAAATATTGCTCTAATTTCTACGATTTTGTTTTATTTTTTTCTCGTAAACCATTTATCTCCGCAACTTAAAACTTTACGTGGAGGCTTCTAATAATAGGGTCTATCTGTAAAAAAAATATCGACTCCCAACTCGATGGATGTTAAAGTAAAGCTTAGCCGGCAACGAACTTGCGTCTCAACTCGGGCGCGGGGTGCGGGACGTGACCTGACCGGCCGCGAACGCGACCCCTCCTTCAGTCTCTCAGCTATTTCGCTAGCGAGCACGGTGTCGGATAAAAACTTTTTAATTTGTTTTAATGAAAATAACGTTATTTTTTTGTTGTGTTCGGTCATTTGTTCTTATATTTAAGTCAACTACCCATGGTTTGAATGACAAGAGTGTTTACCCTTACATCCTGTATAAACGACCCACTGCGGCACATTAAACACCCAATCATTTTGTTTGCTGATGAGAGCACCGCATTAATCAGTTGTTCGGATGCAAAAACAGGACATAAATAGTACACTCAGGGACATTGTGAATTGGCTTGACGACAATTTTGTACTTAATGTTATACCATTTATTTTAATATTTTCGATACATATAAATATATACACTTATTGGGTAACTTATTATACTACTTAAATTAACAAAACTTAAATTAACTGTAGTTGCCCATAAGGTTACAGTATTTGCGCCGCTTGCTCAGCAGCCGCAGCAGCGGCGCCAGCACAGCCCACCGTGCTAGGAACATGCGATGGCGCAAGGGTGTCGACACAGGTTGCGTCCCACACCAGAGGCCTACCCACCTTCCAAGGCGTCTTTCCACGTCATGCCATCTGGTCTCTTCCCATCGTCACGTACCAAGCCGTTTGGTTCTAACACCGCTGGTATGCCGGCGGTGACAAGGGCTCGACGAATAATATCGTTGATGCTGGCGTGCCGCGCTATGCGGCCTGCACTCCTGCAGCAGGACAGGCCATGTTGCCCGAGACTGTCGACAGCTTCGCCGCAGTGACACCGATGCGGAGCAACACAAGGTGCGACTAAACGAGATATGTAGCGAGCCGAAACATGAGTCATCCATCATACTACCTATGGATAATAATGGATATGGATGACGGGAGCTCCTGAAGCCATAAGCCCGACTCCCATTCTCCCACAGCCAGCAGACGGGCACGCTCAACACTACTAGGTGACGTGTTTACCAGGGTATTCCGTATAATACCTACTGCAGAGCGGCACGTTCCACCGTCTCTGGGAAGACGGGTTGTCGGGCAAATCCGTATTGGGACAAGTCATTTTCCAAGCGTTCAACGCATCAGCCAAACACGGTACCTCAAAAACAACCAGTGAGGAAGATAAAATGTTCCTGGTTAATTTATCGGTACTGTGAACTGAGGAGAGGAAGGCGAATAGAAAGAAAGAAAGAAAAATAGGTTTATTTGTCACAGAAACACGTGCATACAAAAAGATAACAGTAATCAAAAATATTAAACAAAAAAAAAGTCTAAGTACAAATAATAATATGAGATCACTAATTCACGAGTATAAATATAAATAATCGGCAGCTGCACGTCATGACTGTAACAAGAAGGCTTCAAAAGTTGTAAGTATATAATTAATTTAGAAAAGACTAATATAAAGGCTCTTACATACTGGGGCGATTTTTACGAGTGGAGCATAGCGGAACTAGAGCATAGGGGGACTAACCGGATTCGCCGCACGAACCGACGCCGCACGGTGGATCGAAAATCGGCTGTAGAAGACATAGGATCTCGATTTCTTAAATGTTATTATTTTTGCTGGAAATGACTTCTGCTGATCATTACTGTTCTATAAAATGTCATATGAAGTAAATGTGTGCACAAATGGAAGAGTTATAATTTTTATAAGAAAAAAATGTATGGAGCTAGTATGAAAAATCGAATTATCTCCTAAACGGCATGTTTAACCGTAATATCCTTGGAGGTGGTCATAGTGCTAATTATTTATAATTTTTTGGTTGCGGATTTGACGAAAAATTTCATGCCGTTTTTTTTTTAAAAATCGTCAAAATATTTTTATTTGTTTTTTCATATGAAACGATTCCTTTTAGTGTTTATGTTGAAGAACACGGACTTTTAACTACACGTAACATAAAATAGCATCACTCCTATATTTCCGAAGGAGTTGGCAGAGGTTTATAGTACACCCACACGTAGACAACTATGTTTGAGCTAGATATTTATCAACACATCATGAGTTTTAAAACTTTTCATACAACCAAATTACCAATTGTTTACTCTTCTAATGAGTCCGAAAAGAAGTGATTAAGTAACTACACTGATTAGGTCTTCTAATGAGTCTTTATAGGTGATTTAATGATTTTCAATATCTCACGACAATGCCAACTATGGATTACATTCAACTTTTCCTGATAAGTAAGCTAATTTGTTAATTAGCAGTGCTATGAGTTCTAAGAATAGTTAGTGACAATTATAAATTTTCATTAGCTAATGAGAAGATAACTAATGAGGGTAGTTACCTAATTATTGGCGTTTTGCAATAAAAGGGCTAAAGTTTTGTTTTATAATTTAGTTTGTTCACAACTGTGTAACTGCTAACACTAAATCTGCGACTATAAAATCTTAGAATGGAAAGTTTAATCACGAATTTAGACTTGTTTGTTCTTCTACGAAGTGAGAGTACTTCATTTGATCATGAAGTATTGTTCAGTGCAGTTGTATCCCGCATAGGCGATTGCCTGTCTGACGAAGATCGTGTTGTTCTCAAAGAATTTTGTCGGAGATTTACGCGAGCCGCTATACAAAGGTGGCAGAAATCCAACCGATTCCTTGATAATTTCAGGAGAAAGTACGAGAATTGGTTGGGAGCAAATATTGATTGGCCGAGTTTTGTGCAAACTTTAGTTAATCAAGAACCAAGTGTTAATGAGATACCAAGAGCGCCCTCAGTCTCTCCAGAACCGTTGACATCAACGTCCATTGGAACAATGACGAAAAGATCCCGTAAACCATTCGAAGATCTGGGAAGTAAACAAAAAAAGAGAAGATCTGATGAACACACAGGCGAAGATTCCAGTGAATTGGCATATGCAGCTGCAGCACGTTTAAAAGAAGAAGGGCATGGAGATATCGCCTCTGTCATCGAATACATGATGAAAAATCCTGAAGCAGCCGCTAAATTAAATAAAACGCTTAAGAAACCAGCGAAAACAATCATATTTACGTCAGAAAAGGCGCTTGGATTGCTTCTTTCGCTAAAACTCTCGAAATGGCAATATATTACGTTGCGAGAGGCTGCCATTCGAGAAGGTGCTAAGGATATTTATCCATCTTACTATAAAGTGCAACAAACTAAGCTTGATTGCTACCCTCCGAAGCAATCAGTGACAGTTACTGATTCATCGGCTAGGATTACACTTCAAGCTTTACTTGATATCACAGTTACAAGAATCCTTCAAAGCCTTTCTAAGGAAGAGCATAACAAGCAGTTGAAGCTGATATCCAAGTGGGGATTTGATGGTGCTTCTAACCAAAGCCGATACAAGCAGAAAATGGAGGGTGAAGAAGATGACTCGAGCATTTTCATGACCTCCTTGGTGCCACTTAAACTGACAGATGGAGACAACATCTTATGGACGAACCCAAAACCATGCTCAGTTTTGTATTGTCGTCCAGATCAGTTTACTTTTGTAAAAGAGAGTGAAGCAGTTGTCCTTGAGCTGAAAAAACAAATGGATGAAGAAATTGAGGCCCTTATCCCAACAGAGTGCAATAATAATAATAGGGTGACTCATGAACTAATGATGACGATGATCGACGCTAAAGTTTGCACTTACCTTTCTGAAGCTAGATCAAATGCATCGTGCTACCTGTGCTTAGCAAAGCCTACAGAAATGAACCGCTTAGATGCTGTAACATCAAAAATTGTGTGTTCTGACCTGTATGAATTTGGCTTGTCATCCCTACACGCCCGTATAAATTGTATGGAATGTCTGTTACACATTGCATACAGGCTCGACTTCAAACGGTGGGCAGGGAGAAGTGATGAGCACAAAGAAATGCTACAGACAAGGAAGAAAATAATTTAAAATAAATTCAAAGATGAGCTCAATCTGTTGATTGATATAGTAAAACAAGGCTCGGGAACCACCAATGACGGGAATACTGCAAGAAAATTCTTTGAGTTTCCTAATAAAACCGCAGCTATAACCGGTTTGGATGAAGACCTCATCAAAAGATTTGCTGTAATTTTACAAGCAATTACATCTGGAGAGCAGGTCGATATAATAAAATTTAGAGATTATGCCCGCAAAACAGCAGAAAAGTACGTATTATTATACGACTGGTACTACATGTCGTCAACCGTTCATAAATTATTAATCCATGGGGCTGACATAATCGAGAAAAATAATATTGTGCCGATTGGAACTCTCTCGGAAGAAGCCTCAGAGTCTCGAAACAAAGATTTTAGGAGGTTTCGAGAACATCATTCGCGGAAAAGAAGCAGGCAGGATTCCAATCAAGACATTTTAAATATGCTTGTTGTTTCTTCGGATCCTTTGCTAAGTGCACAAAGGCCTAAGTTAGATGCCAAGAAAAAGCAGAGCTTTTTTGCTGAAACTCTCGACTTAATTCAATTTCAGGAAACTGAGTTCGAGTTTTGGGATATATCCAATCTGGATGCTGACTCAGAATTGGAGTCTGACAACGAGAGTGATAAGGAAAATTTGTAAAAAAATTATATATGTACTTATTTGTAAATTTGTATTTGAGTCTGTTTGGGTTTTTTTTTTGTAATATTTAATGATATATTTTTTTTGTTTTTATTTTTTTTACTTTATTTTACAAATGCTTAGTATTAATTCCTTAAATTAAATTATTTTGTATATAATATAACTTTATATGTTACTTAAATAAGAGTTTGATAATCTTTTTTAATTTAAATTAGTAAAAATGTGTCAAAAAACAGCAATTTTTTTATTTATTTTTTCTTGTTTTGTGTGTTCTTAGTATTTGGGTTAATAACATATCGAAATTTTTAACTTGGACACTAAAAGGGATCGTTTTACATGTAAAAATAAATAAAAATATTTTGACGATTTTTTTAAAAAAAACGGCATTAAATTTTTCGTCAAATCGGCAACCAAAAAATCATAAATAATTAGCACTATGACCACCTTCAAGGATATTACGGTTAAACATGCCGTTTAGGAGATAGTTCGATTTTTCATACTAGCTCCATACAAATTTTTCGTTAAAAAATTATATTTCCTTCGTTTTTGGGCAGAATTAACTCGGGTGTCATTTTTGTACATAGTAATGATCAGCAGAAGTCATTTCCAGCAAAAAAAATAACATTTAAGAAATCGAGATCCTATGTCTTCTACAGCCGATTTTCGATCCACCGGCCGCCGCATTGTTCGCCGTGAAGTGTTCTCAGAAATTGTTTTGTTAAAATTTCGCGTCGCGCGAATCGCCCCTGCATGTAGGAGCCTTAATACATATTTATCAGCGGACATCACACCTTTAAAAATTGAATAGAATAGAACTTAAATAGACCAAGTAAAAATGCTTTTTTTTTTTAAATAATTTACAATATTGGTACCAAATAAAAGTTAGTAATGAGTTAATTCCAAATATATAAATTAATCAAACTAAAAAGCTTGAAATAAAACAAATTATTTAAAAAACAAAAAATCCGCCTGCAAAAATGCATGTAACAACTTAAAAGAGAAAAACAAGCATTGTAATCTGTAGAATTTTGGTATTACAGGCGGGGAACAAACCAATAACCTGAAATGTGGTGTAACTTTTGTTTGTTCCCCGCCTTTTTTTTTTTTTTGAGGGTGGGAAATCATCCAATGACTTCTCCCGCTCTGGGTGGAGCGGAAGGGCGTGTCAGACTTTTACTGACTAAAACCCACCCGTGTTCCTTCAGTTGCCTGTTGCCAAGGTCCCGGTATCCCTTTCGGACTAACCCGCAACCCTGGCAGGCATCGGTCCTAGCGGACCCCGCCAATTGTGCTGACATCTCTTTGAGGCGCGCGTGGAACACGACGCGCCATCGACCCGGGCCTGGTCCTGATCGGACGGCGGGCTACCCATTGCTCGCCGTCCGCAAGCCCGCGCCTATGGTGGCCGGGAATCCGCCTGGGATTCCCGACGCCCAGGGCGTCTCCAGCGGCGGCGGCGGTTAGGGGCGTGAGGGCGCAAACTTTGCCTCTCCCTCACGCGTTCCGCCTCCTCCTTCGCGAGCATTACTGCTTCGCAGAAGGAGGTGACTGCTTCCCATGCCCTCTCGCTCCGTACCATGGCCTGGACCAGAGCCGGACGCGAGAGGTCACCGCCGCCAATCGCCTCCAAGAGGACACGGCGGGGCTCCGCCCAAGCGGGGCAGACCTCCACCGTATGCTCCACCGTGTCCTCCGGGCGATCCACACAGTGGTGACACCCGGGCGTTTCCTCCCGCCTTATACGAAACAGGAACCTCCCGAAGCAACCGTGTCCGGTGAGGACCTGCGTCAGGCGGAAGGTGAGGACGCCGTGGCGCCTCTCTAGCCACTCCTCAAAGAGGGGACTTATCGCCGCAATTGTGGCGTGCCCAGCACTGGGTTGCGACAATCGCACTCTCCATGCCGCCATGAGATCCTGCCGGAGCTCTGTCCGCTGAGCCGCGATTTTTCGCGGCAGCGGAGTTACGCCCCGGCGCTTCATCTCCTCGCGCCACTCCCATATGTGCGCGAGGACCTTCGCCTCCAGATCCCATGGCGGTAATCCGGCCAGGAGGCTCGCCGCCTCGCGGGAGACCGTGCGGTATCCCCGGGCCAGCCGAATGGCCATGACCCTTTGGGACGCGTTCAACCGGCGGGCTGGCCGCAGCCTAAGGGAACGCGCCCACACCGGTGCCCCGTAAAGGGCCATGGACCGCACGACCCCCGCGTAGAGCCTCCGGCAGGAGGCGTTTGGACCCCCCAGATTGGGCAGGAGACGCCCCAAGGCAGCTCCAGCCCGGTCCAGCCTGGGAGCCAAACGTCGGAAATGCTCAACGAAGTTCCACCGGCTGTCGAGGACGAGTCCTAGGTACTTCATCGTCGACTCGACGCCGATGTGAACCCCTCCTACCGTAATTTGGGAACCCGACGGTGGCGCGTTCCGAGGGCCATGAAAACACATGACCTCGGACTTGTGCAAGGCCACCTCGAGTCCCAGCTGCCGGATTCTATCGACGATTGTCGCAACCCCGCGTGTCGCTAGTTCGGCCGCCGCCTGGTGCGACCTCCCCTGTGCCAGGACCAGCGTGTCGTCAGCGTAGCAAACTACACTGACGCCACTGGGGAGGTCGGCGCGCAGCACCCAGTCGTAACCGATGTCCCACAGATGCGGCCCCAGGACCGATCCCTGTGGGACACCGCACGACATCTCTCGCCGGTTCCACACTCCCTGGTGACCGGGGTAGATGACGGCCCTGTCCGTCAAATAGGCCTCGACCACACGACAGAGGTAGGTCGGCATCCGGTGGTACCGGAGTGCCTCCCTTATGCAACTCCAGGGCAGGGTGTTGAAGGCGTTGGCGATGTCGAGAGACACCGCCAAGACGACCCCACCCCGGGCCACAGCATCCCCCGTCGTGAGGGCCCGTACGCGCATGTTTGTTCCCCGCCTGGAGTTGTATTCCTGTATCTAATGGTTATAAATGCTTCTTTGTACAATGCATTGGTAAGAAGTCAGCTCGAATGTAACGCAATCATATGGGCTCCGCATGAAGCTAAATACAGTCTCATGCTGGAGCGTATACAAAATAAATTTACAAGGTTTCTGTACCTAAGGTGGTATGGTGTTTATCCATTTTATCCATTAATGTATCCGACTTTGTTTGTTATAGGCATGGTGGGATACAATAAATTGGAAACAAGGAGGGACATAGCTCTTGCTACTTATATTTTAAAATTATTGCGTAGCAAGACTTAAAACCCAGGTATATTGAAAGAAATAAACTTGTGTGTGCCCAGTAGTAGGACCAATCTACTGAGTAAAGCCCCTATAACGCGTACCTTGCGTGTACTTAATGACGTAGCAGACAGCATAGATCTTTTTACTTGTTCTCTGAGTGAGTTCTCAAAAACCGCGCTGTACATTATATGTTATGGTGAATAATAAAGCTGTAATTATGGCCACACTATTGAATTAGGAAATTCCTGTAATGATAGTGATGATGAGTTAATAAATAAATAAATAATTCTGTTAAACCATATTTGCTACGGTCGCGAATCTAAGTTTAATCAACATACAACCTGACACTGACTTGCAAATTGCAAAAAATATAAGATTTGAATTTGAGCTACCATGGCGCAAGAAAATAAGCCTCCCTAAGAAAATCGCGTCATTTGCACAACGCTATCTATCGAGTACTCACTCGGAAACTCAAACTCTCCGTTCCAAGACAAGTAGTAATTACTTTTGACTGAGTGGACAGATTCTCAAGTTATCGACTATGAATCGATTCTCAATCCCTTATCGCTCTTGAAAAGAGTCACACAAAAATGACAATATTAAGAATTTTAAAATCACCCCTATTTTACCCTCCTGACAGATGATTTTAGAAAAACGTTGAAACACGTAACTCTGTTTACGTTTAGTTTTTATTTCTGCTTGAGTAGGTATAAGTTTGTTACGCCACTTCTTCTTCCCAGCTAAAGCACTATCTACTATCTTATGTAATCTTGACGTTTGAAAAGTGCTGATTATCAGCCTAGTTTGAATAAATTACTTTTGATCATCTTTTGATTTCGATAAGTAGGTATGCTACACAGAATAAATAAGTAGCAGTATAATATCTCGGTACTGCCGCGCAGTCGAGACTGTTGGGTACTGATAAACTTACGCGGAGATTTCGAAGCGCGTCGTTTCGCCTTTTTTTATGAAGATAGAATACCTACGAGCATTTACACTGTGGTATGGATAACAAGAGCACAGTGGTGACTGTTGAGTGCTTCACACGCCGCATAATGCACCGCACGTTGCACGGCTCATTGACGGCTGCTCCGCAAATATGTCAAGTATGTGCAAGTCCGCTAGCTTGCCGCTCCGGTGCGGGGCAGGCCGCGCCGCACCACCCGCCGCGCGCAATGAAACGCCACGCGCCGCGTGCTTTCATGATACACTTCGCCTGAAATAATTATGGAATATATTTGTGTCCGCACCGCCACTGTCCGCCACGCATAGCCCGCTATAGCAGGCAGTCGACCGCAGACGCAGCTTGCGGATACATGTGCGTTACGATTCTAATATATTTTTGATCAATGAGTTCAATGAAATAAGAAACCGAAACGAAATTTGGTACCTACCGAATTATTATTTGATGAAACACGCGATGTGTGCAGGGTGAGGTCGCCTCGTCGCATCTGCGTCGTTCCGCGGACAGGTGAGTTTGTGTCAGTGTTTAGTTTTAAAAACACACTTGAGTGTCCTCAACTCAACACCCAGCAGGTGTCGCAGCTAAGCTGTTGCTTCATTTGATTCCACCCGTCATAGTCACTCTTACTGCCTACCTTTCCCTTGGAGATAAGAATACTTCATGCTATGCCGTGTTAAAATATTACCCTGTCAGGAAGAAATAGTACATTGTGATACGAGTGTGCTCTATTGGATATTACAGTCGAGGCGATAAGGTAGCCGAGAGTGAATTATTCAATGCACACGCGTTTCATACGACGTTTTTTAACAAACTTGCGAGGAAAAAAACAGACTTGTTGTAAGAACTTATGCTACAATAACGTACCTAACTATAGAGATGATAGATTTATAAAGTTTAACTGACCTTCCGGGTACTGACTATCCGGAGTTTCTTTTAAAAACTTCTGTCGGTTGGTGGCAATACTTTAAATTTTGTATTTTTGATAGGTAATAAACCACACAACGAAAACGATAGTAAATATTTATGGAAAATGGCGCGCTGGCCGCTGGCTGGTTTTGATTTTCCATAGGTGTAAATAAAGGCACTGGCAAAACCGTAAGACAGCCTCCTACAAAAAAAAAAAAATTGATTAAGAAAAACAAATTACAAAACAAAATTTTATTATCACTAAACGTACCATGGCGGAGTCAAATCTATTTATTATTATTTACGGTCTTCTCCCCTACGTGAAATCGAAATTTTTAATAATGATTACAAAAATGTTAAGAAATATTTATTATAATTTATTCATATATTTGGCGGTTGGTTTTGTTTTATCCGCTAGCGATGCGCGCGCGGGTGATAATAAAGGCACTGGTAATACCGCTGAACAGCCTATATAAAAATATAATAATGTTAATAATACATAATACGCAAATGGGGTTAGGGTAGTGAACAATATAGACTGAAATTGCCACAGACGATATAAACCCTTATTTAATAGTACAGATAGAGTTTTATTCCGCGCGAACGCGCGCCAGCTCCAGCGCGGTTCGTTTAGGCGGGTCAAGTGGCCAGCGCGCGTGCCACCCGCGGTCTTACCGGAAAAAAGCACAAGTCTTTGCTCGGGTGTAAATAGAGAATGCTCATTTATTAGTAGGATAGTTCATACTAATTAATGTATAGTAATTATCCCACTGACGTTTAGTTATGGTAAAAAAAGGTACTTTATGTAAAATAAAAAGCACGCTTCCATAATACACTGCATTATGAACCTAAACACGGTTCAATAAGAGCCACTTTACGAGCAAGTGTGTTGAAAAATACAATTCGCCTATGCTCGGGCATCCATGGACCGTGATGTGCGAGTACCCGCAACAAACTTTGTTGTACTAACAGGTTGTAAGTCCACCGTGCGCGTGTTGTCTCAATGAGCCGCCATGCGGTGCAGAACCAGCTTCATGACACCACAACATCCAGCTATTCATTAAACACGGTGTTGTAAAGCCCAAATTATAGCCACGTACCGGATTACCCATCGGCAAAAATGACAAAATTCGATACAAACTTTTATAATTACTTACCCTATTTAGCGCCTTTACGGGATTTTTTTTCAAAAATTCTTCCTTAGTGCTTCCTTCCATTCCTTTGCTAAGTCTACCCATCTAAATTGCTGTATCGGGACAACTTTCTGGAATGCGATTCACTCAATTATTCGACTGCTAAATTCCAAAGGACCACGGGCACGCATGTATGGAGTCTGGACCAAATGCTCAACTTACAGTGATGTAACAACATATATATCATATGAAAGCTTTTGGGGTATTATTTAATTCATATTATAGCAGCTAAGTCGAAATCGAGGGCGAACATGGTGTTTTTGAACATTCCAAAACTGCCGGGAGGACACGGCGGCGCGGCAACGCTGACAGAATGTGTCGCTTGGGAGGAGCCGCGCCGTGCCCTCATCTCAGAAGTAGGCAGTGACTTATCGCTGCCGGCCATAGTCGAGTCGATGGTCGGCGGCGAGGAGTCCTGGGACGCGGTGGTTTCCTTCTGTGAGAAAGTCTTTTCGCAGAAGGAGGCTGCGGAAAGGGAGAGGGAGATCTCGTCCACTCACCCGGCCCGCAGGAGGCGCACCGGGCGTCGGCGGAGGGCGGACAACGCCCTCTTCCAGCCCCCCCCCTAAATGGGTCCAGGGGCGACGGACTAGGGGACGTCTGTCGCCCCCCACACATCAGGACCCGAGGTGGCGGCGCGTAGTGTTCCACGCGCGCCCCTCTTAGACATCACGGGGGGAGTCAAACACCTCACTCCCCCCCCTGACCCGAGGAGGCCCGCAGTAGCGGACCGGCACCAGTCGGGGGTTGCGGAAGATTTTTACGTTCCCGTGACCCCCGGCGTAGGTGTGAGTCGGAACACCGGGGTGGTTTTTAGTCAGTAAGAGTCTGACAGACCCAGGCCCCGCCCCAGGGCGGAGTCCACGAGGATTTTCCACCTCGGAAAAAAAAAAAAAAGGTTAGCTTCAGAGATGTAACTTATGCCAAGTGAAAGCGGAGGCGGAGGCTTAGTAATAGGGGTCCGTTTGGCGCCCTTCGGGTACGGAACCCGAACTAAAATAGAACTTCATGGCTTTGGCCTTGATCTCAACTCAAAGTATTTGTGAGAACAAAATTAAAAATAAAATGGAAGTAAAAATCTTTTTAAAAACAACCTTTTAATGAACTAAAAAAGATTTTCACATGGCCACCTTCCGGCCCCATCATCAGACCCTGAACACCACCTAGTGTCAAAGCACTTGTTAATACATAGCTAATGAGTCCAAATACGATGGTTTTGGTGCTATCTTGTTTGATTGAGGAGTTCATATGCCCAACTTCCGGCTCCATCATCAAACCAGCTCCATGGTATCATTTTTTCAAAATGTCTCGGTAGTTATATAAGTATGCCAAGTTTCAGCCCGATCGGATGCCAGGAAGTGCTCGAAAAATGGATGACAATTGGAGTAACCGGAAACACATACGAACAGAGCAAACTAATATAAAGCTTGTATAAGCCGTGGCAACTTAGAGATGACCATCAGTCTCTACTGACGGCGCCCGTTGACGAACATGACGCATGGATCAGCACCATTCAGCTCAATCATTTGGAAGGGAACTTAATGCTCCAACACACACGCCACCACCAGCGAGCAGGGCCGGATTTAAAAGTGTGGAGGCCCTGGGGCAACCAAGAAGTGGAGGCCTCTAAAATGTTATGGAAAACAAGAAAAATAAAAGATTTAATTCGGCTATCGGTATCAAATTAATTCAATGTATCATTTTTAAGACCACTAACCCAGGACATGAAAAGAAAATTAAAATAGGTTCCTTGTGAATTAATACTGTTTTTTATTTTAAAAAATCATATTGTGGAGGCCCCTATTTTATGGAGGCCCGGGGCCATGGCCCCTGTTGCCCCGCCTTAAATCCGGCCCTGCCAGCGAGATATTTGAGTGAGCATGACATACTCTCTGCCGCCAGGGCACATCCAAGTCAAAAAGGTACCTAGTAAATGGTAGCTTTAAGTAGTAAGTACATAGTGCTAACACATCATGTGCTATGCAATTATACAATGCTAGGCGATTGAATTTAAACAATGTAAAGATAGTTTTTACAATCTTCAGCAGCTCCAACAATATTTTCGAATGCTCATCAATTCGTTTATGCGTGCTTGTGGAGCTGGACCAGCGCTAAGCCAAGCATTTCTGTCCGCGATGTAATCCCCCAATTTATATTATGCTTGGCGGCATAGTGTGCGTTTTTCACAAGATTTAAATTACGTTTCATTCAGTTGAAGTATGTGGGGAGGTATTTTATTGTAACATTTTAAACAATACTCCATGAAGGATGAGTCTACTTTAGCCAGTCCGAAACCCGGTTGAACTAATTGGTGCCTATTTCTAGTCCTATAAGTGTGTCTTTCACCTATTTTACTAAAAAAACTTAGATTTTCCTAACAAAAAGATATTTCCTTAAGATATATTGATAAGGTACCGCCCGTATCTTTAAACAGTTCTCCTAGAGTATCGCGCCTGCGGAGCCCGTATGGCTGTTTTCTGCAGAAATAAAATAGACTCGATATCAGCAGTTCTCTTCGTATCCTGTCTGTGGCTCTCTAATCATGGTTAAAGTTTATTTCTCATAAGAAATTACAAAGATTTCACTTAAGTACTTGAGAACATTTTAAACTTACAATAATAGTTATAAAATAATCTTTGAGAATAAAATTCGTTTCCCGATTTAATTGAGGTTTTTTTTACTGAGGTTTGATTACTATCCCGAGCGCCCGAGGCCGGAGTAATCTGTGGCCGGAGCCCCGCGCCGGTGCAGCGGTGGCACGACTCCCTCGGAGTTCGACACACAAACTCTTTACCATATTTTCTATGATACGCTCTGTTTGCTGCGCTCGATGGCGGTGCTGTATATTAATGAGCCGCATGTTGTGCTGTTTACGGTAATGCTATGTGCTCCCACCGCGATCGTGTTCGACGCGCACTATATTGTCCGTCTAGGTTGGCTCATCGGAATGCACTCATTATTCACCTCAAACCAACAAAAAAAAATTAAAACTAAAATAGCACATAAAACCTTTACAATATTTTTAATATTTTTTTTCTTTGGAAATAGGTCAATTGAATTAAAACTTTTTCCAAAAAAAAAACAACCGACTTCCAAAAAAAACACAAAAATGTGAAACTTTAATTTCGGAAGTTGTTTTTTTTTTTGTAAAAAGTTTTTATTTTTCACTTTTTAGTTATGGTACCTACCCCACACAAATTCAAATATCACTACCTGCTATGTAAATAACAGTGACGGAGTCACATAGAACATCTTCGATATAAACAAGTGGGAAAAAATACGTATTATTGAAGCTAACTCAAAAACTACGCAAGCAAAGTTAATAAAATTAATATGGGACTACCTCGTGAGTATACCCTTTGAAACTAGAAAATATTTTTTTTAATCGGTTCACAATTGGCGAAAATATCGATGAAAACAAAATACAAAACTGACGAACATAGAACCTTCCATAGTTTTAAATTAATACCTTACATTAATAAAAATCTCATAACATAGAGAGAAAAAAAAAAAAACAATAAATAAGGTGTATCTTTTCACACACGAAATCTTATAAGGGGTCATTGTACTCATCATCATGAGCAACTTTCACTATGGGACATAACCAGAAACCGCAAAAAAAATCGGCTGTTCCCTACATTTTGACGAGCTACGCGAACATAAAATGTAGGGAAAAGCTCTTTTTTTTACGGGGAAGGGAATTTACCCGGGAAAATACCCAAAAGTGGGTAAATTCAAGGGACAATTCCCGGGAAAATACCCGATTGGGAAAATATTCGGGTTTTTTCAATATTAGATATTCATACATAGTTTTTAAACTTTATTACCACTAGTTAGAGCTTGTCTAAGTTGAAATGACGCACTCCACTACCACAGTTTATGTACTCAAGCCAATTTAAAGTATGGATAATTAAGTAGTGGGTCATTTCGTATGTTGAAAGCTGATAAGCTATACTGCTAGTAAGATACGGCAAGTTTGTCTTTTCTTAGAACCTGAAACATTTATAACTCAGTGAATGAAGTGATAAAGCAAAAATTGTTGTACGAATAAGTTTCAGATGGTACGATATGGTAATAAATAAGTAGAGATGGTAAGGTATGAAAAACAAACAACAACAAATCGAGCCGTATCCTGAGCCGAAAGACGCGTATAAATTGATTAATTTTGTATTAAAAATGTTAACATTCATGGTCTTCCTTTTATTTGTGACACTCTCAGACCAACAAAAAAGGAAAGACGGATCACGCCGTACATCAAAAGTGAAGCCACAAAACCATGCTCCTGCAAGTAAACACACAGGCTCACGCACACACCTACACTAAAACCATGCTCATCGCTCCTAGTACATCACGAGTCTTCGTCCAGTTAGCATCAATAAAAAAAATAGAATTAAGCCTTCCTGTGTAGTAAAAACTTGTAAAAACAATAGCAAATCACATAAAAAGTCTCACGGAATCACTTTTCACTTGTACGTACTTGAAATAACATCGTTTTTTAATTTAATGGACTATGAATTTTAGGTTACTTGGAACAAAAAACCTCAACGAATGAACGAATGAAAGCAGTGACATAACGTGTTAGGGTTGTCATAATGTGATTTCAAATTTTCCCATTCGATTAAACCGATTTAAATTATAATTCCTTGCTTCATTTTTCAGATATGATAATAACAATGTAGTTTCCCTACTTACTTGGTAACTTCGCACATATTTTAAAGATTTTTAAAACTATTAAGTGACGTATTTCCGGTCTGCCCGCCTCTGTGTAACACTTTGACGTTAGCTCATTCCTTTTTCGTGCGCGGTAACTATCGCACGCGCCCTTAGTACAAGATGTCCAAAAGGAGCGCACAATCAAAAATTGATCACTATATTAGGAAAATTCGTAAGATCGAAGAAGAAGAAAGACCGTAGAAGACGTAGAATAAAACCGTTACAATTATCGTCGTCGGAAGATGAAGGTAAGCAAAAATGCATTATTTATTTGGTGATCTAAAAGTGAATAGTGAAATTATCAGTTTTGTAAATGCTCTGGGATTGACTGCGAGTCCATAACTTTGACATTATTCGAAACTTAATTATAAAAGTTAAACTTTAATATTGCATCGGGGTTGACTGCGAGTCTTCAACGATGATAAACCAGCACAGAAAATACATACAATCTAAAACAGATGTATCGTTAACGTGCGAAAAATTTATTAAATTTTATTTTTACACTACCCTCTAAATGGTTATCTTCACAACCTTAATTGCAAATCGTAATTTTAGGTAACGAAGATCTTGAGGTGGCCCTAGGCAACAATAATGAAACCTTTACGGAGCCAATACCTGTGCCACTGATATATTGCAAGACGCGGAACCGGAACCCGGTGATAACCCTGACCAACCCGTTGGTCAAGCGGAACCCTGCCCTCAAGAGGAAACCTCTGGCAGTATAGAACCTGAGTTAGACCCTGACCTACTGCTGCACTGGGTGAATCCACGTCCGACTCACCCGACTATGGCGACAGCATTCATTGTAATCTATCGCAACTGTGGCTTCCTTTACTAAGGAAAGGAGCATTCCTTTCCTTAGTAAAGGAAGCCACAGAAGCTAAAGAAAATAAAGACAACCTACTGAAAGAGTACCTTGTACCAGACAATTGTAAGCTCCTGCAAGCGCCCAAATTAAATGCAGAAATCTCGGCGGCAGTACCGGACATGGTTCGTAATTGCGACAAAACACTTACAGCGTCTCAACAACAGCTAGGCACGGGTTTCACCGCCATCAACCGAGGCATGGATCTGCTTCTAAAGAGCGATAATAAGGTTCAAGCTATGAAACATTTGAGCAATGGTTGCCGCTTACTGTGTGATTCGCACTACATGGCAACGCAGGCTCGAGTGAAGTTAATCAGCCCTAGTTTAGACAAGGCTTTCTTAAATATCATACACGAGTCCGAAAGAGACGAGTCACTGTTTGGCTCGTCCCTTTCAGAGAAAATTAAAGCCGCCAAGGCCATTGAAAACAAGGCCTTTCTATAAAAAAGTCGGCAAAAGTTTCAAAACCGCCTCAACAGCCCAATAGGCGTCCGTCCTACCAGGGAAACTGGAACCCGCCTCCTCGGTACCCGGCGAACAGGGGGGTGCGGGGTGCATACAGAAGGCCGGCGACGGCAGGAAATCACCGTTCGTACACGTCGTCGTCAGCGCAGCCGTCACAACGCCCTGCGTCGCAGGACAAACCTCGGGCTCCCACTCAGACCCTTCGTTAATACAGGTACATGCGGGTAGGCTTACCCACTTTTATGACCGATGGTTAAAAATAACCAAAAACAATGTTATTCTTGATTGGTTAAAAAATGGTTATTCTATACCTTTTCTTATGCCTGTAAGTCAATCAGCAATACCTAAAAATAACCTATCAAATAGTGTGAAATCAGATATTATGGAAGCAATTAACTAACTAAAATCATTAGGGGCTATCTCAGAGTGCAATGTGACCAGAGATCAATTTATATCTAAAATATTCCTCACTTTGAAACCCAATGGCGATAAACGTTTTATATTAAATTTAAAATACTCAAACAAACTCATTAAGAATGAACATTTTAAAATGGAGGATTACCGAACAACATGCAAATTGATACCAAGCGATGGATACCTTGCCACCATCGACTTGAAAGATGCGTATTTCCTTTGAGCCATTAGGCCTTCTGACCGTAAATACTTAAAATTTCAATTTCAGCTTAATAATTCGCTAAAAACTATAACATATAGCTTCAATTGCATGCCGTTTGGTTTATCCGTAGCTCCACGAGTATTCACTAAGATTATGAAGGAAGTCATGACACACCTCAGACACCGAGGTTTTCAGTCAGTATGTTACTTAGACGATATTTTATATATTGGAAATACATAATAATCATAATCATAATCATAAATCTTTATTTATCTCAACATCATATTACAGGCACAGGTTAATGAGATGCAAAGAAAGGTGTCTGTTGTAGGAGGATCCTGAGTTACAGATCACCCGGCTCTCTTAGTAGAGTCAAGATAATGTATAAATGTAGGTATCAAAAGATTGAATAATTAAAAAAAAAAAATAGAAACATAAAATAAAATAATAATGAGCTTCAAAGAAAAAAATTAATAATGGAAATGAATAATGAATGAATGATGAATAAGTGTATTGAATGTTTGTAAGTGTAGGTGTGTAAGTGTTAGTGTGTGAGTGTTAGTGTGTGAGTGTTAGTGTATGGGTATTAAGAAATTGGTTTTATTAAGTTTTCAGTGGCAATGTAGTCCAGATTTAATAGCCAAGAGCGAACTTTTCTTTTACAAATAGTTTTTGTATGAGTGTAGATAGATATTTTGTTATTAATTGAATTATAAAGAAAAGTGCCAAGAAAACAGAAAAACTTTTGGGAGAAACTAGTATTATAACGGATGATTGAACAAACATTTGTTGACCGTCTATTTTGTGTTGATAAATCGTGATCTAAGGGAAGTTCAGTGTGTTTTTTTAGTACTGTCATGAGAATGAACAACTGCCGGACTGTTAGCACTTGGCAGTGTTGGTAAAGATCGAAGGATGGATAGAGGATTGGGAAAAAGCAACTAACTTTTAATATAGCTCTTTGAGCTCTCTCTAAATTTATCAAAAAAGTTTTAGAGGTACCGCCCCAACTGGTAATGCAATATACAAGCAAAGACTAGCATAGTGCAAAGTAAACTGTCTTAATAACTGATGTGTCAAATATATGTCTTAATTTTTTTTAAATGTAGATTAATTTTCGGATTCTTTTAACCAGGGATTCAATGTGTTGTTGGAAACTGAGTCGATTATCTATGATTATACCAAGATATTTGATAGAATTAGTTTGAACTAATACAGGACAAGAACAATGGTTGATGAGTGAGTTGGAGAGTTGAGTACATGAGTGGACTTTAAAGTTGAAGTTTGGTTGATCCTGGGGTCTAAGGGAATATGTCATGAATTTTGTCTTATCCACATTGAGGGTAAGCAAATTGGAATATAACCAGAGATAGACCTTATCAAGACCTTGTTGGGCATAAATTTAACCTCATCCCACGTGTAAGCATCGAAAATCAAGGCAGTATCATCGGCGAAAGTGATGATTTTACCGTTATGCAGCTTGATGTCACATAAATCGTTTATATAAACTAAGAATAACGTTGGACCAAGAATGCTACCTTGTGGAACGCCGTACTGATTAGGAAGTTCGTCACTAATCCAATTATCTACTTTAGTAGTTTGAGTTCTGTCAGACAAATAGTCTATGAACAGTTGAAGTGGTAGACTTCTTACACCCATATTCTCTAATTTTTTAACCAAAATAGGAACAGATACTGTGTCAAATGCTTTAGCTAAATTTAGGTAAATGGCTATGGTCTTTTTTTATTATCTAGTTTGTTGACTATGTGATTTGTTAGTTCGTGGACGGCTTCAGCTGTTGACCTGCCAGATCGAAAGCCAAACTGTGATGGAGATAAAAGAGAATTTTGTTCAAGGAATTTAGTAAGTCTGGTGTTCATTAATCGTTCTAAAATGTTTGACAAAGTTGCTAGTATGGATATTGGTCTATAGTTATTGACACAGTATCTGTCTCCGGACTTGAATAATAATACAAAAACGTTTTAAAAATGATCCAGATATATAATCAACGCCAACCTGCCCTCGTAATAGCAAATGCAGTACTTGCAAAATGGCGGTTTCGAGAAAAGCGCGGTTAAGTGTTTTTTTTAAATCTCTACTATATCTGATATAAAACTCATATGTTTTGTTACGGAATAGGTACATAAAAATACAAAGTATCGTTAAGTTAAGTTTTGAAGTTAATTTTTCTTATGTAGGTCTTTAGAAAGTTGAATACTGCACTTAAACCTTGTGTCTCTATTTGTGATACATCAAAGTAGTGAAGTGAAATGCAGTAATCGTGTTTGATACTGCATTTATATCTAGGAAATACATTGACTACATTAAGCACTAGCAAAATTGATTACTGATACAAGTAGAATAAAAGGCATAATGCAGTGTAAAAACGAGTTGTTTAACATTTAAATAGAAAAAAAAAGGAAAAACATAATTAATTATGAAAATATTTTAATTTTATAATTTAACCAGTCTTTTTGTTGGGACATAAAGTAATAAAATATGTTGTACTAGGTCCGTCCCTAGTACCTACAATATATTTTATTACTTTCAAACCAAAAATATAGAAAATATTATGTTTAGAAATACTTATTATTAATTATCACCATGTGATTTAGTAACAAAAGTTTAGTAAAATAAACGAGATCATTCTTCATTCGCTTTCGCCTATAATCTTTTAAACGGAACACTGCTTCCATAGAAAACTTAAAAATATTAATTAATAATGGCACTGTAACAGTCTTAGTAGTAATTAAAATTAAATTTCATAGCCTTTGTTTCATTACAGTCTTCTACTTCTAAACTACCTATTCGAGATCAGTCGAGGAGTTATTGAAGTGAAGGTTTTGCCAAAACGGTAATCTGTCTTATTATTTTGGACAGTGTGGAAAGAATAGCAGATTTTCTTGCTTCTTTCTTCTTCACCCCTTGGAAGAATGTTTTTGATAGGATCAGGAATTGACAATGACTTTAGGTATTTTACTTTTAGGAACTCAATTTCGTGTATCATTCCATAATAATCTGTCTTCACAAACATGTTACTTTTATTTCTGTGTACCTCCACAGTAACAATATCTTTTAAATATACTCTGTTTGTGCTCTTACCTCTTTGGTCGTAGCGTGATGTTATATGTATAGCCTATAACCTTCCTCGATAAATGTAAGTAATATCCAACACAAAATGAATTTTTCAATTCAATTCAATTCAATTCCAGCCAGTAGTTCCTGAGATTAGCGCGTTCAAACAAACAAACAAACTCTTCAGCTTTATAATATTAGTATAGATATTTTCGAATTTTCACTTTTTTTGTATGACCCTACTGTGTTTCTTTCTATAATGTACAGGAATACTGCATTCTAACTTGGTACTAAATACGTGATTACTGCATTTTAATCTGGTGTATGCTCATTGCTGCATTCATACTAACAATATCAGATACTTACACTTGAAATGCTGCATTTTTACTTATAATATCTCGATGTTCCAGACACAATAAAAAAAAAAAAAAAAATTCTACGTGTAGTTAAAAGTCTGCAGATGTCATTTTTGACAAAAACGGAAAATCGTAAAAATGTCGATTACTGCATTTGCTATTAGGAGGGCATACTGCACACTCATTTTTTAAATTCATAATTAAGGCCCGTATTTCTTCTTCATCAGTAGGAAGAAGAACAAAGGAATTTTGAAATGAATTAGTTGGTTGACTATCAGGTTCTACATTAGGAAAATTAATATTTTGTGAGAGTAATATAATAATACATATGAGAAGTGTCTTAATAACGTAAACAAAACATTGAAACTACTCGAGTTTCTTGGATTTGTTATCAATTACCATAAAAGTATGTTAAAACCACGAAAATCCTGCAAGTATTTAGGATTTTTTTATGATACTAGAAACCTTAACATAGAATTACCAGTTGCTAAGCGACATAACATTGCCGAGTTGGTTACTACATTTACAAAATTACAGCCATGTTCCATCCGCGAACTAGCTCGCCTAATCGGTATACTAGTCGCCGCTTGCCCAGCCGTTAAATACGCCTGGACATACACTAAAATATTAGAGCGACAGAAGTTTCTAGCGTTACTTAAACATAATAATGATTATGAAGTTAAAATTAAGCTTCCTCATATTATACTAGAGGATTTGTACTGGTGGTTGTCAAATATTGATTGATACAACACGCAATTTTATGCGACCGCCAAACTTTGACATCGAAATCTATACCGATGCGTCGAGGTCAGGTTGGGGCTCTGTCTGTAAGAACGCTCAAGTACATGGCAAGTGAAAGTCATCAGAGAAAACATGTCATATTAACTACTTAGAGCTGATGGCAGCCTTTTTGGGTCTGAAGTCATTTGCTAGCGACGTAGCCAACTGTGCAATAGTACTTCGCATGGACAACACTACTGCTGATACTGGTCACTTTCTGATGAAGCATTCCATGAAATCGTAAAACATTTTGGCCAACCGGAAATAATAATAATAACCGGACTTATTTGCGTCTCGCGATAATGCGAAGTGTACCAAATTCATCTCATCGAAACAAGATCCTGACGCAGTTTCCGTAGATGCATTCACGGCAAACTGGCATACCTATTATTTCTACGCTTTTCCACCATTTTCCCTAATATTAAAATGTCTTAGAAAAATTATCGATGACAACGCTTACGGCATATTAATATATCCCAACTGGCCATCACAACCATGGTTCCCACTATTGCAAAACCTTATAGTCTCCAACATTGTTTATTTAAACCTCAATAAAAAACTCTTGCAATCTCATTTCAGGGAGTGCCACCCCTTGCACAAGAACCTTACCCTGGGTGTCGCGAGGCTCTCCGGCAGGCTTTCAGCCGACGGGGTGCCTGCGAAGACTCGGCTACACTGATGCTATCGTCCCTTTCTAACAGCACAATTCAGCAATACAGTACTTCACTTAAGCTTTGGTGGCAATATTGTATCACTAACCAAATTAATGTTTTTGACCCTTCAAAATCGTCCTTACTGTCATTCTTAGCGTCACAATATTTTTAGCGGTTGTGCGTATGGCAGCCTAAATTCCCATCGTCCCGCATTGTCAGCCTTTATAGGTAATAATATTGGTTCAGACGAATCTATAAAGCGGAAAGCGCCTCCTTAAAGGTGCGTATAAATTGAGACCCTTAAGACCCAAGTATTCCACCACCTGGAATCCCCAATTAGTGTTAAACTTTATTTCAACATGGTTCCCTAATAGTAAGCTCTCACTCGAAAAAATCACTAAAAAACTTGTGATTCTATTAGCAATTTGTACAGCTCACAGGGTACAGACGCTCTCCTTGATCAAACTCGAGAACATATATGTTTCGGATAGCGGCATAAAGATTGTTATAACTGACATCATAAAAACATCCGCTCCCGGCAGAGACCAGCCGGTCTTGTTCCTGCCATACTTCACGGAAAATACGCGTATTTGCCCAGCTACAGTTCTTTCAGATTATATTTTTATTACTAAAAACATAAGACCTGAGAGTACAAACAATCTTTTATTAACGTACAAACGTCCACACAAACCTGCTACCACACAAAGTATCAGCAGATGGATAAAACAAATGCTGTCAGAAAGCGGCGTAGATACCAGCGTATACGGCGCGCACAGTACACGACACGCGTCCACCTCGGCCGCGAGCTTGGCCGGGGTTAATATAGAAACAATTCGCAAAACCGCAGGGTGGACTAGTTCATCAAACTCATTTGCTCGTTTTTATAATAGGTGCATTATAAACGAAGGTGAATTCGCTAGATCTATTTGCTTGCCGTAAGAAGTTCAATTATGATTATCTATTTAAATTATTGTTCTTACAATATAACTTAGAAAATGTCTTTATGTTAGGTTAATTGTGATTAATGCGAAATAGTTAAATATACCATTAAGGAAACATAATCATTAATTACTATAAGGTTGATTTGTTTATAAATAAAACTATAATGATAACAACCTTATGTTTATTATTTCATTCCAAAACTTTCTAACTCTGAACATCCACATTGTTATTATTATATCTGAAAAATTAAGCAAGGAATTATAATATATGATCAAACGAACTTGCAAGTGAAGTTCGATCATTATTATGATGAGTTGCTTCATTTGAAGATATGATCACCCTCCCCCCCTGACGCTTGGCGATCCCATAAAGAGAAAGTTTTGTATCATACTGGACTCTAAAAAATGAGCTAACGTCAAAGTGTTACACATAGAGGCGGGCAGACCGAAAATACGTCACTTAATAGTTTTAAAAATCTTTAAAATATGTGCGAAGTTACCAAGTAAGTAGGGAACTACGTTGTTATTATCATATCTTCAAATGAAGCAACTCATCATAATAATGATCGAACTTCACTTGCAAGTTCGTTTGATCATAATTATATTATGATTTCTTATTTCGAGTAATTATATTCCTGTTTTCTTTTTTGATGTATTTATATTTTAGATTTACTCTACGAAATAGCGATGTTTTTTTTCTGTATAGAAGTCCTTCTTAACAATCGAGTTATAATACCATACTCAACAATATCTTCATCATCATCATCATCATCATCAGCCTATAGCAGTCCACTGCTGGACATAGGCCTCTCCAATTGCACGCCATACAGCTCGATTCTCGGCAGCTCTCATCCAGCTGCTACCAGCCACCCTGCGAAGATCGTCGCTCCACCTAGCCTGAGGGCGTCCTACCTTACGTTTGCCGATTCGCGGTCTCCACTCAAGAACACGTCTACCCCAACGGTCATCGGTTCTACGGCTAATATGGCCGGCCCATTGCCAGTTCAGCTTGCTTATTCTGTGAGCTATGTCAGTAACTTTGGTTCTCTGCCGGATTACCTCATTCCGAATTTTATCACTCAGAGATACTCCAAGCATAGCTCGTTCCATAGCTCGCTGAGCGACCTTGAATTTATGGACCAGCCGTACCGTGAGTGTCCATGTTTCGGCTCCGTAAGTCATGACAGGCAGGACGCACTGATTGAAGACTTTAGTCTTTAGGCTCTGCGGAATACACGACGAGAAGACTCGACGGAGCTTCCCAAAAGCTGCCCAGCCCAGCTGAATTCTTCTGTTAGCCTCCTTCTCAAAGTTGTTTTTACCAAACTGCAAAGTTTGCCCGAGGTAAACGTATTCACGAACAACTTCGAGAGCACCGCCATTGACAGCAATCGGTCCCGGACTAAAGTGGTCGTTGAACATAACTTGGGGTTTGTCCAAGTTCACCCGGAGACCAATGCGTACAGAAGAATCAACTAGGCCGTCCAGCATCTGTTGCAAGTCATGCAGCGACTCAGCCATTATGACGATGTCATCTGCAAATCTCAAGTGTGAGATGTACTCGCCGTTGATGTTAATGCCGCGTCCTTCCCAGTTCAGCGTCTTAAACACATCCTCCAATGAGTTTGAGAACAATTTCGGGGAAATTACGTCCCCTTGCCTTACACCCCTACGCAGGGGGATATGTTTAGTTTGCTGGTTCTGAGTTTGGACGGTCATTGTCGCGTTTTCATAAAGACATCTCAGCACTTGGATGTATCGCCAGTCAACTTGGCATCGCTGCAGAGACTCCAAAACAGACCAGGTCTCGATAGAGTCAAAAGCCTTCTCATAGTCCACAAAAGCAAGATATAGGGGCCGATTATACTCTTCGGACTTCTGTATAATTTGCCGCACTGTGTGGATGTGGTCTATGGTGCTGTATCCTCCTCGAAACCCGGCCTGCTCCGGCGGCTAAAACTCGTCGAGTCTTCGCGCTAGACGATTCGTGACGACTCTTGAAAACAGCTTATATACATGGCTTAGGAGCGAAATGGGTCTGTAATTCTTTAAACGGGTCTTATCACCCTTTTTAAAGAAGAGAACGACCACGCTCCTTCGCCACACTTCTGGAGTTCTCCCAGAGAACAAGACAGAGTTGAAAAGCTCCCGAAGCTCCTTCAGTACAGGACTTCCTCCCGCTTTCCATTTTTAAGCTGTTTAAAAGCCGCCGCGATTTCATCTTGGCTGACTTCTGGCAGATCTTCCGTGAAATGGCGGGTTAAGGTGGCTCTGGAATCCTCATTTTCGGGATCAGGTCGAGATGCATGCGATGCGTACAATTGGCCGTAGAAGTTTTCGACCTCCGAAAGGATCTCCGGCTTCGAAACGACGGTATCCCCACTAGGTGTGGTCAGCTTCGTCAGGTGGCTCCTCCCGAGTAATTGGACGAACACTTTCCACCCCCGATTTTGCTCAATCGCTTTTTCTATAGAGCGTGTATTGCAGCGTCGGAGGTCACGTCGTACCAATTTTCTAATATTTTTGTTGAGTGCCCGTTGTTCTGACGAAGTTCTGAACAATATCTTACTCGTACAATATTATCCTACCCATACAATATTATTCCCCAAATTATAGGGAAATACTTTAAAAAATGACAACCCTTTTTACACACAGATAAAAAGGTGGCTTCCCTTTTGCTGTACGGCGCGCTCTGTCTTTCCTTTTTTGTTGGTCTGAGGTGACACTATGTTATTTTGCAAAAAATAATCCTTATGATGAAGCCTTTCGATCGGTATGATAAAGCTACAGGGTGATTATTTTTCTCATGTAACGGGTTCGATCCCCGGTTCAACCATGTAATTATTTAAATATCTATGAATGCAGTTTTAATTGTTTTTTAAATTCAAATAATGTCTTCTTTCTGTATAATGTTCCATCTACAATATTCAGGGTACTTTCCCTCCATGTGGCATATCCGTGGGACGCCCTGTATAAAGAACTAGCTGCGCCCCGCGGTTTCACCCGCGTAATGCTCGATCCCGTGGAAATATCGGGATAAAAGTATCCTGTGTTAATCCAGGTTATAAACTATCTGTTTGCCAAATTTCATCCAAATCCATTCAGCTGTTTTTACGTGAAAGAGTACCTAACAAACATCCATCCATTCATACTTACAAACTTTCGCGTTTCTAATATTAAATAGTTAGATGAAATAAAAAACATAAATAGAGCTTATTTTTCGGATAGGTTTTTTTTTTTTAATGTTGGTCATCCGCTATTGGCGACCAATAAGCCGTTCGAAACTACCTGCTCCCGGCTTCCCCTCGGAATTTTCCCGTTGGGTTTTTTCCCATCTCCTACTTTGTCAATATTGCTAGTTCGGCATGATTCAATTTCAACGTACCTACTCTACTTCGACATGCTGTAGTTCGACGATATCTTAGATCGACTGTCGTCCTGCCACGTTGGGAAACAATTGAACTTGTGAAAGATGTAATGTATAGACTTTTCTCGTATCTCTTCCAGTCACACGGTGCACCGCTCGCGTGTGGTGTGCAAACGAGTGCCCGCCGCCGCCCGCGCTGCCCCGCCGCTCCCCGCGCCCTCCCTCATGGAGCGTGCTGCCGCCGAGCTGCCGCCACGGCCGGGTGCTTCCCCCGGCCTGCTGCGCCGCCGCTACTCCGTCCCCGAGACTATCATGAGGAAGTGAGTTTTTCAGCTTCGCTTCCTTGTGCTCATCACGTCGTGAGAAGTACCAGTTTTCACTTGTGTCCTGTTATGTTGCAGGTATCGTCTCGCGCAGCAAAGATCAGACACGGAGGAGAGCGCGCCGCCAACGAACCGTTCGGTGGCGTCGGCGTCGCCGCCCCGAGAAGCGAGCGGTTCGCCCACCGACTCACCACAGAGGTTCGTGCGCCGCGACCGCGAGCTCATGCGCAAGTCGGCGCTCATGCGGCGCATGTGGGGCCGGCCGTGCGAGCCAGGCCGCGCTTGTTGCTGCTGCGGCGCCGAGCCTTGCGACGCGGCGCCCAGCGGCGGCCGCGAGACGCGCTCGCTGGACGGCAGCCGTTCTGAGTTGCGCCAGCTGTCCAGTGGCCTGGCATCATCGCGGTACTCGCATGCTGCCGCCGGCTGGGCCACACCTAAGCGCCAGCGGCTCGACTCCTCGCGAGACTTCCGCGGCAGCGACGAAATGCTCCGCGCCGCCATGAAGAACAGCTACGACCGCGCTGAAGAGTCCCGCAACGATCGCGCCACGAGAGCTGACTTTTCAGACTCTACGTATCGTTCTCATGTCCACGAGCCCTCGTCGTCTTACCTAGAGACGGTAAGCGACACTTTCAGTGACAGTGATGGTTCTAAATTCGACATCACAGGCGAGGGAAATGCATTCACGCAATACTCAGAGCGGCAATCGTCGGACATGACTACGCTAGAAGTTAAATCAACAACGGTGGACGACATGAACGTGTTGAGTGACCACTCCGCGCCGTTCGCCCCCAGAGACGAGCGCTCGCTGTCGGACTCGTCCGAGACGTGCTCGGTGACATACCCCACCACGAAGGAGAGCGCGCAGCTTACGCACAGCGCGCACTTCGCCGGGCGCGTGTGCGAGCACTCCGCCAGTCTGCTGCGCGACGACAATGACGCGGTGCCCTACGACAAGCCGCTCTCCATCCACACGCCCTCCTATGAACTTCTGGAGATCGTTGTTTCGGAGACACTCAACGTCAGCTCTGTGCCGGCTGTCAGCACGCGCACGCTCCCACCAGACAAAACTTCGAACAACTTAAGAGCTTCCACTGTGAACCAAAAGTGCGCTCAAAATATTAATATCGATGAATACGTGTCCAACATTTTAGTGGAGAGTTTGAATTCATTGACGGACCAATTGGAGTGCATGAATGCGTCCATGGGAAACGATAGAAAAATTAGTATCGTCGAAAAAGAAATAAAAGTAAAGTTACAAAATACAGGAGTAAACACGATAGTTCACCTAAGCCCCACCTCCAACAACCAGATCATATTCGGTAACGAGGAGCTGTGCATCAACGAGGAGCGCAAGGATTGCTGCAACAACTCGCACGATGTACACGACGCGCACGACGCTCACGATGCACACGACGCGCTTGTCATACGCGATGAGGCGCACAGTGTCGAGTCCAACAACAACCTGACCTTGGCGGGCTCTCCGGGCCCCTGTCCGTGCGACTCCTTTGACCTACAGCACGACAACGTCAACCAAGCCGTGCTGCAGCAAATACAGAAATTGTTCCAGGACGAACTGCACAACCTAGACCCCGATATGGACTATTCCGGCAAGCCGTTGCCTGAAATATCCCATATCGAAATATCGAATGTAACGGATGTGTTCATAGACAATGAAAATGTGGCAGGTCCGTTGGGAGCTGAAAGCGGACAGGTGCGCGAGTACGAGCTCATCAGCGGCGTAGGCACCGGCAGCTACTACCACGACGTGGACGACCAGCCCGTGGTGCCGCGCTTCTCCGCCTTCCCGCACACCGACTCCATGGAAGTGAACACATCATCCTCGGACGACGCGGACCTAATGGGCTCCGACTGCACAAGCCTCGTTGACAGTCTCGACGATCCTAACTCGCCGCGCTCGGTGTTGCTTCGCAGAGCTTGCACCGGGCGGCGCAGCGAGCTCGTGCGCTCCGCTATAGACGTCCTTGACTTGCTGCCGGAGAACCCTCGCACCGAGGAAGTGGTCACGCCCAAGGACAAGGGTGAGTCCTTTTTTATTAAAATAAAAGATAACGAATGTGACTGCGATAAAGAAAATGTGAACGTTGCCGACCGAATGCCCGAGAAAATAAAACAAAGACTTTACCGGCGACATCGCAAGAGAGAAATACGCATGGAGTGCGCGCGACGCACACGCGGTAAGCAGCGGCTGCGAGACAGAGATGAGGAGCGACGCCACGACGAGTACTGCCGCTCGCGCCGGGACGTGGAGAGAGAGTGCGTCGCCATCGTCAACGCGCTCATCGATGACGTCATCAATAAGATAGCGCAGGAGGAGTACAAGTGCATGCGGATCAAGCACCGACCGATCAAGATGGTCACCTCTAAGTCTGACGACAATGTAGCCAAGCGGACTTGGAAGAAAGAACTAGAGCCGATCGATGACAAAGATCCATTCAAATCTTTGAAGAGCAACACTTCTCACGACTCGTATAAATCGAGGAAGCATAAGGGCGAGCGGCACCAAATACACGGCAAATTATCGTTTGTGACGCGACCCACGGTAGCTACTGACGACCGAGCCGCCAAAAGGATATACCAAAAGTCTGAGATACACGATGGTAACAAATGCATTGAAATATTAGAAATATTAGAATACGTTCACGGCTCACAGAGCTCACCTGAAACTACGACTTCCGACGAAAATCAAAATAATACTATGAAAAACAAAAAGTCACGTATTCCTATTCCCATTTACGAAAAAATTCAGAGGTCTCCTAACAACGAGTTAAACAAGAATAACAGCAGACGCAGCTCAGTGCGAGCCGAGCGCAATGGCAACACTAACCGACTGATCGCAGATATGCTGATGGGCGCGCTGGCTGAGCCAACCAGCCCGCCACCCGCGGCCCCCGCCCCGCGCCGCGCCTCCGTCCCGTACGCCGAGCCGCGCTCGCGGTCCAACTCGCTGCGCTTCAAGCAGATGTTCGACATCATTCCCGAGGAGCGTAGCAGCCTCAGCCTGGACTCCGGCAATGAGGACCTCAACCACAACCGCCGCGCCTCCGCGCCCGACATCGCCGACCAGTACCGGGAGAGCACCGACGCTGAGTGCAATGACGCGCCCGCCGCGGCCCCAGCACCCACGCTCCTAGCCAACTGCAGCCCGCCGCATAAACTAAAGACTCAACCTGATTCACCGAGACGGTGTAAAGATGTGAAAAGTGCAGGCACCTCTCCCATAATGGAAAGTGATGGAGACAAGCGGGTGCTCAGGTCAAAAAACCAAACAACGATGACGTCCCCGGGCAGTAAATCGGCGGCGACCAGCCCCATGCGAGCCTCAGCAACAGAGAGCGGGGTGAGGGGGGAGGTGGGGCTGGCGAGCGGGCGGGGCAAGGCGGTGCGGGGTCGCGCCTGGCTAGGCTTCACACGGCCCGACGCGCGCGCGCCACACGACGAAGGTATCTCACTGTCGGTCTCGTGCGCACCGCCGCTGCTGCCGCACCTCACCGCTTCCTCTGTGCCCGTCGAGTAGGTAGCGTAGCACCCTGCCACCCGCGCGCCACACTCGCGCCACACTCGCGCAGCACCCGTGCCACACTCGCAACGCTTACATTAGCTCAACACCAGCTAGACGACCACCGTCTCGTAATTTCGTTCATATCACCTGAATACTCCAGCACCAAAATAAATCAAATATAATTAAATGATTATTTTTAATAAGATTAGGTAGTAGTATTAGGTATTGTTACGAAGACGCGTATCACTGCTGAAGAGAGCATTCCTCCCTGCACATCGTTCGCGCTTGTGTTGTAGCCTGTTGTAGCTAGAAGATCATGTTAGCACTCGCGAGTGACATCTGTCGTTGATTAAGTAATAGTTCTGCGTTAAGAGCATTTATGTAACCAGAGATTGAATATTAAAATATTACATTCTTAAACGTTGTTTTATTCACACGAAGGTTACAAAGAGAGGGCAGAGTCTGGTAAAGTGCGGCCGCGCAGATCAGTGATCACCAAGCACGATCGCATACAGGATGCGCGACTACGTGCAGAGCGCGGCTGCCGCCCCGAGCGCACTGAGCGCGTGGAGCGGCCACCAAGGCCCACGCCCCGACGTCTGCCGCGTGCCCGCTCCCCCTCCGCCGAGCGCGCGCCTACCCCGCTCACCGACGAGCCGTCTGACCGCTCCCCGGACGACATAACACACATCATCGGCGACAAGCGAAAATCACGGAGTTTCTCTCTGGAGAGTTTTGAAAGAAGTGATGAAGACAGAATTCACGCGTCTTCCGTAAAGCTGCCCGAATTCAAGGGCGGCGGTGCCAGCGGTGGTGCGACTTCTAGCGACAGCAGCGAGTCTGGCGGTAGTCTGCTGTGCTCGCTCGCGCCGAAGTGGCTGTCGCAAGGGCGGGCCCGACGAGCCGCACGCCGTCGCGAACAGGAGCGCGCCGTGCCCACCGCCCCCTCCGTTCCCGACCCCGCCATGCCAGACCAGCAGCCACCAGGTAACGCTCTCAGCTCGCCTTCACTATAAGTATACGTGTATCTCTAGGCAAAATTCGGGAGCATTACTGAGTGAAAATTCATCACATTAAAATGTTGAGTTCAGCGCGCAGCAGGTCACATGTTTCTAGCCGTGCCGTGTGCTGCGTGCCGCACGTTGTGTGTGCGCCATGTGTTGCTGACGGCACTTGTGTGTGTGCGACAGGCGGGTGGTCGGTGACGGTGGCAGGCTCGTGCCGCACCACGCTACCTGCTGATGTCGAGATGCGCCTGCGCTTCCCGCACGACACCCAAGCTGCCGCCGACGGACCCTGTCAGGTGCTTTAGACGACACTTAACTTTAACACATTCTTGACCCTCTACGTAACGTCAATAGCTGGGTCCACACCGGACGATCCAGTGCGCTGCGATCGGGCGCAGCAGGAGCAACATCCAAATACACTGTCGGTGTGGACGTATCAGGCGCGATCCAAGCACACGCGGAGAAGCGCGCGCTCCGTGGAGCGGCCTCTGCGAATGTCTCTAATTAGCACAGTATTTTAGTAATTAGCAAAAATCCTTTACAAACAAACATAGTTTTACGTTCGCAAAAAATATATTTGAATTAAAAAATACTAGAATCCTTTCAAGGTACGGAACTCTCGGTGGGCGAGTCAAGCTCTTTCTTTTTATTATTGAACCGAATATTTGTCAGGAGTGTACGTGTCGCCACTGCGCCACGTGCGCGTGCTCAGCGCAAGTGGCGCACGGGGAAGGAGCGGGAGCCCGTGGCCCGGGACGGAACGCGCCGCCCCTCCCGCCCGCCGCACCCGCTGCACTCGCGCGGCTCTCACGCTCCAATTCCAGCAAACTGACCCTCACCATGAAGAAGGAGGCACTTGGTACTTATTACCCATTTTTCATTAATAAAATCCATTACATGCTATAGGTCGTTCCGATTTTTGAGTGGAGCTAACTTAAATACCTGCATAACCAGATGAATTGGTTTCTACTTGTAGACTCTTCCATTCTTGCCTCCAAGAGTTCGAAGAAGTTGGGCGAGCCGCTCCCCGACGTGGAGACGTACCGTGCCTCGCGGAGCAAGCTCAAGAGTTCCGTCAAGGTATAACACTCCTAACTAATGCAGACTGCTTGCCTCGCGGTCGCGACTGGCGGATCATATACACTTGCTGATCGTCGTGTACTCGCTCCGCAGACAGAGTTGCGTAGTGATTAGTGTTTGTCGTTGACAAGCATTTACACCTAGAAGGCGGTTGTTTCAGACGCGTCGGGGGTACTCCCTGCACTGCTGGCTGCCAGACGCCGAAGCCGCGCCCATCAGGTACATCGCTCATCCTGATTGCCTGAACCTAACTCCTACCCAACAACTCTTATGTTACTTCTATGTTGTTTGTATTGAAACTAACATGAATACATAACATTTAACATCATAGGAGGTATGATAAAAAAGACCCATCACGAAACCACACAAGCTACACATTCTGTAGGTACCTACGTCTGTGGGTTTAGAACGAGACGGGAGGCGCGGGTCTACTTGAAGATTGGCTACCGGCTAAGCTTTTATAGTACAAGGGGAAGGGGGGAGGAGGGGGCGTATTCTAGATAAAAAAAAACCTGAGGTAATGGTCCCCATTGAAGTAATGGTTGAAGAGTGTTTGTGTTGTGTGTGCAGGCCGAGTAACGGTTTGTCGGTGCTAGGCAGCGCTATCATCCCAGAGCTGAAGCCGCGCGTGCCCACCATGAGCGAGCGTGACCTAACGCGCATTTACACGCCGCGTCACTACCTGCGCTCCTAGACACTGGACCCATCAACTTAAAATATTGTACAGAGCTGCACAAATGTATTGTGATTTATAAATAAATTGTTAATTTTTATAACTTTTGACTATTTTGTATCATACAGCTTTTGTGTTAGGAACAGAATCAAACTGCTCTGGAAGAACTTTACGCCCCGGTAACTCTTAATCCTTCTCACTCCACCCACGAATTTCTCCTGCAGCTTTGCAACGGCGACCTTGCGCTTGTCAGCTTCCAGCAAGAGCTCGTTTATTGCTAGCTGATTCAGTTGCAGGTTGGCCTGGATCATTTGGTACTCGGTGCCGATCATTTTGTACGTGGTGGTTACAGAGACAATTGGCAATATGCTACCGACAGGCACAATCATGGTCCACATGAAGGAAACCGGAAACCTAAGTGCGGAAACCACACCCCAGAACAGATAAAGTCAAAGTCAAAGTCAAATAATTTATTTCAAGTAGGCACATTAAAGGCACTTTTGAACGTCAAATACATAGAAATAGAACTGATTCTAGTTGCCCCTTCCAAAAGGTAGTTTTCGTATGGAGAAGAATGGGCAAGAAACTCCACCGTTACTCTTTAAAAAAAATCTTTTACAATATTTGGTATACATCAATTACATCATTACATGTGAAGACGATGCACCGAGAACACAATTACAATAGGTAAAAAGAATTAAAAATTAAAAATGGAGCAATGACAAATAAATAAATTAAGTATGTGATAGATACATGGTGCTCACATATTTACAAACATTAAAGTATACGATATCACAATATTCCTACAAACTTGCAAGTAATACTAATAGGACAGTGTGTGAGTTTAATTATCATAAAATGTAAAAAAAAAACGATGATATACAAATAATAAATTTTACAACTAGATTAGCAACCAGTTTGATTTTGTCCAGCCTCGAATTTGTCCTATGGAGAAAGACCAGCATGTTTCCAAGCATTCTTATCTTGGATATAATCCTCTAATTTGTAATATGCTTGTTTACAAAGCAATGATATTATATTAACAGATATGTTATACACTCACAAAACAACCGATAAAAGTGTTCCGCGCAGCAGCGGCACAAATACCCACGTTTCATTCATTTTTACATTTCACTACAAGTAGGTAAAAACGTTACAATTGGAATGTTTTCGAGTCTTCACGATTGCGCGCTTATAACATATCTGTTAATTTAATATCATTGTTAGAAAGTGTACTTTTAATATGAGTTTTAAATTTTCTTTCATTTTATTGATAAAACATACTAACATACGGACAGGCGTGCCAACGCGTCCCATTTAACGCATATAGGGCACTTGCTGCAGTTGGCGTTGTGGTCGGTCTTTTTTCAACTTTGGCCAACACGCACTTGTGGCACTTCGGCGCCACCGCTGCCAGCCTTGATGGCAGCCAGCTCGCATGTGCGGGTCACCACAGTTGATACAGAGGTCGGCGGGCTGCCTCCACAGTTTACGGCTGTGGCCGAAGTGCAGACAGCGAGTGCACGATTTGGGTTCCGCTTGCCCCTTGGATCTTACCCCTAATCGCCAAACTGTATCTACTCGCCCCCTTGAACATTAGATCCACCATAACTACCCCAAACCGCCCCCGATTGTAAGTAAGTTCAAAGTACTGTCCGCACTCGCAAGTTTTTATTTATGATTTGTAAGTGTGGAAGGTAGGTGATTTCGGACGAGTGGCATTTTAAAACGCTCTTTGCTTTTGCTCGAAAAGAGCGTTGAGCGTATTACTTATCCAAGCAAACTAATTAATACCTTAAAAAAAACATAAAATAAGGTTGCTAAAAATTGAAGTAACTATACACTAATTATCACAATATTGTCTGCGTGCATTGAACCAACATGAAAATATGTCTATTTTCGTAAACGAAAACAAACTCGACCGCCACGAGACTAGACTGTGAAGATATTGCGAACGGAATATGAACAAACCGAATGTTAGGTTAGGTTTTTTTTTTTTTTTTTTTTATAAAAACACCCGTCATCACAGGGCGTTGCGTGTTTCCTCTGACGTGTATTAATCAGAGACCTTTTTTTACATTTAATATCATAACAGTGTACAGAGTTTTTACATATATTATATCCTAATGTTACATTTATCTTTGTAGTTCTTACTTATTTTTAATATCTTATTTTACTGCTTATACAGAGATAGCTTATTTTACTTATTAACAGGTTTTTATTATTACTCTTACGTTGATTACTTAGCAATATATTCTAACAATACTTGAAAGTATATCTTTTATACTTGGTTCCTTTTTATAACTTTTGCAGCTATGTCCTTACAATATTTAAAAAACTTTTGTCTATTTCTTTTGTTTTACATTATTTTCGGTATATTTTCAAAATTTATTCTTTCTTCTGTTTCTATTTCAAAATTTAATCTATCGTGTCCAAACATGGGACACTCCATTATAATGTGCGGCACATCTTCCTTCTTTTCGGGATCGCAGGGACATGCCGGGCTCTCCTTGCACTTGAAACGGTTCAAGTACTCGGAGAACCCGCCATGCCCCGTTAGCACTTGTGTTAATAGAGAGTCGACTTTAGATTTTCGAACTATGCTATAGCATAGTTCGAAAATCTAAAGTCGACTCTCTTTGAAAATCTTCTTTCCAGATGCAACCGCGGCGTATACGCCGCGGTTGCATCTGGAAAGAAGATTTTGGTGGTTGATGCAGTTTCCTCGGTCCGGTATCTCATGTTCCATTCGTCGAGCGAGTCTATTCGGATTTGTCGCTTGACAAATGAGACTGGGCACAGATCATAATCTGGTCTTGATTTCTTGCCTAACGCTGCCTCTTTTGCCAATTCGTCAGCCCTTTCGTTCCCCTCTAATCCTGCATGTGCCTTGATCCAGAACAATTCAAGGGTTTTTCCGCAGCTTGTCAGTTTCTGGATGTTCGAACGGATTTTAAATGCTAGAGGATGGAGCGAAACGCCTTGAGTCACCGTTTCCAGGGCTGATCTGGAGTCGCAGTATACTTCGACAACTGGAGATGTGTGTTTCAAGGCCAGCTCGGAGGCTTTATGCAGAGCTAATAACTCGGCCTGATAAACGGTGCAGAACGGGTCCAACTTAAACTTTTGGGCTTTGGTCTCAATCCCATTTTCCCATAGGCACAGTGCTGCGCCGACTTTGCCCTCTATTTTACTACCGTCGGTGAAAATCTTTGGGTTGCTAAGTCCTCGCTCGTCCATTTCTCCACCGTTCATCACGCATTCGAACTGTATGTGTATTTGGTCTGCAGGGTGTGGCATTTGTGTGTGTGGGACCGGTAACTCAATCTCCCGGTCTCCTGTCACTCTTCGCGAGTACCCTCGTTTTTCTTCATAAAAAGAAGCTGTTTCCCGAATCCTAAGATCCAATGGAAGCAGTCCGGAGAGTAACAGGGCCGAGTTTAATGAGGTTGTCCTTTATGCTTTTATAATTTTTTGGACAAACCCCCGCTGAACCGCGTTTAACTGCTTCCTCAAACCTTTCTTATTTGAAGCCGGCGCCCAAGCACTTGCTGCGTACATAATGACTGGCTCCACCACTGCGATGTATATAGTCCTGATTATCTCGGGTTTCAGGCCCCAACTGATTTTTGCGGCTTTTGACAGCTGTTTATATATGTTTAGCGCCTTCCTACAGACGTTCGAAGCGTGAGCGTTAAACGTCAATTTGTCATCTATTGTGAGCCCCAGTATCTTGATCTCCCGTGATAGGGCAATGTCCTCCCCACCCATGTGCAGAAGTGGTGTGTCATACTTCAGCTTATTTGTGATGACCATGGCCTTTGTTTTGTGTGGCGCAAACTTAAGTTTGTTTTTGACGCCCCACTTCTGGACATGCGCGAGGGTCGCATTAACCTGTCTCTGGACACCAAGAGCTGTGTCCCCCGAGAAAATCAGTACCACATCATCCGCAAAAGCTTGGCAGTAATCGCCTCGTTCCTCTTACTCTTTTAGCAGGGGATCAAGGAGTAAATTCCAGAATGTAGGCCCCCCTATAGAGCCCTGCACGCAGCCTTTGCTTGTTTCTTGCAGGTATTCTGCTCCTGCATATCTAACCCTAACTTTCCTGTTGCTCAAATAGCTGTCAACCAGACGTCGCAGGTTTACCGGGCATCTTGTTTCTGCCAGTCGGCATTTCATAGTCGGCCACCAGGCGCTATCGAAAGCTCCCTCTATGTCCAACGATACGACTACGATGATCTTTTTCTCCTTCAGTTTGTCTCGAATGTGTTTAATCAGGTCATAGAGGGAGTCTTCGGTGCTGCGCTGCGGCATGAACCCATATTGGCTCCTGCTTGCCCCGGGCAAAATATGCCACCTAATACGGCGTACTAGCATCTTCTCCATGATTTTACCCAGTACAGGCAATAGCCCAATCGGCCTGTATGATTTGGGGTGCGCGTAATCATCTTTTCCCGGTTTTCTGAGAACTACGACTACTGCCTCCTTCCAGATGGTCGGGAAGTGAGACAAACTAAGGCATCTGTTCAAGACGGCCAGAAACAATTGTGGGTTGTGGGTTATAGCCGCCCTGCATATGTCCGCTGTCAGTCCGTCAGTCCCAGGAGCTTTCTTAGGGTTAAACGTCGATGCGGCCCACATCAGTTCTTCCGTCGTGAATAAAGGGTCGAATGTTTCACCATCCGCCTTTTCATTTACTCTATTCGCTAGCTCTCTAACTTGCTTGTGGTCCTCATCGTCGTCCTGCATTTTATCCTCAGGATAAAACGTCATTGCAAGCATCCTGGCCGACTCCTCGCTGCTAAGTACGCTACTTCCTTGCAATAACGGTATGTCCTCCTGCCTAGTGGCTGTGCGGTTTATCACCCTGTATATACTGTCCCACATAGTTTCACGATCCTGTTTTCTGCAGAACTCTTTCCAGCTCGCTGTTAGAGTGTCTTCCATCTTCTGCTTATACTCCTCCTTTGCTGTGAGATACTGGTCGACGACCCAAGCTCGGCGTCCCGGTGCAGCACAAGAGATTCTTCTCTTTCTCCTCTTTACGTCCTCCTTCATTTGTGTCAACTCCTCGGTCCACCAAGGCAATCCTGTCTGCTGTCTTTTGTTGAGAGTCGGTATGGTCCCTTCGCATGCCTCCCCTATTGCGTCTGTATATGTTTTGGTTATCTTGTCCAAGTCTTCTATTGAGTCTATTCTGTCTATTTCTGTTTTGTTTATATAATTGTGTTCCCAAAGGAGAATGACCTGAAATGTATGGCACCCTGTACCAAGCCAAAAAGTCCGCTGTCACAACCAAACCTAGTGTATTTGGAGGAGAATTCAATGCTCTTCCTATATTGTTAACTATTTTTTACATGGATTTCCGCATTTCGTATTTATTTACCATTTACCTACTTCATATTTTGAGGTTAAGTTCGAGAAAGTGACAGACTCGAAATGAAGTTGGTGCCAAATAAGGTGGTAGTATCGATCGCTATATTTATTCCTGATTTGGCACTAGTTTCCTGATGGACGATTATACAATACAATACAATAATTATCTCTCATAGTCGATAATAATTATTGTTGTCAGTTTTTTATATAATGATAATTAATACTTATCAATAATCATGTAGGTACTCGCAGTAGGTGCAGCTGGTGGTCTGAATAAGTAATCAATTAGTACTGTGTTTGATTCCTAATATCTTGAAATCTTAACATAACAGCAGTCCTGTTTTCCCAGAAGAGTTAGGCAGAGTTGTATTTACTATATAGTACCTACACCCACTTCTCGAACTTCACATTTTAGTAAATAATAATAATGTGATAATGTTGTTAGTACCTAATAAGACACTTATATCAAAAATGAAAAACGTAGTTAAGATATATTCATATTTACATAACGAGTATGACCTCGACCGCTACCAGGATAGACAAAAGAAATGTACAAATAAAACAATAGGTAGGACAATTGGGTGGCACTCGGGAACGCCTTGCAACTGTTGCAACACGTAGCATGGACTGTCCACATCCGAAGCACACATCACTCCACATTGTGACCAAGTGTTAGTTCAGGTATCAGTTCGGAATCTCAGGGAGTTTTTCTTGTATCAATGCGAAACATTTGTAACATTATGAATAGGAACTACCAGGATTGATCTGAAAGCATAAAAACTGTTTTTTAATCCTTGAATTGAATGAATAGTCCCGGAAGTGGGTAGGTACTTTAGAAGCTAACTATAATATACATGCTTCTACTAGGTGAGGTAATACTTACAGGCGTCGCGTCGGTACAATCTATGATGTTAAAACACGATCATATCCACGGATATATTTTCTATGTAATATATTCTAAATTGTTCTAACAATACTAGTGAACAGTTTAGGATACATCGGCTACGCTGACTTGCTGGCCGATGTCTTCCTCTAGTTGGGGGCATCGCTAAGGATTATCAGACAAAGACTACGTTATGAAAAAGCACCTGAACCCCCGTTTTCGTTTATTAATAAACAAATTATTATTCAAATAGTTCAGATAAAACCAATATTGAAAGTAACGTCATCCATGACGGCGCCACAGAATAATTATTGCAATACGTCACAATAAAAATGACATTTTACTTTTTTGAATAGGTCCTCTTTTCATTAAATGCAAATGTATTCCAAAAAAATAAAAATAAATTATTACGATGTAACGCGTGACCTAAAGATGTTTTTTGACACACATAAAAATATATTGTATCGTAATATTAAATGGCAAATTGGTACAATTATCTTCTTCATTTTAATGTTCGTTGACAGATAGGTACCTATATTTTTAACACAGTAGCAACATTCGGAAATGAAGTGCAATGTCAGTGACATAAGCGGAAAATACGTACCACAAAAGTAAAAAAAGACTTTTAATTTGGTGTCCGAAAGCCGGGAATCGTTTTCATAACAAAATCGTATATCTGATTAAAAAAATAGGAGTAATTTTATGAACTACATTTGGTTGTGACACTCTAGCTGCTTTGTTGGTACCAAAATATGGCATTCTCCTTTGGTTTAGTTTCCCAAAAAATTGTGCCCATTTTGCCTTTTTTGTGTTATATTTTCTAGTAGTTCTTTTAATTTCCATGCCTTTTGATTTTTCCAGTTTTACTTCAAACAGGATTGCCCTGTGGTCCGAAACGGTGACGTCTCCTGCCAGTCTCCAGTTTGCCACCCGTCCAAGCATGTCTTCGGTACATGTAGTTATATCCACGCAGCTGCAGTATCTTTGGCCTCCTCTGATGACATCGAAGGTAGGAGTTGTTCCAAAATTCAGGATCTGAAGTCCCAGCTCATCCAGCGTGCCTGCCAAAGCCTCCCCCCTTTGGTCCACCTCCCGACTTCCCCACCACGTGTTCCAAGCGTTTACATCCCCCCCCAGTATTACATCCTTGACTCCGATCTCCTTCATAATTTTCTTGAAGTGGTCCAAGTCTGGCTCGATAGGCTGTCTACCATCAAGGTAAACTGACACGACTCCTATTTCTCGTGTTCCTGTCTTCAACTTCGCCACTGCGAAGTTTTCAGTTGTCAAGGTTGGGCACTGTGTGAGGTTTATGGTGTCGTCAAAGAGTACGATGGCTGCTTTATTGACCTTCTCGGTTTTCCGCACGCCTTGCACTACTCGCGTACCCGGATAGCTCTTCATTTCTCCGATCCCACCTATATATGGCTCTTGGATTATTGCAAAAGCCCATTTCCTTTTACCCGCTTCTACAATTAATTCGGCTGTGGCGAGTTTGCACTTCTGGAGATTTGCCTGTACCACGCAATACTGGTGGGGTCTGCCTTCACCCACGTTGCTTGTCACGTTTACACCTGGGGCCGCCTTAGCAATACGCCACGGTGGATCTCGCTAGAGAATCCCATCTTTGTCTTACTGAGCACTCGGGACTAAACGCATCGTGACCCACATTTTCTAGCTTGGCCCTAAGGCAGTTTCTGCATGTCGGAGCGACTCCAGTGAGCCAGTCTGGACACTTCGTTCTGAGGTGCGGACCTGCGCAGTGGCTGCACAAGTCTACTGGGTCTTCGCGACAGATTCGTTTTCCGTGTCCAAATCCCAGACAACGCGAACACTGTATAAGCGGGGACTGATCTGCCACCCTAAGCCGCTGGATATCAATATGGACTGTACCGACTTCTGTAAGTCTACTCCATATTGTTGGCGATACGCTCAACACAATGTGCGCCGTGTGTGGGTTTCTGGCCTTCCTTCTATATTTTACTGTCACTCTTTCGTTCTCCTCGCTTACATCTTTAAATATGTGATGGTTTTGGGAGCGTAGAGCCTTGACGACATCCTCATCGGTGTTGTATTGGAGTACTCCACGTATAATCACAAGTGGGTCTTTATTCTTTACCTCCTCAACGTTCAGTTCCGCTCCTGCTCTCTTTATTCTGTCCTTGACTCTATCGATCTCTGATTGTGTATTGCAGCACACTATCACTTTTCTATCTCTTCCTTTCCTGATCTTATCTATTCTGACTCCTTCCTCTTTAGCGTTTACCGCTTTTCGTATCTTGTCAAACACCTGCTCCCCTGTATCTTTCTCATCCTTTGAGGTGACCACCACTGAGTGCATAGCCGTTGTCTCCGAGTGTTGCCTCCTTGGAAAACCGGCCGCCACACTAGCGTAAGTCACTCTTTCTTCTCTCGTCTTTTGCTCTCTCTCTATGACTTCCTTCAATTTCTCCATTTCCTTGCGATTTTCATCAAGCTGCCTTCTATGTTCTTCTATTTTCTTAATCAGTTCGCTATCTTCCTTCTCCTTCCTTGTGTCTTTTATTACGTCATTTTCCTGTTCTACGCAAGCTTTTATTCCTTTGTCAGAACTCCTTTCCGCTTCTCCTTCTTTAACCAGTTGAAAAAGCCGTTCAATGGCATTAGTGACTTCTGATTTAATATCTGTTTTCAGATTTCTTGAGTTGCCAAGGTGCAACTTAGCTTTGATTATGCATGCTTTCGCTTCAGCTAATCTGTTTGCGTATTTTGGGTTTTCGGTTCTTGGTGAGGTGCTCGAAGTCTCGGCAGATGAGGAACGCGTCATCAAATCCTTCCTCTCCTGTGGTGGATGCGACTTCTGTTTTGGCTTCGAGGGAGCCGCCGGTACAGTCTTTGGTGGTGTCTTCGGGGAAGCAGTCCTTTCCTCTGAGCGTCCAGCTTCCCAATCTCCTATACTTTTCCTTACTTTGGAAGTCTGGTCAATATTTTTTGCAGAAGGGCCCGCCTTCTCTGTCTCTAATGGGCTTGGACAACCCTCGTCTCTCTTAGCGTCCATGTCTTTTTTTGCAGGGGTGCGATACCCGAACATTTCCAGAGAAACACGTCAATCTTAGTATTAATTACGTCAATAAACGTTGTGTTGACAATAGTCGATAAAAGTTTTTTTTTTTTTTTTTTTTTTTTTTGTATAAGGAATGTATATGTTATATAATAGAGTTGTGTGTAAATTACAAGAGTAAATAGTCAATTAATAGTGTCCGAAGAAGGAAATTACTAAATAAGATAGTTGTAGAGTCACAGACTCTACCCGTTTTTAAGTCAACTTTCGCCTATCTTCGTTGAATTATTGTCAAATCAATGTAAAAGCTTAAATACTAATAAAATAAATAAAATAATTAAACTCTATCTAGAGTCGACTCTCAGTCACATTGAGCTACTAGAGTTAGTCCGGCTATGCAGAGAAAACCAGATCAAAGGAATAGTTTTTCCTTGTGAACCTTCCCAGAGACTCTACCTAGAGACGCTCTCTACTTTTGCAAGAGAGCCTAGGATCTGTTCTATCCTAAGCTGAAAACCCCAAGTGATTCAGATTACGGGTCTAGGAGTTATGGTTAGAAATATACGATGAGGCAATTTCATCCCCAGAGACTAAGTCGAAGTGTAAAATTTGGGGTAGGGGGATGAAACTTGGTCCAAATGATCGGAGGGGTCTCAAAGGGTTTGTCTTCAGTACAAATCGTGGGTGTTAGGGGGGGGACCCCGGAAAAAATGGTCAGAATTCGTCTAGGACGCTTGGTTTTCCTGTAAACTGAAAACACAGTTATCGTGCGGTTTTCAGGAAAGCCAGCGCTCCAGTTAAAAAATCGCTGCTCTAAAACGGTTGGATAAAAAATTTTGAAAAAATATATTAAGGGAAGTTAGTGAACTATTCTATTAAAATATGTAAAATTCTATATACTAATATATGTAATAATTTTGAGAAATACCAATTTGAAATCCCAACTGCCAAAACCAATGGACGCAAAAAGATAGTTTTTCTGGAATTTATCACAGGGAATATTATCCGATGGTAGTAAAGATTTTAATATGAACTGAGGAGCTAGTAACGCATCGGATAGCACTTAACCCCCTTCTGTCAACACAATAGGAAAAGTTTAGGTATAAGTTTAGGTATTTCAATAGGTATTTTTATAATTTAAATACTCGGCAAGTGTAAAAGGGAAAATTCTGAAATTTGGCACAAATGTTTTCAATGAACTCGAGGAAGGCGTTGTGTATGTGGTCCGAGGGGCCCGTCACCGGGATGTATACAGGAGGGCTGACCTGTCCTTTATCAGCTCTTGTTGGGGTCTTTTTTGGCGGAGACTTGCCCGCCTCCATCGGAGATTTCCTGAGGAAGCTAGCGAGGGCCTCCCCCTGTCTGTGGGCTGGTTCAGAGATGCCAGAGCGGGTTGCCCCGCTATGACGATCTGTGAAGACGTTTTGTAGGAAGGTCTTGATTCCGGTCTTGATTCCAGCAAGTCGACTTGTGAGGGGGACTAAAAAGCCCGCGGAGGGTACTTCCGTGCCCGCCTCCCGGTCAGCTGCGCCTGCGGCTGCGCCTCCTGCTGCACCGCCGGCGGCCGCGCCCGGGCCTACCACAGAGGCCTGGGCGACGGTCGTCAAAAGAGGCCGCCGTCATGGGAAGAAGACGGCGCCTCCGACGCCCGCTAGAGCACCGGCACCGAAGAAGGTAAAGGGACCGCCTAAGGTCAGAGCCCCACGCTCCGCGGCTGTGGTTATAACGCTGCAGCCCGGAGCCGTCGAAAGGGGCGTCACTTACAAGGCGGTCCTCACAACGGCGAAAGCGAATGTCGCGTTCCCCGACCTCGGCACACCGTCTGGCTTCAAAATGAGGCCAGCGATTACGGGAGCGCGGCTACTCGAGGTGTCGGGTGCCTCTAGCGGCGAAAAGGCGGACATCCTAGCCGCCAAGCTGAGGGAGGTCCTCAACCCGGAGGACGTCCGGGTGTCCAGGCCAATGAAGACCGCGGAGTTGCGTGTCGATGGCCTGGACGACTCGACGACCCCGGCTGAGGTCGTGGCGGCCATCGCCAAAACTGGAGGATGTCCGCCCGAAGACGTCCGGTCGGGCGAGGTGCGCGCCGACGCTTCCGGGCTCGGCACGATTTGGGTGCGGTGCCCGGTGGTGGCGGCGAATAAAGTCGCTGACAGTGGGCGTTTGTTGGTGGGTTGGGTTGCAGCGAGGGTCAAGCTGCTGCAGCCCAGGGCCATGCGGTGCTACCGGTGCCTGGACATTGGGCATGTCAGGGCACGGTGCACCGCTGAAACTGACCGCAGCGAGCAGTGCTATCGCTGCGGCCAGCCCGGCCACAAGGCGGCCCAGTGCTCCGCGGCGCCAAACTGCAGCCTCTGTACAGCTGCAGGGAGGCCCGCTGGGCACAGAGCGGGCGGAAAGGCCTGTGGCGCGCCCGCCACCAGCAAGAAAGGAAAAAGAGAGGGGCTGCCAAGGCTGCGGGGGGCTCTTTACCCCCTCCGCAGCCTGGCTGCCCTTCGGCCGACTCCCGGCCTAGGAATGGTGCGGAGGGAATGGATTGCGCATAACGGCGCTCTACCATTTCCTCCAGGGCAATATCAACCACTCTGCTAGAGCTCAGGATCTCTTGCTCCAGAGCATGGCAGAGTGGTCGATTCACGTGGCTGTGGTCGCCGAACCGTATTTTGTCCCCCCCAGGGATAACTGGGTAGGAGACTTGGACGGTTTGGTGGCCATCATTGGCGGGGCTCTCGTCAACCCGTCCCGAGGTCACGGCTGGGTAGCCGCCCTCGCGGACGGCATTGGCACGGTTGGGGCGTATTTTTCGCCCAACAAGAGTCTCGCCGACTTCGAGAGGTTCCTTGTCGAGTTGGGTGCCGTCGTGGGCCGACTCCACCCTCGCCCGGTGCTGTTGCTGGGGGATCTCAACGCCAAGTCTGCGGCGTGGGGATCCCCTGTGACCGATGCTAAGGGCGAGGCGCTGGAGGAGTGGGCGGTCACGACTGGCTTGACCGTCCTAAATCGGGGCTCGGTCCACACGTGCGTTCGGCAGCGGGGCGGTTCTATTGTGGACGTCTCGTTCGCTAGCCCCGCTGTCGCGAGCCGTGTCCGTGACTGGCGTGTCGCTGTGGAGGTGGAGACGTTGTCGGATCACAGGTACATCCGCTTCGACGTCTCCGCCCAGACCGCCGGCGGCCGCCATCCACCGGCCCCGCGAACGGACGGTCCACGCTGGGCGCGTAAGCACATCGACAGGGAGCTTCTCGAGGAGGCCGCTATTGTCCAGGCCTGGAGCCGGGAGTCGGCAATGAACGGACCCGTCGACGTCGAGCAGGAGGCGCTGTGGTTTCGCGGGGCGATGACGCAAATCTGCGACGCGTCCATGCCCCGAGCCCACGCACAGCCCGCAAGGCGCCAGGTGTACTGGTGGACCGCCGAGATCGCGCAGCTGCGCGTCGCGTGCGTGGCGGTCAGACGCCAGTACACCCGATACCGGAGGAGACGTCGTCGGGTCCCTGAAGAAGAGGCCGCGCTGTATGAGGTGTACCGCGCGGCTAAGGAGACTCTGTGGCTGGCCATCGGCGAGTCGAGGACGCGAGCTAGGGAGGAGATGTTGGAGACTCTAGACGGGGATCCGTGGGGGCGCCCTTATCGCGCGGTCCGAGGGAAACTTCGAGCCGCGGCGCCCCCACTTACGGAGAGTCTCCAACCCGAGCTGCTGGAAGAGGTGGTTGCAGCCCTCTTCCCGGCAAGAGCGGAGCATACTCCGCCGCCGATGGCTTTGCCCACAGCCGCAGAGTCTACAGAGGTGGAGAACGCCATCAGCGTCCCAGAGGTGACACAGGCAGAGATGAGGGCAGCCGTGATGCGGCTCCGAGCCAAGAACGTGGCTCCAGGGGCCCGACGGGATCCACGGCTGCGTGTTAGCCTTCGCTCTGAAGGAGCTTGAGCCCCAACTGAGAGGACTCTACACAGCGTGCCTGGAGCAGGGCCAGTTTCCCACTTTGTGGAAATCTGGTCGTCTGGTCCTGCTCAGGAAGGCGGGGCGCCCTGCGGACTTGCCGTCCGCGTACCGGCCCATAGTGCTGCTAGACGAGGTGGGCAAGCTGTTTGAGCGGATAATCGCAGCCCGCCTCGTCGGCCACTTGTGCAGAGAGGGACCGGACCTGGACGACAGCCAGTTCGGGTTTCGGCATGGGCGCTCCACAATCCACGCTGTGTCGCGGGTTAGAGTCCTGGCGGAGGAAGCGGTGTTTCGGGGCGGGGTGATGTTGGCGGTGTCCTTGGACATCTCCAACGCCTTCAACACCCTGCCCTGGAGTTGTATTCGGGAGGCACTGTGGTACCATGGGGTACCTCCCTACCTCCGCCACATCGTTGGGGCTTATTTGTCGGAGAGGTGTGTCACCTACATGGGACGTGATGGCGGAAACCAGCGCCGCATGTCGTGCGGTGTTCCACAGGGCTCGGTTGTAGGCCCGCTCCTGTGGAACATCGGGTACGACTGGGTGCTGAGGGGCGAGCTCAGTCCGGGGGTCGACCTGACGTGTTATGCTGATGACACGCTGGTCACTGCCCGGGGGAGCTCGCACAGGGAGGCAGCGTTGCTGGCGACGGCTGCGGTCTCACAAGTGGTGAGCCGCATACGTCGCCTAGGCCTGGAGGTGGCCCTCAGCAAATCGGAGGCCATGGTGTTTCATGGCCCCCGGCGGGCTCCGCCACCCGGCTCACACATCGTGGTCGGGGGGGCTCGGATCGCTGTCGAGTCCACCATGAAGTATCTGGGATTGGTGCTCGACAGCCGGTGAGACTTCGGGCCCCATTTCCGACGGCTGGCGCCCAAAATGCTGGGCGCTGCTGGGGCGCTGTCAACGCTGCTTCCCAATCTGGGGGGCCCGAGCGCCGCTTGTAGGCGGCTCTACGTGGGGATCGTGCGATCGATGGCCCTTTACGGGGCCCCGATCTGGGCGGCTGACCTGACGGCCGGTAGTATCGCAGTCCTGCGCAAGCCGCAGAGAGCGATGGCCGTCAGAGTCATCAGGGGGTATCGCACGATCTCCTACGAGGCGGCTTGTGCACTGGCCGGATCCCCGCCCTGGGACCTCGAGGCGAAAGTACTCGCGTCATCGTATCGGTGGCGCGAGGAAGCGAGGGCGCGGGGTGAGCAACCGATGCAGCGACACATAGAGCTGCATCGGTCTCAGCTTCGCGAGGTCCTGGTGGCTGAATGGTGGGAAAGGCTTTCACGCCCTACCGCCGGCCTCGACATCATCGAGGCGGTCCGGCCGGTGCTCGAGCGCTGGCTCGGGAGGAGGCACGGCTCCCTGTCGTTTCGGGTGACGCAGGTGCTCTCGGGGCATGGTTGCTTCGGGAAGTACCTGTGTCCATGCCCCGGGTCCACGCACAGTCCGCAAGGCGCCAGGTGTATTGGTGGACCGCCGAAATCGCTCAGCTGCGCGTCGCGTGCGTGGCGGTTAGGCGCCAGTACACCCGATACCGGAGGAGACGTCGTCGGGTCCCTGACGAAGAAGCCGCGCTGTATGAGGTGTACCGCGCGGCTAAGGAGACTCTGTGGCTGGCCATCGGCGCGTCGAGGACGCGAGCCAGGGAGGAGATGTTGGAGACTCTAGACGGGGATCCGTGGGGGCGCCCTTATCGCGCGGTCCGAGGGAAACTTCGAGCCGCGGCGCCCCCACTTACGGAGAGTCTCCAACCCGAGCTGCTGGAAGAGGTGGTTGCAGCCCTCTTCCCGGCAAGAGCGGAGCATACTCCGCCGCCGATGGCTTTGCCCACAGCCGCAGAGTCTACAGAGGTGGAGAACGCCATCAGCGTCCCAGAGGTGACACAGGCAGAGCTGAAGGCAGCCGTGATGCGGTTCCGGGCCAAGAATGTGGCTCCGGGGCCCGACGGGATCCACGGCTGCGTGTTAGCCCTCGCTCTGAAGGAGCTTGAGCCCCAACTGAGAGGACTCTACACAGCGTGCCTTGAGCAGGGCCAGTTTCCCACGTTGTGGAAATCTGGTCGTCTGGTCCTGCTCAGGAAGGCGGGGCGCCCTGCGGACTCGCCGTCCGCGTACCGGCCCATAGTGCTGCTAGACGAGGTGGGCAAGCTGTTCGAGCGGATAATCGCAGCCCGCCTCGTCGGCCACTTGTGCGCCCGTTTGGTCCCCCGGTGGCCGAGACCCTGGAGCCGTTATTTCTTGATGGGGTGGTTCAGTCCCTGTTCCCGTGCAGGGACAACTTCACCCCACCAGTGATGGATCCACCGCAGACAGCTCCGCCAGCTGAGGAAGAAGAGGAGGCCCCGCCTGTCACGGAGTCGGAACTTGGCGCGGCGATTCTCCATATCCGCGCCAAGAAGACAGCTCCGGGCCCCGACGGTGTTCCGGCAAGAGTGGTGGCAATCGCTGCCACTCAAATGGAGGAGAGGTTTCGGGACCTTTTCAGCGCATGCCTTGTGTCTGGAAGGTTCCCGAAACCGTGGAAGGAGGGGCAGCTGTGCCTCCTTCGCAAGGAGGGCCGCCCAGCAGACTCCCCCTCGGCATACCGGCCCATCGTTCTGCTCGATGAGGTCGGCAAAATGTTCGAGGGGATAATCGCTGCCCGCCTAAAGTGCCATCTGCGCACTATCGGGCCGGACTTGTCGGACGCTCAGTTCGGTTTTCGGGCTGAGCGTTCGACGGTGGACGCACTGGCCTGCCTCAGGGGCCAGGTGAAGGAGGCGATGGAAGCGGGGGACGGACTGTTGGCGGTGTCATTCGACATAGCCAACGCCTTCAACTCCGTTCCCCACTCCACCATCCTAGAGACGCTCCGATTTCACGGAGTGCCTCGATACATGTGCAGGCTGCTGGCCAACTACTTGGAGGATCGGGCGATCCTCCTGGTAAATAGGACTGGCCAAGTCCGGCGGTACGCCGTTGAAGCCGGCGTTCCACAGGGGTCAGTTATAGGACCTCTCCTCTGGAACATCGGCTATGATTGGCTCCTGCGGGGAACTCTCCTCCGAGGCACGAGTGTCATCTGCTATGCGGATGACACTCTCCTCACCGCCCGGGGGGGGAATTTCAGGGAGGCGGCCAACTTGGCTTCGGCGGGCGGATCCTTGGTCGCGGGGAGGATCCGCCGCCTAGGTTTAACGGTGGCGCTGCACAAGACCGAGGCCGTGTTCTTTCACGGCCCTCGGCAGCGCCCCCCACCACCTGACGCCCACATCTTCGTGGAGGGCGTCAGAATTGAGGTGAAGGCCCAGATGAAATATCTGGGCCTTGTACTCGACAGCAGGTGGCGCTTCGGTCCGCATTTTAGTGGGCTGTCGTCGCGCCTGCTGAAAACCGCGGGCGCGCTCTCCTGGCTGCTTCCCAACTTGGGGGGGCCCAGCGCGCGATGCCGGCAACTTTACGCCGGCATCTTGAGGAGTATGGCCCTCTACGGGGCTCCTATCTGGGAGGACTGCCTCCAAAGGAGGGAGAACGCCGCCGCCCTGCGGGCACCTCAGAGGGCCATAGCCCAGCGAGCGGCGCGGGCTTACCGCACGGTGAGTTTTGGGGCAGCATGTGCTCTGGCCGGCACCCCTCCTTGGGAACTCGAGGCGTGGGTGCTCGCCAGAGTATATGAATGGACGGCGGGGCGGAGGGCGAGAGGACAACGCTCAGCCCCGGAAGAGCGGGAGGCCGTCCGGCGGGAGGCGAGAGACGCCATCGTCGTCCATTGGACGGGGGACCTCGCCACCGCAGCTTTCGGCCGCCGAACCCTCGACGCGATTGGGCCAGTCCTGCGAGACTGGCTCGAGCGGTCGCATGGGTTCCTCTCCTTCCGTCTGGTGCAGGTGCTGTCCGGACACGGTTGTTTCGGATCGTACCTGCACCGAATCGGACGGGAGAGGACGCCGTCTTGCCTCGACTGTGGTGCGGCGGAGGACACGGCGCAGCACACCCTCGAGGTGTGCCCGTCGTGGTCCGAGCCGCGCCGCAGTCTCATCGCGGTGATCGGACCGGACCTCTCGCTCCCCGGCTTGGTTAACGCCATGCTGAGGGATGAGAGGTCCTGGGCGGCAGTCGCCTCCTTCTGCGAACACGTCATGTCCCAGAAGGAGGCGGCGGAGCGCGCGAGGGAGGACGATCCTGACGCGGCGCCGCTCCGAAGGCGGAGGAGGGGTCGAAGAAGACGTCAGTACGATAGTCATCTCCGACTCCTCCCAGGTGGAGGCCAGCAGGCAATGGGTGCGGGGGCACCCTTGCCTGTATTGCACAGGTCTCCACCAGTGTCGGACGGGAATGGCCAGGTGTTCCCGGCCATTCCCGTAGCTCCCCAACCTGGGGGGCGTGCGGGGCCCGCCAGCTAGGCGGGCATGCGCCGGGAGGGTTGTGGATGTAAAGGCTGAGCCGGTTTCCCATGGCCCTCCCATTACGGCGATGTGGGAACACCGCTGAGTTTTAGTGGGTATACTGTCGTTAGCGACAGGAGTCCCACATACCCCAGACTCGTCCCCCACGAGCGGGGATGCGTAATGCATTTCTCAGCGACAAAAAAAAAAAAAAAAAAAAAAAGGTTAGGTTAGGTTTTTTTTTTTTTTTTGGCAGGAGTGGGAAATCCTCATGGACGCCCAGGCTGCTTCACAAACGAACCAGTCTGGGCAGTGCCGGACTCTTACCGGCTAAAACCACACTCCTGCCTTACAAATAAATCCACAGACATGGAGGTCCGTGCTTTGGGTTACATAATAGTTTTGTCTAACAGTTTTTCGTTCTTTTTGTTACTGTGCTCCTACATCGGACACTTATTGCTATCTTAAAAACTACGTGAGTCCATTAGCTTTTTTTTTTTTTTTTTTTTTTTTTTCCATGCTTTTTGCTTCAATATTACAGGTATGATGGTATTATATTAAAAGTTAGGATATAAGTAACTAAAAGGCAGTGCCAGTTGACCAGCCCTAACCGACAGCATCCGTTCACGGACTTGACGTACACATCCGCGCCGTGCAGCTCAACCATATTTTAGGGAACCGAACGACCGAACGTACAGCGCCACCATCGGCAGGGCATTTACGTGAGTATGACAGACTGGCTCTGCCACTTAGTTTTACAGTTTTTTTTTTTTTTTTTTTTTTTTTTTATTGGTTACATTGGGGTTTCATTTGGATTGGAGTTTGGATAGGGACTTGTTAGGTGGTGTTAATAGGGGGTCTGCAGACCAGGGACTTCGCTAGCCTGAGCAGGTTTTCCATAACGACTGTGTCTCGATGCTGCATGGCCATCTTCAGGTTGTATTCGACGACCGTTTTAGTCGGCGCATCCATCGCCCTTTTTGCAAAGCGGCCCGTGGCATCGTCGGCGTCGTCGGAGTAATAGACGCAACTGACTGTATGTCTCGACACCGCCACTACCGCATGGGAGATGCTGTCGTGGATTTGGAGCCTCCTGGACTTGGTGTTGATGATAATTGTTATATTTAGAAGTACCTATCTGTTTGTAATGTCTATGGCAACACTTGTTATGTTATATATATAAGTATCTGTGCAAAAATATATATGGTAACACTGGATGTACCCGCCATATTGTGCAAAAATCTTTCTCGTATAAAATATACGTTTTCAATTATAAAGTATTTTCTTTTAAATAAAACATGGCGCAGTCGTCGTTATTGTAAGAAAAGTGTGAAGATCTTACAAATAGTATCGAATTAGTGATATTAGAACCATGGATGCAAATCCAGTTAAACTACCCCCAAACTTCGACATCAGGGCTCAATCTGCCTCAACGGAATGGAGGTTTTGGAGGTGCCTTTTCGAAGATTATTTGATTGGGATAGGCCAAGAAGGTGCATCAGACAAAGTCAAATTATCTTTGCTTCGAAATATGATGGGCTCTGAATCGACTAAAGTCATCCTAACCTTTAAATTGTCAAAAGAGGATTTCAACAGTTATGACGCAATAATAAAAGCTATCGGAAAATATGTTAACCCAAAGTGTAATGAGGTATTCGAAAGATATAAATTTAATGAAAGAAAACAAGAGCAGAATGAAAATTTTGAAAATTATTATACAAGTTTACGACAACTCGTATCTACGTGCAACTACGGCGACATCTCAAAAGAATCGATAGAGGACCAGTTACTCCGGGACAGAATAGTACAGGGCATTCGTGATAAGGGGTTGCAAGAAAGCCTCCTCAGAATGGAAGAGTTGACACTGGATAAGGCGGCAAATATATGCAGAGCCAATGAAGTCAGCCGTTCTCAAGTGTTGGAGATGAACCCCACAATTGAAATTGATGCAGTGAAATATAAAAAGTCTAGCAAATCTCAAAATTCTAATTTGTTTAACTGTCGAAGATGTCAACAACGACATGGCCCAAGAGAATGTCCAGCATACGGAAAAAAATGTGCAAAATGTGGGATTCTAAATCATCTTGCTGTTAGCTGCCGAGTGAAGAATATTAAGGTAAATGAACTTCGTGGAGTTAAGTCTGAATCTGAGGAAAGCCTGTTCTGCGGCACAGTGAAGTCACAAGGTGATAGGAAATCTGAGTGGACTGAAAACATACAAATTGAAGAGGAAATTATTAAGTGAAATTGGACACTGGTGCGGATGTGAGTGTTATGCCTAAAAGAGTTTTTAAAAAAATTAATAAAAACTTGAATTTAAAGCTACATGACACGGACTTAAAAATTGAATCTTTTGCAGGAGGAAAAGTACAACCCATCGGCATTGTGAATTTGCGGTGTAAGTATAAAGATTATGAATGTCATGAAAATTTTGTGATTGTGGACTGTAGTACTATGTTGCTGGGCTTACCTGGTTGTGTCTCATTAAATCTAGTTAAACGAGTGCATACTGTTGAAATTAACAACAGTAATAAAGATCAGTTTATCAAACGAAATATTGAAGTATTCGAGGGCATAGGTAGGTTGCCAGGCCGGGTTGATATTATTACCAAGGATATAGAGGAACAAATTTGTCATCCCTCACCTAGATTACCTACATGTTTGCTTGATCCATTAAAAACTGAATTAAAAAGATTAGAGGAAAGAAAAGCTATTGTAAAAGTAGAAAATGTAAGTGTAAACGCTTGTGTGAACAGAATAGTACTTGTTGAAAAACCTAATGGAAATGTACGGTTGTGTCTAGATCCCTCTGATCTGAATAAAGTTATTGTAAAAAAACCCAAAACTTTACCTACACTGGAAGATTTAAGTTTAAAACTGAAAAGCAAGAAATTTTTCTCTGTGCTTGATTTGAGTGAAGGTTTTCATCATTTGCTCCTCTCTAAAGAGTCCTCTTGGAAGTGCTGTTTTGCAACACCCTTTGGTGTTTACCGATACCTTGTCTTACCTTTTGGACTAATGAATGCTCCTGAACTATTCCAAGACGTACTTGAAAGTCATTTTGGAGAATTAAAAGATGTTGTAATATGGGCAGATGACATTTTAGTTATGGGAAATACGGTTGAGGAACATGACAATGCGTTAACATGTGTAATTCTAAAAGCGAAAGAGCTAGGTATAATATTTAACAAAAACAAATTTCAGTACAGACAGACCGAAGTCAAGTATGTAGGTCAAGTTTTTAATGAGCATGGCATGTCCATTGACAAAGAGCGGGTTGAATCTCTTTTAAGTTTAAAGGAACCATCTAACCGTGATGAGCTTCGGCAAATATTAGGTTCATTCAATTATATTCGAAGATATGTACCTGACATGGCTAATGTAATGTCTCCGCTTTGCAAGCTTTTAAAGAAAGACACAGAATTTATTTGGCTACCTGCTCATAGGCTAGCATTTGCAGAACTGAAAAGAAGAATTTGTTCAGCTCCAGCACTTACACCTTATGACTCTAAAAAAAAAATTATCTTACAATGTGATGCATCGAAAAGTGGATTGGGGTGCTGCTTATTTCAAGAAGATGACAAAAATATCTTAAAGCTGGTAACATGTGCTTCACATACTATGAATGAGACAGAATTAAATTATAGTCAAACAGAAAAAGAATTACTCTCTATTTGCTTTGCGGTTAAGAAATTTCATAGGTACATTTATGGTTCTTATGTAGATGTTCAAAGTGATCACAAACCTCTTGTATCAATAATGACAAAGCCTATTTGCAAAATTGGTTCACCACGTCTTAAACGTCTCAGATTGAAATTATTGATGTACAACTTAAAAGTTTATTATGTTCCTGGAAAATTGTTGCATTTTGCAGATATGCTATCGCGAAATAGTCTTGATTTTACTGAGCATGACAAGGATATGTTACAAATGGTACATTCTCTTTCGGTACACTTACCCATGTCATCTGAAAGAAAACTTATTTTCCAGAGAGAAACTAAAACTGATCCAATTTTAAGTTTACTGTATACTTATTATATGAATGGTTGGCCCGAAGAGAACAAAATGTCTAAAGAATGTAAAGAGTATTACAAGCTGAAGGATGATATCTACTTTGAATGTGAGTTGGCATTTTATGAAAACAAAATAATTGTACCCAAGACTTTGAGACCCTATGTTTTAAATCTAGTGCATGAAGGTCATACTGGAATTTGTAAATCAATTAAAAAAGCCAGACAATTGTTTTTTTGGCCTGGGTTGTCCAAGGACATTCATAATTTTGTTTTAAAATGTAGAACATGTGAGAAATTTCGACCAGCCAACCCTCATGAGACTTTATTGCCACACAAAATACCTAATCTCAGGTTTGCTAAAGTTGGTACTGATATTTTAGATTTTACTGGCAAATACTATCTTGTTGTTGTTGATTATTTTTCTCATTGGTTGGAGATTAGGCCTTTATCAGACAAAACATCTAATTCTGTAATAGATGCATTTCAAGAAGTTTTTTACAAGATTTGGGTATCCACAAGAAATAGTTGCTGATAACAACCCATTCAATTCATATGAGTGTCATAAATACTATCAGTCAAAGGATATTACTTTAAATTCTAGTAGTCCTCACTATCCTAAAAGTAATGGGATGGCTGAGAAAGCTGTTCATATAAGTAAAAGTTTGTTGATAAAAGCTAGTGAGGATAGAGTTGATTATAGAGAATTTTTGCTGAGTTATAATAACACACCTCTAACAGGGTTGGAAGCTTCTCCCTCTCAAATATTGAATAGTAGAAGAGTCCGTACTTTAATTCCTACAAATGCTGCATTGCTACAGCCAAAGGTTGAGAGAAATATACATAAATTGTTGTTATTAAAACAGTCTATTACAAAAGACACAAATGATTTTTTTGTGAGAAGGAAAGATGTAGATTATAGAGTTGGTGATAAAATTGTTTACAAAACTAGTAAGGATAAGTTTTGGAAGAAGGGAACTGTCTTCAGTAAATGTAAGCAGCCAAGATCATATATAATTCAGAAGAAAGGAGAAAACAAGTTATTGAGAAGAAATTCCAGTCATTTAAAAAAATCTTGTAGTGAAACATGTAAAATTAAGCTAAATAATCAATTTCCGTTTGAGAGTCCCTACAGGTCTGTTCAACTTATTCCAACACATAATAGTGATACTGATGAGTCTGATAACAATGTAAATGTTCAGCAGAGTTTTCATAACTCTGAGAATCCTGTGACTACACGTAGTGGTAGAATAGTGAAACCAAGGAAAATTTTGGATTTGTAATTTTGAGTTCTTGATTTATTTTAATATGTTTAATTAACTAGAGGGGGAGGTGTTATATTTAGAAGTACCTATCTGTTTGTAATGTCTATGGCAACACTTGTTATGTTATATATATAAGTATCTGTGCAAAAATATATATGGTAACACTGGATGTACCCGCCATATTGTGCAAAAATCTTTCTCGTATAAAATATACGTTTTCAATTATAAAGTATTTTCTTTTAAATAAAACAATAATTACGCTGTCGTAGGTCAAACCCTGAGCCTCGTGTATGGTTAACGTGCGCGACCCTTCGCCGGACCCATATCCCTGGCTCACTAGAGAGGCTTTCTCCTCTTGCGTATGAACCAGGAATAGGGTATTCTGGGCAGTCCTCGGTATTTGCGCTCCTGTGTAACCTTTCACCCTCAGGGAGTGGACCCGCGACGGCGACGACTTGGAGGAGTATATACCGGAGTATATCTCGTTCAGTGCAAACGCTACATCCATCGGATTGCGGTGTGTGCAAAGAAGCTCCTGGGTGATGCCAGCCACCAAGTTCGGACGGGTATACCTTAACTCGAATAGGTTCTCTCTGTCCAAAAATGGAAGCTGGTTTACGTCTCCGATGAGGACAATTTCGCTTGCTCCAGACAACCTTACTGCCATGACTATGGCCCCAAAGTGGTTCATAAGAGCCTCGTCTACCGTGAGACGGTAGCATTTCTCTTGCTTCTTGAACCCGTTTGCTAAAATTGAGGCCATAGTGCGCACCTTTGTCTTTACTCGGTCTCCTAAGCGGTGCGCAAGCTTCTCCCTGAGATCTTTGGCAGCTTCGGTCGTCGTGGTGGCTACGACGTCCTTCTCCCCATCGAAGTGCTTCACCACCCAGGTTGTCTTGCCGCAACCCGGGACTCCATTGACCCACCTGATGTTGGGTACCGCCCAACTTTCCTGCGATGCTGGGGTGTCTGAAGTCGTCAAGACGGACTGTGCCATTTCGAGGATCTTATCGTCCAGCATGATTTTGGTACATTTGGCGGTAACCACTATCGGGTCGTCATTCGGTGTTTGGAATTTAATTTTGCCTGAGCGCTCCGTTTCCTCCTCGTTCAGGGCCACAAAACCGCTCTTCGCGCTGTAGGCTGCCATGTACGACCCCGTCATTTCTCCTTTGATGACTTGAGATCTGACGTTGTCGTACACTGCTGCCTCTGCTTCTTCGAAGTACCCTTAGCAGTCCTTCTGTGTCTCTTTGGAAGGTCTGCAGGATCTTCCTGCATTTCATGAGATTGACTTCTCTGGTCGCTCTCACGATTGCTACGTACTCGAGGAAAGCTCTCTTCACGTGGTCCGTAGTGCCCGCATTCACTGCGAGTGTCGGCGGGCTGACTTGCCCTTTGTCGGCTCTTGTTGGCGTGGGCCTCTGCATTGCTGGTTCTTTGGGCTTCTTTTTGAAGAACCTTTCCGCTGCTGTTTCTTGATTGTGGGATGGTGATGCGTGACTGGTGCTTGGGAGCAGTGCGCTGAGGAAAGTGCCGAAAGCTTTCAGGCGACTCCTCGACCGGGCCCGGTCCTCGGGGCTAGTGGTCTTGCTCTGCTCCTTTGCAGCTCTTTCGGCGGCTGCCTTCTGCTGGGCCCTCTCTGAACCACTTTGAGTGGTCGGGCTTGTTGCGGGGCTCGTCGTGCTGGCTGTTGGTTGTCTGGGGGCTTTGAGGAAACTCAGAGTTTCCCCTCTGTCCTCATAAACAACTACCTCGTGATGTTCTGAGGCTTTTATACAATCGAAGCGGTCTGCGACGTCTCCTCTCTCCCCATCGATCATCATCGCGTCAACACTGATGGTGCGTGCTGTGAATGCCGTGTTTTCTCCTGCCTCCCTGATCTTTTGGAGCAGTGAGCTTACCTGAGCGAATGGAGTCTCCTCTCCCCACTCGAATAGTGCGATCGTCTTCCCTTTGTGTCGCAATAGACGGCATCGGTGAGTGGCTACTTCCACTTGAGGCAATGCACGATACTTGCTGCCTTTTATGCTCGCTTTGGTGGTGGGTTAGGTTAGGTTAGGTTAGGTTAGGTTTCGGGAGGCACTGCGGTACCATGGGGTACCTCCCTACCTCCGCCACATCGTTGGGGCTTATTTGTCGGAGAGGTGTGTCACCTACATGGGACGTGATGGCGGAAACCAGCGCCGCATGTCGTGCGGTGTTCCACAGGGCTCGGTTGTAGGCCCGCTCCTGTGGAACATCGGGTACGACTGGGTGCTGAGGGGCGAGCTCAGTCCGGGGGTCGACCTGACGTGTTATGCTGATGACACGCTGGTCACTGCCCGGGGGAGCTCGCACAGGGAGGCAGCGTTGCTGGCGACGGCTGCGGTCTCACAAGTGGTGAGCCGCATACCTGTGTCGCATAAACAGGGAGCCGGACGCTCGGTGTCACCACTGCGTCGACTGCCGGGAGGACACGGCGCGGCATACGCTGGCAGAGTGTGCCGCTTGGGAGGAGCCGCGCCGTGCCCTCATCGCAGAAGTAGGCAGTGACCTCTCGCTGCCGGCCGTCGTTGAGTCGATGGTCGACAGCGAGGAGTCCTGGGACGCGGTGGTTTCCTACTGCGAGACGGTCGTCTCGCAGAAGGAGGCTGCGGAAAGGGAGAGGGAGATCTCGTCCACTCACCCGGCCCGCAGCAGGCGCACCGGGCGTCGGCGGAGGGCGGATAACGCCCTCTTCCAGCCCCCCTAAATGGGTCCAGGGGTGACGGACTCGGGGACGTCCGTCGCCCCCCAAACATCAGGACCCGAGGTGGCGGCGCGTAGTGTTCCACGCGCGCCCCTCTTAGACGTCACGGGGGGAGTCAAACACCTCACTCCCCCCCCTGACCCGAGGAGGCCCGCGATGGCGGGCCGGCACCAGTCGGGGGTTGCGGAAGATTTTTACGTTCCCGCGACCCCCGGCGTAGGTGTGAGTCGGAACACCGGGGTGGTTTTTAGTCAGTAAGAGTCTGACAGACCCCTCCGCCCGCCCCAGGGCGGAGGACATCCATGAGGATTTTCCACCCCGGAAAAAAAAAAAAAAAAAAAAAAAAAAAAAAAAAAAAAAAAAAAAAAGGTTAGGTTGCAGAGATGAGGGCAGCCGTGATGCGGCTCCGGGCCAAGAACGTGGCTCCGGGGCCCGACGGGATCCACGGCTGCGTGTTAGCCCTCGCTCTGAAGGAGCTTGAGCCCCAACTGAGAGGACTCTACACAGCGTGCCTGGAGCAGGGCCAGTTTCCCACTTTGTGGAAATCTGGTCGTCTGGTCCTGCTCAGGAAGGCGGGGCGCCCTTTTTTTTTTTTATACTTCTACCTCCAACATGATCGGAGCCTATGCCTATCTGCTTGACTTTCATACCAGTTCTCGCATTTTTGCCTCTCGTACTTTTATTCCACATACTTTTTCTTTCTTTCATTCTTCTTCGTTCCATTCTTTTATGGGTGGGAATCCCAACTATCAGCTTAGTTCTTAATACAATTTTTTATTATTTTTCGGTTTTGGGTGCAACACAAAATAACAGTGACACGAATTTTAATTTGGTTTTTACATTGCATCTTACTTTATAATATTACTTAAATAATGTTACTCACTACTTTAATTTTTATTTCTGTCTAGGCTTATATCTATTCAACTTATTATTTCTTCTTACTGTTACATAAGGGTATTTGTTTACAGTTTCTTATCTTTTCACCGTTTTGTCTCACAGAGTCGGTGGATCAGTTCTTATTAATCTGATTCAACTTTTGTACACAACATTTGTAATTGATAATCAAGACTTATTTCTATTTATTTTAAACATATTGTATTTGCCTATTTAATTAAACTATTTTACAGCTTTTTGATTTAATGCTAGTCTCTTATATATACTAATATATTATGACAGCATTTTTACTTATGCGGTTTTATTTCTCGCTATGACTTGAGATGCTATTTCGCTACAATATTTCAGAAATGAGTCCCTTTTTTTTCCAGTCATCAGTTCGGGTGCATTCTGGGCAACTAGTTTAATGGCGAGTTGCTGCTCGGTTTCGAATATCTTTTTCGCATTTATTGGGCACTCAAACAGAATGTGCAGAACTGACTCCTCGACACCAGGCTCACAGGCGCACGATGGGCTCTCTTTTAGAGAACCCACCATGCCCCGTCAAAATTTGGGTGGTTATACTCGTGTGAGTCATTTTCCGAACTATACCATACGCTGCCACCGCATCAGGGAAGAAGATTTTTGTACCCGAGGCCGTGTCACCTGATCGATATCTCCCGTTCCATTCGTCAAGCGTCTCCGACCGGATTTGTCGTTTGACGAATGATACGGGACACAGGTCGTAGTCCGGCTTCTTCTTCGACCCCAGGGCGGCCCCCTTCGCGAGCTGGTCGGCTCTCTCGTTTCCCTCCAACCCTGCGTGAGCCTTTATCCAAAACAAGGAGACACTCTTGTTCTGGAGCTTGCTGCGACGTAAGGTGTCTCTTGTGTCCACGGCCAAGGGATGAAGGGAACTTGTATTGGTGACCGACTGGAGGGCCGCCATGGAGTCGCTGAAGATGCCGAACGAGGTTTCGCGAGACTTGAGCACTTCCCCTGCCGCTCTTTGCAGGGCTAGGAGTTCAGCCTGGTAGACGGTGCAGTAAGACGGCAAAGCAAGTTTGAGGGCCTTTGTCTCGACGGTGCTGTTCCACAGGGATATTGCTGCTCCGACTCTGCCCTCAATCTTGCTGCCGTCTGTAAAGATCCTCACAGCAAAGTTGCTATGGTTCTGGTATTGTTCTTCGTCCACCAGGCTTTCGAACTCCAGGCTCATTTGCTCCGCTGGGTGTGGGGCCTCCAGCGCTGGGGCTACCCGCTCCACCTCCCCACCCCTCAATAGGGGCTGGGGTACTCCTCTCCTGGCTCCGTATAGTGCGGCTGCTTCTCCGATACGAAGGTCGAGCGGGAGAATCCCAGCTAGCACCAAGGCCGAGTTTAGGGAGACAGTGCGGTAAGCTTTGCACATTTTCTGGGCGATTCCGCGCTGGACGGTCCCCAGTTGCTTGATTACGCCCAGTTTTTTAGCAGCCGGTGCCCAGACGCTAGCAGCGTAAAGTATTATGGGCTCCACAGTCGCAACATAAATTACCCGTATAACTTCTGGGTGTAGCCCCCAGCTGACCTTTGCGGCTCTACACAGCTGTTTGTAGATCGCGATTGCCTTCCTACAAACGAGTGAGACGTGGGTGTTGAAGGTCAGTTTCTCGTCGATGGTCACGCCCAGAAGCTTTATTTCTTTGGATGTGCCAATCGATCCGTGAGCATGGGGGGGATCCGATGCCGTCGATCCCCCCCATGCTCAGGCGCGGTGTATCGTATTTTAATTTCCTTGTTACCACCATAGCAGTTGTCTTGTGTGGTGCAAATTTAAGTTTGTTCTCGACACCCCACGCCAGGACATGATTCAGAGCGGCATTGGCACATTCCTCCAACTCTAGTGCGGTGTCTCCATCAAAGACCAGTAGCACATCGTCTGCAAACGCCTGAATATAGGTACCCCTGTTCTCTGCTGCTTTGAGGAGGGGGTCTAGCAGTAAGTTCCACAATATTGGGCCCCCAATTGAGCCCTGGACACAACCCTTGCTTGTGCTCTTGCCATATGCTTCCCCCCCATACCTGACCGATACTTTTCGGTTTCTGAGGTAGCTATCTAAGACCCGCCTAAGATTAATTGGACATTCTTCCTCCGCCAGACGGACTCTTATCGCTGGCCACCAGGCGCTATCAAATGCTCCCTCTATGTCTAAAGATACGAGCGTTACAATTCTTTTTTCATCAAGTTTTTTGTGAACATGCTGCAGAAGATCATAGAGGGAGTCCTCAGTGCTTCTTTGTGGCATGAATCCGTACTGACGGGTACTCATCCTTGGTAAGAGGTGGAACTTTAGACGGGCCACCAGCATCTTCTCGAGGATTTTTCCTAATATAGGCAACAGTCCGATCGGCCTATAAGATTTGGGAGTCAAATAGTTTTCTTTTCCGGGCTTTCTAAGTATCACGACTGTTGCCTCCTTCCAAGCTGTGGGGAAGTGGTGGTGTTCAAGGCACTTGTTTAGGAACTTTAAAAATAACCCCGGGTCGTTACCCACGGCATGACAACAAATGTCGGCGGTAAAGCCATCTGAACCCGGTGCCTTCTTCGGATTAAAAGATTCCATTGAGTTCTTCAATTCCGCCATGGTAAACGGAGGGTCGCAAACATCATTTTGTTCGCCACAGTTTACTTTTTCGGCTTTAACTCGAGTGGATCGGTGATGAGCGTTGTCGCATTCTGTGAGGTCTTCTGGGTAGAACGTTTCCGCTAGTAACTTCACAGAGCCTTTCGCGTCCAGCACTTCACCATTCCTTTCCAATGGCAGGTCCTCCTCTCTACGTTGCGTCCTACCTATCACCCTGTAAATTCCTTCCCAGACCCCCTCCCTATCCTGTTTCCCACAGAATTCCTTCCAACTCTCGGTCTGAGCTTTGGCCGCTTCTAACTCATATTCTTCTTTCTGTTTCAGGTACTCTTCTACGACCCTCGATCTACGGATTGGAGCAGCGCAGCGGATCCTGCGCTTCATGGTAGCGACGGTCCCCTTCATCTCAGCGAGTCTCTCGGACCACCACGGCAAGGTAAGTTCCTCTTTGATTTTCTTGATCGGTATTGTTTGTGCGCATGATTCATCTATTGCTTTAGTAAAATTATTTGTTAAAGTGTCTATTTGCTCTATGTTCTGAATTTGGTCCATTTCTGCGGATGTGAATTTATAATCTATTTTCAATTGGCCAAACTTCTCATGAAATTTGGACCAATTGGCTTTTTTGGTGTTAAATTTTCTAGTGGTTCGATCAATTTTGATGCCTTTGGATTTCTGTAAGAGGATCTTAAATATAATGCCATTGTGATCCGAGCTCGTGAGTCCTTCGTCAACCTTCCAGTCGTCTACCAGATCCAAGATATCATTGGAGCAAGCCGTAATATCGACGTAACTGCTGTATCGCTTTCCTCCGCGAATAGTGTCGAAGGTCGGGATTTTCCCCTGGTTTAATATGTTCAGATTTAGCTCGCCGAGAGTTCCTAAAATCTCTTCCCCCCTACGGTCAGTCTTTGGGCTGCCCCACCATATGCTCTTAGCATTGGCGTCCCCTCCAACAATTAGCTTTTTGGAATCGACTGCGAGCTCTACTTGTTTAAGGTGTTCTAAATAGCGCTCGATTGGCTGGTCTGGCTCAAAGTAAAAGGAGACAAGCGTGACTTCCCAGGCACGGGTCTGTATTCCCACCACAACGATGTTATTTGTGGTGAGTTTTGGGTACTGTTTGACTGTGAAGTCACTGTCAAAGACAGCTATTGCCGCTTTGACAGTCCCTTCCCCTGTATCCGTGTTCTGGAATATTCTAACGCCCCTGTGACTCCTCATTACTTTAGTTCCGGCCACGTACGGTTCTTGAAGAAGTGCTATCGCTATTCTGCGCTTTGTCGCTTCTGTAAGAAGCTCGTAGGTTGCTAGCTTCTTGCGCTGGAGGTTTGCCTGTGCTATTCTATATGCGGTATTTTCAATAACGGTGCCCTTAGCAGTACGCAACGGTCGATCTGGCCACTTCATCCCATTTTCTCCGTACTGGGCATTCATGGTCAAATGCATTGTGTTGCGTGCCATACTCTAATTTGTCTTTCTTACAATTCCTGCAAACGGGTGGTGAGCCTGCAAGCCAATCCGGGCATTCTGGTTTCATGTGCGGACCACCGCAGTGGCTACAAAGGTCTGCAGGCTCCTTACAGAAGCGCTTTCCGTGCCCAAAGCCCAAGCAGCGTGTACACTGAACCAACGGGGTCTGATCTTCGACCCTAATCCGCTGAAGGTCTATATGTACGGTTCCGTTTTCCAGTGCTCGTCTCCAGATGGTGGGCGAAACGCTGATAATGACATGGCCAGTGTGAGGATTTCGTGTTCTCCTTCTATACTTCACCTCCACTCTGTTTTCCTCATTGTCGAGGCCGCCAAAAATACCCTGGTTCTGGTTTCTAAGTGCTTTTAGAACGTCTTCGTCGGTATTAATTACCAAGACGTTCTTAAGAATCAGAAGCGGGTCCTTGTTTTTGACTTCCTCGACCATGAGGTCTACTCCTTCTTTCTGAAGTCGATCCTTGATCCTGCTCCTTTCTTCTTTTGTTTCTAGACCTATTATAATTTTTCTGTCCTTTGCTTTCCTCACCTTTTCCACTTTTATCCACCCTTCCTTAGCATTCACCGCTTTCCTCACTCTACTAAGGACTTCGTCACCTGTCTCCGTTTCATCTTTCGATGTGACCACAACCGAGTGTAAGGTACTGCACTTTGGCAGTGACCTTACGCCCTGTGTTGCGGCCACACTCGCATATGTGATGCCCTTTTCCAGGAATTCTCTTTGCTGGTCTAAAGTTCCCTTTAACTCCTCTATCTTTCTGTTGCTTTCGACCAGGAGCTTTGAGTGTTGCTCTAAAGTGTGTATCATCTTGCCTGCGTCAATGGTTTCGGTTAGGTTAGGTTAGGTTCCCCACCGAGGGTGTCTCCACGTTGTCGTCGTTGTGGGGCTTGCGCGTCTCAATGATCTTGGGGCTCTGCCGGTAGAGTTACTCATGCCGGAAAGGCCCAAGTGAGAGACCAGACTAAGAGAGATACCGGGAAGGGGTCGCTCCTGATCGATCGACGATAGTCGATCGACAGTTGACGTGACCATGCCGCTGCGGTGCAGGCGCACCAAGGCGGCGCGTGTTTCTCTCGTTGAGGAGTTGTCTTCAACGAGAGAACTTTCGGCGGGTTCGCTGAGTCGGGTTGGCCGGACAGCGAACGGAGGCATGTCTAATGCCGCCGCCGGGGGCTTGGCTTAATTGCCTGGCCCAGAGGAAGGCTACCTCTAAGATAAAAAACCACCTAATCCTAAGCTTTGAAGCGCGGCGAGAGGATGAGTGGCTGGTGGGGGACCAGTCGCTAGCGCTTCCCCTGTAGAGCACCTGCCGCACTCTGCAGTATGTAGGCTTACCTGGTATCTAGGCTCTGCCAGGCGGACATTCTGACCTATATCTACTCGTGGGATTCATATGGATACAATTAAAAATAAAAAACAAACAGAGAAGGTGCCGATCGTTTTGGTCGAGCAGATGGGTGTGGGTGTGGTGTCAGATTCTGACACCACATCTGATAGGATGAGTGTGGCGAGCGTGGCGAGCGTAAGCTCAAAGCGCTCGCGGACGAAAGGGGAGGGGGCTGAGCGTGCGTCCAAGTTCTGGAAGAGGCACGCTCGCAAGGATGATGATGAAGAGCACGCGGGGTTCTCTTCCAGCGAAGAGAACGTACCCGCTAAGGTGTCGAAGGGCAGGAGAGGACGGGGTCGCGCTGCTGGTGGAGCGGGGTCGCGCGACTCTCTGGGGCGCTTTCTTAAGCGCCCCGACACGCCAGTGCCCAGCGCAGAGAATGACTCGGGGTCCAAGCAAGTGGCCCTCGAGCCCACGGTGGCGGACCTTGGCGGGGGCTCTACTGTGTCCCTGCTGGAAGCCAATAGAGCGGAGGCCAATGCTGCAAAGAGGTCGCAGCAAAAGACAGCGAGAGCGGCGCTCTGCTCGCATGGCTGACGGCGGGAGCGTATCGGCGGTGGCGCTTAGCCGCCAAGTGTTGGACGGCGTGGATGTTGTCTTGAGGGTTGCCACCAAGTCGGGCAATCTGAAGGGCACATTCACGCGTGCTCTTAAAGAGGCGGCAGACGGCATAAGGGAGGCGGTTGAGGTCCTCCTTAACCGCACTAGCACGGAGGAGACGGCGAAGCTATGGGAGGAGAATGGCCGTCTCCGATCCGAGTTGGAGGACCTCAAGCGGCAGTTTGCCAACCAGAGGGCAGCTCCCGCGGCCGCCTCCTCGACTGTGGTGCCACTGTCGTCGAGACCATCGCCGGTACCATCTTCGATGCCTGCACTTGCGGATGCAGACATCGAAAAAATCGCGCGCATCTGCATGATGCAGTGTGGAGAGATGGTGGGTGCCCGACTGGAGGCGATAGAGGCGAGGCTCCTCCCGGCTCGAAACCTCCGCCCGCCGCTCGCTGCGGACAAGCGGAGGAACCTCCTTCCTCAGCAGCCAGCGGCGGGCGCGGCGGCCGTGCCGAGCCGGTCCGGGAGGGGGGCCAACAAGCCCGCGGAGTCTACAGAGGTGGAGAACGCCATCAGCGTCCCAGAGGTGACACAGGCAGAGCTGAGGGCAGCCGTGATGCGGCTCCGGGCCAAGAATGTGGCTCCGGGGCCCGACGGGATCCACGGCTGCGTGTTAGCCCTCGCTCTGAAGGAGCTTGAGCCCCAACTGAGAGGACTCTACACAGCGTGCCTTGAGCAGGGCCAGTTTTCCACGTTGTGGAAATCTGGTCGTCTGGTCACGACCAGGAAGGCGGGGCGCCCTGCGGACTCGCCGTCCGCGTACCGGCCCATAGTGCTGCTAGACGAGGTGGGCAAGCTGTTCGAGCGGATAATCGCAGCCCGCCTCGTCGGCCACTTGTGCAGAGAGGGGCCGGACCTGGACGACAGCCAGATCGGGTTTCGGCATGGGCGCTCCACAATCCACGCTGTGTCGCGGGTTAGAGTCCTGGCGGAGGAAGCGGTGTCCCGGGGCGGGGTGATGTTGGCGGTGTCCTTGGACATCTCCAACGCCTTCAACACCCTGCCCTGGAGTTGTATTCGGGAGGCACTGCGGTACCATGGGGTGCCTCCCTACCTCCGCCACATCGTTGGGGCTTATTTGTCGGAGAGGTGTGTCACCTACATGGGACGTGATGGCGGAAACCAGCGCCGCATGTCGTGCGGTGTTCCACAGGGCTCGGTTGTAGGCCCGCTCCTGTGGAACATCGGGTACGACTGGGTGCTGAGGGGCGAGCTCAGTCCGGGGGTCGACCTGACGTGTTATGCGGATGACACGCTGGTCACTGCCCGGGGGAGCTCGCACAGGGAGGCAGCGTTGTTGGCGACGGCTGCGGTCTCACAGGTGGTGAGCCGCATACGTCGCCTAGGCCTGGAGGTGGCCCTCAGCAAGTCGGAGGCCATGGTGTTTCATGGCCCCCGGCGGGCGCCGCCACCCGGCTCACACATCGTGGTCGGGGGGGCTCGGATCGCTGTCGAGTCCACCATGAAATATCTGGGATTGGTGCTCGACAGCCGGTGGGACTTCGGGCCCCATTTCCGACGGCTGGCGCCCAAGTTGCTGGGCGCTGCTGGGGCGCTGTCAACGCTGCTTCCCAATCTGGGGGGCCCGAGCGCCGCTTGTAGGCGGCTCTACGTGGGGATCGTGCGATCGATGGCCCTTTACGGGGCCCCGATCTGGGCGGCTGACCTGACGGCCGGTAGTATCGCAGTCTTGCGCAAGCCGCAGAGAGCGATGGCCGTCAGAGTCATCAGGGGGTATCGCACGATCTCCTACGAGGCGGCTTGTGCACTGGCCGGATCCCCGCCCTGGGACCTCGAGGCGAAAGTACTCGCGTCATCGTATCGGTGGCGCGAGGAAGCGAGGGCGCGGGGTGAGCAACCAATGCAGCGACACATAGAGCTGCATCGGTCTCAGCTTCGCGAGGTCCTGGTGGCGGAATGGCGGGACAGGCTTTCACGCCCTACCGCCGGCCTCGACATCATCGAGGCGGTCCGGCCGGTGCTCGAGCGCTGGCTCGGGAGGAGGCACGGCTCCCTGTCGTTTCGGGTGACGCAGGTGCTCTCGGGGCATGGTTGTTTCGGGAAGTATCTGTGTCGCATAAACAGGGAGCCGGACGCTCGGTGTCACCACTGCGTCGACTGCCGGGAGGACACGGCGCGGCATACGCTGGCAGAGTGTGCCGCTTGGGAGGAGCCGCGCCGTGCCCTCATCTCAGAAGTAGGCAGTGACCTCTCGCTGCCGGCCGTCGTTGAGTCGATGGTCGACAGCGAGGAGTCCTGGGACGCGGTGGTTTCCTACTGCGAGACGGTCGTCTCACAGAAGGAGGCTGCGGAGAGGTTGAGGGAGGTCGAGACCACTCTCCCGGCCCGCAGCAGACGTACCGGGCGTCGGCGGAGGGCGGACAACGCCCTCTTCCAGCCCCCCTAAACGGGTCCAGAGGGACGGTGGACTTGGGGACGTCCGCTGCCCCCCCGTATAACTGGACCCGAGGCGGTGGCGCGTAGTGTTCCACGCGCGCCCCTATTGGCGTTGCGGAGGGAGTACACCTCACTCCCCCCGCAGACTTGAGGAGGCCCGCAGAGGCGGGCCGGCACTAGCCGAGGATCGTGGAAGGCGCACTAGTTCCCATGATCCCCGGTGCAAGTGTGGGAAAGGAACACCGAGGTGGTTTTTAGTCAGTAAGAGTCTGACAGACCCCTCCGCCCGCCCCAGGGCGGAGGACATCCATGAGGATTTTCCACCCCGGCAACAAAAAAAAAAAAAAAAAAAAAAAGGTTAGGTTGGGGGACCGGCCCATAGTGCTGCTGGACGAGGTGGGTAAGCTTTTCGAGCGGATTATTGCTGCCCGCCTCGCCGGCCACTTGCACAGAGAGGGGCCGGATCTGGACGATAGCCAGTTCGGCTTTCGGCATGGGCGCTCCACTGTGGACGCCATAATGCGGGTAAGAGTCCTGGCGGAGGAAGCAGTGTCCCGGGGCGGGGTGATGTTGGCGGTGTCCTTGGATATCTCCAACGCTTTCAACACCCTGCCCTGGAGCTGTATTCGGGAGGCGCTGTGTTACCACAGGGTGCCCCCGTACCTCCGCCGCATCGTTGGGGCTTATTTAGCGGAAAGGTGTGTCACCTACAGGGGACGCGACGGCGGAGGCCGGTGCGATATGTCGTGCGGTGTTCCACAGGGTTCGGTCGTTGGCCCACCCCTGTGGAACATTGGGTACGACTGGGTGCTGAGAGGCGAGCTCCAGCCGGGTGTGGCCCTGGTGTGTTACGCGGACGACACGCTGGTCACGGCTCGGGGAAGCTCGTACAGGGAGGCGGCGTTGCTGGCGACCTCTGCGGTCTCAGAGGTCGTAGGCCGCATACGGCGTTTGGGCCTGGAGGTGGCCCTCAACAAGTCGGAGGCCATGGTCTTTCATGGTATTGTGGTCGGGGGGACCCCGATTGCTGTCGAGTCCACCATGAAGTACTTGGGATTGGTGCTCGACAGCCGTTGGGACTTCGGCCCCCATTTCCGGCGTCTGGCGCCCAAGTTGATGGGCGCGGCGGGCGCGCTCGCAACGCTGCTTCCCAATTTGGGGGGCCCGAGCACTGCCTGTAGGAGATTGTACCTGGGGGTCTTGCGATCCATGGCCCTGTACGGGGCCCCGGTGTGGGCCTCTGACCTGACGGCCGGCAGCATCGCGATGCTGCGTAAACCGCAGAGGGCGATGGCCGTCAGGTCTATCAGGGGGTATCGCACAGTCTCCTACGAGGCGGCTTGCGCACTGGCCGGGTCGCCACCCTGGGACCTAGAGGCGAGGGTCCTCGCGTCACTGTACCGGTGGCGTGAGGGAGTGCGGATGCGGGGCGGTGGACCGATGCAGCGAGAGATCGATCTGCGTCGGTCTCAGCTCCGCGAGGTCCTGGTGGCGGAGTGGCGGGAGAGGCTATTGCGCCCTTCGGCCGGCCTCGCTACCATCGAGGCGATCCGACCGGTGCTCGAGGAATGGCTCGAGAGGAGGCACGGCTCCCTGTCATTTAGGGCGACGCAGGTGTTCTCGGGGCATGGTTGTTTCGGGAAGTACCTGTGTCGCATAAACAGGGAGCCGGACGCTCGGTGTCATCACTGCGTCCATTGTCTGGAGGACACGGCGCGGCATACGCTGGTAGAGTGTGCCGCATGGGAGGAGCCGCGCCGTGCCCTCGTGACAGAAGTGGGAACCGACCTGTCGCTGCCGGCCGTCGCTCGCGCGATGGTGGGAAGCGCAGAGTCGTGGGATGCGGTGATCTCCTTCTGTGAAACGGTCATCTCACAGAAGGAGGCTGCGGAGAGGTTGAGGGAGGTCGAGACCACTCTCCCGGCCCGCAGCAGACGTACCGGGCGTCGGCGGAGGGCGGACAACGCCCTCTTCCAGCCCCCCTAAACGGGTCCAGAGGGACGGTGGACTTGGGGACGTCCGCTGCCCCCCCGTATAACTGGACCCGAGGCGGTGGCGCGTAGTGTTCCACGCGCGCCCCTATTGGCGTTGCGGAGGGAGTACACCTCACTCCCCCCGCAGACTTGAGGAGGCCCGCAGAGGCGGGCCGGCACTAGCCGAGGATCGTGGAAGGCGCACTAGTTCCCATGATCCCCGGTGCAAGTGTGGGAAAGGAACACCGAGGTGGTTTTTGGTCAGTAAGAGTCTGACAGACCCCTCCGCCCGCCCCAGGGCGGAGGACATCCATGAGGATTTTCCACCCCGGAAACAAAAAAAAAAAAAAAAAAAAGGTTAGGTTGGGGGATCCCCCACAGTGCATACTTCCTCGTAGTTTCCACCGGGCAACGCCGTGTCTGACCACCGTAACGGAGTGGCAGACCGGCGGCTAAAGTGCGCTGTGATTCGTAGACATTTGATGCGGTCGTCCGCGAATATGACGAACAAGCCAAGTCGTGACCCTTCGGGGCGTTTTATCTCGAATCGCTCCTCCCAGGGCGATTTAAACTGCCCTTCTCAGGGTAAATCTAACGGCCCTTCTCAGGGCCAATCCAACGGACCTTCTCAGGGCCAATCCAACGGCCCTTCTCAGGGCCACGCCGACGGCGCTTTGGCGTCCAACAAGAGTCTCGCCGACTTCGAGAGGTTCCTTGTCGATTTGGGTGCCGTCGTGGGCCGACTCCACCCTCGCCCGGTGCTGTTGCTGGGGGATCTCAACGCCAAGTCTGCGGCGTGGGGATCCCCTGTGACCGATGCTAAGGGCGAGGCGCTGGAGGAGTGGGCGGTCACGACTGGCTTGACCGTCCTAAATCGGGGCTCGGTCCACACGTGCGTTCGGCAGCGGGGCGGTTCTATTGTGGACGTCTCGTTCGCTAGCCCCGCTGTCGCGAGCCGTGTCCGTGACTGGCGTGTCGCTGTGGAGGTGGAGACGTTGTCGGATCACAGGTACATCCGCTTCGACGTCTCCGCCCAGACCGCCGGCGGCCGCGGTCCACCGGCCCCGCGAACGGACGGTCCACGCTGGGCGCAAAAGCACATCGACAGTCCATGTCATGACAGGACATGTCCATGCCCCGGGTCCACGCACAGTCCGCAAGGCGCCAGGTGTATTGGTGGACCGCCGAAATCGCACAGCTGCGTGTCGCGTGCGTGGCGATTAGACGCCAGTACACCCGGTACCGGAGGAGACGTCGTCGGGTCCCTGACGAAGAAGCCGCGCTGTATGAGGTGTACCGCGCGGCTAAGGAGACTCTGTGGCTGGCCATCGGCGAGTCGAGGACGCGAGCTAGGGAGGAGATGTTGGAGACTCTAGACGGGGATCCGTGGGGGCGCCCTTATCGCGCGGTCCGAGGGAAACTTCGAGCCGCGGCGCCCCCACTTACGGAGAGTCTCCAACCCGAGCTGCTGGAAGAGGTGGTTGCAGCCCTCTTCCCGGCAAGAGCGGAGCATACTCCGCCGCCGATGGCTCTGCCCACAGCCGCAGAGTCTACAGAGTTGGAGAACGCCATCAGCGTCCCAGAGGTGACACAGGCAGAGCTGAGGGCAGCCGTGATGCGGCTCCGGGCCAAGAACGTGGCTCCGGGGCCCGACGGGATCCACGGCTGCGTGTTAGCCCTCGCTCTGAAGGAGCTTGAGCCCCAACTGAGAGGACTCTACACAGCGTGCCTGGAGCAGGGCCAGTTTCCCACTTTGTGGAAATCTGGTCGTCTGGTCCTGCTCAGGAAGGCGGGGCGCCCTGCGGACTTGCCGTCCGCGTACCGGCCCATAGTGCTGCTAGACGAGGTGGGCAAGCTGTTTGAGCGGATAATCGCAGCCCGCCTCGTCGGCCACTTGTGCAGAGAGGGGCCGGACCTGGACGACAGCCAGTTCGGGTTTCGGCATGGGCGCTCCACAATCCACGCTGTGTCGCGGGTTAGAGTCCTGGCGGAGGAAGCAGTGTCTCGGGGCGGGGTGATGTTGGCGGTGTCCTTGGACATCTCCAACGCCTTCAACACCCTGCCCTGGAGTTGTATTCGGGAGGCACTGCGGTACCATGGGGTACCTCCCTACCTCCGCCACATCGTTGGGGCTTATTTGTCGGAGAGGTGTGTCACCTACATGAGACGTGATGGCGAAAACCAGCGCCGCATGTCGTGCGGTGTTCCACAGGGCTCGGTTGTAGGCCCGCTCCTGTGGAACATCGGGTACGACTGGGTGCTGAGGGGCGAGCTCAGTCCGGGGGTCGACCTGACGTGTTATGCGGATGACACGCTGGTCACTGCCCGGGGGAGCTCGCACAGGGAGGCAGCGTTGCTGGCGACGGCTGCGGTCTCACAAGTGGTGAGCCGCATACGTCGCCTAGGCCTGGAGGTGGCCCTCAGCAAATCGGAGGCCATGGTGTTTCATGGCCCCCGGCGGGCGCCGCCACCCGGCTCACACATCGTGGTCGGGGGGGCTCGGATCGCTGTCGAGTCCACCATGAAGTATCTGGGATTGGTGCTCGACAGCCGGTGGGACTTCGGGCCCCATTTCCGACGGCTGGCGCCCAAGTTGCTGGGCGCTGCTGGGGCGCTGTCAACGCTGCTTCCCAAACTGGGGGGCCCGAGCGCCGCTTGTAGGCGGCTCTACGTGGGGATCGTGCGATCGATGGCTCTTTACGGGGCCCCGATCTGGGCGGCTGACCTGACGGCCGGTAGTATCGCAGTCCTGCGCAAGCCGCAGAGAGCGATGGCCGTCAGAGTCATCAGGGGGTATCGCACGATCTCCTACGAGGCGGCTTGTGCACTGGCCGGATCCCCGCCCTGGGACCTCGAGGCGAAAGTACTCGCGTCATCGTATCGGTGGCGCGAGGAAGCGAGGGCGCGGGGTGAGCAACCGATGCAGCGACACATAGAGCTGTATCGGTCTCAGCTTCGCGAGGTCCTGGTGGCGGAATGGCGGGAAAGGCTTTCACGCCCTACCGCCGGCCTCGACATCATCGAGGCGGTCCGGCCGGTGCTCGAGCGCTGGCTCGGGAGGAGGCACGGCTCCCTGTCGTTTCGGGTGACGCAGGTGCTCTCGGGGCATGGTTGCTTCGGGAAGTACCTGTGTCGCATAAACAGGGAGCCGGACGCTCGGTGTCACCACTGCGTCGACTGCCGGGAGGACACGGCGCGGCATACGCTGGCAGAGTGTGCCGCTTGGGAGGAGCCGCGCCGTGCCCTCATCTCAGAAGTAGGCAGTGACCTCTCGCTGCCGGCCGTCGTTGAGTCGATGGTCGACAGCGAGGAGTCCTGGGACGCGGTGGTTTCCTACTGCGAGACGGTCGTCTCGCAGAAGGAGGCTGCGGAAAGGGAGAGGGAGATCACGTCCACTCACCCGGCCCGCAGCAGGCGCACCGGGCGTCGGCGGAGGGCGGATAACGCCCTCTTCCAGCCCCCCTAAATGGGTCCAGGGGTGACGGACTCGGGGACGTCCGTCGCCCCCCAAACATCAGGACCCGAGGTGGCGGCGCGTAGTGTTCCACGCGCGCCCCTCTTAGACGTCACGGGGGGAGTCAAACACCTCACTCCCCCCCCTGACCCGAGGAGGCCCGCGATGGCGGGCCGGCACCAGTCGGGGGTTGCGGAAGATTTTTACGTTCCCGCGACCCCCGGCGTAGGTGTGAGTCGGAACACCGGGGTGGTTTTAAGTCAGTAAGAGTCTGACAGACCCCTCCGCCCGCCCCAGGGCGGAGGACATCCATGAGGATTTTCCACCCCGGAAAAAAAAAAAAAAAAAAAAAAAAAGGTTAGGTTAGGTTAGGTTTTTTTTTTTTTTTTTTTTTTTTTAAATAGCACCCGTCATCACAGGGTGTTGCGAGCTACCTCTTACATAATTAGAGCCCTTACTTAACTATTTGGATGGGATGTATCTACGGGTTTTCTTTATTTGTTTTGTTCTTATGTTTTTAATAAATCATTAACTTAATAACTTATTCTAGTCACGTTTTAATTTATACAGTTTTCACATATCAGCTTATTTATATGCCTTAATTTTAGTTACCTTTCTGTTTCACATTAAACATTTATTTCTTATATGCTAGTCTATATATTTTATACTAATATATATTATAGCATAGTTTTATTGTCCTGTTTATTTATTTCTTTTTATGACATGTTTTGCGATATCTTTTATGTATTCTATAAATGTTTCCCTAGTTTTCCTACTACACAAAAGCTCTGGGAAGTTTTTGGGTATCATTTTGCATTCTAGCTTATTTTCGATCTCGAGTCTTTTCAGGGCGTGGACTGGGCAGTCGGTCAAAATATGTTCCACCGTTTCGGGTGTCCCGGGTTGGCAAATGCACGATGGGTTCTCCTTGCACCTAAATCGATTCAGGTACTCAGAGAACCCACCGTGCCCCGTAAGTACTTGGGTGGTTACGTTGGATGGGGTTATTTGTCGGACTATTTTGTAGGAGATTGTGATGTCGGGAAGGAATAGCTTAGTGACTTTTGCTCTGGCACTATCTTTGTACCGTCGGTTCCATTCATCAATCGACCCCTTTCGGATCTGTCGTTTGATGAATGAAACCGGACACAGGTCATAATCCGGCTTGGTTTTCTTATTTAATGCTGCGTCCTTCGCCAGCTCATCCGCTCTTTCGTTTCCCGCAAGGCCCGCATGTGCCTTGATCCAAAACAAGGACACAGTTTTGTTCTGGTTTTCAATGGCGCCTAGGTTCTCGCGCGTTTTAACTGCCAGTGGATGCGTTGTGCTGGGGTTTGCTATCGTCTCCAGGGCTGATCTGGAGTCACTGTAAATGCCGTAGCTCCTCTCACTTCTTCGCTGCACTTCCTCAGTGGCTTTGCATACTGCGAGGAGTTCCGCCTGGTATACCGTGCAGTATGGAGCCAGCTTGAGCTTCAGTGTTTTTACTTCTGCAGCACTGTCCCATAGAGTCAGCGCTGCCCCAACCTTGCCCTCAATCCGGCTGCCATCGGTAAATATGCGAATAGTCTGGTTGTTGTGCCTATCCAATTGCTCCTGGTCCACCAGGCTTACGAACTCTATCGCAGTATGCCTCCCCGGATGAGGTGTACAGGAGTATTTGACTCTTTGTTCGACCTCTCTGTCTACCAGCTCTGGCCGAGATACCCCTCTCCTCGTCTTGTACAGGGCGGCTGCCTCCTGTATGCGGAGATCAAGTGGCAGTATTCCAGCCAGTACCAGCGCCGAATGAAGAGAGGCCGTGCGATACGCCCCGCACATCTTTTGAGCAAAACCCCTCTGGACTGCATTTAGGTGGCGTTGGATTCCTAACTTTTTTGATGCTGAGGACCAGGCACCAGCCGCGTATGTGATGATAGGCTCTACCGTAGCGGTGTATATTATGCGGACTATTTCCGGGTGGAGCCCCCAGCTGACTTTCGCAGCTCTTGACAGCTGTTTGTATACGCCAAGTGCCTTTTTACAGACGTTAGCCGTATGGCTATTAAAGGTCAGCTTGGCGTCCACTGTCAGTCCCAAGATCTTGATCTCGGAAGACATTCCAATGTCGATCCCTCCCATGGTCAGGTGTGGCGTGTCATATTTAAGCTTGTTGGTGACTACCATGGCACAAGTTTTATGCGGTGCGAACCTGAGCTTATTCATGACACCCCACCTCCGAACATGTTCGAGAGCGGCATTGGCTTGTAGTTGGATTTCAAGGGCTGTCTCCCCCGAAAACACGAGCACCACGTCATCAGCGAAGGCCTGGCAGTAGTCGCCTCGCTGTGTGAGACTTTCCAGTAATGGGTTCAACAGAAGGTTCCATAAGATGGGACCGCCTATTGATCCTTGGACACACCCCTTGTTCGTAGTTTTGGCGAACTCATGGCCAGCATACCTTACCCGGACCTTGCGGTCGCTTAGGTAGCTGGCTATCATTCTCCTGAGGTTCGCTGGGCATTCTTCCTCCGCCAGTCTGACCTTAATGGCCGGCCACCATGCACTGTCAAAGGCTCCCTCTATATCCAAGGAGACCATCGTGATGAGCTTCTTCTCTCTGAGTTTGTCTCTCACGTGGGCAATCAGGTCATAGAGGGAGTCTTCCGTGCTCCGTTGTGGCATGAAACCGTACTGGCGGGGACTTATCCGGGGCGCCAAGTACCAAACCAGCCTTCTAACCATCATCTTTTCCAATATCTTGCCCATCACCGGAAGAAGTCCAATCGGCCTGTAGGACTTGGGACTGGTATAATCTTCTTTCCCTGATTTCCTCAGCACCACCACGGTGGCCTCTTTCCACGCTGTGGGGAAGTGCGTTAATTGCCAGCACTTGTTAAATATTGCCAGGTGCAATTCCACGTCCTGAGATATTACCCGCTGGCAGATGTCGGCTGTGAAGCCGTCTACTCCGGGTGCTTTCTTCGTATTGAAGCTCTCCGTCGCGAACCTGAGCTCCTCCGTCGTAAACTCCGGGTCATGGGTCTCATGATGACTCCAGTCGTTTGCTCGGTCAGCAAGAATTCTGATTCGACGATGTTCTGAGCTATCCTCCTCCTCCTGGTCCTCCGGGTAAAATGTCTCTGCCAGTACTCTTGCGGAACCTTTCTGTCCTGCTTCCTTGCCATTGTATACCAGCGGCAGATCTTCTTGCCTTTTTGCTGTAATTTTAATCACCCTATATATTCCCTCCCAGACCCCTTCCCTGCTCTGCTTCTGGCAAAATTCCTTCCAGCTCTCTGTGGAGCGTTTCTTTACCTCTGACTCATACTTCTCTTTTTGTTCTAGGTACAGCGCAACCACACCCTCTCTACGTGATGGCGCAGCGCACCGGATTCTTCTCTTCCTAGTAGCGACGTCGTGCTTCATCACTTCGAGATCTTCGGACCACCACGGAATACTGAGTTTTTGGTTTTCCTGTTTCTTTGGCATAGCCGCGTCACATGCTTCGGTCATAACTGCAGTGTACCTGTCAACTATGCCATCTATTTCTTCTTTGTTATTTATCTGTTTTATTTTTTCTTTATTAATTCTATTATCTATTTTTAATTGGTACATTTTTTCATCAAAAAGTTCCCAATTGGCTTTTTTGGTGTTGTATTTTCTAGTTGTTCTTTGAATCTGAATGCCTTTTCCTTTTTGTAATTTAATTTTCATTAGTATTCCGTTGTGGTCCGAGCTCGTTAGGTCTTCGGCTACCGTCCATTCCTCTACCAGGCCGAGCAAGTCTTCTGTGCACAGGGTTACATCGACGTGACTTGTGATCCTTCGTCCCCCTCTAATGGTATCGAAGGTGGGTCTATCCCCGCAATTGAGCACCTGAAGATTGAGCTCTCCAGTCATTCCTGCCAGTTCCTCACCTCTGACATCAGTAGTACTGCTACCCCACCACACACTTTTGGCATTAGCATCCCCTCCAATGATTGCTTTACTGGGCATAAGCTCCTTCATCGCAGCTGTTAAGTGGTCCAGGTATGGCCCAATGGGTTGGTCAGGCTCAAAGTAGTACGAGATGGCAAGAATCTCCCATGCGCTCGTTCGCAACTTTACCATCATGATGTTGTTGGTGGTGAATTTGGGGCACTGTATGACGTCGATGTCATGGTTGAACACGACTATCGCCGCCTTTACAGTACCCTCGCCGCGATTTGAGTTTTGGTAGACTCTGGCCCCCCCGTACGACTTCATTGCCTTTATTCCTCCCACATATGGCTCCTGAATCAATGCAATGGCTATTTTGCGCTTTTTAGCCTCGAGCATCAGTTCGTTAGTTGCCAGTTGCTTACGTTGGAGGTTAGCTTGCGCCATGATGTACGTATGGGCAGTTGTCGTCGGTGCAACACCCGGGGCCACCTTAGCAATACGCCATTGCGGCCCGCGCCAAAGCATCCCACTTCCTACGTACCGGGCATTCCAGACTATAGACTGTGTGGCCTGTGTCGTCATGCTTGTCTCTGGCGCAGTTCTTACACGCCGGTTTGTCACCCATTGCCAGTCTTGTACATTCAGCTTTAAGATGTGGACCCCCGCAATAGTTGCATAGGTCCAACGACTCCGTACACAGTTTTCGGCCATGCCCATACGCCAAGCACTTTGTGCACTGTACAAGGGGCGTTTGGTCTTGGACTCTAACGCACTGCAAGTCAATGAAGACCCTACCAGCCGCAGTGAGTTTCTGCCACAACTTGGGTGTCACCTCTAGGACGACATGGCTCTCTAGCGAGTTCCGTGCCCTCCTCCGGTATTTCACTGTCGCGGTCCCCTCCTCAGCCGTCAGGTCCTCAAACAGGCGGGCGTTTTGGATCTTCAAAGCGGTTAAGATGTCCTCGTCGCTATTGTAGGACAAGAGGTCCCTGATTATCACTAGTGGGTTCCTGTTTTTTGCCTCTTCCACTTTCAGATGTTTGTCTTTCTTGAGTTGGGCTGTTGTTCTTGCCATCTCTTCTTTGTTATTAAAACTCAAGATAACCTTCTTGTCTCTGACTTTTCGGACCCTCTCAATCTGCATGCCGCTCTTCTTCGCGTCCAATGCCTCTTTAACCCTTCCCACCACCTCTGTACTAGTATCCATTGTGACGTTTGACGACACAATGACGGAGTGCTTTGGTTTTTGGCCCCGGGTGTTTTGGGGTGCAGTCAGGGCCTCTGCGTAGGTAGGGATTCTCTCTTTCATTTCGGAAATCATTTTTCCCATCTCTTTGGTGGTGTCTTCGAGCGCCCTAATTTCTTTCAAAACATCTCCGTCACTGTGCCTCTCTCTGTCACGCGTCTCCTGTGCCTCTCTTTGTTTCTGCATTGCGATCTGCAGCTGTTTAATCATCTGGTTGCCCTCCTTCACTATATGAGTTTGCTCCTCTAGTGCGGAGCGCAACCAAATGATGCTTCCCTGGTCATCCCCTTTCTCCTCAATCTTCTGACATTCAGTGTTAATATGAGAATTTTGTCCATTCCCTGTTTTATCCGCCTCTTTTACCAGCTGGTAAAGTCGGTCTATTGAAGCTGTAACCTCCTTTTTAATCTCCGCCTTTAAATTTCGCGAGTTGTTGAGGTGAAGCTTTGCCTTATTCAGGCAGGCTCTCGCCTCCGCCGTGATGTTGGGGTAAATAGGCTCGGATTTCTTGGGTAGTATTGCGGTGCTGGCCGGAATGCCGCGCGTTTCCAAAGTGCTGGTTGTTGGCTGAGAGGTCCCTGGTGTAGCGTCGCGTTTTGTGGTGGTCGGGGATTTGGCCTGAGACTCAGCTTTCCCGGCCTCCCATTCTCCAATGCTTCGCCTCACACAGGGCAGTGCTGGTCCAGCTTTCTCAGTCGAGCGCGGCGAACTTCTGGAGCCAGGCGAGCTAGCGTGTTGCTTTGCCGGTGTGCGGAACATTTTGGTGTTTTGAGTGAAGGTGAGGTTCATAGGTATGTCAGTCAGGGGCGCCGGTGATATTTCTGTATCCCTGTAAAGGGGGGATAGACACAGAAAGTATCCTAGAAGCTTTTAAGTCAAGACCAAGATAAAAATAAAAATGGTTGGGTTACGTCAGGAATCGTGTTTTCCGTTCGTGTTGGAATCTCAACCACCAAATAAGACTCGAGTTCGCAGTGTACACAAAGTACAGGTGAGTATCTATATAAATTTCACCCACTAGATTCACCTGAAGATGTTTGTGATAAAAACGACCGAGTGGGCCAGTAAGAAAGAAATTAATGAATATGATTGCGTCAAAGTTATTCAGTCTCAGATAAGAGATCTGATTATACCTAATACTATTTATACTCGCTCAATAGATCTAGATATAATTTACAAACTGGGTACCAGACCCTTTGTCCAAATAACTAACCTATTATTAATGTGTCAAGTTGTTTTCTATATTTAATAGAAGTCCAATTTGAAGGAGTTATTTCAATGTCAGTCAATTCAATGTGAACGCTTAAATACTAATAAAAATAAAATAATTAAACTCTATCTAGAGTCGACTCTCAGCTACATTTAATAGCTACAAGAGTACTAGAGTTAGTCTGGGTCTACCGAGAAAAGCCAGATCAAATAACTGATCTTCCCTGTCAATCCTCCTAGAGACTCTACCTAAAGACACTCCCTATTTGTGGGAGATAGCCCAGGATTTCCTCTACCCCAAGTTGAAAACCCCAAGTGATTCTGACCACGGGTCCAGAAGTTATGGCTAGAAATAAACGATGAGGCAATTTCATCCCCAGAGACTGTCGAAGTGTAAAATTTGGGGTAGGGGGATGAAACTTGGTCCAAATGATCGGAGGGGTCTCAAAGGGTTTGTCTTCTGTACAATCCGTGGGGGGGTTGTTAGGGGGGGGACCCCGGAAAAAATGGTCAGAATTCGTCTAGGACGCTTGGTTTTCCTGTAAACTGAAAACACAGTTATCGTGCGGTTTTCAGGAAAGCCAGCGTTCCAGTTAAAAAATCACTGCTCGATAACGATTGGGTAAAAAAATTTGAAAAAAATAATAAGGGAAGTTAGTGAATTATTCTGTTGAACTATGTTAAAATCTATATACTATTATATATAATAATTTTGAAAAATACCAATTTGAAATCCCAACTACCAAAACCAATGGACGCAAAAAGGCAGTTTTTCTGGAATTTATCACTGGGAATATTATCGGATGGTAATAGGGATTTTAATATGAACTAAGGAGCTAGTAACGCATCGGATAGCACTTAACCCCCTTCTGTCAAAACAATAGAAAAAGTTTAGGTATAAGTTTAGGTATTACAATAGGTATTTCTATAATTTAAAAACTCAGCAGGTGTAAATGGGAAAATTCTGAAATTTTGCACAAATGTTTTCAATGGTATTCTTAATCTAATGGTAAATTAAAAAATAGGGGTCTTCGCTCGTTTTTCCGAGCTAGGGCTGCCACAAATTTGGTAAATCTTGAAAAGTCTTGAAAAATTTTTATCTTCGTTTCTGGTCCACTTATTAACAAGCGGAAAAAGGGAATATGTTTCTTACGTGGTCCCCTCCAAGGTGAGATGCTGACTGTAGTCCTGGAAGCGCTGGTTGTGAAGTCGCGCAGCACGTGTTTTTTGGTTTTTCTCCTGTGGCAGCGAGGGGTGAAGCGGGAAAAATCTGATATTCTGCCAAGATGTGTGGCAAGGTGGTGCACTCCTAATAGCAGTACAAAATCTGTGGGTCACCGCGGTAAATCCGGTGCCGCACGTCAAAACCCGTCCCCAACAGGTGGATTTCTGAGGGATAACCTCTCAAAAACCAGTTTTCGGAATTTCCAAGGAAAACCAACAGGGTTTTCACTTGGACACTACACTCCTATTGTTATACGCACTGAGACACTCACTCTGGCACAAATCTTGATTCGAAATTCGCACTTTTGCTATTTTTAAGGATTATTCGAGCGCGGAGCGACTTTAAAATGATCTGCTCGCGGCGAGGGGTGCCGCGCGACTGGTTAGGTTAGGTTAGGTTTTTTTTTTTTTTTTTTTTTTTGGCAGGAGTGGGAAATCCTCATGGACGCCCAGGCTGCTTCACAGACGAACCAGTCTGGGCAGTGCCGGACTCTTACCGGCTAAAACCACACTCCTGCCTTACAAATATTCCACAGACATGGCGTCCGTGCCTTTGTTTGCTTACTTATATTTTGTCTCTTTAGCTCCACGTTCAAGTTTACTTAAAAGTATAATATTATAATACAATATGTGACAATCTAACATTATGTACGAGTATAGAAACAATCTAATATTCTGAATAGTATTAACTAGGTACAATACAATTATTATTTAATAATGTATATTATATTATTATTATTTATGTTATTATTATATATTATTATTAATTACAACATACAATTATTTTAAAACTAAATTTGGTGAGCACATCACATCACATTGTTTTTTTTTTTTTTTTTTTTTTTTTTTTTTTTTCTCAAGTGTGTGTCTATGTGGGTGTGGCTGTATGTATGAGCGGGACGAACAGCGTTGAACCATTGGCCTTTGCTACGGTTTGGACGACATTTGTCGCAAATGTTAAGAATGGTGTTCTGGTGGCCTTTTTCTCCATGATGGAATGGAGGTTGGACTGTTTAACAGGAATCTGGATTTCCAGTTCCAAGTCCATTCTTTCACGGCCGAATCTTGGGCACTCAGTAATCACGTGCCATACTGTCTCTTCGCAGTCAGGATCGCAGACGCATGAGGGACTGTCCTTGAGGTGGAAGCGATGGAGATAAGCCCCGAATCCTCCGTGTCCGGTTAGGATTTGGACATGGGTAGGTGTCAGTGCCGTGTCTTTGAGGACCCTCCTTGCCGCCTGGACGGTGGGAAAAAATACCCTAGTGACCGAGCCTGTACTAGAGGATTCGTAGCGCTGCTGCCATTTGTTGACCGTCTCCTCACGTATCTGCCTTCTGACGAACGATATTGGAACCCTGTCATAGTCAGGGGCTGTCTTCTTAGTAAGTGCCGCTCTCTTAGCCAACTCGTCTGCTCTTTCGTTTCCAGGAGTCCCCACGTGTGCTCTCAACCAGAACAGTCTCACATCTCTGTCCTCCTCTCGGATCTCGCGCACCAATCTCTTTATGCCGAGTGCTAGAGGGTGATTGACTGACGGGCTCTTCAGCAGATCGAGCGAAGATCTTGAGTCGCTTAATATGTTAACGGAGGCCATCCTGGACGTTTTCACCATCCTGACTGCTCTGTACAGCGCGTACATCTCTGACTGGAAGACAGTGTTGTGGGGCTCCAACCGAAAGGTTGAGTACTTGGTCTCCCTGCCTTCGTTCCAACAAGTGAGGGCAGCTCCGACTTTTCCCTCTATTTTGCTGCCGTCTGTGTATACTTGGGGTCCAGTGACTTGGCGGTCACTCAGTGTTTCAGGGTCCATGTTCTCTAGGCACTCATACTCAGTTATTGTGAGCAACGATGGATGGGGGATCTGTAACGGCCCCACCTTGCGCTCGATTTCCCTTCCCGGCGGTAGGTACTCCTCGGAATGACCCTTTTTGATTTTAAAGAGGGTGGCAGCTTCAGTTACTCGAAGGTCTAGGGGTAGTTGGCCCGACAGAATTAGAGCCGACGTCAGAGATACCGTGCGGTATGCTTTGCAGATCTTTTGCGTGAATCCTCTCTGCAGCGAGTCTAACTGATTTCTTGTCGTCAGTTTCTCTGCTGCTGGGGCCCATGCGCTCGCCGCATACAGCACGATTGGCTCTATCACCGACACGTATATGGTCCTGATAATCTCGCTGTTTAGACCCCATGTTATTCTTGCTGCGCACGCTAGTTGTTTGTAGATTTCCGCGGCTTTCTTACAGGTTGCAGTCACGTGCGCGTTGAAGGTGAGTTTGTGGTCTATGATGAATCCCAACAGCTTTATCTTCTCCACTAGGTTCAGCCGAGTACCGGACATGTGAATAACCGGGGTGTCGTACTTAAGCCGCTTTGTTATCACCATTGCGTTGGTTTTATGAGCGGCGAAACGCAGCTTGTTTTGTACGCAGAATGGGGTTAGGTTAGGTTAGGTTAGGTTAGGTTAGGTTAGGTTAGGTTTGGTTCAGCGGGGCGGGTCCATAGTGGACGTGTCGTTCGCAAGCTCCGCTGTTGCGGGCCGTGTGCGCAACTGGCGAGTTGCTGTAGAGGTGGAGACGCTGTCGGACCATCGATATATTCGATTTGACGTCTCCACCCAAAATGCGGGCGGCGGTCGCCCGTCAGCCCCGCAAGTGGACGGTCCTCGTTGGTCGTACAAGCGTATCGACAGGGAGCTTCTCGAGGAAGCCGCAATCCTCCAGGCCTGGGTCAGGGAGTCAATGACGAACGAACCCGTCGACGTCGAAGCGGAGGCGCTGTGGTTCCACGGGGCGATGACGCAAATCTGCGACGCGTCTATGCCCCGTGTCACCCAACCTACAAGGCGCCAGCTGTACTGGTGGTCCGCCGTCATCGCGCAATTGCGCGTGACGTGCGCGGAGGTGAGACGCCAGTACACCCGATACCGAAGGAGACGTCGTCGGGTTCCGGAGGAAGAGGCCGCGCGGTATGAGGTGTACCGCGCGGCCAAGGAGGCTCTGTGGCTGGCTGTCGGCGAGACTAAGACTCGAGCTAGGGAGGAGATGTTGTCGGCTCTCGACGTGAATCCGTGGGGGCGCCCTTATCGTGCGGTTCGAGGGAAACTTCGTGGCTGGGCGCCCCCACTCACTGAGAGTCTGCAACCTCAGCTGCTGCAGGAAGTGGTCGCAGCGCTCTTCCCTGCTAGAGAAGAGCATGTACCGCCGCCGATGGCTTTGTCCACAGCCACAGAGTCAACGGATGAGGAGGACGTCAGCGTCCCAGAGGTGACACAAGCAGAGATGAGGGCGGCGATAATGCGGTTACGGGCCAAGACCGTTGCCCCGGGGCCCGACGGGGTTCCCGGCATCGCGCTCGCCCTCGCTCTGAAAGAGCTAGAGCCCCAGCTGAGAGGACTCTACTCAGCGTGTCTTGAGCAGGGCCAATTCCCTAGTGAGTGGAAAAAGGGTCGTTTGGTCCTGCTCAGAAAGGCAGGGCGCTCAGTGGACTCGCCGTCTGCATACCGGCCCATAGTGCTGCTGGACGAGGTGGGTAAGCTTTTCGAGCGGATTATTGCTGCCCGCCTCGCCGGCCACTTGCACAGAGAGGGGCCGGATCTGGACGATAGCCAGTTCGGCTTTCGGCATGGGCGCTCCACTGTGGACGCCATAATGCGGGTAAGAGTCCTGGCGGAGGAAGCAGTGTCCCGGGGCGGGGTGATGTTGGCGGTGTCCTTGGATATCTCCAACGCTTTCAACACCCTGCCCTGGAGCTGTATTCGGGAGGCGCTGTGTTACCACAGGGTGCCCCCGTACCTCCGCCGCATCGTTGGGGCTTATTTAGCGGAAAGGTGTGTCACCTACAGGGGACGCGACGGCGGAGGCCGGTGCGATATGTCGTGCGGTGTTCCACAGGGTTCGGTCGTTGGCCCACCCCTGTGGAACATTGGGTACGACTGGGTGCTGAGAGGCGAGCACCAGCCGGGTGTGGCCCTGGTGTGTTACGCGGACGACACGCTGGTCACGGCCCGGGGAAGCTCGTACAGGGAGGCAGCGTTGCTGGCGACCTCTGCGGTCTCAGAGGTCGTAGGCCGCATACGGCGTTTGGGCCTGGAGGTGGCCCTCAACAAGTCGGAGGCCATGGTCTTTCATGGTATTGTGGTCGGGGGGACCCCGATTGCTGTCGAGTCCACCATGAAGTACTTGGGATTGGTGCTCGACAGCCGTTGGGACTTCGGCCCCCATTTCCGGCGTCTGGCGCCCAAGTTGATGGGCGCGGCGGGCGCGCTCGCAACGCTGCTTCCCAATTTGGGGGGCCCGAGCACTGCCTGTAGGAGATTGTACCTGGGGGTCTTGCGATCCATGGCCCTGTACGGGGCCCCGGTGTGGGCCTCTGACCTGACGGCCGGCAGCATCGCGATGCTGCGTAAACCGCAGAGGGCGATGGCCGTCAGGTCTATCAGGGGGTATCGCACAGTCTCCTACGAGGCGGCTTGCGCACTGGCCGGGTCGCCACCCTGGGACCTAGAGGCGAGGGTCCTCGCGTCACTGTACCGGTGGCGTGAGGGAGTGCGGATGCGGGGCGGTGGACCGATGCAGCGAGAGATCGATCTGCGTCGGTCTCAGCTCCGCGAGGTCCTGGTGGCGGAGTGGCGGGAGAGGCTATTGCGCCCTTCGGCCGGCCTCGCTACCATCGAGGCGATCCGACCGGTGCTCGAGGAATGGCTCGAGAGGAGGCACGGCTCCCTGTCATTTAGGGCGACGCAGGTGTTCTCGGGGCATGGTTGTTTCGGGAAGTACCTGTGTCGCATAAACAGGGAGCCGGACGCTCGGTGTCATCACTGCGTCCATTGTCTGGAGGACACGGCGCGGCATACGCTGGTAGAGTGTGCCGCATGGGAGGAGCCGCGCCGTGCCCTCGTGACAGAAGTGGGAACCGACCTGTCGCTGCCGGCCGTCGCTCGCGCGATGGTGGGAAGCGCAGAGTCGTGGGATGCGGTGATCTCCTTCTGTGAAACGGTCATCTCACAGAAGGAGGCTGCGGAGAGGTTGAGGGAGGTCGAGACCACTCTCCCGGCCCGCAGCAGACGTACCGGGCGTCGGCGGAGGGCGGACAACGCCCTCTTCCAGCCCCCCTAAACGGGTCCAGAGGGACGGTGGACTTGGGGACGTCCGCTGCCCCCCCGTATAACTGGACCCGAGGCGGTGGCGCGTAGTGTTCCACGCGCGCCCCTATTGGCGTTGCGGAGGGAGTACACCTCACTCCCCCCGCAGACTTGAGGAGGCCCGCAGAGGCGGGCCGGCACTAGCCGAGGATCGTGGAAGGCGCACTAGTTCCCATGATCCCCGGTGCAAGTGTGGGAAAGGAACACCGAGGTGGTTTTTAGTCAGTAAGAGTCTGACAGACCCCTCCGCCCGCCCCAGGGCGGAGGACATCCATGAGGATTTTCCACCCCGGCAACAAAAAAAAAAAAAAAAAAAAAAAAGGTTAGGTTGGGGGACCGGCCCATAGTGCTGCTCCGGCCCATAGTGCTGCTGGACGAGGTGGGTAAGCTTTTCGAGCGGATTATTGCTGCCCGCCTCGCCGGCCACTTGCACAGAGAGGGGCCGGATCTGGACGATAGCCAGTTCGGCTTTCGGCATGGGCGCTCCACAATCCACGCTGTGTCGCGGGTTAGAGTCCTGGCGGAGGAAGCGGTGTCCCGGGGCGGGGTGATGTTGGCGGTGTCTTTGGACATCTCCAACGCCTTCAACACCCTGCCCTGGAGTTGTATTCGGGAGGCACTGCGGTACCATGGGGTGCCTCCCTACCTCCGCCACATCGTTGGGGCTTATTTGTCGGAGAGGTGTGTCACCTACATGGGACGTGATGGCGGAAACCAGCGCCGCATGTCGTGCGGTGTTCCACAGGGTTCGGTCGTTGGCCCACCCCTGTGGAACATTGGGTACGACTGGGTACTGAGAGGCGAGCTCCAGCCGGGTGTGGCCCTGGTGTGTTACGCGGACGACACGCTGGTCACGGCCCGGGGAAGCTCGTACAGGGAGGCAGCGTTGCTGGCGACCTCTGCGGTCTCAGAGGTCGTAGGCCGCATACGGCGTTTGGGCCTGGAGGTGGCCCTCAACAAGTCGGAGGCCATGGTCTTTCATGGCCCCCGGCGGGCGCCGCCGCCGGGATCACATATTGTGGTCGGGGGGACCCCGATTGCTGTCGAGTCCACCATGAAGTACTTGGGATTGGTGCTCGACAGCCGTTGGGACTTCGGCCCCCATTTCCGGCGTCTGGCGCCCAAGTTGATGGGCGCGGCGGGCGCGCTCGCAACGCTGCTTCCCAATTTGGGGGGCCCGAGCACTGCCTGTAGGAGATTGTACCTGGGGGTCTTGCGATCCATGGCCCTGTACGGGGCCCCGGTGTGGGCCTCTGACCTGACGGCCGGCAGCATCGCGATGCTGCGTAAACCGCAGAGGGCGATGGCCGTCAGGTCTATCAGGGGGTATCGCACAGTCTCCTACGAGGCGGCTTGCGCACTGGCCGGGTCGCCACCCTGGGACCTAGAGGCGAGGGTCCTCGCGTCACTGTACCGGTGGCGTGAGGGAGTGCGGATGCGGGGCGGTGGACCGATGCAGCGAGAGATCGATCTGCGTCGGTCTCAGCTCCGCGAGGTCCTGGTGGCGGAGTGGCGGGAGAGGCTATTGCGCCCTTCGGCCGGCCTCGCTACCATCGAGGCGATCCGACCGGTGCTCGAGGAATGGCTCGAGAGGAGGCACGGCTCCCTGTCATTTAGGGCGACGCAGGTGTTCTCGGGGCATGGTTGTTTCGGGAAGTACCTGTGTCGCATAAACAGGGAGCCGGACGCTCGGTGTCATCACTGCGTCCATTGTCTGGAGGACACGGCGCGGCATACGCTGGTAGAGTGTGCCGCATGGGAGGAGCCGCGCCGTGCCCTCGTGACAGAAGTGGGAACCGACCTGTCGCTGCCGGCCGTCGCTCGCGCGATGGTGGGAAGCGCAGAGTCGTGGGATGCGGTGATCTCCTTCTGTGAAACGGTCATCTCACAGAAGGAGGCTGCGGAGAGGTTGAGGGAGGTCGAGACCACTCTCCCGGCCCGCAGCAGACGTACCGGGCGTCGGCGGAGGGCGGACAACGCCCTCTTCCAGCCCCCCTAAACGGGTCCAGAGGGACGGTGGACTTGGGGACGTCCGCTGCCCCCCCGTGTAACTGGACCCGAGGCGGTGGCGCGTAGTGTTCCACGCGCGCCCCTATTGGCGTTGCGGAGGGAGTACACCTCACTCCCCCCGCAGACTTGAGGAGGCCCGCAGAGGCGGGCCGGCACTAGCCGAGGATCGTGGAAGGCGCACTAGTTCCCATGATCCCCGGTGCAAGTGTGGGAAAGGAACACCGAGGTGGTTTTTAGTCAGTAAGAGTCTGACAGACCCCTCCGCCCGCCCCAGGGCGGAGGACATCCATGAGGATTTTCCACCCCGGCAACAAAAAAAAAAAAAAAAAAAAGGTTAGGTTAGGTTGGAGGCGGTTGAGGTCCTCCTTAACCGCACTAGCACGGAGGAGACAGCGAAGCTATGGGAGGAGAATGGCCGTCTCCGATCCGAGTTGGAGGACCTCAAGCGGCAGTTTGCCAACCAGAGGGCAGCTCCCGCGGCCGCCTCCTTGACTGAGGTGCCACTGTCGTCGAGACCATCGCCGGTACCATCTTCGATGCCTGCACTTGCGGATGCAGACATCGAAAAAATCGCGCGCATCTGCATGATGCAGTGTGGAGAGATGGTGGGTGCCCGACTGGAGGCGATAGAGGCGAGGCTCCTCCCGGCTCGAAACCTCCGCCCGCCGCTCGCTGCGGACAAGCGGAGGAACCTCCTTCCTCAGCAGCCAGCGGCGGGCGCGGCGGCCGTGCCGAGCCGGTCCGGGAGGGGGGCCAACAAGCCCGCGGAGGGTACGTCCGTGTCCGCCACCCGGGCGGCTGCGCCACCAGCAGCGCCACCGGCTGCACCGCCGGCGGCCGCGCCCGGGCCTACCACAGAGGCCTGGGCGACGGTCGTCAAAAGAGGCCGCCGTCATGGGAAGAAGACAGCGCCTCCGACGCCCGCTAGAGCACCGTCACCGAAGAAAGTAAAGGGACCGCCTAAGGTCAGAGCCCCACGCTCCGCGGCTGTGGTTATAACGCTGCAGCCCGGAGCCGTCGAAAGGGGCATCACTTACAAGGCGGTCCTCACAACGGCGAAAGCGAATGTCGCGTTCCCCGACCTCGGCACACCGTCTGGCTTCAAAATGAGGCCAGCGATTATGGGAGCGCGGCTACTCGAGGTGTCGGGTGCCTCTAGCGGCGAAAAGACGGACATCCTGGCCGCCAAGCTGAGGGAGGTCCTCAACCCGGAGGACGTCCGGGTGTCCAGGCCAATGAAGACCGTGGAGTTGCGTGTCGATGGCCTGGACGACTCGACGACCCCGGCTGAGGTCGTGGCGGCCATCGCCAAAGTTGGAGGATGTCCGCCCGAAGACATCCGGACGGGCGAGATACGCGCCGACGCTTCCGGGCTCGGCACGATTTGGGTGCGGTGCCCGGTGGCGGCGGCGAATAAAGTCGCTGACAGTGGGCGTTTGTTGGTGGGTTGGGTTGCAGCGAGGATCAAGCTGCTGCAGCCCAGGGCCATGCGGTGCTACCGGTGCCTGGACATTGGGCATGTCAGGGCACGGTGCACCGCTGAAATTGACCGCAGCGAGCAGTGCTATCGCTGCGGCCAGGCCGGCCACAAGGCGGCCCAGTGCTCCGCGGCGCCAAACTGCAGCCTCTGTACAGCTGCAGGGAGGCCCGCCGGGCACAGAGCGGGTGGAAAGGCCTGTGGCGCGCCCGCCACCAGCAAGAAAAGAAAAAAGAGAGGGGCTGCCAAGGCTGCGGGGGGCTCTTTACCCCCTCCGCAGCCTGGCTGCCTTTCGGCCGACTCCCGACCTAGGAATGGTGCGGAGGGAATGGATTGCGCATAACGGCGCTCTACCATTTCCTCCAGGGCAATATCAACCACTCTGCTAGAGCTCAGGACCTCTTGCTCCAGAGCATGGCAGAGTGGTCGATTCACGTGGCTGTGGTCGCCGAACCGTATTTTGTCCCCCCCAGGGATAACTGGGTGGGAGACTTGGACGGTTTGGTGGCCATCATTGGCGGGGCTCTAGTCAACCCGTCCCGAGGTCACGGCTGGGTAGCCGCCCTCGCGGACGGCATTGGCACGGTTGGGGCGTATTTTTCGCCCAACAAGAGTCTCGCCGACTTCGAGAGGTTCCTTGTCGAGTTGGGTGCCGTCGTGGGCCGACTCCACCCTCGCCCGGTGCTGTTGCTGGGGGATCTCAACGCCAAGTCTGCGGCGTGGGGATCCCCTGTGACCGATGCTAAGGGCGAGGCGCTGGAGGAGTGGGCGGTCACGACTGGCTTGACCGTCCTAAATCGGGGCTCGGTCCACACGTGCGTTCGGCAGCGGGGCGGTTCTATTGTGGACGTCTCGTTCGCTAGCCCCGCTGTCGCGAGCAGAGTCCGTGACTGGCGTGTCGCTGTGGAGGTGGAGACGTTGTCGGATCACAGGTACATCCGCTTCGACGTCTCCGCCCAGACCGCCGGCGGCCGCGGTCCACCGGCCCCGCGAACGGACGGTCCACGCTGGGCGCGTAAGCACATCGACAGGGAGCTTCTCGAGGAGGCCGCTATTGTCCAGGCCTGGAGCCGGGAGTCGGCAACGAACGGACCCGTCGACGTCGACCAGGAGGCGCTGTGGTTCCGCGGGGCGATGACGCAAATTTGCGACGCGTCCATGCCCCGGGTCCACGCACAGTCCGCAAGGCGCCAGGTGTATTGGTGGACAGCCGAAATCGCACAGCTGCGCGTCGCGTGCGTGGCGGTTAGGCGCCAGTACACCCGATACCGGAGGAGACGTCGTCGGGTCCCTGACGAAGAAGCCGCGCTGTATGAGGTGTACCGCGCGGCTAAGGAGACTCTGTGGCTGGCCATCGGCGCGTCGAGGACGCGAGCCAGGGAGGAGATGTTGGAGACTCTAGACGGGGATCCGTGGGGGCGCCCTTATCGCGCGGTCCGAGGGAAACTTCGAGCCGCGGCGCCCCCACTTACGGAGAGTCTCCAACCTGAGCTGCTGGAAGAGGTAGTTGCAGCCCTCTTCCCGGCAAGAGCGGAACATACTCCGCCGCCGATGGCTTTGCCCACAGCCGCAGAGTCTACAGAGGAGGAGAACGCCATCACCGTCCCAGAGGTGACACAGGCAGAGATGAGGGCAGCCGTGATGCGGCTCCGGGCCAAGAACGTGGCTCCGGGGCCCGACGGGATCCACGGCTGCGTGTTAGCCCTCGCTCTGAAGGAACTTGAGCCCCAACTGAGAGGACTCTACACAGCGTGCCTGGAGCAGGGCCAGTTTCCCACTTTGTGGAAATCTGGTCGTCTGGTCCTGCTCAGGAAGGCGGGGCGCCCTGCGGACTTGCCGTCCGCGTACCGGCCCATAGTGCTGCTAGACGAGGTGGGCAAGCTGTTTGAGCGGATAATCGCAGCCCGCCTCGTCGGCCACTTGTGCAGAGAGGGGCCGGACCTGGACGACAGCCAGTTCGGGTTTCGGCATGGGCGCTCCACAATCCACGCTGTGTCGCGGGTTAGAGTCCTGGCGGAGGAAGCGGTGTCCCGGGGCGGGGTGATGTTGGCGGTGTCTTTGGACATCTCCAACGCCTTCAACACCCTGCCCTGGAGTTGTATTCGGGAGGCACTGCGGTACCATGGGGTGCCTCCCTACCTCCGCCACATCGTTGGGGCTTATTTGTCGGAGAGGTGTGTCACCTACATGGGACGTGATGGCGGAAACCAGCGCCGCATGTCGTGCGGTGTTCCACAGGGCTCGGTTGTAGGCCCGCTCCTGTGGAACATCGGGTACGACTGGGTGCTGAGGGGCGAGCTCAGTCCGGGGGTCGACCTGACGTGTTATGCGGATGACACGCTGGTCACTGCCCGGGGGAGCTCGCACAGGGAGGCAGCGTTGTTGGCGACGGCTGCGGTCTCACAGGTGGTGAGCCGCATACGTCGCCTAGGCCTGGAGGTGGCCCTCAGCAAATCGGAGGCCATGGTGTTTCATGGCCCCCGGCGGGCGCCGCCACCCGGCTCACACATCGTGGTCGGGGGGGCTCGGATCGCTGTCGAGTCCACCATGAAGTATCTGGGATTGGTGCTCGACAGCCGGTGGGACTTCGGGCCCCATTTCCGACGGCTGGCGCCCAAGTTGCTGGGCGCTGCTGGGGCGCTGTCAACGCTGCTTCCCAATCTGGGGGGCCCGAGCGCCGCTTGTAGGCGGCTCTACGTGGGGATCGTGCGATCGATGGCCCTTTACGGGGCCCCGATCTGGGCGGCTGACCTGACGGCCGGTAGTATCGCAGTCCTGCGCAAGCCGCAGAGAGCGATGGCCGTCAGAGTCATCAGGGGGTATCGCACGATCTCCTACGAGGCGGCTTGTGCACTGGCCGGATCCCCGCCCTGGGACCTCGAGGCGAAAGTACTCGCGTCATCGTATCGGTGGCGCGAGGAAGCGAGGGCGCGGGGTGAGCAACCGATGCAGCGACACATAGAGCTGCATCGGTCTCAGCTTCGCGAGGTCCTGGTGGCGGAATGGCGGGAAAGGCTTTCACGCCCTACCGCCGGCCTCGACATCATCGAGGCGGTCCGGCCGGTGCTCGAGCGCTGGCTCGGGAGGAGGCACGGCTCCCTGTCGTTTCGGGTGACGCAGGTGCTCTCGGGGCATGGTTGCTTCGGGAAGTACCTGTGTCGCATAAACAGGGAGCCGGACGCTCGGTGTCACCACTGCGTCGACTGCCGGGAGGACACGGCGCGGCATACGCTGGCAGAGTGTGCCGCTTGGGAGGAGCCGCGCCGTGCCCTCATCTCAGAAGTAGGCAGTGACCTCTCTCTGCCAGCCGTCGTTGAGTCGATGGTCGACAGCGAGGAGTCCTGGGACGCGGTGGTTTCCTACTGTGAGACAGTCGTCTCGCAGAAGGAGGCTGCGGAAAGGGAGAGGGAGATCTCGTCCACTCACCCGGCCCGCAGCAGGCGCACCGGGCGTCGGCGGAGGGCGGATAACGCCCTCTTCCAGCCCCCCTAAATGGGTCCAGGGGTGACGGACTCGGGGACGTCCGTCGCCCCCCAAACATCAGGACCCGAGGTGGCGGCGCGTAGTGTTCCACGCGCGCCCCTCTTAGACGTCACGGGGGGAGTCAAACACCTCACTCCCCCCCCTGACCCGAGGAGGCCCGCAGCGGCGGGGCGGCACCAGTCGGGGGTTGCGGAAGATTTTCACGTTCCCGCGACCCCCGGCGTAGGTGTGAGTCGGAACACCAGGGTGGTTTTTAGTCAGTAAGAGTCTGACAGACCCCTCCGCCCGCCCCAGGGCGGAGGACATCCATGAGGATTTTCCACCCCTGCTTCACAGACGAACCAGTCTGGGCAGTGCCGGACTCTTACCGGCTAAAACCACACTCCTGCCTTACATGTTCTTCTCCGATATTGTGGTCGGAGGCTTATTTATCTTATGGTATTATGAAGCTATACATGTTTATTTTCTTTATTAGGTGGTAATTATTTTACATTTATACTAAATATCAGTAAAGGGACTACGGAGCTATTACTTATTTATGATTCTTAATCTCATATTTTGTATTCTTAATCTGTATAACTTATCATAGTGTTCTGTATTTTTTTTTTTTTTTTTTTTTTTTTCTTTTTTTTTTTTTTTTTTTTTTTGTTTTTTGTTTATTCCTTTTTTTTCCTATTTTATTTAACACACAATACAATATAGCTCACTATATTTACGGTGTTAATTTCTTAATCTACGTTTTATTTCTATCTATAACTATTTTTATTATACTTAAACAGAAGTCTAGGAATTCACTTCGAGTGTCTTTTTTAGTCATTATTTTACTTATATTACTTTCACTTATGTTGATGTCTATTTTGTTTTCCAGGTTGAATCTGGCTAGCCCAAACACCGGGCACTCGGCTATCAGGTGGAAGATTGATTCTTCCGCGACTTGGTCACAAATACATGCCGGTGAGTCATCCTTATTTTCAGGGCGAGTGGGTTACAGGTGTCACTATTCCTCAGCAGTTCCAGGGCTGATCTGGAGTCGCTGAATACACCAAATTCTTCTTCCGGACTATGCGCTATCATCTCCACAGCCCTGTGAACTGCATACAGCTCCGCTTGGAAGACGGTGCAGTACTCTTCTAGCCTATATTTCTGGTACTTGGTTTCGACTGTCCCATTCCACCAGGATAGGGCCGCCCCAACTTTTCCCTCTATTTTGCTCCCGTCTGTAAAGATTTGCACTTCGCTCTCCCCCATCCGCTGCTGTACCTCTGCTTCACTCTCCAAGCATTGGAAGTTCAGGTCCTCCTCATCAGCTGGGTGAGGCCTTGCCAGGAAGCTCGTCTTCCCCTCGACAGTTCGGCCACTAAGCATTGATTGAGGCTTTCCTCTCTTCGCCTCGTAGAGGGATGCTACTTCCTTGACTCTCAGATCGAGCGGCAGCAATCCCGTCAAGATTAGTGCCGAATTTAGTGACACTGTCCTGTATGACTTGCTTATTTTTTGGGCAAAGCCCCTCAGTACGGAGTTGAGCTGATTTTGGATATAGATCTTATCCGCTGCTCTGGCCCATACGCTAGCTGCGTATAGAATTACTGGTTCCACAACCGCTGTGTAGATAACCCTTATTACTTCGGGGTTAAGTCCCCAGGTTACCCTTGCTGCGCCGGACAGCTGCCTAAAGATGTTAATGGCTTTTTTGCAGACGTATGTGACGTGGCTCCGGAAGGTCATCTTCCGGTCTATTATTAATCCCAGCAGCTTGATCTCCTCAACAAGCGCAATGTCAACCCCACCCATGTGCAGCCGTGGAGTATCGAACTTTAAGGTTAGGTTAGGTTTAGGTTAGGTTTTTTTTTTTTTTTTTTTTTTTTTTTTTTTTAATATTGGCAGGAGTGGGAAATCCTCATGGACGCCCAGACTGACTCACTTATGACCCAGTCTGGGCAGTGCCGGACTCCTACCGGCTAAAACCACACTCCTGCCCTTGCTCAGTGTCCCTCTGACATAATCAGAGCCCTTATTTGTCAATAATATTTTATTTTTCTTTAAGTTTTTCCATATGCAATATCTTTAAATCTATCATCTTACATACCAATTTTCTTCTTTCTATGTTTTACTATTTATGTGTTTTCTTGTTTTCCATTTATGAATCTACTTAAGCTAATACCTATTATATTTAATGTCTTTCTTTACTTTACTATATTATTCTATGGCTATTCTAATATATATATATAATATATCAAATAGACATAATTTCTTATTCTAATTTTATATTTATTTCCTTTCCTATAATTGTATATGCCCAGCTTAATGTGATTTTCATGAAAATAACTATGATTTATTTTCAATACCTGCAGACTCATAGTTGCTTCTCTAAATCCAGTAATTTTAGTCTCAAGATTATTTTGTTCCGGCAGGCATTTAAAGCTGTTATCCTGTGCTTCTGCCGCTTCGGACTCATATTTGAGATACTGGACGGTTTTCTGTAAAATCCGGATTGGTACAGCGATACAAATACTGCTTTTTCTAGAGCTGACCTCCTACTGTTTCGCTTCAACGTGCTCGTTTGGCCACAACGGTAACTTAATTGTGTTCCTTATTTTTATTATTTTATCTGTACTATTTTTGTTGTGTAAACTAATTCCTAAGATTATTCTTTGTTTGATATGATCTGTGAGTAATGAATTTAATTGTGAGACTGCTTTTAATTGGGCCAATTTCTCATGAAGTTGGCTCCAATTCGCGTGTTTTGTGTTGCAATTTACAGTTTTTATAATTAATATTATTAATATTTTAACTTTATGACATCTAACTTTGAAAAATGTACCGTTGTGGTCCAATCGGGTGTTACTTCCGGAAAAAACTGGCTGCACCTTAGCAATACGCCACCGATAGGCGCGCTAACGCGTCCCATTTTTGGCGCATCGGGCACTCGTTGTCGAAGGCGTTGTGGCCAGTTTTTTCCAATTTGGCGTGCAAACAGTTGTGGCACTTTGGAACCTCCTCTGCCAGCCGTGACGGACAATCAGCTCTCATGTGAGGTTCCCCACAGTGGGTGCAGAGGTCGGCGGGTTGCGTGCACAGTTTACGGCTGTGGCCAAAGCGCAAACAGCGAGTGCACTGCACCAGTGGTGACTGGTCCTGCACTCGCACTCGCTGTAGGTCGATGTGCACGCGACCCGCCGTCGTCAGCCTGTGCCACACAGACGGGGACACCTGAAGGATGACGTGACACATATGGGGGTTCCTCGTCCTGCGACGGTACTTCACCCCCATCCGTCGATCCTCTGCAGGTATGTCCCCGACTAAGTGGGAGTTTTGCCGCTGTAGGGATTGCGTTATTTCCTCATCTGTGTGGCAGGAGAGGACGTCCTTTATGATGACAAGCGGGTCCTTGTTCTTGATCTCCTCCACCACTAGATTTCCCGTCTTCCTTATACGTTCTGAAACCTTTGCCATCTCTTCTCGGCTCCTGAAACCAACCACCACTTTCTGGTCCCTCACCTTGCGCAGCCGTTCAATTTGGGTCCCCTCGTTCCTGGCATCCACAGCCGTTCTGAGCTTCTCAACAACCTCTTCACCGGTGTCCTGATCATTCACAGATGAAACGACCACCGAGTGAAGAGACTGTTGGATGTTCTGCTTTGGTACGACGGCGGCCATCTCCGCGAAGGTTGGACCTTGGCCCGCGACATAACGAGGGGCCTGCTGGAGATGCTCCGACAGAGCCTGGGTGTGGTGTTGGCACTCCTGCAATGCCTGTTTATGCTGTTTGAGGCCTTCCACAAGGCTCTTCATAAGCTCTGTCGGTTCTTCTGTGGCCGGCCTCATTGGCGCGGCTATCGGTGTGGCTGCGGCTATGACCGCAGGCGCCGGTGCGACTGGGACTCTGTTCCGCTCCGACTCCTTCACCAGCTCATAAAGCCTGTTTATGGCCTTGACAACTTCCTCCTTAATCTCTGTCTTGAGGTTGCGAGAGTTGCCCAAATGAAGCTTCGCTTTATTTAGGCAAGCTCTCGCCTCCGCAACGAGATTGGAGTGACCAGACTCAGGTTTCCTCGTCGGTTTTGCAGCATCCGTGAGTACTCGGCGCGTCGCAAAAGTGCTGGGAGCGGGTGGTGTGGCGTCGCGCCCTGTGTGGGTCGGTGACTTGGCCTGAGGTTCAGCTTTTCCAGCCTCCCATTCGCCGATGCTACGCCTCACACAGGGCAGCGAGGGCCCAGCCTTCTCTGCCGAACGCGGCGAGCCCCTGGCGCCCGGTGAGCTCGCGTTTGTCTTGGCCGGTGTGCGGAACATAGTTGCGGTCCGTGTGAAGGTGATGTTCATTAAAAGATTATACGTCAGAGGACACTAGCGATACTTCTGCGTCCCTGTAAATGGGGGAAAGGCACAGAAGTAGCTGAAAATATTAATAAAATAAAGTCTTCCACGTCAGAAAGACCGTCAGGTCGGTATCCTAAAATAAGAACGGTCAATAGTATTAAGTTCAGGGACCAAGAAATCGTTTTAGGTGCTAGAATCCAAAAATATTATTTTGCCGAAGTTGAAAAGTTTACCTGGCTAGACACAAAAGGGTGGGTGGGAGGGCAATTTGTTGAAGTTCTATGTTCGCCAGACGCACGTGCGAGGTGTCAAAAGACGCGTCTCGGCGCGGGCTAGCGATCTATGAGGTTATTGGAATTAATTTAGAAGAAAAATTTAGTGTTTTTGCCGAAAAACGTGTTTTTCGACTGAAAAACCTGAAATTACGACTACCAGACAGGACTCGAGTTCGCGGAACGCGTACAGGAATACAGGTAAGGCAGGTAAGTAACTATTGAAACTACTGAAAAAATTATTTTTGGAAGGAATTTCGAGATAAAAATTAATTAAGGGTTGAAAATTTGGAAGATTTTTCTAAGTCCCAGAACGGAAAATTATTCCCGTTTTTGTCAAAGATTATTAGTCAAATAGTAGGGCGGAGCCTATTAAAAATCAAAATAGCTGAAAACAGCTTCAAATTGCGTCACCGGGATGCAAAGTTATAAAGGTTTGTTGATATGACTATGAAACTACGTTCCTCCTAAAGTGGATTTCGTAGGTATTTAAAATAACTGATGTGGAAATTTGTTGAAGTTCTATGTTCGCCAGACGCACGTGCGAGGTGTCAAAAGACGCGTCTCGGCGCGGGCTAGCGATCTATGAGGTTATTGGAATTAATTTAGAAGAAAAATTTAGTGTTTTTGCCGAAAAACGTGTTTTTCGACTGAAAAACCTGAAATTACGACTACCAGACAGGACTCGAGTTCGCGGAACGCGTACAGGAATACAGGTAAGGCAGGTAAGTAACTATTGAAACTACTGAAAAAATTATTTTTGGAAGGAATTTCGAGATAAAAATTAATTAAGGGTTGAAAATTTGGAAGATTTTTCTAAGTCCCAGAACGGAAAATTATTCCCGTTTTTGTCAAAGATTATTAGTCAAATAGTAGGGCGGAGCCTATTAAAAATCAAAATAGCTGAAAACAGCTTCAAATTGCGTCACCGGGATGCAAAGTTATAAAGGTTTGTTGATATGACTATGAAACTACGTTCCTCCTAAAGTGGATTTCGTAGGTATTTAAAATAACTGATGTGGAAATTTGTTGAAGTTCTATGTTCGCCAGACGCACGTGCGAGGTGTCAAAAGACGCGTCTCGGCGCGGGCTAGCGATCTATGAGGTTATTGGAATTAATTTAGAAGAAAAATTTAGTGTTTTTGCCGAAAAACGTGTTTTTCGACTGAAAAACCTGAAATTACGACTACCAGACAGGACTCGAGTTCGCGGAACGCGTACAGGAATACAGGTAAGGCAGGTAAGTAACTATTGAAACTACTGAAAAAATTATTTTTGGAAGGAATTTCGAGATAAAAATTAATTAAGGGTTGAAAATTTGGAAGATTTTTCTAAGTCCCAGAACGGAAAATTATTCCCGTTTTTGTCAAAGATTATTAGTCAAATAGTAGGGCGGAGCCTATTAAAAATCAAAATAGCTGAAAACAGCTTCAAATTGCGTCACCGGGATGCAAAGTTATAAAGGTTTGTTGATATGACTATGAAACTACGTTCCTCCTAAAGTGGATTTCGTAGGTATTTAAAATAACTGATGTGGAAATTTGTTGAAGTTCTATGTTCGCCAGACGCACGTGCGAGGTGTCAAAAGACGCGTCTCGGCGCGGGCTAGCGATCTATGAGGTTATTGGAATTAATTTAGAAGAAAAATTTAGTGTTTTTGCCGAAAAACGTGTTTTTCGACTGAAAAACCTGAAATTACGACTACCAGACAGGACTCGAGTTCGCGGAACGCGTACAGGAATACAGGTAAGGCAGGTAAGTAACTATTGAAACTACTGAAAAAATTATTTTTGGAAGGAATTTCGAGATAAAAATTAATTAAGGGTTGAAAATTTGGAAGATTTTTCTAAGTCCCAGAACGGAAAATTATTCCCGTTTTTGTCAAAGATTATTAGTCAAATAGTAGGGCGGAGCCTATTAAAAATCAAAATAGCTGAAAACAGCTTCAAATTGCGTCACCGGGATGCAAAGTTATAAAGGTTTGTTGATATGACTATGAAACTACGTTCCTCCTAAAGTGGATTTCGTAGGTATTTAAAATAACTGATGTGGAAATTTGTTGAAGTTCTATGTTCGCCAGACGCACGTGCGAGGTGTCAAAAGACGCGTCTCGGCGCGGGCTAGCGATCTATGAGGTTATTGGAATTAATTTAGAAGAAAAATTTAGTGTTTTTGCCGAAAAACGTGTTTTTCGACTGAAAAACCTGAAATTACGACTACCAGACAGGACTCGAGTTCGCGGAACGCGTACAGGAATACAGGTAAGGCAGGTAAGTAACTATTGAAACTACTGAAAAAATTATTTTTGGAAGGAATTTCGAGATAAAAATTAATTAAGGGTTGAAAATTTGGAAGATTTTTCTAAGTCCCAGAACGGAAAATTATTCCCGTTTTTGTCAAAGATTATTAGTCAAATAGTAGGGCGGAGCCTATTAAAAATCAAAATAGCTGAAAACAGCTTCAAATTGCGTCACCGGGATGCAAAGTTATAAAGGTTTGTTGATATGACTATGAAACTACGTTCCTCCTAAAGTGGATTTCGTAGGTATTTAAAATAACTGATGTGGAAATTTGTTGAAGTTCTATGTTCGCCAGACGCACGTGCGAGGTGTCAAAAGACGCGTCTCGGCGCGGGCTAGCGATCTATGAGGTTATTGGAATTAATTTAGAAGAAAAATTTAGTGTTTTTGCCGAAAAACGTGTTTTTCGACTGAAAAACCTGAAATTACGACTACCAGACAGGACTCGAGTTCGCGGAACGCGTACAGGAATACAGGTAAGGCAGGTAAGTAACTATTGAAACTACTGAAAAAATTATTTTTGGAAGGAATTTCGAGATAAAAATTAATTAAGGGTTGAAAATTTGGAAGATTTTTCTAAGTCCCAGAACGGAAAATTATTCCCGTTTTTGTCAAAGATTATTAGTCAAATAGTAGGGCGGAGCCTATTAAAAATCAAAATAGCTGAAAACAGCTTCAAATTGCGTCACCGGGATGCAAAGTTATAAAGGTTTGTTGATATGACTATGAAACTACGTTCCTCCTAAAGTGGATTTCGTAGGTATTTAAAATAACTGATGTGGAAATTTGTTGAAGTTCTATGTTCGCCAGACGCACGTGCGAGGTGTCAAAAGACGCGTCTCGGCGCGGGCTAGCGATCTATGAGGTTATTGGAATTAATTTAGAAGAAAAATTTAGTGTTTTTGCCGAAAAACGTGTTTTTCGACTGAAAAACCTGAAATTACGACTACCAGACAGGACTCGAGTTCGCGGAACGCGTACAGGAATACAGGTAAGGCAGGTAAGTAACTATTGAAACTACTGAAAAAATTATTTTTGGAAGGAATTTCGAGATAAAAATTAATTAAGGGTTGAAAATTTGGAAGATTTTTCTAAGTCCCAGAACGGAAAATTATTCCCGTTTTTGTCAAAGATTATTAGTCAAATAGTAGGGCGGAGCCTATTAAAAATCAAAATAGCTGAAAACAGCTTCAAATTGCGTCACCGGGATGCAAAGTTATAAAGGTTTGTTGATATGACTATGAAACTACGTTCCTCCTAAAGTGGATTTCGTAGGTATTTAAAATAACTGATGTGGAAATTTGTTGAAGTTCTATGTTCGCCAGACGCACGTGCGAGGTGTCAAAAGACGCGTCTCGGCGCGGGCTAGCGATCTATGAGGTTATTGGAATTAATTTAGAAGAAAAATTTAGTGTTTTTGCCGAAAAACGTGTTTTTCGACTGAAAAACCTGAAATTACGACTACCAGACAGGACTCGAGTTCGCGGAACGCGTACAGGAATACAGGTAAGGCAGGTAAGTAACTATTGAAACTACTGAAAAAATTATTTTTGGAAGGAATTTCGAGATAAAAATTAATTAAGGGTTGAAAATTTGGAAGATTTTTCTAAGTCCCAGAACGGAAAATTATTCCCGTTTTTGTCAAAGATTATTAGTCAAATAGTAGGGCGGAGCCTATTAAAAATCAAAATAGCTGAAAACAGCTTCAAATTGCGTCACCGGGATGCAAAGTTATAAAGGTTTGTTGATATGACTATGAAACTACGTTCCTCCTAAAGTGGATTTCGTAGGTATTTAAAATAACTGATGTGGAAATTTGTTGAAGTTCTATGTTCGCCAGACGCACGTGCGAGGTGTCAAAAGACGCGTCTCGGCGCGGGCTAGCGATCTATGAGGTTATTGGAATTAATTTAGAAGAAAAATTTAGTGTTTTTGCCGAAAAACGTGTTTTTCGACTGAAAAACCTGAAATTACGACTACCAGACAGGACTCGAGTTCGCGGAACGCGTACAGGAATACAGGTAAGGCAGGTAAGTAACTATTGAAACTACTGAAAAAATTATTTTTGGAAGGAATTTCGAGATAAAAATTAATTAAGGGTTGAAAATTTGGAAGATTTTTCTAAGTCCCAGAACGGAAAATTATTCCCGTTTTTGTCAAAGATTATTAGTCAAATAGTAGGGCGGAGCCTATTAAAAATCAAAATAGCTGAAAACAGCTTCAAATTGCGTCACCGGGATGCAAAGTTATAAAGGTTTGTTGATATGACGATGAAACTACGTTCCTCCTAAGGTGGATTTCGTAGGTATTTAAAATAACTGATGTGGAAATTTGTTGAAGTTCTATGTTCGCCAGACGCACGTGCGAGGTGTCAAAAGACGCGTCTCGGCGCGGGCTAGCGATCTATGAGGTTATTGGAATTAATTTAGAAGAAAAATTTAGTGTTTTTGCCGAAAAACGTGTTTTTCGACTGAAAAACCTGAAATTACGACTACCAGACAGGACTCGAGTTCGCGGAACGCGTACAGGAATACAGGTAAGGCAGGTAAGTAACTATTGAAACTACTGAAAAAATTATTTTTGGAAGGAATTTCGAGATAAAAATTAATTAAGGGTTGAAAATTTGGAAGATTTTTCTAAGTCCCAGAACGGAAAATTATTCCCGTTTTTGTCAAAGATTATTAGTCAAATAGTAGGGCGGAGCCTATTAAAAATCAAAATAGCTGAAAACAGCTTCAAATTGCGTCACCGGGATGCAAAGTTATAAAGGTTTGTTGATATGACTATGAAACTACGTTCCTCCTAAAGTGGATTTCGTAGGTATTTAAAATAACTGATGTGGAAATTTGTTGAAGTTCTATGTTCGCCAGACGCACGTGCGAGGTGTCAAAAGACGCGTCTCGGCGCGGGCTAGCGATCTATGAGGTTATTGGAATTAATTTAGAAGAAAAATTTAGTGTTTTTGCCGAAAAACGTGTTTTTCGACTGAAAAACCTGAAATTACGACTACCAGACAGGACTCGAGTTCGCGGAACGCGTACAGGAATACAGGTAAGGCAGGTAAGTAACTATTGAAACTACTGAAAAAATTATTTTTGGAAGGAATTTCGAGATAAAAATTAATTAAGGGTTGAAAATTTGGAAGATTTTTCTAAGTCCCAGAACGGAAAATTATTCCCGTTTTTGTCAAAGATTATTAGTCAAATAGTAGGGCGGAGCCTATTAAAAATCAAAATAGCTGAAAACAGCTTCAAATTGCGTCACCGGGATGCAAAGTTATAAAGGTTTGTTGATATGACTATGAAACTACGTTCCTCCTAAAGTGGATTTCGTAGGTATTTAAAATAACTGATGTGGAAATTTGTTGAAGTTCTATGTTCGCCAGACGCACGTGCGAGGTGTCAAAAGACGCGTCTCGGCGCGGGCTAGCGATCTATGAGGTTATTGGAATTAATTTAGAAGAAAAATTTAGTGTTTTTGCCGAAAAACGTGTTTTTCGACTGAAAAACCTGAAATTACGACTACCAGACAGGACTCGAGTTCGCGGAACGCGTACAGGAATACAGGTAAGGCAGGTAAGTAACTATTGAAACTACTGAAAAAATTATTTTTGGAAGGAATTTCGAGATAAAAATTAATTAAGGGTTGAAAATTTGGAAGATTTTTCTAAGTCCCAGAACGGAAAATTATTCCCGTTTTTGTCAAAGATTATTAGTCAAATAGTAGGGCGGAGCCTATTAAAAATCAAAATAGCTGAAAACAGCTTCAAATTGCGTCACCGGGATGCAAAGTTATAAAGGTTTGTTGATATGACTATGAAACTACGTTCCTCCTAAAGTGGATTTCGTAGGTATTTAAAATAACTGATGTGGAAATTTGTTGAAGTTCTATGTTCGCCAGACGCACGTGCGAGGTGTCAAAAGACGCGTCTCGGCGCGGGCTAGCGATCTATGAGGTTATTGGAATTAATTTAGAAGAAAAATTTAGTGTTTTTGCCGAAAAACGTGTTTTTCGACTGAAAAACCTGAAATTACGACTACCAGACAGGACTCGAGTTCGCGGAACGCGTACAGGAATACAGGTAAGGCAGGTAAGTAACTATTGAAACTACTGAAAAAATTATTTTTGGAAGGAATTTCGAGATAAAAATTAATTAAGGGTTGAAAATTTGGAAGATTTTTCTAAGTCCCAGAACGGAAAATTATTCCCGTTTTTGTCAAAGATTATTAGTCAAATAGTAGGGCGGAGCCTATTAAAAATCAAAATAGCTGAAAACAGCTTCAAATTGCGTCACCGGGATGCAAAGTTATAAAGGTTTGTTGATATGACTATGAAACTACGTTCCTCCTAAAGTGGATTTCGTAGGTATTTAAAATAACTGATGTGGAAATTTGTTGAAGTTCTATGTTCGCCAGACGCACGTGCGAGGTGTCAAAAGACGCGTCTCGGCGCGGGCTAGCGATCTATGAGGTTATTGGAATTAATTTAGAAGAAAAATTTAGTGTTTTTGCCGAAAAACGTGTTTTTCGACTGAAAAACCTGAAATTACGACTACCAGACAGGACTCGAGTTCGCGGAACGCGTACAGGAATACAGGTAAGGCAGGTAAGTAACTATTGAAACTACTGAAAAAATTATTTTTGGAAGGAATTTCGAGATAAAAATTAATTAAGGGTTGAAAATTTGGAAGATTTTTCTAAGTCCCAGAACGGAAAATTATTCCCGTTTTTGTCAAAGATTATTAGTCAAATAGTAGGGCGGAGCCTATTAAAAATCAAAATAGCTGAAAACAGCTTCAAATTGCGTCACCGGGATGCAAAGTTATAAAGGTTTGTTGATATGACTATGAAACTACGTTCCTCCTAAAGTGGATTTCGTAGGTATTTAAAATAACTGATGTGGAAATTTGTTGAAGTTCTATGTTCGCCAGACGCACGTGCGAGGTGTCAAAAGACGCGTCTCGGCGCGGGCTAGCGATCTATGAGGTTATTGGAATTAATTTAGAAGAAAAATTTAGTGTTTTTGCCGAAAAACGTGTTTTTCGACTGAAAAACCTGAAATTACGACTACCAGACAGGACTCGAGTTCGCGGAACGCGTACAGGAATACAGGTAAGGCAGGTAAGTAACTATTGAAACTACTGAAAAAATTATTTTTGGAAGGAATTTCGAGATAAAAATTAATTAAGGGTTGAAAATTTGGAAGATTTTTCTAAGTCCCAGAACGGAAAATTATTCCCGTTTTTGTCAAAGATTATTAGTCAAATAGTAGGGCGGAGCCTATTAAAAATCAAAATAGCTGAAAACAGCTTCAAATTGCGTCACCGGGATGCAAAGTTATAAAGGTTTGTTGATATGACTATGAAACTACGTTCCTCCTAAAGTGGATTTCGTAGGTATTTAAAATAACTGATGTGGAAATTTGTTGAAGTTCTATGTTCGCCAGACGCACGTGCGAGGTGTCAAAAGACGCGTCTCGGCGCGGGCTAGCGATCTATGAGGTTATTGGAATTAATTTAGAAGAAAAATTTAGTGTTTTTGCCGAAAAACGTGTTTTTCGACTGAAAAACCTGAAATTACGACTACCAGACAGGACTCGAGTTCGCGGAACGCGTACAGGAATACAGGTAAGGCAGGTAAGTAACTATTGAAACTACTGAAAAAATTATTTTTGGAAGGAATTTCGAGATAAAAATTAATTAAGGGTTGAAAATTTGGAAGATTTTTCTAAGTCCCAGAACGGAAAATTATTCCCGTTTTTGTCAAAGATTATTAGTCAAATAGTAGGGCGGAGCCTATTAAAAATCAAAATAGCTGAAAACAGCTTCAAATTGCGTCACCGGGATGCAAAGTTATAAAGGTTTGTTGATATGACTATGAAACTACGTTCCTCCTAAAGTGGATTTCGTAGGTATTTAAAATAACTGATGTGGAAATTTGTTGAAGTTCTATGTTCGCCAGACGCACGTGCGAGGTGTCAAAAGACGCGTCTCGGCGCGGGCTAGCGATCTATGAGGTTATTGGAATTAATTTAGAAGAAAAATTTAGTGTTTTTGCCGAAAAACGTGTTTTTCGACTGAAAAACCTGAAATTACGACTACCAGACAGGACTCGAGTTCGCGGAACGCGTACAGGAATACAGGTAAGGCAGGTAAGTAACTATTGAAACTACTGAAAAAATTATTTTTGGAAGGAATTTCGAGATAAAAATTAATTAAGGGTTGAAAATTTGGAAGATTTTTCTAAGTCCCAGAACGGAAAATTATTCCCGTTTTTGTCAAAGATTATTAGTCAAATAGTAGGGCGGAGCCTATTAAAAATCAAAATAGCTGAAAACAGCTTCAAATTGCGTCACCGGGATGCAAAGTTATAAAGGTTTGTTGATATGACTATGAAACTACGTTCCTCCTAAAGTGGATTTCGTAGGTATTTAAAATAACTGATGTGGAAATTTGTTGAAGTTCTATGTTCGCCAGACGCACGTGCGAGGTGTCAAAAGACGCGTCTCGGCGCGGGCTAGCGATCTATGAGGTTATTGGAATTAATTTAGAAGAAAAATTTAGTGTTTTTGCCGAAAAACGTGTTTTTCGACTGAAAAACCTGAAATTACGACTACCAGACAGGACTCGAGTTCGCGGAACGCGTACAGGAATACAGGTAAGGCAGGTAAGTAACTATTGAAACTACTGAAAAAATTATTTTTGGAAGGAATTTCGAGATAAAAATTAATTAAGGGTTGAAAATTTGGAAGATTTTTCTAAGTCCCAGAACGGAAAATTATTCCCGTTTTTGTCAAAGATTATTAGTCAAATAGTAGGGCGGAGCCTATTAAAAATCAAAATAGCTGAAAACAGCTTCAAATTGCGTCACCGGGATGCAAAGTTATAAAGGTTTGTTGATATGACTATGAAACTACGTTCCTCCTAAAGTGGATTTCGTAGGTATTTAAAATAACTGATGTGGAAATTTGTTGAAGTTCTATGTTCGCCAGACGCACGTGCGAGGTGTCAAAAGACGCGTCTCGGCGCGGGCTAGCGATCTATGAGGTTATTGGAATTAATTTAGAAGAAAAATTTAGTGTTTTTGCCGAAAAACGTGTTTTTCGACTGAAAAACCTGAAATTACGACTACCAGACAGGACTCGAGTTCGCGGAACGCGTACAGGAATACAGGTAAGGCAGGTAAGTAACTATTGAAACTACTGAAAAAATTATTTTTGGAAGGAATTTCGAGATAAAAATTAATTAAGGGTTGAAAATTTGGAAGATTTTTCTAAGTCCCAGAACGGAAAATTATTCCCGTTTTTGTCAAAGATTATTAGTCAAATAGTAGGGCGGAGCCTATTAAAAATCAAAATAGCTGAAAACAGCTTCAAATTGCGTCACCGGGATGCAAAGTTATAAAGGTTTGTTGATATGACTATGAAACTACGTTCCTCCTAAAGTGGATTTCGTAGGTATTTAAAATAACTGATGTGGAAATTTGTTGAAGTTCTATGTTCGCCAGACGCACGTGCGAGGTGTCAAAAGACGCGTCTCGGCGCGGGCTAGCGATCTATGAGGTTATTGGAATTAATTTAGAAGAAAAATTTAGTGTTTTTGCCGAAAAACGTGTTTTTCGACTGAAAAACCTGAAATTACGACTACCAGACAGGACTCGAGTTCGCGGAACGCGTACAGGAATACAGGTAAGGCAGGTAAGTAACTATTGAAACTACTGAAAAAATTATTTTTGGAAGGAATTTCGAGATAAAAATTAATTAAGGGTTGAAAATTTGGAAGATTTTTCTAAGTCCCAGAACGGAAAATTATTCCCGTTTTTGTCAAAGATTATTAGTCAAATAGTAGGGCGGAGCCTATTAAAAATCAAAATAGCTGAAAACAGCTTCAAATTGCGTCACCGGGATGCAAAGTTATAAAGGTTTGTTGATATGACGATGAAACTACGTTCCTCCTAAGGTGGATTTCGTAGGTATTTAAAATAACTGATGTGGAAATTTGTTGAAGTTCTATGTTCGCCAGACGCACGTGCGAGGTGTCAAAAGACGCGTCTCGGCGCGGGCTAGCGATCTATGAGGTTATTGGAATTAATTTAGAAGAAAAATTTAGTGTTTTTGCCGAAAAACGTGTTTTTCGACTGAAAAACCTGAAATTACGACTACCAGACAGGACTCGAGTTCGCGGAACGCGTACAGGAATACAGGTAAGGCAGGTAAGTAACTATTGAAACTACTGAAAAAATTATTTTTGGAAGGAATTTCGAGATAAAAATTAATTAAGGGTTGAAAATTTGGAAGATTTTTCTAAGTCCCAGAACGGAAAATTATTCCCGTTTTTGTCAAAGATTATTAGTCAAATAGTAGGGCGGAGCCTATTAAAAATCAAAATAGCTGAAAACAGCTTCAAATTGCGTCACCGGGATGCAAAGTTATAAAGGTTTGTTGATATGACTATGAAACTACGTTCCTCCTAAAGTGGATTTCGTAGGTATTTAAAATAACTGATGTGGAAATTTGTTGAAGTTCTATGTTCGCCAGACGCACGTGCGAGGTGTCAAAAGACGCGTCTCGGCGCGGGCTAGCGATCTATGAGGTTATTGGAATTAATTTAGAAGAAAAATTTAGTGTTTTTGCCGAAAAACGTGTTTTTCGACTGAAAAACCTGAAATTACGACTACCAGACAGGACTCGAGTTCGCGGAACGCGTACAGGAATACAGGTAAGGCAGGTAAGTAACTATTGAAACTACTGAAAAAATTATTTTTGGAAGGAATTTCGAGATAAAAATTAATTAAGGGTTGAAAATTTGGAAGATTTTTCTAAGTCCCAGAACGGAAAATTATTCCCGTTTTTGTCAAAGATTATTAGTCAAATAGTAGGGCGGAGCCTATTAAAAATCAAAATAGCTGAAAACAGCTTCAAATTGCGTCACCGGGATGCAAAGTTATAAAGGTTTGTTGATATGACTATGAAACTACGTTCCTCCTAAAGTGGATTTCGTAGGTATTTAAAATAACTGATGTGGAAATTTGTTGAAGTTCTATGTTCGCCAGACGCACGTGCGAGGTGTCAAAAGACGCGTCTCGGCGCGGGCTAGCGATCTATGAGGTTATTGGAATTAATTTAGAAGAAAAATTTAGTGTTTTTGCCGAAAAACGTGTTTTTCGACTGAAAAACCTGAAATTACGACTACCAGACAGGACTCGAGTTCGCGGAACGCGTACAGGAATACAGGTAAGGCAGGTAAGTAACTATTGAAACTACTGAAAAAATTATTTTTGGAAGGAATTTCGAGATAAAAATTAATTAAGGGTTGAAAATTTGGAAGATTTTTCTAAGTCCCAGAACGGAAAATTATTCCCGTTTTTGTCAAAGATTATTAGTCAAATAGTAGGGCGGAGCCTATTAAAAATCAAAATAGCTGAAAACAGCTTCAAATTGCGTCACCGGGATGCAAAGTTATAAAGGTTTGTTGATATGACTATGAAACTACGTTCCTCCTAAAGTGGATTTCGTAGGTATTTAAAATAACTGATGTGGAAATTTGTTGAAGTTCTATGTTCGCCAGACGCACGTGCGAGGTGTCAAAAGACGCGTCTCGGCGCGGGCTAGCGATCTATGAGGTTATTGGAATTAATTTAGAAGAAAAATTTAGTGTTTTTGCCGAAAAACGTGTTTTTCGACTGAAAAACCTGAAATTACGACTACCAGACAGGACTCGAGTTCGCGGAACGCGTACAGGAATACAGGTAAGGCAGGTAAGTAACTATTGAAACTACTGAAAAAATTATTTTTGGAAGGAATTTCGAGATAAAAATTAATTAAGGGTTGAAAATTTGGAAGATTTTTCTAAGTCCCAGAACGGAAAATTATTCCCGTTTTTGTCAAAGATTATTAGTCAAATAGTAGGGCGGAGCCTATTAAAAATCAAAATAGCTGAAAACAGCTTCAAATTGCGTCACCGGGATGCAAAGTTATAAAGGTTTGTTGATATGACGATGAAACTACGTTCCTCCTAAGGTGGATTTCGTAGGTATTTAAAATAACTGATGTGGAAATTTGTTGAAGTTCTATGTTCGCCAGACGCACGTGCGAGGTGTCAAAAGACGCGTCTCGGCGCGGGCTAGCGATCTATGAGGTTATTGGAATTAATTTAGAAGAAAAATTTAGTGTTTTTGCCGAAAAACGTGTTTTTCGACTGAAAAACCTGAAATTACGACTACCAGACAGGACTCGAGTTCGCGGAACGCGTACAGGAATACAGGTAAGGCAGGTAAGTAACTATTGAAACTACTGAAAAAATTATTTTTGGAAGGAATTTCGAGATAAAAATTAATTAAGGGTTGAAAATTTGGAAGATTTTTCTAAGTCCCAGAACGGAAAATTATTCCCGTTTTTGTCAAAGATTATTAGTCAAATAGTAGGGCGGAGCCTATTAAAAATCAAAATAGCTGAAAACAGCTTCAAATTGCGTCACCGGGATGCAAAGTTATAAAGGTTTGTTGATATGACTATGAAACTACGTTCCTCCTAAAGTGGATTTCGTAGGTATTTAAAATAACTGATGTGGAAATTTGTTGAAGTTCTATGTTCGCCAGACGCACGTGCGAGGTGTCAAAAGACGCGTCTCGGCGCGGGCTAGCGATCTATGAGGTTATTGGAATTAATTTAGAAGAAAAATTTAGTGTTTTTGCCGAAAAACGTGTTTTTCGACTGAAAAACCTGAAATTACGACTACCAGACAGGACTCGAGTTCGCGGAACGCGTACAGGAATACAGGTAAGGCAGGTAAGTAACTATTGAAACTACTGAAAAAATTATTTTTGGAAGGAATTTCGAGATAAAAATTAATTAAGGGTTGAAAATTTGGAAGATTTTTCTAAGTCCCAGAACGGAAAATTATTCCCGTTTTTGTCAAAGATTATTAGTCAAATAGTAGGGCGGAGCCTATTAAAAATCAAAATAGCTGAAAACAGCTTCAAATTGCGTCACCGGGATGCAAAGTTATAAAGGTTTGTTGATATGACGATGAAACTACGTTCCTCCTAAGGTGGATTTCGTAGGTATTTAAAATAACTGATGTGGAAATTTGTTGAAGTTCTATGTTCGCCAGACGCACGTGCGAGGTGTCAAAAGACGCGTCTCGGCGCGGGCTAGCGATCTATGAGGTTATTGGAATTAATTTAGAAGAAAAATTTAGTGTTTTTGCCGAAAAACGTGTTTTTCGACTGAAAAACCTGAAATTACGACTACCAGACAGGACTCGAGTTCGCGGAACGCGTACAGGAATACAGGTAAGGCAGGTAAGTAACTATTGAAACTACTGAAAAAATTATTTTTGGAAGGAATTTCGAGATAAAAATTAATTAAGGGTTGAAAATTTGGAAGATTTTTCTAAGTCCCAGAACGGAAAATTATTCCCGTTTTTGTCAAAGATTATTAGTCAAATAGTAGGGCGGAGCCTATTAAAAATCAAAATAGCTGAAAACAGCTTCAAATTGCGTCACCGGGATGCAAAGTTATAAAGGTTTGTTGATATGACTATGAAACTACGTTCCTCCTAAAGTGGATTTCGTAGGTATTTAAAATAACTGATGTGGAAATTTGTTGAAGTTCTATGTTCGCCAGACGCACGTGCGAGGTGTCAAAAGACGCGTCTCGGCGCGGGCTAGCGATCTATGAGGTTATTGGAATTAATTTAGAAGAAAAATTTAGTGTTTTTGCCGAAAAACGTGTTTTTCGACTGAAAAACCTGAAATTACGACTACCAGACAGGACTCGAGTTCGCGGAACGCGTACAGGAATACAGGTAAGGCAGGTAAGTAACTATTGAAACTACTGAAAAAATTATTTTTGGAAGGAATTTCGAGATAAAAATTAATTAAGGGTTGAAAATTTGGAAGATTTTTCTAAGTCCCAGAACGGAAAATTATTCCCGTTTTTGTCAAAGATTATTAGTCAAATAGTAGGGCGGAGCCTATTAAAAATCAAAATAGCTGAAAACAGCTTCAAATTGCGTCACCGGGATGCAAAGTTATAAAGGTTTGTTGATATGACTATGAAACTACGTTCCTCCTAAAGTGGATTTCGTAGGTATTTAAAATAACTGATGTGGAAATTTGTTGAAGTTCTATGTTCGCCAGACGCACGTGCGAGGTGTCAAAAGACGCGTCTCGGCGCGGGCTAGCGATCTATGAGGTTATTGGAATTAATTTAGAAGAAAAATTTAGTGTTTTTGCCGAAAAACGTGTTTTTCGACTGAAAAACCTGAAATTACGACTACCAGACAGGACTCGAGTTCGCGGAACGCGTACAGGAATACAGGTAAGGCAGGTAAGTAACTATTGAAACTACTGAAAAAATTATTTTTGGAAGGAATTTCGAGATAAAAATTAATTAAGGGTTGAAAATTTGGAAGATTTTTCTAAGTCCCAGAACGGAAAATTATTCCCGTTTTTGTCAAAGATTATTAGTCAAATAGTAGGGCGGAGCCTATTAAAAATCAAAATAGCTGAAAACAGCTTCAAATTGCGTCACCGGGATGCAAAGTTATAAAGGTTTGTTGATATGACTATGAAACTACGTTCCTCCTAAAGTGGATTTCGTAGGTATTTAAAATAACTGATGTGGAAATTTGTTGAAGTTCTATGTTCGCCAGACGCACGTGCGAGGTGTCAAAAGACGCGTCTCGGCGCGGGCTAGCGATCTATGAGGTTATTGGAATTAATTTAGAAGAAAAATTTAGTGTTTTTGCCGAAAAACGTGTTTTTCGACTGAAAAACCTGAAATTACGACTACCAGACAGGACTCGAGTTCGCGGAACGCGTACAGGAATACAGGTAAGGCAGGTAAGTAACTATTGAAACTACTGAAAAAATTATTTTTGGAAGGAATTTCGAGATAAAAATTAATTAAGGGTTGAAAATTTGGAAGATTTTTCTAAGTCCCAGAACGGAAAATTATTCCCGTTTTTGTCAAAGATTATTAGTCAAATAGTAGGGCGGAGCCTATTAAAAATCAAAATAGCTGAAAACAGCTTCAAATTGCGTCACCGGGATGCAAAGTTATAAAGGTTTGTTGATATGACGATGAAACTACGTTCCTCCTAAGGTGGATTTCGTAGGTATTTAAAATAACTGATGTGGAAATTTGTTGAAGTTCTATGTTCGCCAGACGCACGTGCGAGGTGTCAAAAGACGCGTCTCGGCGCGGGCTAGCGATCTATGAGGTTATTGGAATTAATTTAGAAGAAAAATTTAGTGTTTTTGCCGAAAAACGTGTTTTTCGACTGAAAAACCTGAAATTACGACTACCAGACAGGACTCGAGTTCGCGGAACGCGTACAGGAATACAGGTAAGGCAGGTAAGTAACTATTGAAACTACTGAAAAAATTATTTTTGGAAGGAATTTCGAGATAAAAATTAATTAAGGGTTGAAAATTTGGAAGATTTTTCTAAGTCCCAGAACGGAAAATTATTCCCGTTTTTGTCAAAGATTATTAGTCAAATAGTAGGGCGGAGCCTATTAAAAATCAAAATAGCTGAAAACAGCTTCAAATTGCGTCACCGGGATGCAAAGTTATAAAGGTTTGTTGATATGACTATGAAACTACGTTCCTCCTAAGGTGGATTTCGTAGGTATTTAAAATAACTGATGTGGAAATTTGTTGAAGTTCTATGTTCGCCAGACGCACGTGCGAGGTGTCAAAAGACGCGTCTCGGCGCGGGCTAGCGATCTATGAGGTTATTGGAATTAATTTAGAAGAAAAATTTAGTGTTTTTGCCGAAAAACGTGTTTTTCGACTGAAAAACCTGAAATTACGACTACCAGACAGGACTCGAGTTCGCGGAACGCGTACAGGAATACAGGTAAGGCAGGTAAGTAACTATTGAAACTACTGAAAAAATTATTTTTGGAAGGAATTTCGAGATAAAAATTAATTAAGGGTTGAAAATTTGGAAGATTTTTCTAAGTCCCAGAACGGAAAATTATTCCCGTTTTTGTCAAAGATTATTAGTCAAATAGTAGGGCGGAGCCTATTAAAAATCAAAATAGCTGAAAACAGCTTCAAATTGCGTCACCGGGATGCAAAGTTATAAAGGTTTGTTGATATGACTATGAAACTACGTTCCTCCTAAAGTGGATTTCGTAGGTATTTAAAATAACTGATGTGGAAATTTGTTGAAGTTCTATGTTCGCCAGACGCACGTGCGAGGTGTCAAAAGACGCGTCTCGGCGCGGGCTAGCGATCTATGAGGTTATTGGAATTAATTTAGAAGAAAAATTTAGTGTTTTTGCCGAAAAACGTGTTTTTCGACTGAAAAACCTGAAATTACGACTACCAGACAGGACTCGAGTTCGCGGAACGCGTACAGGAATACAGGTAAGGCAGGTAAGTAACTATTGAAACTACTGAAAAAATTATTTTTGGAAGGAATTTCGAGATAAAAATTAATTAAGGGTTGAAAATTTGGAAGATTTTTCTAAGTCCCAGAACGGAAAATTATTCCCGTTTTTGTCAAAGATTATTAGTCAAATAGTAGGGCGGAGCCTATTAAAAATCAAAATAGCTGAAAACAGCTTCAAATTGCGTCACCGGGATGCAAAGTTATAAAGGTTTGTTGATATGACTATGAAACTACGTTCCTCCTAAAGTGGATTTCGTAGGTATTTAAAATAACTGATGTGGAAATTTGTTGAAGTTCTATGTTCGCCAGACGCACGTGCGAGGTGTCAAAAGACGCGTCTCGGCGCGGGCTAGCGATCTATGAGGTTATTGGAATTAATTTAGAAGAAAAATTTAGTGTTTTTGCCGAAAAACGTGTTTTTCGACTGAAAAACCTGAAATTACGACTACCAGACAGGACTCGAGTTCGCGGAACGCGTACAGGAATACAGGTAAGGCAGGTAAGTAACTATTGAAACTACTGAAAAAATTATTTTTGGAAGGAATTTCGAGATAAAAATTAATTAAGGGTTGAAAATTTGGAAGATTTTTCTAAGTCCCAGAACGGAAAATTATTCCCGTTTTTGTCAAAGATTATTAGTCAAATAGTAGGGCGGAGCCTATTAAAAATCAAAATAGCTGAAAACAGCTTCAAATTGCGTCACCGGGATGCAAAGTTATAAAGGTTTGTTGATATGACTATGAAACTACGTTCCTCCTAAAGTGGATTTCGTAGGTATTTAAAATAACTGATGTGGAAATTTGTTGAAGTTCTATGTTCGCCAGACGCACGTGCGAGGTGTCAAAAGACGCGTCTCGGCGCGGGCTAGCGATCTATGAGGTTATTGGAATTAATTTAGAAGAAAAATTTAGTGTTTTTGCCGAAAAACGTGTTTTTCGACTGAAAAACCTGAAATTACGACTACCAGACAGGACTCGAGTTCGCGGAACGCGTACAGGAATACAGGTAAGGCAGGTAAGTAACTATTGAAACTACTGAAAAAATTATTTTTGGAAGGAATTTCGAGATAAAAATTAATTAAGGGTTGAAAATTTGGAAGATTTTTCTAAGTCCCAGAACGGAAAATTATTCCCGTTTTTGTCAAAGATTATTAGTCAAATAGTAGGGCGGAGCCTATTAAAAATCAAAATAGCTGAAAACAGCTTCAAATTGCGTCACCGGGATGCAAAGTTATAAAGGTTTGTTGATATGACGATGAAACTACGTTCCTCCTAAGGTGGATTTCGTAGGTATTTAAAATAACTGATGTGGAAATTTGTTGAAGTTCTATGTTCGCCAGACGCACGTGCGAGGTGTCAAAAGACGCGTCTCGGCGCGGGCTAGCGATCTATGAGGTTATTGGAATTAATTTAGAAGAAAAATTTAGTGTTTTTGCCGAAAAACGTGTTTTTCGACTGAAAAACCTGAAATTACGACTACCAGACAGGACTCGAGTTCGCGGAACGCGTACAGGAATACAGGTAAGGCAGGTAAGTAACTATTGAAACTACTGAAAAAATTATTTTTGGAAGGAATTTCGAGATAAAAATTAATTAAGGGTTGAAAATTTGGAAGATTTTTCTAAGTCCCAGAACGGAAAATTATTCCCGTTTTTGTCAAAGATTATTAGTCAAATAGTAGGGCGGAGCCTATTAAAAATCAAAATAGCTGAAAACAGCTTCAAATTGCGTCACCGGGATGCAAAGTTATAAAGGTTTGTTGATATGACTATGAAACTACGTTCCTCCTAAAGTGGATTTCGTAGGTATTTAAAATAACTGATGTGGAAATTTGTTGAAGTTCTATGTTCGCCAGACGCACGTGCGAGGTGTCAAAAGACGCGTCTCGGCGCGGGCTAGCGATCTATGAGGTTATTGGAATTAATTTAGAAGAAAAATTTAGTGTTTTTGCCGAAAAACGTGTTTTTCGACTGAAAAACCTGAAATTACGACTACCAGACAGGACTCGAGTTCGCGGAACGCGTACAGGAATACAGGTAAGGCAGGTAAGTAACTATTGAAACTACTGAAAAAATTATTTTTGGAAGGAATTTCGAGATAAAAATTAATTAAGGGTTGAAAATTTGGAAGATTTTTCTAAGTCCCAGAACGGAAAATTATTCCCGTTTTTGTCAAAGATTATTAGTCAAATAGTAGGGCGGAGCCTATTAAAAATCAAAATAGCTGAAAACAGCTTCAAATTGCGTCACCGGGATGCAAAGTTATAAAGGTTTGTTGATATGACTATGAAACTACGTTCCTCCTAAAGTGGATTTCGTAGGTATTTAAAATAACTGATGTGGAAATTTGTTGAAGTTCTATGTTCGCCAGACGCACGTGCGAGGTGTCAAAAGACGCGTCTCGGCGCGGGCTAGCGATCTATGAGGTTATTGGAATTAATTTAGAAGAAAAATTTAGTGTTTTTGCCGAAAAACGTGTTTTTCGACTGAAAAACCTGAAATTACGACTACCAGACAGGACTCGAGTTCGCGGAACGCGTACAGGAATACAGGTAAGGCAGGTAAGTAACTATTGAAACTACTGAAAAAATTATTTTTGGAAGGAATTTCGAGATAAAAATTAATTAAGGGTTGAAAATTTGGAAGATTTTTCTAAGTCCCAGAACGGAAAATTATTCCCGTTTTTGTCAAAGATTATTAGTCAAATAGTAGGGCGGAGCCTATTAAAAATCAAAATAGCTGAAAACAGCTTCAAATTGCGTCACCGGGATGCAAAGTTATAAAGGTTTGTTGATATGACGATGAAACTACGTTCCTCCTAAGGTGGATTTCGTAGGTATTTAAAATAACTGATGTGGAAATTTGTTGAAGTTCTATGTTCGCCAGACGCACGTGCGAGGTGTCAAAAGACGCGTCTCGGCGCGGGCTAGCGATCTATGAGGTTATTGGAATTAATTTAGAAGAAAAATTTAGTGTTTTTGCCGAAAAACGTGTTTTTCGACTGAAAAACCTGAAATTACGACTACCAGACAGGACTCGAGTTCGCGGAACGCGTACAGGAATACAGGTAAGGCAGGTAAGTAACTATTGAAACTACTGAAAAAATTATTTTTGGAAGGAATTTCGAGATAAAAATTAATTAAGGGTTGAAAATTTGGAAGATTTTTCTAAGTCCCAGAACGGAAAATTATTCCCGTTTTTGTCAAAGATTATTAGTCAAATAGTAGGGCGGAGCCTATTAAAAATCAAAATAGCTGAAAACAGCTTCAAATTGCGTCACCGGGATGCAAAGTTATAAAGGTTTGTTGATATGACTATGAAACTACGTTCCTCCTAAAGTGGATTTCGTAGGTATTTAAAATAACTGATGTGGAAATTTGTTGAAGTTCTATGTTCGCCAGACGCACGTGCGAGGTGTCAAAAGACGCGTCTCGGCGCGGGCTAGCGATCTATGAGGTTATTGGAATTAATTTAGAAGAAAAATTTAGTGTTTTTGCCGAAAAACGTGTTTTTCGACTGAAAAACCTGAAATTACGACTACCAGACAGGACTCGAGTTCGCGGAACGCGTACAGGAATACAGGTAAGGCAGGTAAGTAACTATTGAAACTACTGAAAAAATTATTTTTGGAAGGAATTTCGAGATAAAAATTAATTAAGGGTTGAAAATTTGGAAGATTTTTCTAAGTCCCAGAACGGAAAATTATTCCCGTTTTTGTCAAAGATTATTAGTCAAATAGTAGGGCGGAGCCTATTAAAAATCAAAATAGCTGAAAACAGCTTCAAATTGCGTCACCGGGATGCAAAGTTATAAAGGTTTGTTGATATGACGATGAAACTACGTTCCTCCTAAGGTGGATTTCGTAGGTATTTAAAATAACTGATGTGGAAATTTGTTGAAGTTCTATGTTCGCCAGACGCACGTGCGAGGTGTCAAAAGACGCGTCTCGGCGCGGGCTAGCGATCTATGAGGTTATTGGAATTAATTTAGAAGAAAAATTTAGTGTTTTTGCCGAAAAACGTGTTTTTCGACTGAAAAACCTGAAATTACGACTACCAGACAGGACTCGAGTTCGCGGAACGCGTACAGGAATACAGGTAAGGCAGGTAAGTAACTATTGAAACTACTGAAAAAATTATTTTTGGAAGGAATTTCGAGATAAAAATTAATTAAGGGTTGAAAATTTGGAAGATTTTTCTAAGTCCCAGAACGGAAAATTATTCCCGTTTTTGTCAAAGATTATTAGTCAAATAGTAGGGCGGAGCCTATTAAAAATCAAAATAGCTGAAAACAGCTTCAAATTGCGTCACCGGGATGCAAAGTTATAAAGGTTTGTTGATATGACTATGAAACTACGTTCCTCCTAAAGTGGATTTCGTAGGTATTTAAAATAACTGATGTGGAAATTTGTTGAAGTTCTATGTTCGCCAGACGCACGTGCGAGGTGTCAAAAGACGCGTCTCGGCGCGGGCTAGCGATCTATGAGGTTATTGGAATTAATTTAGAAGAAAAATTTAGTGTTTTTGCCGAAAAACGTGTTTTTCGACTGAAAAACCTGAAATTACGACTACCAGACAGGACTCGAGTTCGCGGAACGCGTACAGGAATACAGGTAAGGCAGGTAAGTAACTATTGAAACTACTGAAAAAATTATTTTTGGAAGGAATTTCGAGATAAAAATTAATTAAGGGTTGAAAATTTGGAAGATTTTTCTAAGTCCCAGAACGGAAAATTATTCCCGTTTTTGTCAAAGATTATTAGTCAAATAGTAGGGCGGAGCCTATTAAAAATCAAAATAGCTGAAAACAGCTTCAAATTGCGTCACCGGGATGCAAAGTTATAAAGGTTTGTTGATATGACTATGAAACTACGTTCCTCCTAAAGTGGATTTCGTAGGTATTTAAAATAACTGATGTGGAAATTTGTTGAAGTTCTATGTTCGCCAGACGCACGTGCGAGGTGTCAAAAGACGCGTCTCGGCGCGGGCTAGCGATCTATGAGGTTATTGGAATTAATTTAGAAGAAAAATTTAGTGTTTTTGCCGAAAAACGTGTTTTTCGACTGAAAAACCTGAAATTACGACTACCAGACAGGACTCGAGTTCGCGGAACGCGTACAGGAATACAGGTAAGGCAGGTAAGTAACTATTGAAACTACTGAAAAAATTATTTTTGGAAGGAATTTCGAGATAAAAATTAATTAAGGGTTGAAAATTTGGAAGATTTTTCTAAGTCCCAGAACGGAAAATTATTCCCGTTTTTGTCAAAGATTATTAGTCAAATAGTAGGGCGGAGCCTATTAAAAATCAAAATAGCTGAAAACAGCTTCAAATTGCGTCACCGGGATGCAAAGTTATAAAGGTTTGTTGATATGACTATGAAACTACGTTCCTCCTAAAGTGGATTTCGTAGGTATTTAAAATAACTGATGTGGAAATTTGTTGAAGTTCTATGTTCGCCAGACGCACGTGCGAGGTGTCAAAAGACGCGTCTCGGCGCGGGCTAGCGATCTATGAGGTTATTGGAATTAATTTAGAAGAAAAATTTAGTGTTTTTGCCGAAAAACGTGTTTTTCGACTGAAAAACCTGAAATTACGACTACCAGACAGGACTCGAGTTCGCGGAACGCGTACAGGAATACAGGTAAGGCAGGTAAGTAACTATTGAAACTACTGAAAAAATTATTTTTGGAAGGAATTTCGAGATAAAAATTAATTAAGGGTTGAAAATTTGGAAGATTTTTCTAAGTCCCAGAACGGAAAATTATTCCCGTTTTTGTCAAAGATTATTAGTCAAATAGTAGGGCGGAGCCTATTAAAAATCAAAATAGCTGAAAACAGCTTCAAATTGCGTCACCGGGATGCAAAGTTATAAAGGTTTGTTGATATGACGATGAAACTACGTTCCTCCTAAGGTGGATTTCGTAGGTATTTAAAATAACTGATGTGGAAATTTGTTGAAGTTCTATGTTCGCCAGACGCACGTGCGAGGTGTCAAAAGACGCGTCTCGGCGCGGGCTAGCGATCTATGAGGTTATTGGAATTAATTTAGAAGAAAAATTTAGTGTTTTTGCCGAAAAACGTGTTTTTCGACTGAAAAACCTGAAATTACGACTACCAGACAGGACTCGAGTTCGCGGAACGCGTACAGGAATACAGGTAAGGCAGGTAAGTAACTATTGAAACTACTGAAAAAATTATTTTTGGAAGGAATTTCGAGATAAAAATTAATTAAGGGTTGAAAATTTGGAAGATTTTTCTAAGTCCCAGAACGGAAAATTATTCCCGTTTTTGTCAAAGATTATTAGTCAAATAGTAGGGCGGAGCCTATTAAAAATCAAAATAGCTGAAAACAGCTTCAAATTGCGTCACCGGGATGCAAAGTTATAAAGGTTTGTTGATATGACTATGAAACTACGTTCCTCCTAAAGTGGATTTCGTAGGTATTTAAAATAACTGATGTGGAAATTTGTTGAAGTTCTATGTTCGCCAGACGCACGTGCGAGGTGTCAAAAGACGCGTCTCGGCGCGGGCTAGCGATCTATGAGGTTATTGGAATTAATTTAGAAGAAAAATTTAGTGTTTTTGCCGAAAAACGTGTTTTTCGACTGAAAAACCTGAAATTACGACTACCAGACAGGACTCGAGTTCGCGGAACGCGTACAGGAATACAGGTAAGGCAGGTAAGTAACTATTGAAACTACTGAAAAAATTATTTTTGGAAGGAATTTCGAGATAAAAATTAATTAAGGGTTGAAAATTTGGAAGATTTTTCTAAGTCCCAGAACGGAAAATTATTCCCGTTTTTGTCAAAGATTATTAGTCAAATAGTAGGGCGGAGCCTATTAAAAATCAAAATAGCTGAAAACAGCTTCAAATTGCGTCACCGGGATGCAAAGTTATAAAGGTTTGTTGATATGACGATGAAACTACGTTCCTCCTAAGGTGGATTTCGTAGGTATTTAAAATAACTGATGTGGAAATTTGTTGAAGTTCTATGTTCGCCAGACGCACGTGCGAGGTGTCAAAAGACGCGTCTCGGCGCGGGCTAGCGATCTATGAGGTTATTGGAATTAATTTAGAAGAAAAATTTAGTGTTTTTGCCGAAAAACGTGTTTTTCGACTGAAAAACCTGAAATTACGACTACCAGACAGGACTCGAGTTCGCGGAACGCGTACAGGAATACAGGTAAGGCAGGTAAGTAACTATTGAAACTACTGAAAAAATTATTTTTGGAAGGAATTTCGAGATAAAAATTAATTAAGGGTTGAAAATTTGGAAGATTTTTCTAAGTCCCAGAACGGAAAATTATTCCCGTTTTTGTCAAAGATTATTAGTCAAATAGTAGGGCGGAGCCTATTAAAAATCAAAATAGCTGAAAACAGCTTCAAATTGCGTCACCGGGATGCAAAGTTATAAAGGTTTGTTGATATGACTATGAAACTACGTTCCTCCTAAAGTGGATTTCGTAGGTATTTAAAATAACTGATGTGGAAATTTGTTGAAGTTCTATGTTCGCCAGACGCACGTGCGAGGTGTCAAAAGACGCGTCTCGGCGCGGGCTAGCGATCTATGAGGTTATTGGAATTAATTTAGAAGAAAAATTTAGTGTTTTTGCCGAAAAACGTGTTTTTCGACTGAAAAACCTGAAATTACGACTACCAGACAGGACTCGAGTTCGCGGAACGCGTACAGGAATACAGGTAAGGCAGGTAAGTAACTATTGAAACTACTGAAAAAATTATTTTTGGAAGGAATTTCGAGATAAAAATTAATTAAGGGTTGAAAATTTGGAAGATTTTTCTAAGTCCCAGAACGGAAAATTATTCCCGTTTTTGTCAAAGATTATTAGTCAAATAGTAGGGCGGAGCCTATTAAAAATCAAAATAGCTGAAAACAGCTTCAAATTGCGTCACCGGGATGCAAAGTTATAAAGGTTTGTTGATATGACTATGAAACTACGTTCCTCCTAAAGTGGATTTCGTAGGTATTTAAAATAACTGATGTGGAAATTTGTTGAAGTTCTATGTTCGCCAGACGCACGTGCGAGGTGTCAAAAGACGCGTCTCGGCGCGGGCTAGCGATCTATGAGGTTATTGGAATTAATTTAGAAGAAAAATTTAGTGTTTTTGCCGAAAAACGTGTTTTTCGACTGAAAAACCTGAAATTACGACTACCAGACAGGACTCGAGTTCGCGGAACGCGTACAGGAATACAGGTAAGGCAGGTAAGTAACTATTGAAACTACTGAAAAAATTATTTTTGGAAGGAATTTCGAGATAAAAATTAATTAAGGGTTGAAAATTTGGAAGATTTTTCTAAGTCCCAGAACGGAAAATTATTCCCGTTTTTGTCAAAGATTATTAGTCAAATAGTAGGGCGGAGCCTATTAAAAATCAAAATAGCTGAAAACAGCTTCAAATTGCGTCACCGGGATGCAAAGTTATAAAGGTTTGTTGATATGACGATGAAACTACGTTCCTCCTAAGGTGGATTTCGTAGGTATTTAAAATAACTGATGTGGAAATTTGTTGAAGTTCTATGTTCGCCAGACGCACGTGCGAGGTGTCAAAAGACGCGTCTCGGCGCGGGCTAGCGATCTATGAGGTTATTGGAATTAATTTAGAAGAAAAATTTAGTGTTTTTGCCGAAAAACGTGTTTTTCGACTGAAAAACCTGAAATTACGACTACCAGACAGGACTCGAGTTCGCGGAACGCGTACAGGAATACAGGTAAGGCAGGTAAGTAACTATTGAAACTACTGAAAAAATTATTTTTGGAAGGAATTTCGAGATAAAAATTAATTAAGGGTTGAAAATTTGGAAGATTTTTCTAAGTCCCAGAACGGAAAATTATTCCCGTTTTTGTCAAAGATTATTAGTCAAATAGTAGGGCGGAGCCTATTAAAAATCAAAATAGCTGAAAACAGCTTCAAATTGCGTCACCGGGATGCAAAGTTATAAAGGTTTGTTGATATGACTATGAAACTACGTTCCTCCTAAAGTGGATTTCGTAGGTATTTAAAATAACTGATGTGGAAATTTGTTGAAGTTCTATGTTCGCCAGACGCACGTGCGAGGTGTCAAAAGACGCGTCTCGGCGCGGGCTAGCGATCTATGAGGTTATTGGAATTAATTTAGAAGAAAAATTTAGTGTTTTTGCCGAAAAACGTGTTTTTCGACTGAAAAACCTGAAATTACGACTACCAGACAGGACTCGAGTTCGCGGAACGCGTACAGGAATACAGGTAAGGCAGGTAAGTAACTATTGAAACTACTGAAAAAATTATTTTTGGAAGGAATTTCGAGATAAAAATTAATTAAGGGTTGAAAATTTGGAAGATTTTTCTAAGTCCCAGAACGGAAAATTATTCCCGTTTTTGTCAAAGATTATTAGTCAAATAGTAGGGCGGAGCCTATTAAAAATCAAAATAGCTGAAAACAGCTTCAAATTGCGTCACCGGGATGCAAAGTTATAAAGGTTTGTTGATATGACGATGAAACTACGTTCCTCCTAAGGTGGATTTCGTAGGTATTTAAAATAACTGATGTGGAAATTTGTTGAAGTTCTATGTTCGCCAGACGCACGTGCGAGGTGTCAAAAGACGCGTCTCGGCGCGGGCTAGCGATCTATGAGGTTATTGGAATTAATTTAGAAGAAAAATTTAGTGTTTTTGCCGAAAAACGTGTTTTTCGACTGAAAAACCTGAAATTACGACTACCAGACAGGACTCGAGTTCGCGGAACGCGTACAGGAATACAGGTAAGGCAGGTAAGTAACTATTGAAACTACTGAAAAAATTATTTTTGGAAGGAATTTCGAGATAAAAATTAATTAAGGGTTGAAAATTTGGAAGATTTTTCTAAGTCCCAGAACGGAAAATTATTCCCGTTTTTGTCAAAGATTATTAGTCAAATAGTAGGGCGGAGCCTATTAAAAATCAAAATAGCTGAAAACAGCTTCAAATTGCGTCACCGGGATGCAAAGTTATAAAGGTTTGTTGATATGACTATGAAACTACGTTCCTCCTAAAGTGGATTTCGTAGGTATTTAAAATAACTGATGTGGAAATTTGTTGAAGTTCTATGTTCGCCAGACGCACGTGCGAGGTGTCAAAAGACGCGTCTCGGCGCGGGCTAGCGATCTATGAGGTTATTGGAATTAATTTAGAAGAAAAATTTAGTGTTTTTGCCGAAAAACGTGTTTTTCGACTGAAAAACCTGAAATTACGACTACCAGACAGGACTCGAGTTCGCGGAACGCGTACAGGAATACAGGTAAGGCAGGTAAGTAACTATTGAAACTACTGAAAAAATTATTTTTGGAAGGAATTTCGAGATAAAAATTAATTAAGGGTTGAAAATTTGGAAGATTTTTCTAAGTCCCAGAACGGAAAATTATTCCCGTTTTTGTCAAAGATTATTAGTCAAATAGTAGGGCGGAGCCTATTAAAAATCAAAATAGCTGAAAACAGCTTCAAATTGCGTCACCGGGATGCAAAGTTATAAAGGTTTGTTGATATGACGATGAAACTACGTTCCTCCTAAGGTGGATTTCGTAGGTATTTAAAATAACTGATGTGGAAATTTGTTGAAGTTCTATGTTCGCCAGACGCACGTGCGAGGTGTCAAAAGACGCGTCTCGGCGCGGGCTAGCGATCTATGAGGTTATTGGAATTAATTTAGAAGAAAAATTTAGTGTTTTTGCCGAAAAACGTGTTTTTCGACTGAAAAACCTGAAATTACGACTACCAGACAGGACTCGAGTTCGCGGAACGCGTACAGGAATACAGGTAAGGCAGGTAAGTAACTATTGAAACTACTGAAAAAATTATTTTTGGAAGGAATTTCGAGATAAAAATTAATTAAGGGTTGAAAATTTGGAAGATTTTTCTAAGTCCCAGAACGGAAAATTATTCCCGTTTTTGTCAAAGATTATTAGTCAAATAGTAGGGCGGAGCCTATTAAAAATCAAAATAGCTGAAAACAGCTTCAAATTGCGTCACCGGGATGCAAAGTTATAAAGGTTTGTTGATATGACGATGAAACTACGTTCCTCCTAAGGTGGATTTCGTAGGTATTTAAAATAACTGATGTGGAAATTTGTTGAAGTTCTATGTTCGCCAGACGCACGTGCGAGGTGTCAAAAGACGCGTCTCGGCGCGGGCTAGCGATCTATGAGGTTATTGGAATTAATTTAGAAGAAAAATTTAGTGTTTTTGCCGAAAAACGTGTTTTTCGACTGAAAAACCTGAAATTACGACTACCAGACAGGACTCGAGTTCGCGGAACGCGTACAGGAATACAGGTAAGGCAGGTAAGTAACTATTGAAACTACTGAAAAAATTATTTTTGGAAGGAATTTCGAGATAAAAATTAATTAAGGGTTGAAAATTTGGAAGATTTTTCTAAGTCCCAGAACGGAAAATTATTCCCGTTTTTGTCAAAGATTATTAGTCAAATAGTAGGGCGGAGCCTATTAAAAATCAAAATAGCTGAAAACAGCTTCAAATTGCGTCACCGGGATGCAAAGTTATAAAGGTTTGTTGATATGACTATGAAACTACGTTCCTCCTAAAGTGGATTTCGTAGGTATTTAAAATAACTGATGTGGAAATTTGTTGAAGTTCTATGTTCGCCAGACGCACGTGCGAGGTGTCAAAAGACGCGTCTCGGCGCGGGCTAGCGATCTATGAGGTTATTGGAATTAATTTAGAAGAAAAATTTAGTGTTTTTGCCGAAAAACGTGTTTTTCGACTGAAAAACCTGAAATTACGACTACCAGACAGGACTCGAGTTCGCGGAACGCGTACAGGAATACAGGTAAGGCAGGTAAGTAACTATTGAAACTACTGAAAAAATTATTTTTGGAAGGAATTTCGAGATAAAAATTAATTAAGGGTTGAAAATTTGGAAGATTTTTCTAAGTCCCAGAACGGAAAATTATTCCCGTTTTTGTCAAAGATTATTAGTCAAATAGTAGGGCGGAGCCTATTAAAAATCAAAATAGCTGAAAACAGCTTCAAATTGCGTCACCGGGATGCAAAGTTATAAAGGTTTGTTGATATGACTATGAAACTACGTTCCTCCTAAAGTGGATTTCGTAGGTATTTAAAATAACTGATGTGGAAATTTGTTGAAGTTCTATGTTCGCCAGACGCACGTGCGAGGTGTCAAAAGACGCGTCTCGGCGCGGGCTAGCGATCTATGAGGTTATTGGAATTAATTTAGAAGAAAAATTTAGTGTTTTTGCCGAAAAACGTGTTTTTCGACTGAAAAACCTGAAATTACGACTACCAGACAGGACTCGAGTTCGCGGAACGCGTACAGGAATACAGGTAAGGCAGGTAAGTAACTATTGAAACTACTGAAAAAATTATTTTTGGAAGGAATTTCGAGATAAAAATTAATTAAGGGTTGAAAATTTGGAAGATTTTTCTAAGTCCCAGAACGGAAAATTATTCCCGTTTTTGTCAAAGATTATTAGTCAAATAGTAGGGCGGAGCCTATTAAAAATCAAAATAGCTGAAAACAGCTTCAAATTGCGTCACCGGGATGCAAAGTTATAAAGGTTTGTTGATATGACGATGAAACTACGTTCCTCCTAAGGTGGATTTCGTAGGTATTTAAAATAACTGATGTGGAAATTTGTTGAAGTTCTATGTTCGCCAGACGCACGTGCGAGGTGTCAAAAGACGCGTCTCGGCGCGGGCTAGCGATCTATGAGGTTATTGGAATTAATTTAGAAGAAAAATTTAGTGTTTTTGCCGAAAAACGTGTTTTTCGACTGAAAAACCTGAAATTACGACTACCAGACAGGACTCGAGTTCGCGGAACGCGTACAGGAATACAGGTAAGGCAGGTAAGTAACTATTGAAACTACTGAAAAAATTATTTTTGGAAGGAATTTCGAGATAAAAATTAATTAAGGGTTGAAAATTTGGAAGATTTTTCTAAGTCCCAGAACGGAAAATTATTCCCGTTTTTGTCAAAGATTATTAGTCAAATAGTAGGGCGGAGCCTATTAAAAATCAAAATAGCTGAAAACAGCTTCAAATTGCGTCACCGGGATGCAAAGTTATAAAGGTTTGTTGATATGACTATGAAACTACGTTCCTCCTAAAGTGGATTTCGTAGGTATTTAAAATAACTGATGTGGAAATTTGTTGAAGTTCTATGTTCGCCAGACGCACGTGCGAGGTGTCAAAAGACGCGTCTCGGCGCGGGCTAGCGATCTATGAGGTTATTGGAATTAATTTAGAAGAAAAATTTAGTGTTTTTGCCGAAAAACGTGTTTTTCGACTGAAAAACCTGAAATTACGACTACCAGACAGGACTCGAGTTCGCGGAACGCGTACAGGAATACAGGTAAGGCAGGTAAGTAACTATTGAAACTACTGAAAAAATTATTTTTGGAAGGAATTTCGAGATAAAAATTAATTAAGGGTTGAAAATTTGGAAGATTTTTCTAAGTCCCAGAACGGAAAATTATTCCCGTTTTTGTCAAAGATTATTAGTCAAATAGTAGGGCGGAGCCTATTAAAAATCAAAATAGCTGAAAACAGCTTCAAATTGCGTCACCGGGATGCAAAGTTATAAAGGTTTGTTGATATGACGATGAAACTACGTTCCTCCTAAGGTGGATTTCGTAGGTATTTAAAATAACTGATGTGGAAATTTGTTGAAGTTCTATGTTCGCCAGACGCACGTGCGAGGTGTCAAAAGACGCGTCTCGGCGCGGGCTAGCGATCTATGAGGTTATTGGAATTAATTTAGAAGAAAAATTTAGTGTTTTTGCCGAAAAACGTGTTTTTCGACTGAAAAACCTGAAATTACGACTACCAGACAGGACTCGAGTTCGCGGAACGCGTACAGGAATACAGGTAAGGCAGGTAAGTAACTATTGAAACTACTGAAAAAATTATTTTTGGAAGGAATTTCGAGATAAAAATTAATTAAGGGTTGAAAATTTGGAAGATTTTTCTAAGTCCCAGAACGGAAAATTATTCCCGTTTTTGTCAAAGATTATTAGTCAAATAGTAGGGCGGAGCCTATTAAAAATCAAAATAGCTGAAAACAGCTTCAAATTGCGTCACCGGGATGCAAAGTTATAAAGGTTTGTTGATATGACTATGAAACTACGTTCCTCCTAAAGTGGATTTCGTAGGTATTTAAAATAACTGATGTGGAAATTTGTTGAAGTTCTATGTTCGCCAGACGCACGTGCGAGGTGTCAAAAGACGCGTCTCGGCGCGGGCTAGCGATCTATGAGGTTATTGGAATTAATTTAGAAGAAAAATTTAGTGTTTTTGCCGAAAAACGTGTTTTTCGACTGAAAAACCTGAAATTACGACTACCAGACAGGACTCGAGTTCGCGGAACGCGTACAGGAATACAGGTAAGGCAGGTAAGTAACTATTGAAACTACTGAAAAAATTATTTTTGGAAGGAATTTCGAGATAAAAATTAATTAAGGGTTGAAAATTTGGAAGATTTTTCTAAGTCCCAGAACGGAAAATTATTCCCGTTTTTGTCAAAGATTATTAGTCAAATAGTAGGGCGGAGCCTATTAAAAATCAAAATAGCTGAAAACAGCTTCAAATTGCGTCACCGGGATGCAAAGTTATAAAGGTTTGTTGATATGACTATGAAACTACGTTCCTCCTAAAGTGGATTTCGTAGGTATTTAAAATAACTGATGTGGAAATTTGTTGAAGTTCTATGTTCGCCAGACGCACGTGCGAGGTGTCAAAAGACGCGTCTCGGCGCGGGCTAGCGATCTATGAGGTTATTGGAATTAATTTAGAAGAAAAATTTAGTGTTTTTGCCGAAAAACGTGTTTTTCGACTGAAAAACCTGAAATTACGACTACCAGACAGGACTCGAGTTCGCGGAACGCGTACAGGAATACAGGTAAGGCAGGTAAGTAACTATTGAAACTACTGAAAAAATTATTTTTGGAAGGAATTTCGAGATAAAAATTAATTAAGGGTTGAAAATTTGGAAGATTTTTCTAAGTCCCAGAACGGAAAATTATTCCCGTTTTTGTCAAAGATTATTAGTCAAATAGTAGGGCGGAGCCTATTAAAAATCAAAATAGCTGAAAACAGCTTCAAATTGCGTCACCGGGATGCAAAGTTATAAAGGTTTGTTGATATGACGATGAAACTACGTTCCTCCTAAGGTGGATTTCGTAGGTATTTAAAATAACTGATGTGGAAATTTGTTGAAGTTCTATGTTCGCCAGACGCACGTGCGAGGTGTCAAAAGACGCGTCTCGGCGCGGGCTAGCGATCTATGAGGTTATTGGAATTAATTTAGAAGAAAAATTTAGTGTTTTTGCCGAAAAACGTGTTTTTCGACTGAAAAACCTGAAATTACGACTACCAGACAGGACTCGAGTTCGCGGAACGCGTACAGGAATACAGGTAAGGCAGGTAAGTAACTATTGAAACTACTGAAAAAATTATTTTTGGAAGGAATTTCGAGATAAAAATTAATTAAGGGTTGAAAATTTGGAAGATTTTTCTAAGTCCCAGAACGGAAAATTATTCCCGTTTTTGTCAAAGATTATTAGTCAAATAGTAGGGCGGAGCCTATTAAAAATCAAAATAGCTGAAAACAGCTTCAAATTGCGTCACCGGGATGCAAAGTTATAAAGGTTTGTTGATATGACTATGAAACTACGTTCCTCCTAAAGTGGATTTCGTAGGTATTTAAAATAACTGATGTGGAAATTTGTTGAAGTTCTATGTTCGCCAGACGCACGTGCGAGGTGTCAAAAGACGCGTCTCGGCGCGGGCTAGCGATCTATGAGGTTATTGGAATTAATTTAGAAGAAAAATTTAGTGTTTTTGCCGAAAAACGTGTTTTTCGACTGAAAAACCTGAAATTACGACTACCAGACAGGACTCGAGTTCGCGGAACGCGTACAGGAATACAGGTAAGGCAGGTAAGTAACTATTGAAACTACTGAAAAAATTATTTTTGGAAGGAATTTCGAGATAAAAATTAATTAAGGGTTGAAAATTTGGAAGATTTTTCTAAGTCCCAGAACGGAAAATTATTCCCGTTTTTGTCAAAGATTATTAGTCAAATAGTAGGGCGGAGCCTATTAAAAATCAAAATAGCTGAAAACAGCTTCAAATTGCGTCACCGGGATGCAAAGTTATAAAGGTTTGTTGATATGACGATGAAACTACGTTCCTCCTAAGGTGGATTTCGTAGGTATTTAAAATAACTGATGTGGAAATTTGTTGAAGTTCTATGTTCGCCAGACGCACGTGCGAGGTGTCAAAAGACGCGTCTCGGCGCGGGCTAGCGATCTATGAGGTTATTGGAATTAATTTAGAAGAAAAATTTAGTGTTTTTGCCGAAAAACGTGTTTTTCGACTGAAAAACCTGAAATTACGACTACCAGACAGGACTCGAGTTCGCGGAACGCGTACAGGAATACAGGTAAGGCAGGTAAGTAACTATTGAAACTACTGAAAAAATTATTTTTGGAAGGAATTTCGAGATAAAAATTAATTAAGGGTTGAAAATTTGGAAGATTTTTCTAAGTCCCAGAACGGAAAATTATTCCCGTTTTTGTCAAAGATTATTAGTCAAATAGTAGGGCGGAGCCTATTAAAAATCAAAATAGCTGAAAACAGCTTCAAATTGCGTCACCGGGATGCAAAGTTATAAAGGTTTGTTGATATGACTATGAAACTACGTTCCTCCTAAAGTGGATTTCGTAGGTATTTAAAATAACTGATGTGGAAATTTGTTGAAGTTCTATGTTCGCCAGACGCACGTGCGAGGTGTCAAAAGACGCGTCTCGGCGCGGGCTAGCGATCTATGAGGTTATTGGAATTAATTTAGAAGAAAAATTTAGTGTTTTTGCCGAAAAACGTGTTTTTCGACTGAAAAACCTGAAATTACGACTACCAGACAGGACTCGAGTTCGCGGAACGCGTACAGGAATACAGGTAAGGCAGGTAAGTAACTATTGAAACTACTGAAAAAATTATTTTTGGAAGGAATTTCGAGATAAAAATTAATTAAGGGTTGAAAATTTGGAAGATTTTTCTAAGTCCCAGAACGGAAAATTATTCCCGTTTTTGTCAAAGATTATTAGTCAAATAGTAGGGCGGAGCCTATTAAAAATCAAAATAGCTGAAAACAGCTTCAAATTGCGTCACCGGGATGCAAAGTTATAAAGGTTTGTTGATATGACGATGAAACTACGTTCCTCCTAAGGTGGATTTCGTAGGTATTTAAAATAACTGATGTGGAAATTTGTTGAAGTTCTATGTTCGCCAGACGCACGTGCGAGGTGTCAAAAGACGCGTCTCGGCGCGGGCTAGCGATCTATGAGGTTATTGGAATTAATTTAGAAGAAAAATTTAGTGTTTTTGCCGAAAAACGTGTTTTTCGACTGAAAAACCTGAAATTACGACTACCAGACAGGACTCGAGTTCGCGGAACGCGTACAGGAATACAGGTAAGGCAGGTAAGTAACTATTGAAACTACTGAAAAAATTATTTTTGGAAGGAATTTCGAGATAAAAATTAATTAAGGGTTGAAAATTTGGAAGATTTTTCTAAGTCCCAGAACGGAAAATTATTCCCGTTTTTGTCAAAGATTATTAGTCAAATAGTAGGGCGGAGCCTATTAAAAATCAAAATAGCTGAAAACAGCTTCAAATTGCGTCACCGGGATGCAAAGTTATAAAGGTTTGTTGATATGACTATGAAACTACGTTCCTCCTAAAGTGGATTTCGTAGGTATTTAAAATAACTGATGTGGAAATTTGTTGAAGTTCTATGTTCGCCAGACGCACGTGCGAGGTGTCAAAAGACGCGTCTCGGCGCGGGCTAGCGATCTATGAGGTTATTGGAATTAATTTAGAAGAAAAATTTAGTGTTTTTGCCGAAAAACGTGTTTTTCGACTGAAAAACCTGAAATTACGACTACCAGACAGGACTCGAGTTCGCGGAACGCGTACAGGAATACAGGTAAGGCAGGTAAGTAACTATTGAAACTACTGAAAAAATTATTTTTGGAAGGAATTTCGAGATAAAAATTAATTAAGGGTTGAAAATTTGGAAGATTTTTCTAAGTCCCAGAACGGAAAATTATTCCCGTTTTTGTCAAAGATTATTAGTCAAATAGTAGGGCGGAGCCTATTAAAAATCAAAATAGCTGAAAACAGCTTCAAATTGCGTCACCGGGATGCAAAGTTATAAAGGTTTGTTGATATGACGATGAAACTACGTTCCTCCTAAGGTGGATTTCGTAGGTATTTAAAATAACTGATGTGGAAATTTGTTGAAGTTCTATGTTCGCCAGACGCACGTGCGAGGTGTCAAAAGACGCGTCTCGGCGCGGGCTAGCGATCTATGAGGTTATTGGAATTAATTTAGAAGAAAAATTTAGTGTTTTTGCCGAAAAACGTGTTTTTCGACTGAAAAACCTGAAATTACGACTACCAGACAGGACTCGAGTTCGCGGAACGCGTACAGGAATACAGGTAAGGCAGGTAAGTAACTATTGAAACTACTGAAAAAATTATTTTTGGAAGGAATTTCGAGATAAAAATTAATTAAGGGTTGAAAATTTGGAAGATTTTTCTAAGTCCCAGAACGGAAAATTATTCCCGTTTTTGTCAAAGATTATTAGTCAAATAGTAGGGCGGAGCCTATTAAAAATCAAAATAGCTGAAAACAGCTTCAAATTGCGTCACCGGGATGCAAAGTTATAAAGGTTTGTTGATATGACGATGAAACTACGTTCCTCCTAAGGTGGATTTCGTAGGTATTTAAAATAACTGATGTGGAAATTTGTTGAAGTTCTATGTTCGCCAGACGCACGTGCGAGGTGTCAAAAGACGCGTCTCGGCGCGGGCTAGCGATCTATGAGGTTATTGGAATTAATTTAGAAGAAAAATTTAGTGTTTTTGCCGAAAAACGTGTTTTTCGACTGAAAAACCTGAAATTACGACTACCAGACAGGACTCGAGTTCGCGGAACGCGTACAGGAATACAGGTAAGGCAGGTAAGTAACTATTGAAACTACTGAAAAAATTATTTTTGGAAGGAATTTCGAGATAAAAATTAATTAAGGGTTGAAAATTTGGAAGATTTTTCTAAGTCCCAGAACGGAAAATTATTCCCGTTTTTGTCAAAGATTATTAGTCAAATAGTAGGGCGGAGCCTATTAAAAATCAAAATAGCTGAAAACAGCTTCAAATTGCGTCACCGGGATGCAAAGTTATAAAGGTTTGTTGATATGACTATGAAACTACGTTCCTCCTAAAGTGGATTTCGTAGGTATTTAAAATAACTGATGTGGAAATTTGTTGAAGTTCTATGTTCGCCAGACGCACGTGCGAGGTGTCAAAAGACGCGTCTCGGCGCGGGCTAGCGATCTATGAGGTTATTGGAATTAATTTAGAAGAAAAATTTAGTGTTTTTGCCGAAAAACGTGTTTTTCGACTGAAAAACCTGAAATTACGACTACCAGACAGGACTCGAGTTCGCGGAACGCGTACAGGAATACAGGTAAGGCAGGTAAGTAACTATTGAAACTACTGAAAAAATTATTTTTGGAAGGAATTTCGAGATAAAAATTAATTAAGGGTTGAAAATTTGGAAGATTTTTCTAAGTCCCAGAACGGAAAATTATTCCCGTTTTTGTCAAAGATTATTAGTCAAATAGTAGGGCGGAGCCTATTAAAAATCAAAATAGCTGAAAACAGCTTCAAATTGCGTCACCGGGATGCAAAGTTATAAAGGTTTGTTGATATGACGATGAAACTACGTTCCTCCTAAGGTGGATTTCGTAGGTATTTAAAATAACTGATGTGGAAATTTGTTGAAGTTCTATGTTCGCCAGACGCACGTGCGAGGTGTCAAAAGACGCGTCTCGGCGCGGGCTAGCGATCTATGAGGTTATTGGAATTAATTTAGAAGAAAAATTTAGTGTTTTTGCCGAAAAACGTGTTTTTCGACTGAAAAACCTGAAATTACGACTACCAGACAGGACTCGAGTTCGCGGAACGCGTACAGGAATACAGGTAAGGCAGGTAAGTAACTATTGAAACTACTGAAAAAATTATTTTTGGAAGGAATTTCGAGATAAAAATTAATTAAGGGTTGAAAATTTGGAAGATTTTTCTAAGTCCCAGAACGGAAAATTATTCCCGTTTTTGTCAAAGATTATTAGTCAAATAGTAGGGCGGAGCCTATTAAAAATCAAAATAGCTGAAAACAGCTTCAAATTGCGTCACCGGGATGCAAAGTTATAAAGGTTTGTTGATATGACGATGAAACTACGTTCCTCCTAAGGTGGATTTCGTAGGTATTTAAAATAACTGATGTGGAAATTTGTTGAAGTTCTATGTTCGCCAGACGCACGTGCGAGGTGTCAAAAGACGCGTCTCGGCGCGGGCTAGCGATCTATGAGGTTATTGGAATTAATTTAGAAGAAAAATTTAGTGTTTTTGCCGAAAAACGTGTTTTTCGACTGAAAAACCTGAAATTACGACTACCAGACAGGACTCGAGTTCGCGGAACGCGTACAGGAATACAGGTAAGGCAGGTAAGTAACTATTGAAACTACTGAAAAAATTATTTTTGGAAGGAATTTCGAGATAAAAATTAATTAAGGGTTGAAAATTTGGAAGATTTTTCTAAGTCCCAGAACGGAAAATTATTCCCGTTTTTGTCAAAGATTATTAGTCAAATAGTAGGGCGGAGCCTATTAAAAATCAAAATAGCTGAAAACAGCTTCAAATTGCGTCACCGGGATGCAAAGTTATAAAGGTTTGTTGATATGACTATGAAACTACGTTCCTCCTAAAGTGGATTTCGTAGGTATTTAAAATAACTGATGTGGAAATTTGTTGAAGTTCTATGTTCGCCAGACGCACGTGCGAGGTGTCAAAAGACGCGTCTCGGCGCGGGCTAGCGATCTATGAGGTTATTGGAATTAATTTAGAAGAAAAATTTAGTGTTTTTGCCGAAAAACGTGTTTTTCGACTGAAAAACCTGAAATTACGACTACCAGACAGGACTCGAGTTCGCGGAACGCGTACAGGAATACAGGTAAGGCAGGTAAGTAACTATTGAAACTACTGAAAAAATTATTTTTGGAAGGAATTTCGAGATAAAAATTAATTAAGGGTTGAAAATTTGGAAGATTTTTCTAAGTCCCAGAACGGAAAATTATTCCCGTTTTTGTCAAAGATTATTAGTCAAATAGTAGGGCGGAGCCTATTAAAAATCAAAATAGCTGAAAACAGCTTCAAATTGCGTCACCGGGATGCAAAGTTATAAAGGTTTGTTGATATGACTATGAAACTACGTTCCTCCTAAAGTGGATTTCGTAGGTATTTAAAATAACTGATGTGGAAATTTGTTGAAGTTCTATGTTCGCCAGACGCACGTGCGAGGTGTCAAAAGACGCGTCTCGGCGCGGGCTAGCGATCTATGAGGTTATTGGAATTAATTTAGAAGAAAAATTTAGTGTTTTTGCCGAAAAACGTGTTTTTCGACTGAAAAACCTGAAATTACGACTACCAGACAGGACTCGAGTTCGCGGAACGCGTACAGGAATACAGGTAAGGCAGGTAAGTAACTATTGAAACTACTGAAAAAATTATTTTTGGAAGGAATTTCGAGATAAAAATTAATTAAGGGTTGAAAATTTGGAAGATTTTTCTAAGTCCCAGAACGGAAAATTATTCCCGTTTTTGTCAAAGATTATTAGTCAAATAGTAGGGCGGAGCCTATTAAAAATCAAAATAGCTGAAAACAGCTTCAAATTGCGTCACCGGGATGCAAAGTTATAAAGGTTTGTTGATATGACGATGAAACTACGTTCCTCCTAAGGTGGATTTCGTAGGTATTTAAAATAACTGATGTGGAAATTTGTTGAAGTTCTATGTTCGCCAGACGCACGTGCGAGGTGTCAAAAGACGCGTCTCGGCGCGGGCTAGCGATCTATGAGGTTATTGGAATTAATTTAGAAGAAAAATTTAGTGTTTTTGCCGAAAAACGTGTTTTTCGACTGAAAAACCTGAAATTACGACTACCAGACAGGACTCGAGTTCGCGGAACGCGTACAGGAATACAGGTAAGGCAGGTAAGTAACTATTGAAACTACTGAAAAAATTATTTTTGGAAGGAATTTCGAGATAAAAATTAATTAAGGGTTGAAAATTTGGAAGATTTTTCTAAGTCCCAGAACGGAAAATTATTCCCGTTTTTGTCAAAGATTATTAGTCAAATAGTAGGGCGGAGCCTATTAAAAATCAAAATAGCTGAAAACAGCTTCAAATTGCGTCACCGGGATGCAAAGTTATAAAGGTTTGTTGATATGACTATGAAACTACGTTCCTCCTAAAGTGGATTTCGTAGGTATTTAAAATAACTGATGTGGAAATTTGTTGAAGTTCTATGTTCGCCAGACGCACGTGCGAGGTGTCAAAAGACGCGTCTCGGCGCGGGCTAGCGATCTATGAGGTTATTGGAATTAATTTAGAAGAAAAATTTAGTGTTTTTGCCGAAAAACGTGTTTTTCGACTGAAAAACCTGAAATTACGACTACCAGACAGGACTCGAGTTCGCGGAACGCGTACAGGAATACAGGTAAGGCAGGTAAGTAACTATTGAAACTACTGAAAAAATTATTTTTGGAAGGAATTTCGAGATAAAAATTAATTAAGGGTTGAAAATTTGGAAGATTTTTCTAAGTCCCAGAACGGAAAATTATTCCCGTTTTTGTCAAAGATTATTAGTCAAATAGTAGGGCGGAGCCTATTAAAAATCAAAATAGCTGAAAACAGCTTCAAATTGCGTCACCGGGATGCAAAGTTATAAAGGTTTGTTGATATGACGATGAAACTACGTTCCTCCTAAGGTGGATTTCGTAGGTATTTAAAATAACTGATGTGGAAATTTGTTGAAGTTCTATGTTCGCCAGACGCACGTGCGAGGTGTCAAAAGACGCGTCTCGGCGCGGGCTAGCGATCTATGAGGTTATTGGAATTAATTTAGAAGAAAAATTTAGTGTTTTTGCCGAAAAACGTGTTTTTCGACTGAAAAACCTGAAATTACGACTACCAGACAGGACTCGAGTTCGCGGAACGCGTACAGGAATACAGGTAAGGCAGGTAAGTAACTATTGAAACTACTGAAAAAATTATTTTTGGAAGGAATTTCGAGATAAAAATTAATTAAGGGTTGAAAATTTGGAAGATTTTTCTAAGTCCCAGAACGGAAAATTATTCCCGTTTTTGTCAAAGATTATTAGTCAAATAGTAGGGCGGAGCCTATTAAAAATCAAAATAGCTGAAAACAGCTTCAAATTGCGTCACCGGGATGCAAAGTTATAAAGGTTTGTTGATATGACTATGAAACTACGTTCCTCCTAAAGTGGATTTCGTAGGTATTTAAAATAACTGATGTGGAAATTTGTTGAAGTTCTATGTTCGCCAGACGCACGTGCGAGGTGTCAAAAGACGCGTCTCGGCGCGGGCTAGCGATCTATGAGGTTATTGGAATTAATTTAGAAGAAAAATTTAGTGTTTTTGCCGAAAAACGTGTTTTTCGACTGAAAAACCTGAAATTACGACTACCAGACAGGACTCGAGTTCGCGGAACGCGTACAGGAATACAGGTAAGGCAGGTAAGTAACTATTGAAACTACTGAAAAAATTATTTTTGGAAGGAATTTCGAGATAAAAATTAATTAAGGGTTGAAAATTTGGAAGATTTTTCTAAGTCCCAGAACGGAAAATTATTCCCGTTTTTGTCAAAGATTATTAGTCAAATAGTAGGGCGGAGCCTATTAAAAATCAAAATAGCTGAAAACAGCTTCAAATTGCGTCACCGGGATGCAAAGTTATAAAGGTTTGTTGATATGACGATGAAACTACGTTCCTCCTAAGGTGGATTTCGTAGGTATTTAAAATAACTGATGTGGAAATTTGTTGAAGTTCTATGTTCGCCAGACGCACGTGCGAGGTGTCAAAAGACGCGTCTCGGCGCGGGCTAGCGATCTATGAGGTTATTGGAATTAATTTAGAAGAAAAATTTAGTGTTTTTGCCGAAAAACGTGTTTTTCGACTGAAAAACCTGAAATTACGACTACCAGACAGGACTCGAGTTCGCGGAACGCGTACAGGAATACAGGTAAGGCAGGTAAGTAACTATTGAAACTACTGAAAAAATTATTTTTGGAAGGAATTTCGAGATAAAAATTAATTAAGGGTTGAAAATTTGGAAGATTTTTCTAAGTCCCAGAACGGAAAATTATTCCCGTTTTTGTCAAAGATTATTAGTCAAATAGTAGGGCGGAGCCTATTAAAAATCAAAATAGCTGAAAACAGCTTCAAATTGCGTCACCGGGATGCAAAGTTATAAAGGTTTGTTGATATGACTATGAAACTACGTTCCTCCTAAAGTGGATTTCGTAGGTATTTAAAATAACTGATGTGGAAATTTGTTGAAGTTCTATGTTCGCCAGACGCACGTGCGAGGTGTCAAAAGACGCGTCTCGGCGCGGGCTAGCGATCTATGAGGTTATTGGAATTAATTTAGAAGAAAAATTTAGTGTTTTTGCCGAAAAACGTGTTTTTCGACTGAAAAACCTGAAATTACGACTACCAGACAGGACTCGAGTTCGCGGAACGCGTACAGGAATACAGGTAAGGCAGGTAAGTAACTATTGAAACTACTGAAAAAATTATTTTTGGAAGGAATTTCGAGATAAAAATTAATTAAGGGTTGAAAATTTGGAAGATTTTTCTAAGTCCCAGAACGGAAAATTATTCCCGTTTTTGTCAAAGATTATTAGTCAAATAGTAGGGCGGAGCCTATTAAAAATCAAAATAGCTGAAAACAGCTTCAAATTGCGTCACCGGGATGCAAAGTTATAAAGGTTTGTTGATATGACTATGAAACTACGTTCCTCCTAAAGTGGATTTCGTAGGTATTTAAAATAACTGATGTGGAAATTTGTTGAAGTTCTATGTTCGCCAGACGCACGTGCGAGGTGTCAAAAGACGCGTCTCGGCGCGGGCTAGCGATCTATGAGGTTATTGGAATTAATTTAGAAGAAAAATTTAGTGTTTTTGCCGAAAAACGTGTTTTTCGACTGAAAAACCTGAAATTACGACTACCAGACAGGACTCGAGTTCGCGGAACGCGTACAGGAATACAGGTAAGGCAGGTAAGTAACTATTGAAACTACTGAAAAAATTATTTTTGGAAGGAATTTCGAGATAAAAATTAATTAAGGGTTGAAAATTTGGAAGATTTTTCTAAGTCCCAGAACGGAAAATTATTCCCGTTTTTGTCAAAGATTATTAGTCAAATAGTAGGGCGGAGCCTATTAAAAATCAAAATAGCTGAAAACAGCTTCAAATTGCGTCACCGGGATGCAAAGTTATAAAGGTTTGTTGATATGACGATGAAACTACGTTCCTCCTAAGGTGGATTTCGTAGGTATTTAAAATAACTGATGTGGAAATTTGTTGAAGTTCTATGTTCGCCAGACGCACGTGCGAGGTGTCAAAAGACGCGTCTCGGCGCGGGCTAGCGATCTATGAGGTTATTGGAATTAATTTAGAAGAAAAATTTAGTGTTTTTGCCGAAAAACGTGTTTTTCGACTGAAAAACCTGAAATTACGACTACCAGACAGGACTCGAGTTCGCGGAACGCGTACAGGAATACAGGTAAGGCAGGTAAGTAACTATTGAAACTACTGAAAAAATTATTTTTGGAAGGAATTTCGAGATAAAAATTAATTAAGGGTTGAAAATTTGGAAGATTTTTCTAAGTCCCAGAACGGAAAATTATTCCCGTTTTTGTCAAAGATTATTAGTCAAATAGTAGGGCGGAGCCTATTAAAAATCAAAATAGCTGAAAACAGCTTCAAATTGCGTCACCGGGATGCAAAGTTATAAAGGTTTGTTGATATGACTATGAAACTACGTTCCTCCTAAAGTGGATTTCGTAGGTATTTAAAATAACTGATGTGGAAATTTGTTGAAGTTCTATGTTCGCCAGACGCACGTGCGAGGTGTCAAAAGACGCGTCTCGGCGCGGGCTAGCGATCTATGAGGTTATTGGAATTAATTTAGAAGAAAAATTTAGTGTTTTTGCCGAAAAACGTGTTTTTCGACTGAAAAACCTGAAATTACGACTACCAGACAGGACTCGAGTTCGCGGAACGCGTACAGGAATACAGGTAAGGCAGGTAAGTAACTATTGAAACTACTGAAAAAATTATTTTTGGAAGGAATTTCGAGATAAAAATTAATTAAGGGTTGAAAATTTGGAAGATTTTTCTAAGTCCCAGAACGGAAAATTATTCCCGTTTTTGTCAAAGATTATTAGTCAAATAGTAGGGCGGAGCCTATTAAAAATCAAAATAGCTGAAAACAGCTTCAAATTGCGTCACCGGGATGCAAAGTTATAAAGGTTTGTTGATATGACGATGAAACTACGTTCCTCCTAAGGTGGATTTCGTAGGTATTTAAAATAACTGATGTGGAAATTTGTTGAAGTTCTATGTTCGCCAGACGCACGTGCGAGGTGTCAAAAGACGCGTCTCGGCGCGGGCTAGCGATCTATGAGGTTATTGGAATTAATTTAGAAGAAAAATTTAGTGTTTTTGCCGAAAAACGTGTTTTTCGACTGAAAAACCTGAAATTACGACTACCAGACAGGACTCGAGTTCGCGGAACGCGTACAGGAATACAGGTAAGGCAGGTAAGTAACTATTGAAACTACTGAAAAAATTATTTTTGGAAGGAATTTCGAGATAAAAATTAATTAAGGGTTGAAAATTTGGAAGATTTTTCTAAGTCCCAGAACGGAAAATTATTCCCGTTTTTGTCAAAGATTATTAGTCAAATAGTAGGGCGGAGCCTATTAAAAATCAAAATAGCTGAAAACAGCTTCAAATTGCGTCACCGGGATGCAAAGTTATAAAGGTTTGTTGATATGACTATGAAACTACGTTCCTCCTAAAGTGGATTTCGTAGGTATTTAAAATAACTGATGTGGAAATTTGTTGAAGTTCTATGTTCGCCAGACGCACGTGCGAGGTGTCAAAAGACGCGTCTCGGCGCGGGCTAGCGATCTATGAGGTTATTGGAATTAATTTAGAAGAAAAATTTAGTGTTTTTGCCGAAAAACGTGTTTTTCGACTGAAAAACCTGAAATTACGACTACCAGACAGGACTCGAGTTCGCGGAACGCGTACAGGAATACAGGTAAGGCAGGTAAGTAACTATTGAAACTACTGAAAAAATTATTTTTGGAAGGAATTTCGAGATAAAAATTAATTAAGGGTTGAAAATTTGGAAGATTTTTCTAAGTCCCAGAACGGAAAATTATTCCCGTTTTTGTCAAAGATTATTAGTCAAATAGTAGGGCGGAGCCTATTAAAAATCAAAATAGCTGAAAACAGCTTCAAATTGCGTCACCGGGATGCAAAGTTATAAAGGTTTGTTGATATGACTATGAAACTACGTTCCTCCTAAAGTGGATTTCGTAGGTATTTAAAATAACTGATGTGGAAATTTGTTGAAGTTCTATGTTCGCCAGACGCACGTGCGAGGTGTCAAAAGACGCGTCTCGGCGCGGGCTAGCGATCTATGAGGTTATTGGAATTAATTTAGAAGAAAAATTTAGTGTTTTTGCCGAAAAACGTGTTTTTCGACTGAAAAACCTGAAATTACGACTACCAGACAGGACTCGAGTTCGCGGAACGCGTACAGGAATACAGGTAAGGCAGGTAAGTAACTATTGAAACTACTGAAAAAATTATTTTTGGAAGGAATTTCGAGATAAAAATTAATTAAGGGTTGAAAATTTGGAAGATTTTTCTAAGTCCCAGAACGGAAAATTATTCCCGTTTTTGTCAAAGATTATTAGTCAAATAGTAGGGCGGAGCCTATTAAAAATCAAAATAGCTGAAAACAGCTTCAAATTGCGTCACCGGGATGCAAAGTTATAAAGGTTTGTTGATATGACGATGAAACTACGTTCCTCCTAAGGTGGATTTCGTAGGTATTTAAAATAACTGATGTGGAAATTTGTTGAAGTTCTATGTTCGCCAGACGCACGTGCGAGGTGTCAAAAGACGCGTCTCGGCGCGGGCTAGCGATCTATGAGGTTATTGGAATTAATTTAGAAGAAAAATTTAGTGTTTTTGCCGAAAAACGTGTTTTTCGACTGAAAAACCTGAAATTACGACTACCAGACAGGACTCGAGTTCGCGGAACGCGTACAGGAATACAGGTAAGGCAGGTAAGTAACTATTGAAACTACTGAAAAAATTATTTTTGGAAGGAATTTCGAGATAAAAATTAATTAAGGGTTGAAAATTTGGAAGATTTTTCTAAGTCCCAGAACGGAAAATTATTCCCGTTTTTGTCAAAGATTATTAGTCAAATAGTAGGGCGGAGCCTATTAAAAATCAAAATAGCTGAAAACAGCTTCAAATTGCGTCACCGGGATGCAAAGTTATAAAGGTTTGTTGATATGACTATGAAACTACGTTCCTCCTAAAGTGGATTTCGTAGGTATTTAAAATAACTGATGTGGAAATTTGTTGAAGTTCTATGTTCGCCAGACGCACGTGCGAGGTGTCAAAAGACGCGTCTCGGCGCGGGCTAGCGATCTATGAGGTTATTGGAATTAATTTAGAAGAAAAATTTAGTGTTTTTGCCGAAAAACGTGTTTTTCGACTGAAAAACCTGAAATTACGACTACCAGACAGGACTCGAGTTCGCGGAACGCGTACAGGAATACAGGTAAGGCAGGTAAGTAACTATTGAAACTACTGAAAAAATTATTTTTGGAAGGAATTTCGAGATAAAAATTAATTAAGGGTTGAAAATTTGGAAGATTTTTCTAAGTCCCAGAACGGAAAATTATTCCCGTTTTTGTCAAAGATTATTAGTCAAATAGTAGGGCGGAGCCTATTAAAAATCAAAATAGCTGAAAACAGCTTCAAATTGCGTCACCGGGATGCAAAGTTATAAAGGTTTGTTGATATGACGATGAAACTACGTTCCTCCTAAGGTGGATTTCGTAGGTATTTAAAATAACTGATGTGGAAATTTGTTGAAGTTCTATGTTCGCCAGACGCACGTGCGAGGTGTCAAAAGACGCGTCTCGGCGCGGGCTAGCGATCTATGAGGTTATTGGAATTAATTTAGAAGAAAAATTTAGTGTTTTTGCCGAAAAACGTGTTTTTCGACTGAAAAACCTGAAATTACGACTACCAGACAGGACTCGAGTTCGCGGAACGCGTACAGGAATACAGGTAAGGCAGGTAAGTAACTATTGAAACTACTGAAAAAATTATTTTTGGAAGGAATTTCGAGATAAAAATTAATTAAGGGTTGAAAATTTGGAAGATTTTTCTAAGTCCCAGAACGGAAAATTATTCCCGTTTTTGTCAAAGATTATTAGTCAAATAGTAGGGCGGAGCCTATTAAAAATCAAAATAGCTGAAAACAGCTTCAAATTGCGTCACCGGGATGCAAAGTTATAAAGGTTTGTTGATATGACTATGAAACTACGTTCCTCCTAAAGTGGATTTCGTAGGTATTTAAAATAACTGATGTGGAAATTTGTTGAAGTTCTATGTTCGCCAGACGCACGTGCGAGGTGTCAAAAGACGCGTCTCGGCGCGGGCTAGCGATCTATGAGGTTATTGGAATTAATTTAGAAGAAAAATTTAGTGTTTTTGCCGAAAAACGTGTTTTTCGACTGAAAAACCTGAAATTACGACTACCAGACAGGACTCGAGTTCGCGGAACGCGTACAGGAATACAGGTAAGGCAGGTAAGTAACTATTGAAACTACTGAAAAAATTATTTTTGGAAGGAATTTCGAGATAAAAATTAATTAAGGGTTGAAAATTTGGAAGATTTTTCTAAGTCCCAGAACGGAAAATTATTCCCGTTTTTGTCAAAGATTATTAGTCAAATAGTAGGGCGGAGCCTATTAAAAATCAAAATAGCTGAAAACAGCTTCAAATTGCGTCACCGGGATGCAAAGTTATAAAGGTTTGTTGATATGACGATGAAACTACGTTCCTCCTAAGGTGGATTTCGTAGGTATTTAAAATAACTGATGTGGAAATTTGTTGAAGTTCTATGTTCGCCAGACGCACGTGCGAGGTGTCAAAAGACGCGTCTCGGCGCGGGCTAGCGATCTATGAGGTTATTGGAATTAATTTAGAAGAAAAATTTAGTGTTTTTGCCGAAAAACGTGTTTTTCGACTGAAAAACCTGAAATTACGACTACCAGACAGGACTCGAGTTCGCGGAACGCGTACAGGAATACAGGTAAGGCAGGTAAGTAACTATTGAAACTACTGAAAAAATTATTTTTGGAAGGAATTTCGAGATAAAAATTAATTAAGGGTTGAAAATTTGGAAGATTTTTCTAAGTCCCAGAACGGAAAATTATTCCCGTTTTTGTCAAAGATTATTAGTCAAATAGTAGGGCGGAGCCTATTAAAAATCAAAATAGCTGAAAACAGCTTCAAATTGCGTCACCGGGATGCAAAGTTATAAAGGTTTGTTGATATGACGATGAAACTACGTTCCTCCTAAGGTGGATTTCGTAGGTATTTAAAATAACTGATGTGGAAATTTGTTGAAGTTCTATGTTCGCCAGACGCACGTGCGAGGTGTCAAAAGACGCGTCTCGGCGCGGGCTAGCGATCTATGAGGTTATTGGAATTAATTTAGAAGAAAAATTTAGTGTTTTTGCCGAAAAACGTGTTTTTCGACTGAAAAACCTGAAATTACGACTACCAGACAGGACTCGAGTTCGCGGAACGCGTACAGGAATACAGGTAAGGCAGGTAAGTAACTATTGAAACTACTGAAAAAATTATTTTTGGAAGGAATTTCGAGATAAAAATTAATTAAGGGTTGAAAATTTGGAAGATTTTTCTAAGTCCCAGAACGGAAAATTATTCCCGTTTTTGTCAAAGATTATTAGTCAAATAGTAGGGCGGAGCCTATTAAAAATCAAAATAGCTGAAAACAGCTTCAAATTGCGTCACCGGGATGCAAAGTTATAAAGGTTTGTTGATATGACTATGAAACTACGTTCCTCCTAAAGTGGATTTCGTAGGTATTTAAAATAACTGATGTGGAAATTTGTTGAAGTTCTATGTTCGCCAGACGCACGTGCGAGGTGTCAAAAGACGCGTCTCGGCGCGGGCTAGCGATCTATGAGGTTATTGGAATTAATTTAGAAGAAAAATTTAGTGTTTTTGCCGAAAAACTTGTTTTTCGACTGAAAAACCTGAAATTACGACTACCAGACAGGACTCGAGTTCGCGGAACGCGTACAGGAATACAGGTAAGGCAGGTAAGTAACTATTGAAACTACTGAAAAAATTATTTTTGGAAGGAATTTCGAGATAAAAATTAATTAAGGGTTGAAAATTTGGAAGATTTTTCTAAGTCCCAGAACGGAAAATTATTCCCGTTTTTGTCAAAGATTATTAGTCAAATAGTAGGGCGGAGCCTATTAAAAATCAAAATAGCTGAAAACAGCTTCAAATTGCGTCACCGGGATGCAAAGTTATAAAGGTTTGTTGATATGACGATGAAACTACGTTCCTCCTAAGGTGGATTTCGTAGGTATTTAAAATAACTGATGTGGAAATTTGTTGAAGTTCTATGTTCGCCAGACGCACGTGCGAGGTGTCAAAAGACGCGTCTCGGCGCGGGCTAGCGATCTATGAGGTTATTGGAATTAATTTAGAAGAAAAATTTAGTGTTTTTGCCGAAAAACGTGTTTTTCGACTGAAAAACCTGAAATTACGACTACCAGACAGGACTCGAGTTCGCGGAACGCGTACAGGAATACAGGTAAGGCAGGTAAGTAACTATTGAAACTACTGAAAAAATTATTTTTGGAAGGAATTTCGAGATAAAAATTAATTAAGGGTTGAAAATTTGGAAGATTTTTCTAAGTCCCAGAACGGAAAATTATTCCCGTTTTTGTCAAAGATTATTAGTCAAATAGTAGGGCGGAGCCTATTAAAAATCAAAATAGCTGAAAACAGCTTCAAATTGCGTCACCGGGATGCAAAGTTATAAAGGTTTGTTGATATGACGATGAAACTACGTTCCTCCTAAGGTGGATTTCGTAGGTATTTAAAATAACTGATGTGGAAATTTGTTGAAGTTCTATGTTCGCCAGACGCACGTGCGAGGTGTCAAAAGACGCGTCTCGGCGCGGGCTAGCGATCTATGAGGTTATTGGAATTAATTTAGAAGAAAAATTTAGTGTTTTTGCCGAAAAACGTGTTTTTCGACTGAAAAACCTGAAATTACGACTACCAGACAGGACTCGAGTTCGCGGAACGCGTACAGGAATACAGGTAAGGCAGGTAAGTAACTATTGAAACTACTGAAAAAATTATTTTTGGAAGGAATTTCGAGATAAAAATTAATTAAGGGTTGAAAATTTGGAAGATTTTTCTAAGTCCCAGAACGGAAAATTATTCCCGTTTTTGTCAAAGATTATTAGTCAAATAGTAGGGCGGAGCCTATTAAAAATCAAAATAGCTGAAAACAGCTTCAAATTGCGTCACCGGGATGCAAAGTTATAAAGGTTTGTTGATATGACTATGAAACTACGTTCCTCCTAAAGTGGATTTCGTAGGTATTTAAAATAACTGATGTGGAAATTTGTTGAAGTTCTATGTTCGCCAGACGCACGTGCGAGGTGTCAAAAGACGCGTCTCGGCGCGGGCTAGCGATCTATGAGGTTATTGGAATTAATTTAGAAGAAAAATTTAGTGTTTTTGCCGAAAAACGTGTTTTTCGACTGAAAAACCTGAAATTACGACTACCAGACAGGACTCGAGTTCGCGGAACGCGTACAGGAATACAGGTAAGGCAGGTAAGTAACTATTGAAACTACTGAAAAAATTATTTTTGGAAGGAATTTCGAGATAAAAATTAATTAAGGGTTGAAAATTTGGAAGATTTTTCTAAGTCCCAGAACGGAAAATTATTCCCGTTTTTGTCAAAGATTATTAGTCAAATAGTAGGGCGGAGCCTATTAAAAATCAAAATAGCTGAAAACAGCTTCAAATTGCGTCACCGGGATGCAAAGTTATAAAGGTTTGTTGATATGACGATGAAACTACGTTCCTCCTAAGGTGGATTTCGTAGGTATTTAAAATAACTGATGTGGAAATTTGTTGAAGTTCTATGTTCGCCAGACGCACGTGCGAGGTGTCAAAAGACGCGTCTCGGCGCGGGCTAGCGATCTATGAGGTTATTGGAATTAATTTAGAAGAAAAATTTAGTGTTTTTGCCGAAAAACGTGTTTTTCGACTGAAAAACCTGAAATTACGACTACCAGACAGGACTCGAGTTCGCGGAACGCGTACAGGAATACAGGTAAGGCAGGTAAGTAACTATTGAAACTACTGAAAAAATTATTTTTGGAAGGAATTTCGAGATAAAAATTAATTAAGGGTTGAAAATTTGGAAGATTTTTCTAAGTCCCAGAACGGAAAATTATTCCCGTTTTTGTCAAAGATTATTAGTCAAATAGTAGGGCGGAGCCTATTAAAAATCAAAATAGCTGAAAACAGCTTCAAATTGCGTCACCGGGATGCAAAGTTATAAAGGTTTGTTGATATGACTATGAAACTACGTTCCTCCTAAAGTGGATTTCGTAGGTATTTAAAATAACTGATGTGGAAATTTGTTGAAGTTCTATGTTCGCCAGACGCACGTGCGAGGTGTCAAAAGACGCGTCTCGGCGCGGGCTAGCGATCTATGAGGTTATTGGAATTAATTTAGAAGAAAAATTTAGTGTTTTTGCCGAAAAACGTGTTTTTCGACTGAAAAACCTGAAATTACGACTACCAGACAGGACTCGAGTTCGCGGAACGCGTACAGGAATACAGGTAAGGCAGGTAAGTAACTATTGAAACTACTGAAAAAATTATTTTTGGAAGGAATTTCGAGATAAAAATTAATTAAGGGTTGAAAATTTGGAAGATTTTTCTAAGTCCCAGAACGGAAAATTATTCCCGTTTTTGTCAAAGATTATTAGTCAAATAGTAGGGCGGAGCCTATTAAAAATCAAAATAGCTGAAAACAGCTTCAAATTGCGTCACCGGGATGCAAAGTTATAAAGGTTTGTTGATATGACGATGAAACTACGTTCCTCCTAAGGTGGATTTCGTAGGTATTTAAAATAACTGATGTGGAAATTTGTTGAAGTTCTATGTTCGCCAGACGCACGTGCGAGGTGTCAAAAGACGCGTCTCGGCGCGGGCTAGCGATCTATGAGGTTATTGGAATTAATTTAGAAGAAAAATTTAGTGTTTTTGCCGAAAAACGTGTTTTTCGACTGAAAAACCTGAAATTACGACTACCAGACAGGACTCGAGTTCGCGGAACGCGTACAGGAATACAGGTAAGGCAGGTAAGTAACTATTGAAACTACTGAAAAAATTATTTTTGGAAGGAATTTCGAGATAAAAATTAATTAAGGGTTGAAAATTTGGAAGATTTTTCTAAGTCCCAGAACGGAAAATTATTCCCGTTTTTGTCAAAGATTATTAGTCAAATAGTAGGGCGGAGCCTATTAAAAATCAAAATAGCTGAAAACAGCTTCAAATTGCGTCACCGGGATGCAAAGTTATAAAGGTTTGTTGATATGACTATGAAACTACGTTCCTCCTAAAGTGGATTTCGTAGGTATTTAAAATAACTGATGTGGAAATTTGTTGAAGTTCTATGTTCGCCAGACGCACGTGCGAGGTGTCAAAAGACGCGTCTCGGCGCGGGCTAGCGATCTATGAGGTTATTGGAATTAATTTAGAAGAAAAATTTAGTGTTTTTGCCGAAAAACGTGTTTTTCGACTGAAAAACCTGAAATTACGACTACCAGACAGGACTCGAGTTCGCGGAACGCGTACAGGAATACAGGTAAGGCAGGTAAGTAACTATTGAAACTACTGAAAAAATTATTTTTGGAAGGAATTTCGAGATAAAAATTAATTAAGGGTTGAAAATTTGGAAGATTTTTCTAAGTCCCAGAACGGAAAATTATTCCCGTTTTTGTCAAAGATTATTAGTCAAATAGTAGGGCGGAGCCTATTAAAAATCAAAATAGCTGAAAACAGCTTCAAATTGCGTCACCGGGATGCAAAGTTATAAAGGTTTGTTGATATGACGATGAAACTACGTTCCTCCTAAGGTGGATTTCGTAGGTATTTAAAATAACTGATGTGGAAATTTGTTGAAGTTCTATGTTCGCCAGACGCACGTGCGAGGTGTCAAAAGACGCGTCTCGGCGCGGGCTAGCGATCTATGAGGTTATTGGAATTAATTTAGAAGAAAAATTTAGTGTTTTTGCCGAAAAACGTGTTTTTCGACTGAAAAACCTGAAATTACGACTACCAGACAGGACTCGAGTTCGCGGAACGCGTACAGGAATACAGGTAAGGCAGGTAAGTAACTATTGAAACTACTGAAAAAATTATTTTTGGAAGGAATTTCGAGATAAAAATTAATTAAGGGTTGAAAATTTGGAAGATTTTTCTAAGTCCCAGAACGGAAAATTATTCCCGTTTTTGTCAAAGATTATTAGTCAAATAGTAGGGCGGAGCCTATTAAAAATCAAAATAGCTGAAAACAGCTTCAAATTGCGTCACCGGGATGCAAAGTTATAAAGGTTTGTTGATATGACTATGAAACTACGTTCCTCCTAAAGTGGATTTCGTAGGTATTTAAAATAACTGATGTGGAAATTTGTTGAAGTTCTATGTTCGCCAGACGCACGTGCGAGGTGTCAAAAGACGCGTCTCGGCGCGGGCTAGCGATCTATGAGGTTATTGGAATTAATTTAGAAGAAAAATTTAGTGTTTTTGCCGAAAAACGTGTTTTTCGACTGAAAAACCTGAAATTACGACTACCAGACAGGACTCGAGTTCGCGGAACGCGTACAGGAATACAGGTAAGGCAGGTAAGTAACTATTGAAACTACTGAAAAAATTATTTTTGGAAGGAATTTCGAGATAAAAATTAATTAAGGGTTGAAAATTTGGAAGATTTTTCTAAGTCCCAGAACGGAAAATTATTCCCGTTTTTGTCAAAGATTATTAGTCAAATAGTAGGGCGGAGCCTATTAAAAATCAAAATAGCTGAAAACAGCTTCAAATTGCGTCACCGGGATGCAAAGTTATAAAGGTTTGTTGATATGACGATGAAACTACGTTCCTCCTAAGGTGGATTTCGTAGGTATTTAAAATAACTGATGTGGAAATTTGTTGAAGTTCTATGTTCGCCAGACGCACGTGCGAGGTGTCAAAAGACGCGTCTCGGCGCGGGCTAGCGATCTATGAGGTTATTGGAATTAATTTAGAAGAAAAATTTAGTGTTTTTGCCGAAAAACGTGTTTTTCGACTGAAAAACCTGAAATTACGACTACCAGACAGGACTCGAGTTCGCGGAACGCGTACAGGAATACAGGTAAGGCAGGTAAGTAACTATTGAAACTACTGAAAAAATTATTTTTGGAAGGAATTTCGAGATAAAAATTAATTAAGGGTTGAAAATTTGGAAGATTTTTCTAAGTCCCAGAACGGAAAATTATTCCCGTTTTTGTCAAAGATTATTAGTCAAATAGTAGGGCGGAGCCTATTAAAAATCAAAATAGCTGAAAACAGCTTCAAATTGCGTCACCGGGATGCAAAGTTATAAAGGTTTGTTGATATGGGTTAGGTTAGGTTAGGTTAGGTTAGGTTAGGTTAGGTTAGGTTAGGTTAGGTTTTTTTTTTTTTTTTTTTTTTTTTGGCAGGAGTGGGAAATCCTCATGGACGCCCAGGCTGCTTCACAGACGAACCAGTCTGGGCAGTGCCGGACTCTTACCGGCTAAAACCACACTCCTGCCTTACAAATAAATCCACAGACATGGAGGTCCGTGCTTTGGGTTACATAATAGTTTTGTTTAACAGTTTTTCGTTCTTTTTGTTACTGTGCTCCTACATCGGACACTTATTGCTATCTTAAAAACTACGTGAGTCCATTAGTTTTTTTTTTTTTTTTTTTTTTTTTTTTTTTTTTTTTTTTTTTTTTTTTCCATGCTTTTTCGTTTAATATTACAGGTATGATGGTATTATATTAAAAGTTAGGATATAAGTAACTAAACGGCAGTGCCAGTTGACCAGCCCTAACCGACAGCATCCGTTCACGGACTTGACGTACACATCCGCGCCGTGCAGCTCAACCATATTTTAGGGAACCGAACGACCGAACGTACAGCGCCACCATCGGCAGGGCATTTACGTGAGTATGACAGACTGGCTCTGCCACTTAGTTTTACAGTTTTTTTTTTTTTTTTTTTTTTTATTATGGGTTACATTGGAGTTTCATTTGGATTGGAGTTTGGATAGGGACTTGTTAGGTGGTGTTAATAGGGGGTCTACAGACCAGGGACTTCGCTAGCCTGAGCAGGTTTTCCATAACGACTGTGTCTCGATGCTGCATGGCCATCTTCAGGTTGTATTCGACGACCGTTTTAGTCGGCGCATCCATCGCCCTTTTTGCAAAGCGGCCCGTGGCATCGTCGGCGTCGTCGGAGTAATAGACGCAACTGACTGTATGTCTCGACACCGCCACCACCGCATGGGAGATGCTGTCGTGGATTTGGAGCCTCCTGGACTTGGTGTTGATGATAATTACGCTGTCGTAAGTCAAACCCTGAGCCTCGTGTATGGTTAACGTGCGCGACCCTTCGCCGGACCCATATCCCTGGCTCACTAGAGAGGCTTTCTCCTCTTGCGTATGAACCAGGAATAGGGTATTCTGGGCAGTCCTCGGTATTTGCGCTCCTGTGTAACCTTTCACCCTCAGGGAGTGGACCCGCGACGGCGACGACTTGGAGGAGTATATACCGGAGTATATCTCGTTCAGTGCAAACGCTACATCCATCGGATTGCGGTGTGTGCAAAGAAGCTCCTGGGTGATGCCAGCCACCAAGTTCGGACGGGTATACCTTAACTCGAATAGGTTCTCTCTGTCCAAAAATGGAAGCTGGTTTACGTCTCCGATGAGGACAATTTCGCTTGCTCCAGACAACCTTACTGCCATGACTATGGCCCCAAAGTGGTTCATAAGAGCCTCGTCTACCGTGAGACGGTAGCATTTCTCTTGCTTCTTGAACCCGTTTGCTAAAATTGAGGCCATAGTGCGCACCTTTGTCTTTACTCGGTCTCCTAAGCGGTGCGCAAGCTTCTCCCTGAGATCTTTGGCAGCTTCGGTCGTCGTGGTGGCTACGACGTCCTTCTCCCCATCGAAGTGCTTCACCACCCAGGTTGTCTTGCCGCAACCCGGGACTCCATTGACCCACCTGATGTTGGGTACCGCCCAACTTTCCTGCGATGCTGGGGTGTCTGAAGTCGTCAAGACGGACTGTGCCATTTCGAGGATCTTATCGTCCAGCATGATTTTGGTACATTTGGCGGTAACCACTATCGGGTCGTCATTCGGTGTTTGGAATTTAATTTTGCCTGAGCGCTCCGTTTCCTCCTCGTTCAGGGCCACAAAACCGCTCTTCGCGCTGTAGGCTGCCATGTACGACCCCGTCATTTCTCCTTTGATGACTTGAGATCTGACGTTGTCGTACACTGCTGCCTCTGCTTCTTCGAGTAGTACCCTTAGCAGTCCTTCTGTGTCTCTTTGGAAGGTCTGCAGGATCTTCCTGCATTTCATGAGATTGACTTCTCTGGTCGCTCTCACGATTGCTACGTACTCGAGGAAAGCGCTCTTCACGTGGTCCGTAGTGCCCGCATTCACTGCGAGTGTCGGCGGGCTGACTTGCCCTTTGTCGGCTCTTGTTGGCGTGGGCCTCTGCATTGCTGGTTCTTTGGGCTTCTTTTTGAAGAACCTTTCCACTGCTGTTTCTTGATTGTGGGATGGTGATGCGTGACTGGTGCTTGGGAGCAGTGCGCTGAGGAAAGTGCCGAAAGCTTTCAGGCGACTCCTCGACCGGGCCCGGTCCTCGGGGCTAGTGGTCTTGCTCTGCTCCTTTGCAGCTCTTTCGGCGGCTGCCTTCTGCTGGGCCCTCTCTGAACCGCTTTGAGTGGTCGGGCTTGTTGCGGGGCTCGTCGTGCTGGCTGTTGGTTGTCTGGGGGCTTTGAGGAAACTCAGAGTTTCCCCTCTGTCCTCATAAACAACTACCTCGTGATGTTCTGAGGCTTTTATACAACCGAAGCGGTCTGCGACGTCTCCTCTCTCCCCATCGATCATCATCGCGTCAACACTGATGGTGCGTGCTGTGAATGCCGTGTTTTCTCCTGCCTCCCTGATCTTTTGGAGCAGTGAGCTTACCTGAGCGAATGGAGTCTCCTCTCCCCACTCGAATAGTGCGATCGTCTTCCCTTTGTGTCGCAATAGACGGCATCGGTGAGTGGCTACTTCCACTTGAGGCAATGCACGATACTTGCTGCCTTTTATGCTCGCTTTGGTGGTGCTTCCGTTGATCAAGGCGGCAAGGCCTGGCGATATCGGTATACGGGCCGCAGGTCGGCTCCAGCCTATGCAGAAGCTCACGCCCAACTTCTCTCCTTCCCTGTTCATGAAGAGAGCAACGCCTCGCAGCCTGATGCCTGGAACTCCGTCTCCTCCGCATGCCAGGAATTGGGTGATGGGCATGGTGCTAGGGGCTGGTTGTAGGCTGGCCTCTGGTACTGCTGCTGCTACTACCGCTGGTGGTGCCACTGGTACTGGCTGTTGGTTGGTGTTTGTGTGTGTGAATTGTGTTATGATGAGTGATGTGCGTGTTGTGCTTTGTGTTGATGTTGTTGTCCGTGCGGTGACTGTTGTGGTTGTTGGTGTTGTCGTAGGTGGTAGTCGGTTTCGGTGTTGACTTCGCAAGGTTGCGTCCGTTTTGTTGGCTTCTGCTGCGATGATGGCAACTTTGCTCGCGAATGCCAGGAATGGTTTTCTGATGGCCGGTCTCCCCATGATAGTGTGGAGTGTGGACTGACTTAGCTGGGTTTCGATCTTTACTTCCAGCTCCATTCTGTCGTGACTGAACCTTGGGCACTCGAAGAGCAGGTGCCAGACTGTTTCTTCGCAACTCGGGTCACAGACGCACGAGGGGCTATCTTTCAGATGGAAACGGTGGAGATACGCTGAGAATCCTCCGTGTCCCGTTAGGACTTGTACATGGACCGGTGTGAGAACTGCATCTCTGAGTGTCCTTTTCGCCGCTAGGACGTCTGAGAAGAACACTTTTGTGACCGCTCCTGTACTTGAGGACTCGTATCGCGCTTGCCACTTCTTTATAGTCCCGTCCCGTATCTTCCTCCTCACGAACGATACGGGGACCTTGCTAAAGTCTGCTGTCTCTTTTGTAAGAGCTGCCTCCTTGGCCAGCTCGTCCGCTCTCTCATTCCCGGCGGTTCCCACGTGGGCCTTGAGCCAGAACAGCCTCACTTCTCTGCCCTCCTCTCTGATCTCTCGAACACATCTTTTGATTTGGAGTGCCAGGTGGTGAGTGACAGACGGTCTTCTCAGCAAGTCAAGTGACGATCTTGAGTCACTTAAGATGCTTACGGAGGTCGACCTGGATTCTCTTGCCATCCTGACAGCTCTAAAGAGCGCGTATATTTCAGATTGGAAGACTGTGTTGTGAGGCTCCAAGCCAAAGGTGCTGGACTTGGACTCCTTTCCATTTTCCCACCATGTTAAGGCAGCTCCGACTTTTCCCTCAATCTTACTGCCGTCGGTGTATATTTGGGGACCGATTACTTGATGGGTTTCCAGGGTTTCAGGAGTCCAATCCTCTAGGCATGTATACTCTGTTATTGTGAGTTGCGCTGGGTGGGGATTTTGGGAATGGTGCAGGTTGCACTCCAGCTCGCGGCCTGGCGGTATGAACTCTCGGGAATGTCCCTTTTTGATCTTAAAGAGGGTTGCGTTAGGTTAGGTTAGGTTAGGTTAGGTTAGGTTAGGTTAGGTTAGGTTAGGTTAGGTTAGGTTAGGTTAGGTTAGGTTAGGTTAGGTTAGGTTAGGTTAGGTTAGGTTAGGTTAGGTTAGGTTAGGTTAGGTTAGGTTAGGTTAGGTTAGGTTAGGTTAGGTTAGGTTAGGTTAGGTTAGGTTAGGTTTTTTTTTTTTTTTTTTTTTTTTTTTTTTTTTTTTTTTTTTTTGGCAGGAGTGGGAAATCCTCATGGACGCCCAGACTGACTCACTTATGACCCAGTCTGGGCAGTGCCGGACTTTTACCGGCTAAAACCACACTCCTGCCCTTGCTCAGTGTCCCTCTGACATTATCAGAGCCGTTTTTTTGTCTGTATAAATTAGTTTTTCTTAAAAATTCATTTAACCTTTCTTAAATAAAAACGACTAAGTCCATCATTAAAGCGGAGTTTAATAAAAACAGAGAGTCTATTTCTCTAGACATCCAAGTTCCCCTAATTTTTTGTTCCAAATTTTTATATATTTTATTTATTTTAATTTATGTTATATTACGTTATTTTTTATGCTATATTTACTACCTGTATTTTAACTATTGTACTCTTCTACTTTTAATAATTTGTGCTTTATACTCTTTTACTAATATTATGATACATTAATTATATGCCTACGATATACTAAGTATCATATTTTCTTTTACTATTTATTCCTATTTACTACTATATTTGCTATTTCGCAACAATAGTCCAAAAACTCTTTCCTCTTCTTTCCTTCGATCAGGTCGGGCAGATTGTATGCAACCAATGCGGTGTCGAGTTGCTGCTCTGCTTCGTAGCGCATCTTAGCGGTGATGGGGCACTCCAACAATATGTGCAGAACGGTCTCTTCCACTCCAGGTTCACAGGCGCACGAAGGATTCTCTTTACACTTGAAGCGTTTCAGGTATGCAGAGAATCCCCCGTGCCCCGTCAGTATTTGTGTGGTCAAGCTAGTTGGAGCCATTTTGCGCACCACGCCATACGCCATCACCGCGTCAGGGAAGAAATGCTTGGTGCCCGACGCTGTGTCACCTGACCTATATCTCCCGTTCCACTCGTCAAGCGTTTCCGACCGGATTCTTCGCTTGACGAATGACACGGGACACAAGTCGTAGTCCGGCTTCTTCTTCGATCCCAGGGCGGCTTCCTTCGCGAGCTGGTCGGCTCTCTCGTTTCCCTCCAAACCTGCGTGGGCCTTGATCCAGAACAAGGAGACACTCTTGTTCTGGAGCTTGCAGCGTCGAATAGTGTCCCTTGTTCCCACGGCCAAAGGGTGGGGGGAACTTACATTGATCACCGACTGAAGAGCCGCCATGGAGTCGCTGAAGATGCCGAACGTGGCTTCACTGCGCTGGAGCACTTCCCTCGCTGCTCTTTGTAGAGCCAGGAGTTCGGCCTGGTAGACGGTACAGTAGGACGGCAAGGCAAGCTTGAGGGCCTTAGTTTCGGTGGTGCTATTCCACAAGGATAGCGCCGCTCCGACTTTGCCCTCAATCTTGCTGCCGTCGGTGAAAATCCGCACAGCAAAATTGCTGTGGTTATGGTATTGTTCCTCGTCTACCAGGCTACCATACTCCAAGCTCACTTGCTCTGCGGGGTGCGGGGCTTCTATCGCTGGAGCCATACGCTCAACCTCCCTGTCTCCCAGTACGGGCTGAGGCACTCCCCTCTTGGCTCCGTACAGTGCAGCTGCTTCCCGAATACGGAGGTCGAGTGGGAGTATCCCAGCCAGCACCAGTGCCGAGTTCAGGGAGACCGTGCGGTAGGCTCTGCACAGCTTTTGTGCAAACCCCCTTTGGACGACATTTAGCTGCTTCTTGACCCCCAACTTATTGGCTGCCGGTGCCCATGCACTTGCGGCGTACAGCACAGTCGGCTCCACTGCTGCAGTGTATATTGCCCTTATCACCTCCGAGTGCAAACCCCAACTGACCCGGGCTGCCCTGGCCAGCTGCTTGTACATAGCTATCGCCTTCTTACAGACGACAGCTATGTGTTTGTTGAAGGTGAGTTTGGCGTCAATGACTAGCCCTAATATTTTAACATCTTGGGACATTCCAATGTCGATCCCCCCCATGCTCAAGCGCGGTGTGTCATACTTCAGCCTCCGCGTTAGCACCATCGCACAGGTTTTGTGCGGCGCGAATTTCAGCCGATTTCTGACACCCCACGCTCGAACATGTTCGAGAGCGGCATTGGCTTGTCCCTCGATTTCTTGCGCTGTATCGCCGCAGAACACCAACACCACATCATCGGCAAATGCCTGGCAGTAGTCGCCCCTGCTCTCCAGCTGTTTCAGAAGTGGGTCAAGAAGCAGATTCCAAAATATGGGTCCCCCTATGGATCCCTGGACGCATCCCTGGCTGGTCTGTCTCCTGCTCTCCTCCCCGGCGTACCTCACGGTGACCACCCTGTCACTGAGGTAGCTGCTGACTACCCGTCTCAAATTTACCGGACACTTTTCCTCAGCCAATCGTACCTTAATGGCAGGCCACCAAGCGCTGTCAAAAGCTCCCTCAATATCCAGCGACACAAGCGTAACTATCTTTTTCTGTGCCAACTGTGTGCGGATGTACTGCACGAGAGTATAGAGGGAGTCTTCTGTGCTTTTTTGGGGCATAAAGCCGTATTGGCGAGTACTGATCCTGGGCAGCAAGTAGAATTTGAGACGAGCAACCAACATCTTCTCGTACACTTTCCCAAGGACAGGCAATAGCCCAATCGGCCTGTACGACTTTGGTACGGTGTACGAGTCTTTGCCCGGCTTTCTGAGCACAACCACCGTAGCTTCCTTCCAGATCTTCGGGAAGTGGTGGTGCGCCAGGCATTTGTTTAGCAGTGCCAGGAAGAAGTGAGGGTTGCAATTTATGGCCTGAGTGCAGATATCGGCCGTGAAGCCGTCGGCTCCCGGGGCCTTTTTAGGATTGAACGACACCATGGATCTGCCAAGCTCGCTTTGGGTAAACGGTGGGTCATGTCGTTCAGTATGGCTCCATGCGTTTACCGTCTCTGCCAGTTGTCGGGCTTGGCGATGATCCATGCTGTCGTCCGCTTCCCGGTCCTCGGGATAGAAAGTCTCGGCCAACAGCTCCACCGAGCCTTTGGCGTCCAGTGTCTTCCCTTCCTTTTGCAGCGGCAGATCCTCCTCTCTCTTTGCGATTCTTCCCATCACCCTATAAATCCCCTCCCAGACCCCTTCTCTGTCCTGCTTCCCACAAAACTTCTTCCAGCTCTCTGCTTGGGCTTTTATCACTGCTAACTCATACTCTTCTTTTGCTTTCAGGTACAAGCTGACCACCAACGCTCTTCGGACTGGCGCTGCGTTCCTGACTCTCACTTTTTTAGTGGCGACCAGCCTCTTCATCTCCTCGAGTTCTTCGGACCACCACGGCATGGTAAGTGTTTCTGTTTTCTTTTTGTGTGGAATTGTGTCTCTGCATGTGTCTGTTATGGCTTGTGTGTATGTGTGTGTGATAAATTCCAACTGATCTACTGTGTGTGTGTTTGACAAATCCACTAGGGTTAACTTTCTGTCCAGCATAATCTGCGACAGTTTCTCATGAAACTGCCGCCAGTTAGCTTTTCTGGTGTTGTATACCCTAGTGGTTCGTTCGATTGATATGCCTTTGGATTTAATTAAATGAATACTAAAGGTTATGCCGTTGTGGTCGGAACTCGTGAGACCCTCATCGATCCGCCAGCCATCTACTACGTCGAGCATGTCTGCCGAACAGGCCGTCACGTCCACGTGGCTGCTGTACCTCACCCCGCCTCTAAAGGTATCAAAGGTTGGGATGTCCCCCAGGTTGAGGATCTGAAGGCCCAGTTCCCCCAGTGTTCCACACATTTGCTCCCCTCTCGAGTCCTCGCTGCAGCTACCCCACCAAGTACTCTTCGCGTTTGCGTCTCCTCCAATGACCAACCTATTTGAGCCCATCTCTCGCTCTATTCGTTTAAGATGCTCCAGGTATGGCTCCATGGGCTTGTCCGGCTCGAAGTAGAAGGACACCAGCGTGATCGTCCAGGCTCTGGTTCGGACTCCCACCACGACGATATTATTTGTGGTGAGTTGCGGGTGCTGTACGATGTCTAAGCCTTTATCGAAGACGGCTATTGCCGCCTTTACAGTCCCTTCTCCTCCCTCAGAGCTCTGGAAGACCCTTACGCCCCGGTAGCCCTTCATCCTTCTCACTCCACCCACGTATGGCTCCTGGAGCATAGCAACGGCGACCTTGCGCTTGTCAGCTTCGAGCAAGAGCTCGTTTGTTGCTAGCTGACTCCGTTGCAGGTTGGCCTGGATCATCATGTACTCGGTGATGGCCGCAGGGACCACTTTAGCAATACGCTACTGACAGGCGCGCCAACGAGTCCCATTTAACGCGTATCGGGCACTCGCTGTCGAAGGCGTTGTGGTCGGTCTTTTCCACTTTGGTTAGGTTAGGTTAGGTTAGGTTAGGTTAGGTTAGGTTAGGTTAGGTTAGGTTAGGTTAGGTTAGGTTAGGTTAGGTTAGGTTAGGTTAGGTTAGGTTAGGTTAGGTTAGGTTAGGTTAGGTTAGGTTAGGTTAGGTTAGGTTAGGTTAGGTTAGGTTAGGTTAGGTTAGGTTAGGTTAGGTTAGGTTAGGTTAGGTTAGGTTAGGTTAGGTTAGGTTAGGTTAGGTTAGGTTAGGTTAGGTTAGGTTAGGTTAGGTTAGGTTAGGTTAGGTTAGGTTAGGTTAGGTTAGGTTAGGTTAGGTTAGGTTAGGTTAGGTTAGGTTAGGTTAGGTTAGGTTAGGTTAGGTTAGGTTAGGTTAGGTTAGGTTAGGTTAGGTTAGGTTAGGTTAGGTTAGGTTAGGTTAGGTTAGGTTAGGTTAGGTTAGGTTAGGTTAGGTTAGGTTAGGTTAGGTTAGGTTAGGTTAGGTTAGGTTAGGTTAGGTTAGGTTAGGTTAGGTTAGGTTAGGTTAGGTTAGGTTAGGTTAGGTTAGGTTAGGTTAGGTTAGGTTAGGTTAGGTTAGGTTAGGTTAGGTTAGGTTAGGTTAGGTTAGGTTAGGTTAGGTTAGGTTAGGTTAGGTTAGGTTAGGTTAGGTTAGGTTAGGTTAGGTTAGGTTAGGTTAGGTTAGGTTAGGTTAGGTTAGGTTAGGTTAGGTTAGGTTAGGTTAGGTTAGGTTAGGTTAGGTTAGGTTAGGTTAGGTTAGGTTAGGTTAGGTTAGGTTAGGTTAGGTTAGGTTAGGTTAGGTTAGGTTAGGTTAGGTTAGGTTAGGTTAGGTTAGGTTAGGTTAGGTTAGGTTAGGTTAGGTTAGGTTAGGTTAGGTTAGGTTAGGTTAGGTTAGGTTAGGTTAGGTTAGGTTAGGTTAGGTTAGGTTAGGTTAGGTTAGGTTAGGTTAGGTTAGGTTAGGTTAGGTTAGGTTAGGTTAGGTTAGGTTAGGTTAGGTTAGGTTAGGTTAGGTTAGGTTAGGTTAGGTTAGGTTAGGTTAGGTTAGGTTAGGTTAGGTTAGGTTAGGTTAGGTTAGGTTAGGTTAGGTTAGGTTAGGTTAGGTTAGGTTAGGTTAGGTTAGGTTAGGTTAGGTTAGGTTAGGTTAGGTTAGGTTAGGTTAGGTTAGGTTAGGTTAGGTTAGGTTAGGTTAGGTTAGGTTAGGTTAGGTTAGGTTAGGTTAGGTTAGGTTAGGTTAGGTTAGGTTAGGTTAGGTTAGGTTAGGTTAGGTTAGGTTAGGTTAGGTTAGGTTAGGTTAGGTTAGGTTAGGTTAGGTTAGGTTAGGTTAGGTTAGGTTAGGTTAGGTTAGGTTAGGTTAGGTTAGGTTAGGTTAGGTTAGGTTAGGTTAGGTTAGGTTAGGTTAGGTTAGGTTAGGTTAGGTTAGGTTAGGTTAGGTTAGGTTAGGTTAGGTTAGGTTAGGTTAGGTTAGGTTAGGTTAGGTTAGGTTAGGTTAGGTTAGGTTAGGTTAGGTTAGGTTAGGTTAGGTTAGGTTAGGTTAGGTTAGGTTAGGTTAGGTTAGGTTAGGTTAGGTTAGGTTAGGTTAGGTTAGGTTAGGTTAGGTTAGGTTAGGTTAGGTTAGGTTAGGTTAGGTTAGGTTAGGTTAGGTTAGGTTAGGTTAGGTTAGGTTAGGTTAGGTTAGGTTAGGTTAGGTTAG